>CM066034.1:232685033-233996517 GCA_033557465.1 Ichthyophis bannanicus | reverse complement strand
TCCATTTGTATTTGGACAGGTGAATGTCTCAAACATTTCATGTAATTTCTTAAAACTGACAAAGAATTACATCTCTCCATTAAATTATTAAATACAAGGAAAGGATAGTGTCATATACTGCCTTGCACTTTCGATGTACAGTGTTAATTTGTATTATCTGGAAGCCGTTTATTAAGGAAAATGGATCTGTGGTCATAATATACAGCAACAACCTTGCCAGAGTCTTCTTTTTTTAAGAAATACAAAGGAAAATATTCAGCAGCCCAGGCACACACAAAACTCCTGCTATCTTCCCAAATTCACACTCACACCCTTCAGTGTCCTCACACAAATACCCATCCTTTTCATCAACCCAGCACATACCTCTTCCTATCTTCCCCAGCATACCTCGTATCCCCCTCTGTCTCCCATTCTCTTCCACACATAAATACTTAGATTTCCACACCCACCCCTCCCTCACCCACACACATCCACACCTATTGTACATCCTCACATCCTTCCTCACACATACATCTCCCTTCACCCCACCCTCAACAGTCCACATCCCCATGCCAAATGCTCTACATATTCCCTAAATATATATCTAACCCTGACACCTTTAGCTACACACACAAACTTCTCAGTCCCTTCCCACACAAACACCTGCCCCCTTTCCATAAAACGTGTGGGCCCAATATTTGTAAGACATTTACACGGTTTACAGCACTGTTTATTATTGCACAATCATTCTGATCCCACATGCCAGCAAGATTCTGCTCAAGATCATTCAACAGAGACTACAATCCTACCTGGAATAGGAACTGCCTGAAGTGGAAGCAGGGTTCAGGAAAGGGCGAGGAACTAGAGACATCATCGCAGATGTGAGATGAATCCTTGAAAAGACAAAAGAATACCAAAAGGATATCTATATATGTTTTATTAACTATAGGAAGGCTTTTGACTGTGTAAACCATGAGAAAATCTGGCCACATTAAGAAGCATGGGTATACCAGAACACCTGATAATTCTCTTGCACAACTTTACATTGATTGAGAAGCAACAGATCAGACTGAACTAGGAGAAACTGATTGGTTTCAAATCAGCAAAGGTGTACAGCAAGGCTGCATACCTTTCACCCTACCTCTTTAATGTCCTCCACGCCACCCTCCCAGCCCGCGGCAGCTCTCCCAAGCCGGGATCGAGCAGCCGGGGCTGTAACAGACCGGCCCAGCACTTTCCCGCCACCGTTTTCGGCTGCCCAATTGGGGCAGAGGAGCTACTTTAAAAGAAGAGCCATCCGGCATTAAGGGGTCCTCCACGCTAACCTCCCAGCCCGCGGCAGCTCTCCCAAGCCAAGATCGAGCAGCCGGGGCTGCAACAGACTGGCCCAGCAGTTTCCCGCCGCCGTTTTTGGCTGCCCAATTGGGGCAGAGGAGCTACTTTAAAAGAGGAGCCATCGCAGGCAGAGAGTGGCTGCCCTCGGGAGTGGAAGACCCCCCACGAGCCCCACAAAGCCCAGCTGAGGTGAGGTCTGCTGGTGAGAGATCTGCTTTGCTGTGGGAGTTGCTGCGGTTTTTTCTGCACCGCGGAGCAAGTGGCTGGTTGGAGCCCGGTGCCTGCTGAATCACCCGCAGGCAGAGAGTGGCCGCCCTCGGGAGTGGAGGACTCCCCACGAGCCCTACAAAGCCCAGCTGAGGTGAGGTCCGCTGGTGAGAAATCTGCTTTGCTGTGGGAGCTGCCGCGGTTTTTTCTGCACCGCGGAGCAAGTGGCTGGTTGGAGCCCGGTGCCTGCTGAATCACCCGCAGGCAGAGAGTGGCCACCCTCGGGAGTGGAGGACCCCCCACGAGCCCTACAAAGCCCAGCTGATTTACACGCGGCTGCGTGTACGCGGCCTGCGGGGTCGCGTTCTAAGGGGCATGTTACAGGGGGCATTTTCTGCTCCTTATGTGCTCCTTTGGTGCTTCTTGGTGATCTAGAAACACCAGCAGTTTGGCTTGCCCATGGGGAAACGGAAGGCTAAGGCATCAGCCAAGACATCGTCAGGAGAGGGAGGTAAGGTGTCTGGTCCCATGGACAGGCATGAAACTGCTCTTCCGCTTGCTAGCCAGTCTCTGGACGGGGCGTCTTTGAGCCCTGATATCCGGACACCACCTCCTTTCCCTCTGCTTACCTCTTCGTCTACTCCTTTGAAGGTACTTTCATCGGTTATACCTCCGGTGTTAGTTCCAGTGAGCCCTGCTGCATCCACCATTGACTCCTTACCAATTAAGAGTGAGGTGACTCTTTCTGATATTTGGTCTATGCTATTGAATATTGAGACACGTCTTTCTACCACTGTTACTTCTTTATGTAACTTTTCACATGATGTTGTTAAAAAAGTTAATGTAATTGATGATCAAATGACCAATATTGCAGGCTCCTTAACTCTGGTTGATTCCCAACTCCAATCGTACAAAGATTGTCATTTAGGTTATCTGAAAGATATCTCCTCAATTTCCTATCGATTGGAATTATTGGAAAAATCACCAGAGTGCTAGGAACCTTCGTTTTCTAAATTTTCCATCCACTCATCTGCTCTCTCCTGAGATTCTATTAAAGAAGTATTTGTCTGAAATTTTGCACTTAGATGACTCTGTAGATATTGTACAAATGTATTCCTTTTTTCCTAAGGCTGGGGCCTCGGGCCAAGCCAAGGATGTTTCTTCCTTGGTTGACTCGGTAGGTCCTAACCTCACAGAGATTTTGCAGGATTCACTTGATATCATCCCAAAGAGGTGTACTTTGGTGGTGACTTTCGGGTCGGAATCACTTAAATTGAGAATTATTCGTGCTTATTTCAAGTGCAAAGACGCTGTTTTGTGGATATAAACTGCAGGTTTTTCCAGATGTGGGCAAGGTTACTCAGGCTCGCCGGAAGCAGTTTCTTGAGCTTAGAGCTAGAGTGATTGCCTTGGGGGCTTCCTTTTTTCTGAAGTTCCCTTGTCGCTGCTTGGTAACTTATGAAGGTCATGATTATGTTTATATTGATGTGGCTTCATTATGTCAGTTTCTTGCTGAAAATGGAGGGCGTTGGTAAACAGGAGGGTGTTTAGGTGGGATGGCTTGTGTACTTCGCTCCCTGATTTGGAGTTTTAATTAACTCTTATTTTCTTCTATTATATGTTGTCCCCTTTGTGGGAGTAAATGTAGTTTTCTCTCCTTGATGTGTATTGTATAAGGATACGGTATTTGTTCTTGAATGTATCATTTATTGAGTGGAAGTTTTCTTTGTATATTTTCTTGCATTTGAGAAAATCTAAATAAACAATTAAAAGAAGAGCCATCCGGCGTTAAGGGGTCCTCCACGCTAACCTCCCAGCCCGCGGCAGCTCTCCCAAGCCAGGATCGAGCAGCCGGGGCTGCAACAGACTGACCCAGCAGTTTCCCGCCGCCGTTTTCGGCTGCCCAATCGGGGCAGAGGAGCTACTTTAAAAGAAGAGCCATCCGGCGTGCCCGCGCCATGCGGGCCCGCGCCTGAGGGCCTCGCCAGCGGGCCCTTTGGCGTGGCCCTTAGGAGTGGACCGTAACAAAGGACACCCAGCGATGAGCCTAACTCCCAAATACTCCATAGCCACATGATCTGCTCTTCATAATCCTCAATCGGACACTCTCTGAGAACCTCACCTGCCACCAGGTCCAGATCCCAAGCAGCTCATAAAAAGGTACTTACTACAATTACCCTCTCGTACCAAACAAATTGCATTCATAACTGCATGTTATCTCTTATGCCTGATTGTATAACCTGCTATACTAGTTACACTAGAAATTATACCTGCTTGTTACTATCCCTTATGCCTGACTGCACAACCGGTTGTACTAGTCTCTTAACCGTCTCACTCCCTTCCACCTCAGTGATCTCTTATTCTAATTCCCACGCAACACCTCCTTCCTTTCTCCTAGCTTTCATTCTCCAACCTATACCAGCCAAACACAAACCTCATCCCCTACCCTCCCCTCTTTCACCTAAAATGAAACTAATCATATCTTATTCTCCTACATTGTGGGCCACCCTCTTCATACTATACATCACATCACTCCTTCTCTCTCATGCACTAATATTACATCATAATACACCAATCCCCATAATCCACTCCCTTAGACACTCCAACATACATTACCCCCTCCATTCCACACCTATACCAGCCCCCGCACTCACACCTGTAAGCTCAGATTGCTCCATACAAACCCAAACCTCATCCCCTACTCTCCCTCCGACAACCTCCACCCTCCCCTCAAATGTGCCCTAATCAACGTCCGCTCGACCAGGAATAAAATCCCCTTAATTACCGACCTTATAACTGACCATGACTTGGACATCCTTTGGCAAACAGGAATCTATTTGCATTCCTTCTATGGCATCAAGATATAAGGTATCTTGAAGGACTGGAAAGGGGGGCTGTTACTTCTGGAGAGAAATCTGAAATTGTGAGTATATACTTCTGAGAATTTTTCTGAAAGGAATTTTTTTTCTTTTAAAGCTAATTAATCTGTGAACCCACTATTTTTTTTTGTTAAATCAGTCAGGGCCTAGTAGCAACAGTTTAAGATTCAATTTAAAAACACAGAAGAGAACTTTCTGGTTACCTTTCATACCCAGTAGACAGCTGTAGTTTAAATTTCATAGTCACTCAGGGCCTAGCATCAGCAAAGTACTTTTAGTTTCAAATTAAAACACAGAAGAGAGCTTTCTGGTTAAATTTAGAATCCAGCAGAGAGCTTGTAGTTTAAATTTCATAATAGGTTAGAGCCTAGTAGCAGCAAAGAGCTATAATTTAAATCAAATCAGAATATAGCTTAGCACAAGAGGCAAAACAAGGTCAATTCTCCTTGAGCAGCATATAAAGTCTTCTAGAGACCTTTACAAAGAGGCCTTCTACCTAGTGGGCAAGCAACCTGTGAAGCTTTTTCAATAGGTGTTAACACCAGCTGGCAGTTCAAAAGGCCATTTTGAAAGACTCCTTCTATCCAAGCAAGGACTGTTAATTACCCAGGAAGTAGGTCACTGCTTACATCATCAGCACAAGCATAAATAGCTCAACCAGAGCTCTGTGACCCTGTCTTGAAGGACTGGAAAGGGGGGCTGTTACTTCTGGAGAGAAATCTGAAATTGTGAGTATATACTTCTGGGAATTTTTCTGAAAGGAATTTTTTTCTTTTAAAGCTAATTAATCTGTGAACCCACTATTTTTTTTTGTTAAATCAGTCAGGGCCTAGTAGCAACAGTTTAAGATTCAATTTAAAAACACAGAAGAGAACTTTCTGGTTACCTTTCATACCCAGTAGACAGCTGTAGTTTAAATTTCATAGTCACTCAGGGCCTAGCATCAGCAAAGTACTTTTAGTTTCAAATTAAAACACAGAAGAGAGCTTTCTGGTTAAATTTAGAATCCAGCAGAGAGCTTGTAGTTTAAATTTCATAATAGGTTAGAGCCTAGTAGCAGCAAAGAGCTATAATTTAAATCAAATCAGAATATAGTTTTTCCTCAGCAGCACAGGACAAGGTACTGTGTAGCAGCCCTTTTTTAATAAGTGTTATATCCCTCCCTCCCTCCCCACACCCACCCTCCCCTGGGAAAATCACAGCTTTATAGGTACTTGCACAACTTAAAAGACAGGAGGTGCTCTCAGGTGAAGCTCATTACCCAAATCAGTCATACACCAAGGACCTGAGATTAATTAAGCTTCAGGTGAACAAGGTATATTAAACTTCTTAGGTACAGTTTTAGTGGTATAAATATCCATTGCACCCTTTAGTACATATAGAACTTAAAGATCTAAACACAAACTTAAAACTAAGATGCAGACAGCAGTCCAGCAGCGGGATGTGGGCTTTCCAGTCTTTTGCATTGAGTGTCACATGTATGATTTTCTCCCAGCTGGTGAGAGGTCTTACGTGTGCACTAGGTGCAAGGAGCTCTCTGCTCTCAGGGAACGAGTCCGTTCTCTAGAGGCTAGAGTAGCAGACTTGGAAAACATAAGACAGACAGAGAGGTACATAGACGAGACCTACAGGGATATAGTCCTGAAGTCCCACCTCCAGTCTGGCAGCATCCCTGTTGCCATGGAGGAGAGAGGTCACGTGACAGGAGAGCATCACCCTGGTGTGGCAGGAAGTGATCCTGTAACTAGGACCTGTCCTCCAGGTGATGTAAACCCCTCTCGCACCGAGGAGGTTTCTCCAGGGCCAAGTGCCCATGCGGGAAGGGTTAGGACAGCCGTTATAGTTGGTGATTCGATCATTAGGCATGTAGATAGCTGGGGTGCTGGTGGACGTGAGGATCGCCTGGTAACATGCCTGCCTGGTGCGAAGGTAGCGGACCTCACACGCCACCTAGATAAGGTCTTAGATAGTGCTGGGGAGGAGTCTGCTGTCTTGGTACATGTTGGTACCAATGACATAGGAAAATGTGGTAGGGAGGTTCTGGAAGCTAAATTTAGGCTTTTAGGTAGGAAGTTGAAATCCAGAACTTCCAGGGTAGCGTTCTCCGAAATGCTTCCCGTTCCACGCGCAGGACCAATAGGCAGGCAGAGCTCCGGAGTCTCAATGCGTGGATGAGACAATGGTGCAGAGATGAGGGGTTCGGATTTGTTAGGAACTGGGGAACATTCTGGGGAAAGGAGGGGCTCTTCCGAAGGGATGGGCTTCACCTTAACCGGGATGGAACCAGGCTGCTGGCATTAACCTTTAAAAAGGAGATAGAGCAGCTTTTAAACTAGATAATAGGGGAAAGCCGACAGTCGCCCAAGAGCGCATGGTTCGGAAGAATGTATTCTTGAAGGATACTACAAAAAGCAGAGAGGTTCCAAAAAAGAGTAAAGTAGCCCAAATGCCCTCGAGTATGGAACAGACAGAACTTAAAGATCCCAAATTACCCATGTCTACCAATAGCCAAATTAATATGAATAAAATACAGTCTCTAAAATGCTTGTATGCAAATGCTAGAAGTCTACAAAACAAGATGGGAGAGTTAGAATATATAGCACTAAACGAGAGGTTAGATATGATTGGAATATCAGAGACATGGTGGAAGGAGGACAACCAGTGGGACACTGTGATACCTGGGTACAAACTATATCGAAATGATAGAGCTGATCAAATTGGTGGAGGGGTTGCGCTCTATGTTAGAGAGGGCATTGAGTCAGAAAGGATTAAAGTTTTGCAAGAAACAAAATTTGCTGTAGAATCTCTATGGATTGAAATTCCATGTAAAAAGGGGAAGGCGATGGCAGTGGGGGTGTACTATCGTCCGCCTGGCCAGAATGAACAAATGGATGATGAAATGCTCAAAGAAATCAAGGAAGCTAGCAAAAGTTACAGTGCAGTAATAATAATGGGTGATTTCAATTACCCCGGCATCGACTGGGTCAGTGTCACAACAGGACATGCTAGGGAGATAAAGTTCCTAGATGAAATAAATGACTGCTTCTTGGAGCAACTGGTTCATGAACCGACCAGAGGGGAAGCAATATTAGACCTAGTCCTTAGTGGAACACCAGATGTAGTGCAAGAGATAAGGGTGTTGGGGCCACTTGGCAATAGTGATCATAGCATGATCGCCTTTGATTTAATTAGTGGAGGAGGGATAGTAAGGAAATCCACAGTACTACCCTTTAACTTTCGAAAGGGAGACTATGATAGAATGAGGAAAACAGTTAAGAAAAAACTAAAAGGAGCAGTTGCAAAGGTTAAAGACGTACATCAAGCTTGGGTGTTGTTGAAAAATACTATCTTGGAAGCCCAGACCAGCTGTATTCCACGCTTTAAGAAAAGTGGAAGGAAGTCCAAAAAATTGCCAGCATGGTTTAAAGCTGAGGTCAGAGAGGCTGTTGTTGCCAAAAAAGCATCTTTCAAGAAATGGAAAAAAGAGCCAAATGATGAAACCTGGAAACAGCACAAGCACTGGCAAGTCAAATGCAAGGCATTGATAAGGCAGGCAAAGAGAGAATTTGAGAAGAAGCTTGCTGCGGAAGCAAAAACGCGAAATAAAGACCTTTTCAAGTACATTCGTAGCAAAAAACCCGTGAGAGAGTCAGTTGGTCCATTAGATGATAAAGGGGTTAAAGGAGCACTAAGAGGCGACAAGGCGATAGCGGAGAGACTGAATGAGTTCTTTGCTTCGGTCTTTACTGAGGAAGATGTAGGGATGTTACCCACGACTGAAGTGGTATTTAAAGGTGTGGAAGAATTGAAGGAAATATCGATACATCGGGAAGATGTCCTACAACTATTAGATAAACTGAAGAGTAGCAAATCACCTGGGCCGGATGGTATACATCCAAGGGTGTTGAAAGAACTGAAATTTGAGATTGCAGACCTGCTATCAGTAATCTGTGAACTATCATTAAAATCATCTCTAATACCTGAGGACTGGAGGATCGCCAATGTAACACCAATTTTTAAAAAGGGTTCGAGGGGTGATCCGGGAAACTACAGACCGGTGAGCCTGACATCAGTACCGGGAAAAATGGTAGAAACCATCATAAAGAATAAAATTACTCAGCATATAGATAGTCATGACCTAATGGGAGACAGCCAACATGGCTTTAGACAAGGAAGATCTTGTCTTACTAATCTGTTATGTTTTTTTGAAGGAGTGAATAAACAGGTGGACAAAGGTGAGTCGGTTGATATTGTGTATCTGGACTTTCAGAAAGCCTTTGACAAGGTCCCTCATGAGAGACTTTTGGCAAAACTAAAGAGTCATGGGATAGGAGGCAGTGTACTACTGTGGATCAGGAACTGGTTAAAAGATAGAAAGCAGAGGGTAGGGCTAAATGGCCAATTTTCCCAATGGAGAAAGGTGAATAGTGGTGTACCCCAGGGATCTGTGCTGGGTCCGCTGCTTTTTGACATATTCATAAATGACCTGGAAAGTGGAATAACGAGTGAGGTTATCAAATTTGCTGATGACACAAAACTATTTAAAGTTGTTAAAACCCAGGAGGATTGTGGAAAATTGCAAGAGGATCTTGATAAATTGGAAGACTGGGCATCAAAATGGCAGATGAAATTTAATGTGGAGAAGTGCAAGGTTATGCACCTAGGGAAGAACAACCCAAACTATGGTTACACGATGCAAGGTTCCACATTAGGAACCACCACCCAAAAAAAGATTTAGGCGTCCTTGTGGATACCATGTTAAAACCCTCGGCCCAGTGTGCAGCGGCGGCCAAGAGAGCAAATAGAATGCTAGGTATGATAAGGAAAGGAATGGAAAATAAAACAAAAGATATTATAATGCCTCTATATCGTTCCATGGTGAGACCGCACCTTGAATATTGTGTGCAATTCTGGTCGCCATATCTTAAAAAGGATATAGCAATTTTAGAAAAGGTTCAGAGAAGAGCCACCAAAATGGTAAAGGGGATGGAAGGCTACTCCTATGAAGAAAGGCTAAAAAGGTTGGGGCTCTTTAACCTGGAAAAGAGACGGCTGAGGGGAGATGTGATAGAAGTCTATAAATTAATGAACGGAGTGGAACGGGTAAACGTAGATCGATTGTTTACCTTATCAGAATATAGAAAGACTAGGGGACATGCAATGAAGCTACAGGGTAAACTATTTAAGACTAATAAAAGAAAATATTTTTTCACTCAACGTGTAATCAAACTCTGGAATTTGTTACCGGAGGATGTAGTAAAGGCTGTTAGTGTAGCTGGGTTTAAAAAAGGTTTGGACAAGTTCCTGGAGGAAAGGTCCATAAACCATTATTAAGAAGGGACCCAGGATATCAATGCTTGAACCAATACAAGCATTGTGGAACCTGTGTCCCTGGGGGAAACTGCTAGGTACGTATGACCTAGATTGGCCACTGTTGGAAACAGAATACTGGGCTTGATGGACCTTGGTCTGACCCAGTATGGCATATCTTATGATCTTATGATCTTATGATCTTATGATCTCTATCAAAGTTACAAACTCTCCCAGACTTTCTCTCCTTTAGAAATTCCTGGAACTGATTCCACAGCAATTCAGCTTGTAAAGGCACAGTTGTATTAGAGGAGTGAACTTTTCCCTCAGCAAACAACTCTCTCAGTGCTTCTAGCTTTGAAGACTCAGCTGTTCTGCTTTTATCAGGGCTATGACTTTTCCCATACGTAAAACCTTCCACCAACCTCTTAGCGGTAGACGGTGAGGGCTTTGCTTCCTGGACCTTAGCAATAGCAAACTGTTTCTCTGTTGATTTCTCAGCTCTGAAACTGCTGGCTTTACCTTGGGAATGGTTCCTCAGACAAGCGCTGATTTCTTTCTCCCTGGGATCCTCCAGGCTCTGAAATTCAGCCTCCTTATGTCCTTCTCCAGTCCCTCTTAGGTAGCTGCTTTCCTGGGAGTTTTCTTCTTTCTTTCTCCTCCAGCTATGCTCAGCCTTGCTCTCTCTGTTGTCCTTTGCCTTCCTCCTTCCTTTCTCTTTCTGCTCTGCTCGTGGTTTTAAGAACCGTTGGCTGCTAGGCACTCCCTGTTCTCTGCACCTGTGTGACCAATCATCAAGCAAGCTTGTCTCCACCCCTGAGCTAGGGCGTTGCCTGACCTTAGCAGGGAGCTGGGTTTTTTCCTGATCTGGCTTGCAAGTCTTATGCACACGTGAACTGTCATTCATCTTAAAGGGGAAACTAGGATTTTCTCCCACTTCCATGTCTTCCTGGGAGCTTTCCTCACTACACCGGTTAAATAATGCAGCTAGGAGGTTGTGTGGCAAACATGGATATTCAATGCCAGGGCTGCATATGACCCCGGCATTGAATATCCAGGGTTAAAGACTGGTGCACATGGCTATGCCCCATAGCGGCGCATAGCTGGCATAACTCAACATCGGGCCCTGTATTTATACCACCCATCTACCCCATATATCAAAGCTTGAGTCTACAAATTTAGCAAAGGGTAATTTAACACTGTGTCACACAACAAGAGGGCACTCTACAACTTGTTAAATTATTAATATTATTAAGAGTGATACAGCTAATTTTGCTGGCAGAGAGAGATATTGGGGTCAGAATCTATGTAGATGATATTCAGTAGGTTATGCTAGTGGGGAGTACTCAGGAGGAGACAGATATGTTTTGGACTCTGTCATGAATATTGCTTACTCTAGGTTGATGAAGAATGTGTTGTCTTTGAACATATAAGATGAAGATCCTAGGTATATCTAGGAAACCTGTTGCTCTCTTGAACTGGAGGATTTAGCATAAACAGGTTCAAAATCTGAATGTTGTATTAGATTTCATGTTTGCTTTGAAAACTCATGTGGGTAGGGTTGCATAGGCTTCCTTTTTTTAAATTGTGACCTTTGCTCAGATTGTGTTGAAAAGTGGTAACAAAGGCAGAAGGAACCTTCGCAGAACCATGGTTTTCAACTGTGAATCCTGTTTGATGGAACTTGTTACCTCCTTTTCTTAGAGATGATCATGACATAATGGTTTTTATTGAAAAAAGTTAAAGCCATGTTATTCATAGAAGCATTTGGAAATGGCAGCTGGCATGGATTGCCTTTTGTTAATATGGTTCTTTTAGAGGGGATTTTTGTTAGGGGTTTTATGTAGTCTGTGTGTATTTGTCATGGTTTTATGTATTCACTGCATTTCATTGTATATTTTTGTAATCCTTCTGAGAGTGGGGTTTGTCCTGCACATTGGCGTAATATATGTTTTATCGGAACAACAAAAAGAAGGGAATCTCTATAATGGGTCAGTACAAATAGGCAAGAAATGCAAACTGGAGAAAGATCACAGCTGTAGATACACATGCATCCTTCAGTGGAAATGTATTAAAGGACCCGACTTATCTGAGTTTCAGCAAACACACCTGTGTCAGGGGGCTAAATATGGAATATGCATATATCAATAGGCCAATGTTAGGTATAACACTATTAAAAGATAGTGAATATAAATCAAGTACATCTGATTGAAATTATCCACTATCAGAAATGCAACCAAAATTAGAGGATCATCTAGAAAAAGCACCACAGTGTCTGTCTTCCAAGAAAGCCTTGAAATTAAATGCATATTTTCCATATTATAAGCTCGACTAGAATAGGCATAGCTACACTGAATGTTCTTTTTAAAACATCATCCACTGTTTTACAATATCATCTTCTGAATTTATTGGGGGGACAGCATTCTGTAATTCGGCACGTCTCCATAGATTTATTGGAGGGACAGCATTCTGTAATTCGGCACGTCTCCATAGATTTGCATCATGTTGGCATTCTTGGCGCATCAGAGGGATCTATTTGCAAAACAGTGTTACGAAACACAGAATGGTAAAACAGGTTTTTAAAAATATTTTAGTCCAAGAATGATCTTGCTATTAGCTAAGGTACTGAGAAATAAAACTGGGTTAAAAAAAAATGACAAATGACACTGTATTTCTAAGGGTCTCTTTTACTAGCTTGTTGATGGACATTTTAATTTGCAACTGGTAGTTGGGAACACTCGTATGTGATAGTGTCTACCATCACAGGCAAAAGCGCATATGAATTGGCAATTTCGGGATGGGGAGTGGGGAGTGGGAAGTGTGGGGCATGGAAAGTGCATTAGCAGCATCGCTTCGCCTAACATGGGGTCACATCATGATACCTCTCTAGGAGTCACTAAATGAACCCGCTACACATGTTAAGCAGACCCTTTGCACATTAGCTGCTGGAAACATATTGGTTATGTCCCCAACACCTAACACGGAGGCTTTGCAATTAACCGGCCTGAGATGGGCATGTTAATGGCAAATCCTCAGTTGGCTTTAGCAAAAGAGCCCTAAGTCTATGAAGAAAAAAGACATCCCAGGGGTTATGGGTGGGTGAAGTAAAGGATTATTCTTTATCTGGAAGAAATTTCAAACACAAAGGACAGAATTTATGAACTCCTGCAATATAGTGTGAGCCATAAGTGGGTGTTCAGACACCTGTTGTACACAGACTAGAGGAATTACATAAGGGAGGGATCTGCATATGGAGGTGATATTCAAATTAAAGACTTTCACTGAGAGGTAAAAATCACATATTGCAATAATTATACATATAAATAGTAACACAAATAGTATAGAAATCTAAGGGGCATGTTTACTAACATGTGCTACCTGGATAGTATGGGGTCAATGCAACATGCTAAAAAGTAGTATGTTTCCCCATGCTAAAAACCTTACAGTACCTGGGTAGCACATGTTTGGGCAGTGACTGGGTAGGACGGGAGTGTTCCTGCTGTAGCACTACTAACATGGGAGTCTGAAGCCTACGTTACCTGCATTTGGTGCAGGTAGCTTGCGGGAAATGCCATCTCAATGGGTGGTGTTAGTTGTTTTCATGGCAGGTTTGCTGCAATGACCCATGGTAAATGCAGGGTGATAGCTGTATCCATCCCCTACCCCCCCCCTCCCCCCCCCCAGTTAGAATGAAGCCCCATGACAGTAATGCAGCCTGCAGCCTAAACCCATGTTACCAGCTTGAGGCTTAATAAGTTAAGACAGAGAGAGAGATGGAGAGATGTGGGGAATTAGAAAGCCTCAGTAATGCATTCTCTGGGAAGACAAACTCACCACAGCCAGAAACATATGAGTGAAACCCTAGGTCAGCTGGGTTTCAGGGGGAAAAATGACTAGGGTAGGAGAGAATATGCACAAAGTTTCTTTGTACTTTCGTGCTTGGTTCTTGGTTTGGGCTGAGACCCAGAGGGGGGTTTTCTAAGCTGGGGAAAGCTGAACTGCCAACTGTGCTAGAAATGAGCTAAGCATACTAGCGATGGGAGCTTTTAGAAACATCGAGGCACTAACCAGTTAAAATTCATTATAGCGTGCGGCAATTGGCTGTGGTGAACACTAATATGTGGACATGCCAACTACTGACCACTAAAACAGGTTAACTGGCATTCATGTACTAATGTGGAGAGTGTGTGTGTGTGGGGGGGGGGGAGTTAGTGATGAAGTGTGTGTGTAGAGAGCACATTAGCATGCAAGCACCATTATTGTTGCAATAACTTTTCAATTACTTGTTTTCAGAGCCATAGTGGCCTCCTTTTCCTTTTGCATTTATTTACATTTCCAACAAAATGTTTTGTAGCCTTTAAAATGTCCCCTTTCTGTTTTGCCCACTGCTTTTCTACACTTCCCAGCTGTTCCCATACAGTGTAAACGGGGGCGCTGGTCATGAATGTCCACAGTCTTGGCAAAGGCAAAATATTATTATGACTTGCAAAGGATTGTGGGGGATGTAGTTCATTCATACCAGAATCAGCCGTTCACAAAATAATGAGTTGTGTTGCTCGAGTGTAAGCAAAGAAAAACAGATTTTATTCATGGGGTTAATTCTCCCACACAGATTTACTTGGTAACACAAAAGGACACTTGCTTTCAGTATTGTACTCAGGAAAAACAAAACATGATATAAGGTAACTGAACATCTTAAGCAATAAATCAATAAAGACCTTGAAGGGAAACAGAAAAGGTCTTTTTGATGGCTCCTGCTAATGACCTTCTTAGCAGTGCTCCAAAAGGCAAAAACAAACCCAAAAGTAACAAAAAAACTGTTCTTTATCAAGGATAACTTTCTTCTATTCACACACACAAAAAAAAAGAAGTTTCCTTCCAGAGCTCACGTGCACTTGTGCCTGGCTCAATTACCAATAATTAGCCAGCTGCAAACCCCTTTGCTGGTTCACTCTCTCTATGTGGCTCAATCCTACCCTAAAGCTTTCTTGCAGAGACTTTTCTGGGTAGATAAAAGAACAAGTTACAGTTCCTTTTGGTGGTTGTTGTATTAGTGAGAAACTACTTTAAAACAGTAGCCTAGACAGAGAGCAGTCCATGTATTCTAACTGATCATTTGAAATATCTCCTTCTTCCTCAAATATCATGGAATCAATATCATGGTCTGGCTCAGAGGAATTCCTTAATTGATCACTCTCAGGATAATATTTGTTTCCCTGCTGTCTTCCTGGAGAAGAGCTAGGGCATAGATCAAAGTTCATACCTGAGCTTCCCTTGCTGTTAGGTTTCCTCTCCAGGTATCCTGGCCAGTAAGTAGTCCAGCTTTTATGTCCAGCCTTCCAATCAAGATCCCTGGACACTGGGTCTCTCTTCACATACCTTCTTGCACCGGTCTTAGGGCCCCTTCCAAATGCAGCCGTCTCCTTCAAAGGTGCCGTCTGGGAATTCCTGGCTTTATAACCCCACTCCTCTGGCTTCCTCCAGTCCAATGGAGTATGCTTGCCTCTGGAATCACTCCTAACACACATACTGCTGTGGGCGCCTTCTTTAGACCTCCAAGATGTCTTTCTCATCTTCCTTCCACGTTGCTTCTGCTGTTGTAGTCCTCTCTCTTCTTTCTGTCTGCTCTCACCATTCTTGCTGTTCCGGTTCTGTCTCTGTGTAGAATATCCTTTACTTTTAACGTGCTTAGAGGGACACTCCACCCTAGCACAGCCCAGGTGTGCTGAATTAAGCTCTGCCCCTGGAGATGAGTGATTGGGGATTACCTCATAGCTCTCCTGATTGAACACACGCTTCCCTACTTCAGCTCTTCTAGAGGCTGTTTGAAACCTGGTGCATTCTGTGACTGGTAGTCTTTTATGAAAACATTCTGTTTTAGTATTTCTACCAGCAAAGACAGGTTGCTTGTTCAGAGCCAATTCATCTCTTTTATAGTTCCTCCTGAACTATGATAAGCTTCCTTATCACATACCCCCCTGCTTAAGTTATTACGGACTGGTGCAACTGGTGAAACTTCTTTCCTACAGTCCGTAATACCTACGAGAGTATTATCTTTTTGACGCTCACCTACTTCTTGGCTGGCTTCAGGGTCATTATTATTTACAGGCCTCTCCTTCCAAGATTTAAGTACATTAATGTGGTAGGTCTGTCTACGACCTCTTGCATTTTCTACCACATAAGATACTGGGCTCACCTGTCTAACAACCTTCCATGGCCCTTTCCACTGTACTTCAAATTTTGGGGCTGTACCTGCTACTTGAACCAAAACCTTTTCACCAATGCTTAATTGGCGGCTTTTGGCCTTCCTATCATACCACCCTTTCTGGCGCACTTGACTGTCCTGCAGGTTTTTCTCAGCAACCTGCGAGGTCCTTTTTAAACGTGCTCTCAGGTCACGTAGAAACTGTGGCACCTCCTGATTTTCTGGTTCAGGATCAATCCATTGTTCCCTCAAAATATCTAACAAACCCCGTGGAGCCCTACCATACATCATTTCATATGGAGTTACACCTAGGGACACCTGAATCCATTCTCTGCAGGCATATAAGGCAAAGGACAATAACATATCCCATTCTTTTACCTCTCCTGCTAACCCCCTTCTCAACATTTGTTTGAGAGTTTGGTTGAATCTCTCCACCAAACCGTTTGATTGAGGATGGTAGGCTGAGGTTTTCACGTGATGAATGCCAAAGGCATCCCAGACCTGGGCCAAATATTTGGATACAAAATTGGACCCTCGGTCAGTCAACACCTCTCTTGGGAATCCCACTTCGCAAAACAATTTGACTAGCTCTAAAGCGATTGTTTTTGCAGAAACATTCCTCAATGGTATGGCCCAGGGAAACCTTGTTGCCTGATCTACCATAACTAGGATGTATTGGAAACCTCGGGGCGTTTTGACTAATGGGCCTACAATATCCATAGCAATGCGACCTATGGGGTCTGTGATAATTGGCGTGGGAATCAAAGGCACCACCGGTGGGTGAGTCGCTGTAACTCGCTGACACGCTGGACATGCAGCACAAAACTGGGCAGTTTCTTTGAAAATACCTGGCCAGTAAAAACGTATAAGTATTTCATCCAGCGTTCCTTGCATCCCTTTATGACCTCCAACTGGATGATCATGTGCTAATCTAAGTACTAGTCCTTTGAAAGTTGTGGATACCACTAATTGTTTACGTATGGTCCCATTTCTGGGGTCCTGACTCTCTCTATATAATATTTCATTATCTAGTCTGAATCTGGGCAACTCCTCCCTGACCTCCTGAGCATACTTAAAAGCTCGGGTGAGAGCTTGATCAGCTCGCTGTTCTTGTGGAAAGTTAGGAAACTTTGCCACTAACTCAGCTGGCACCCAGGGTAAACTTTGACCAGCCAACATCTCAGCCCTACCCTGTGCTCTGCAAAGTCTCTCACGACGCTTTTGTGCTTTCAACTTTCTTACTTTCCCAGATGGTGGAGTTATTAAATCATCATGAGAGGGTAAATCTCCTAATAACTCTGCCTGCTCCCCCTCCTCCTGGCTCTCTACCTTAGCCTGTGAGCGGGTGGATACAAGGCCCCTCTTCTTACCTATTTCCTTCTTTATAGTTTGGCCTTCTGGAAGCTTAACCATCTTTTTAGCTAGGGACTGAGGACTTCCAAACAAAGGCCTGGGCGCTATTACCATCAATCCTTCTCCCTCCTTCTTTCCTAGTCCTTTCACTAGTCCCTGCTTAAATCTTGGACAGTCCCTTCCTAGAACCAAATCAAATGGAAGCCTAGGCACCACTGCTAAAAGAACTTCCTCTTGTTCCCCCAGGCACTTAACCATTAGCCTATAGGTGGGATATGATGTTGCAGCACCATGAATGCATCTGATGTGAACCTGGCTTTCAGGGGTTCTAGGCTCAAATCCTTCTTGGGCCTCTATCCTCTTCCAAAGCCTCTTTGACAGCATACTCTGGTCTGCCCCAGAGTCTAACAGAGCATTTGTGGTAATTCCCTGCACATCAGCCACCAAAAGGAATCCTTCTTTGGGCTGTTTTAAATCAATACCCATCAAGCTAGTGTGTATCTGGCATCCCCTTTCCAAATGTCCCCATTTTCCACATTTGAAACATTTCTTTTTACTCCACTTGGTAATCTGAGTTGGCACAGTACAATTATTCACAGAAACATTTTTAACCATTTTCTTTTCTGATACAGCACAGCTTGCCTCAGCACCAACCTTCAGAGGGCCACCCATTCTTTGGCAAGCCTGCGTGGCTTCCAAGAATCTCTCTGCTAGCATGGTTGCCTCTCCAAGGTTCTGGCAATTTTTGCTGTATAAGGAAAGTGTGCAGATCTTTAGGCACAGCAGACATAAATTGTTCAAGCATAATAATGTCTAATAACATTTCCACAGTCTTTCCCTCAGGCTCCAACCATTTTATAGCCAATCCTCTGATTCTCTGACTCAGAGCCCTGGGTGTTTCACCCACTCTTAATGCAGTAGCTCTAAACATTCGCCTATACTCTGAAATAGACAACCCTAGGCGATCTCTTATAGCAGCCTTTACATCTCTATAATTCAAAGCTTGAGCTGCTGGCATTGCCCTATAATTGCAAGCGCCTCCCCAGTTAATGAGGCTGCCAGCCTTACTGCCCACTGGGTCTCTGGCCATGCTAATGCTTGTGCCACTCTCTCAAAAGATTCAAGGAAATCATCAACATTATCATCTGGAGTCAGCTTCCCAAAACTAAATGCCCCAATTCCCTGATTGAGTCCCACATTGTCCACATGTGGTATACCAGTTGTTACTGCTGGTCTTGCATCCGGTCCACTTTGGTTATGAAGAGCAATTAGGGCTTCCACCATATCAAGCACTGGCTTCTGCTGGTCCCTTAATGCTTTAATTGCAGTGTCCTGAGCCTGCTGCGCTAGCTCCTGTTGCTTGCTAAACTGGGCTGCCATCCAGCTGGCCAGTTCCCTTGGATCCATCTTGTATCCCTGCAAGAAAACAAAAGAATAAAAAACACAGAGCAGCACCCTCCAAACAGGTGTTTTTCTCCTATTTATTTTTTCAATTACCCCTGTGTCTTACTCCCATCCACCACTAGACATGCCCAGGTACTTATTACCTTATGCCAGTGATGAATCCAGCTTACACAGGATCTTTTCCTCCTTGGAACAGCTCCTGGAACAGCCACTCTTTTTTTTTCTCCAAAGTGTTGTTAAGGGAAAAATCCACTTTCCAGCTTTTGACTTGAACTTTTTTCTTTCAGATTTCAGTTGTAATCCTTATAAATCCTGTAAATCATTTGTGTAAAAGCAATCCGAACTACTACGCCACTGTAAACGGGGGCGCTGGTCGTGAATGTCCACAGTCTTGGCAAAGGCAAAATATTATTATGACTTGCAAAGGATTGTGGGGGATGTAGTTCATTCATACCAGAATCAGCCGTTCACAATTTTGTTGTTTTAATATTATTTTTAACATATATTGCTACTCCCCTTCCCTGTTTTCCTACCCTGTCCTTCCTGAATAAATTATAGCCCGATAAAATGTTATCCCTGTTATGGTTCTTCATGCATTATGTCTCTGTGATGGTCGCTAAATCCAAGTCATCCCCTTCCATTAAAACCTCAAGATCCAGGATCTTATTTCCCATGCTTTGGACATTAATGCACACCGCTTTCCAGACATTGTTCCATTTTCTCATTTCTATACAGTTGTTGCATTTAATGTTTTACGTACTCAGGGGCTTTTATTTACCTTGGAGCTTTTTTTGTTCATCTCCAACCACTGAAATTTAAAACCCTCTTCAGTATATTAATTTGCTGTATAAGACACTTTAACCCTTCTTGGATAGGTGGACACCATCCCTGCTTAACAGCTCTTGGAAAATCATCCCATGATCCAGGAAACCAAAATGCTCTCAAATGGCACCATCCATGTAGCCATGCATTCATCTCTAGGATGTGAGCTTCTCTGCTTCAGCCTTACTCAAATTATCTAAACGATTAACTGTTATCCGTAGGATCTATAAGAAATTCTTCCTGATTTTGGATGGTTATGTTTCAGGGGAATTCATAATTTAACTGTTTAAATGCACTGTTGATACTTTCCATGAATTTATAGTTGTATAAGCTAATACAACTTGCAAATACTACCAGCGAGCCAAGTTCACAGTCATAATTGTTTTTGTGGTTTTCCCTGGGGGAGGGGGAATTAAATCCACTAACACCTTTATTCTTCAGGTGGAGGCACTAGGTGCCAGGATTTTAGGGACAGGCAAACTGCTGAGGGAGATTCCTGTCAGGGTGCTCTTTGGACCAAGAGACACTCCACCAAGATGACTGATAAGTATGCTACAAATATTTAAAATTTAGATTGCTACTAGTGTTAAATCCAGAAAAGGATCTCATTTCCTTTAGAAATAATTTCTTTTTAGAAGGAACGAATTAAAACAATGATGGACAAATATGCTCCAGTTACCTTTGCTCTCAAACAATTTTTCTCCCACTGGGAAATACACTTTTTCAGATTTGTGCAATCAATAGTAAATTATGAGCTGCAGGGTTATTTCCTCAGGGTTCAAAGACTCGACCTTTCCTGCTTGCCAGTAAAGGCCTTGATGCCTTTTTTATAGCTCACGTTTATTTGCGCTGGATAAAGCTTAGTTAATGTACATCTCAAGTCTAAATACTTATTCCATTAATAATCATCGGTTTTCTCTGCTTGTATGTGAAAAAGCCTTCAGAATTACATTTAGACATGGCTTGCTTTGTGCAATCTATGGGTTTAAAACTGGAACCTTTGCAGGTTTGGATAACTTTTGTTGAGTCAACCAGTCAACCAGAGCATATCTGAAGAAGGGGTGGCCTCAAAAGCTTCAGTGCTACAATGACTTTATTGGTAATTCAGTGTTGTATCAAGAGCTCGTGCTTCAGTTTTATTCCTCATGTTAGAACGTTACTTTTATAAAAGCTGGAGAGGTAGAGATTTCAAGGGGCTTGTCTTCAAACCTATCTTATCATCTGACACCCTTATCTGGAGCAATATAACAGGTGGTGGGAATACAGACAAAAATTTGTCTGTGAATATGTGGGTCAATATTCAGCCGCGGTGGTTCGCAGTTTTTAAGCACATAGCCGCCACAGCTAAAACCGAAACTGGATATTTGGCACGGGAAGCTGGATATCCTCCAGTGCTGAATATCTGGGTTCCATGCTGGCCACCATCGCTATCTGGATAGTGGAAATATTCACATAAATTAGGACAGTTTTTTGGTGGCCCAACTTTATGCAAAAATTTAGTGGAAATTTTCAGTCCATTAATCAGATAACTGAATAAATGTTGTTCTCGCCTTCGCCTCACCCACAGACTGTGCAGCACTGTCCGGACAGTGCCATGGCATTCAGAGAAAATATTTAGGGTGACTGTCCATTAATGCCACTGAATATCCCCCTCAGCAGAGGTTTATCTGGTTGGTAAGTCCTGCTAACCAGATAAACTACTTTGAATATTGTCTCAATATTTTTTATATATTATTTTGATGTAGTTTGTTTTGTTGATTTTTATTCTGGTTTTGCAATGGACAATCCATAGATCCATAAAACATATTGAAGCCCCAGAGTTGATTGTAGCATGAGCTGGTAATTCTTTGCCTGTCTTCAAGAGTCAAATTGGAGTAGTTGCATAGGCAGTTCAGGTACCCAGCGTAATATTTGGGGTTCCTTTTATCCTAACAAATATGAAACAATACCATACCGACACCCTCAAAAGGTCACTAAATAAACCACGTGACCTTTTCGAACTAGTTAAATCATTCTCTAAGGAACCATCTCCATGTCGACCTGAAGAGATCCACCCACAGGAGTTTGCCAACCATTTACAATCCAAGCTACTTCAAACTGACAAAATTACTACGTTCATAGCACAAGACACCTCCAATCTAATATCCCTATCTAAGTTCTCCACTCCATCCAAGAAACTTGTGGAAGATACCATTGCGGCCCTCAATACCACGACTGCACAAACTGACCCCTGCCCCGCATATTGGATTAAAAATTTACGAACAGAACTCAGCCCACTGATCACAAGAATGATGAACTTATCATTCACAACAGGATCCTTCCCTGCAGCACTCAAGCAAACATCCATCAGACCCCTTCTGACGAACCCTAAACTAGACCCAAGCAAAGTTGAATCCTACAGACCCATAGCCAGTATTCCTCTTCTAGCCAAAATAATTGAAAAGGAAGCACAAAGACAAATTCAAGATCACATTGATACCGCCTCCCCACTAGACCATCGTCGACATGGCTTCAGAGAATACCTTGGCGTCGAAACCCTGCTTACCTCCCTCTTCAACAAAATCGTCACAGGTATCGACAACATCCACCGAGGTTTCGCTCTCATCTTCATAGACATCGCTGCAGCCTTTGATTCTGTACACCATGGTCTGCTAGTAGAATGTCTAAAGGAAAAGGGCATAAATGGCATCACCCTTGATTGGTGCAGGTCGTACCTTAATGGCAGATGGCAGCATGTAAAATCAGGATCAGGAACTTCCGAACCCTTCCATCAACGACAGGGCGTTCCACAAGGGTCGTCCCTATCATCTCTCTTGTTTAATATTTACATGCAACCCATTTTCAACATTATTGGATCATTCAAGTTCGACTGTTTAATATACGCTGATGACATCCTACTCTTCATGCCATTCTCCACAGAGCAAATGGACCTCTCGCCACTGATTGAATGTTTCAACGCAGTCTCCGAATGGCTTCTGTCCCAAAATCTTAGGATCCAACACAAAAAGTCTGAGGTGCTATTCATCACCAGAGACCAGATTTTCTCCCCTGCACCCCATATAAAGGTTAAAGAAGCTGAACTCCAAACCAAATCAACAATTCGGTACTTAGGAGTTACCCTTGATCAACATTTGGACATGAAAATCCATATATCCAACATAGTCAGAGCCATATATTTCAAAATCCGGTCCCTCAGACACCTTCAATCCCTTCTAAACCCTGAAGACTTCCGGACAATATACCAATCCCTTATCTTACCACACTTTGACTTTGCCAATGCTATTCTTCAAGGTCTCCCTCAGTCACTACTTAATCCGTTACAACTTGCCATGAATGCCGCTGCCAGAGTCTTAGTGGGAGCAGCAAGATGCGACCATGTAACGCCTATCCTAATACATCTTCACTGGCTCCCCATACAAGGAAGGCTTATGTTCAAGTCCTTGCTACTCACTTTCAAATCCATCCATGGTATCACCTCCCCTTCACTAACTGACATTATTCAGCTCATCCCTCCCATCAGAACAAGAAGAACCTCATCTACAAACGCGCTAGTAATCCCAAAGGCATCAACAAAGTACACAATCGCTACATCAAACAGGGCTTTCAGTATCTATGCCCCAAAATGTTGGAACGCATTATCACCAGGCATTCGTGCGATTACTGACCTAACACAATTCAATAAGGCTCTCAAATTCCATTTATTTACACAGTACTACCAGATTAACCTGACCCCTACCTAACTGTCCCTCCTCTTACCTCCTCGAGATAACATCTCAATATTAGCACACAACCTCACTGTACACATGTAGCATCCTAAATTCTTAGCATTCAATCTCATTGTACATATTTAATTAGTTCAGTTTGTATCCCCCTTGTTATCCAAGTTGTTACTCCTGTTCTCTGTAAAGCCAAACATGTTATCCAAGTTGTTACTCCTGTTCTATGTGAAGCCAAACAGTTGTTATGGTCATTTTGTTTTATGTAATCCGCGCTGATACGAAATAGTGCGGTATATAAGAAATTGTAATAAATAATAATAATAATAATAAATAATACTAAAGCCCATTGGGGGTTTGCATTTAACACGCACTTAGCATGAAAATTAACCTGTGTGGTACAAACCCTCCATGTTATCTTTTGAGACATGTGAGCTTCATGTTCCCAGCAGTTGCGACAAAATGCATACCCAAAAGCGCAGAGCCGTTACCGTAGGTGCATCTAATGCCACAATAGAAGCATCACTAGGTGCATCTGTGCTAATTGCCACATTGACAGTGCATCCCTGTGCTAACTTCAATATGTTCTCCACTCCCATGTAAGTGGCAAGTAAAGCACTTTATTCACTAAAACTCCAAAGCATTTCGGCCATCTCGGCCTTCTTCAGGGTGTACAAGCCTCGAAAACAAAAATAAAAATAAAATTACAATGCTAATATATAATCTCCAGGAACAAGCAGGAATAAGTCCTCACTTATGGGTACGTCGGAACCGACGGAGCCTGCGCGGGAAAGCTCCCCAGCTTCCCAGAAAGGAAGCTTTTGGGGCCTCCCACTGCACATGCGTGCTGCCTTCCCGCCTTCCTGACCAGCTCTCCTCAGTTTCTCTTTTTCCGCGGAGCCAGCAGGTCGTGTTCCTGTCACCGCTGAAGAAATTGTTATTTTAGTTTCTTTCTTTAGACCGCGTACCTGCCTTCCCCATACCGAAAACCGGTAACGCCGGTCTCTCTTTTCTTTTCTTTCCTAAAAAAAAAAAAAAAAAACGTTTTATTTTTTAGCACAACTTGGTGACTTCTGTTAGGCCTCAGGCCTACACAAAAATCTCCTCATGGAGAAACCAGCTCCTGGTTTCAAGAAGTGTACCAAGTGTAGTGCTGTTATTTCTGTTACAGACACCCATGACTGGTGTCTTAAATGTTTGGGGCCTGACCACTCCATTCTGGACTGCCCATCCTGCTCCCAGATGTCTAAACGTGGTTTGCAGAACCGGGCCAACAAATTCCATGTGCTGTTTGCTTCAGATAATCCAGCATCACAGTCATCCAGGTCTTCCTCTCCGGATGGATCTCAGGTAACCAAACCTTCTTCGGGCAGGTCCTCAAAGAGCAAATCTCCTTCAAAGCATCGAGAGGCTCTCAATTTTGAATCTGAGGACCATGCCCCAGCCAAACAACCCCGGCAGGAAGCTCTGGCTTCCAAAGCACCATCTATGGGGTTACAGGTTGACATCGATGGCACGGCCTCGACCGATCACCTGTTAGACTGCTCTGGGGTACCGGCCCATGCCGGTACCGACATCCAGGCAGCAGTGGCGTCTATGGGCAATACTGTCCAGACCATGCAGCAGGCCGTTCTGGCTTTCATTAACTCTGCGACGCCCTCGGTACCGCATCTAGCGGTTCCGGGTCCGGTTCCGGTACTATCTTCCATACCGGAACCGAGACCATCGTCTTCCAAACGCAGATCGGTTCCGCATGCCGGATCCGGGTTTTCGCCCGATACCGATCCCATACCCGGTACGCCCGATGTCGATACCGATCGGTATGCGTATCGTGCGTTGGAAGCAAATAGAGGATACTCTGATTCTTCTGAGGATTTTGACTCCTCTGATGACTCTGATGAGCTGTCTC
Organism: Ichthyophis bannanicus; assembly: GCA_033557465.1. Lineage (NCBI taxonomy): Eukaryota > Metazoa > Chordata > Amphibia > Gymnophiona > Ichthyophiidae > Ichthyophis > Ichthyophis bannanicus. The sequence goes on along the minus strand of CM066034.1, from coordinate 233,971,398 downwards.
TAGTTCTTCCTGAAGAGCCTTCTTCCCCAAAGAGGAGAATGTCTCCACCAGAGGATTTGTCCTTTCAAGACTTCATTATAGAAGTAGCTAAAGGACTTTCTATTACCACATCCTCTGAAAAAGAACCTAGATCAAAGAAATTGGATATTTTAGGATACTCTAAGGTTCCTAAAGAGGCAGTCACCCTGCCTGTCCATGAAATCCTTCAAGAACACTTGATGGACTTATGGGAGGCTCCTCTAACGTTGTCTCCTCATTCCCGTAGGTTGGACACCATGTACCGGGTCCCTCCTTCTCCTGGTTTTCAAAAAACTCAGCTGCCTCACCATTCCATTGTGGTGAAGTCTGCGCTGAAAAAGATTAAGAGTACCAAAAGGCACTCTTCTACCCCTCCAGGGCGGGAATGTAAGATCCTAGACTCTTTTGGTAGGAAAATCTTCCAGGCTAGTATGCTTATAGCCAGGATTAATTCATACAGTCTGTATATGGGCATGTTTCTAAGGGAACTTGCCCTAAAGGTACGGCATTTTGCCTCATTTATCCCTGAGGATAGAAAGGAGGAGTTCATTTCTCTGGTGAAACAGCTTCTAGATGTTTCTAAGTTCTCCAACAGAGCAGCTTTTGATTCCTTTGAGGGTGCCGGTCGAGCTTCGGGCATTGCTATTGCAGCCCGACGACTTGCTTGGCTCCAGGCCTCTGACCTAGAACCCTGGGTCCTGGATGGCTTACGGAATCTGCCCTGTACAGGTGAGAACTTATTTGGTAAAGACTGGCAAATTAAAGCCACTCAAATGGACGCAGAAAATGCTACATTAGATAGACTTTCTCAGTCTACCTCTACTCCTGCCAAGAAAAAGTCTTTCAAGAGGCCTTACTACAAGAAGGCAAGATTTTCCACAAATACTGGCCAACAATCTTCTCAGCCTCGCTTTGCTGCTAAACGTCAGCAACCTAAACAGGCCAGGTCAAAGCCTGCAGCGTCTGCCACTCCTCAGCAGGCTCAACCCCCTCAGGGGTTTTGACTTACCCCTAGAGAACTTAACATTTCTGGCTCTAGAACAGGGGTCTCAAACACGCGGCCCGCGGGCCGCATGCGGCCCGCGAGACAACTTTGTGCGGCCCGCGACGGCGGAAAACCAAAAATCCCCCCAAAACCCTGGCTTCTGCTGCTGCCGTTGCCGCCGTGGCAGCAGCAGAATCAATTGTTAAATTTTAAAAAAAAACTGACTTCTGCTGCTCAAGCAGCTGTCCTGCGGCCCCTTTCCCTCTGCCCGGAGATCCGACTCTGCTCTCAGCGGCGTGCTTTTCAAGCCGCGAAGAGAGTATTCCCCTCTCGCGCGGCTTGAAAAACTGCGCGAGAGGGGAATACTCTCGTCGCGGCTTGAAAAGCACGCCGCTGAGAGCAGAGTCGGATCTCCGGGCAGAGGGAAAGGGGCCGCAGGACAGCTGCTTGAGCAGCATAAGTCAGTTTTTTTTTTTAATTTGACAATTGATTCGGCTGCTGCCACGGCGGCAACGGCTGCAGCAGAAGCCCGGGTTTTGGGTTTTTTTTTGGTGGCGGTTAATGAGCTAGGGAGGGGCTGACTTAACTGGAAGTGGGCTTTTGGCAGAGGGGTGCGGGGGGGGGGTTATGACTGGTATTGGGCTGGGGGGGGTTATAACTAGTAATGGGCTATGGTGGGGGCTAGGACTGGAAATGGGCAGATGGGGGTTAGGACTGGAAGTGGGCTATTGGCAGGGGGGGTTATGACTGGTAATGGGCTGGGGCGGTTATAACTAGTAATGGGCTATGGTGGGGGCTAGGACAGGAAATGGGCAGATGGGGGTTAGGACTGGAAGTGGGCTATTGGCAGGGGGGGGGTTATGACTGGTAATGGGCTATGGTGGGGGCTAGGACTGAAAATGGGTGATGGGGGATACGACTGCAAGTGGGCTATGGGGGGGACTAGGACTGGTAATGGGCTATGGGGGGGGTAAGACTGAAAATGGGGTGATGAGGGGGTAAGACTGGAAGTGCGCTATGGGGAGGTTAGGACTGGTTATGGGCTATGGGGGGTCTAGGACTGGTAATGGGCTGGGGGGGTTGCTAGGACTGGAAATGGGCTGAGTGGAAGGGGGGCTTGAACTGCAAATGGCTGATGGGGAGGGGGGCTTGGAATGGAAATGGGCTGTGAGGGGAGGGAGCTAGGATTGGAAATGGGCTGATGGGGGGCTAGGATTGGAAATGGGCTGATGGTGAGGCTAGGATAGGACTGGAAATGGACTGATGCAGGGACTAGAAAGGAGCAGATGCTGGGTGGGGCTGGAACTAGAAGGGAGCTGATGTTGGGGGAGGATTAGAATGGGATGGAGCTGGGAAAGTGAAATGGAGAGGGGAAAAATATTTTGTCTGGAAGAGAAGACAAATCTACAATTGGCCAGGTATTGGGAGAGTAAGTGGGGATTGAGGATGGAGGGGTAAAATTTGAGTGGATGAAATAGGAATGAGGAAAGAGCAAAAGGAGAAAGATTAGTATGTTAAAGCAGATGTAGAGAGAGAGAATGGAAAAAAACTAGAAGAGAGAAGAAAGGACAAATGGACAGCAGACGATGGAGATAGCAGAAGACACGAAGAAACCAGAAGTGGCTGGAGCAATTGCAACTGAAAAAAAATGCACAAAAGGTAGAAAAATATCTCTTTATTTTGAATTTATTAACTGGAATATGTCAGCTCTGGGAAATGTGCATCATTAATGTCTGTGCTTTGGTACAAGAAATTATTTATAGTTTTATTTCTACAGTGCTGAGGTATTCTGTGTAATTCCTATTTGACATTGCTACTTGTTCTCTTTTCCCAGTAGGTCATGTATTGTTCTCTGAAATGTATTGATTTAATATTTGCAGTGTTGCCTTTTGATAGGTAGGGTCTGGTGCTTTGTGAGTCCTGGTAGTGCTGTTATGATACGGGGGGTTTGCTATGGGTTCCAAATGGGCAGTGTTAGTAGTAGTTCCTAATGTGCCTGGCGGTTGGCACTGGATTATAGTAATATAGAAATTTTCTAGTCTTTCTTTATCCATGCACTCATTATGCAACATTATGCAAATATTTATGCAAATGAGGCCCCTTATGCAAATGAGGCCCTGTCTTATGCGGCCCCCGGGTTACTTTACAAGTCCTCATTCGGCCCTCAAAGCAATTTGAGTTTGAGACCCCTGCTCTAGAACAACCAGAGCCCCTCACCATTCCCGGAAGGTTAGCTCACTTTGCTCCCAGATGGGGGCAAATTACATCAGAGCACTGGACCCTCTCTATCATCAGAGAGGGCTACAAACTTCATTTTTCCAACCTTCCTCCACATACCATGGTGAGGCACTTCAATTCTCCCCCATCTCTCCTAGACCTGTTGGGTCAGGAAATCTCTTCTCTCCTTGCCCAAGGGGCAATAGAAGAGGTTCCTCTTCTTCAACAAGGGACAGGATTCTACTCCCCTTATTTTCTCATACCAAAGAAGACAGGGGGATTCAGACCTATCCTAGATCTGAGAGAATTGAACAAATTTCTGTACAAGGAGAAATTCAAAATGCTTTCTCTAGGCATTCTCCTTCCATACCTTCAGAGTCAGGATTGGCTTTGTTCTCTAGATCTCAAGGATGCGTACACACATATACTCATCCACCCATCCCACAGAAAATATCTAAGATTTCTGTTTCAGGGAAAACATTTCCAGTACAGAGTACTTCCCTTCGGTCTAGCCTCTGCTCCAAGAGTGTTCACCAAATGCATGGCAGTTGTTGCCGCATTTCTAAGAGGTCTGGGAATTTTTGTATTCCCATATCTGGACGACTGGCTCATCCGAGCTCCATCTCAGTCAGAGGCCCAGATTTCCCTGGACCGCACAAGGCACATTCTGCAGTATCTGGGACTGGTGATAAACCTTCCCAAGTCTCAACTTATCCCTACTCAGTCTCTGGAATTCATAGGGGCCCAGTTGGACACCACCACTGCAAGGGCCTACCTACCTCAAGTCCGGGGCCAACGTCTTGTGTGCTTGGCCTCCCAAGCTCAGTCCAGCAGTCACTTGACAGCCAGAGAAATGCTGTGACTTCTGGGCCACATGGCCTCCACGGTACACGTGGTGCCCTACGCTCGTCTTCATATGAGAGCAGCTCAATGGACCTTGGCCACCCAGTGGGCTCAGGCATCAGGAGCGCTCTCCGACCAAATACTCACCTCAAAGCGTCTGTTTTGGTCCCTCCAATGGTGGATGTCCACCAAGAATCTGTTGTTGGAGGCCCCCTTCCAACCTTTGTTGCCCCAAGCAACCCTCACAACAGATGCCTCCCAAACAGGGTAGGGAGCCCATCTCCAAGACCTCTCCACTCAGGGCTCTTGGTCTCCTCAGGAGACCACCCTTCATATCAACCTCCTGGAACTGCGAGCAATATACTTTGCCCTCAAAGTCTTCTATTCCCTCCTTGTCAACCTGACTGTCCTAATTCATACAGACAATCAGGTGGCCATGTTCTATATAAACAAACAAGGAGGGACGGGCTCTCTATCACTTTGCAACAAGCTCTCAGATTATGGGCCTTCGCCAGAGAGCATCAAATTCATCTTCTAGCAGTGTATCTTCCAGGAGTTCAAAACTCTCGGGCAGACAGACTCAGTCGAGTTCTGCTTCCACACAAATGGTCCCTACACAGGGACCAGATACGCAGAATCTTTCAGGAATGGGGGACCCCGGACATAGTCCGTGGAATGCCAAACTTCCCCGGTTCTGTTCCAGGACTCCGTGTCAGGGAGCTCAGGCCAACGACGCCTTTCTTCTGCATTGGAGTCAGGAATTCCTATATGCCTTTCCACCCATTCCTTTGATTCCCAAGACTCTGTTCAAACTCCAGAGGGATCACGGGTCGATGATCCTCATAGCTCCACGCTGGCCACGCCAAGTGTGGTTCCCTCTACTTCTGCATCTCTCCCAGGGACCCTCCCTGGACCTGGGAGTTGCTCCAGACCTTCTGTCTCAGGAGGAGGGGACTTTGTGGCACCCAAACCCCAAGTCCCTACACCTCAGAGCTTGGTTACTGAAGGCCTAAGCCTTCATGACTTCAATCTTTCTCAACCTGTGCAAGATATCCTGCATGCCTCTAGGAAACCTTCCACGAGGCGTTCCTATGCTTTCAAATGGAAACGCTTTTCCATTTGGTGTGCTCAGCAGGGTCTTGACCCTCTAGCACTTCCTTTGAATTCTCTACTAGACTATCTCCTGCATCTTTCTAATGCAGGCCTCAAGACGAATTCAGTAAGAGTCCATTTGAGTGCTATTGCAGCATCCTTAAAACCTATAAATGGACGACCTGTCTCCTCTCATCCTCTTATTGCAAGATTCATGAGAGGCCTGACACTAACCAAACCTCCCATTCGACCTCCTCTGGTAGCATGGGACTTAAACCTGGTTCTGGGTCAGCTGATGAAGCCACCCTTTGAACCGTTGGTCTCTACCTCCTTGAAATTTCTTTCCTGGAAGGTCCTTTTCCTTATTGCAGTCACTTCGGCTCGCCGCATCAGTGAACTACAGGCCTTAGTGGCTCATCCACCTTATACTAGGTTTCATCATGATAAGGTGGTCCTTAGGACGAATCCCCACTTTATGCCCAAAGTGGTCTCGCCTTTTCATCTTAATCAAGAGGTATATCTACCTGTCTTTTTCCCGGCTCCTCATGCATCCAGTGCAGAGAGGAACCTTCATACTCTAGACTGTAAAAGAGCTCTCGCCTTTTACCTCAACAGGACTCAACCACATCGAAAGTCTTCCCAACTTTTTGTGGCTTTTGATCCTTCTCATTTGGGACTTCCAGTCTCAAAACGTACACTTTCCAATTGGATTGCTCAGTGTATTTCCTTTGCTTACCAGAGTAAAAACATTTCTCTGGAAGGCCATGTCACAGCTCACAATGTGAGAGCCATGGCCACTTCTATGGCTCATCTTCACTCTGTATCCATAGATCAGATCTGTCGAGCAGCCACCTGGGCCTCGGTTCATACCTTCACAGCCCATTACTGTTTGGACAAGGACTCCCGCCGGGATGCCTTGTTTGGTCAGGCTGTCCTCAAACACCTGTTCCATACTTAAACAACTCCTGCCCACCTTCCCTGGATGGATGCCTGAGATCCATACGAAGATGGTGAACCCTTGGGAGGGGATCTCCCAGGCATCTTAGCTAGGGAGTCCCCATAAGTGAGGACTTATTCCTGCTTGTTCCTGGAGATAGCACAGTTACTTAACTGTAACAGGTGATCTCTGGGAACAGCAGGAATTAGTCCTCACAACCCACCCACCTCCCCTAGGAGTTGTATCTTCTATCTATCTTCCTTTCCTCTTTCTATTGTCTCAGCTATAAACTCGAACTGAGGAGAGCTGGTCAGGAAGGCGGGAAGGCAGCGCGCATGTGCAGTGGGAGGCCCCAAAAGCTTCCTTTCTGGGAAGCTGGGGAGTTTTCCCGCGCAGGCGCCGTCAGTTCCGACGTACCCATAAGTGAGGACTAATTCCTGCTGTTCCCAGAGATCACCTGTTACAGGTAAGTAACTGTGCTTTACATGAATAAATACATATTAAATAAATAAATAAGTAAACATAATAAATAAAACATAAGATAAATAAAAACAATTAAAATCATATAACATTGTATAAAATCGAAGCTAAAAGACAATAGAACCTTACTAAGGTAAAATAATGATTCAATAAAATCCAGACAGACAAAGTGCAAGGCTGAAAATAGAGAAAAATACTTCAACGTAAGCGACTGCAGGAGAACCAAAGAAAATTTAAAAGTACTGAATGTATGTATACTTGTTTTTCATTATTATCAACCAAGTGGGGAGCGGAGGACCACTAGAAACATAAATAATATAAACACTATATAAAAGATTTTGGAACCAGAAAATCCGGACATAGAGGGAAAAGTGAGAAGGGCAATGGAGTGTACCATGCATTGTATGAGGCAGCCTAAAAATACCTGATTTTCAAAGTGTTTCTATGACTAACATCCAATATGAGCAAACACTTCAAAAATCCATCTATTGGGAAATATATTGAGAAATTCATCAAAGATAAAAACAGCAGTATAGATTTGAAAGGAAATATGTACTACAATGCCTATTAACCAAGTCAATTGAATGTAGTAAAGAGTTCTATATGCCTGTTTTCATTATTAGTGACGCCACTTACAGTAGGTGAACGGACCCATTTTTTTAATAGGGACAAAATAAATGCTAGGCCGCGAGGTGGGGTCCCTGGGTGGCCGCCCGTAACTTGGTGCTCAGCCTGGTGCGGGGACTCTGCCCTCTGGTGGCATATCTCTGCGTCATGGTGGATGGCAGGACACGGAGACTGGGTGTCATAGTGGTGGCGGCTTTCAAATTCATTGGCTCCACATGTGTGTTTGTTAGGGGAGACAGTGGGAGGGCAGGAGCGGCTGCTGGGAGGCATGGGAGGGGCCAAATGACTTCTCTCTATCTATTGTGTTGGTCATCTCCTTGCCTGCCAGCATGGTTTTTTTCCCAGTTGCGGCTTGGCGGCTGTTTGTTCAGGGGGAAAGCTTCCTGCTCCGTGTCTCTCTGATCTCAATTTGCCCCAGTGCAGAGGTGGTATTTGGGGGGGCCTTATGCTATTGTGAGTTTTCTTGGGGGGGGGGAGGGTCAATCCCTATACCAAAGCTGATATAAATTTAAAAAAAAGGGAATAAATACATCTTAAAGAAATTTACATTTGGGGGGCTAGGGGGAAGGTGGCTTTGAAACCAGCTGTTTGTGCCAGTGGGTTATGCCTCCTCATAGAGGCTATGTGGCCAGGGAAACAGGGTCCAGCCGGGATACGGTGACCCCGACCAGCCGTTCGCCTCCTCTCGCATATGGCAGAGTCTCAGGGTGGTAGGGCAGGGTGTGGAGGGTCCCTCTGTGGCAGGGGCTAAAGCGGCTGTTGCAGGGATTACTTCAGGCCAACCTGGTCCTGTGCGTGGCTCCCCTGGGGCTCGTAGGCATGTGAGAGGGAGAGAGAGGTCAGTATCCAAGCCTCTTTGGGGCAAGGGTAAGTCCAGGGCTCGGGGTGCACAGCTGAAGGGTCTCTCTTTGGGGTTTGGGCAGGGGTCTGTGGTTGGGGATGTGGTGGTCAGTGGTAGTGAGGTGGGATGGAGGGGGAGGCAGACCTCTTACCTTATGGGTGTGGGTCCACCATTGATCATCACTTCTGGTGCATTTGGGGACCCCAGTCGGAGAGTGTCAGGGCATTGGCCTGTGGATTCACCTTCTGCCTTGTTCGAGGGTATGGTTGGTGTTGGTGGCAGAGTTGCACCAGACCGGGGAGCCCCCGTTTAGGGGGCTTGGTGTGGGGTGGGGCATTTAGCATTTCTCTTTGACTGGCCGAGGGTTCAGGGTGGTTATCTCCTGGCTGTGGGGCACACAGCTTGGGAACATTGGTTGGGGGGTGCCAGGGTCCATCCAGGGTGGTGTTGCCTGGGGCTTTGCATTCTCCTTGGCCTCCTGCTGTTTTCCCCCTTGTCCTCTTATTCCTCCACAGGTGTCTACAGTTTCTCAGCACCCCCTGGGCCAAGAGGGAGGAGGCTAATCAAGTGCATTGAACTGCGGAGCTTTTGGACAAGTGGGACAGCCCCATTGGGAGGTGGACAGCAGCGCTGGGAGCAGGGGCAGCCCAAGGGGGGTACGGGGCCATGTGTGGAGACTCGGTGCGGAGCCTCATTTGCATAAGGGCCCTCATTTGCATAAATATTTGCATAATGTTACCATATACTAACTTTTAGTAAACGTGCCTCTTAATGAGTGTATGGATAAAGAAAGACTAAAAGATTTCTACATTACTATAACCCAGTGCCAACTGCCAGACACATTAGGAACTACTACAAACACTGCCCATTTAGAACCCATAGCAAACCCGCCGTATCCTAACAGCACTACCAGGACTCACAAAGCACCATACTCTACCAATCAAAAGGCAACACTGCAAATATTAAACCAATACATTTCAGAGAACAACAATACATGACCTACTGGGGAAAGAGAACAAGTGGCAATGTCAAATAGGAATTATATAAACAGAACACCTCAGCTCACTTACACATGCAGAACATAGACCATCACCAAACAAGTAATCACAATTTAGAAACAGGAAGACAATAATTAAACTGGGAATCCCAAAAGCCAAACTTGGAATGTACAACACTGTAGAAATAAAACTATACATTAATTTGCTCTTGTACTAAACAAAGCGCAGACGTTAATGATGCACATTTACCAGAGCTGACATATTCCAATTAATAAATTCAAAATAAAGAGATATTTTTCTACCTTTTGTGCATTTTTTTTCATCTGCAATTGCTCCAGCCACTTTCTTCTGGTTTCTTCATGTCTTCTGCTAACTCTCCATCGTCTGCTGTCCATTTGTCCTTTCTTCTCTCTTCTAGTTTTTTTCCATTCTCTCTCTACATCTGCTTTAACATACTAATCTTTCTCCTTTTGCTCTTTCCTCATTCCTATTTCATCCACTCAAATTTTACCCCTCCATCCTCAATCCCCACTTACTCTCCCAATACCCGGCCAATTGTAGATTTTTTATCCCTCCCACACAAAATATTTTTCCCTTCTCCATTTTACTCTTCCAGCCCCATCCCATTCTAATCCTCCCCAACATCAGCTCCCTTCTAGTTCCAGCCTCACCCAGCATCCATTCCCTTCTAGTCCCTGCATCAGCCCATTTCCAGTCCTAGCCACCCATCAGCCCATTTCCAGTCCTAGCAACCCCCAACCCAATACCAGTCCTAGCCCCCCCATCAACCCACTTCCAGTCTTAACCCCCTATCACCCCATTTTCAGTTTAAGCCCCCCCTATAACCCATTACCAGTCCTAACACCCCATCAGCCCACTTCCAGTCCTAACCCATCAACCCATTTCCAGTCAGCCCCCATAGCCCATTGCCAGTCATAACCCCCCCATCAGCCCACAGCCTATTACCAGTCCTAACCCCATCAGCCCACCTCAAGTCCTAACCCCTCCCCATCAGCCCATTTCCTGTACTAGCCCCCCATAACCCATTATCAGTCCTAACCCCCCCCATAGCCCATTAACAGACAGCCCCCATCAGCCCACAGCCCATTACCAGTCTTAACCCCCCCATAGCCCATTACCAGTTCTAACCCCCCCAACAGCCCATAGCCCATTACCAGTCCTAACCCCATCAGTCCACCTCCAGTCTTAACCCCCCCAGCCCATTTCCAGTCCTAGCCCCCCCATAGCCCATTACCAGTCCTAACCCCCCCCCCATCGGCTCAAGTAAAATTAAATTTAAAAAAAAACGCTGGCTGCTACTGCTGCTGCGGCAGAATGGACTGTCCCGCAGTGCCCCCACTGCCCGGCTGAATCCCTCCCTTTCCCATCTGCCCCTGCAGGCTTAACAGAGACGCGAGAGAGACACTCTCCCTTCGCGACTCTCAAAGCCGGCACGGAGGGGCTCAACCGTCATGGAGGGAGGGAGGGAGGGATTCAGCCGGGCAGAGGGGGCCCCGCGGGACAGTCCATTCTGCTGCTGCCACAGCGGCAGCAGCAGCGGTAGCAGCCAGCGTTTTTTGTTTTTTTTAAATTTAATTTTGAAAAAAACAGAATGTTCTTTGCGCGGGGCCCCTTGAAACGCGGGGCCCTGTGCAAAAAACATTCTTGCTCAATGGACGGGCCGGCCCTGGCTGGGAGTGATATTAGACCTCAGCAGGAAATGGATGTGCAGGTTGCGGCCGTACTTCCAACTGTAGCCCCTTCTGCAGCTCTTGTTGCTGTGGGTGAGTTACCAATTTTAAAACCAGAACTGGCTTAAAAATCTCACTTCTGGAACTGGGTAACTTGATAACTCTGTATTCTTATTGAATATGCATGGGGTATATTTTTGTACATACCAAGGTATGCAGATGTAAGGAACTCACTAAAATAAAGGCTCCAGCCCTTGTGTATATATTCAGAATTGACTTTTAGTGACTAACTCCCTTCTGAAGAAACAAATTCTGGCAAAGAATGCTTTGCTGCATGCTTTGGGAATAAAACTAAGCATATAGACAGCTAACAGCAAACTCTAGAGTGGATTACAATGATTAAGCCCTGAGTAATCAACAGGAGGTGCTGGATTGGTTCTGTTTCTGTCAGTAATAAAAGGGTTAACTCTTGATTTGAACTGCTGTCTGGGATAGGTTTGAGAAGCCTGAGTTTTTTTAATTCAGGAAGTTAGCTGGTAGTTGGCTGTTGGAGCAGAGGCAGTGGAGAGAAAGCAGTTGAAGAGAAGTTGGACTGCAGCTCCCACCAAAGAGCTTCAAGACCCTTGCCTCCAATTAGAAAAAAAAGCATTGCTCTGCCCTAGCTCTGTGTCAGAAAATAGACTTAAATCTAGCATTTGCTTGCAGCACTGCAACCCAAAGGCTCCCTTGAGATAGTTTGAGCTCAGCAGAGAACACTACTACAGAAGTGAAACTGCTATCCAAAGGTAACTGGTATAAATTTCAGTTTTACTTCCCAGAATAATGGAAAAAATTCAGTATAGAACTCCACCTTTTTAAATATAGAGCTGGGCAGGAATTCAGCTAGTGGTTCTCAACTCGTCCTCTGGGACTCCTAGGCCAGTTAGATTTTCAAGGATATTCACAATGAATATGCATGAGATAGATCTGCATATAATGGAAGCAGTGCATGCAAATCTAGCTCATGCATATTCATTGTGGATATCCTGAAAACCTGACTGTCCTGGGGGTCCTAGAGGACTGGGTTGAGAGCCACTGAACTATGAGGCTTTGCATTAACTATCTTGGAAAAGCACAGCTTTATCTTGTTGGAGAGTATAGAAAACACATAAGAGGACCATGGATTTTATTTCAAGCAATATAGAACATTTATTCCTGGCATGCATCAACACAAATTCTGGTTGAACTGAACTGTGTCACTGCCCTTTAGGTTGAAAACCTGTTCATTTCTGTAGCGTTGAGGACGGCATCCTGACCAATTTGCCATAAGGCCAATTTTTAATTTGCTATTTCATGTGCATAGTTCTGTTAATGCTTTGATTTTTATTCCTTGGGTTGTGTCTTTGTAAATCCTTATATATATTACTTGGTGATTGTTTCTTTTATGTTTATGCCAGTAAATCAAAGTTTGTGTTTCAACATTGTCCGTCTTTGGGTACATTCTAGGTAAAGTATACTATACGAGGCTCAGCAATTTATTATTTCAGTTAAATTTAGTCAACCTGACTATAACGGGCAGAAGATCTTTGAATCCTGAATTCTAGGAGTTGAAGGGCTTATCCAAAGAACATACAACTCCAGCATCCTGAAGGTGTCTGGAGCCTGTCTCCTGTGTGTTTCAAGTAGCTGTAGAGTGGATAGGGTAGGCCCCAGGTTACACAAATATTTATGCATATTCATTATGGATATCCTGAAAAATCCAACTGATTGGGGGAAATAAGAGAAACTGAGGACCTGTTTGACCATTTGTATTGATCTATGTTCTTTGCTCTGGGTACAATACAAGATGGGAAAAATTATATTTAATGAAAATGATTGCCCGTTTCAGTTAGTAGCAAGATAGTACCCCATTGCTGCTTATTCCAGCAGAGAGTGATTTGCTGGTCTGATGCATCCCTAATCAGCAAGATCAAGTGATTTAGAGAGCTTCTAGAGCAGGGATAGTGAACTCCAGCCCTGGAGTGCCACAATCCAGCCTTGTTTTCAGAATGACCCTAATGAATATTCATGTGATATATTTGCATGCAATGGGAGGCAGTGGATGCAAATATGTCTCATGAATATTCATTAGGGTCATCCTGAAAACCAGGCTAGATTGTGGCACTCCAGGACTGGAATTCTCCTGTCCTGTTCTAGAGATTACTTTTTAACCTTTATTGCTCACAGATTGAAACACAGGGCTCTGTTCAATGCCTGGAAATAATTCTGGTTTCCACAGGCTAAAACATTGCTGGAAGTACTGTAATAGTGCAGGAGCCTCAGTTCTAGGTGAAATGGTAACTATCCATCCTAGCAACTTAGGGGTATGTTTACAAATGGGCACCCTTAACGCAGCAAAAAAGATGCTTTAATGGGCGTTAAAGGCTCTAGCAGTGTTAAGGCGCAGTAGGCGGAGAGTGGTTGTCAACAACGTGTACTCCCTTAATGCCTGTTGTGCAATGTGTTTAAAACCCTTTTAACCCTAATGCCAAGTAAGTCCTTGTGGAAAGGGTGTATTAAGAGGGAAGAGAGCCTATTTAAACATCTGTAATGTGATGCACTGACAGGGGAGCCCCAGACAGTGATAGTAGTGCTCCATTAGGAGCAACAGCATGGTGCCCAAGAATGAAAGGGCATTATGTTGATGGTGCAAATGGGGCAAAGGAGGTGGCATGTGGGTATGTAGTGGGGATTGCTAGTGTTGATCATGTGTTGCATGTTCCTGTGGCTTAGCTTTAGCCTATGGAGCAGGTATAGCACAACATATGCAAACCCCAATGAATTGGCCAGCTAGGGTACAAACACCCATCCTCAACACATACAGACTCTACTGTCCACAGCTGGATGGAGAGGCAGGCTGATAGCCCCTGGACACTGAGCAGGCACTAACAATGACTCTTAATGTCAGAGCATGCTATTAGCACCTGCACAATGAGCACACGTTAATGCTTGAGCTGATATGGAGAACAAAGTGGCAGGCAGGAATGCCATCCCCACCTTTGCACTGTGAAGCGATATGTGTGTGTGTGTCTCCATTGTTCTGTGGCATTTTGCACTTCACTGTGCCTCGCATTGCCTAAGCTGTTCCCAGCTTTAGTCCGCAAAGTGCATGTTGTGGAGAAGAGGTTTGTGAGTATGGCCTAAAACAGAGTAGATTGGCCAGGATGCGTCTGCCTCAGTGGTAGGGTCAATGGTTGAGACTTTATAGTGCCCATCTGCTATGGTCATGTCCTGGATGGCTACAGCATGTCTTGCTGAGAGGGCACTCTCACTCTGACCAAGCAGTGGCCATGGCACAGCTATGTGTCCACATAGTGCTATATAATTATGGCTCCAGTGATGTGGGTGCAGTCTTTGTCCAGTGAGCCCAATCACTGAGCCAAATTCTGGGTGTCCATGCTATTTATCCCAAGCCAGGGTGCACATGGTCACTCTGTGCAGATGCATTGTGTGCTGACCAGTAGACCGGCTTCAGTTGGTTTGTGCATGGCTGAAACAGCCCAGTGATGGGCAGCAGGTGCACTCTGATTGAATTTGCTGTGGTGGATTGTTAGTCCTAGATGGTTGTGGCAGCAGTTGTTCCTGGCCTACTCACTGTGGTCATAGCAGGACCAGTAGGATAGTAGCAGCAGCCCCGCACAAGCCTAGAAGCCCCCACTGAATTTGACGTCCATGGCATCAGCTTTTTAACACTGGGCACTGACATGCACTGTTCCAGGAGGATCCCTGCCCAATGGGGGCAGGACAAAGGGCCTGGCTGTGACTGGCACCTACAGCATGCTGCAATTGTGTAGGAAACAAGGTGACCAGCATAACGCACTGGCAGTGATGTGGACCTGCCATATGCCCAGCAAAGACCATTTCTAGCACTGCAAGTTCTGGGGACCAGGTGTTGGATGCCCATCCTCACTCTCAGGGTGAATGCTAAAACTTCTCAGTATCACAGTTTGTAGCTGTTATGTGCTTGTAGCACACACTGTCAGTGCGTCTTACTGAGCTGATGTGATGGATCAGTGCATTCTCCATTTGCTGATCAGCTGCAGACTGCTGTTCCACATGGTCAATGTCTCATAGGTACTGGAGGGGCTAACCTATACTGGCAGATATTGCAGACAGGTTTAGGCAGAGGCATGCGGGATCTTTGTTTTGAGACATTGCTGTGTAGAGAGATGTGGAGGTGTAGCCTACTGATTAGTGCAATGTCTTCATAAGCAGGGGACAAGGGTTCAATTGCCACTTGTTCATTTTGTGTCTGTATGCTACTCAGGTCATTTTCCTGCCTGTAACAGTCTTGGCTCTGCTGTGACTTGCAGACACTCATCCTTTATGTGTTCTGGCCACACTTTGGGTCAGCAAACATGCTATTCCCCATCATGACCTTCTGAGAACATGACTTTATTGGCTCTGCTGCAGCCCATTGCAGAGGGTCAGACATGTAAACCCTGCAGATGTCAGGCCCCTGCTTGGAGGTGTCATGTGATGGTCATGGCAATGGCTTGGGGGCTAAGTTACCATGGTTTGAGGCCCCCTACCAGTCCTTATATGACATTTTGGAATGTGTTACTGTCTCATTTTATGTCTGTCACAACCTTCATGGACTGACAACACCTCCTTGTGACCTTGAGCACTGCCATTGGTGGGTTAAGTGATCTGGACTGCAGGTCCGTACAGTCCCTGTTTATCATCAGACATTACCAATTGATGGCAAGATGTACCCCGATGTGACTGCACTGCTACAGCAGTATACTAACAGGCAGAGTTAAGAGTGTGACAGAAAAATCAGCGATCGGATGCATTATATGTTGTAAATACAGCGGTGCCCCCTTTTTTTGCATTGGCAAGAACATATGAACATTAAGCCAAAAAACAGCCCCTGAAGAAGAGAGATTGAAACACGGCCTGTGTTGGGCTTTGGCTCATGAGTGTTCATTAATAAATTATCCTTCCCCTGCTATCCACGTTTGTGACTGGGTATTTACTGCACGTGGATTGTGCTTTTTTGGTTGGACTATAAACTCGGGGTTTACGAGTTATAAAAGCACCAGGTTTATACCAGAAAGAAAGTGGTTTTATTAAATGCTGGAATGCGATTTTAGATAAATGTTCACTAGACTTAATGATTTTATTAATCAGTACGGCTAATAAGAAATCTGAATTATATAAGGTTGATATAGATGAGAAATTGATGTCGTTAAAAGGAAGTGATAGAAATTTTGAAACAACATATAAAGAATTTGAGCGTAACAACATTTCCTTTAAAAAAGATATCAAGAATAAAAAAATGGATAAATTTTAAGAGGGATGAGGATGATTACCTTTATGGATATGTATACCCATGGTGTAGGAAAAAATGAAAATGATCAGATATATATCAAAAAGAGATCTACTAATTTTGATCGCAAGGAACAGGATAAAGGAGACACTTTAGAGGAGAACCCTTGCAAACCAAAGAAGAAGCGCAACAGGAGCGAATCGGGGGAAAACATTGATGCATCTGCATCACTGTTTTCATCTAATAAGGAACAATCTAGAAAGGTTGTAGATTATGAAAAGGAAAAAAAAAATTAAATATGGGCTCCCTCTGGAGAGGGGGAGGGTGAGACCAGTCCCGGACACGGTATCCTACAAAAAAAGACACATATTGGGACAGAGAATATCATCCAGGAAAACCCCTTGGTCAGGATTACCCCAACAGGGGCCGAGGATGGGGTCAGGGCAGGGGGAGAGGTCGGATGGGGTCAGACAGATCAATAGAAAGGAGATAAATCATTCTGATAAGGGTAGTAATAGAAAAGAGACCAACCATTCTGATAAGAACAGTAATGTCATCAACATCTCTAAGGATAGCAATGTGATTAACATTTCTAAATACACACCTCTGATGAAGAAACATTACTTAATAAAGGTCTCTCATTTGTACTGGTTAAGAAATATGACCCTTTTGAAACCAGGGTGGATTTATATAAATTTTTTCGCATAATACGTATACATCATTTTTTTAAGAATCAACATTCCACCCAGATGGATCAATCCATTATAAAGAGGAAATCCTGTTGGATTCCCCCACAGAATACAGACCCCACAATTGAAGCCTTTGAAAAAATTGTACTTAAAGAAACTAGTAAATTAATAACTAATAAGCCTCCTCTGTATCAGAATTTAACTAAGGAAGAAAGGAAAGCTATAAAATCACTACAAGTTAACAATAATATTATTATAAAGCCAGCAGACAAAGGGGGAGCCACGGTGATTTTAGATGAGGACTACTATGTTGCGGAGATACAAAGACAATTAAAAGACACCACCTTTAACCGAGGCAAGCGTACCCGGTGCTCTGGGCCCTGCCACAATACTCCCCCACCCTCACCACCAAACCCCCACTTCCAAGAAAACACCACACCATCATTATGGGAAAATAACTGGTCGCAGCTTTATTAAGAAATAACTATTAACAATATTCAACCACAGAAAACATAACTAGGCCCCTTAGCGGAGTAGTGCCACACCAGCCATGCCTTAGCAAAGTGCCTACCACCGCTACGGCCCGACACTTGCCCCTCGGCAAGTTTTCCCACCCTTCTCCCGACTTCGCCATGCCCATAGCAAAAGCCGGCCAGGGTATATCCGGGTCAGGGGCAGCCCAACCCCCGCCCAAGTGTATCTTGAGGCACCGGACCCCGGAACTTCCAGGATCCTGCCACCGGCACACGCGACAAATCTGTCGATGCGCCCCCCCCCGAAGCCTAAAGCTGCGACCAGCATCTATCCCGCCAAACAACATACTCTAAGGCCTCCTGCCAGTCGTTAAGGAGCAGGTCCATCCAACTGGGGACAAATGGACGCCATCACTCCTATAAAGACCAGCACAACCGACCTCCACCCATGTGTGCATGATCTGATAGCCACCATTAACACAGACCCACCGACCGATCTGCCGGTTTATCTTAGTCAGCCGCTGGCCCCAGCAGGCCGGCCGAGGGATAATGTCCGACCACAACAAAATTGTCCCAGGGAGCATTTGCAAAACCACTGCCAGGTCGTCCTGTACCGCTCTAATCAGCTGACGACAGGACCAAGAGACAAGGTCATTGCCCCCCAAATGCAGCAGCAGCACCGCCGGTTGCCGCGACGTCCTCATGTGGTGACGGAGCAAAGGAAGCAGCTGCAGCCATCATAGTCCCCTCTGTCCCAGCCATGAGACCGACACCACTGCAGGATCCATTCGCAAGTTCAGGCCCCCCAGGTCGAATGGCAGCGCACTGACAGGCCCAGTGGACAAAGGAATGCCCCACCACCCAGGCAACACCAGGCTCGATGCCCCCATCTGAAAAACAAATAAACAATCAGTATGCCCCCGCCCCCAACCAAGACAAGCCCTTATAAACGTATGTAACCCTGGAAAGCTCGAGACCGCCAACGACCTATGCACCGAAGGTCATCATCCGACATCCCGGTCCCCGCCGCACTGGTGGCCGCACCTATCCGAAAAGAGTGCGAGGCAAAGCAGCCGGGATCCTCACCCAAGGCACCCAGAGCCAACCTCAGCACAGCCGCTACCTGGAAACGAGTCAACACCCGATCATTCTCATGCAGAAAGAGAACCCCGACCCGCTCCGGGCGCACCCGCAAGTACTGCCGCACTGCCTGCACAGGGCAAGTAACGAGACCCGCGACCTCCCGCAATACGATCCACAAACCCCGACCTCGCTGATCCGTCTTGGACTTTTCCAACAGGATCCGCATATGGCCATCCTCCAAATACACGTGGCACCTGTGCAAACCTCCCCCAGCCCCCACCCTGCCCGAATTGGCCACAAGCTCCCCCATGCGAAAAGCCCCGAAAAAAGCGAGACAAAAAATGGCCCGGAATAGCACCACCTCAAAAGCTGACGAGGCCACCCGGAGCAATACCTCTAAGAGGCGCACAAGCAACCCATGCGTAATGGGCTTACGGCGATCCGCGGGTGACGGCCGAAGCCGCTCCCACCCACGAAGCAGGCGACGTGCCAAAACTCCCCCAGCAGCACCACCCCAGCCCACGGCGCCAGCAAAAAAGTTAAAACCCGCCAGCTGCGAACGCACCCCTGTGCGAGACAGCCCGCGACCCTTAGCAGCCGCTATATAACTACCAATGAGGGCATCAGGCACCCTACCCGCCAACCAACCCCTTTCCCTTAGAAACTCCTCCACCTCATCGCAGCCGCGCCGGTACGCCGACCACGTCCCGGGCGTTACCGAACTTCGCAGTAAGCTCGGCATCTCACCAGGCCAATGCTCCACAAGGAATCGGGGACTATGGCTCCCTCCGGGTCCGCCTCCGGGGCCAGCTCGCGAAAACGATCCCACTGCAAACGAGAAAGCGCATCAGCTATACGATTCCTGCAACCAGGGACGTGCCTGGCACGAACAGAGACATTCAAGGACAAGCAGGCTAACACCACTTTGCGCATCAAGCAAGTCACCCGCAGGCATTTTGGCGAGAAACGATTAACCACGCAGACCACGGCCTCATTGTCACACCACCACACCACCCGCCGGTCCCGCAACCGCTCAGGCCACAACTTCAGCACTACCAAAAACGGAAACAACTCCAGGAAGGTGATGTTGGAGGTCAAACCTGACTCATGCCAATGCTGTGGCCACCGCTGTGCGCACCAAGCCCCCCGAAGTAAACCCCGAATCCGATGCTCCCTGCCGCGTCCGTAAACAGTTCCAACTGCGCACTGGACACCTCTGCGCCCAGCAAAACGGAAGTCCCATTAAACTCCTCCAAAAATCGGCTCCAAACCCGAAGATCCGCCCGCATCGAGCGGTAACTCTGATCCGGTGGTGCGGCTTCAGCATCCCGGCAGTCGAAGCAGCAAGTCGCCGTGAAAAAACTCTGCCCATGGGGATCACCCGACACGCAAAATTCAGAGAGCCCAATAAGGCTTGCATCTCACGCAAGGTGATTTTAGCGGAAGCAAGGACGTTAGCGACCAACGCGCGTAAACCAGCCACCTTTTCCGGGGGCAAGCGCGCGATAAGCTCCACCGAGTCTAGCTCCACGCCTAGGAAGGTGAGCCTGGTCGTAGGCCCTTCCGTCTTCTCCACCGCCAACGGCACACCCAACTCCTGCGATAACTCCTGGAACCCCGCTAACAGCACCTGACACTCATCAGAATGTGACAAACCTATGAACAGGAAATCGTCCAAATAGTGGACCACATTCCGCAAACCCGTCTTCTGACTCAAGGCCCACTGCAAAAACGTACTAAACTTCTCAAATAAAGAGCAAGAAACAGAGCAGCCCATCGGCAAACACTTATCAAAATAATAGCTCCCCAGAAATTGAAAACCCAACAACAGAAAAGAAGAAGGATGCACCGGCAACAAGCGGAAGGCAGACTCAATATCCACCTTCGCCATCCAAGCGGACCGCCCAGCAGCCCGCACCATCTCAGACGCCTTGTCAAAAGACGCATACCGCACAGTGCAGAGCTCCCGCGGGATATGGTCATTCACCGACGCACCCATCGGACAGGACAGATTGTGAATGAGCCGAAACTTTCCCGGCGCCTTCTTCGGCACAATCCCCAGAGGAGAAACCACCATATCCGAGAAAGGCGGCTCCAGAAAAGGCCCCGCGATCCGGCCCAATCGCAACTCCACCGCCAGTTTGCTCCGCACCACTTCTACAAACCTCCGAACCGAAGGGGAATTCCTTGACCGATTAGCCTGCACTACCACCCGAACTGGGATAATGAAACCAAACTGAAAACCGGATCCCAACAACTCTCGATCACGCTGCCGCGGGTATCGCTGCAGCCAAAACCGTAAGGATTCCACGCGCACCGGAGTCGGGGCCAAGGCGGCCCACTCATTGGGCCTTCGGCCCTGACCCGGCGGCACCGTCGGGCCCTCGTCTACTACACTTAACGGCGGAGTGACCCCCGCCGCAGACAGAACAGAGGTGCTTGAATTTACAATCAGGAAAGGGGCAGGTGGTTCTATTGAAGCGCCAGCACACATCACTGCCGCCCCGGACCCGACTTTCTGCTGCACTCCTCCCCCTGCCGATCGAAAGGAACGTCCCCCCCGAAGGTCCCGCTACACCCCCCCTCCCCCCGGAGGCCACACCCGACCGAGCAGACATTTGAGTCAACCATAGGTTGATGTCCTGCGTGCCCCATGACAAAAGTCTATTCTCCTCCATCTTATCCCGAAACATTTCGTCATAGTTTAGCCACGCCCAACCCTCGTGTGTCTGCGAGGCTTCCAAAATAGAATCGGCATACGCCAGCAACATCCCATAATGCTCTGGCGAAGAATGCCCCCACACACTGGCCAGGCGCAAAAACGCCCGTGTCCAGTTAACCACGTTACGCGCCACCTTACGAATCCGACCCGCCTTCTCGTCCTCCTTCCGCTTTTTCTGGCTCTCACCGGACCTCTTTCTGCCCTCCAACAACCTAAAAATATCTATGTACCGTCGCTTCCGAATCTTCCTCCGCAACTTCTTCGAAACCCCTTCCCACAACGCCGGAAAAGCCACCACCGACGGGGCCCCCCCACCCGACCGAGACCCCGCCTCTCCAACCTCCGCCTCGCGCCCTACGGAAGACGAAGACAAATCCGCCGAGTAGGAAGAGGAAGAGGAATCGGAACTACGACGCCTATGGCAAGATCGACGCCGCTTCCTCCGCGATTGGTGCTCCGCACTGTCTAGAGCCAACTGCCGCGACCCATCCCCACCCTGGTCCCCCGACAACTCACCAGCCTGTCCATCCTCCCCCGACGGCAAAGTCGCAGCTCGGTCCCTCTGGCGACACCTCCCTCGGGTTGCGGCATTCTGGACTCCAGCCTCCAACACCTCCGCGGAACTGCTCAACACCGCCGCACCACCGTCCACAGTCGGAACCAGATCTGGGCTCGCAGCTCCGAGCCCCCACTGGGGCTGCGCCATCCCCTGCACCTGCGGAGACAAAAAAGAAAAAACAGAGGGGGAACCCGCCACAGGCCAAATGGGGGACCAAGGCGCTCGCCAATCAGCTGACGAAGTGACCTGCCCCCCACTCACCCAATGGTCCCAAGGCGAAGGCCCCCGCACCGTCATGTAACCCCCTTGAACCGATGGCCACATTGACCCAGGAGGCGCACCCGGAAAGCCAGGAGCCCCGCCCACTGTCAAAGCGCCGCCCTGACTCTGCACCAGCCCACCCAATGCATCAACCCCCCGGCACCGCCAGCCCCCCATCCACTCTGCTCCCTCCAACACCCGCAAAACTACCCTCCGCTCGCACAGGCATATCAGTGCCCGCCCCCCGCCCCCCCCGGGCATACTCCCCCTTTTCCCCCCTGTCTTCCCCTTCTGGGCCCCCCCAACAGTTGCACCCTGCCCACCCCGAGAACCCCCCGCACTTGTGCCGCCCCCCGCCCCCTCAAGCCTCCCCTCCTTGATGTCGCACCCCCCCCCCGCAAGCCACTTTCCTCAGTCAAGCCCCCCACCCCACCCACCGCCTAACCCGCGCCCCCCCCAGACCTGAAAGGGACGAGTGGACGCCCCGCAGAGCTGCCCCGCGCAGCCGCCCTACTTCTACGCCCAGCACATGGCATCAGGCTGAAGAAGCGGGAACTCTAGCCTCCGGCTCCCAATTGCCAATTAACAGCACCTTATCAATGGATGCCTTCCTCCTAATATTTTTTTTTTTTTAAACGACTGCCACGATCAGGAAGAACGGACCCCCTGACCCCACAAGGCAAACGCCCCCCCCCCCACAATCAGGCACACGGCCCGCACTGAACTCCGCCCCCAGCCACCGCCTAAACCCAGGACCCAGCCACAGACCAGCGCACGCAGCCTCCACTTCTCCAGCGACGACAACGGCCCGCTGTCCACTGCAGCCCGCAGCAGGTAAGCCCCGACGGCAGCGCCCGAAGAAGCCGGTACTCTGCAGGTCTCCAGCGGCGACTGAGCACGCGGAGACCTGCATCAGCCCCTCAACCCGCCGCGCTCCCCCCAGCCGCTCCCCCATTGGCTCCCTTGCGATCGCATTCGCCGGGAGCCAATGGTTTCAAACCATAACCTCCCCCCCCCACCACCCGGCCCCAGGAAGCGGCCGCGCGCAGGGTCCCCGCACCAGGCCGCGCGCCCGGTTAATGACGGCCGTCGGGACCCTGCCCGCGGCCTTGCTCATTATTGCCGGTTGGATAATGATCCTATTTCTAAATTAAAGAATTCAGTGGACAATTTGATTCTCATTGCATTTGAATTTGGTCATATCACTGAAAAAGAAAAATTTTCTTATTGTACCTGCTCCTATTATTCCAACCATTTATATCCAAAAATTCATAAATCATTAGATAATCCCCCGGGTCAACCCATAGTCTATGCCATAGGTTCACTTTTTGAGCCCATTTCACAACTTTTGGATATTTTATTACGTCCCAGTGTGCAGAACATGTGGTCATATATTCGGGACTCGTCACAGGTAATTAATATTTTAGCTGACATACATGATTGCAAATCAACTATTTTAGTAACTTTGGACGTGGAGTCCACAAATATAAGATTATGGATTAGATATATTGAGAACATCTTTATATTATGGGATGGATCTATAGAACAGTTATCCACATTTAATGAATGGATAAATACCTGTGATGTCAATTTGAGATTTCAAATGACATATGAGTTCCAGAAGATACCATATTTAGATTTGCTCATAGTAAAGACAGAGGAAGGTTTGAGCACTACACTCTATAGGAAAGTTACGGATAGAAATCAATTACTACATTATAAGAGTTTTCATAACTTAGCACTTAAAAACAATTTACCTTTTGGTCAATTCTTGAGAGCCAAGAGAATTTGTACGGCTACTCAAGATTTTGAAGATCGAGCTAAGATTATGAAAGAACGGTTTGAAGTTAGACAATATCCATCATATCAGATCAATAAGGCATATAGAAGAGCTGCCCAGACGTCTCGGGAACAGTTATTACAAGTACGTACTAAAAAGGAGATTAGCAATATGGTATGTCCCCTTCTTTATTCATATAATTCCCAAAACATTGTGAAGATTTTGAAAAGATATTGGTTTTTGGTACAATCCCTGCCAGGCTTTGCAGAGGTAAATTTAACAATAGCACATAAACGCAATGTATCATTACGCAACATGCTGGTTCCATCTACATTCACCGAACGGAAATTTCTCTCCAGTCATAAGGGACAGTTTCAATGCGGCAGATGTTCTGTGTGTATTCATGCCCTGCCCATTAGAAAGCAATACATACTTCCTACCAACAAGCGAGTGTTTTATATAGATGACTATTCCAATTGTGCAACAAGTCATGTAATATATGTCATACAATGTCCTTCTAACAAATTGTATGTAGGAATGTCTACACGTTCGATCAGGCAGAGAATCATTGAACATAGAAGCAGTATTAATAGGAAAGCGGTGGAGAAACCTCTGGTTAGTCATTCGTTAGAGCTAAATCACAAGATTTCTGATTTAAAATTTTTTGTGATTAAAAGAGTAAAACCGAATTGGAGGGGTGGTGACATCACCAGAACTATCTTGCGGCTAGAGCAACGGTATATTTTTAACTTAGAGTTTGCACCCTAAGGGGTTGAACATGGATGAAGATTTGTCTGTTTTTTTGTAGGTATCATACATGATATCTTCTTCAACAATCGTGTCCATACACTAGTAACAACTTTTGAAAATGTTTTTGATAAAGAACCTTAGTCACATCATAGTTGTATGATTTGTTGGGGAGTGACATCCACATTTTGAAGGTTAGAGCCTTCCTTTCCATTTTGTCAAAATTTTGTATATATTAAAAGGCCACGGAGCATAAACATATCAATTTATATTATCTGCCGTGGGATCTTTTGGGAGTTTGATCGCAGTACAATATATACATATATTTTTCATTTTTTATATTAATAATAATCGTTATAAACAACCCCCCCCCCCCTTTTTTTCGATCCTTGAGACACTTTAAGCTTTGAAGCTCTTGGTTTCGGGGACGTGTTTGGCACATTCCATACTTACGTTTTTTGCCGTAGGTTTTCCAGTCCTTAATCTAGATGATATGTCCGGGAAATGAGGGATTCAGAATCTTGCTGGAGCCATCTTGGGACATTGGTGATATTAGAAGGGGGTTTTTCAACAATATGGAGCTGGTCTTAATTTCATTTGTATTTATGTTATTTATATATGATTATAAATTGGGTGCACACCTTCGGGTTTTACATTTTGTTTTGAGGCTGCAACCTTTTATATGACTTCTTCTTCATGTCCTTTTATCTTGTGGTATAACTTAAATTCATCAGAAATTAATATACAAAGATATGTTAACTTAATTTTGGGGTTAGTCCCATTTTTATAGATTTTTTATGTAATGGCTTTATAAATTGTTTAAAGAGACTTTATTTGAGTATAATTTTTGCAAATCTGCCCACAAGGATGACATTTGCATTTTATGGTAATTGTGTACTACGTCATCGTTTTCCCGCAGAAACCATCTATTTTTACAGCGCAGACGCCGGCGTCCATTCATTAAGAGTGTGATAGAAAAATCAGCGATCGGATGCATTATATGTTGTAAATACAGCGGTGTCCCCTTTTTTGCATGAGTAACAAATGTGATCTTTATTATGAGGTGCTTCCATTACCAGATGGATGATCTAGTATACGAAGGAGTGCAGAATTGCAAAAAAAGCCAAAATGAGCTGTAGAGCTGAATAAGTTTAACGGGGTATAGTTTTTGATATGTACCTATAATCTTTGGTTCAGTCTCTTATTTTGACACAAGTTTATTTATTTATGCGTATTTGAAAGCAAGCCGTTTATTTTTGACATGTTAGAATTCTAGTCTTTGTTTGGGATTTATACCGTGCGGTGGCAATCTTATGCTGGGCAATTACAATTTTTATAACTGTCATTAATGTTTGATGCCTTCAACATTGATTACTTTCCCTTATATTAATTATAATTTGCTAGATAGGGTACAATAATCTTGGTTCGTTCCTGTTGTGCTATTAATAAATTAATTCATTGATACATTATACATAACATTAAAGATTCCTTATCCCCTTTTCTCAAAAATAATATAGATTGGCAAGAACATATGAACATTAAGGTAGGTAGGAATTTAATTAAATGAGTTATAATACATCACTTCTTTTTGGCCTTCTCAATAAGTTTTTTTTATCCATTCAAGATTTTTATCTATTCATGTTTTTATACTTTATGGATTTTAAGTAATATTAATTTTTTATTACTGTATAATGTGTGGATAGAGCCGTATTAGTTTATGGTTTTATGTCATTCACATTACTGAATACATATGTATAATCTACCGTGGTATTGTTTTATACAAGGTTTACATTATGGTTGGTGGATTTATTTGCTATATATATGTTCAATGTGCAAAACAGCCATATGTCTGTTTTAACGTTCATATTTATATATATTTTTGAAGCCAAAAAACAGCCCCTGAAGAAGAGAGATCGAAACACGGCCTGTGTTGGGCTTTGGCTCATGAGTGTTCATTAATAAATTATCCTTCCCCTGCTATCCACGTTTGTGACTGGGTACTGTGATAAGGAAGCTTATCATAGCTCAGGTAGGAGCTATAGAAAAGATGATGTGACTCTGAACAAGCAACCTGTCAGTTCTGGTAGAAGTGAGAAAACAGAATTTTCACATAAAAGACTACCAGTCCCAGAATGCACCAGGTTTCCAGCAGCCATGAGAGGGGCTGAAGTGAGAGAATGTGTGTGCAATCAAGAGAGCTATGAGGTAATCCCTAAGCACTCATCTCAAAGGGCAGGGCCTGATTCAACACAGCTGCGCTGTGTTAGGGAGCAGCACACATTAGAACAGGATAAGAATAGAGCTTATTCTTCAGATAACAGCTACAGAGGGAGGAAGAGATACAGAGACAGCAACGGCTACAAGCACCAGTATCACCTGGAGAAACAGAAGCCAAGCCAAGCAGATAGAGAGAGAAGGAAACTCTCTGGAAGGAAGAGAAGAAAGGCCATTGGAAGGTCTGGGAGATTCCAAGGCAGTACTCATACTGGGAGGTATTCCAAAAGCCAGCAGAGTCCATTGGACTGGATTCAGCCAGAGGAATGGAGTGGCAGAGATAGGAATCACCAGTGGCTACCTGGAAGAGAGAAGACTGCATGTGGAAGGGACTTTCAGACCAAGGCCAGAAGGTATGTGAGAGAAGATCCAGCGTCCAGGGATCAAGATTGGAAGGCTGGACATCAGAATTGGATTACATATTGGCCAGGCTATACAGAGAGGAATAATGATAGCAGGAGAGGCTCAGGTATGAACACTGATCCAGACCCTATCTATAATAGAGAATGGCAGCAAGGGAATAAGCATTCTCATGATAGTGCCTTAATGAAAGACTCATCTGTGCCAATGTATGATATTGACCCTATGATTGTTGATGCAGGGGGAAATACAGCAGATGAAACTATTTATATGGACTGTTCTCTATCTAAATGCTATTGCTAGTTTTCTCTGAGAAAACACATCAGCCATCACAAAGAAACCTAACTTTGTTCTTTATTTCCACTGCAAACAGCTCTTAAAGCAGGATTTGGGCTCACACAGTAGCAGCCAGCCAGCTAAAGGCTTTCAGCTGGTCCATTGATAGTAATTAGGGCTGCACCTGATTGTGTGTGTGAGCAAGGGAGAATCACTGCTGAGATCTGCATGGAAAATAAGCAGAAGTTAACCTAACCAGCAAAGTTTATTCTTTTCTTTGTGCCTTGGTATTTGGTAATTATTTGCTAAGAAAACATTAGCTAATTGCCTGACAAGCTGAAGGTTGTTTTCTGGTTTATTTTGTGATTTTGTTATCCATTTTAAACACTGCAAGCAAGTAACCTCATTTATAGTGCTATCAAGCATACATGTGCTGGGTGAATTAAACCCCGTCAATAAAAGAAGTATTTTATTGATCTTACCACTTGGTTTCACAACTCAAATTATTGTCATCAGCTGTGTTTTGGAGTGAATGAACTACAATACCCACAATACCTTGCAAGAATCATATGAATATATGCATCGTCAAGATTGTGTAAGTTCTCACCCTAGGCAGCCGTCTGACAGTACTAACAGGCAGTTACATGCATACAGCTGTAAACTACTTGAGAAACATGAGTCATGTATGATATCATGACTGTGACTGTATTGCTTTGGGTCCATTACATATCTGCAGTACATGTGGACACATCTTATCCCTTTGCTAACTACCTGCAGGTATCGCCTCATGTAAGTACGTGCCCCATTTGTCCAATTTGGATGACACCTGTGCAGTTATTTGCACATTTGTCTGAGGTGTTGTATGGTGGCTTTGTGGCTGGGACAGGTGTGAGTCCCGCATGTCTGGTATCAGGCTTCCAAGTGGCACTGGTGCACATTTTCACACACAGTACAAATACGCTGGGGATGGCACCTACGGTACATTGGTGCTACCAACCTATACCACTCTCTCCTCACCCACCATCCTTCCTTCAGCCCATCCATCGACCTGTCAGCTGTGTGCAGTCTTGTCTTGTGCAAGCTGCTATACCATGGCCTACACTTGTACTTTTATCCATATTTTGGCTCTTCATGCATGCCTCTCTTGTGCCTGATCTGTATGTCACCGCTCCTACTCTGTCCTTCTGTCGCTGCACATATCCTGTCACTTCTGACTTCACTGGGGGACACGTCTTCCCCATCCTATGGCAAACACTGATCTTGTGCCGTTTTACATTGACACCCCCCTGTGCATCAGTACAGCTACCTCCCACATGCACATCCACTTTACTGGCTGTCATGTAGGGTGCCCATGGATCTGGCAGGTCCATCTGCTATCACCTTCAGATTGACTTTCCTTGCTGCTCCTTTATTCAGTGTTAGGGTTACAGCCGATTTTGGACATTAAGGTGCATACTTGACACCTTAATGCCCGATATCCCGTTAATGCACGTTAAATAGCCCATAGCGTCCTTAACGTCAAAATGTCTTCTACATGCCCAGAGCCCTTTTTGCATGTAAAACTCCTGATCGCTGCTGTTAATGCTCGCTAACGCCTGCTCCCTTACTGCCCTATAGTAACACACCCCTAAGTCTTTGATTCCAGGAGCCTTTGAGCAAATGTTGATATCCAAATAGGTAGAAATAAGTATATTTGTATCATTTAGTTTTGCATATAAAATATTTTAGAATATATGGGGGTACAGCCTCATTCACCACAGGAAGCAACTGCCCTGTTATTGTCTAGAGAAAGAAATTGGTGATACTAAGAGTTTCAAGGTCATTAGGCATATCATCAAAAATATCATGAATAATGGCACTACCTAGTCTTTATTTCTTGATTTCATCTTGTTTTAACCTGTGGTCTATTGCTACAAAAAAAGAAAGTCAGCTCTATTATGCTTCTCAGCTACCTTCTTTTTGCTTTACCTTTAAGAGAGAGTCTCTACTCATTACTTGGCAACCATACCAGAAATACAAAGCTGAGCTCCTGGTCACTTTTCCTTCATCATGGTTTTTCCATAGTCTTTAAAAATGAATATTAATTTAGCTTATGCTACTATTGATCATTTCTATAATGATACTAGATGTATGCAGCACTGTATAGGTTGTTATAAAAAGCAACCCCATCTTTGTAGAACCTACTATTAAATAAAGAGACACAGATCAGCAGAATTTATATCTGAGAAATACAAGCTTTTAAAAATCTTTTCCAATACATGTCTCAAATGTGTGAGCTGTTAATACAGTAATTAAAGCTGGCTAACGGTGCGGACATGGTGCTAGCAGTTAATATGGCGCCATAGCAGTTGATACTTGGTAATTTCTGTGTTGATGGCTAACGTGGAATGGGTTGGAGCATGGGCAGGGGCTGCAACTTACAGATGGTGAGGAAGTAGTTACTGCTTGTTAACTATTAAGATGGATGATAACATGGCACACTTTAACACAAGCTGAATAGGTGTGGCTAACTGCATAGCTTTATCTGCAATGAAGTTAACATACATTTAAAAAACGTTCTCGATGTCAACCAAATGGGAAACTGCTGAGATTACCCCCAATAGTTATCATAAATGTTTTGAAGATACTATGCATTAATTTTGGCAAGTAATAACTGCAAAATTATTACTGCCCTTTAGTAAACAGGGCCCTTAATGTCTTTGGGGTATGTTTACTAAACCGCGCAATTGTGCGGGGCGCACTTGAGCGTGCGCTAAGGTACCTTAGCGCACGCTAATAGTGTGTTTTTGTGCCCCGCACACGTGCGTGCTGCACTAACGGGTCCGCACAAGTGCGTGGCGCGCTGATGTGCGATAGAGGCGTGGAAAGGCATTCTGAGGGCGGAGGAAGGCTCCCGAGGGGCGGAGGGACGGGGTCAATGGGTGGAGAGTGGGAGGGGAGAGGCTCCCCGCACAGGAGCGGGGCTGAAATTCAACTAAAAAATGCCGCAAGTGAAAACCTCGCGTTAGAGCCGATTTAAAGGGAAGAGAAACCATTTCTGTCAGCAATGTACAGCAAAACCAGGGAACCCTACAAAACGTGAGCAGTGTGATACATGTGCACAGAACAAAATAGCAAATAAAAATTGAAAATGACCACAACAAAATTCTAATAAATTATAATCCAGCTGGGCAATAGTGATAGTCATGGAAAACATCAAAAATTACTCCCAAGAAAGCCCCAAAAACGAAATATGAATTTTAGAAGGGTCTATGCTCCGTCCCCATACAAGGTGAATAATCCCGCAGTGAAATTGTGCAGAGCAGGGTTTATGACTTCTGTGGCCAGGTTTCCTATCTCCAGGGACTGCACTGTCTCTGTGGCCACAGTGTGGTGCAGTGAACACAGACAGTGTGTTCAGGAGCCAAAGATCACCAGTTCAAGTCCCATCTGGGGCTCCTGCAAACCCAATCCCCATATTTTACCCACCACTAAATCATGATAGTAAAGACCAACCTTTTTTGCAGATAACATAAGCAGGTCCAAACACCTCTATTTTACCCTACAGAGCACAGACACCAGAAACATGCGCATTACTTAGACCACAGTCCCCTCAATGCAGTCCTGGAGGGCCACATATCATTTAGCTGTGATGCTGTCAGCAATATAAGGCCATGTCAGCATGGTGGCGGAGGGGTACCGTTGGTGGAGGGGGCAGTGGCTGCTGCCCACAGCAGACGGTGGCCTAGCCCCCTTCACGTGGGTGCAGTGCCCTCCAACAGACAGGCCCTGTCTGACAAACAGCCATGGACTCCCCAGGGAATGCACTGTTTTTGTGCTAAGACGGTGGTGCAGCGGACACAGCCAGTGCCTTTAGGACCAGAAGGTCACAGGTTCAAATCCCAGCTGGGGCTCCTGGCAACCCAGTCCCCTTATTTAACCCATGAAGAAATCATGGTAGTAAAGACTGAACCAGTATTGCAGAGACCATACGCATGGGTCAAAAACCTCTATTTTACCCAACACAGCACAAACACCATAGAAATGTGCATTACATACGGCAGAATCCCCCAAATGCAGTCCAGGAGGGCCAAATACCATTCAGTTTCCATGCTGCCTCTAATAAAGATGCCTGTGCTGCATATCTATGCACCACCCCCATGATATGCAGATGTATCCCATGCATATTCATGAGGGACAGCATGAAAACCCGAACAGTGTTTGGCACACCAGGACTGGAGTTGGGAACCTGTGCCGTAAAGCAGCAGCCAACAGGGCCAGACACACCCACACCCACAGGCCCCATTGGCTAATGCCTCCTGGAGAGGCAGGACATTGGGCCCTGCGTGCATCTCCCAATACTAGCACTTGCATACCTTAGCAATGCCACCCTACACCTGGGTATACGGTACACACCTATCAAACGTTTCCTATGATTACTGGCAGATAGTAAGTCCTACGTTAAGCACGGTTTGCTCATTGAGCTCCATCATAACAATCTTTCTGATGTCTGCGGTGTGTGCTTCAGGTCTGGTCTCTGACAGTGTTTACAACCCTGGGAAGTGACCCCCAACAGTATTGCGTAGCATATCCATGCCTGTACTGTGCCCAGGACTGGTGTGGTGTGCAGGGCTGCTAAACTCCTCTATAGTAGCACAATGCTGGCATAGGTGTGGGAGTGTGTGTCTGTCTATACAGTGTGTGGTGGCTGCAAACACCTTCCACAGCCCACACTGCCAGCACTGTTTCCAGTATTGGCCTGCCAATGTGCATAATGAGGAGCAAGGTACCATGGGTATAGCCCGGACAGGGTGACCTGGCCAGGATGCATCTGCACAGGGCATAGGGCACTGGCTGGGACATTGTAGTGCCCGGCCACCACCTACACAGACAGGGTGACCTCAGTATGTCCTGCTGGGGGATCACTCTTACCCAGACTGTGCAGTGACGACAGCATGGCTAGGCACCCCCATAGTGCTATATAGTATTTCTCTCATGTGATATTTATGGGTTTCCTTTTGGGGCCCAGTCACTGATTTATCTGCTTGTTGTTTATGCTGACATCCCAGTTCTGGGTGCATGCGTTTCCACTGGGAACATGCACTATGGACTAGCTAGCAGACTGTTTGCAGCTGGTATGTGTCTTGATGGAGCGGCTTGCAGGGTGCAGCGGCTGAAGGCTTGCTGCAGAAGAATATCAGATAGTGGTGGGGTGCAGTTTAGCATATCCAGGCCTAACGTCTGTCTGCTATTGTGTTATGGATGTGTACAGAGCTGCATTGACTGCCCTGCAGGGTGTCTGTTCTCCAGCAGGACCGGGGTTGATGGTCCCCTCTACTGCCACCATTGCAGGGAGGTAGAATGTGGATCTGTTGATAGGAGACGCTGTTTGCCACCCTCAGTCCTGGAGGAGGGGGGGGGGTGGTGGTACATGGCCCACCTAGGGGTCCATAGGGGCTACACCTGACTGAGACAGACAGAGATATCCAAGGTGTTTCTGCAGAAACTACCTATCTCACAGATTAACACTGCTTTGGACCTCTGGCATGGCCTCTTTCAGCCATGGAAGGTGCTGTGGACCTGGTGCTGGGCGCCTCACCGCACCCTCATGGTGAGCACAGTACCCGCACAATGTGACGGTGTGTAGCTACTCTGTGCCAGTAAAACACACGGTCAGTACCCCCTACCAGGCCGAGGTGCTGTGGGGGTGCACATGGTCACTTCCCCCTACCAGGCCGAGGTGCTGTGGGGGTGCTTTCCCCATCTTGTGTTTATCTGTGGACAGCTGATTTGCATGTGCTGTGCATCATGGGTACGGGTGTGCTAACCCTATCCTGGTGACCACAACAGACTGTCTGTGTGGTGACGTGCAGGCTCTCTGCAGCCAGCCTGGGGCTTGCTAGTAGCTATAGAGCTGTAGCCCAATGGTTACTTCACTGCCTGTGAAGCCAGAGGTCATGGGTTCAAACCCACAGTGGGGTTATTTGATAGGGCTGCCCAAAGCATTATCTCTTTTTAATGTACATTTTTGCTGCCAGCAAAAACACCCTCAGCGTACTGTACCCATAAGGTGCCTCTGAGGGCCCTTTATAGGGCGCCCTATAGGGCACCTTATGGTTCCCGTCCATGTAAGGTGCACTATACATTATCCTGTGATGCAACTTATAGGGTGCCCTTTAGGGGACATTTTAGGGTGCCGTGGCGGACAGTGCACTTTATAATGTGCCCTATGGAGTGCCTTATAGGGTGCCTTATACGGCACCTTCAATTACGGCACGTGAGGGCGTGTTTGCTGGCAGCAATTAATAAAATAAAAATAAAGTGCTGCAGGAAACAAAACATACATTGCAAAGCTGATGCCTCAGCCAGCCTTATGTATTAGGCACACTGGGGAGCAAACTCATGACCCCTGTATCAGCAGTCAGTGCCTTAACCATTGTGCTCCACTGCTGCTCCTCCTTGCATGTCAGCGCACCTACTTATGCTTTTCATTCCTTAAATTGCACAGTGCTGCCATCAAAAACAGTACTCTGACCTTGCGGTACCTCATATGGCACCCTATAAAGCGCCCTATAAGCAACATTCTAGGGTGCCTTGGCGGACAGTGCACTTTAAAATGTGCCTTATGGGGCACCTTATGTTAACACGCTTTGAGAGTGCGTTTGCTAGTAGTGATAATTTAAAATAAAAATAAAATGCCTCCTAAAGCAATCTTCCCCATAATACATAATGCCTCAGCCAGCCTTGTTCATTGGGCACTGTGGGGGATTGAACCCCTGATCCCTGCACCATTGGTCAGTGTCTTAACCATTGTGCTGTGGTTCTGTTCCTGTGCTTGCACATCAGCACGCCGCCTTATGCCGCCCAATATTAAACTGGCTCCTAAAGTAATGCCTCAGCCAGCCGTCTTCATTGGGTACTGTGAGGGATAGAACCCCTGATCCCTGCACCATTGGTCAGTGTCTTAACCATTGTGCTGTGGCTCTGCTCTTCTGCTTGCACATCAGCGCGCCACTTATGCCTCCCGCGCAACTTTCTCATGCGCTAATGTGTGGGGCGCACATGGGCGCCACGCACCTTAGCGCATATTTAAATCCCGGTTTTTCTTTTTCAGAAAGAAACGCCCACTCCTTATATGGCACCCGCACACTAGCGCGGCCTGCACATTAGCGGGGTTTTAGTAAACATACCCCTTTGTGTCATAACTCTGCAGTTGTGGGACAACAATTTCAATCTAGAAACATTTTGCAATTTCTTTTCTTTCAAATGTGTTAACATAGATCTCCATTCAGCTTTCCAGAAGTATCACAATGAGGACAAGTTGAAAAGCCATTTTGGCAAACAAAGCAGTGTTTTGTGATCTGAAATTGGGTCAAAAGATATGCACATAACCTATCACATCATAAATGCTGGATATACTCTGAGAAGTCTTCAGCTCATCCCCAGAAGCCAGTTCCGACCTGGGGGTCTCATCTTCTACCACTATAGTGCAATTTGTTTTGTGACTATCCATTGGGTTTTTGTGGCAAGATACAGAAGTACATTTGACAGGTCTTTCTTCAACACAGGTTATTCTAGGGTTGTTGCAGTTGTCACATGGAACATATGCAGCATGAACCAAGGGAAGTTAGAGGTGGTCAAGAATGAAATGGAACGTGTACAACTCGATCTGTTGGGTGTCAGTGAACTGATATGGACTGGCTTTGGGCACTTTGCATCTGATGAGCACATGGTCTACTATGCTAGAAATGAAAGACAAAGAAGAAATGGTGTTGCATTTATAATTAAGAAGAAACTTGCAAGAACTTTAATGAAATACAGTGATATCAGTGAAAGCTTAATTTTTATTCATCTACGTGGAATACCCCTCAACACAACTATAATTCAGGAATATGCCCAACAATAGTTGCAGAAGAGGAAGAAGTTGATGAGTTCTATGAACAAGTACAAGCTGAAATTGTCAGAATATGCAAACATGATATCCTGATAGTCAACACAAACATTGGCAACAAAGAAGAAGGCAAAGTGCTTGGAAAATATGGACTTGGCAACAGAAATGAAGCTGGAGAAAGACAGAGTTCCAAAAGACCAATGGTCTATCCATCTCAAACATCTTCTTCCAGCAATACAGACGCCCACTGTACATGTGGACTTCACCCAATCGAATGTATAAAAATCAAACTGACTACATCTGAGGAAGTCAAAAATGGAAAAGCTTGATAACATCAACAAAGACAAAACCTGGAGCTGACTGTGGTACAGATCACCAACTACTATTATGCAAACTCAAGCTAAGGTTGAAAAAGAGCAAGCCACCCATGAATGTAGCAAAATCTGACCATCAGAATATACCACTGGAATTTAAAGACTGCCTGCAAAATCAATTTGCTTCTTTAGATACAAATGACAGAACTCCAGAAGAGTTACGGGATGACATCAAGAAAATCATGTTAGAAGAAAGCGAGAAGTCTCTACAAAAGGTGAAAAAACGAAAACAGCCAAAATGGATGACTGAAGAAATTCTGAAAATTGCCCAGGAACACAAAGAAGCTAAAGCCAGAGGAGAAAGAGAGACAATCACAGAATTCAACAGAGATTTCCAATGTTCAGCAAGACAAGACAAGACAAGACAAGGGGAAGTATTACAATGATGCATGCAAAGAAATAGATTCAGAAACTATTAGAGGAAGAACAAGATCGACTTTCCTAAAGCTATGAGAGTTAAAGAAAATATTCCAGTCTCAAATTGGCATGTGTCGCCCACTCACCCTCCCAGAGGCCTTAGTGTGAGTAAGGTGAGCGGTGTAATGTTCTTCTTGAGGCTGTGAACCACTATTTTGAGGCTTGGTAAAGCCTTCTGGGTATTGTAGTTCAATAGCTTATGAAGTAAATAGTTGTGCACGAGATAGTAAGGTAAAAATAGGATTTATTCCCTTCCCAGGGTTGGATTTTAACCTTGAAAATACAGCAACATAAAGTCCATACTTCTGGTACAGTGAAACAAAAGGATAACCTAACTTAGGCAATGCTTGTCTTCAGCTTCTTAAGGTAACACAAAAAGGCATAGAAAACAGTTTAACTTCCAAACACTCTTTGGACTGTTTTCCTTCTTATAATAATATTATAGCAATACTAGCATAGAGAGTGTATGCTATCTGACAGCGTGTACGTACAGTCCATGAATATCTCCGTGTCTGGAGCTTGGTAAAAATCACATTGCATACCATCAACGTCCTCCTCAGCTTCCCGTGGGGTGAACTCTTTTCCCTGCTTAATCACTTCCTCTGCAAAGGGTAAAAGGTTCCCTTCCCCCAACAGCCTAGAGGAGCCTGGGTGTTTACCATAATTACTATTGGCTCTTTCACACA
The DNA here is from genome assembly GCA_033557465.1 of Ichthyophis bannanicus. Lineage (NCBI taxonomy): Eukaryota > Metazoa > Chordata > Amphibia > Gymnophiona > Ichthyophiidae > Ichthyophis > Ichthyophis bannanicus. The sequence goes on along the minus strand of CM066034.1, from coordinate 233,934,808 downwards.
GTTCCTGGTACGTACAAGGAACTTGGTTAGATTCCTCTGCCCTGCTATTAGGTGGTATTTTCCTACCTTCCAACAAACTCCTTTCCAGGAACCTCCCTTGACTGCAGCACGGCTCAAGGTAAAACTTTTCTTTTCTGCTTTTCCTGGGTTTTCTCACAGGCAGAGGCTCAGCTTCTGGGAAATAAACTTTTCCTTCAGAGTACTTAGCATTATAAGGTTGAGACTGCCTTATCTGGGTTTTAAAGCAATGTTCCTTGCTTTCTGGGGAATAGAGTTCCTCAGTGCACTGACTAGCCGTGCACTGCCTCCTACAGCGTGGAACTGCCTGTCTCTTTGGGTCAGCGTGCCTCCCACGACTCCCTTCTTCAGAGGAGCTTTCCTGGGTGAGATTGGGACTCCCTTCCCTTCTCTCGTCCTTCCACTCTGTTCCCAAGACAGTTCTCCTTTGGCTGGGTCCTTGGTTAATTCTTCTCCTCCCTCTCCTCACTACTCCCAGCTAGGGGATTTTTAAATGTGTTGCCTTTCCCGTTTGCTTGGGCTCCGCCCCTCATCAGCTGCCTCCCCTCTCCTAATGAGTCATGGGTTAGCTCCTGGTTTGGGCGTTCCCTAGTACTGTGTGACATAGTTTGTTTGGGGTTTCTATGCCAACCTTCCTCCATGTTTTCCTTTGACCTGTCAAAAGTGGATTCATTCTGAAGTACATTCTCTGTCTCCCTGGGCTCTGATCCTTGTGCCTCATGCCACATGCCACAAGGTGCTCAAGGATCCAGACTGAATGGTGCTGAGAAGATCAAGAAAAAAGTGGAAAGAATATACAGATTCATTTATGCAATAAAGATCAAGTGGACCAACAGCTGTTTCAACCTGTACCTTATGATCAGGAACCATTGGTGATAAGGCTTTCAATGCTGCTTTGATTTCTTCTTTTATCAAAGAACAAAGCACTGGGCATTGATGGCATTCCCATTGCAGTATTACAACAATTGGATGAAGCTGTTACCATACTTACAAGGCTCTGACAGGAAATTTGGAAGACAAATTCATGGCCAACTGACTGGAAAAGATCTGTGTTTATACCAATACTGAAGAAAGGTGATCTGACTGACTGTGGAAATTATTGCACAATCACTCTGAACCCACATGTCAGCAAGATTCTAACCAAGATTATTCAAAAGAGACTACAGCCATACCTGGAACGCGAACTGTCTGAAGTGCAAGCAGGGTTCAGGAAAGGGTGAGGAATGGGAGATATCATTGCAGATGTGAGATGGATCCTTGAAAAAACAAGAGTACCAAAGGATATCCATATGTGTTTTATTGACTGCAGCAAGATTTTTGACTGTGTAAACCATGAGAAACTCTGGACCACATTAAGAAGCATAGGTATTCCAGAACACCTGACAGTTAACTTGCATAACCTCTACATTGATCAAGAAGCAACAGCTCAAACAGAACTAGGAGAAACAGAACGGTTTAAAATCAGCAAAGGTATACGACAAGGCTGCATAAGAACATAAGAATATAAGATATGCCATACTAGGTCAGACCAAGGTTCATCAAGCCCAGTATCCTGTTTCCAACAATGGCCAATCTAGGTCATACATACCTAGCAGTTTCCCCAAAAGACACAGGTTCCACAATGCTTGTATTGGGTCAAGCATTGATATCCTGGGTCCCTTTTTAATAATGGTTTATGGACCTTTCCTCCAGGAACTTGTCCAAACTTTTTTAAACCCAGCTACACTAACAGACTTTACTACATCCTCCAGTAACAAATTCCAGAGTTTGATTACACGTTGAGTGAAAAAATATTTATCTTACTTGTCTTAAATAGTTTACCCTGTAGGTTCATTGCATGTCCCCTAGTCTTTCTATGTTTATTTATATGCAGAACAAATCATCAGAGAAGCAGAACTATAAGACAACCTAGGTATGAAGATAAGTGGAAGATTCATCAACAACCTTCGCTATGCTGATACCACATTATTCCTATAAAAAAGGCGCCTATGGACCACTTATATATTAAACAATTCTAATTTCCTTAAATGAAACGGACAGAATCCATTCACTGTGAAAAGTTTTTGTCAGATCGCTTGTCATGAGGATTATAAATCACTCTCTTGAAACAGGCCCTCCATTTTAATCATATTTTTAAAAAAAACGGCCAACTGGCCCAAGTGCGTGAGGCCACTGTTCCCTATAAGCTGTGCGCTTGTGTGCGCGCGCCGAGCGAGCGCACATACTTTACAAGAGATCGCACAAAAAGTTTGGTTCTGATTCTGATAGAAAACAACACAGATGTCTTAAAATTTAAAAGTTGTTGTGTATTTACGGTTTTCACAAGTTCTACAATATTTTCTAGTGCAATGAATGTGGTGTACATACTGTATTCTAACGTGTAGTCAAATTTTAAAGTATAAAACTCCGAGTGTCATTATGTGGCGCACAAAAATTTAACCTTCCTTCAAAAGCTGCACAGCTGATACTTTATGCGCACACAGTCTACAGAAAATTAGAGGGAACATTGCATGAGGCTATATGTTCCCCAGAACCAACCACTGCATAATTCATATAATTCGTATAATGCTTTTGAAGAAAGCTAAATATCATTCACGATCTTGCTTAATATGCCTAAATACATAGTGCAATCACATCCACAGCACTGTTATACTCATCTGGAACTCGCCCAAGACAGAATGGGTAAACAATGTATCACACAGGGAATACAATCCTTCACATGTGGATACTGAAGCCGATGAATTTACCCGCTGGTCCCCCAAAGGTACTGCCGTGCTATTAAGTGCTGTGAGGTGCTGTCATCGATCTGTTGGGTACCGTGACACAATCATTGGAAGATATAATTGGAAGATACCACATTAATGGCTGAAAGTGAAGATGATCTGAAACGTTTGCTTCTCAAGATCAAGGAACATAGTCTTAAAATGGGCCTGCACCTTATCGTTAAGAAGACAATGATCCTGACAATTGGCAAAATCAGTAAGTTTATCATTGATGGAGAAGAAATTGAAATACTTGACAACTTTAACCTGCTTGGATTAATAAAGAAAGTACAAGTAGTCAAGAAATCCAATGAAGCATTGGTCTTGGCAGAATGGCTATGAAGGACCTAGACAAGATTCTCAAGAATCCATATAAAGTTTTGACTTGTTCAAGCCATGGTATTTTCAATAACGTCATATGGATTGGAAAGTTGGACAGTGAAAAAGATAAACAGGAAGATAATTGATGCCTTTGAATTATGGTACTGGTGACGAGTTCTGTGTACTTGAGTTCTTACCATCAGGTATGGTGCCTGATTTCAACAAATGAAAGGCAAGTCCCTTGGAAGCCCCCCTGACACTGTCTGCCTCTCATGGACACTTTATTTTATACAATAGATAAATATTCTTTATACGAGTATTTCTAAAATTCCCACTTTTTTTTAAGAAAGGAAGTTAATTTTATATCATTTCCTACCAGGATCCAGAAGACTGTATTAAAGGGGTATGCAGGATAAGTAATGTCCTTCTCCAGGAACAAGCAGGAAGTCAGTCCTCACTTATGGGTGACATTGACACTGACGGAGCCCACGTGGAGCAATTCCCTAGCTTTCAAAGAAAGCCTTTGGGATTGCTGCCACACATGCGTTGTCCTCTTCCCACCCAAGGGTGCCATCTTGCTCAGTCTCTCTTTTTCCACGGAGCCCTTCGGACACTTGTCCTCATCCCTTGGAAAAAGTTTCTCTATTTTTAGCCTTTTGGCCTTTGTTCCAGTTGCACCGGTCCTCTCCTGTCCTCTCCCATCCTCCCCTATGCCTCGCTTCAGCTATGGGCCAGGGGATCCCTATTTTTCCCTTTCTTCCTTTTTTTTCTTACTCCGGGCTCTTTTTGTGCCCTTTTCTAATCGCTGGCCACCTCGAGGGCATTCGACCTTGTAGGGGCTCTTTTTGCCCCCCTGGCCACCGGCTTCAAAAAATGTGACAGATGCTCCAAAAATATGTCGCCCACAGACACCCATGACTGTTGACTGCGGTGCCTGAGGGCTGACCACAACCCGTAGCTCTGCTCATTTTGCAAGAAAATGTCCATTAAGGCCTTACAAAGCTGTAAGCAGGGGACCTGGTGAGAGTGTGTTGGAGGTGCAGGGAGCCTGTGTGTGTGCCCCGAATCTGCCGTCGGGAGGAGCCTCTCTTCTGGGATGCTTTGCTTTCCCCTACCTGTGGGCAGGCATCGCGGGGACATCTGCAGCTAGTGAGGACCCAGGCTGTATAAGAACTGCCTTACCATTTCTCTCCTCGGACCTGATGAGAGTGTGTTGGAGGTGCAGGGAGCCTGTGTGTGTGCCCCGAATCTGCCGTCGGGAGGAGCCTCTCTTCTGGGACGCTTTGCTTTCCCCTACCTGTGGGCAGGCATCGCGGGGACCTCTGCAGCTAGTGAGGACCCAGGCTGTATAAGAACTGCCTTACCATTTCTCTCCTCGGACCTGGTGAGAGTGTGTTGGAGGTGCAGGGAGCCTGTGTGTGTGCCCCGAATCTGCCGTCGGGAGGAGCCTCTCTTCTGGGACGCTTTGCTTTCCCCTACCTGTGGGCAGGCATCACGGGGACATCTATACCCAATGAGGACCTTCCTTCTTTGCTATTTAGCGCTTGTGTAATTGGACCGCGGAGCGTGTCTCGAATGGGCGTGGTCAAAGGGGGCGCGACACGCCCCTTTGGCGCCCCTTCGGCGTCACTGCGGCGCTACTGCAGTGGTGTAAGGTATTTGCTGATATTTTCTTTAAGAGTTGTTTGGCCTGTTCCTATACTTTAGTACTGTGGCAGATGGGGAAACGGAAGGCTAAGTCTGGGCAGGGCAGTGCTGGACCGGCAAGCAGTACTCCTGTAACCGGCCCTCTTGATAAACATCTTGTAACGCGCCCGGTAGCCCAGTCTTCCCCGGAGGGTGTCTCACTTAGTCCTGGAGGGCGGACCCCTCCACCCTGCCCGTCCAGTTCTGCTATTCCTTCTTTAGCGATTATTTCTGATTCAGTTAAGCCTGATACTGATGTGGTGGTTAATTTACCTAAACCTGTTCAGCTGGTCACAGCGGGTGCTTCAGCTGTGCTCCCCCCGCCCCCTGCTGACAGGGAGATTACTCTAAAGGATCTTTGGGCTGGTTTAAAGGTCATTGATGACAAATTGTCTTTTACCTTGAGCTCTTTATGTGAATTTTCCTCTGAAGCTGTATCTTCTTTACAACAGTTGGATAAAAAGATTTCTTGTGTTGATGCTGATTGTAAACGGTTAGAATCTTTTGTTCTTCCGTTACACTCAGCAAATGTGGTAGGGATCAAGGATTCTTTAGTGCTACATACCAAGGTGGAAGCACTTGAAAATGCTTCTCGTTCTAGCAACCTTCGTTTGTTGAATTTTCCTGTTACTTCTCTCCTAGCGCCCAAAATTCTTTTGGACAAGTATCTGAAAGAAGTGTTGCTTTTGAAAGATCCTATTGAGGTGTCTAATTTATATTATATTTCTCGTAGCACTAAGCGTATTGATCCCGTAGAAGGAGGTCTTGATGTTATTGAGCCCACCATTTCCAATCTTACAGCATTTTTGGAGGATTCTTTGGAGGTGATAAATTCACGTTCCACTTTAGTGGTCACTTTGAAGTCCTTGGATAGTAAATTTCTTATTTTGAAAACTTTTTTTTAAATTCAAGATGGCCACTTTTTGTGGACATAGAATCAATATCTTTCCTGATGTGTCTCGTAGCACCCAGCTCAGGCGCAGGCTTTTCTTAGCGTTGACGCCTCGTGTCCTGTAGTTGGGTGCTACATTTTTCCTCCGATACCCCTGTAAATGTGTGTTAACTTTTGAAGGCTCTACTTATATTTTTACAGATGTCACTCATTTGGAGAAGTTTATTCTGGATAGGCAGGCTACAGTAGTAGAGTGTGTGGCAGAGTAGTTATGTTTTGCCTCCTAGTTTGAGGGCTGTTTAGCCTTGTTTTCCTTTTTTTTTCCTTCTCTCTCTTTTCTCTTGTTTCCAGGTTCCATGATGTGGACTTTATCAATGCTTTTTTCTTTTTTTTTTGATTGCTATATTATAATATTGTATTCCTATGATTGATTGTCTTGTATTTAATGGGTTGGTTGTTATACTGATTGAAAATCCAATAAAAAAAAAAAAAAAAGCTGTAAGCAGAAGTCAGATGACATTTTCCGTAAGTCAGTCCCGGAGTCCCCCGTGGCGCCCCGCTTCACTGATCCACCACTTGCGGGGTCCCCCGCAGTGACTATGCATCCCAAGCATCACTCTGACTAGGGTTGCCCGAGGTGGAACAGTGAAAAAAGATGACCTCGAAGACTCTGTCGGGGCTCCGGATAAGCGTGAGAGGTCTCCTGCTCGTTCTCTTAGTCCTCCCCAGTGTTCCCGAGAGTCAGACAAAGAGCGGCCTCAAAAGGTACCTCGTACAGACACAGAGGCCTCCAGTGAAGGTGCCCAGTCTCCTGAGGGTCGTCCCGCTGAGGACCCCCTCTCCTCCACACCAGACCCAGTAGCGTCGGCATCCCAAGGACCCAATCCTGAGTTGGAGTCCCATATGTTGGCACTAGAGCACAGTGTTTCTGCCTTCCTAGCTGCCCAGCAAGCGCTCTTGCCCAGCACAGCTGGCTCGTTCCTCGAGACCGAGGTTCCCTCAACTGTGGTCCCAAAAACTGCCTTGGAATCCCCCAAGAGCCACAGGCCCCATAAGGGTCCTCGGCACCGGTCTCACTCACCGTCCCGTTCCTTGGGAGTGAGGCCTTCTAGAGTCAGTACCTCCTGCTCCAGATGGGCCTTGGTCACTGGACGTTGGGATCAGCCCAACTCCGAGTCCTTCTCAGACCTCTTGGGCTGGGAATCAGATGGGGACACATCCCCTGAAACCTGAGCCATTGGGACCTTCCTTCTGACCCGTCCCCACCTGCCTCGCAAAGGCGGTCACCCCCCGAAGATACCTCCTTCTTGGTATTTATGTGGGATATGGCTCATACAGACCGAGGAAGAGCCAAGGGCAGAGGAACTCAACATTTTGCAGTATTAGTCTCCCCCAAGGGAGTCTCTCATGGTCCCTGTGCCATCCATCCTGACCTGGCTGCTCCTCCACATGTGGGAAGCACCCGCCTCAGTCTCTATTATCAGTAAAAGACTCAATGCCATCTACAGAGTCCAGATCGGTCCTGGGTTTTGAAAGGCCTATCTTTCTCATACCTCCATGGTAGTGGAATCCACAATGCAGAAACTGAAGAGCCTGAAGTCGCATTCTTTGGTTCCACCCAGCAGAGAATCCTGTCCCCTTGATGCCCTCGGACGTAAGGCTTATCAAGGATCTATGCTGGCATGCTGCATCCAGGTATACCAACTATATATGGGTATGTTCCTTTGCGCTCTCACTAAAGAGCTCAAAGGTGACCACCTTCTCAGATTTCAGACCCTCCTGAGATCGGTCACGTATTGCTCGAAATACCTTTCTCACGCCGCATATGACTGGTTCGAGTCTTTTGCCCATGTGGTAGCGACTGGCATCGGAGCCTGGCGTCAAGTATGGCTCCAGTCCTCAGACTTGGAAAAGTGGGTCCAGGAGAAACTCTTGGATGTTCCCTTCCTCGGCGAAAAACTGTTCGGCAAGCCCATGGAGGACAAGGCAGCTGAGATCGAGACGGAGTTTGTAACCCGTACCCATCTCTCTTGGGAAAACCTCTTCCCTTCCCCAGAAGAAACAGCACAGTAAGAAACCCTTCTTTTAGAGAAAGGGGCTTCCTTACCAGGAATACCCACCGGCCCCATTGGCCAAGGCAAGGGCAGAGCTCAGGGCCACCAGAAACCTAATGAGCCCAAGCCCCAACCACTGGCTCCACCCCAGCCAGCTCCGGGGTTTTGACACCAAATGCATAGCCTCTCGTCTTCTGGTGGTATCCACGCTGGTAGGAGGACATCTGTCCCATTTTGCCCCTGAGTGGGAGACCATCACATCAGAAACCTGGATCCACTGTTCCCTCTAAGCTCTGTGCCGAGTGAGCACACATACTTTACAACAGAGTGCACAAAAATTACGGTTCTGATGCTGATAGAAAACAACACAGACGTTCTTAAAATTGAAAAGTTGTTGTGTATTTATGGTTTTCACAAGTTCTACAATATTTTCTAGTGCAATCAATATGGTGTACATACTGTATTCTGACGGGTAGTCAAATTTTAAAGTATATAACTCCGAGTGTCGTTATGTGGTGCACAAAAATTTAACCTTCCTTCAAAAACCGTCTCCATCTAGACAGACTCCCTCCTCCTGTCTCCCCAGTAGAGCCTACTCGGCTTCCCTCATACCAGGCTTGCTTAAAGCAAGAATTGAACAACCTCCTCGGTTAAGGGGCAGTCAAAAGGGTCCTGCCACATCTCCAAGGTCGGGGTTCTACTTCCCTTACTTCCTTGTTCTGAAGAGAACAGGGGGCTTGCACCCCATCCTCGATTTCAGGAACCTGAGCAAATTTCTGGTGAGGGAGAAGTTCAGAATGCTGTCGCTTGGCATCCTGCTGCCCTTCCTCCAGAAGGGCGATTGGCTTTGCTCCTTGGATTTCAGGATGCTTACACCCACATCCCTGTTCACCCCAAGCACAGGAAGTACCTGTGTTTCAGGGTGCAGGGTGATCACTATCAGTACAGAGTGTTCCCCTTCAGGCTTGCGTCTGCCCCGTGATTCTTCACCAAATGCCTGTCAGTGGCCGCAGCCCACCTAGATGATTGGCTCATCACAGACGTATCAGCTGAGGAGGCACGCCTCCCAGCGTCGTGCATGGTCCTCCTCCTCGAGCGCCTCTGTTTCCTGATCAACTATTCCACCTCGATACTGGAGTTCATTGGCGCATTGCTCGACATGGAATCGGCAGCTGCCTTCCTCCCTCGAGCACGCGCAGACTACCTCCATACTCTGGATGCCAAGATCCAAAGCTGAATGAGTGACTCGGCACGAGTCATGCTGTGCCTTCTGAGCACATGGCTTCAACCATACATGTTGTTCCCCACCTCGCATGCATAAGCGAGCAGCTCAATGGTGCCTCAGAGCCCATTGGTCGCAAGCCTTGGGCCGGCTCCGGGATCCCATCTTGGTTTCGCGCAGCCTATCCAGTTCCCTGGATTGGTGGCAAAATCTCTGAAGCTTACTTCGGGGCATGCACTTCCAGGCTCTGCAACACAAGCTCATCTTGATGATGGATGCCTCGCTTTCGGGCTGGGGAGCCCACTGCGACAACCTCCATACCCAGGGACAGTGGTCACCCGAAGAATCCTGGCAGCAGATCAACCTGCTCAAATTTCAAACAGTCCGGTTGGCCTTGAAGGTCTTCGAGCACCACTTGCGAGGCAAGTTGGTGCTCGTGCAGACCGACAACAAGGTCTAGATGTTCTACATAAACAATGAAGGGGTACGGGTTCCAGCCTCCTCTGTTGGGAGGCAGTCCTCCTCTGCTCCTTTGCAGTGCACCGGGGCATAACCTAAGAGCTGTCTACCTCCTGGGCCAAGACAGTGTCCTCAAAGACAGGCTCAGCAGTATTCTCTGCCCGCACGAGTGATAATTGAGTCCAGAGGTGGCTCTCCACCTGTTTCACCGCTGGGGGACTCCGTCCATAGATCTGTTCGCCAACCCAGTGAATGCACAGCTTCTCCGCTTTTGGAGGCCGATACTGCACCCAAGCAAGGAAGCCCCGAATGTGTTCCTCCTGTGCTGGACTTCCAGGCTTCTGTATGCATTTCCCCCCACTCCCCTCATAGCAAGGATCCTCCACAAGAATTAGCGGGACCGAGCACTGGTGATTTTTGTGGCTCCATCATGGCCTCGACAGCCTTATTTCCCGCTTCTATTCCAACTTTCATTGGAGCCCCCGTTCCCACTGGGCAGTGCTCAAGGTCTACTGACACAGGAGGAGGGACGGGTGCTTCTCCCAAACCTGGACTCTCTATTCCTAGCAGCCTAAATGGGTCTCTTTAGCCTCGCTGCACCTCCCAGAGGAGATCAAGAAAGTCCTGCTCGCATCGAGGAAAGACTCGATGAGACGGGCCTACGCCCTCAAGTGGTGGTGCTTCTCGGTCTGGTACTCTGGGCTTCAGATCGATCCATTCTCCTGTTCCACCCAGTGGGTTCTCCAGTACTTCCTCCACCTCTCGCAGGTGGGGCTGAAATCCAATTCGGTCAGGGTTCACCTGAGCGCCATTTCAGCCAACCACGTCCAAATTGAGGGTAAACCCCTCTCGGGCCAGCCACTGGTCCCCCACTTCATGCGGGGCCTTTTACTTTCCAAACCCCCCCCCCCCCCCGTCCAGCCTCCGCTGATGGAGTAGGACCTGAACATTGTGTTCATGCAGATGACGCAGCTGCCATTTCAGCTGATGGCGATGTGCTCGCTTCGGCACCTCTCCTGGAAGGTAGTCTTCCTGGTGGTGCTGACCTCAGCTGGGTGAGTCAGCAAACTTCAAGCCCTCATGACCGCTGTCCCCTACACCAGGTTTTATGGGAACAGGATGGTCCTTTGCATTTACCCCACGTTCCTACCGAAAGTTGTCTCGGATTTCCATCTCAGCCAAGAGATAGTCTTACCGACTTTCTTCCCGAGACCTCATGCTGACTGGGCATTTTCGGTCCTGCATGCCCTCGACTGCAAGAGGGCTCTTGCCTTCTACTTGCAGCGCATCCAAGGTCATCGTAAGTCTGAAATCACCAAGTGCACCCTCTCCATCTGGGTGGCGAACTGCATTGCCTTTGCCCAGGCAAAGGCTGGGCCGCGCTGTTTCGACGAATCACCACACACACGGCGTCCATGCCAAGGTGGCATCAGTGGCTTTGCTGCACTCAGTGCCTCTGACGGACATTTGCCGGGCTGCGATCTGGTCTTCAGCAAATACTTTTGCTTCGCACTATTGCCTGGAGAGGGAGTCCTGCCGGGATAGTGCCTTCGGCTAGGCTGTACTCCGTAATCTCTTCGGGGTATAAGCAACTCCTGCCCTCTGATCCTCCTCCTGCTGCTACCGGGAGCTTGGCCCCTGAGGACTCTGGCTCCCTTTGGTTTGTCGGCATCTGCTCACAGTTTCGTGGAGGCTCTTTGCTTATAGGTTTTGGTAGCCTGTAGCTGGGGAGTCCCATAAGTGAGGACTAACTTCCTGCTTGTTCCTGGAGAAAGCGTAGTTACTCACCTGTAACGGGTGTTCTCCAGGGACAGCAGGAATCAATCCTCACTATCCTCCCACCTCCCCTTAAGATTTGCTATTCTTATTCTTCCCTTGCCATCTGCTAGTAGGACTCTAGCTATGGGACCCGACTGAGCAAGATGGCACCCTTGGGTGTGAAGAGGACCACGCAAGCGTGACAGCAATCCCAAAGGCTTTCTTTGAAAGCTGGGGAATTGCTCTGTGTGGACTCCGTAGGCGTCGACGTCACCCATAAGTTAGGATGGATTCCAACTATCCCTGAGTGTAGGTGAGTAACTACACTTTCCCCTCTGTCCCCACGTAAATCGTGGGCAGGAAGTGGTTATAGTCCATGGAGTCTGGGACACTCTCTCAAAATCGGGGACATCTGGTAACCTTAATGTTTGTGCATAAATTAAACACACAAAAATGTGTGCATGCCAGAGGGCAGTTCTAAATAGAAGCACATAAATTCTCTGGGATAATGAACAAAATGGAAAGTTTAGAAAATTCCTCAGTCCCCACACTAGGTAAAGTGCACTATCTATGTGTTTATTGAGTTATAGATTTACCCCGCTTATGAATAATTCATACATACACCTCTCCATAAATGGATGGGAATATCATGGCATTTACAAATCACTAACAATAAATTGGCCAAAGGTATGGAAATCAGTAATATTCCGAAGTTACTCCATAGAACAAGCGTTTTTGCAAAGAACAATCATTGTACATTTTAAAACATTCAGCACTTAGAGATTATTCCATTATTGTCTTAGTGATTACGATAATGCCACTAAAAAAGGACAGCAGGGGACAAGACAGAATTCTGCTGCCCTGCAGTGTAAGGTTTCAGCTAGGGTTAGTTTTGAAAGAAATTGAGTGGCCCCTGAGGCAAGACAGTGTAAATCAGTCTCAGGTTATAAGCATTACTATTACAGGAAACAGCATGAGTGGCAGCGTGGTCTGAGCGTCATAGGTCCAGCTCATCTCAAGTGACTACTTGGGAGCATAAAACTGCCTTTGCTTGACAATGTACACTCCCGTGGTATAAAGAATAAACACACACAGCATGCTGATCACACTGCAGCTTTGTTTTTTGATGTTGGAAATATTAATCTGTGCTGGCTTTCTTATGATATACTTTAAGAGAAGCAAATTAAACAGTGGTGCTTTCACTAGATTCAAGACTAAAATCTGTTCCAAAGAAATGGAATGGTGTGTTTGTTTTTACACTAGAGACAATAATATATTATAACAGGAAGTGGAATAAAAGAATGGTCAACAACCAAATGAAAATCTACACAGGCATAAACATCAAAACAGATGGAAAGAGATGATTTTTTTTTCTAGTTGCAAAATATTACATTTACCTGAATATTCCCCTTAGTTCTAACTCTGGAAGTTTTAGGGATTATTCTGTCCCGGACATGGATCCCCTCTGTACACCCAGTCTGAGCTGGACGTACAGAGGGGACCGTGATTCTGATCCTGCGGGGCACATCTAGCCCTGCGGGATCAGAATCTGGATCAGTCCTGTAGTGCAGGCCGGGACTGAGATTCAGCCCAGCCTGCAAGTACAGGCCGAGATGCCGGCCGCCTGAAAAAAAAAGCTTATTCCCCGCAGCCCGACCCCCAATCTGGCCCCTTAAGGCCAAGATTGGGCTGCGGAGAATGTCCTCTGGCCCTTCCCCCTGCCCCATCCACGCTCTGGGCACAAGAAAAAATGTATCCTAGGAAGTTATTCCACCTCGGAGGTGGAATAACTTCCCTGTACAAGTTGCCAGCCTTGGACATACACGGCCAACATTAACATCGGCCCTGTACATCCAGGACTGGCAACCGTCATCTTCCTGCCTCTTCCTCACCCCTATGTAACTTCCCTGCACAACTGTCAGGGAGATTAGACGTGGGAGGGGAAGGCACAGATAGCATGGATGGACGTTCCATCGTGACACAGAATAACCCCCTTTGTGAATAAAAGTAGATGTGTCCCCTTGTCTTCCCACCCACACAGCTGGAGGACTATAAGATCAATTTTCAGGTACATGTCAGGGTGGTTGCAAACATAAATTACATCAATTAAAAGCAACTTCATATGCATTGTTTCGTGTTCATTTTCACACGTGTTATCTCATCTGCCATTTAATGATGGTTCAAAGTGAATGGAACAACAATAATAGTCTGCTGAATAGGACTTTGACTTCAGAAGATGTGTAGGGGCTAGTTTTCTAAAGCTTTTATCCACTTTTAAAGCATGTTTTACATGCAGAAGAGCTTTTATAAAATTAAACAACCACAGACGCACACAAAAAATATGTGCACGGCAAGTGTGCTCCTACTTTTAAATAATCTGTGTAGGTGATCCCAAGAATGCAGTTTAGGCAGAAGGTAAGAGGGTTGCAATATTTGTGCCCACAGAGTACATGCACACAATTACAACAATTTTGGAAAAGGTATAAGGGGGAAATTTTCTAGCATACCTCAATCACATACACAAAAATTATTTCTTTTACGCTGATTGATATCAGGACCAGTGTTAGTGGTTGGTAAAAGATCAATTGCCCTGGACGTTCATGTCACAGGAGGCCCCATGCAGAAGAAGGCATAGCCTGCAGTTGGGGGTTTGGTTGTCCCTTCAACAGTTTTTGCCTTGGACCTCTGCATGTCTAACAGTCCCAGACGCTATTTTATAAGTACACACATTGATCCGATGGCACACACTTCCACTGTGGGTATGCGCAGGAGCACAAGTTCACATGTAAATTATAAAATTGTATAACTTGTGCATATCCTTATACACCTAGGCACAAGCATTTACACCAGCTCTAGAATTGATGTAAGTGATCGCACCTTAAATGAAAGCATGCTTTTTGCCACTTGTGCTAGAATTTTATAGAGAAAAATAAACATGTATTCCTTATCGTTCCTCCAGTTCAGTCCTCCACCTCTGGGTAGTGTACGTCCTCCTGCAGCATGGAGACTGGGCATGTCAAAACTGTGACCTCACTGGATGTATCCTGCTGGCCTCTCCCATCAGCCCCAGTGTGTCCAGTCTCCATGCAGCAGGAGGACGTAGTGAGCCTAGGTGCTGGGCTCACTAGAGGAACAGATAAGGAGCAGCTTAGAATAGATTAAACATATTTCTTTATTCCCTATAATTTTGTTGATTTGGTCAGGACTGTCACTTAAAAAAAAAAAAAAGAAAAAAAAAGAATTGGATTGCCCAGAAAGGGTTCAGGTCAGACAGGGGGTCTCCTTCCTCCTTCTCTCCTTTATTTCCGACTGCAGGGCCTTGGTCTGCACTCCCCTCCTAGTTGGTACGGAGGGGAGCTGTGCAATAATCAGTTCGCCCGGCTCCTGCAATTCCGGATCGCCACGGGGTGCCGAAACGGGCAGCGGAAGCTAAAGGAAGATGCCCTCTATGCGGTCGCAGCTCACCTCGGCGGTGGGCTGCGTCATGGATTGTAGGGCTGTGCAGCGGTCCGGTGCGGAAAAGAAGCCTGTCTTTGGGGGCAATCGGAGAGCGGCAGCAGAGGTGAGTGCCTGAGTGCCGTGCAGGGCAGCAGGAAGGTGCTCGGATTTGCCGTGGGTGCGTTGGCACCAAAAAGGCCCGACTGAGTGTGTGTCGGCCCCTTCCCGAACTATTGAGCCGTGCGGCAACAGTAACGCAGTCAGCAGTGCAGGAAGGGAAGAACAGCTAGTTCTTCACTGGGGGGAATACAGTTCCTCTCAGGAGTGTTATAGTTCCCTAATTACAATTAATTTTGGTTTAATTTGGTTTGCTTTGGGGGTTTCTACGATTTTTTGTCCTCTGGGTAAAAAAAAAAAAAAAAATTATTTTACTTAAAATAGTGGGGTGAGAACTGTTATATATATATACAGTTGGATTTTTCTCAACTGGAGTTCAATCCATTGGATTCCGTGGCTAATGCCTTCATGCCCACAGTGTTTGGTGTGTGGCACACGCAGAGGCGCGGTTTTGGACGCAGGGGTTTGTTGGGGCTGCACTGCGGTATCAACTAGTATGGAGCAGGAGATGCAAGAGAAGGCTCCCATAGGAGCTTCTTGTTCATTGGCAAGGGTCGAGGACGAGTCACCACAGGAAGGGCCATCAGTGCCGCTCCTGAAAAGCACGGCAGGACCATCTAGCTCTGCAGCTCCTACAGACGCTGGGGCGGCCCTCAGGGTTTTTTCCCCAGACTTCGTGCTATTAATGCATCAGGCTTATTGCTTATGTCAGCAGGGGTCCGGAGCAGGACCTTTTCTGCCGTCAGTGGCAATACAACAGCCCAGACCGTAGATGGTCGGTAGTCTGGTGAGACCGCCCAAGAGAGCACGACCTCAAGAGGATCAGTCCGTGGATTCGGAATGGCTCAATGAGGAAGACATGGAGTTGGAGCGTGAGTCTGGAATGGAAGAGCTTGAAGAGGGAAAGATTCCAGAACCTGAGGACCAGGCGAGAATCATTCGAGTATTCCAGAGGGAGGAGCTTACAGCACTCATCACGGAATCCCTTCAAGCACTCAATCTAGCTCCCATCCAGCCATCCGAGGAAGAGGGGCTGGAAGATCCTCTCATTAAGGCAATGTGGCAAACTCAGATGGTGTTCCCGTTTCACTGAGTGGTTGACCGAATGATCCAAGATGAATGGGATCTGCCAGAGACTGGACTACGCGGCATTAGAGCTATGAATAGGCTCTACCCCCTAGCTGACAAAGAAAAGGAGAGGTTTCGCTCTCCGCGGGTAGATGCAGTGGTGTCAGCGGTCACAAAAAAGACGACTATTCCAGTGGAAGGGAGCGCAGCTTTGAAGGATGCGCAAGACAGGAAGGTGGATGGATTTTTTTTTTTTTTTTGTGTAATAAATTTTTATTGAGCAAAGTTCAATAACATACAGTCCAATACGATAAAACACAACAATACAATACAGTCATCAGTCCCTGGAACACAGCCACCCAGCCAACAAATAACAAGGTATGATACCCCAGCTGGTACAGTAGCCAGTATCACTATCCGCACCACAAACAGGTAACAGGCATCAGAAATTAACCAACCCGGTATGCAGAACTCCGCCCCTCTTTCACCACCCAACCCAAAATAAGAGGAACTGCTTCATAAGAGATGAAAAGGGAGACAAATACAGAAGAACAGGTACATACAAGAAAAACAGTACCAAACAAATCAGTCAAATCAGCATAGCTCATAATAAAGCAGATCAAAACCGGCCTGTAAGAAGTAGAGCGAAGCACTCCAACTTCAATACCCTTCTAAACCGGGAAAAAAAAGAGGGTACCCACCAGGCGAAAGTAAACAGAAGTCAATGCAAGAACTCTACTCTCACCACCCATGATCCCAATCCCAACCCAACCCCCCCTACCCCTACCCTCTCCCCCCCTCCCAACCTCGTTGACCTAGCAGCTCCTCCCAAGAAGAGGAAGGAAAAAAAAAAAAAAAGGAAAAGAAAAAGGAAGAAGCCAGAACAGGAGGTCCGAAAGAGAACCCCTACCAAGAGCAAAAAGAAAAACTCCCAAACCGCCCAGCATATCAGGTCTGCAGATCTTTGTGTCCTCTTGAAACACTAAACTCCAAAGCTGCTCTTCTAGAAAAGGATGACCCCGAAGGGAGGCAGTCATTTTTTCCAACCGTTACATTTCCCAGCATTTTGCACGCCATTCAGTCCAAGAAGGTGCTCTACTGCGTTTCCAGAATCGAGCGAGCACCGATCGGGCCGCCAAAAGAAGTGACTGCACCAGTCTGCGGAGAGGACGTCGGGAAGAGAATTCCAGACACAACCCCAATAAACAAGACTCCATCTCGACAGGGATAGTCACCTGCAATTTAATCGCAATATGACCCATTACCCTTCGCCAATAGCTCTGAATGGATGGACACAACCACCACATATGATCAAAAGTGCCCTGTCGTCCGCACAATCTCCAACAAAGCGGATCATCAGCTCTCCGCCAGCGGAAGAGATCAACCGGCGTAATACTTAAGCGATAAAGAATCCGAAGTTGTGTATGAAGTAACCCCAGCGAGATGGGACAAGAGTGGGAGTAAGCATACACCTCTGACCAGAACTCCTGATCCTTACCCGGCAGAGTCTTTTCCCAACGAAGTTGAGGAAGTTTCAGAGTGGGCGGGGCTTGAATATCAGAGGCTACATGCCCGTACAACCGAGCTACGAAGGCCTTAAGTTTGCGAGAAATAAAAAGATCTTGTTCCCATCCTCGAGGGTGTCGAGATAATGCAGTCACCGAAAATTGAGTAGTCAAGCAGTGAGAAATTTGCCTAAACTGAAACGAGGACAGGGAGCGACCCAGCCGATTCTCTAAGTCTTGCTTAGTAGCCGGACGTAAATGTACATACAAAGAAGACAACCGGACCGCTAATAAATCCAAGTTCGAGCCCTTGAACATATCACGGATAAAGCCCAACACCCCCAGGACAACAAAGGGCGATTAGGAAGGAGAAACCCCCGCCTGCTTACAGACCCGTTGCCATGCCGTCCAACAGGGCCCAATAAACACGTGCAGCTTCACCTTACGAATCTCGTGAGACTCCGAAAGGAAAGGTACCGTTTCCAACGGGATCGGGCGTAACCAATCCGCTTCCAGCAAGGCCCATTCCGCCCCAGAGTGAATTCTCCAAAATAGTAGAGACCTCAAACAGATACAGGAATAGTATAATTCAGGGTCCGAAAGACCCATCCCTCCGGACCCGCAAGGCAGCGTAAGGAGCCGCCAACTAAGCACCGGCCGCTTCCCCAGCCATATAAACTTTGTAATAGACGTCCGAAGCATCTGGAAAAACTTGCGAGGTAAAGTGATAGGCAATTGCATAAAAAGGAAAAGCAGCCTGGATAAAATCAACATCTTGTAAGTGTTAAGACGACCTAACCATGTAACCGAGCAGGAACTCCATCGTTCCAAGTCTGCCTTAATTGAGGTCAGAAGAGGAATGTAATTCAACCTATACAGCAGCGAAATATCACGATGAATAACAATGCCTAAGTCAGCGATGGCGAACCTATGGCACGCGTGCCAGCTGTGGCACGCGAAGGCCTTGCAGCTGGCACGCGGGAAGGTCCGCAAGTAAAATTAAAAAAAAAAAAAAAAGCTGTCTTCTCCCGCTGCCGGGGCCGCCGCGGCAGAATCGAGTGTGCCGCGGGGCCCCCCCCTGCCCAGCACAGCCTGCCCTCCCCCTCTATCCGCTCTCTCGTCGCAGCTCACAGTGACACGCGCCGGCTTTCAGAGAGCGAGGGAAGAGTTTCTCCCTCGCGGCTCTGTTAAGCCCGCGGGGGCTGATGGGAAGTTCCCATCAGCCCCTGCGGGCTTAACAGAGCCGCGAAAGGGAAACTAATCCCTTCGCGCTCTGAAAGCCGGCGCGTGTCACTGTGAGCTGCGACGAGAGAGCGGATAGAGGGGGAGGGCAGGCTGTGCTGGGCAGGGGGGGCCCCGCGGCAGACTCGAGTCTGCCGCGGCGGCCCTGGCAGCGGGAGAAGGCAGCTTTTTAAAAAAAAAAAAATTCCCTCGGCTGGGCTGGGCTGGGCTGGGGAGGGTTAGGATTGCTGATGGGCTGGGGGGGGGGTTAGGAGTGCTGATGGGCTGGGGGGGGTTAGGAGTGCTGATGGGCTATGGGGGGGTTAGGAGTGCTGATGGGCTGGGGGGGTTAGGAGTGCTGATGGGCTATGGGGGGTTGGGGGGGTTAGGAGTGCTGATGGGCTGGGGGGGTTAGGAGTGCTGATGGGCTATGGGGGGCTGGGGGGGGTTAGGAGTGCTGATGGGCTGGGGGGGTTAAGAGTGCTGATGGGCTATGGGGGGCTGGGGGGGGGTTAGGAGTGCTGATGGGCTGGGGGGGGTTAGGAGTGCTGATGGGCTATGGGGGGGCTTGGGGGGGTTAGGAGTGCTGATGTGCTATGGGGGGGCTAGGACAGGAAATGGGCTGATGGGGAGGGGTTAGGACTTGAGGTGGGTTGATGGGGTTAGGACTGGTAATGGGCTGTGGGCTGTTGGGGGGGTTAGAACTGGTAATGGGCTATGGGGGGTTTAAGACTGGTAATGGGCTGTGGGCTGTTGGGGGGTTAGAACTGGTAATGGGCTATGGGGGGGTTAAGACTGGTAATGGGCTGTTGGCTGATGGGGGCTGTCTGGTAATGGGCTATGGGGGGGTTAGGACTGATAATGGGCTATGGGGGGGCTAGGACAGGAAATGGGCTGATAGGGGGAGGGGTTAGGACTTGAGGTGGGCTGATGGGGTTAGGACTGGTAATGGGCTGTGGGCTGATGGGGGGGGTTAGGACTGGCAATGGGCTATGGGGGGCTGACTGGAAATGGGTTGATGGGGTTAGGACTGGAAGTGGGTTGATGGGGGTCTAGGACTGGTATTGGGTTGGGGGGTTGCTAGGACTGGAAATGGGCTGATGGGGGGCTAGGACTGGAAATGGGCTGATGCAGGGACTAGAAGGGAATGGATGCTGGGTGAGGCTGGAACTAGAAGGGAGCTGATGTTGGGGGAGGATTAGAATGGGATGGGGCTGGGAGAGTAAAATGGAGAGGGGAAAAATATTTTGTGTGGGAGGGATAAAAAATCTACAATTGGCCGGGTATTGGGAGAGTAAGTGGGGATTGAGGATGGAGGGGTAAAATTTGAGTGGATGAAATAGGAATGAGGAAAGAGCAAAAGGAGAAAGATTAGTATGTAAAAGCGGATGTAGAGAGAGAGAATGGAAAAAAAAACTAGAAGAGAGAAGAAAGGACAAATGGACAGCAGATGATGGAGAGTTAGCAGAAAACATGAAGAAACCAGAAGAAAGTGGCTGGAGCAATTGCAACTGAAAAAAAATGCACAAAAGGTAGAAAGATATCTCTTTGACAAGTTATCAGCATGCATGCAACAACAAACATCACATTAATTTTTTTCATGTATAGATTCTTTGGGAATACACACCGAGTCCTGACACAGTTAACAGTTTTAAGAAGTTTATCTTTTTTTTACTCAGGATACATTTGACATGTTATGTGAATAATACATTTAAAATATATTGTGCAACTGAATCAAATTCTTCCTAAATTCATTAAATTGAATGAAATCATTAAAACATTATAAATTGCCAATAAATTGAAATGAAAACCAAAGGATTGTGAATCAAATTTATTCTCTGACAATACAAAGATTCCAACCTTTACAAATGATGTTACATAGTTCGGGCAACTTTATAAAGAGTTTTTAGATACTAAAATCTTGTTGTTAAGGTTTAATTGACGTGCTGGCACTTTGAGGAAATTCTTTGGTTTTGTGCGGCAGTTTGGGCACTCGGGCTCAAAAAGGTTAGCCATCACTGGCCTAAGTATTTAAAGTGGTCAACAACCAGGAAATCACCCCCCAAGTCCGATACATCAGCGGAAGAACGGGACAGACAGCGCAAAAGTGTGGACTTCTGGCGATTAATAGAAAAACGCCGAGGAGAAACGTTCTAAGATAC
Organism: Ichthyophis bannanicus; assembly: GCA_033557465.1. Classification (NCBI taxonomy): domain Eukaryota; kingdom Metazoa; phylum Chordata; class Amphibia; order Gymnophiona; family Ichthyophiidae; genus Ichthyophis; species Ichthyophis bannanicus. The sequence continues at coordinate 233,914,125 of CM066034.1, read as the reverse complement.
CAAGCACAATAGGTAAGGCGGTAGCAGGATCCCTCAAATAAATCAAGGTATCATCTGCGTATAAGGAAATAGAATGCCATTCCGACCCGAGGGAAATCCCGATGTCTTCTGCCCGTAGCCTGATATGAGTTGCCAGCGGCTCCATTGCGAGTGCGAACAACAAAGGTGATAGAGGGCACCCTTGTCTCGTGCCTCTCCCCAAACAAAAGGAGGAAGAAACCGAGTCATTGACCGACACCACCACCTGAGGACTGGAGTATAATGCTGCAATCCATGCACAAAAGATCTGTCCAAACCCAAATGCCCTCAAAACCTGCAAAAGATAAGGCCACTCTATTTTGTCAAAGGCCTTCTCGGCATCCAACGAAAGAATGCCATACGAACCCTCTTCCCGAGTCAGACGTTGCAAAACATTGAGCAACCAACGGACGTTCTCAAATCCGTATCGGTTTTTAATAAAGCCAGTCTGATTCGGATGAACTATATCAGGTATGAGTGTCCCCAGTCTACTAGCCAAAATGGATGTAAACATTTTGTAATCTAAATTCAGAAGAGAGATAGGACGATAATTAGAACATTGCAGAGGGTCTTTGGAAGCCTTCGGAATTACAACAATAGATGCCTGATAAAAGGAAGCAGGAAGAGTCTTCCGGATGAGAATTTCATTAAATACGGAAAGTAAAGTTGGAGCAAACAGATCCGGGAAGGTCTTATACAACTCAGCAGGTAAAAGATCCGGACCCGCCGCCTTAGCAGTTTTAAGATTCTTCAGAGCCAACAAGACCTCCTCTGAGGTGAACGGTCTATCCAGGTGAGCCCGATCTTCGGCGGAAATTTGTGGGAGAGCGGCCTCTTGCAACCACGCCGAGATGTCTGCTGGGCTCGCCGATAAATCGCTAGTATATAAATGGTTATAAAAGCTAGCAAACTCGGTCGCGATATCCTTGGACCGATACAGCATTTGACCCTGTGACGATGTAATAGCAGCCACACGACGCCGCTGCCGTTGTCGCTTTAATTGCCACATCAGCAACCTCCCGGCCTTGTTACCCTGCTCATAATACCGCTGTTTGGTGCGTAGCAAAAGTGACGCCGTACGGTCAGCTTCCAAAGCCGCTAACTCCCCTCTACGCCTAGTCAATAACGTCCACACCCGCAAACCACCCCCTTTCCAATGAGAGATTTCCAACTCTGCAATTTCTTTCCGTAAAATCTCCTGTTTGGCTACAAATCGTTTCTTAAACGCACTGGACAGAGAAATAAGTTGACCCCGCAGAACCGCTTTACCTGCATCCCATAAGAGAGCTCTGGAAATGTCAGAGGAGTCATTGAGCTGTAAATAGTCTAACCACCCTTTTTGCACCCCCTCCGCAAACTCAGCGTTCAATAATAACTCCCTAGAGAGAGACCACATCTTAGCCGACGAATCCTCCTCCCCAAGGGTAAGATCAATAGATACGATAGCATGATCCGATGGCCCCATAGTCCCAATAGTTGCCTGAGTCAACCAAGAGATCTCCGATCTCGACACGAGCCAGCGGTCAATGTGAGAATGGCACTGATGTACCGACGAGTAAAAAGTGTAATCCCTCTCAAAAGCATGAAGATGCCTCCACACGTCACACAAATCAAACTGGGCGTCCCACTCCCCCAAAACCTTCGCCAAGGAGGGCCTAGATAGTCGATTCCCTGAGCGATCTAGCTCAGAGCATACACAATTAAAGTCACCTCCCACAATCAACGGTCCCTGACTGCATGCCTGAAGCACCCTCGAGAGATCCCCTAAAGAACTGCTCACCGCTGTTGGTGGGAGATATACATTCACGAGCGTCAGCGTCAATCCCTGAATAGTACCAACCAATATCAAAAAACGACCGTCCGGGTCACTAACACTATCCACCAGTTGAAAGGGGCATGCATTGGACATCAGAATCGCCACCCTGCGTTTCTTGGTAGAATAATTAGCTAAATAGATTTGGGGGAACTTACTTTTAGCTGAGTCAAAGTGATCTTTCTTAGAAAAATGAGTTTCCTGGAGAAATATCATCTCTGCTTTCTCCCTACCCAGTTGATCCAACACCCTTCTACGCTTAACAGGGCTATTCAGACCATGAACGTTCCAAGAGATAGCTCTAACCATACCCAAATCTGAAAAACCCCCAATGATAAGCAACAATCCATAGTATAGTCTGGAGCCCAAGACACCCTAAAACACCAGGATCAACTCGCCCAATCCCTGGATCCCATAGAGATAGAAAAAAGACAGAGAAAGTACTCTGAGTGAACCAAGAGGGCCAGGAAACGCTTAGGTCAACAAGGTCCCCCCACCCCACCTCCCAACCCCCACCCTTCCCCCCTTCCCCCCTTCCCCCCTCCCCGTCTCCTCCCACCCTCACTCCCCCCACATTCCTATAACAGCAGGAAGTATAGTGACTAAAGAACCCTCGCAGTGCCGATGACACCATAAGTGCCATCACCGGAGGCATAGAGGAGAGAAAAGAAAAACAGTAGTCTCCCCAGCTATCCCCCTCCCTAACCGAGTCATAACGCAGCAAACCACTACCCTGACCCCAAGAACATTCCTCCCTGGTACGGCATGTGTACCGAACCTCCTACCCTACAAACTCCACCTTGATCCCGCAAACCTCATGCATTCTTCCCTTCCTCCCCCCACTGCAATGAACTGCTAAGCCCCTCCATACAGTAATAGTACACAACCCAGGGCCTCCTAACCCCAGCTCCCTCAGAACAAGGTACAGAATAGAATCATCCCAGCCACCCACCCCCTCAGTCTTTAAACAAACACAAAGCTCAAGTAGGAGCCGTAGTGTCCATCGCCTTCTGCAGATTGGAATCAGTGTCAGAAACAGAGGATCTCCGGGAACGTGGTAGCTTACGCCTCTTTGGGAAAGAGGTCTCCCATTCGCCATGTGCACCTTTCTGCCGTAATGGGCGCTCACCATGTTGCATTATATCAAGAAAGTCCATGGCCGTAGACAAATCAGTGATTTTTTGAGTGCCATTATTCCACTCAAATATCAAGGCAAAGGGAAAACCCCATCTGTAGGGTATTTCTCTCTGCTGTAAAGCCCGAGTTAAAGGTCGGAAGCTGCGTCTACGCTCAAGAGTATACTGAGAGAGGTCCTGATAAATTTGAAGTTCCTGACCCTTGAAGACAACTGATCGCTTCCCTCGCAGACTTCGCATAAGCGCCACTTTATCAGAGAAAAAGCAGAAGCAGATGATAATCGCTCTCGGTTTTGAGTGAGAAGGTCGTTGAGCCCCCAGAGCACGATGTGCACGTTCCAGATGAACCGGTTTAGGAGCATTGGGTAGACAAAAGGCATACAGTTCTTGAACTAACAATATCGTATCTTCCATCCCCCCCCCCCTGCTGTTCCGGAAGACCCAGTATTCGCAAATTGTTGCGGCGTTGCCTGTTTTCAAGATCATCTTGTTGCTCTTTGAGCTCCTTCGAGAGTTGGTCCAATTTTACAATTTTCGTCTGGAGAGCCACAGACGAGTCCATTTGTTCCCCGATACTAAGCTCAGTCTGAGTAATCCTGTCATCCAGAGATTTAATATCAGAGCGAAGGTCACTCACAGCCTTTGAGAAATCTTGACGAAACAACTTGAGCTCCTTTAAGATTTCCAAAATGTCCGCTTTGGTGACTGGAGCTTGTGGTCCAGAAACAGAAACTTTGGAGTTGGAGGGGCTATCTGAAGTAAGAGAGGATGGAGTAGAAGTAGATTCTGAAGATCTTCCAAACTTGGCGAGAGAAGCAGCGTACGATTTTGGAGTAGCCATACCTGGTAGAAAAAGTTACCGAAGCAACCAGATGACTCTTATGTTGTGTGCACTATTGCAAAGGAGTGAGCTGACACTCTTCTGTGAACCGGCGCCTTCAGATCCAACACTGAGAAGTTATCGGTCTTTATTGTAGAGAGGGTGGCGCTCCCTGGACATTGAGCAGGATAGGCTAACAGCTGCACTGCTTATCCCAACTCCTCCTTCAGCGGTATGTCAGCTTCACCAGAGGGTGCCCCCCAGCACAGGAAGCAAAGAAACAGCACCAAAAATCCAAACAATTGATTACAGGAGCATTGTAGTTAAAGACTCTGCAATACCAACTAAGGACACACGAGGGAGCTCAGCAACCAAAAAGCAGCTATACCGGTAGAACCAAGCATTCACAGCACACTGCCTCGAAGTGTAGATATAACAGAGACAGCAAACTGCATTCAGCCTGAACAGGACATACAGGATTCGGTAACTGGAGAGCCTCCTCGAGATCAGCTCGTCGCTCCGGGCCAAATCAGCTGATATAGCAACTTCTGTGAAGAGATCAGCAGATGGCAATCACGGAAGGCAGCCATCTTGTGCCCCGCATGCGTTCCAAGCATGCGTTCCAGCAGCCATTTTGAAAGAAGTCACTTCAGAACGCAGAGCACAGCAATAGGAGCACAGATGACGACAACACCAGCTTGCGTTCCACCACCAGTTTCCCGCCACTTCAGGGACCCTCATCTGCGTTCCAGCTCTAGCACTGCAGGTATCGCCATTTTGAGCAATGAACTAGTTAGGCTTGCTGAATTATCCCACGGAGAGACACAAGAGGCAGGGAATAGCTGGCTCAAAGACGTATCGGGGAAGAACCGCTTGCTGAGGAGATCTCACTGACACTTCCGATGAAAGAATCAGGCACACTACACAGTCCCCTCCGATAAAGGCTGCGCCGAGAAGATCGGTAGCCGGGGCAGAGTTCAGTTAGGAAGATCGATGGGGCACAATCACATTAATAGCACGCTTAGGCAGAAGTTTAAAGCACATTGCAAACAGTCAGCAGATGAGTCGTGACCCCCAATGTTAAAACGGAGGTAGGGAATGCAGACGGCTCACTTCAGACTCGCATAGAGCAATTGATTAGCTCTGATCATCCCATGTAAATCGCATGTCAGGGGCACATAAACCCTTCATCTCGTTACTTACAGGGGGAAACTTGAGCAGTTGCGTCGAGTAATCAGCACTACAGAGCTTGAGAGATAAGTCATCAGAGAAGAGGCAGGCGCATCTCAATAGAGCAGGATCCAGGTTGACCAGAGAAATTGCGGCATAGCGATTACAATCGCGGGGTAGTGTTGTGATCTCCACTCCGACCTCTCAAATCATTGAAAAAGATTAACATCTGATTTAATGCCAGCAGAATGGCGGAGAATCATTCTAATTACATCCGGTACTTCAGTTACCCTCGCGGGTCTCTTTTAAGGCCGTTTACAAACTCATAATGAGATTAGTCAGAGGTAAATGTAAAGAATGGAGGAGGAAGGCTACGGAGCTTCACAGAAACGCGGCCACCTCCATTGGGCTTACGAGCGCCCCCCGGATGGATTGTTAAAGCAGGCTTTTGAGGTTAATGCCCTGGCTTTGCAGGCTTCCATTTTTGGTACGTGGGTGGCCAGAGCTTGCCTCCGTTGGTCCCAACGTTAGCAGCAGTCCACTCCGCAGGCGCTGGAGCGCTTCATAGAAGTGACGTGACTGGAATCCGGTTCAGCATATTTAGCGGATGTCCACTATGATTTAATTAGGACATTGGCGAATAGTATGGCTTCCTTAGTAGCCGCGTGCCATTATTTGTGGTTAAGGAATTGGGCGGTGGATGGCTCTTCTAAGTCACGTCTCAGTAAGCTTCCTTCTAAAGGAAAATTGTTGTTTGGTGAAGATCTCGACAAGTTGGTTAAGGATCTGGGTGAGTCCAAAGGTGGCAGGTTGCCGTAGGATAAGCCTAAGCAGGGCAGATCTCTCCCGGCCTCACGAGGTCAGTCTAGAGACTTCAGAAGGTTTCATACCTCTTGTTTGTTTGGGCAGCTTTCAAAGAGGAAGATTTCCACCAAGGACTGTGTCAGTGTGAAAGCCACAATGAAGCGAGGCGGGGCCCGGGTAGGAATTCTACCGATTGGGGGGGGGGGGGGCGACTTCAGGAATTTCTTCCTGCCTGAGCCCAAATAACTTCAGATCAATGGGTGCTGGAGATAATAAGCGAAGGCCACGCTCTCGAACTTGCTCATCCAGTTCTAGACTCGTTTGTGCTTTCGCCTTGCAAGGGGCGACGAAAGATGTTCGCAGTGAGACAAACCATAGATCGGCTCTTACAGTTAGGAGCTGTGGTGCCGGTACCGCAGGAGGACTGCAGCATCGGTCGTTACTCTATTTATTTTGTAGTACCCAAGAAGGATGGAGCGCTCCAGCCTATTCTGGATCTAAAAAGAGCAAATCGCTGACTTCGAGTGCTGCACTTTCGAATGGAAACTTCGCGTTCGGTAATAGTGGCGGTGCGACAGGGGGAGTTCTTGACTTCATTAGATCTCACCGAGGCGTATTTGCACATCCCCATCAGGCCAGCTCATCAGAAATTCCTCAGGTTTGCTCTCCCGTGGGGACACTTTCAGTTTCAAACGTTGCCCTTTGGGTTGGCGATGGCTCCGCGCATCTTCACCAAGGTCATGGTAGTAGTGGCAGCATTGAGAAAGGAAGGAATTCTGGTGCATCTTTATCTCGACGATTGGTTGAAATCCAAGGCCAAGAGCGTTCAGGTTACGGACAAAGTTGTCAAGTTCCTTCAAGGTCTCGGCTGGGTAGTCAATGCCACCAAGAGTCGACTAGTCCCATCCCAGGATCTAGAGTACCTGGGAGTACGCTTCGATACATGCAAGGAAGTAGTTTTTCTGCTGGCTCAAAGAGCTCAGGCCCTACGACAATTGGTGGTGGCTCTGCCCGGGACACCTGGTGGCAGGCCTGCTGCTAGAGCAACCACAATTGCTCCCGGTCTTGACGGATGCAAGTCTCGCAGGTTGGGGGGCACATTTTATTTATTTATTTATTTACATTCTCTTATATACCGCACTATTCTGCATCAGTGCGGTTTACATTGGACAAACTGAAATTACATTGAACAGAGCATTATAACTTGGAGATAACTATTTTACAGGGAACATGGGCTATGGAGGGTTAAATGGCTTGCCCAAGACCACAAGGAGCACCTGTGGGACTAAAAACCCCAGTCCTTCCGTCCCAAGGTTGCTGTCCTCTAGTGGGATTTGAACCCCCGACCTTCCGGCCTGAAGTACCTTGCCCCAACCACTAGGCCACTCCTCCACATTGCAGGGATCTCTTCACTCTGGGAACCTGGAATGAACAGGAGGTTCAGTGGTCGATCAACCGTCTCGAACTGAGGGCGGTGTTCCTAGCACTTCAGGCATTTGAAGCTGTGCTGAAGGGCTGAGCAGTGTGAGTACTGTCAGACAATTCAGCGACGGTGGCTTACCTCAATCGGCAGGGCGGCACGGGCAGCTCGGCCATGGAGGAGGAAGCAGAAGCTTTGTTCGCCTGGGCGGAACTTGGGTTACAGGCGATTTCAGCAGTGCAAATTGCAGGAACGAACAATGTGATGGCAGATTTCCTCAGCAGAGTCCGGGTGGATGCCAGGGAATGGGAACTGCATCCTGAAGTCTTTGCTCAGATAGTCCACAAGTGGGGCCCTCCGATTATGGATCTCATGGCGACCTTCCGTTCGGCCAAAACAAGTTGGTTCTTCAGCAGAAGAAGAGAAAGGATGTCAGAAGAAATTGATGCCCTCATGCAGAGTTGGCCATCGTCGGGCCTACTCTGTATTTCCTCCGTGGGCACTCATAGGACGAGTGGTGCAGTGCATCGAAGCTCATCGGAGGAGAGTGGTGTTAGTGGCTGTGGACTGGCCAAGACACCCGTGGTATGCTGATCTCGTCCGAGTCCTCGACGGGAATCCTTGGAGGCTGCCAACAATGGAGGATCTCTTGACGCAGGGTCCTCTCTGAATGGCCCAAGTGGATTGATTCTTGCTTACAGCTTGTTTCCAACAGTGGCCAATCTAGGTCATACGTACCTAGCAGTTTCCCCAAGGGACACAGGTTCCACAATGCTTGTATTGGTTCAAGCATTGATATCCTGGGTCCCTTCTTAATAATGGTTTATGGACCTTTCCTCCAGGAACTTGTCCAAACCTTTTTTAAACCCAGCTACACTAACAGCCTTTACTACATCCTCCGGTAACAAATTCCAGAGTTTGATTACACGTTGAGTGAAAAAATATTTTCTTTTATTAGTCTTAAATAGTTTACCCTGTAGCTTCATTGCATGTCCCCTAGTCTTTCTATATTCTGATAAGGTAAACAATCGATCTACGTTTACCCATTCCACTCCGTTCATTAATTTATAGACTTCTATCATATCTCCCCTCAGCCTTCTCTTTTCCAGGTTAAAGAGCCCCAACCATTTTAGCCTTTCTTCATAGGAGTATCCTTCCATCCCCTTTACCATTTTGGTGGCTCTTCTCTGAACCTTTTCTAAAATCGCTATATCCTTTTTAAGATACGGCGACCAGAATTGCACACAATATTCAAGGTGCGGTCTCACTATGGAACGATATAGAGGCATTATAATATCTTTTGTTTTATTTTCCATTCCTTTCCTTATCATACCTAGCATTCTATTTGCTCTCTTGGCCGCCGCTGCACACTGGGCTGAGGGTTTTAACATGGTATCCACAATGACGCCTAAATCTTTTTCCTGGGTGGTGGTTCCTAATGTGGAACCTTGCATCGTGTAACCATAGTTTGGGTTGTTCTTCCCTAGGTGCATAACCTTGCACTTCTCCACATTAAATTTCATCTGCCATTTTGATGCCCAGTCTTCCAATTTATCAAGATCCTCTTGCAATTTTCCACAATCCTCCTGGGTTTTAACAACTTTAAATAGTTTTGTGTCATCTGCAAATTTGATAACCTCACTCGTTATTCCACTTTCCAGGTCATTTATGAATATGTCAAAAAGCAACGGACCCAGCACAGATCCCTGGGGTACACCACTATTCTCCTTTCTCCATTGGGAAAATTGGCCATTTAGCCCTACCCTCTGCTTTCTATCTTTTAACCAGTTCCTGATCCACAATAGTACACTGCCTCCTATCCCATGACTCTTTAGTTTTGCTAAAGGTCTCTCATGAGGGACCTTGTCAAAGGCTTTCTGAAAGTCCAGATACACAATATCAACTGACTCACCTTTGTCCACCTGTTTATTCACTCCTTCAAAAAAACATAACGGATTAGTAAGACAAGATCTTCCTTGTCTAAAGCCATGTTGGCTGTCTCCCATTAGGTCGTGACTATCTACATGCTGAGTAATTTTATTCTTTATGATGGTTTCTACCATTTTTCCCGGTACTGATGTCAGGCTCACCTGTCTGTAGTTTCCCGGATCACCCCTCGAACCCTTTTTAAAAATTGGTGTTACATTGGCGATCCTCCAATCCTCAGGTATTAGAGATGATTTTAATGATAGTTCACAGATTACTGATAGCAGGTCTGCAATCCCAAATTTCAGTTCTTTCAACACCCTTGGATGTATACCATCCGGCCCAGGTGATTTGCTACTCTTCAGTTTATCTAATAGTTGTAAGACATCTTCCCGATGTATCAATATTTCCTTCAATTCTTCCACACCTTTAAATACCACTTCAGTCATGGGTAACATCCCTACATCTTCCTCAGTAAAGACCGAAGCAAAGAATTCATTCAGTCTCTCCGCTATCGCCTTGTCGCCTCTTAGTGCTCCTTTAACCCCTTTATCATCTAATGGACCAACTGACTCTCTCACAGGATTTTTGCTACGAATGTACTTGAAAAGGTCTTTAATTCGCGTTTTTGCTTCCGTAGCAAGCTACTTCTCAAATTCTCTCTTTGCCTGCCTTACCAATGCCTTGCATTTGACTTGCCAGTGCTTGTGCTGTTTCCAGGTTTCATCATTTGGCTCTCTTTTCCATTTCCTGAAAGATGCTTTTTTGGCAACAACAGCCTCTCTGACCTCACCTTTAAACCATGCTGGCAGTTTTTTGGACTTTCTTCCACTTTTCTTAAAGCGTGGAATACAGCTGGTCTGGGCTTCCAAGATAGTATTTTTCAACAACACCCAAGCTTGATGTACGTCTTTAACCTTTGCAACTGCTCCTTTTAGTTTTTTCTTAACTGTTTTCCTCATTTTATCATAGTCTCCCTTTCGAAAGTTAAGGGTAGTACTGTGGATTTCCTTACTATCCCTCCTCCACTAATTAAATCAAAGGTGATCATGCTATGATCACTATTGCCAAGTGGCCCCAACACCCTTATCTCTTGCACTACATCTGGTGTTCCACTAAGGACTAGGTCTAATATTGCTTCCCCTCTGGTCGGTTCATGAACCAGCTGCTCCAAGAAGCAGTCATTTATTTCATCTAGGAACTTTATCTCCCTAGCATGTCCTGTTGTGACACTGACCCAGTCGATGCCGGGGTAATTGAAATCACCCATTATTATTACTGCACTGTAACTTTTGCTAGCTTCCTTGATTTCTTTGAGCATTTCATCATCCATTTGTTCATTCTGGCCAGGCGGATGATAGTACACCCCCACTGCCATCGCCTTCCCCTTTTTACATGGAATTTCAATCCATAGAGATTCTACAGCAAATTTTGTTTCTTGCAAAACTTTAATCCTTTCTGACTCAATGCCCTCTCTAACATAGAGCGCAACCCCTCCACCACATTGATCAGCTCTATCATTACGATATAGTTTGTACCCAGGTATCAGTGTCCCACTGGTTGTCCTCCTTCCACCATGTCTCTGATATTCCAATCATATCTAACCTCTCGTTTAGTGCTATATATTCTAACTCTCCCATCTTGTTTTGTAGACTTCTAGCATTTGCATACAAGCATTTAGAGACTGTATTTTATTCATATTAATTTGGCTATTGGTAGACATGGGTAATTTGGGATCTTTAAGCTCTGTCTGCTCCATACTCGAGGGCATTTGGGCTACTTTACTCTTTTTTGGAACCTCTCTGCTTTTTGTAGTATCCTTCAAGGATACATTCTTCCGAACCATGCGCTCTTGGGCGACTGTCGGCTTTCCCTATTATCTAGTTTAAAAGCTGTTCTATCTCCTTTTTAAAGGTTAATGCCAGCAGCCTGGTTCCATCCCGGTTAAGGTGAAGCCCATCCCTTCGGAAGAGCCCCTCCTTTCCCCAGAATGTTCCCCAGTTCCTAACAAATCCAAACCCCTCATCTCTGCACCATTGTCTCATCCACGCATTGAGACTCCAGAGCTCTGCCTGCCTTTTGGGTCCTGCGCGTGGAACGGGAAGCATTTCGGAGAACGCTACCCTGGAAGTTCTGGATTTCAACTTCCTACCTAAAAGCCTAAATTTAGCTTCCAGAACCTCCCTACCACATTTTCCTATGTCATTGGTACCGACATGTACCAAGACAGCAGACTCCTCCCCAGCACTATCTAAGACCTTATCTAGGTGGCGCGTGAGGTCCGCTACCTTCGCACCAGGCAGGCATGTTACCAGGCGATCCTCACGTCCACCAGCCACCCAGCTATCTACATGCCTAATAATCGAATCACCAACTATAACTGCTGTCCTAACCCTTCCCTCATGGGCACTTGGCCCTGGAGAAACCTCCTCGGTGCGAGAGGGGTTTACATAACCTGGAGGACAGGTCCTAGTTACAGGATCACTTCCTGCCACACCAGGGTGATGCTCTCCTGTAACGTGACCTCTCTCCTCCATGGCAACAGGGATGCTGCCAGACTGGAGGTGGGACTTCAGGACTATATCCCTGTAGGTCTCGTCTATGTACCGCTCTGTCTGTCTTATGTTTTCCAAGTCTGCTACTCTAGCCTCTAGAGAACAGACTCGTTCCCTGAGAGCAGAGAGCTCCTTGCATCTAGTGCACACGTAAGACCTCTCACCAGCTGGGAGAAAATCATACATGTGACACTCAATGCAAAAGACTGGAAAGCCCACATCCCGCTGCTGGACTGCTGTCTGCATCTTAGTTTTAAGTTTGTGTTTAGATCTTTAAGTTCTTTATGTACTAAAGGGTGCTATGGATATTTATACCACTAAAACTGTACCTAAGAAGTTTAATATACCTTGTTCACCTGACGCTTAATTAATCTCAGGTCCTTAGTGTATGACTGATTTGGGTAATGAGCTTCACCTGAGAGCACCTCCTGTCTTTTAAGTTGTGCAAGTACCTATAAAGCTGTGATTATCCCAGGGGAGGGTGGGTGTGGGGAGGGAGGGAGGGATATAACACTTATTAAAAGAGGGCTGCTACACAGTACCCTGTCCTGTGCTGTGCTGCTGAGGTAAGCTATATTCTGATTTGATTTAAATTATAGCTCTTTGCTGCTGCTAGGCTCTAACCTATTATGAAATTTAAACTACAAGCTCTCTGCTGGATTCTAAATTTAACCAGAAAGCTCTCTTCTGTGTTTTAATTTGAAACTAAAAGTACTTTAAATACCTTCATGAAGGCCTCCCTCTTTTTCTTCACTTTTTCAGCTACTTCCTTTGAAAACCATAGCGGTCTCCTGTTCCTTTTGCCTTTATTTACCATTTTAACAAAAAGGTTGGTTGCCCTTAAAATACCCCCTTTCAGTTTTGCCCACTGTTTTTCTACATCCCCCAGCTGTTCCCATTCCACTAACGACTCCCTGAGGTATTGGCCCATCTTTGCAAAGTTAGTCTTCCTAAAGTCTAAGATCCTCACCTTGGAATGGATTCTAACAGCCCTAGTCCTAATACTGAACCACACCATCTGGTGATCACTGGATGCAAAATGATCTCCCACCATCTCCCAGAAAGACTTTCACCATTGGTAAGCACCAAGTCCAGTATGGTCCCTTCACGTGTGGGGTCTGTTACCAATTGCCTGAATAGTTCTCCCTGTAGAGAATCCAGGATCTCCTTACATCTAGATGATACTGCAGCAGGAATGTGCCAATCAACATCTGGCATATTGAAATCTCCTATCAGTAGCACTTCCCCTTTCCTAGCAATGCTGCGTATGTCTTCAATTAACTCTGTCCACCTCTTCCTCTTGTGAGGGAGGTCTGTATATCACACCAATGCAAATAGGTTTCTCTTTCCCTCCTTCTAGTTTAACCCACAATGCCTCCTCTCTCCCTTTTAAGCTCTGTAATTCCAAAGCTTTAATAGTAGTTTTTACATATAGTGCCACTCCTCCTCCCCTTCTTCCTACCCTGTCCTTTCTGAATAAAGTATAGCCAGGTATAGTTACATCCCAGTCATGGTTTTCTGTGAACCATGTTTCTGTAACTGCCACTAAATCCAAGTCAGCCACTCCCACCAAAGCTTCAACTTCAGGGATCTTATTTCCCATGCTACGGGCATTAATACACACTGCTTTCCATATGTTACCCCTGTTACCCATTTCCATAAAAGTATTTAATGTATCACCTACCTGGGGGCTTTCACTTACCTGGGGGCTTTCTTCACCCATCCCCAACGAATCTAGTTTAAAGCCCTCTTCAGTAGATTAGCCAGCCTCTTTTTTCCTGGCAATAAATTAGGGGCATGTTTGCTAAATATTAATGTTTGTTAAGTGCCACTATGCCAACAGAAATAAATGGGTGTTCCTGCACTTAGCGACATTAACATTTGTAAATGCTCATTAACTTTTAAACGTGCCTCTTAATGAGTGTCTGAATACCATTTGCATGGGCAGTGAGGATAAAGAAAGATTACCAGATTTCTATACTACTATACTCCAGTGCCAACTGCCAGGAAGTACTATAAACCCTGATCATTTAGAACCCATAGCAAACCTGCCATATCAGGACTCACAAAGCACCAAACACTACCTATCAAAAGTCAACACTGCAAATAATAAACCAGTACATCTCGGAGAATACCAGTACATCTCTTACTGGGGAAAGTGGGTCTGTCATATGGAAACTACATGAAGAGAATATTACAGCTTCGTTACACATGCAAAACACAGACTGTCAGCCAACATAGAACAAGGGATCACAGTTTAGAAATAAAAAAGGCAAACTTGGAATGTACAACAACACTGGAGAAATAAAACTATAAATTAATTTCCTCTTGTACTAAACAAAACGCAAGGACGTTAGTGATACACATTTCCCAGAGTTGACATATTCCAGTTAAAATATAATTTTGTTTTGAATTTATTTCTACCTTTTTGTTGGGGCATTTTATTTTTCCATCACAGGTGCCCCAGTCCCTTCCTTCTGTTTCCTTTGTGTCTTCTGTTAACGGTCCATTGTCTGCTATTTGTCCTTTCTTCTCTCTTCTAGTTTTTTCCATTCTTTCTCTACATCTGCTTTAACATACTGATTTTTCCCCTTTTGCTCTTTCCTCCATTTCTTTCTTTATTCCTTTTTGTTCCACTCAAATTTCACCCTTCCATCCTCACTTACTCTCCCACATATCTTCTGTGTTTGTCCCATGCCTTTTTGAATTCAGATTCTGTCTTTGTCTGTACCACCTCCACTGGGAGACTATTCCATGCATCTACCACTCTTTCCATAAAGAAATATTTCTGCATATTACTCCTGAGTCTATCTCCCCTTTCACCCTCATCCTATGTCCCCTTGTAGCAGAGCTTGCTTTCAATTGAAAGAGACTCTCCTCCTGTGCATTTATGCCATGAAGGTATTTAAATGCCTCTATTGTGCCCCCTCTATCCTGCCTTTCCTCTAACGTATCACAAAAGAGCAGATAATCATGTGAAACCACAGAAACCAGTCCAATATGTGATTATTGTAGAAAAGACAAAGTTTATTTTCATTTATTGGCCCATTACCACCCGACACAGGCCATGTTTTGTTACCCTTTTTCAGGGGTGGAACTGGTAAAAACACTATAAACATAAAATCATGCATATGTTAAAAGACATTGTTAAAGGGGAGAATTCAGCTTGCCTGGGAGCTGCCGCGTTTGGACCAGCTGCGCGGAGCGGTGCAGTAGGAGGGAGTTGAGCCACGGTGCTGAGCTACAGGCATTGTGTGGACGCTCCTGCCTCTGAGGACCCCCCTCCGGTTCCCATAAAGTGCTGAGGGAGTCGTGTAGTAGTGGGAGAATTCAGCTTGCCTGGGAGCTGCCGCGTTTGGACCAGCTGCACGGAGCGGTGCAGTAGGAGGGAGTTGAGCCACGGTGCTGAGCTACAGGCATTATGTGGACGCTCCTGCCTCTGAGGACCCCCTCTGGTTCCCATAAAGCACTGTTGGCTCACTCGCGGCCCGCATGGTTGCGTCCTAAGGGGCGCGTCAGAAGGGGTAGGACTTGCTCCTTTTGTGCTCCTTCGGTGCTCCTGAGAAGGTCTCTGAGCACTGTTCGTTACATTGTAGTGTTCATGGGGAAGCGGAATGTGAAGTCGGATGCTAAATCTAGGACCGGTGATGGAACATCAGGAGGAAAGCTGGTTGGACCCATGGACAGACATGTGACGTCGCTACTGCCTGCAATTTCGCCGGATGAGGTCTCTTTGAGCCCTGAATCTCGGTTGCCCCCTCCTTTTCCTCAGCCATTGTCTTCTACTTTTCTTGATGCTCCTTCAGGTGTTGTGACTCCTTCTTTGAAAGCTGTCAGTCCAATTGGTAATGATGTGTCTCTCCCTACTCCGTCTGGTGAGGTAACACTTGTGGATATTTGGACTGTGATTCAACGAATCGATAAACGTCTAATTCCAATTGTTTCTGCTTTATGTGCTTTTACGCAATATGTTGTGGATAAATTTGTAGATGTTGATAAACAGATAGGTTCTTTGGTTCGGGCTTCTGCTCATGCTGATTCTCAGCTCCAGTTGGGTAAGAATAGTAATGTTGCTTTAATTAGAGATATGTCTGCTGTTTCCTGTCGGCTGGAGAGTTTGGAGAATCGGCATAGAGCAAGAAACCTTTGTTTTCTTAATTTTCCTTCAACTCACCTATTGTCTCCTGAAATTTTGTTGCAAAAATATTTTTCTGAGATACTACATTTGCAGAATGTTTTGGAAGTTGTTCACATCTCGTTTACTCCTGCTTCTGCAGCGTCTCACCAGGTTGGGCGACCACCCCTCCTGCTGAGTCTGTTGCTCAGGATCTTACAGCTTTTTTGGAGGATACGTTGGATCTTATACCCAAACGTTGCACTGTTGTTGCAACATTTGGCTCTGAGTCCAGCAAATTATCTGTCCTTAGGGCTTATTTTAAGCATAAGGATGCTTTATTTTGTGGTTATAAACTCCAAATTTTCCCAGATGAGGGGGGTGCTACTCAGCTTAGACGTAAGCAGTTTCTGGAGTTGAAATATAGAGTTGTTACCCTAGGGGCGTCTTTTTTTTTTTTTTATTTCCTTGTCGCTGCTTGATAACTTATCAGGGGCAAAGTTATGTGTATACTGATGTGCTGCAGTTACAGAAATTTTTGTTAAATAATGAAATGGCTAAGAAGTAGGTCGGTGGTTTTGTTTTGCTAAGCTCCCTTGTGTGGAGTATTAATTACTCCTTATTGCATATTTGTTTATGTAAGTTTTTTATTTTTGCTGTTTGTCTCTCCTTGACATGATTTATTATGTGCTAATTTTTTATTCTTGAATTTCTTACTATTCTGTAAGTTTGCCTTATTCTCTGATTTGTATTTAAGAAAAGCATTAAATAAAAATTAAAAAAAAAAGACTGTTAAAATGAAACCGCAATCAGAACAGATGCCCAAACTATAAATAAATAAAACATAATAAATACATATAAATATAACTAATGATTGATATGTTTTTAAAATTTATTTATACATTATGCAATCATCAAATAATTTATAATTGTTATATGTTTATATGTTATTATCTAATTACCAAATAAAAAGAACTTGACAAATAAATATATGCATTGCAATGGTAAATACCTCAGTGTTGAGTATCGAGGACACTTCAACTTGTGACCAGTATGAAATAAAACTCTTGTCAAACTATGAATATGACCAACAAAGAGATAAATTAACATATACAGTAAATACATCATATTTAAAAACATAGTAGACACATATAAAATAATATGTGATTACAAGAGCAAACGAGAACGTAGCAGGAGCGAATAAAAAGGCAAACTCTACATATGTAATTTAAAAGGGAAAAAAATGGCAAAAATAAGGCAGACACACTACTATGTAGGATGTTTCCTCTCTCAAAAATACATGTGTATAAAACTTGTAAGAGACCAGTTCAACTTATAAACAACTATGTTATCCCTTAGCAATAAAAATCTATACATAAGAAGCCAATGCGCCATCTCATACTGTAAAAAAGAAAAGGAAACCTTGATACAATTAAATTACCTCTCATTTCCATTATGACTAACCCATTAGAAACTATCTTTAAAGAAAAGGAAATGCCAGATCAGAAGAGGATTTGATGTATGACACTATTTGATTCCTTGAATATCATACTGACACTGTAGGCTCAAACAAATTACTAACAATCTATTTAAAATCTGACCCGTCTACAAATTGATTGTTAGAAGACATCATCAAATGTGCGGACATCCCAACTTTTCAAAGTGAACTAAATACAGGAAGGCATAATCGGCATGAGGGAGTATATCGCCGCTGCGTGCATTGTGCAACATAACCTATTACATCGTATAATGATTAGACTTGCTCAACCAAATTACAAAGTCTTAAAAATACACAGTGAATCAAGCCAAAAAGATATTATAATTCATTCCTCACTTGATAAAATGGCACCTTTTGAACAATTCACATAGCATCTGAAACACTTCAGAGAAACCGCCGGCTCATGCGCAGTTAAAAATAAAGGAGAAAAGAGCGGGAAGGCTAAGGGGCAGGACCAAAACCTGGAGGATTGAAGGGGCAAAGAGGAGACAAAAACCTACTGCAGGGATCGGTCTATGAACCATTAAATAACACAATTTCATATTCTACAGGAAGAATCATAATTGCAAGGCAAAATACGAGCAATAAAACCAATTAAAAACCACATGTAATTATAAATTATAATCTAAAGTATTTAAATATTAAATATAATTTATAATATAAAGTATTTAAATGCCAAAAAATGATCACACCATTTTTTAAGTAATAAGCAATACAGTAGCCTGAAAACGGGGGCATACCCACGGTCCAAACAAGGGGATGAAGACTAAAAATCACAGCTAAAAACATAAACTAATTACAACCACCATATTGCTCCTGAGTCTATTCCCTTTCACCCTCATCCTATGTCCCCTTGTAGCGGAGCTTGCTTTCAATTGAAAGAGACTCTTCTCCTGTGCATTTATGCAATGAAGGTATTTAAATGACTCTATCGTGCCCCTCTATCCTGCCTTTCCTCTAATGTATACATATTAATATCTTTACATATGGCCTCATATTCTTTATAACAAAGACCCCCCGATATCTAGCAGACTCCATTTACCTGCAGCCCTCACCCTGTCTTCTCCTTTCAGCATATGGAAATTGCCTATTCCTTCCACCCCCATCCCGGGCCCACTTAGAGTCGACTCGCCACTCTGCCTTTTTCTTCCTATCCCCAGCCCTCTGGATCTCCTTTCCCCTTGCCCTGCATACAGAACTATCTTTCAGCTGCTTCAAGGGATTACTCAAGACACACCTTTTCCAACAGGCATTCAACCTCCCAGACCCCGACATCTCACCCTCCTGTTAGTCCCCCTTCCTGTCAGCTCCTTTGTCTCCTCAACTACTGTTGCTCTATCCCAGGGGTCTCAAACTCAAATTGCTTTGAGGGCCAAATGAGGACTTGTAAAGTAACCCGGGGGCCGCATAAGACGCGGGCCTCATTTGCATAAGGGGCCTCATTTGCATAACTATTTGCATAATGTTACCATACACTAACTTTTAGTAAACATGCCTCTTTAATGAGTATGGATAAAGAAAGACTAAAAGATTTAGAAACAAGAAGACAATAATTAAACTGGGAACCCCAAAAGCCAAACTTGGAATGTACAACAACACTGTAGAAATAAAACTATAAATTAATTTCCTCTTGTACTAAACAAAGCGCAAACATTAATGATGCACATTTCCCAGAGCTGACATATTCCAGTTAATAAATTCAAAATAAAGAGATATTTTTCTACCTTTTGTGCATTTTTTTCAGTTGCAATTGTTCCAGCCACTTTCTTCTGGTTTCTTCATGTCTTCTGCTAACTCTCCATCGTCTGCTGTCCATTTGCCCTTTCTTCTCTCCTAGTTTTTTTTCCATTCTCTCTCTACATCTGCTTTAACATACTAATCTTTCTCCTTTTTCTCTTTCCTCATTCCTATTTCATCCACTCAAATTTTACCCCTCCATCCTCAATCCCCACTTACTCTCCCAATACCTGGCCAATTGTAGATTTGTCTTCTCTCCCAGACAAAATATTTTTCCCCTCTCCATTTCACTTTCCCAGCTCCATCCCATTCTAATCCTCCCCCAACATCAGCTCCCTTCTAGTTCCAGCCCCACCCAGCATCCGCTCCCTTCTAGTCCCCCCATTAGTCCATTTCCAGTCCTATCCTAGCCTCACCATCAGCCCATTTCCAATCCTAGCCCCCCGTCGGCCCAGTTCCGGTCCTAGCTCCCTCCCCTCACAGCCCATTTCCATTCCAAGCCCCCCTCCCCATCAGCCATTTGCAGTTCAAGCCCCCCTTCCACTCAGCCCATTTCCAGTCCTAGCAACCCCCCCAGCCGATTACCAGTCCTAGACCCCCCATAGCCCATTACCAGTCCTAACCTCCCCATAGCGCACTTCCAGTTTTACCCCCCATCACCCCATTTTCAGTCTTACCCCCCCCATAGCCCATTACCAGTCATAGCCCCCCTGCCAATAGCCCACTTCCAGCCCTAACCCCCATTACCCCATTTCAGTCAGCCCTTCCATAGCTCATTACCAGTCCTAACTCCCCCCATCAGCCCACCTCAAGTCCTTCCTAACCCCCACCTGCCCATTTCCAGTCCTAGCCCCCACCATAGCCCATCTCCAGTCATAACCCCCCCTGCCAATAGCCCATCTCCAGTCATAACCCCCCCCTGCCAATAGCCCATCTCCAGTCATAACCCCCCCCCCCTGCCAATAGCCCATTTCCAGTCATAACCCCCCCCCTGCCAATAGCCCATTTCCAGTCATACCCCCCCCCCGGCCAATAGCCCATTTCCAGTCATACCACCCCCCCCCCCAGGTAAATTAAAACAAAACCTGGCTTTTGCTGCTCAAGCAGCAAAATCAGCTGTCCTGCGGCCCCTTCCCCTGTGCCCGGAGATCCGTGTCTGCTCTATCAGCGGCGTGCTTTTCAAGCCACGAGGAGAGTATTCCCCTCTCGCGCGGCTTGAAACCGCGTGAGAGGGGAATACTCTCTTCGCGGCTTGAAAAGCACGCCGCTGATAGAGCAGACTCGGATCTCCGGGCACAGGGGAAGGGGCCGCAGGACAGCTGATTTTGCTGCTTGAGCAGCAGAAGTCAGTTTTTTTTAAAATTTGACAATTGATTCTGCCGCTGCCACGGCGGCAACGGCAGAAGCCAGGGTTTTGGGGTTTTTTTGTTTTCCTCCGTCGCGGGCCGCGTGTTTGAGACCCCTGCTCTATCCTGCACTCTCTTCCTTTCCTATCAAACCATTGGCGTTCCTTTCCCTTTCCATTTTCTCTGATGTTTTTATTGTACACCACCCTGATGCACACGCTTGGGCAGTATATCAAGCAATGTAATAAAGATAAAGTAATAAAGAACCATTTTAGTAACCACCTTCTGCACCGACTCCAACCTGTTTATATCCCTTTGAAGGTATGGTCTCCAGAATTGCACACAATACTCCAAATGAGGTTGCACCAGAGACTTATACAGAGACACTATCACCTCCTCCTTCCTATTGGCCATTCCTTGCCCTATGCACCCAAGCATCCTTCTGGCTTTTGCCGTCATTTTTTCTACCTATTTAGCCGTCTTGAGATCATCAGAAATAATTGCCTCCAGGCCCTGCTCTTCTTTTTTGGACAGAGGTACTTCATCCCTTATACTGTACCGGTTTCTTGGATTTTTTTGCAGCCCAAATGCATGACCCTTCATATTTTAGCATTAAATCTCAACCATTCTTCAAGCTTAGCTAGATCCCTCCTCATGTTATGTACTCCTTCCTGAGTGTCTACTCTATTTGCAGGTTTCGGCAATATCACTAACAAAGATATTAAAAAGAATCGGAGCAAAAACAGATCTGTGCGGCACACCATTGGTAAGCTCCTTCTCCTCAGAGTGAGCTTCATTTACCTATACCCTTTGTCGCCTCCCACTCATCCAGTTTCTAAACCAGTCAGTCACCTTAGGGCCCATCCCCAAGGTGCTTACTTTTAGTTTAGCTAGTTCCTCAAGAACACAGTCTTCTGTAAATCTTTCAAGTTCCTCATCACTTCTGTTCCTATTTGAGGGTGTTTTATGAGGTCCTGCTCCTGGTCCTTCATCAGTGAACACAGAACAGAAGTATTTGTTAAGCAATTCTGCATTATCAGCTTCTACATATTTCTCCCCTTCATCCTTGAATCTGAAAATTTATTTAGCAACTTTTTTTATCACTGTATCTACCAGTCACAGCGGTTTACATGGAACAAAAGAACAAGTAACTTACAATACCACTTTTGCCCTTCCTCCTCTCACTGACATATCTGAAAAATGTCTTATCCCCCGATTTTATTGCATTGGCTTTTTCTTCTCCTTGTAATTTTGCTTTCCTGACTACTTTGCTAGCTTCTCTAAGTGTTTCCAAATACAGATGCTCGTCTTCCTCTCTCTGTGATCTCTTGTATTTTATGAAGGCTTTTATCTTTTCAGCTACTTTTGAGAATCACAGTGGCCTCCTTTTCCTTTTACATTTATTTACCTTTCTAACAAAAAGGTTTGTTGCCCTTTATATATCCCTTTCAGTTTTGCCCATTGCTTTTAAGGCAATCCCTGCCAGAGGCCACCCATATCCTGGCCAGCCTCCCCTGACACGCAGCTCCAGGAAAAGACCATAAAGGTGGCTTCAATTTTTGAAACTAATTGTGCTCTTATAGGAGAACAATGCAATATGAATCTTATCATTTCACAAGAATGAAAAACCTTTTTTAGCTGGATTTAAAACACCATCCCTCTAAGTTAAGAACTCCTGTTGCAAAGATTACTGGAGACCGTCTTACTGATAGGAAGAAAATGACAAGAAATTGTAATCTGTAAATGTAAGATCTTAAATGCCAAGTTTACCAAGTAAATTTGTCTTGTTGCAGGATTCTAGCAATGTCTTGAGCACTAAGCTCTGAGTTTTGCTTTGCTGATCCATTTTTTTAATTTGACATTTTTTATCAGACAAGTCCTACTGGATCAATACAGCTCTGTTTTTAAGTGTGCACTAATCAATAGAGTGTGGTTTTGTTTATAGAGATACCACTTATGAGTAAATCATCATAACCATGAAAGAAAGGACACACATAATTCAACCTTCAGTGAAGACACAGGACAAAGAGGTATAACTAAGCTGGGAAAGGGGCAATTGAATAGAGCGCAAAGCCATCTTGGAATGGAAGAAAGACTGACTGAAAAGAAACGGTGACCCAGCAGCACATGAAAAGCCTGGAAGGGTGCTGTGGTCATCCTACCATCCATGTGGCAGAGTGGGGAAGGGAGAGAGGAACAGAATAAGGGTAGGGTTCTTGGCAGAGACAGGTAGAAGTGTGCATGTCTGCCCTGGACATTAAAATGCATACTGATGGTGTGTTCCATAACAGAAGAGACATACACTATAAAAACCATGGCATTAATGCACAGTGCAAAGCAACACATTCATTTTGCCTTTCAGAAATAGTAAGGAATGATGTTTGAGTACTTAATTACTTAATTTCTAAAGTGCACTGGTGATTAATGTTTTTTTATTTAGATGATAGAAGGCCACTTTATATGCAACAGAGAAAATGTAGCACAATATATTTTGAGAAATCTCTAAATCTTATTAAACATGTCAGACTGTTGTATTACTGACGAAAAACATTGTTTTAGGGCCCTATTCATTACAGGTTTGTACCAGAAACAGAACATTAGAGGCAGATCTTAACGGCAACTCTGAGTTTAGGTACAATTCAGGAGCTTATAGTAGTACAGCTACATGTTCTTACCCTCCTCCAATTTTTCAAATTCTGGTATTTTTTATGCTTTATTATGATAATCCCCTTATCTTTCTTAGTAAACATAAGGCTGATGTTCAAAGAGCTTGTGCTCCTAATTTTGAGATTTGGGCTCCTAAATTGGCTTCCAGATCATCCTGTTAGACTGTCCAGACAAGTGAATAGTGTTCTCCTGCCAGAAGAAGATGGAAATAGAGAAAAATTAGAAGTTTCTAATGACATCATCACTGGTACTAGAACTGGTGCAGCTAGGGGCACTCTCCAGTATTTCTTTCTCTTGTAGGTGGTGTTTGCTGGATTGGTGCAGCTCCAAAGATCTTTATGTTCATAGGTATTAGTTTTGCTGGGTGTCTTTCTAGTTGAGAAGACATGTTTGCGGTTTCCAGGTGTGCATTCATGGGTAGCACTCTGGAGATTTCATGTGGAGAGGGGTCAGGAATCCTTGTTAGCTGAGGCTGGCATGTTGAGCTGGAATAGGGTCCTGCTGGGTACAGGTCCCCTGAAGGGCTGTCCTGGAAGTAAGTGTGTGCTCAAGCTTTCTGTTCCTGATTTCTCTCCCCTTTCCTTCAGCGTCCTTCCCTTGCCCTTGCTCTCTCCCTCCTCCTCCATTGAAAATAAAAATAGAATAGTAGCAGAAAGAGCCTTGCTTTCTGGAAAGGGCACAGGCACAGCAAAGCTTTGCAGCATTTGGCCCCTCTTGAGAGGGAAGTGATCAGAGTACCCTCCTATCTGGATGATTGGCTCATCAGAGCAAAATTGCACACTGATGGTCAACTTGTGATGGTCCAGGTGGTACAGTTTCTGGAGAGCTTTGGCTGGGTGTTGAATTTACCAAGAATCATCTGGTGTTCTTGCAGTCCTTATACCTCAGGGTATAGTTAAATACCTTTAGAAAAGAGACAGCTGAGAAAAAATATGACGAAGGTCTATAAATGAATGAATGGAGTAGAACGGGTAAGCATAGATCAGTTCTTTACTCCTTCAAAAAGTAGAAAGACTAGGGGATACTCGATGAAGCTACAATGTAGCCCATTTAGCACTAATAAGAGAAAATATTTTTTCACTGAACAAGCAATCTAACTCTGGAATTTTGTTACCGGAGGATGTAGTAAAAACTGTTACTGTATCTGGGTTTAAAAAAGGTTTGAACAAGTTCCTGGAGGGAAAGTCCATAAATCATTATTAAAGAGGACCAGGAAAATGTTCTTCTCTTGGGTGTAGTACCATCTGTTGGTGCTCTCGTGCAGTACATTGTAGGCATCAAATGTTGAGGCGGACGTCTTCAACAGTTACACCCTCAATCCTGGGCAATTGGATTTCAGGTCTCAGGCTTTCCAGCAGATATTAGAGCACTGAACTTGGACTTGATGGTATATGGATGAATTCCAAGATGGAGTTTTTTTCAGCTGATGGAGGGAGATCATTTTCAGTGGCATAGGTGCACTAATACAGCCATGTTCTCTGATCAGTCGTGTAATACAGAAGATAGAGAACCATCCAGGGTTGGTGATTCTGATGGCTGAGGACTGACCTTGGAGACCCTGGTATGTGGATTTGGTGAGGCTGCTGGCAGTCCATTCCTTCCTTTCCCCTAGTGAGGGTTCTGCTGTGGCAAGAGTCTATCCTAGATAACTTAGATCCATTCTTACTTACAGCTTGGCTCTTGAGAGGTGCAACCTCAGGTGGAAGGATTACCTTTCAGTAGTGATTTTCACTGTCTTGAAATTTAAGGCACAGATCTACCTATCTGGCTTTTATCTGGGTTTGGCACCTGTTGAAGTATGGTATGAAGAGCATAATATTTCACCATGGTGACTGGGCTTCAGGACTGAAACTGTGCTTACCTCATTACTTAATGAAATATATATTTCTTTGGACTTTGATACAATTTCAAGGCAGTCTCGCTTGATCTCAAAGTGGCATTCGACTTGGATCACGCCTCATTACTTTCATAGCTGGTATTGGTATCACAGGACAGACATACAACTGGTTCAGTTCTTTTCTTATGGAATGTTCATATCGGGTTTACACTGGAATCTCTATTTCCATGGTTCACTCCATCCCCTATGGCAAGCCTCAGGGTTCTGTCCTCTTACCAGTTATCTTTAACCTTTACATTAGTCTTCTTGCAACATTTAATTCAGGTTCACAAAATCTTCCATGTAAAAATAGGCACTAATATCTTGCTATTATTTCATCTAGACCCAATTAAACCACATCTGTCCCTCATAAACCAAACCCTGAAGGTTGTTTCTAAATTTCAGATAAATTATCTTAAATTGAACCACACACAAACTTCTGCAATCTAGATCACAGGGGGCTTATCTCCCCCCACCTCCATAAAGGCACCATTTATCAATGATGTGCCAATTCAATAGACCATATCTTTGAAGTATCTAGGACTTGCTACAGAACTGTCTGTCTTTCCTCACATCAATGCTATAGTGAAAAAATTCTTTTACGGTCTCTGTCCATACCATTAGCTTCGTTCTTATCTAATCCTTATCCAGACTATGCTCTCTGGTTCTTTAATATGTAATATCAAGACTGGATTATTATAATGCAATCTATGCTGGTCTTTCTCATTCAAAACTCAGACGTCTGCAATCAACCCAGAACACAGCTATTTGCATTTTAACATATACCAAGAGAACAGACCATATCTCGTATTCAATATAAACTCTTGATATTAGCAAATAAACTGATGTGCCAGTGTAAAGGATTTTATCTTGCTACCTTTTTTTATGGTTCACTCTCCATCATGAGCATTACGTCCCCTGCATAACAACTATCTTTATACCTCCCCCCACCCCCACCTTCTGTGGCACCTTTCCTGAAATAAACTAGGGAATCAGATTTTTTTTCTTCTGTGTCCCCATTCTATGGCATTCAACCACGTGACCTTCGATTAGATTCCTCCTAGTCTTCTTTCAAATCTCAACTAAAATTCCTTCTTTTTCAACAGGCTTTTGGGGTCTGATCACATCAGTGTGGTGGTAGTGCTGGTCTCTCTTTTTTTCTCTCTCTCGCTTCCTCTCTTGCCCTCTTTTCTTTCCCTATTCTATCACTTTTCTAATATAAGATTAGAGTTCTGAGTTCTGTTTTTAATGATTGTAAATCGTGTTGCCTGTACCAAGAAAGGCAGTATAACAAATTTCAAGATGGTTTGGAAAAAGGGCTCATGTTAAGCTATCTATGGGTTTAGGTCACAGCAGTGATGTGCTTGTTTGGACCAGTAGACTAGGGACCTATGGCCTCTCACCCTGATGTGTCTCATTTTCTCTAGTTGGGGGAGAGGAGCATTTATGTCCTCCTAAAGGCCTGTAATCTTGTCTTGGAGTCTTGGCCTGGTTCTTTGGACCTTGATGGGCTCTCCTTTTGAGCGTTTTCAGTAAGCCATACTGAAGGAAGTGACTCTCAAGTCTATGTTTTAGTGGCCATTAACATAGCCTCAAGCATCTCAGAGTTGTAGGCTTTATGTAGGGATTCCTACTTGACTTATCCGTGAAAGTGGTTATGCTTTGTCCTATTCCTTCCTTCTTGGCTAAGATGGTTTCAGCCTTTCATGTCAACCAGGTGGTATCTCCCATGGCTTTTTCCTCTGTTCAATGACTTACATCCACAGAGTGTTGCTCAGTTACTTGAAAGTGACTAATCCCAGATACCCAGACTGGCAGAGTTTTTTCAGGTTTGAAAAAACCCCTTCCTTTATTGCCCCTACACGTTTCTGCCTATGGCCTTCCTCAGGGGGGTATCTTGGGGGTGCAAACCTAACCCCCCCCCAAAAAACATTAACAATTAAAATAAATTGCATAAATAATTAATAAACAATTTAAAAATTAATTAAAACCAATAAACAATGCATAAAATAAAAAAGAATAATATAATAGTTGGAAAAGCAAACCGCTAACATGCATAATCACCAAATGATGATCACAAAGATAGAATACAGATATTGTCACAGCCCCTCCTAGTGGCAGCGTGCAGAAAGGAGAGGGCGGACACTTATTGTTGGTTGAAGAAGGAAAAACTCTTCTAGACCAGGTGCATCATGGTCTTTGTAGTCCCACTTCATAAAGAAATAGTTGTGAGCCTTGTGCAGGGTTAAACTTAAATGGTTTTTATTCCCTTTGTTGCGCAAAGGTTCTCCAGGAAGACAAGCACAGAATGTACCTTACTTCAGGGTTTATTCCAAAATATTTACAAACTCAGTAACTGTTACAGGCGCTTCACAGTTCTTTGCATTCAAACAGGTTTTCAACACCAAGAGGAAAAACAAATACGAAACTTCTTCTTTCAGCTTAGCAAAAGCAAAAAGATATGTTAAAGCATGTCCTGCCAGTTACAGTTCTGTGAGAGACTCTAGACTCTTGGAAACACAGAGTGAGCAGTCCATCGGGTGCTCTAACTGCAACGGCTCTGGCTCTATCACCTCTATTTGCATAGGTTCCTGTTCAGCCGTATTGTCAGCTAGTCCTGAGCGTTCCCTGGATAAGGCAGGTTGTAGTTCAATAGATCTCGCCAATATTCCCCAGCCTTGCTGGTCTTGGTTTGGCAAATAACTGTTATGGCTTTTTACTACGCCTCTCTGTAAAGGTTTCACAAGCCCTTCCCAGCTTTGTTTCCTATCAGTACGGTTCTCTGGGTTATAAGCTTTTCTAGGAGCTGGCTCACATCTTGGAAAGGAAATATAACTGTACCTTGGATCTTTGAGACGTGCTCTGCTGGTATTTGCTCTACCCGGCAGTCTCCTATCACCCTCTTCCCTGAAGACTGGCTCCTGGAGCTTTCTGGAATGGGCTTGTCCTCCCTGGAACTTAGCTCTTCCTTGTAAGTACTCCAAGCTTCTCTGCCTTTCAGTATGTGAGGTTCCTCTCTCAGGTCTCCTCTCGGTTCCTCTCTGAACTTGTGGTCCTCTCTGAGCTTGAGGTCCTCTCTCAGCTCCTCTTTCAGCTCGTAGTCCTCTCTCAGTTCCTTCCTGAACTCGAGATCCTCTCTCAGTTCCTCTCTGGACTCGAGATCCTCTCTGCTTTCTTCCTTCTGAGCACTGTTTATAAAGCCGTTTTTCCACTGAGCTTCCTGGCTCTCTACTCAGGTGCACCTGATTAGCTCCTGCATTCTCAAAACCTGGGTGTGTCAGCTTAGCTTCTGCAGCCTCGTGCCTGCTCCCTCTAGCTGCACTTTTAGGTAACTGTACCCTCTGTGAGTCAGTTGCTTTATAATAAACAGTGTTTTTTCCTAAGTCTATAGCTTCAATGGCTTCAGCTTCATCACAATATATGTGTGGTGCTCTGAACCTATATACATTAAAAACCAGATGGCAAATGAGATGAGGAGGACATAACTAAAACCATAAATATGTCTACCGATACCTTCTCTGTACAGGACTTCTGTTAAAAGGGGAACAATTATCACTATAAAAGAATAAAAAGCCAATAAATAATACACAACAGGTAAAATGAAAAAAAATAATATAAAAGAATGAATGAACAATATGAATGCCATATAAAATCATTAATAAATGATCTGCTTTAAGAGAATAAAACATACTCAAAAAGATATAATAATGAATCCATTATAATTGATGAACACTTAAAAACATAAATACGGTAATGATGTCTTTATATTGGTACCTTAATCCCACAAACATTGATAAATAGAAAACAGAGTTCATGATATATGCTAAAATATATTAAAACATGCCATGATATATAAAACAGCTCTGAAAATGAAAAAGACCGCATGTATGACAAACCTTATTAAAAAGATATTAGTAATATCAAAAAGTACCATAGAAAGCCACAATAAAGGAGGAGCACTACAATAGGGAAATTCCTTAAATGCTGTGCAAGAAAAAAGATGTTCAATGGATAATATTGTACCAATTATTAAATCTACAAGATAGCTCTCCCAAATGAGACCCATAAATGAGTAAAAGATGATAATAAGTTATCATAATGTGCTGAAAGTTTTTTACTGCACCACAGTGATGCCATAACATTCTAACAGTGAAAAAAGTATAGGATGTATGGTATGGGAAAATTTATTATATCCAAACATCAATGCGTTAAAAATAAAGAGACCGGCCACCTCGGCGTGTTCCCGCTGAACCGAATAAGCAAAAGGTAATAATAAATTATCATGATATACTGACAAATTGTTGTTATTCTTTACTACCCTGCAGTGATGCCATAACATCATAACAATAAAATGAGTGTAGAATTTATGGTTTGGGGAAAATGTTATATGCAAACATCAATGCGTTAAAAATAAAGAAACCAGCCATGTTGACATTTTCCTGCTGAACCGAATGAAAATTTGAACTTGAACGTTTTTAACGTAGATTGTATTATTTATTCAAATCAGTCATATTTTATGAATAATATAATAGGAATGTAGTGCCAAACCGATAATACGTCTACAAATGGGAAAAAAGAGTCAATACTGCTATGTCGGCGTATCCGCGCCAAACCAAATGAGAAAATGAATCCAACCTTTTTATGGGCTTATCAACATAAAATATACTTTGCATCCAAATCCATATTGTGGATATCTTAGATATCAATAGGCACCTTCAAAGTTATAATTCTAAATGCAATGAATGCTAAACATACTAATTGTGGTGCTTTAGAAATAAAGTGAGAGAAGAAAGATAGTAAATCCTGCGATTGATTGTGAACAGGAGCAGCCGTCTTACCGCAACCTTAAGCATTGTCTGCATAACAGTGGTGAGGTCCAAAATGAAAATCTGTTTGTATTTAACGGCGTTTTCCCGCCATACATAGGTGAGAGGTTATGTTTCAAAGGTTATATCCATATTACAAATTTGCAAAGGAAAGAAATAACATTTCCACAATTTGTCTTTTCTTAAGAGAGCACCACAATTAGTATATATTTTTTGAACTGTTGCTTTAGAGCACGTTACAAATATTATGCATGGCTGTATCCGCTGCAGCGGACTCGGCTCTTTTAACATGTCCTTTTAAACTAAGCCTGCAGTAGCATGTTTAGCATTCATTGCACCCTCACAGCACCTCGGCCTGGTAGGGGGAACTGACCGTGTGTGTTACTGGCACAGAGTAGCTGCAGATCGTGACATTGTTCAGGTCCTGTGCTCACCCTGAGGGTAAGGTGGGGCGCACAGCACCAGGTCCTCAGCACCTGGCTTGGCTGAGATAGGCTATGCTGCAGGTCCCCATCAGTGCCAGTGTGTGATAGGTAGTCCTTGCAGACACACCTAGGATACACCTGTGTACATCTGTATTTCCCAGTCACGTCTAGCCCTTGTGGACTATGATGCACCCAGAATAGTGCATATCCTGTGTGGGTGCCATAGTCACATGTCATAAGTGAAGGGGGGTGTTTGGACTCAAAAGCGGATTATGTAGCACCACCCATTCCACTCTCTGTGGCTCAGGTCGGGGGACAGGATCTCCTACCAACAGATCCACATTCTACATCTTTGCAATGGTGGCAGTAGAGGGGACCATCAACCCCAGCCCTGCTGGGGAACGGGCATCCTACAGGGCAGTCAATGCAGATCTGTATGCACCATATAAGTCAATGGCATCACATAAGGTAGTAAGAATGCTGGAAAAGCTCAGCTATCTGACATTCACCAGCAGAGGGCACAGTCGGTCTCCACCCGCTGCACCCTGCAAGGTTTTCCAGCCATACACATGTTAACTGCAGACAGTCTGCTAGCTAGTACATAGTGCATGTTCCTGGAGGAATTGTGTGCACCCAAAAATGGGATGTGAGCGCGCACACACACACACACACACACACACAAAGCAGGTATGTCAGTGATTGGACCCCAGAAAAGGGAACCCATAAATATCACTTGAGAGAAATACTGTATAGCACTATGGGGGAACCTAGCCATGCCGTGGTCACTGCTCAGTCAGGGTAAAAGTGACCTCCCAGCATGACATGCTGTGGCCACCCTGTCTGTGCAAGTGGTGGTCGGCCACTACAATGTCTCAGCCATTGCCCTATGCCCTATGCAGATGCATCCTGATCAGGCCACCCTGTCCGGGCCATACCCACAGTACCTTGCTCCTCATTATGCACATTGGCAGGCTAACACTGGAAACAGTGCAAACAGTGTGGGCTCAGTAAGGTGTAGGCAGCCACAACACACTGGATAGACATACACACACTCTAACACCTATGTCAGCATTGTGCAAATATAGAGGTTTTTGGCAGCGCTGGCCACCACATCAGTCCTGGACACAGTGCAGGCATGGCTATGGTACGCAATACTCTTGGGGTCACGCAGGTGCCTGTATTGGGAGATGCTGCTCCGCGCAGGGCCCAACAGCCTGACTCTCCATGAGGCTTTGGATAGTGGTGCGTGTGGGTGT
The DNA here is from genome assembly GCA_033557465.1 of Ichthyophis bannanicus. Classification (NCBI taxonomy): domain Eukaryota; kingdom Metazoa; phylum Chordata; class Amphibia; order Gymnophiona; family Ichthyophiidae; genus Ichthyophis; species Ichthyophis bannanicus. The sequence continues at coordinate 233,882,718 of CM066034.1, read as the reverse complement.
GGGTGTTTGTGCCCCTGTTGGCCGCTGCTCTAGGACAGAGGATCCCATCTCCGGTGCTGGTGGGCCAAACATGGTTCAGGTTTTCATGCTGTCCCTAATGAATATGCATGAGATACATTTGCATACCGTGGGGGCGGCGCATACAAATGCAGCACAGGCATATTTATTAGGGACAGCATGACACCTGAATGGTGTTTGGCCCTCCAGGACTGCAGTTGGGAAACTCTGCTCTAGGGATTGCACATGTTTATGGTGTCTGTGCTCTGTAGGGTGAAATATAGGTGTTTCAGGCATGTTTATTTTATCTGCAATAAAGGTTCCGTCTTTATTACCATGGTTTAGTACTGGGTAAAATATGGTGACAAGGTTGGCAGGAGCCACAGCTGGGACTTGAACTTGTGACCTTCTGCCCCTGAACATACTGGCTTTGTGTACTGCACCAAACTGTTACTGTCCAACCAGAAAGCACAACCCCACGTGCTTAATAACAGAACCAGTCAAAAACCATGGGTAGCAAGGAAGGAACTTTTTATTAGAACACTCTCACTTATGTAGCCAGGCCCGACACGGGCCGTGTTTCGCTTATGCCTTCATCAGGGGCTTATGGCTATAAAAACATATAAATAGATAATATATAATTTGATAAAAATCTGAATAAAAACAAATCATAAAGGCGCATTATAAATACAGCTAATAACCATGCATAAAATATTAATAAATGAATAAATACAACTAATAAACATACATAAGATACAATGTAAGTAAATAAATATGAAATAATAAATACCATAAAATATCCTTGGGGGTGACAATATAGATAATAAAAATAGATACCATAAAACAGTATAAATTATATAACATCTTTTCTGTTTTTATCGAAAGCATCTTAAAAACAACTTAAATAACCATACCTGTGTGCTCTATATCTGGTACCTTGCCACACTGTATATACTACAATGAGAGAATAGAGGACTCCATAAATTAGCACATATAATACTATTCATTGTTATAATTAGAGGAACCAAAAAACAAAGAAAAAGCGCAAAAGGATCGATGTGAACAAAAAAACGTAAAAATTTTTAACCTAATGGATAGTACTATTGAAGGTCCAAAAATCACCTAACTGAGATCAAAAATGTATGTAAACTAGAACCAGGAATTCTAGGTTCTGTATGTTTATTAGTTGTATTTATTCATTTATTAATGTTTTATGCATGGTTATTAGCTGTATTTATAATGTGCCTTTATGATTTGTTTTTATTCTGATTTTTATCAATTTATATATTATCTATTGTCATAGAGCGGAAGCTGATGAAAGTGAAGACTTAGAAAAAAACGCTGTCTTTTACAAAACAAATGATGTGCAGAAGATGCAATTGCCTTGCAGCGCAGCCAGAGGGAGCAGGCGAGAACTTACAGAGCCTGAGTTAACACACCCGGCTAATGATTCTGCAGGAGTTAATCAGCTGCACCTGGAAAGTAGCCCGGGGAATTCAAAGGTAGAATACCTTTATAAGCAGAGAGCTACGGCAGAAGCTAGGAGAAAGAAGAAGAAGGAGGAGGAAAAGAAGAGAAGGGGAGCTGAGACAGCTAGGAACAACAGCCCAGCCAGGTCAAGCAGTGCAGCCAAGACAAGCAGCACAGCCAAGACAAGCAGCACGACAAGGACAGCAGGAGCTGGAAGAGGAGCAGAAAGAGCCAGAGAGAAAGACGGGCCGTGGAGAGTCAGTCCGGAGAAAGACTTGGTAGCAAGAGACCTCAGAGGTAAAGAGCTCAGAAGGAGAGAGCCATACCTGGAGAAAGGCCTACGCTGACCAGAAGGCTCTGAAACAGGATTGAAAGGCACAAGAAGGAAAGGTACTGATAGCAGAGTTACCTATACCAGGAAGCAAGGAAGTCTGGATTCCTCCAAGAGAAAGTCTGGCAAAGAGACTGTGTCCTGAGAGAAGTGCCTGAGAAGGAAAACTCCAGTTATATCGGCTACAGGAAGCCAAGGTATGGTGACACTTTATTCATAAAGAGAAGCTCAGCTCCTAGAAGCTCTTGTAAAGCAGATATCCAGTTTGAAAGGAAAAGAAGCAGGCCAGAGTTCTATAAGCCAGGACAGAAGGGCATAGGAACAAGCCATGCTTATTGGAGAGCCTTAGAACAGCCTTACGGAAACAAGGGAACAGAAATAGTGACTGGCAAACTATAGCGGCCAAGGAAAGCTCCAACTCTGAGGGAGATAACAAGGACTCAGAGCCCATGCAGATAGAGTTTGAGGATCCTATTCCCTTATTGCAAGACAAATTAATGGATTGCTCCATTTGTATTGCGGGCAGTTTTGAATCACTCCCTGAACTGTGAGTTATACAGACATTGCTTTGAGAATACTCATGTTGGTGCTGAATGAAAGAGGAATGTTCACTCCTGTGTTTTCCTCTAAAGTTTGAAAGAATCCTTGGTTAAATCCTACAAGCAACTGTGAAGTTTGTAACAGTTTACCTCTTTATTTATGTTGTGGTGGAAGCCTGAAAAGAAGGAAATTCTTTATTTCTGTATCCCATTGAACCTTTTGCGTTAAAAGGGAAATAAAAGCCTTATTTACCCTCTACTTGGCATACACAATTTATTCATAAGGAACAGGACTACAAAGACCAAGATACCCTTGGCCTTAAAAGAGTCCTCTACTCCCAGAAAATAATAATATGCTCAACCTACCCTTACAGCCACCGGCCACCAGGGGGGGTTGATGACACTATTTATATGTTTTTATAGCCATAAGCCCCTGATGAAGGCATAAGCGAAACACGGCCTGTGTCGGGCCTGGCTAAATAAGTGAGAGTGTTCTAATAAAAAGTTCCTTCCTTGCTACCCATGGTTTTTGACTGGTTCTGCACCAAACTGTTGCCACAGGGGCAGATCATTCTCTGGCGATACCATGACTGTTCGTCAGACAGACCTTGTCTGTTGCAGTGGACAGCACCCACCTAAATGGGGCTTGGCCATGGTCTGCTGTGGGCAGATGCCACTGCCCCCTCTGCCACCAGCACCCCTCCATCACCATGCTGACATGCCCTTCTGCTGGTGGTGCGCAGTCCCAGGCCGTCCAGTGTGCCGGTAGGCAGCTGCCTATGGTGCGTGATATGGGGTAGGGGTGCCTGCATAGGCATCAACGCTTCCCCCCGGCACTGCTTGCCAATGTTATGTGCTCTTTGGGGTACTTGCTGGGTACTATCTCCTGGGCACACTCATGGCCATGTTTGCCCTTGATCAGTTGCTGTCCTGCTAGTTTTCCACTTCCACATTCCTATGTGTCACCTAGGCATCTGCCTAGCCCACCCTGTGCCCCAGATACCACACTTTATGTCCTGCCTGCAGCCCCCTGTACCCCATTTGCAGCCTCACCGTAGTGCCCTCTCGTACTTGGGCACTATGATGTTGCTGCACATGTATCACTACTATCACTTTTCTTGGTTTTCCTGCCTTTGCTGCACATTGCTGAATGAAATGGTGTCTCTCCCCTGCAAATGTGCCTCTAGCGCGAGGTTTTCACCGGCACTAATTCAGACCTTCATTTCACGGCGTTAGTGTGCATGGGGCCTCTCCCTGCCCACTCTCCGCCCATTGACCCCTTATCTCTGCCCCTAGGGAGCCGTACTCCACCCTCTGCGCACCTTAACGCCACAGGAGACGTTATCGCTCGATACGTGATGTTCTCGCATGGTAATGCACCGTTATTGTGCAATAATGTCACAGCTGCGACATTAGCGCCGTTTAGTAAACATACCCCCTAGTCTGTTCAAATAATCCCTACAAACGTGTAGTTAAAATCCTAAATATGTACATCTGAGAAGAAAGACATGACAGAACCGTTCAAATATCTTAAAGCATTGTTTCATGGCATGGGTGGATTTTTTTAATAGAGTGGGCAGATGCTTATGGGCAGACTGAGAGGTAACGGAACTATTTCTTCTCAGAAGCCTCCCATTGAAAGTAGTGGATGTCAAAATAGTAAGCCTGAGATAAGCACAGAGGGCCCTTGAATACAATGTGAGGTAAGCTCTGTGGGATCGCATCAGGAATGTGTAAACTGTGTGGGCCTTATGCTCCTTTACTTCCATCATTTTCTCTCTTTCTAAGTAAGATAATGAAAATGTAAAAATAATAGATCCCCAGGAAAACAGCATGTGAGAAAATCAGAATAAATTAATATACTCCGTAAACTGCTTACATCTGCAACATCATTTTGTTTTCTGCCTTCAGTACATGGTTGAACATTATTTATCTGTAATCTGCTGTAGCTCTTACAGCTGTCTGTGAGCTGTTAAATGGCATGTCCTTTACAAAATGAAATATCGGAAATCAATTCAGGGGACCAGGAAGAGAAACAAAAACTTGTTTAATCATATTCATAACAATAGATTTCTGGTGCTTGACTTGCTAACTAAAAGTCCCTTTTACTAAGCCTGTTAGCCGGTTAACATGTCTTTTAACACACAAAAACTGGCAGTCGGGAACACTAATGTCTGAGTGGGTCCGCCACCGCATGCTAAAACACTTGCTAACCAGACATTGTGGGGTTGGGTGGGGAATGGGGAAGGTTTGTGCATGGAGAGCTCCTGGGTTATTGTGTGTTCGGTGGCAATGCGGTCATAACATGAGTTTACTGAACGATGACTCTATTTATGCTTTGCTCTGAAAAAGGGCATAGAGACATCCAAAGCAGAGAAATGTCTGGAGAGCCATTTTAGAAGCCATCTTTAGCGTGAAGATGTCCAAGTCTGAATGGGGGCATGGTGGAGGTGTGTCCGGGGTGTTCCAGGAACCTGGACATCCCTGCCTGATTTCAGAAATATCATGGATGTCTGGCACCACACCTATGTTTAGACCTGCTCTAGGCATGAATAGTGCTGGTTTTGGCTGAAAAACATCCACAATGTCAACGATAGCAGAATTGAGATTTACATGCTGACTGCCCTATTCCTAGCCCACTACACTAACCTTTAGGCTAGCCTAGATATCCAGGTTTTGAAATACGGTTCTGGGGATATTTATGTAGATGCAGGGGTGGTTTTATGAGGCAGAGGGAGGCGGCAGCCTCAGGTGGCAGTTTTTTGGGAGCGGCAAAAAATGCCCCCAAAAAAGCCAACTGGTCGCCGCCTCACTCTGCCTTCTATTGCACAAAACATTAAACCTGAATGGACTAGCTGCCTCTGCTTCTCCTATCAGCTGCAGAATCACCCCCCCCCCCCCCCGGCTGCCCCTGATCAGAGGAGGGGGGGGAAAGGTAAAGTCGGCTCTTGTAACCCGGACCCTTTTAAATCCCTGCTGGTTCCGCCCCCCCCCCCTCTGATGCAAATATCATCAGAGGGGGCAGGACCCATCAGGGTCTTGCAAGAATGTCGGAATCACAAGAGCTAGTGCCTTTGCTTTCAAAGTTGATGGTTTGTCGCTGCTGCTTGTCCTTGGAGATGGGGAGACAGGCGGGCAAATGCTGGACAATGGAGGGGGGTGATACTGGAGGACACAGTGCTATGCATCCTGCTAAAGGGAAAATAACTTCAAAATGAGTGCTTGTTTTGTTTGCAGTTTGGAGGACGAGAAGGTCCTGCAGCACGCTGCACGAGTCAATGAAAAACTGGCCTGGACTAGTAGAGGGGCAATAGATCACCAGGGAACAGACTGAATTAAATCTCCAACTGAAATTGTGAAACTAACTTTTTTTTTTTTTTAATTTTTATTTAAAATTTTTTAACAAACAGTACAACGCTCACCTCAACTAACACATAAGTACTGGTCCAACAGCCCCCCACCCCCCCCCCCCACCCTCCTTGGTCCACATGAGTTGAGTCTGTTGCAGACCATACATTGCAGAATTCCACAATTGTATAACATAACACTTACACATCTGGCCATCTCAATTAACGTTAACATACACTATATCCCGTTCAGTCCATGCGACAGTGTGCCGCTGCCCCAAATTCTACCAGTGCTTTCCATTTGAGTGCACTGTTAGAGGATAGCACCGCCCCCTTACGGGGGGGTTTGTTCAAATTTACTATATAGACATACTTGATTCCACCATCCTTGCCAGTACAAATCCCCAGCATGTTTCCAATTACGTACTACGAGAAAGACAGCAATACCCAGCATAAAGTCTAACAGAAAGGAGACATCCCTGCCCATGGATGGAACATCAGCAGCTGAGCGCAGAGCCACTATCTCCCAGGTAAGAGGAGCTCTAAAGCCAAGAATAGACTGTATTTGTTCCCATACTTGCGCCCAGTAACTCCGCACGTCTGCACACTCAAAGACCATATGCCTAAAGGTGCCAACTTCTTTCTTACAAGACCAACATCGATTGTTCGCTGCCTTATCCCACTTGATGACTCTCACCGGGGTTAAATAAGCCCTATGGGCAAAGAAAAATAGCGTTTGAGTGATAGAAGCAGACTTAGTGGTTCTTACTTGTTTAGACCAAAATTTCCGCCAACTTTGTTGAGAGAGCTGCGCGCCCGTGTCCTGCTCCCAGACACACCGCAAACCACCCAACTGCGCTGGGAGCTTCCGGGTCAGTTCCTTGTAAAAGAAGGAGGCCACCCCTGAGCCTGCCAGAGCCTGCTTGATCCTAACATTCAACCCACTTTCTTCCATCAGGCTCTTAATGTTCCCTAGGGATCATTCCACGCAGTGACGTAGCTGTAGCCACTGAAAGTATAACACCCCGGGCAGCTTAAACTCCCGCTGCAAATTGTTAAATTCTTTCTATCTGCCTCCCACCATTAGTTGCCCAACATTCCAAATCTTCCTGTCATACCATTGCTTCCAAGCGAAAGACTTCCTCTGGATCTTAAAAACGGAAGCTGCATGGAGTTTTTGTCTGTCCAAGCAAAAGTCTGAATTAGTCCCTGAAAAACCTTTTGTGTATCTCTCATTATTGTGATCTCTTACTATCATAGTTGAAGCACATATTAGGGAGTAAATTCAATGGGAAAGGAGCCGCCTCTTTCTCCTCCAGGGTTAACCAAACCGGGCTCTGATCTGTCACCCATTCCATCCATCTAGCCCCTTGCTTCATCAAAAATGCCCAATGGTGCAAGCGAAAATCTGGGAAAGCCACCCCCCCATCTTCCTTATGGGCCTTGAGCTTTTTGAGGGCAATTCTAGGGGGTTTACTATTCCACAAGAACAGGGATAATAATCTTTCCATCTGCCGATATAGATGCATTGGCAATAATAGCAGAAGCATTTCCAAAATATAATTAACTTTTAGGGCAATCGCCATTTTAATTGTTTCTAGTCTCCCCCACCACGACAGCGCCAGAGGGGACCATTTGGCTGTCATACTTTGTACAGTATCAATTAAGATCTTTATATTGGCACTAATTGTCTCCTCTAACGGATGACAATAATACGCCCCTAGATACTTAACTTTACCTGTCTCCCAGACAAAAGGGAACTTTACCATATCGACCTTGTGTACTTGCGAATTCAAAGGAAAAGCTACCAATTTTGCCCAATTAATCTTATACCCAGAAAGCTCTGAATATTGAGCTATCTGCTCCAGAATATGGGGCACCGAATCAGGAGTAGTAAACAACAACAGATCATCAGCATATGCAGACAATTTGATTAATTTCCCTCTCAGGGTGATGCCCTGAATCCTCGAATTTTGTCTCAGTAAAAGGGCAAGCGGTTCAAGCACCAGATTAAACAATATTGGGGATAGAGGGCAGCCTTGCCGAGTACCTCGGCCCAGCTGCAATTCCCGCAACTGAATGCTGTTGACAGTTATGCTCGCCAGCAGGCGGGTATACAGTATTTTAACTAGTTTAAGGAATCCTTCCCCGAAACCAAACCATTCAAGGGTGTTAAACAGAAATGTCCATTCCAGGCGATCAAACGCCTTTTCGGCATCAAGGGAAAGACCTACTAACGGCCCCATACTGCCCTCCGCCCCCGAGAAAACATGACATAACAGTCTGGCATTATCAGCCATTGACCGCCCCTCGACATACCCACACTGGTCTGGGTGGACTAGCTTGGGAATAACCTTTGCCAGGCAACGTGCTAAAAAAGTTGCATAAATTTTATAATCCGCATTCAGTAGCGAAATTGGCCGATAATTGCCTACCAACTGCGGATCCCTTCCTACCTTTTCTAGCATAATTATCTTCGCTGAAGCGAAAGCTCCTACTTGGGGACATTCCTCCCCCAAGGCCCAATAATATTGTTGTAGGTGCGGTCCCACTTCTTTAGCAAAAACTTAAAAAAATTCCGCAGGGATCCCATCGGGACCCGCAGCCTTCCCTGTAGCAAAAGACACTATGGCCTGGTGAATTTCTGCTAAGGCAATCGGACTATCCAGTCCATCTGCTGTCACCTTGTCTACTGTTGGCCGCTTAACCTTGTCAACCAACTGGCTAAAGGATTCTGGTGTGCATTCCTGTTCATAGAGCTGGGCAAAGAAGGATCTAAAAGATTCCGCTATTTCAGTATCTTTTACCTGCAACACTGATCCCCCCCCCCAGAGATCCCGTATGGCGGCAATTCTACCAGCCTCCCTGTGGGCTCTCAGAGTATTGGCCAGCAGTCGCCCAGCTTTGTTGCTCTCCCTGTAATATATATACATTCCTGAGCTTTAATGTTCCGGGATGCCTCAGATGTAAGAATCTGGTTATACTTAAACCTTAGTCGTTGCAAGCGCAGCAAAATACTTGGGTCTGAACGCGTTATCAAAATACGCTCACCCGCCCTAATCTGCGCCTCCAATTCCTTGATTTGCTCCTTGTGTCGTCTTGCTAAATGAATACTGAAACTGGTAATAGTGGCTCTTAAAGAAGCCTTAAAACCTTTCCATCTAGCCACCCTGTAGTTGTTTGCGGGGAGTTAAAATGAAAGTATTCCACTATAGCCGACTGAATCTTTAACCGAAAGTCAGCATTATCAAGGAGGGCTCTATCAAAGAACCACCCTGGCGCTGAAGGACTGGGATTCCCACATTGTACCTCTATGGAAACAGCCGCATGATACGAAATGTGAGTCGCATGTATATCGGCAGATATAATATTAGCGACCAGTGCTTTTGATATCAACATAAAATCTATTCTAGACAGCGACTTGTGTGGGGGCGAAAAAAAGGTGAAGTCCTGCTCTACCGGATGCAATAGTCTCCAGATGTCCACCAAACCCGCCTCCTGCAACATGGCCGTAAGAACTATCTGAGCCTTGGGAGGCCTAACAGTCTCGGGGGGTTTCCTATCTACCACATGATCCACTACCAGGTTAAAATCCCCACCCAACACAGTCGGTATTGTGAGTTTTGCATGTACAACCTCCGCTAGGCTCCTAAAGAACTCTGGCTGATCCCCATTGGGGGCATAAATATTCATTAAGAGCAGGTCTAAACCCCCTATCTGAACTCGAACCCTGACCCACATTCCCTCTTGATCCGACCGAGTATAAACTACGGTCGGGTTAAGTGACTTCCTGATTAAAATAGCCACCCCATTATGTTTATTCACTGCTGCTGAAAAGGCCACTAAACTAAAGGGCTTTATACTCAGTTTCAGCGACTCCTTCCTATCAAGGTGCGTTTCTTACCAAGAATAAAATGTCACTTTTTTCCTTCTGTCCATAAAGGACTATTTTCCTCCTTTTTATGGGATTATTAATCCCCTTTACATTCAATGAAAGAATCTTAATAGTGCCCATCATCCCATCCTATCCCATTTTGCGCGCTTACTTCTCTCAGTTGAACTGTTTCCCCAAGCAGGATAGCCCTTATAGCCCAGCTTCCTACATCTCTGACTCCTATTGTTACCATCTCTAACATATACACCCAACCAACCTGGATCCCAAACCCAAACCCATTGGAGTTGGAGGGGGAAAATTCCCTGCGTACCTAATGGGTGAACTCCGAGTGAGCAACCAGACATAGAGGGACCAACTAGGCTTCACACATTGATTGCGCACATCAAATTAACATACAATAAAACCATTTCCCATACACAACATTAACCCCCCTGCTCTACTGCATATACAGCATTTTCGCTAGCCAAACCATCCCTCACGCCACCCCCATCAGTACACGGTTTAAACCTTTCAGTGTCCGGCGCACAGAAAACATGATCACTGCATCAATTCCAGTTCTTTCCCCTCAAGATAAGCGTGCAGGGCCTCCGGGTCCTCAAAGGTTTTTGTGACGTTATGAAGCGTGACCCTCATTCTGGCTGGGTAGAAAAGCCCAAATCTCGCTTGCAGCCGCTGCAGCCGAGGACGCAGTGCCAAAAACCTCCTCCTCCTATCCACTTTACTCTTGGCGAAATCCGGAAAAAACATCAGCTGGTGCCCTTCAAACTCCACTGGCGATCTCGCTGGAGCAGCCTCCATAATCAATGCGACTTGCTGGAAACGCAACACTTTCAAGATGATCGGCCAAGGCCCTTTACGATTCGGCGCAGGCTGTGAGGGAACTCAATGCGCTCTCTCGATCTCAAAGCGCCTCTCAAAGGAAATTTTTAACACCGCTGCAATCATCTTAGTCAAGAACGCAAACATATCTTTTCCTTCAGCGCCCTCCGGGACCCCCACAATTTGTATGTTAGTCCGACGGGATCGATTATCGTTGTCCTCCAGCTCTCTCTGTAGCGTTTTAAGGAGCTTGGCCTGCTTGTCGAGTGCTTTCAAACGCTCCTCCTGCACAGTCAATTTTTCCTCCGTCTCCTTCTGACGAAGAGTAAGTGCCTCCACACAAGACTTTAAGCTCCCGATCTCCTCCTGCACATTTAATAAAGATTCACTGTTTGACGTAACGATTCCCTTAACTGCCTGCACCTTGACCAGCAGCTCCTGAATCGTCTCAGGGTACTCCCGCGTGGCCGCCATTTTCTGTGGAGATGGGGGCTCCGTTTTTGACCTCTTCGCGCCTGCACCTTGCCCACCGGCAAATTCCAAACGAGTTGGTTTGGGACCCGACATCCTTTCCTATCGCAGAAAGCATTGCAGTAATTGTCTGCGCAATCACCGGATTCATCAGGGGGCCCCTCCAGAGCTCTGCTCTAAGCGTCCATCTTGTTACACTCCAAGCTCCGCCTCCGTGAAACTAACTTTTTAAGCTAAGAAGGATGTGCAGGGTATTATACTAGTGCTATACACCAATGGAGAAGCATGTTGTATTTTGATTCTTGAGTCTGCTGTATAGAAGTGATGCTTTAGTTCTACAGCATTAAACATATCAGTGATGTTCCTTTCATTTTATCTAGTCTTATTTGAAAACAGATGAATGGCAGATTTTTGAAAAGGTAGCTTTTATCAGTGAAGGGTTTACACTGGGATTCAGAGAAGGGATGCTGCAGCTTAAAGGAACCGGCCAAACAGAGACTAGAAACAGATGTTGGAACTTTTCTTCTGTGACATTGTCTGAGAAAGAACAAACCCCATCCCCATGTCATTTTCAAAACTCTTACCTCAAAAGAAAGAGAGTGCGAAAGAGAAGCCAACCGGCATTTTGTAAAGCTTAGCATTTCTTTGCTATTGCCAGTTTAGCCTCACTTGCCTCATTGTAATACATTCCAGTACCATGGTCCCTAATTGCATGTACATATAAATACTTTATTAAAAAGTAAGACTTTTTGTTGCTTTGGGGATTTTTAACTCTGTAAATCAGCTAAAGCGAAATTAAAAAAAAAAATACAAATTTGCAGGATTAAAAAATAAAACACAAAACAGGGGTAACTTTCTGAGACCTTCTTTTAACATAGCATGTTTTATATATTGATGTTGCAGTGCACAAGGTTGTCTACATCAGGTAGGTGCTGACATTCTTTGTGTACTCTATATATTTTCTTTGGTTTCTTTTTTTTGTGTACAGTAGTCTGTAAACAAACAGAACTAGGCTTCTTTCTAGCTGAAATGCATATAAATAACTTTTTTATTATAATTTTTGTTGTATATACTAGAGATAATTTAAAAACAATTTTAAGGAACCCCAGCAGCAACTGCAAATTTTTATAACATGGATGTTGTCAATGAGGGATAAAAGAAATTGTATAGCAAATTGAAATCTCAAAATTCTTTTAAATATAATTATCGTAAAGAGAGAAAAAAAATATACAAAGTCTAAAAAAGTGGTGTGTTTTGATTTATTTATTTAACAGGTTTTTTTGTACCGCTTTATCCTAGAGATCAAAACAGTTCACATTAAGCACAACTTACTACATTATAACAAAATAACAAACTCAGGAGGGTGGAAGAGTGGGATGAGAGAAGAAACAGGGTGGGAATAAAGGAAAATTGCAGAGGTTAAATCATGTTAAAAGCACATGCTTCCTTCAGTAAAGTATGGTAAAAATAGATTTATTTTATTTATTTGTGTTTTATATACTGCTATATCAGGTAATCATAATGGTTTACAATTAAAACAGCAGGTACATTAAACATTTTAACAAAATAACTGGTGCTGAAAAAGGCAATCAAAAATTTACATAATCCTAGAAATATAACTTACTTACAATTCAAATGACTGGAAGTGTCATTCAAGCTAGATATATTTTTAGAGTTGTTCGAAAAGATAAGTCCTTTTATGGCACGTACGTTAGATGGCATGGAATTCCAAAGTTTTGGGGCATAAAATCAGAAGGTTCTCTTGATGTGGTAGTGTTAGATTTAATAAAATGTCCTGGGGTGCTTAAAGTATTCTGTGAGCCTTAACGCCTTGATCTGTTGTCCTTAGTTTTCATGAAGTAATGAGCAAAGTTAGGTGGATAATAAACCATTGAGCACCTTAAAGATTGTACCTATGGCTTTAAATCTTGAGCGTTCAACACTAGGTAAAAAAATGGAGTTGCTTTATTAAAGGAGTAATCTGTTCATTCGTGCATATCTTGGATAAAGCATGTGCTGCCATACTGAGAGACAGTTGAAGAGGATGAATTGTTACTTTTGGTAGGCCTTGGAACGTGATAGTGCAGAAATCCAGGTGGGAGAAAATAAGGGCTTGAAGGACTGTATGAAAATCTTGCAGCCTTAAGAGAGGTTTAAGGTGCTGCACTGTTCTGATTTTGTAATAAATATTTTTGATAATGTTTTTGATTTGTATAGAGAATGTTAGATGCTGAACTAATATTACACCAAAGTAGCATACTACTTGTTTTATCTTAAGTTCAGTTCCATTTAGAGTTGTTGTGCTTGGTGGAATGATGCTTGTGCTCCTCATGATAAATAGAGCTTCTGTTTTTTTGAGATTTATGGACATATTGTGAGAGGCAAGCCAGGAGATAATAGTGAAGTATCTAGCTATGTTTGTAAAGTCAGGACTTTGCATGTTGATTGGCATATAAATCATAACATTATCAGCATAAATATGGTACTGAATATTGGATGTTTGAGTAATTGAATAAATTAGTTGAATGAAAATGTTAACTATCAATGCCAAGAGAGCTGACCCTTGAGGGAACTCCTTGAGTTTGAGTGTATGATTTTGATTTAGATGTGCCTGATTTTTCTTGGATTTGTTGATTTGATAGATACGAGTGGAGCCATTGCAGTGGAGTTTCATCTAGTCCAATTTCATGTAACATTCTGATAATTAGTGGATGTGGTATTGAGTGAAATTCTACCTTTATGTCTAGGAAAATAAGAATAAAGCCAGTTTTTGGTTTATCAGTTCCTGTTATTAATTTTCTATAAGTGCAGCCATAAGGGTTTCCACACCATGGTATGGTCTAAAGCAGGGGTCTCAAACACGCGGCCCGCAAGAGCATCTTGTGCGGCCCGCGAAGCACCGGCGAGTAAAAAAAAAAATAATTCCAAACTTGCCGCCGCCGCCGCAGTATTAAGCGTCCCGTGGGCCCCGCTGTCTGGCAGAGTCCTCTCCTCCCTGCAGTATCAGCTGCAAAAGCGGCGGCTTTCAGAGCCGCGAAGAGAGAGAGTTTCTCTCGCGCGGTTCTGAAGAGCAGCGAGAGAGTCTTCAGAATCGCGCGAGAGAAACTCTCTCTCCTCGCGGCTCTGAAAGCCGCCGCTTTTGAAGCTGATGCTGCAGGGAGGAGAGTACTCTGCCAGGCAGAGGGGCCCGCGGGACGCTTAATACTGCGGCAGCAGTTCTGTGTCCTGACCTCAAAGCTGTATATGCCACTCTTCATAAAATCTGCTCACCAACTCATGAAGTCTCTAGGCACTTTTTTTTAAAACTGAGAAACATTTTATTTTATTTATTTAACTGTTAAATTTTTTTAAAATCTACCTTGGCTGATGGTGGGAGGGGGGTTAGGACTGGTAATGGGCTATGGGGGGGGGGCTAGGACTGGTAATGGGCTATGGGGGGGTAGGACTGGTAATGGGCTATGGGGGGGGCTAGGACTGGTAATGGCCTATGAGGGGGTAACTGAAAATGGGGTGATGGGGGTAACACTGAAAATGGGGTGATGGGGGGGGGTTAGGACTGGTAATGGCCTATGAGGGGGTAACTGAAAATGGGGTGATGGGGTAACACTGAAAATGAGGTGATGGGGGGGGCTTAGGACTGGTAATGGGCTATGAGGGGTAAGACTGGTAATGGTCTATGGGGGGGTTAGGACTGGTAATGGGCTATGGGGGGCTAGGACTGATAATGGGCTGGGGGGTCTGCTAGGACTGGAAATGGGCTGAGTGGAAGGGGGGCTTGAACTGCAAATGGCTGATGGGGAGGGGGGCTTGGAATGGAAATGGGCTGTGAGGGGAGGGAGCTAGCACTGGAAATGGGCTGATGGGGGGGAGCTATGATTGGAAATGGGCTGATGGGGGGCTAGGACTGAAAATGGGCTGATGCAGTGACTAGAAGGGAGGGGGTGCTGTGTGGGACTGGAACTAGAAGGGAGCTGATGTTGGGGGAGGATTAGAATGGGATGGAGCTGGGAGAGTGAAATGGAGAGGGGAAAATATTTTGTGTGGGAGGGAAGACAAATCTACAATTGGCCAGGTAAGTGGGGATTGAGGATGGAGGGGTAAAATTTGAGTGGATGAAAATAGGAATGAGGAAAGAGCAAAAGGAGAAAGATTAATATGTTAAAGCAGATGTAGAGGGAGAATGGAAAAAGCTAGGAGAAGAAAGGACAAATGGACAGCAGACGATGGAGAGTTAGCAGAAGGCACGAAGAAACCAGAAGAAAGTGGCTGGAACTGAAAAAAAAATGCACAAAAGTTAGAAAATTATCTTTATTTTGAATTTATTAACTGGAATATGTCAGTTCTGGGAAATGTGCATCAATAACGTCTGCGCTTTGTTTAGTACAAGAGGAAATTAATTTATAGTTTTATTTCTACAGTGTTGTTGTACATTCCAAGTTTGGCTTTTGGGGGTCCCAGTTTAATTGTCTTGTTTCTAAATTTTGATTCCTTGTGTAACTGAGCTGAGGTATTCTGTTTATGTAATTCCTATTTGACATTGCTACTTGTTCTCTGTCCCCAGTAGGTCATGTATTGTTATTCTCTGAAATGTATTGATTTAATATTTGCAGTGTTGCCATTTGATAGGTAGGGTATGGTGCTTTGTGAGTCCTGGTAGTGCTGTTAGGATATGGCGGGTTTGCTATGGGTTCTAAATGGGCAGTGTTTGTTTGTAGTAGTTCCTAATGTGCCTGGCGGTTGGCACTGGATTATAGTAATGTAGAAACTTTTAGTCTTTCTTTATTCATGCACTCATTAAGAGGCATGTTTACTAAAAGTTAGGGTATGGTAACATTATGCAAATATTTATGCAAATGAGGTCCCTTATGCAAATGAGGTCCCACGTCTCATGCGGCCCCTGGGTTATTTTACAAGTCCTCATTTGGCCCTCAAAGCAATTTGAGTTTGAGACCCCTGGTCTAAAGCCATATTGTTGGAGCACAATTTTTTCAAGTATTTGGGTAAAGAAAGGGAGACTTGCTATTGGTTTGTAGGAGATTGGTTGATTAATATCATTTGCAGTTCCCATTCTTACTGGCTGAATATAAGCCATTTTGAGTTCATGTGGCAGGTAACCTCGCTGTAAGGAGAGATGGACTATTTTATGTATTGTTGGAGCAAGCTCTTGTCTTGCAATCTTGATCCACTGACAGGACAAGGGTCAAGAAAGGAAGTAGTGGTATTGATGCTTATCATGATGTCCTCTGTGTTCTGGTGTGGGTAGTGAGAATATTTTCCAAATGTGTAGTGGGTCTGAAAGGTTCTACAGTTATAAGTAGTTTATGCTGCTTTTGTTAGGAGATGTTAGAGTTTTAAAGTATTTTTATCCTCCAAGGGCTGTCACTATCTGTAGCATTTTATCCTTAGTATATATGGTAAAGCTTCACAGGATCTGATTTATGCTTAATAAAGAATATATTAATGTAAACGTTGGGGAGATAGGTTAAGGAGACCAGATGATTCACATGTAACACAAACTCTTTTTTTAATTTTGTTTTTTAATTAACAAATTAGGTTATTTGTATTTTCCCAGCTTCAAACACATTCCGGAACACGGAGCCCATATGTGTGTGTGTGTGTATATATATCTATCTATCTATATAGATATAGATAGATATATGAAATGGAGAATCGTGGGTTTCTTTTGGCGGAAGATATTTTATTTAAGTAAGCAGCCAAGAATAAGGTTAGGGTACTGTTAGTCACAGTAAGACTTTGAGTCTTTTTGATGCCAGTATTTGTGAATAGTAGCTCTTTTTTTTAGGACAAATGCTGGCCAACGTGGGGGTGGGGGATAGTAGGACAAATGCTGGACAACAGGGAAGGGAGCAGGGAGGCAAATGCTGAATGGGGGAAAGCAAGAAGACAAATGATGGATCAGGGCTGCACTGCTGGGTAAGCACGGCAGGAGGCCCAGCATCAGGAGGGTGCTGTTGCTAGCCGCCCACTCCCCATTCAGGATGGCCTGCGGAGCGCCAATAGCCTATTGGAGAGCCTGCCCACAGGACTAGCAATTGCAGCCTCTCACAGCTTTCTGCCCACAGGAGCAGCGTGTGCTGTGGATAGGCTCTCCACTAGGCTACCGGTGCTCCACAGGTCATCCTGAATGGGGAGTGGGGGCAGGTAGCCAGCGACTGTGTCCTCCTGATGTCTGCTCCTGCAGTCAGACTCTATTTCTTTGGGCTGCATTCACAGCTAGCAGAGCCCGTTACTGCAAGACACACTGCTCCTGCAGGCAGAAGGGTGTGGGAGCCTGCCCATAGAGTCAGCATGTCCTGCAGGCAGGGGCTGTGCAAGGCCAACTGTGCCGTGCCACTCTGTGCTTGCATCATGGCCTGCAGAGCCCCTGTTCATGGGACATGCTGCTCCATGGGCTGACTCTGCCTCTTGTATATAAATGGGGGGAGGGCGAAGGGGAGTGGACATGAGGGGGAATTGAGAGGTGGATGTGAATGGGCACAAGGAATCAGAAGGGAGATGCTGGGTGCAGGGAGGGAATAGGGAGGCAACGAAGATAAGATTGAGGTGGGGGGGGCTAGGTAGATACTGGATATAGAAATGGGCATAAGGAGAAGCAAGGGGGGGGGGGTAATGTAGTGGTGATGTTGGCCAGGGGGTTAGAGGGAGACTATGGGAAAATACTGGACTTGTGGAGGGGGGAGACAGAGGGGAGATGCTGTACACTGGATAATAAGGAGAGAAGGAAATGCAGGACATAGGGGTAATAGGGAGAGAGATGACTGACATGGGGTAAAGAGGTTGAGAAAGAGATGGAGATATGTTGGACATGGGAGTAATAAGGAGGGGATAGTATGTTTTGGAGATGGGGTAGATGCTGGTTGCAGGGGGGGATAGGAAAGAAAGTGGCAGACATGGAAAGAAAGAGGGAGCAGAGGTACTGGATGAAGGGAAAGAGAAAGCCAGAGAGACACTGGATGAGAGATGTTAGACATGGAGAGTGAGCAAAAGGCTGTGGAATAATGGGTCAGGGAAGAAGAGC
The DNA here is from genome assembly GCA_033557465.1 of Ichthyophis bannanicus. Lineage (NCBI taxonomy): Eukaryota > Metazoa > Chordata > Amphibia > Gymnophiona > Ichthyophiidae > Ichthyophis > Ichthyophis bannanicus. The sequence goes on along the minus strand of CM066034.1, from coordinate 233,864,810 downwards.
TGGGGAATGGAAGGACTGGGGTGAAGGTTGAAAAGCGCTATCTAGATGACATAAAAAAGAGAGAGTTTGAGAACTGGATAGTAAGGAGTACTGAAATCTGGGTGGCCAGAGAGAAAGAAATAAGTGGAAGGAAAAAAAAATCAATATTCAAGATAGAAAGAAGTGAAGAAAACAAAAGGAGAGACAAATGGCAGATGAACTACAGACCACAGAAAGAGAACTAAGATAAGACAGAGGAAACCAGAAACCTCAGATTGGGACCAGCATGATCAGACAAAAAAGGTAGATTTTTTTATTTTTTATTTTCAAATGAGTGATTAGGTTTTGCGCTATTTTTATATTTTATGCAGTACATAAGAACATAAGATATGCCATACTGGGTCAGACCAAGCAAGATCCATCAAGCCCAGTATCCTGTTTCCAACAGTGGCCAATCTAGGTCATACGTACCTAACAGTTTCCCCAAAAGAGACAGGTTCCACAATGCTTGTATTGGGTCAAGCATTGATATCCTGGGTCCCTTTTTAATAATGGTTTATGGACATTTCCTCCAGGAACTTGTCCAAACCTTTTTTAAACCCAGCTACACTAACAGCCTTTACTACATCCTCCGGTAACAAATTCCAGAGTTTGAGTACACGTTGAGTGAAAAAATATTTTCTTTTATTTGTCTTAAATAGTTTACCCTGTAGCTTCATTGCATGTCCCCTAGTCTTTCTATATTCTGATAACATAAACAATCGATCTACATTTGCTTGATCCACTCCATTTATTAATTTATAGACCTCTATCATATCTCCCCTCAGCCGTCTCTTTTCCAGGTCGAAGAGCCCTAACCTTTGTAGCCTCTCCTCATAGGAGTAGCCTTCCATCCCCTTTACCATTTTGGTGGCTCTTCTCTGTACCTTTTCTAATAACGCTATATCCTTATTAAGATACGGAGACCAGAATTGCACACAATTTTCAAGGTGCGGTTGCACCATGGAACGATACAGAGGCATTATAATATACTTTGTTTTATTTTCCATTCCTTTCCTTATCATACCTAGCATTCTATTTGCTCTCTTGGCCGCCGCTGCACACTGGGTGGAGGGCTTTAACATGTTATCCACGATGACGCCTAAATCTTTTTCCTGGGTGGTGGTTCCCAATGTGGAACCTTGCATCGTGTAACCATAGTTTGGGTTGTTCTTCCCTAGGTGCATAACTTTGCACTTGTCCACATTAAATTTCATCTGCCATTTGGATGCCCAGTCTTCCAATTTATCAAGATCCTCTTGCAATTTTCCACAATCCTCTTGGGTTTTAACAACTTTAAATAGTTTTGTGTCATCTGCAAATTTGATAACCTCACTCGTTATTCCTTTTTCCAGGTCATTTATGAATATGTCAAAAAGCAGCGGACCCAGCTCAGATCCCTGGGATATACGGAAATGATTCTCTTTTATTTCTCTGATGTTGCACCACATACAGAGTTTGGCATCTTGGGCTTTCACTTTAATTGTTGTGTACATATTTTTAATTTTACTTTAGGTTATTGTGACTTATTCTTTACTCTGCGGTTCTGAGTTAACAGAGTTTGTACGAAGGGATCTGTATTGTAGTAATTTGACTTGTTTAGCTTTTCAGTAGGTGTATGGACGTTCTGGGGCTCACTGCAGTATTTATAGTGCTGCTTTTTTCTGGGTAGACCTCTTATATGAGTTTTGGAAGTTTATGCTGGTCTGGTATGGTTGATTTTGGCCTTGTAGATCATTAGTAACTTTTGTAAGATTTTATATTAGTTCACAATCTTCCCGGTATTTGAAAATATTTGTTAGTGATATGATCAGAATCAGAATGTTGGGGGGGGGGGGGGTTCATATATTGAATCCTGTGGGTGAATGTCCTATCTCTATTCTGCACCCATTGTCGAGGGAGAGATTTCTGTGTATGCAGAATCTATATTCAAAAAGAAAGAACTAATGTAGTTTATAACAAAATAAAATGAGTTGTAATTTTATAATTTAGTATTATAAACTCCTCTGTGAGTCTCACTTTGTCTTTTAGCTTCTTGGCTTGCGAGCATCTTGCATTTCCTGTGGGTTTTTTTTTTTCCAGAGGGTGGGGAGTGCTATGTTGGGGCGCCAAGTTGCTCTTATGTCAAAGTGGGAGATGCTGCATGGTGCTTTTGAGCCCGTCTTGTTTGGCATATTTAGCAGTATGTTTCCTAAGCTTTGCGCTGGTAGCATATGAACATAAGAACATAAGAAATGCCATACTGGGTCAGACCAAGGTCCATCAAGCCTGGTATCCTATTTCCAACAATGGCCAATCCAGGTTACAAGTACCTGACAGGTTCCCAAAAAGGTACACAGGTTCCACAATGCCTACCTTGGGGAAAACTGGATTTCCTGGTTCCTCTTTAATATTAGCTTATGCACCTTTCCTTCAGGAACTTTACCAAACCTTTTTTAAACCCAGCTACAATAATATCTTTTACTATGATCCTCCAGATCATAGTAAATTCCAGATTTTGATTACATTGGGATTGCATTTGGATATCCCTCCTAAAATTCCCCTCTAAATGAACCAGTCTTGGTGACGCACATGTTAGAGTGGCCCATCATGCATTAGCTGCTGAGACCATATTGGTCACTCTCCCAATAGCTACCGTGGAGGCGTTGCAATTAATTTGTGTTCATTTGACATGTTACTTTATAATTTAGAGCCCCTTTTGCTAAAGCAATTTGCAATTAATAGCTAAATTTTGAGCCAAAATGGTCACCTTATTATCTTGGGTTCCTGCACCCGCACTTAAATTAATATGTATATTCAGTATTGCTATCTGTTTACTCAACAGCATTGAATGTATGTATTAGCATTTAAGAACAGAAGATATGTCATACTGGGTCAGACGAAGGTCCATCAAGCCCACTATCCTGTTTCCAACAATGGCCAATCTAGGTCGCAAGTACCTAGCAGTTTCTCCCAAAAGACACAGGTTCCACAATGTTAGTACTGGGGCAAGCAGTGGATTTCCCGGGTCTCCTTTAATAATGGTTTATGGACCTTTCCCCCAGGAACTTGTCCAAACCTTTTTTTAACCCAGCTACACTAACAGCTTTTACTACTGTGAGGTCACTATCCATTTAATTAGGCCTGCTGTTCAGAAGACCTGAATTAAACAGAATATTGCCACTAAACAGTTACTGGTGCTTTATTTATTTATTTATTTTTCTTATATACCACGCTCTTCGATATCAGTGTGGTTTACATGGAACAAGGAGAGTTTACAGTGGGGGGTTACACCGTAATTACATAGAACAGGTAAAATAACTTGGATAACAGTATTAACTATTTACATCTGAATGGCTAACAGAAAAAGTAAAAAATGCAATGTGTGCCTTCGAGTCAGTCCTGACTCCTGGTGACCCAGAAGCTCCTGGGTTTTCTTGGCAGTGTCACCGGAAGTAGATTGCCAGGCCTTTCTTCTGAGGCAATGGAGAGTTAAGTGACTTGCCCAAGGCCACAAGGAGTGCTAGTGGGAATCAAACCCTGGTTGCTTGGTTACCAAGCCAGTGTTCTAACCACTAGGCTACTCCTCCACTCCAACATAAAAAGTATTTGCACGTATATACAACACATTGAGGGTGGTTACATGTGTCCGTGAAGTGTTGTTGTGGGTGAGGGGGTTGTTTTACCATCTTCCGGGTAGCACTTGAGGAAGAGGTAGTGTTTCAGTGCTTTCCTGAATTTGGTTAGGTCCGGGATTGCTCGTATATGTGGTGGGAGAGCATTCCAGCATCTGGGGGCGCAGAGACTGAAAGCCCTGTTTATAGTTGCTTGTGTACAGTGGGTCATTGCTTTGGGGACAACCAGGGTGTTTATTGCAGTGGATCGTCTGATTCTATTTGGGGGGGTGACATGCGTGAGAGCAGCAAGTGATGAGGGGGCGAGTCCGTTAATGGATTTGAATGTTAGCAATAGAATCTTGAATGTGATCCTGTAATGAATTGGGAGCCAGTGAAGCCTTTTGAGGATGGGCGTTATGTGGTCATGCCTTGAGGTCCCATTTAGAATTCTTGCTGCAGCATTCATGGCCAGTTGGAGTGGACTCAGGGTGGATTGAGGGAGGCCTTGGAGGATTGCATTTGCTTAGTCAAGATGAGGGATGGTTAGTGCTTGAAAAATTGTTCTAAAGTCGTTTGGCTGAAGGAGGGGACGTAGATGTCTGAGGGACTTGATTTTATGGTATGTTGATTTTACCATGTTGCTGATGTGTGTCTTCATATCAAGCCTCTGGTCCATTGTAATACCTAGGTATCAAATTGAGGGTTTGGATTGCAGTTCTGTCTCTCTCCGATTTTAGGCAGGCTGGAGGGGAAAGGTTGGGGTTTCTGGAGATGAACAGCACTTCAGTCTTTTTGTGTTGTATTCTGAGGTTCTGGTTTTGGAGCCATTTTTCCACTGTGCTAAAACAGTCGGTTAGTGATGAGAGGTCAATCTTGTCAATCTGAAATGGTTTGTAAAGTAGGACGTCATCGGCATAGATCATGCATTTGACGTTGAATGATCGTATGAGCTCGCAGATAGGCTGCATATAAATGTTGAACACTAAGGCTGATAGGGAGGAACCTTGCGGGACACCTTGTTTCTGGTGGAACGGTTTAGAGGTAGAGGTCTCTGTTTGTACATGTTGCCATCTATCTGTAAGGTATGAGTTACACCAGGATAGTGCTAGGTCGCAGATACCCTTTTCTTTGAGTCGCTTCAGAAGGGTTTCGTGACACACAGAGTCAAACGCCGCCGCTATGTCCAGGAATATAAGGGCAACTCCATGATGTATGTTATCTACTGTGCTGAGAATATTGTTGAAGAGGGTGGTAAGTAACGTCTCCACCCCATGGGATTCTCTGAATCCGTGTTGGCAGTGGTCTAGTGGTGAGGTATTGTTGATGTGTTTGTTGAATCTGGAAAAGGACTTCTTTCTCGATTATCTTTGCCAATAGTGGAATGCTGGCAATTGGTCTATATGATTCTACCTTCTGGGGGTCCAACTTGCTATTCTTTAGCAGGGGTCTGACTGATGTGTGTTTGAGATTTAGGGGGAAAGTGCCTGAAGTGAAGGACAAGTCCATGAGTTTGGCTATGAATGGACTAAATTCTGACCGGAGTTCCTTTATCCAAAAGGCTGGGCAGGGGTCGGTCTGAGCGGTAGTGGTGGTGTGGATTGTAGAGATGGTGTCAATGATTTGCTTGTTAGATGGGGTGGTGAATATTGTCAGCGTCGTTGTGTTTGATGGATCCGTGATGATGGAGGGTGGGTCGGTCTTGTCGGTTTGGCATAATTTTGATTGGAGGAAGTCGGCATAGTCTTGGGCGGAGATCTGAGGTATTTGCTCAGGGCCTGGTTCTTTTGTTAGGTTTCTGACAAGGTTAAATAGGTCATGAGGTTTTCGAAGTGATCACATTAGTGTGTCTGTGTGGGCTTGTCTCATTTTCTCGGTTATTGCCTCGCGGTGTCTTGCGAGTTGGAGGTTGTAGGCTTCCAGATTTTCAGTAGATCGTGATCGCCTCCATCTCCTTTTGAGTTTTCTGAGTTGGAGGAGAGAGGACCGTAGTTCGTTAGAGTACCAGGGTGCGAGATCTTTTTTCCTTGGGGCTTTGTTGTGTCCTGTGTGAAGTGCATTGGCACTAAGGTTGTCATTCCAAATGGAGACTAGCTTATCTGGGCAAGTTGTTGTCGTACTGAGGAGAGGTTGTGCGTTGTGCAGGATGGTATTCTTGTTGAAAGGTAGGAATCGTCGTGGGGGTAGGTTCGTGGGTTTTGCCTTGTTTCCATGGTGTTTCCGGAGTGGATCGTCTAAGGGAATTTGAAAAGTAATTAGTTTATGATCGGACCAAGGTACTGCAGTGTAGGTGGGCGGAGTGAAATTGGAGGCATCGTGGACAGTTAGTGAGGCGAAGATCAGGTCCAGCTTGTTTCCCTTTGTGTGAGTTGGTTCGTCGATTGCTGTCTTTGTGCTGTCTTTGTGCCTTCTCTTATCTGACCCCTACATTAATAGATAATATCTGGCTATCTAGGGTATAATTTCATAAGGAGGAATCTATTTTTAGGTGCTATCAGCGTGCATACATGTCAGTATTTTAGACATTTATGTGCATAAATGGTCACATATGCTTTTATAAAATAAAGACCATTGCAAAAATACACATGTTGACATGATGCATACTTCCACTGTGGATACATACAGTGGTGGAACTTGAGCAAAGCATGGTGATGCAAGCACACTCGCATGTTGATTATAAAATATGATAATTTACATGCATACCTACAAAACGTAGGTGCCTATTTGTCTTTAAAAATAGAATGAGGGCCCCTTTTCCTAATGCCCGCAAAGGATTTGCAATTAATACGCCAAACAAATGCATGCTTATTGCAAAACCTCCAAGTTAGTTGTTGGCAGTGTGACCAGTATGTTCCCAGCAACTAATGCATGATTTATTTATTTACTTAGCTGTATTTACATATTGCCTTTCACTGGGTCAAGGTGGTTTACAGGTAACAATAAGTAAATGTACATTATAACAATGAGTAATGTAGGAAAGTAGGAATTCAATTACATAGAAAATGCAATTGATAACTCTTGGGGTCATAACTATATACAACTGTGAACTATGTACAGAGGTCATCTTCTAGTAATTTTCTTCCGAGGAGAGGTTATATGATGGGGCTGAAGTCTTTGAATAGGTGTGTCTTCAGGTGTTTTCTGAAGGTGGTGAGGTCTGTGATGTTCCTTAACTGATCCGGTACGATGTTCCATGAAGGTGCGTAGATGCGTATAGTTGGAAGGCTCATTTACATGCTTGTTGGCTGGATTTGGTTCTTGTGTGGGGATGATAAGGGTGTTCATCGTGGAGGTCCATCTTAATCTGTGTGGTAGGGAGATCTGGAGCAGCATGTGGAGGTGTGTGGGGTGGGGGGGGGGTCAGAGTGGATTGCTTTGTGAGTTTGAATGATTGTTTTGTATTTTATTCAGCTCTGTAGTTTAAGCCAATGGAGATGCTCTAGTTTAGGTTTGATGTGGTCCAGTCTTGTTGCTGCTTGTATGATCCTTGTTGAGTGGAGAGCAGTTTGCAGGGGCAGGAGCGTGGATTGTGGAAGGCCTTGGCAAATAGCATTGCAGTAATCAATGTGAGATATCACAGAAACTTGCAGATCAGAACGGAAATCTTTTGGTTCAAGGAGCAGTCAGAGGTGTTGCAGTTTCTTTTCTTTGTAGTATACTAACTGGATGGTTTTGATGATGTGCGCTTTGAATGTGAGGTATTGATCTATGGTGATTCCAAAGCATCTGACTTCAGTCCAGGTTTGGATTTATGTGTTGTTCGGTGTTATTGTTGGAGGGGGGGGGGGGGGCAAAGGTGGTGTCTCTCATTATGAAGAGAGCCTCAGTTTTGTTGTAGTTAATTTGAAAGTTATTGTCTTTTAGCCAGTTGGATATATCAGTGAAGCATTCCTGGTGGGTAGAAAGTGAGGGTTGCTTTGTGTTGATTGGTCCATAGATCATGATAACCTCAACATCTACATCTACACCGATGATATATGATCTTATGAGTGTACAGAAGTTGAATATAGAGATTGAATAGGAGAGCGGAGAGGGTGAATCCGTGGGGTCTCCTTGAGTCTATATGGGATGGAGGTGTTTTGGCCAATCTTTCTTTCTTTGTTGGTAATGATCAGTGAGATTAGAATGTGAATCATTTGAGGACTGTGCCTTGAATTCCATTGGATTGGAGATGTCACAGGAGGATATGGTGATTCACAGTGTCAAACGTCAAAGAAATTTATTTATTTATTTATTTACAGTTTCTTTTATACCGTGCTATTCGACATCAGCGCGGTTCACAGTGAACATATAAACCACACGTCTCAATTAATTGATCTTTGCTTACAATAAACAGGTAAAATAAACTTGGATAAACATTAAACAGGTTTCTTGAACAGGGAAACATGCTAACTATGTACAATGCCACTAAATGCAGCTATATATAGGGTTATGTGAAACTAGGTGCATGTCTAAGAAGATTAATAGGAAGCCTTGATTGATCCACTGTATTCCTTGAATTAGTGTATTTACCATGGTGGTTAGCAGTGTTTCCACTCTGTGATTTGGATGGAATCCATGTTGTTATGGGTCTAGAAGGTTGTGTCTATCCATATGGTCTTGAAGCTGCTGTTGGATGTTTTTTTTTTTTCAATGATCTTGGCTGTAAATGTTAGGCTAGCGAAAGGTCAGAAGGGTCCAGGGTAGATTTTTTTTAGTGTTGGTTGTATAGAGGATGTTTTTAGCATGTAGGCATGATGCCTTGTTGTAGTATCTATCATGTGATTTTTGGCGGTTACATTGCTGAGTTCCTTCTTTTTTTGCCTTGATCCATGAGACTGGGAAGGGATCTAGTAAGGAGACTGTTGTGTTTAGAGATGATATGGTGTTTTCTATTTATTCCTTAGTGACGTTGGCAAAGGCGATCCAGGGGTCCGGATGGTGAGCTACATTAGGAAGCGGGTGAGGAGGTTCTGGTTGGGGATGCAGTTGTTTGTAACATTGAGCTATTTGTTGAGGGGTGAGTGTGATGTCCTGGTTTTTGTTTGTTGGTGTTTTTGTCAGCCATTTTATGACGTTGAAGAGTTCTCTTGGTCGGTCGATTGCAGAGTTGAGTAGTTTAGTATGGTATTCTCATTTCACCTTGTTGATTGCGGTGTGATAGTCATTCAGAAGTTGTAAGTAGTGGATTCTGTCTTCATTTTAGTTTTACGCCATTTCCAGTTGTGTTTGCAGAGTTGTCGTTTCAAGTTGTGTACCCACCAAAAATCAAAAATAGCAACAGAAGAAACAGGAATCTCAAACAATTTTCAGAAGACTGTGTTTGAGAGGAACTAGCTAAACTAAAAGTAGACAAAGCCATAGTTCCAGATGGGATACATCTAAGAATATTGAGGGAACTTGGGGACATTCTAGCGGCTCCACTGTCTGACCTTTTCAATGTCTCTTTGGAGTCGGGAATGGTGCCAGAGGACTGAGGAGAGACACTTGTGGTCCCTTTACACAAAAGCGGAAGGGATAACTTTGAGAACTACAGTCTGGTTAGTCTAAACTTTGTGGTTAGGAAATTGTTGGAAAGGCTACTAAAGGAGATAATACTGAGGTTTCTGGAGTCCAATGGATTGCAGAATGTGAGGCAGCATGGATTCACCAGAGGCAGGTTTTGTAAGACAACTCTAATAGATTTCTTTGACTGGGAGACAAGAGAGTCGGACTGCGGGAGAGCCCTAGATGTGGCGTATTCAGATTTTAGTAAAGCCTTAGACACCATTTCGCATAGGCAACTTATAAACAAACTGAGCGCCCTAAGGATGGATCCTTAAGTTACTGATTGGGTTAGAAATTGGTTGAGTGGGAGGCGACAAAGGGTACAGGTAAATGGAGCTCACTCTGAGGAGAATGTGGTGTTCTGCAGGGTTCTGTCCTTGGTCCAATTCTGTTTAACATCTTTGTTAGTGATATTGCAGAAGGACTGTTGGATAAGGTTTGCTTGTTTGCAGATGATACCAAAATTGAAATACACACAGGAAGGAGTCGATAACATGAGGAGGGATCTAGCTAAACTTGAAGAATGGTCTAGAATATGGCAGCTGAAATTTAATTCTAAAAAATGTGGGATCATGCATTTGGGCTGCAAAAATCCAAAGGAGTTGTACAGTGTAGGGGATGAGGTACTTCTATCCACAAAAGAAGAGCAGGACCTGGGCGTAATTGAGTCTGGCAATCTTAAAGTAGCTAAACAGGTAGAAAAGGTGACACTGAAAGCCAAAAGGATGCTTGGGTGTATAGGGAGAGGAATGGCCAACAGTAAAAAGGAGGTGATAATGTCTATAAGTCTCTGGTGTGACTTCATTTGGAGTATTTGGCCCGAATTTCAGTTGGGCTGTGCTATGTGCCGCGTCTGTGCATAGCCCGTCCACCTCCTGTCTAACCCGGATTTCCCATACTGGGATCATGTGTGGCTCCGGCCGCAGGAGCTACCCATCTAGCACTGATTTTTGATGCTACATGGTTAGTCCCAGCGCCTTAAAGATAGGCGAGATTTTCCCACGCCTATCTTTAAGGCGCAGAACACTAACCGTGTATCATCAAAAATTGGTCCTACATGGGTAGCACCATGGCCTGCATCTGTTCCACCCCAAAATGCCCCCAAGCTATGCGGCTAGGATCTAGGCACATTAGGGACATATCCGGGATTTTCAAAGTGCACTACCCGTGTAGGTGCTCTTTGAAAATTCTGGATAAGGCCTTTACATGGGTAACTAGGGAAGTTACCCATGTAAAGGCCTTTGACATTCCGGCCCATTGTGTGCAATTCTGGAGACTGCACCTTCTGAAGGATTTAGGCAGGTTGGAGTCGTTGCAGAGGGTGGCTACTAAAAAGATTAGTGGTCTTAGTTATGAAGCATATAAGGCAGACTTCGAGATCTTAATATTTATACTTTTAGAGGAAAGGTGGGATAGGGGTGAGATGAAAGAGACATTTAAAATACCTCCACGGCATAAATGTATAAGAGGGTCTCTTTCAATTTATTTATTTATTTTATTTATTTCTTTTTTATACCGTGCTATTTAGAATCAGTGCGGTTTACATGTATACTATACAATTGAAGGCAAGCTCTGCTATGAGGGGACATAGGATGAGAGTGAAAGCAGATAGACTCAGAAGTAATATGTGGAAATATTTTTTTGCGGAAAGAGAGATAAATGCATGGAATAGTCTCTCAGTAGAGGTGGTGGACACAAGGACAGTATCTGAATTCAAAAAAGCATGGGACAAACACAGAGGATCTCTAAAGGTAAAAAGGGGACTATTGTTGATATGGAAGGGCAGACTAGATGGGCCATGTGGTCTTTTTCTGCCATCATGTTTCTATGTTTCTAGGGCTGGAGTGTACCACTTAGTTTTGGGTTGTTTCCTGTGTGGGGGTATGGTGATATTGATGGTGATGGTTGTTTTTCTTGTGGTGATGATCCAGTTTTCAATCAGACTTGGGGGTTGGTTGAGTCTTCAAGAAGTCATGGAAGGGTGTCAAAATGAAATTATCCTCGTTAAAAGGTTTAAATCTTCTTACTGGTGGATGCTGGTTGTGGCTTTTGCTGCAAATGATCTGTGGGAGGGAGTTTATGATGAGTTTATGATCCAACCATGGCACAGGGTGTGCCTGAATGGAGTGTGGAGGACTTGACTGGGCTGTATGGTCATTGAAGAAAAATAGGTCAAGGGTGTTGCCCTTATCATGTGTGGAGGTTTCTATGAATTCTGTTGGGTCCATTGCTGACATTGCTTAAATGAAGGTGTGATCATCAAAAGTGAACCTCAAAGAGTATATCCCGCAATAATATCACTCCCATCAAAAGAGATAACTCAAAAAAAGAAGAAAGTTTTTTTGTCTGAACTACTGCCGTGAAAACTTACGTCCTCTCGAGGCAGAACGTTCCTTTTAATTAAAGATTTTGAAAAGGGATAGAAACCCTAAATATACCCAAAAGGATATCAAAAACCCATAGGGTACAAACAAATGTGAAAGTGGGCTCACTTAGTCATGATTTGGTCATCTGAAGACATGCAGGTGGACATCCAAATTACAGAGATGTCTTTGGAGCTGTTTTACAAATAGCTTTTAAAGAGGTCATTGGTGCAGGGATGTCCAAGTAGGGAGGGGGTATGGCAGAAGTGTGTCAGGGGAGGTGCAATGGATTTAGATGCCCCTGCTCAGTTTCAGAAATGTTAAGACCTGCTGCAGGCATGTTTTGGCCTTCAAACATCCAGCAAGTGTAGAGTTAAGTGACTAGCCTAAAATTTTTCACTGGGATTTGAACCCTGGCTACCTTGTTTCTAACACACTACTTTAACCATTAGTCTATTAGATATCCCTATTCTGGCATGCTATTCTGAAGACACTTATGTAGACGTCTCCATAGACGTCCATATTGGGCGCATCCATACTTGTAAAATCATGCCTGAACTGGCACATGCCTTCTTTTATTTCACAAGTTCTGGATGGAAAATCCCAGATTGCACTTGGACGTCCTTTGTTAAGTGTACCTTTTAAGTATGAAAGTACATGTGTATGTTAAGGCGTGATCACTTACACCAACCCTAGAAGTTGAGTAAATGACTGTCTATTTTTTTGTAATTACGTAGATAAATTGAAATATTTTATAATGTGTGCATGCAGTTGCTCACATAGTCAATGCTCAGCCCAAACTCCACCCATGTGCATGCTTACAGTGAACGTACACATGATGCAGACTATGCTCAATCTTTCACGATAATATTTAATAAGAGGTTAAATGTGTAAATGGCTAAAATACCAGAATTTATGAGCATTGCTAATGCAGCAATCTAAGTGGTTCCTTATAAAATTACCACCATAGCATGTGCTAACAAGCAGAAAATGATGGCACAGTGCTTACCTTCTATGGATGAATCGTCATTGGCTGCTGATAGCAGTGTGTTCAAGATGTAATCTGTTTTTCTATTTTGGGTATTTCATACAAGTCAACCAGCATTTTTGGCTGAGTCATTGACATGTCAACTAGCAAGGCCAATAAACCCCAGCCAAGATTATTTTTTGGAAGTTTCATCTCCAAAATGTGTTGTGCAGTCTCTTGGTGAGCCAGGGATATTTCAATAGCATACGGTGAATTGTGGAACAAACTCTGTAAAAATTTCCCAGAGAATCAACTGTTGTTTTTTTGCAAAAAGATGAAAGTCCCTTTGTTTCCAACTTTTAGGATCTTAGAGACTATTGTAGAGTTTGGAAGGGTCAACTATTTTGTTGCTATATATTTTAACTTTTTAATGTTTAAACTATTTTATTGTAAACCACCTTGAATTTTATTCATAAATTCAGTGAAAACAAATATACAAACCACCAAACAGAATAGATCATACAAACTGAAACTCTAAGCTAAGGGATATACCGTTGACCCACTACACTAATAGCTTATAAAACAGCTGTGTATATATTGCAAAGGACCTCAGTACAAAGAGCTTCTCACAGCCCTATACTCTGCTGTTTTCATGATTCTTCACATAGCCAGTCTTTAGAACGCTCAAAAGTCTTTCAAAATTGTTTTTAACTTTTTGTACAAATGTAAATTTAAAGTTTGCAACTTATCATTGTGCATTCTCAATCTCAGTCAAGGAATTTGAGTGATCTCTTTCCCGACTTGAGTTTCAGATCAACTGCTTCGGGAGTTTGCTTTATCAAAGATTTTTGGGCATGTTTGCTAAGCTCATTAACTGTTAAACCAAGCTTGAGGGTGTATCTGTGGGCCACAATAACAGTTATCTCATGCACTAAATAGACAGTGTGGGATGAACCCCCATGTTATCTGTTTAGCACACAACAGTGGAGAAATGAGCACGGTAGGCGTGGAGTGTAGGCATTACATTACAGTTAGTGGAGGGGTTGACAACGCGGTTCGCCATCAATATTGCAGCTAGAGTGGGTATACTTAATGCCATCTCAGTGGGTGGCATTAAGTATATTCACAGTGCTGCCAATGTGCATTAGGGTCTGATTCAATGTGGTATCTATTACAGCCATGCTGTATATGCCCCACCAGGTAGCACACAAATTTTGCATATATCAAATGCAAATACCTAAATGCGCAATACCTGCAAAACTCTAGGACACTTTAGTAATCACACCCCTTAGAAAGTGCCATAACAGCCACTGAGATGAGTTTTATTTGAATTTGTAAATAAAGTTCAAAAATATTTCTGAAAGATTGGTTATATGTAGGGCTTCCAGTTCTAGATGTTCATCATTTAGAAACTTAAGGGTTTATTTTTGAGGCAATTTGGTTCTTTCCCAAGGTAGGGAAAATAGGATTTATCAATGTATTCACTATGAGGCCAAAATGTACGGGCTTGAATTATATCTGATTCTGCAACCATGAGAGCTAAATGTTCCCGTTGCACTTGGATAAGCTGGCGTGCAACACATTCTGTGTTGGCCAACATCCAAGTGACTGCCCTTCTACCCCATTCAGTGCTCCTGCCTGTGTGCCACTGGGAGCGATGAGGGCATTTTTAACCTCTCCAGTTATACTCTTACCCCGTTGGAGGCTTCTGTCCTTCATAAAGGTTTGTCCTTTGTTCCCACCAAGAAACATGATCCGTTCAACACTCAGGTAGAACTTTTCAAGTTCTTTCAGAAACTTCAAATTAAAGATTTCTTTTGACAACCACACTGATGTTCATAGTGATCCTTCTGTAGTTTACAAGCCTTCTACTTGGATTCGCATTAGGACAGATTGTACCATGATTGAGGCCTTTCAAAAGGTGGTACTTCATGAGATACAAAAATTATATGATAACAGAAAACCACACACTTATTTTAATCTCACCTGTGAGGAAAAGAAAGCTTTAACACAGCTTAAGAACAACTTTGAGATTATCATAAAACCAGCCAACAAAGGTGGGGCTTTGGTGATACAAGATGGAAACATGTATATCCAGGAAATTTTACGTCAGGTAAAAGACACCTCATATTTTATAAGATTACATGATGATCCTACTCCTGCTCTTAAAAGTAAAATTGGCACACTCATCTATGTGGGACAACAAGCCAGCTATCTAACATGGAAAAAGTGTGAATGTCTCACTGTTCCCTGCCCTGTTATGCCAACCATCTATGTTCTGCCCAAAATACACAATAACCCACCAGGCAGACCTATCATATCAGTCACTGGATCTCTATTCGAACCAGTATCAAAATTCTTGGATGTTTTTCTCTGACCCTTTGTTCAACTAACAACTTCTTACGTTAGAGACTCTTCACACATGATACAATTTTTGGATACATATCAAGGCACACACGATGGGATCCTCTTAGTTACCTTGGATATAAAATCCTTATACACAAACATACCTCAAGATGCTGCGCTCTCTATCTTAGAGAACAATCTTATAACACGTGCCAGACCAGCACGTACCCCCACATGCTTTTTAATGCAGATGACCTCATTAGTCTTATGTTATAATTCTTTTTGCTTTCAAGACCTCTATACCAACAAATCAAAGGTGTGGTGATGGGCTCCTTCCTCAATGGCACCTGATGTTGCCAATTTATGTGTCCAATTTTGAAAAGACATTTTTGACCACACACCTGTATCAAGGACAAGTCTATATATGGAAACGCTACATTGATTACGTTTTCCTTATTTGGAAGGGTACCCATGATGGTTTGTTTGATTTTTTTTGTCTTGGCTTAATTCTCTGGATCCTCATTTACAATTTGAATTTACATGTAGTCCAGATCAAATTGCCTATTTAGACATATTAATCACAAATATGCCTCATGGCTTTGCCACCACAATTTATAGGAAGCCCACTGATAGAAACTCTCTTTTACACTTTAGTAGCTGTTGTAGTTGTTTTGGTGAACATTTCATTTGAAATGCAATGTTTGTAATATCCATTTCCCCGTTTTGTTCTTTGATTTCTCCCCCCTTTTTTTTTTTTTACTAAATTTAACTGTTTGGCTACATTATGTAATTGCTCCGAAATTATTAGCATGATGTAACCTTTCACCTTTAATGGTGGGAAAGTGTCCTTAAATTTGTTCACAGCCAGCACGCAAGCGCTCTCAGGTCATTTGACTATGGAACATACAATGCTGTTTGATGTGGCGAGGCTCTTTACTATCCTTTAAGGTTTTAAAGCGACAATGGTTTATTTTTTTCATAAGTTTAATTTGTGAGTTCCCGTTGTAATTTAGTACCTTCTTTATTAAGTGTTTTTTACCTTGCATTAGATTTTAAGACGCATCTCTAGACCCGCGGGTGGGGAGAAAAAGTATTTTCACAATCAACATAGTTTTACAATTTGACTTGTTACAGCTCTTAGAATAAGTTCTCCAGGGGCACATGAGCAGCCTGCTCTGTATAGATTACATTCGGTGAACATGTATTTTATTTTGGCGGTTTTGCCGCCAGTGTGGTTCTTTCAAGGACTCCATTAGTGCGGTTTCATTTAATAAGGTGTTTTGTACGTCCTTGGTGTGGGCATATCACGCAGCGATGTTAGATCTCAATATTTTTTACATTCTTTCAGGCCTTTCATGTTTTGGTAATTACAGCTACTATGAAAAAATCTTTTAGTTAATTGTCCTTATATCCGTTTATGAGCTCCATAGTAATTCTGTCTCTTGACCCTCTGTGGTGAAAAGTTTCTCCTTAATAGCTAGGATTTTAAATGCACGTTGTGATATTTAAAATAACAAAACATTATAATATTTATTTTATTTATTTTTTAGTGGCAGTAGTTCTTTTATACTTACAGGATTTTACAAGGTATTTACATAATTTTGAATGTATCTTCCTCATCTCTCATCTTTTTTTTTAAATCCTTTTTTATCCTCGATTTTTGTGGCTGTTATTTATGTTTTCATTTTAACAATTGTCCTATAAAGTCCATGATGTAACACATTGGCATTTAGTACATGTACAGTATGCATGTGGGTGTTTTTTTTATCATTTTTCCTAATAATATTTTATGGTTTAACTATTATATTGATGATATTATTTTACTATCTTATTATTTTACTACTTATCATTATTTATTGTTTATTATTTATTTTTTAAATGATATTTAAATATATTATGTATTCTCATTTTAAATTGTACTTCTTTGAGGTTTATCTCCTTAAAATCCCCCCTGAAGAAGGCCTATTGGCCGAAATGCGTAGGGGTTTAATAAAAGGGTTTTAAAAAAAACCCTGAAATCCGCCAGTCTTTGTACCAGCTTCCTTGGTTTCCTGTTACACTCTGCAGGTACTTTGTTGCTTTGTTTGGTCTGTCACTCCTCAGATTGGCCACGTGCAATCTCCCCACCACCAGATATATAAGGGCCATGACTAAAATAGGCCCTTTACATCCAGTTGAGTCCACTCTCTGCCTCTGGCCCTCCCCTCCCACTGATCTACATTCCCTTCACAAGCCCTCAGTGTGTGCGAGGAGCTATGGATATGGAATTCACTCCCTGTGAATAACAGGGATTGTACGTCCAACCGGGACGTATATCCCCGCTATTCAAAGGGCAGAATCTACCCCTGTGTGAAAAAGAATTGTGGCTTTTTAGGTGAATTCCATTTAAATTGCACAAAATTACAACTACAGACCTCAAAGACTTTAGAAAACAGCTAAAAACCATGCTGTTCATAGAACACTATGGACACATCACATAACCTAAGAGAATGTATAACAGCACATGATACCGCCTGTATTGAAAATGTTTTGCAGCACCACTGTATATAGCCCACACTGTACATAGCTCAAACCACTCTAGCACACAATACACCACACCTTGTACATAGCTCACCCCAATCCAGTGTAACCAGAGGGTTAAAAAGATGCAGCTTGTTAGAGCAATGTGCTATTTACTTCTTTAGTTTGTGATAGGAACCTTTTGATTGGTGGAGATAGAGAAAGATTCTGATTGGCTGCAAGGGTTTCAGCAGGCCAAGGAAGAAGCCGGGACCTAGATTTTAGCTCAGCAAGGAAAGAGTTCCAGGGGTTTAGATAGCAAACAACCCAAACATTTGTGAGACCCAGCGAGATTTAGAGCTCCTGTAAGCTTAGGAAAAGGGTCTGCTTCATGTAAGAGGGGTCTAAAACCATTGATTCTGGGGTTAAAATTGGGAAAATTTATTGTTAAAGGATTTAATTTAGCAGGGTTAGATAATGAAGGGGTTAAAATTATTAGAAGGGTTTAAATTTGGGTTTTAATTAAATTGGGGGTTTTAAATAAAAGAAGTAAGTGGGTTTTAAGTTTTAGAAAATACATTTTGTAAGAGTAAATGAACTTTGTGTTATGGAGGGCTAACAACATTGATTAGTGAGTTACATTCGACGTGAAGCATACCTCAAAGCACAATCTAATTTTTGAAATAGCTTAGGACAGGTTTGGAAAATTACTTTGTTTTATATTTATGAGAAATCTACAGTACATTTGTCTTTGTCTCAATTTAAATTTTAAAATCACTGTAAGGAAGCTATTGAGACCCTGATTAAGGAAATGATAGTGTTTTGGTGTTAATAAAATATATTAATATAGTTTAGAGTAGAAATAGGGAATCCTCATAGAAAATAATACAAAAACAGTAGTTTAAAATGGAGATCCAGGGGACATTCCAGTGGTAAACAATTTGTAGAATCCCCAGAACACAGCATATGATAGGTTGGAGCCGGTCATCTGTACTGAATAGAATCCTGGTCTCCTAGGAAACCATAAGTTTTCTGTTGAACAGACATCAGGGAGCCTTGCTTGGAAGAAGCTGTTATTACTTGTCCAGTGAAAGGCTGAGATAAGTAGAATAGGAGCACTAGTACAGACATCAGGGAGCCTTGCTTGGAGGAAGGTGCTGTTTTATTACTTGTCCAGTGAAAGGCTGAGATAAGTAGAATAGGAGCACTAGTACAGACATCAGGGAGCCTTGCTTGGAGGAAGGTGCTGTTTTATTACTTGTCCAGTGAAAGGCTGAGATAAGTAGAATAGGAGCACTAGTACAGACATCAGGGAGCCTTGCTTGGAGGAAGGTGCTGTTTTATTACTTGTCCAGTGAAAGGCTGAGATAAGTAGAATAGGAGCACTAGTACAGACATCAGGGAGCCTTGCTTGGAGGAAGGTGCTGTTTTATTACTTGTCCAGTGAAAGGCTGAGATAAGTAGAATAGGAGCACTAGTACAGACATCAGGGAGCCTTGCTTGGAGGAAGGTGCTGTTTTATTACTTGTCCAGTGAAAGGCTGAGATAAGTAGAATAGGAGCACTAGTACAGACATGAGAGAGCCTTGCTTGAAGAAGCTGTTATTACTATTTGTCCAGTGAGAGGCTGAGATAAGTAGAAAAGTGGAGCACTGGTATAATATTGTTCTCCAGAAAGAAATTTAAAGATAAGTTGTAGGTTTAAGCCACCTTGTAAGGATGCAGATTAAGTGAATCTGGCTAATTATTTTAAAAAAAAAGAAGTTTTACTCTGTAGTCTTTCTGAATGCAATTGCAGATTGATGCAAGGAAACTTACTGAAGCAGATGAGTATTTGCTTAAAGTTGAGATACTCTTAACTGGTTCTGTATAAGTAAAACCAGCCGAGCAGAGCAGAGAATTCTGAAGTGATGTTGTTTAAATGTTGTTGCTTGTCTTGTAAAGTCTTGTAACATAATTCTTGTAAGTGAGAAAGCTTAATGCTGACCCTGATTCTGACCTGATAAAGTGCTTATAAGAGAAGTGCTTATAAGAGAAGTGCTAAAGAAAGGTATGAAACCAGCACTGAACCAAGCTGTTTTAGTGTGTCCAGATAAATGCAAATAGACAAGAGACAAAGCAAAAGAAGAATTAGCAGGGAAACAAAATTATCTTTTGTTTTACTTGTAGTTAGAACCCACAAGTTCACCAATGTACACCGGGATAGATAGGGTTTTCCTTACTTTATTTTCTTAAAGTCAGGTGAGGGAGAAGACCTAGGAACTTCTCTACAAGGGCCCCAACTCCGGACAAAGAAGAAGAAGCGCTGAACACGCCGACCTCAACTCTCACCAACCAGGAAGAAAAGGATTCAGCTAAGTAAAGACTGTTGTGGTGGACTTTGTATTCTCATGCTAGAGTATAGAAACAGTTTATAGGAAATGTTTTGTTTATAAAAGTTTTAATGTTGAATAAATGCATTTTCCCTTACTTCACAACCGACTTGAGTGCCTTAAGTAACACAAATTTGTATGTCAATGTGTCAGAACCGTACAAACCCCGACTTTTATGCGCCCTGCTGTGAATACTAGGGGGGATGTGTGGTCCGGCTCTTGGGGAATAACAACCGGCCCGCTACCGTGATCGGCAGCCGACGCCCCGGTCGGCCGCCGCCAGCAGAGCCCCGGGCCAGCGGCGGAACCCCGAGGGGGTCACAGGAGGCGCGGTTTGGCGTCACGGACAGGATTTTTTTTGTTTATTTAAGGGGTTATTCCACGATTCTTGTTGTAATACAGCGGCTATACAATATTGTTGTTTCTAAGTGACACTTCTGTTGGCTGGAGGAGATTGAGTGCATTAGCGTCATGGAAGACTGGGCTGCGGAGCTCAGAGATGAATGGCGAGCATATAAAACCAGGATGGAGTTGCAGGAGGAAGAATTGAGGAGGAGAGAAGAAGCTGTAGTGAGAATGCAGGAGGAGCAACGGAGGGAACGGCAGATTCTGGAAAGATTCATAGAAGGCCCTAGGATGCCGACAGCCATGTATATTCCCAGGGATAAAAAGATACCTGATTTCGCAGGTATGCCAAAGAAACATGGAGATTATACGGTGGAAGAATGGATAGAAAGGACAAAAGCAGCACTAAAAGTTCTCAGAATACCTCCGGAAGATCAACTAGAAATTGTTAAAGATCATTTAATTGGACAAGCTAGAGACACAGCTCGTTTTGTTCCACCGGATACGCAAAATACGGTAGAAGACTTGTTTGATGTACTAAAAATCGTTTATGGTGATAAAGTTCCTGTGAGTATACGAATCAAGGAATTTTATGACAGAAGGCAGGAACTGGGTGAAGATATGCGCACTTATGCATATACGCTACAAGAAAAGTTAAATAGGATTGAAGCTATTGATCCTGATTGTTTTAGGTATCCTCAGAAGATACTAAAGGAAAGATTTGTATTAGGAATAAGAGAAGAAAGTTTGCGAAGAGAAATGAAGAAAAGATTGGAGAGAGTTCCAGAAATAACTTTTGCATCCTTATTGCAAGAAGCTGTTAAGTGGTCTGAAGAAGATGTGTCATGTGATTGGAGAGAGGGAAACGTGAAAATTCTGTCGAGAGGTCGTAATGAAGCTACAGTAAGAGGAGCTACTGTGGAAACAAATTATAAAACGGAAATTAATGAATTGAAACACATGATGACTGAGTTACTTCAAGAGAAAAGACAGCGACAAGAACCAAGTTATTACTCACGACGTATCTGGAATGGTAACAATCCGTCGTATGGATCTGACTATGAGAGAACTGCATACAGGGCAGTGGGTCAGAGACGGCCAGAATATGTTGAAAGATACCCAATACGAAGGGCACCACTAAGAAACGAGAGAGGAGATCTAGTGTGTTATCGATGCTTTGAATCAGGACATGTGGCAAGACAATGTAGGAGTGAGCGAGTAAGGACTCCAGGAGTGACTCAGACTGATGTTCCTGGTGATTCATCGGATACTGTACTTGACACCTCAAGAATAAAAGTTAACGCTAGAATAAATACGAGTAGTACAGTGCCAGTTAATCTGGATAGTAATCAACGGAAACAAGTTATGCCTCCAGTCCAGACTCCAGTGAGAGCAGATTTTACCCAGTTACCCTCCCCATCTACTATTCGAGCACTGCGAGTAAATTCCCTTGGAGAGGAGGATGAAAACCGGAAAATATTTGGAAAAAGTCCGATAATAGAAGTTACAATGGCTGGAGTACCAGTAAGGTGTTGTATAGACACTGGGTCAGAAGTAACGACTTTAGCAGAAAGCTACTTCCAACAACATCTGAAGGACAATAACCAAATGCAAGAAGCAAGTCTAATAAAGTTATCCGCTGTGAATGGTGTAAACATTCCAATAGTGGGATGTGTGGAAGTGGATATGACGTGCCTTGGACAAGAAATAAAGCATTGTGGCGTACTCATAGTAAAAGATGATATGGCCTACAGAAAAGTTAACATGACACCCGGAATTTTGGGCATGAACGTACTGCAAGAACTGAATTGGAATGCAGTGTCCAATAGCTGGCTTAAGGGAGGAGAGATTTACAAAATATGGAGACAAGTTCAGAATAACAAAAACGAAAAAATTGGATTTGTTAAGCTGATTGGAAGAAAAAAGGTGACACTTCCTCCACTGTCTGAGACTTTGTTACTAGGAAACTGTACTAAGTTGAGAGAATATGCAGCAACGCCAGTGGTAGTATCAAGCACAGAAACAGCTATTTTACCCACTGACTTATGTGTAGCTAATACATTGGTTATACCGAACAAAGACAAGATAATAGCACGAATACATGCTACTGAACTAACTTGGTTGGCTCAACTTGCAGAATTAGAGTTTGAGGTTCAATATAAACCTGGACGAACTAACTTGGTAGCAGATGCCCTATCCAGATATTCACCTACCCAGGAAGAAGTAGTGGAAAGAGAAATAAAATCTGAGAATTCCTTACTTAAGATTAAAAAAGTGAGAGAAAGGCTGTGGCCTAATGCAGAAAATGCGATAATACCTCGTGAAGTAATGTGTGCTAGACAAATTCTATGTTGCTCCAGATTAGAGTTACAACAGAGTCAGAGTGAAGATTCGGACTTACAAAAAGTTCTGTCCCATCTTGAAAAAGACCCTATTGATATCCGCAGCTGGACTTGTAATCAAAAGAAGCTATGGAGAGAACGAAGCCGATTACACTGCGAAAGAAGTTTGTGGTATCGGAAACTGATTGATCCCAGAGATAATATGGAAATCATGCAATTTATAACTCCGGAAAAGTTACGCAAAGAAACCTTCCAAGCGAAGCATGATAATGCGGGGCATCCAAATGAAGAAATTACGCTAAAAAATATACGAAAAGACTATTATTGGGCAAACATGAGTCGAGATATAAAGATGTGGATCAGACAGTGTTCACGGTGTATTTTTGCTAAAGATTTGTTTCCTAAAGAGAGAGCTCAATATAAAAACTTTCAAGCAAGTTACCCGCTGGAAATTTTGGCTATGGACTATATAACTTTAGAAGCTAGTGCTAATGGGATGGAACATGTGCTAGTGTTAACAGACATGTTTACTCGATATGCAGTGGCTGTGCCTACGAGGAATCAAACGGCTCAGACAACGGCTAAAGTAATAGTGCATCACTGGATAAATTATTATGGGTGTCCAGCGCAAATACACTCAGATCAAGGTAGAAATTTTGAGTCTGCTACTATCCGTGAACTTTGCAATGTTTATAATATGAGGAAAAGTCATACCACTCCTTATCACCCACAAGGTAATGCACAATGTGAGAGATTTAATCGCACCTTGTTGAACATGCTGAGAACCCTGACAGTTGGGAAAAAGAAAAGATGGGCTGAATTTGTACCGGAATTGGTATTGGCTTACAACAGCAGCATACATAGCTCGACCGGATATTCACCGTTTTACCTGTTATTTGGTAGAGATTCCAGATTGCCATATGATTTACAAACAAAGACTTTGGAAAACAGTGCGGAAAAACTTGATGATTGGGTGGAACAGCATCATCAGAGACTCCGTAAAACCTTCCTTGTGGCACAACAAGAGTCTGCGCGAAGGGCAGCAGTGAGGAAGCGACGCTTCGACCGTTGTTCCAGAGGTGCACTCATCTCTGAAGGGGATAGAGTGTTACTTAGAAACAACAAGAGTAGGGGAAAGCGCAAACTCAAAGATAAATGGGAAATTTCACCGTATGAAGTGTTATATGCGTTTGAGCCAGGGGGAAGCACGTATAAAATTAAAGACAAATTTGGGAATTGTAAAGTAGTACATCGGAACAATATTAGATTATTGCCAAATCCCTTATGGAATGCCTGTAAAGTTTTAAATGTATCTGAAGCAAAGGTATCTGAAGCAAGTGTGGCAGCAGGAGAAGCTGCAGAGCAAAATTGTGCGACGCCAGAGCCCGTAGAAACTGTGTGGTTTTTGGAACCTAGTCCTGAGGGTAACCCTGAAATTGATCCAATATTAGTACACACTAATGAATGCATAGAACCTGAGATAGAAATATTGGAAAAAGGTGAAGTGCCATGCTTAAGACGCTCTGAAAGGCCAAATAAAGGACAAAAGCCTACCTATTTAGCAGAATTTGTAATGTTTTAAGTTATTTTTGTTTGTTAAAAAAATAAAATAGATGTTGCAAATGTCGGGACGACATTTCACTTAGCAAGGGTGAGTGTAACCAGAGGGTTAAAAAGATGCAGCTTGTTAGAGCAATGTGCTATTTACTTCTTTAGTTTGTGATAGGAACCTTTTGATTGGTGGAGATAGAGAAAGATTCTGATTGGCTGCAAGGGTTTCAGCAGGCCAAGGAAGAAGCCGGGACCTAGATTTTAGCTCAGCAAGGAAAGAGTTCCAGGGGTTTAGATAGCAAACAACCCAAACATTTGTGAGACCCAGCGAGATTTAGAGCTCCTGTAAGCTTAGGAAAAGGGTCTGCTTCATGTAAGAGGGGTCTAAAACCATTGATTCTGGGGTTAAAATTGGGAAAATTTATTGTTAAAGGATTTAATTTAGCAGGGTTAGATAATGAAGGGGTTAAAATTATTAGAAGGGTTTAAATTTGGGTTTTAATTAAATTGGGGGTTTTAAATAAAAGAAGTAAGTGGGTTTTAAGTTTTAGAAAATACATTTTGTAAGAGTAAATGAACTTTGTGTTATGGAGGGCTAACAACATTGATTAGTGAGTTACATTCGACGTGAAGCATACCTCAAAGCACAATCTAATTTTTGAAATAGCTTAGGACAGGTTTGGAAAATTACTTTGTTTTATATTTATGAGAAATCTACAGTACATTTGTCTTTGTCTCAATTTAAATTTTAAAATCACTGTAAGGAAGCTATTGAGACCCTGATTAAGGAAATGATAGTGTTTTGGTGTTAATAAAATATATTAATATAGTTTAGAGTAGAAATAGGGAATCCTCATAGAAAATAATACAAAAACAGTAGTTTAAAATGGAGATCCAGGGGACATTCCAGTGGTAAACAATTTGTAGAATCCCCAGAACACAGCATATGATAGGTTGGAGCCGGTCATCTGTACTGAATAGAATCCTGGTCTCCTAGGAAACCATAAGTTTTCTGTTGAACAGACATCAGGGAGCCTTGCTTGGAAGAAGCTGTTATTACTTGTCCAGTGAAAGGCTGAGATAAGTAGAATAGGAGCACTAGTACAGACATCAGGGAGCCTTGCTTGGAGGAAGGTGCTGTTTTATTACTTGTCCAGTGAAAGGCTGAGATAAGTAGAATAGGAGCACTAGTACAGACATCAGGGAGCCTTGCTTGGAGGAAGGTGCTGTTTTATTACTTGTCCAGTGAAAGGCTGAGATAAGTAGAATAGGAGCACTAGTACAGACATCAGGGAGCCTTGCTTGGAGGAAGGTGCTGTTTTATTACTTGTCCAGTGAAAGGCTGAGATAAGTAGAATAGGAGCACTAGTACAGACATCAGGGAGCCTTGCTTGGAGGAAGGTGCTGTTTTATAACTTGTCCAGTGAAAGGCTGAGATAAGTAGAATAGGAGCACTAGTACAGACATCAGGGAGCCTTGCTTGGAGGAAGGTGCTGTTTTATTACTTGTCCAGTGAAAGGCTGAGATAAGTAGAATAGGAGCACTAGTACAGACATCAGGGAGCCTTGCTTGGAGGAAGGTGCTGTTTTATTACTTGTCCAGTGAAAGGCTGAGATAAGTAGAATAGGAGCACTAGTACAGACATCAGGGAGCCTTGCTTGGAGGAAGGTGCTGTTTTATTACTTGTCCAGTGAAAGGCTGAGATAAGTAGAATAGGAGCACTAGTACAGACATCAGGGAGCCTTGCTTGGAGGAAGGTGCTGTTTTATTACTTGTCCAGTGAAAGGCTGAGATAAGTAGAATAGGAGCACTAGTACAGACATGAGAGAGCCTTGCTTGAAGAAGCTGTTATTACTATTTGTCCAGTGAGAGGCTGAGATAAGTAGAAAAGTGGAGCACTGGTATAATATTGTTCTCCAGAAAGAAATTTAAAGATAAGTTGTAGGTTTAAGCCACCTTGTAAGGATGCAGATTAAGTGAATCTGGCTAATTATTTTAAAAAAAAAGAAGTTTTACTCTGTAGTCTTTCTGAATGCAATTGCAGATTGATGCAAGGAAACTTACTGAAGCAGATGAGTATTTGCTTAAAGTTGAGATACTCTTAACTGGTTCTGTATAAGTAAAACCAGCCGAGCAGAGCAGAGAATTCTGAAGTGATGTTGTTTAAATGTTGTTGCTTGTCTTGTAAAGTCTTGTAACATAATTCTTGTAAGTGAGAAAGCTTAATGCTGACCCTGATTCTGACCTGATAAAGTGCTTATAAGAGAAGTGCTTATAAGAGAAGTGCTAAAGAAAGGTATGAAACCAGCACTGAACCAAGCTGTTTTAGTGTGTCCAGATAAATGCAAATAGACAAGAGACAAAGCAAAAGAAGAATTAGCAGGGAAACAAAATTATCTTTTGTTTTACTTGTAGTTAGAACCCACAAGTTCACCAATGTACACCGGGATAGATAGGGTTTTCCTTACTTTATTTTCTTAAAGTCAGGTGAGGGAGAAGACCTAGGAACTTCTCTACAAGGGCCCCAACTCCGGACAAAGAAGAAGAAGCGCTGAACACGCCGACCTCAACTCTCACCAACCAGGAAGAAAAGGATTCAGCTAAGTAAAGACTGTTGTGGTGGACTTTGTATTCTCATGCTAGAGTATAGAAACAGTTTATAGGAAATGTTTTGTTTATAAAAGTTTTAATGTTGAATAAATGCATTTTCCCTTACTTCACAACCGACTTGAGTGCCTTAAGTAACACAAATTTGTATGTCAATGTGTCAGAACCGTACAAACCCCGACTTTTATGCGCCCTGCTGTGAATACTAGGGGGGATGTGTGGTCCGGCTCTTGGGGAATAACAACCGGCCCGCTACCGTGATCGGCAGCCGACGCCCCGGTCGGCCGCCGCCAGCAGAGCCCCGGGCCAGCGGCGGAACCCCGAGGGGGTCACACCAGCACACGATACAACACACACTCAACTAAATTTCACCCTCACTGCATGATTAACACACTCACTTTACCCGATTGTTTGCTGTGATACCACCTTGATTAATAAGATAAGGCGGTTTAAAAATACTGTTAAATAAAATAAATAAAATACAATTGTACAAAGCCCCGCACTTTCAAAGCCTCCTCCCACCCGGATGGTGTTGATAAATCTATTGCCTAACAATCCGACAAAACTGTCTTAATGAGACATTTTACTTGACACAGCACTGCTGTATGTCCCCCGAAGAAGGCGTTTGCCGAAACGCGTAGGGACTATCATCAATAAAGCAGTCTGTTACCAACCTACGTCTCTTGCTCCCTGTGTTCCACTAAAGCAGTCTGGTGTCCTAACTAAATGTGACCAATATCTTGTTGCTGGGCAGATTTCAGAGAGCACAGACTGTTAGCAGAGAACTCATGGCAGTGGGACATGTAGAAACAGGAAATATGCCCACCACAGACAAGACAGGGGGAGGGAAAGGGGGGTTGAAAGTCAAGCTAGAGACAAGCTGGTAGAAAATTGATAACATAGTTGCTAGCAATTGCGGAGGTCTGGAAGTCTGTGAACTGCTTGCACAAGAAACGGAGCTAAAACATAACCAATATGAATATATTACAGTAAAAAGTCACAACCGCAGCTAAGTGACAGGCTAAAACAATGCATTTAAGAGCAGTACTAGATAGCATTCATTGGGGAGGGAGAGGGGGAAGGAGACAAACAGGACCCATACAGAGAGTATGTGCTTTGTAGCTCAGCTTCTCTTCTCTTTGTCTCCTAACTTCCCAGCACTCAGGCAAACTGTATTTTTTTAAGAAAATAATGCTGCATTTGGCTTTTTGGCTAAGATTGTAACTGATTGAGAATAATAAACATCTCATTTCCTTCCAAGTATCTGAATTTCTTTGGAGCAGTGCGAAGTCAATCTTATATTTTTAGCGTACAACAGAACAGCTTTAGGCCACCAAAATGCCCATGAGTTATTTATTTTTATTTATTTATTTAAATGGATTTATATTCCGCTTTATCCTGTAAATCAAAGCGGTATGCACTTCAACCAGATCATGTTATATTGTATGTGGGCATGCAGTATATATTCAGTGCATTTGTGTAGGTGTAGATAATATGTAAATAATTTCATGATGCACTATTTACATGGTGAGCTTTATACAAAGAGCTATATACAATGGGGCAGAGCAGGGTTGACTTGAAAATGGGAGGGGATAGGGTTGGAGCAGGGCAAGGGGCAGGAACGTTTAGGATGCAGACTGTAGGGGATAATGGTCCGGTCATGTGATGTCCCCATAATATTCTATGTAGAGTGTGGTTTTGAGTAACTTCCTGAAGTCCTTAAGGTCCACCGTTGATCTTAGGCAGACCGGGAGGGAGTTCCATAGAGCGGGAGTAGCCAGAGATAGTACTTTTCTTGAAGTAGTTTGCCTTACTTTGGTGATTGCTCTGGGGGTCGTGATGGTGTCTGTGGTGCCTCTCCTCCTGGGACTGGTGCTTGAGTCAGAGCTAATGAGGGTCTGTAGACTGTTTGATAGGTTCTGTTTGATTTTAAGGATGTTTAGTAGGGTTTTATATCAGATGTGAGAACTAATTGGTAGCCAATGGAGGAGGTTCAGAATGGGGGTGATGTGATCGTGCCTTGAGGACCCAGTTGTTATGCATGCAGCAGTGTTCTGCGCCATCTGCAAGGGCCGGAGTGTGTGTTTTGGAAGCCCAAGGTATATGGGGTTGCAGTAGTCTAGGATGGGTGTGATTAGAGCTTGGAAAACTGTACGGAAGTGATCTTGGGAGAGAATTGGCTTGGGGCGTCTGATGCTTCTCATTTGAGGTATGCGTTCCTGGTGGTTCTGCTGATGTGAGACTGTAGGTTCAGATCTTTGTCAAGAGTCACTCTGAGGTATTTTACTTTGGGCTTTATTGGTATTATGATGATCATCCTGATAGTGGGTGGGGGGATGAAGGTGGTTTTTCGGGTGATGAGTAGTGCTTCTGTTTTGTTGTAGTTTATGGTCAAGTTGTTTGTAGAAGCCAGCTTATCATTTGTTGAAGGAAGTCCACTATTTTCGAGTAGTCTGGGTTGTCGAGGTTGATTGGGGTGTATATCACAATGTCCTCTGCATAGATGATGTATTGAATCTTGTGTTTATTGATGATGGAGCAGATAGGTTGTATGTATAGATTAAATAACAGTGCAGAGAGGGAAGAACCTTGCGGAACATCCTGTTTGGCTGTGTATGGTAGGGAGGTGACAGGACCACATTGGACTTGGACCTGGAGTTGTCTGTCTGTGTGGTATGAGGTGAACCAATTCAAGTTGGTGCATCTAGGCCAATCTCCAGTAGTCTTGATTGAAAAGTGCTGTGGTCGACTGTATCGAAAGCTGAAGTGATGTCGATGAAAATCATAATGATGCCTCTCTTGACATTTGTATTGCTTTTTAAATTTCTTTTTGTAATTGTTTTGTAAATTGTTTAGTTGTTGCACAAAAGATATGCTAAGGGGATAAATAAAAATGGAGAATTTTTAAATCACTAATGGTTATTTTATGCTGTTTGTATATTTTTCATAGAGATAAGAGTTTGGGTCATCCCCTGATGAAACTAGCCAAGTGAAACGCGACAGTGGCACCTAGGAAAGGTGTTGGGATTTACCGGGATTCATCAAACACACTAGTGAGAACCGAACCATATCAAGCACAGAGTTATAAAGAAAGATAAGTCAAGTTAATACTTGTGCTTTTGATAACACGTTATTTGTAATTTGGTTCAACAACAGCATGTATGTTTGCGATACATCTTCTCTTATTTTGAAAAGTGTTGAGAATCGGTCATTGATGCAAATAGGCACATGCGTTGGACAGTTTGAAGTCTTAAAACAGTGCCATTAAGTCTGAGACCTTCCCTTACACTCAGTATATGAAAAAAGGTTTGGCATAGATTGTAAAAAGAATGGCCATAAGAGTGAGTTGATAAAGAAGATATCAGGATGATATATAATCCCTGATGATAAAAAGTGAGTGACATTCTAATTTTTTTGACAGTATATCACTCAGAGACGTAGACCTTTTTATAGTTGTCTCATCACAAGAATGGAAGGTCAAGCAGTTTGGAAGGAAACGTTCAGTTTTCCACAAGACCAAATATTGGAGTTGGTTAAAGAGAAAACTCCATTTGCACAAGGAGAACTGGACATGAATATCCAAAATGTAACAACTTGGGAGTCACTATTAAAACTACAAAAAAGAATAGTGAGATCAGAACTACATCGGTTATCATTAATAGAATATATCAGTCAACAACAGAACCCACGTGGTCTGAGGATGTATAAAGATCCCCGTATGCATACTATGGACCAAGTATTTTTGGAAAAATGGAACAGAATATCAACAAATGTTCCTTGGATTTGATGGTGTTAAGAGTGGACACAACTAAAACCACTCTGATGAAGATTACCACAGAGGCAGAGGCAATGCAAAATAGTTTAAAGGCGAGTGAAACGGAAGACAAATATAATAAGAAAATGGAAGAGTTAAAGAAACAAATAGATACATTCCATCAAGAAGTAAAAATGATGAAGTCTAAAAAACGTAAAAGAGATAATGCTGACTACACAGTGGGGTATGTTTACCCTTGGATGGATACTAATCATAAAAGGAAGAAGATTAAAAAACCAAGTGAATTTTGAAGATACTTCAGAAGATGGTAGCAATACCGAGTCGCGTAAATCATCCAGGGAGGATTTTTTAGAAGAGGAGGATGAGAAGAAGAAAAAGAAAAAAGCATCAGGACGAGGAAGATATCAAGATCGTTCAGCTCAAAAACGAAAATAACAAGTCAATGCGATGCACAGGTGAATTTGGTAGTGAATATTTCAGGGATTCCACTCTCTCAAGATCAGATAAGTTTGTTGAATAAGGGATTATCCTGTGTCCCGTATGCCAGTTTTGACGCCTTTCAGTTTAGAATTGATTTTGAAAAGTTAATGAGAAAGCTTAGTTTAAAGAATTATTTCGCATCTCAGTCCCAACTGCAGGAAATACAGGAAGATCACCCCATACGAAGGGTAAAGTTACCTTTGAAATCCACTTGGTCTCCGCCTGGTCCATTACATCCAGCTTTGATAGTGTTTAGAGAGCTAGTTTTAAAAGAAATGCAAATTCTGGAAGACTTGTCAAGTAGGAATCTTAATACTCTGACAAACTCAGAAAAATAGCACTGAAAGAGTTACAACAACGAATTGACATTGTTATTAGAAGAGCCGATAAAGTGATGCTATAGTGATCCTAAGTCGTGAATATTATTTACAAGAAGCAATAAAACAATTGACTGACCACATGGTTTATCAGGTATTATTAGAAGATCCACAGAAAACCCTTCAGTTAACAATTAAGGAAATAACTCAGGTAGCATTGCAGGACAAGCTGATTTCATGAAAAGAATGGACCTATCTAAATAAGGTGACTCCCACTACAGCAAAGTTTTATACAGTCCCCAAAATACATAAAAATATGGATCGACCTCTGGGTCGACCTATAGTTTCTACCAGGGGGACTGTTTTAGAACCACTTTCAACGTTTTTAGATTCATATTTACGTCAACTGCTAATGGACATTCCGTCTTATGTGAAAGACCCCACACATTTTCTTACCATCTTAAGTAACTATTCACAGTGGGCTAGTTCTAGTGATATATTGCTAGTAACTATGGATGTTATATCCCTCTATACGAGCATCCCCCATTCGGCAGCGTCCGAAGTAGTAGACTGTTTTTTACAACAATGGGGAGATTTATCAGAACAACAGATAGTGTTTTTATTACGATTAGCACATCTGACTATTTTTCATAATTATTTTATGTTTGAAAATGTACTCTATCACCAGATTTCTGGTGTGGCGATGGGGGCCACTTGTGCCCCATCAATAGTAAATTTGTATATGAGTAGATTTGAGGAGAAATGGATGGGGCAGTCTGTATATGCTCAAAATGTGAAAATGTGGTGTCGTTACATAGACGATGTATTTATGCTGAGGGAAGGGTCTGAAGACCATTTGGGGTCATTTTTTCAATGGATAAATAGTTGTGACAGCAACATACAATTTATCTATGTTTATCATAGGGAAACGCTGGCATATTTAGATGTAGTGGTGACTAAAGGAGAGGGAGAATGGGTAACATCGATTTTTCAAAAATCAATAGATCAAAACACAATCCTGCATTATGGAAGTGCACATCTCCCTAGACTAAAGGAAGGTCTTCCTTTCTCTCAGTTCTTGAGATACCGCCGGAACTGTTCTGAGGAACGTGAATTTAAGAAGTTATCAAGACAGTTGGCGAGTAATTTTAGGGAGAGAGGATATCTCTCACCAATAATCAAGCGAGCGTATTCAAGGGCTTTGTTTAATAGAAGTTTGTTGCTTGAATCTAAAACAAAAATAGTAAATGAAAATACAGATAATGTTAATTTGATTACAAGATATTCCCCACTGAGTGGGGGAATTCAACGTATATTAAAGAAACATGGGAACATCTTGAAGGCAGTTCCGGGGCTTGAAAATAAGAAGTTAAGGTGTGTGTGGCAACGTAATAATAATTTAAAAGAAAAACTTAGTCCAGCGGTATTATGATCCCTTGGACCAGCGGCAACTTTACTGCATTTGGAAGCAGGACATAAAAAATGTGGGCAGTGTGCGATTTGTAACATTACCATGGAAGTGAATTCTTTTGAACAGCATGGGGTTACATATCATTTAAAAGAACATACAACGTGTGAGTCCACATTTGTGGTTTACATTATTAAATGTCCCTGCGATTTAATTTATGTGGGAAAAACTATTTGACCGTTTAAGATAAGAATGGGGGAACATAAAAGTCGGTTAAAATGCAGGGTGAACACTGCTTAACAAAGGGTCATCGTTTTGAACATCTGAGGTGTTTCTGTATAGATAAAATAAGGTCGGGTATAGCAGGTAAATCGCAAGAGCAAACTTTGCTCTTAAGAGAACAAAAATGGATTTTCATTCTGAAATCAGTGATGCCGGCTGGTCTGAATGTGTGTGTAGATTGGACGTCCTGTGTATAAAGGCCGATAAGGGAAAAATTATATCTTGAACAAATGACTAAAAAAATGTTTAGGGGAGGGGGGGAGGCATCCTCAGAGTTTAATATTGGAGAACAGATGAAGACTGTTTAAAAGAGTGAGTAGATATGAGAAGTTAAAAGCGTGATAGAATGAGATTGACTCAACGTCACCCGAAAATCGCATTGATGTCATCGAGGGGTTTAAATTACAGGGAGCGATGACTAGTTTGCATGCGCGGTGTTTTCAACGATCAAGCCGGTTGAGAGGTTATGGTTTTAGTAGCTAATGAGACGCATGCAGCAATTAGTATTGTTTGGGTAGGTGACTTTCTTGTATTACTTTTTGAATTTCTTTTTGTAATTGTTTTTGTAAATTGTTTAGTTGTTGCACAAATGATATGCTAAGGGGATTAATAAGAATAGAGAGTTTTTAAATCACTAATGGTTATTTTATGCTATTTGTATATTTTTCATAGAGACAGGAGTTTGGGTAATCCCCTGATGAAACTAGCCAAGTGAAATGCGATGGTGGTGCCTAGGAAAGGCGGTGGGATTTACCGGGATTCATCAAACACGCTAGTGAGAACCGAACCATATCAAGCACATAGTTATAAAGAAAGATAAGTCAAGTTAATACTTGTGCTTTTGATAACACGTTATTTGTAATTTGGTTCACCAACAGCGTGCATGTTTGCGATACATCTTCTCTTATTTTGAAAAGTGTTGAGAATCGGTCATTGATGCAAATAGGCACATGCGTTGGACAGTTTGAAGTCTTAAAACAGTGCCATTAAGTCTGAGACCTTCTCTTACACTCAGTCTATGAAAAAAGGTTTGGCATAGATTGTAAAAAGAATGACCATAAGAGTGAGTTGAGAAAGAAGATATCAGGATGATATCTAATCTCTTTCTCCTCTGGCATTAGCTTCTCTGCATTTCTGGACAATTTTCAGAGTTTCTTCAGTCATCCATTTTGGCCGTTTTTGCTTTTTCACCATATGTAGAGACTTATCGCTTTCTTCCAACACAACCTTCTTGATGTCATCCCATAACTCTTCTGGAACTCTTGTAATTTGTATCTAAAGCAACAAATCGATTTCTCAGGCAGTTTTTAAATTCCAGTGGTATATTTTCAAGGTCATATTTTGCTACATTCATGAATGACTTGCTCTTTTTCAACTCTAGCTTGAGTTTGCATACTAGTAGTTGGTGATCTGTACCACAGTCAGCTCCAGGTTTTGTCTTTTGTTGATGTTATTGAGCTTTTCCATTGTTGTCTTCCACAGATGTAGTCAGTTTGATCTCTATACAATCCATTGAGTGAAGTCCAGGTGTAGTCAGCACTTGTGTTTTTGGAAGAAAGGTTTTGAGATGAATAGATCATTGATCTTGCAGAATTCTCTCAGTCTTTCTCTAGCTACATTTCTGTTGCAAAGTCCATATTTTCCAACCACTTTGCCTTCTTCTTTGTTGCCAATTTTTGCGTTCCAGTCACCCATGACTATCAGGATATCCTGTTTGCATGTTCTGTCAATTTCAGCTTGTACTTGTTCATAGAACTCATTGTCTTCCTTTTCAGCAGCTGTTGTTGGGGCATATACCTGAATTATAGTTGCGTTGATGGGCTTTCCTCATAGATGAATAGAAATTAAGTGTTCACTGACTGCATTATATTTCATTACAGTTCTTGCAAATTTCTTCTCAGCTATAAATGCAACACCATTTCTTCTTTGTCTTTCATTTCCAGCCTAGTAAACCATATGATCAACAGATGCAAAGTGCCCAAAGCCAGTCCATTTCGGTTCACTGACACCCACCAGATCAAGTTGTACATGTTCCATTTCATTTTTGACCACCTCCGACTTCCCTTGGTTCATGCTTTGTACATTCCATGTCCCAATATGTAAGATATCTTTGCAACTTCTGACTCTTTTCATCAGCAGATCCAACCACATCATAAATGCTCGCTTTACTCTGAGAAGTCTTCAGCTCATCCCCAGTAGGCATTTGAGTTTCTTCCAACCTGGGGATTTCATCTTCCAGCACTATAGTGCAATTTGTTTTGTGACTATCCATTGGGTTTTCGAGGCAAGATACTGAAGTAGATTTGCAAAGCCTTTCTTCCACGCAGTTAATTCCAGTGTTGTTGCAGTTGTCATATAAATATGATCCTCCGCTTACAACACCATCCCTTTCTGCTGCTGCCCAGATGGGTGGTTTGTCTTAGCCAGACAGGTCTCAGCTGAGATGCCAATCTTGGAAGACCTTGCCAATAGCTAAGCTACTGATCCTCTCAGCATGACTGATGCACACAAGCCCTCACAGCACGACAAGCTACAAACCAAGTGAGGGTTTATAATTTATAATTTATAAGAAGATATTTATAATGGTTTGTGTTTTGTGTGGGTGTGTGAAAGTGGTTTTAAGTTAGATTTTATTGTAACATCTGTTTTAATAAATTGGGCATGCATGTTTGGAAACTGCCTAGGATTGTAGATGGGTGGCACATACATTTTAAAGTAAATTAAATTTATGCAAATGAGGCCCAATAGATTATGTAAATGCTTATGTAAATGAGACCCTGCCATGAGTCTCCATTCATGGCTACCCATCACCCTCTGGCTACCCTGGGAGCATCAAGAGAAGGGGTGGGCATAGAGAGGAGGGGAAGTGGGCAGAGTTTAATGGAAGGGATGTAGATAGAGGAGAGGGGCAGAGCATGAGGGAAGCAGCAGAGGTAGAGGAGGATAGGAGAAGCAAGTTGGAAGAGAAATAGAAGGTAAGGAGTGAAAAGCAGAGAAGGGAGAAAGATTAAAAAGTTGGGTGGGAGGGGAAGAGTTTCTGGCTGGATGAAATGGAAGGAGGAACACTACAGGAGGAAGAGTACTGAAAGGGAGGCAAAATCATGCAAGAGGGTTGGAGGAACAGGAGTGGGTTCTGGAGGAAAGAAGAAACTGCAAAGGAGAGTGAAATCTACATACCTTATCCGCACATTTACAATTCCCTGATGTGTGCCTGTACACACACACATGCACACACGCCACCCCTAACACATGCACACATACAGTCCCCCCTCCATACACACACCCCTCTTCAATCCCCACTGATGAACATACCCCAGTACTTTACACTCACACCTAACCCCTCTCCCAAATACACACATACATACACTAACAGATAAACAGCTGAATTACCAGTGGAAATAAATATTTACATCATACCATTAATTCACACACACACACACACACATGAACCTGATATACACCATCAATCCCTATGCCTAACCAGCCTGATTCCTTACTGAGATATACTTTATTATGGCTCTTTCAACCAGATCTCCCATACAGACGTGCCTGAATCTGTGAATGAAGAAAAGGGGACATGCACCATCTTGTCACACTATACATATATACTTTTCAACATGTTTTCATTTTTTTTCACAAATCTGATGTTTGTTTTGCTTTATTTTGTTTAAAGAAATGAAATAATCATCAAATAAAACAAATGAAATGACAGAAAAGGGCAAGTGTGAAATTAAAAAAAAAATTGAAAAGAAAATATTTACTGTGCTCTACCTTAAGAAGTGCCTGTTTTATGAAAGGTATGGACTATTTTTACCGACAGGGGGATAATTTCTGTTGAAAATCTTATCCAAGTAACTTCTTATTTACCCAGGCAAACTGTTTAAAAATTGTCCTTCCCTAAATATGCATGGCCCTGCTATACAGATTGTATATCTCTGGATAAGCCCTCCTGCTTCACTATAATGAGTTTATAATACAAACATAAACTAAGGGGCATATTTACAAAGCTGCACTAGCTGTTAACGCGAGCTTGAGCACATGGTAATGTACCACGATAACAGTGCACACACTAAACAGACAGTGCAAGATTAATTCCATGCTAATTGCTTAGTGCAAGATGGAGAGGGAAATGGGTGGGGTAGGGGTGGAGTGTAGGCATGTTTACCCAATACCATCATTGTGGGGGTGACACTCGCATTCGCTGTCAATGTTGCAGTTAGCGTGGGTGCACTTAATGCCACATCAATGAGTGGGGTTAAGTGCATCCGCATTGCAGCCATTGAACATTAAAGCTCAAATCAACATGATCTCCAGGAACAAGCAGGAATGTAGTCTTCACATATGGGTATCGCCGGTACCGATGGAGCCGGCGTGGGAACGCTCCCCAGCATCCAATAGGAACGCTTTTGGGAGCATCCCTCAGCACATGCGTGCTGCCTTTCCGCCTTTCCAACTGTCCCTCTTCAGTTCTTCGTTTTCCGTGGAGCCGACAGGACACATACCTTGTCACCGCAGAAAATTTCTTCTTTAAACTTGTTTTCTTGTGGTCGCATCTGCCTCTGCACGACACCTACCGGTACCGCCAGTTCTTTTTCCTTCTTTTCAAAAAAAAAAATACGTATATATATACTTTATGAACTATTCTCTTCAGAAACTTTTCTTTTGGTGCTAGGCGCCATTTTGGGCATTAGGCCCCATTTTTCCTAAAAGATGGAAAAACGAGCTTGTGGTTTTAAAAAATGTACTAAGTGTGGCGGTACCGTTTCCATCACCTACATCCAAGACTGGTGTCTCAAATGTTTAGGCCCTGACCATTCTCCATCTGAGTGTCTCTCTTGTATGGGGATGACTAAAAGAGGAAGACAGAACCGGGCTGCAAAGCTCGGTACCCTCTTTTCTTCGGATGCCAGGTCTATTGCATCGACGTTTTCGAGAGCCTCGTCTTCCTCCCATGGATCTCAGGTAACTAAACATAAAAGCCGGTCCTCAAAGGGTAGCTCTCCTTCAAAGCATCGAGAGGCCATTGGCATTGCCCTTGAGGAAACTACACCGGCAAAACAGCCCCGGCGGGAGGCTTCGGCCTCCAAAGCATCAACAGGGTCCCAGGATGTTCTCGAGGCCTCGACCTCGGCAGAACTACTGGTGCCATGCTCAGGGGTTCTGGCCCCTTTTACCGGTACCGATACCCAGGCATCAGCAGTGTCGATAGACCAGAGATTCCTTGCTATCGAACGCAGTCTTGCAGCTCTCCTTACAGCTGCAGTACCGTTGACACCGGCGGTTCAACAGGCACCGGTACCGACACCAATACCGATGCTGGTACCAGCACCGGTACAGATACCGGTACCAGCACCAATGGTACTGGCCCCGGTGGGAATTCTTCCCATGCTGACTTTTTCTGGCAATCGACAGATCGGCACCGGACCATCTCGGTACCGACTTCGATCGATAACGAGACCGTGCTTTGCATGAACATCGGGATCAGAGTTACTTCGAGTCCTCCGATTCCGAGGACTCTGATAATTCTGCCGGTACCAGAGTGTTTCTCCCGGAAGACTCCTCTTCTCGCCAACGCAGGATGTCTCCTCCGGAAGACATGTCTTTTCAGGATTTTATTCATGATGTCGCCCGAGGCCTTTCAATCACAGTAGCTCCTGAAAAAGAACTTAGAGCAAAGGAATTGGAAATTCTCCAATACCCTAAGGCTCCCAAGGAGGCAGCCACTCTGCCCATTCATGAAATTCTTCATGATTTGATGCTCAGAATGTGGGAGACACCTTTGACCACATCTCCTCATTCTAGGAGATTCGATACCATGTATCGAGTTCCACCATGTCCTGGTTTTAAAAAGACTCAGCTGCCACACCATTCAATGGTAGTGGAGTCAGCCATGCGTAGGATGAAAAGTGCAAAGAGACATGCATCCAATCCTCCAGGTCTTGAATGCAGTACTCTTGACGCTTTTGGGCGTCAAACATTTCAGGCTTCCATGCTTTCAGCTAGGATCAGATCATATATTTTATATATGGGAATGTTCCTCAAAGTTATCACAGGAAATTTGGAGCTTATGAGCCCCATTCTCCCTGATGACAAATGACAAGACTTCCTTACTCTTGTCAAGCATGCTCAAGACGTCTCAAAGTTTGTAAATCATGCAGCC
The DNA here is from genome assembly GCA_033557465.1 of Ichthyophis bannanicus. NCBI lineage: Eukaryota > Metazoa > Chordata > Amphibia > Gymnophiona > Ichthyophiidae > Ichthyophis > Ichthyophis bannanicus. The sequence continues at coordinate 233,825,860 of CM066034.1, read as the reverse complement.
TTTCACTGTTTTGAATGCATCAGCAGAACTTCTGCTATTGCAATTGGTGTACGTCGGATTGCCTGGCTACAGGCATCAGACTTGGAGATTTGGGTACAGGATAAATTAGGAAACATCCCTTGCACAGGAGAAAACCTCTTTGGCAAGAATTAGCAGGAAAAGGCTAATGAGATAGATGCTAACAATATCACTCTAGATACATTGTCAAAATCTACAACCACTCCAGCCAAAAAGAAACCCTATAAAAAACCCTTTTTTAGTAAAAAAAAGGAAGTTTTATCCATCCTATACCCATCAAGGGCAAGCTCAGAGTCAAGTTGCCCAGAAAGGTCAACAACAACAATCCAGACAACAAAAGAAGCCAAAAGGCCTTAGAGCTCAACCAGCTCCACAGGCCCAGCCCCCTCAAGGGCTTTGACTCCTTCATAGAGAACTTAGCCCTCCTGCCTCTGAAAGGTCCAGAACCCCTAAACATTCCAGACAGGTTGTGTCATTTTTTGCCAACAGATGGCACCAAATAACAGCAGAAAATTAGATTATGTCCATTGTAGGAGAGGGGCACAAGCTTCATTTTCAGTGTGCCCCCTCCTACAATCATAAGACAGTTCAATTCCCAAACCTCTATAGACAATCTACTGGATCGAGAGGTCTCAACACTCCTTGCTCAAAGGGCAATAGAGGAGGTGCCCATTCTTCAACAGGGTACAGGGTTCTACTCCCCTTATTTTCTTATTCCAAAGAAAACAGGAGGACACAGACCCATTCTAGACCTCAGAGAATTGAACAAACATCTGTTTTGAGAAAAGTTCAAAATGATTTCTCTGGGAACTCTTCTGCCATACCTTCAAAGTCAGGATTGGCTTTGTTCTCTAGATCTAAAGGATGCATATACTCACATTCTGATCCATTCAGATCACATGAAATTCTTATGATTCATTTTCAAGGGAAAACATTTCCAATATAGGGTCCTTCCTTTTGGTCTGGCTTCGGCACCAAGAGTATCTCATCACCGAGACGTGGCTGTCCACGTCCGACTCAGTCATCCTACACAAACTGGCCCCTCCTAACTTCAACGTCCACCCCTGCTACAGATCTGACAGAAGAGGTGGAGGAGTACTCATCCTAACAAGAACTACAATACCAGATCACCTCCGCCAGTAGTACCACAAACCTAGACTCCATCACCATATCAAATAAATACAGCAACATCAGTTTGTTTTATAGGGCCCCATCACCCTCCCCAGATGATTTATCCACCATCATAGACATTGCTGGAAACCCCCAGAATCCTCGTGCCCATAACTTGTGATGGGAGATTTCAACCTCCCCGCTCTTCAGGACAACCACGCCGAGGCCTTCACAGAGGCGCTTACTGAGTTAGGCTATGTCCAACTAGTAAATGCCCCCACACACGTAAAAGGTAACAAACTGAACCTGATATTTGCCCCAAAAGATATAATCAATGCCATGTACAAGACAGACCTCACTATAAGCCCTATACCATGGTCCGACCACAGCATGATAATGTTCCAGATACCATCACACCACTTACAAAATGAAAACCAGACCTCAAGTGAATCCACTGATGCATTCTCAAAACGGTTCTGGCAATTCAATATGGAGGACGTCATGGAGAGAATTCAGCCGCTCCAAAACCCCCCCAGCTCAATGCCTTGATGACATGATCACCTCATGGAATGCATGCCTTGATGCTGAAGTCAAACTACCTATCACCAAGAAAGTAGCAAGGAGAAGGAGAAACACACCTTGGTTCTCCCCCGAACTCTGAACATCACTTCTCAAACTCAGAAAGCTCGAAAGAACATGGCGCCGATCCCGATCAGCCGAGAAACTTGAATTGTACAACGAACACCTGAAAAGACACCGAGCTGACATAACAACACGAATGAAACAATATCATGCGGAGATACTACAACGTTCACTAAACAAGCCTCACAAGCTCTTCAGCCTAGTTAAGACCTTAGCAAAGGAGCCCTCACCCACACAACCAAACCACCCTGACCCCCAAGAATATGCGGACTTCCTGCATGCCAAGGCAAGCCAGTCCAACACACCTACCGCATATAACTCTCTCCCAACAACCCTACCACGCACTGCAACAACTGTCACCAAACACACCATCACTGCGTTCTCTGGCCCATCGGAAAGAAACATACAGGACATCATCTCCTCCATAAACACCACCACAGTACCTAATGACCCATGTCCGGCATTTTGGATAAAATCCCTGCGGACTGAACTCAGCCCTTTCCTCTCCAAACTCATTGGGCTATCTTTATCAACAGGGACATTCCCCAAAAGCCTGAAACAGACAGCAATAAGACCGCTACTAAAAAAACAGCAAACTGGACCCAGCACGGATGGATTCATACAGGCCAATATCTAGTATCCTGCTTCTGGCGAAAATCATCGAGAAACTTCACCATCATATTGAGATAAGTGCACCCCTCGACCCCTGCAAACATGGCTTTTGGGAATCGCATGGTGTAGAAACATTTCTGACCACATTATTCAACACCCTTACCATTGGATTGGACAACGTCAAACAAGGGTTCGCACTGATCTTCTTGGACATTGCAGCAGCCTTTGACACTGTATGTCACGAAATACTCCTCTCCCGCCTCAGCGAGAAGGGCATTCAGGGAAATGCCCTAACATGGTGTGCATCGTATTTGACAGACCGATGGCAACATGTACGTGCCGGCCCTTCCACCTCCGCACCTTTCCTCCAAGAAAAAGGCGTTCCACAGGGATCGTCACTTTCAGCCCTACTATTCAACATTTACATGCAGCCCATATATAATCTCATCCACTCTTTCAACATTAACTGCCTGATTTACGCCAACAATGTTCTCCTCTACATGCCTTTCCTGTTAGACAAACCAGACCTTGCACCCCGCTCTGCCTGTTTCGATGCAGTTACAGATTGGTTACACACGCAGAAGCTAAGAATAAATTTTCAAAAAACAGAGGTCCTGTTCCTCACAAGAAATACAACATTCATCCCACCCAGCTCCCTGAAGGTCAGGGATGCGGAACTCCTAAGCAAGCCTTCAATCCGGTACCTTGGAGTTATCCTTGACCAACAGCTCAATATGAAGGCCCAGATAAGCAATATGGTCAAGGCAATATACAACAAAATCAGAACACTTCGCCACCTGAGACAACTGCTGGAACCAGAAGATTTTCGGACAGTCTATCAAGCTTTAGTGACCCCGCATTTTGATTACGCGAATGCCATATTACACGGCCTTCCAAAAACCATCATAAACCCGCTGCAACTAGCCATGAATGCAGCCGCCAGAATTCTGCAAGGGGCATCAAGGAAGTAACATATAACACCAATCCTAAAAAATCTGCATTGGCTTCCAGTCCAAATCAGGATCGCTTTCAAGGTGCTGACACTGACTTTCAAAGCCATACATAAATGCTCCTCTACATCAATCATAGATCTTATTCAGACTACACCCCCTAACAGAGCGAGAAGGTCAGCCGCTATCAATACTTTGATCCTCCCTAGGCAGATCACAAAATGCTCACAAGCAGCCAGGACCAGAGCATTTTCGCTTTATGCACCTACCTGCTGGAACGCCCTACCCCCCGCCCTGCTATCAGGTCCATCAAGGACATCTCCCAATTTAGAAAGGCACTTAAACATCATCTGTTCCTACTGTACTACATTGACCAGGGACACCTTCCACATCAAGCCACGCTCAGTGGCCCATATAGACAACCCACGAGAAACAACCATGCAAGATTGAAACCAAGCCCGACAGACCCTGAGCCCCCCGACAAGTAGCAACACTTTCACCCCAATGTCAGCAAGTATGCAGTTGAGCCAATATGTACATAGTTGTTATTCCTGAACATATGCTGTTAATCTACTTGTATATAGTTACCCTGTTCAAACCTGTACATATCCCCATGTTATATTGTAAGTCCAGTGCAGACCTCCTGCACTGCACAGTTGTGTTGGATGTAAACCACACTGATACCGAAGAGCGCTGTATATAAGAAAGTTAAATAAATAAATAAAATAAATATTCACAAAATGCATGGCAGTAGTAGCTGCATTTCTGCGAACCCTAGGGATATTCATCTTCCCTTACTTAGACGACTGGCTCATTCGAGCCCCTACGGTTCCAGAAGCCAGCTCTGCACTGTCTCGCACAATGCGAATCCTTCAATACTTGGGATTGGTCATAAGAAACATAGAAACATAGAAACCTCCCAAAATCTCAGCTTGCTCCGTCTCAGTCCCTGGAGTTCATAGGAGCTTGTTTAGACACCAGACAGTAAAGGACTTTTCTCCCACAACCCCGCTGTCTTTGCATAGTGCACCTAGCTTCTGAAGCAGTGGTGAAGTCCTCCCTAACTGCTCGAGAACTACTACAACTATTGGGACATATGGCATCCATGGTTCATGTGGTTCCCTATGCTCACCTTCATAGCAAGCAGCCCAGTGGACCCTATTCACACAGTGGACACAGGCCACAGGACATCTGTCCGACAAAATATCAAACTCACAATGACTGATTTTGTCCCTCCAATGGTGGCAATCACTGGAAATCTTCTAGTGGGATCTCCTTTCCAGCAATCCCTATTCCAGGCCACCCTAACAGATGTATCACAGGTGGGATGGGAGGACACCTGCATCATCTTTCTACCCAGGGTACCTGGACTCCACAGGAGGCTTGTCTTCACATAAACCTCCTGGAACTCAGAGCAATCTATCTAGCTCTTCGAGTATTCCATACCCAGCTCAGCTACAAGGCAGTCCTAGTCCAAATGGACAATCAAGTAGCCATGTTCTACGTGAACAAGCAGGGCGGAACAGGCTCTCTATCGTTATGCAACAAAGCTTTGCGACTATGGGCCCTTGCCAGAGAGCATCAAATTCACCTTCTCGTGGTATACCTTCCAGGCATTCAAAACCTTTGGGCAGACAAACTCAGCCAAGTATTGCTGCCTCACGAATGGTCTCTCCACCTAGACCAGGTGGCCAAGATATTTCAGATCTAGCGAACTCCAGACATAGACCTATTTGCAAGTCCACTGAATGCCAAACTTCCCTGGTTCTGTTCCAGAATTCCGACTCAAAATAGCCAGGCAAGGGACGCCTTCCTTCTTCACTGGGGTCACGACTTCCTCTATGCCTTCCCACCTATTCCCCTCATCCCCAAAACACTCTTCAAGCTTCAGAGAGACAGAGGTCATATGATCCTCATAGCGCCATGGTGGCCACGCCAAACATGGTATCCCCTGCTTCTACATCTCTCTCAAGCTGCACCTCTGGAGTTAGGGTGTGCTCCAGATCTTCTCTCCCAAGAGAACGGGATGCTATGGCACCCGAATCTCCAGTCCCTGCATCTCAGGGCCTGGTTGCTGAAAGCTTAGACCTTCAGGATCTCAACCTTTCCCAACAGGTAAAAGATATCCTTCAGGCTTCTAGAAAACCTTCCACAAGAAGCTCTTACACCTTCAAGTGGAAGCGTTTTACTATAAGGTGTTCTCATAAGGGGTTAAACCCCCTTATGATACCTTTGGAATCGATACTAGAGAATCTCCTTCATTTATCAAATTCTGGTCTAAAGACCAATTCAGTAGAGTCCATCTTAGTGCAATTGCAGCTTCCTATAAGCCTCTAAATGGGCAACCAATTTCCTCTCATCCACTCATATCAAGATTTATGAGAGGTCTTCTATTAACAAAGCCTCCCATCAGGCTACCACCGGTTGCATGGGATTTAAACCTAGTTCTCGGGCAGCTCATGAAACCACCCTTTGAACCTTTAGCTACTACAACCCTAAAACTTTTATCCTGGAAGGTCATCTTCCTAATTGCAATCACCTCTGCACGTTGCATTAGTGAATTGCAAGCTTTGTTGGCTGATCATCCTTATACTAGGTTTCACCATGATAAGGTTGTTCTCAGAACTCATCCACACTTTATGCTAAAGGTGGTTTCGCCTTTTCATTTAAATCAATCAATTTATCTTCCTGTATTCTTTCTGAGGCCTCATGCCTCTAATGCAGAAAGGAACCTTCATACTTTGGACTGTAAAAGAGTCTTGGCTTTTTACCTACAAAGAATACAGCAACATAGAAGGTCTTCTCAACTTTTTATTGCTTTTGATTCTAGTCATTTGGGACTTCCAGTCTCCAAGAGAACTCTATCCAAATGGATTGCACAATGTATATCCTTTGCTTATGAGAGGAGGAGTCGTCCTCTTTACGGCCATGTCACAGCTCATAATGTGAGAGCCATGGCAGCCTCTATGGCTAACCTTCACTCTGTGACTATCGATGACATTTGTCGAGCAGCTACCTGGGCTTCCGTACACATCTTTACAGCCCACTACTGCCTAGATAAAGCCTCCCGTCGGCTTTCCTTCCTTGGCCAAGCTGTTCTTCAAAATCTCTTTCAAACCTAATTCAACTGCTGCCCACCGACCCTGGTGGGATGCCAGAGATCAATGGGAGGACGCATGGCCCACCTTACTATAGGTGGCAGCTTCCTGGGGCTATCTCCCTGGCATCTTCAGCTAGGGAGTCCCCATATGTGAAGACTACATTCCTGTTTGTTCCTGGAGATAGCATAGTTACTCACCTGTAACAGGTGATCTCCGGGAACAGCAGGAATTTAGTCTTCACAACCTACCCACCTTCCCTAGGAGTTATCTCGCTATCTCTCTGTCTCTTTCCTCTCTCCCTCTATCCTTTCACTCAGCTACAAACTTAATTGAAGAGGGACAGTTGGAAAGGCGGGAAGGCAGCACATATGTGCTGAGGGATGCTCTCAAAAGCGTTCCTACTGGATGCTTTGGAGCGTTCCCACGCAGGCTCCTTCGGTACCGACAATAACCATATGTGAAGACTAAATTCCTGCTGTTCCTGGAGATCACCTGTTACAGGTGAGTAACTACGCTGTATCTCAGGGGCAATGCTATGCAAGAAGTGCAATGCCTGCAAAACCCTAGCACACTTTTAGTAAGCACACTCCATAGATCATTGTATCAGATAAATATCATATGGCCCATCTGATCTGCCTGCCTGTACCATCAGTTCAGCTCTCCCTCAGAGATATGCTTATTTGCTTTAAGCACACTGGCATATCTTTGGTTAAACCATTGTCGTTATAAAAGATAAGAGAATTTCTAATGGTTAAGGATCTCAGAGCCATACAATTGAAACCAACACATTCATATTTTTAATTAGCAATCATGTCAGTGAAAAATCAATCCTAACACGGTAATTCAAGGGTAACCTGCAAATATGAGAATGAGATTAGCCTGTTTGTCCGTTATAAATGATAAAGTAATCAATTCATTATAACCTGCTTGGAGATTAAAGCCATTACATAGACCATCAGACAATTTTAAACTCAATTTGTGTGTCAACATTATAAGCCATTAGGAGAGACCACAAATGCACAGTGAGCGATAATATGGATAAAGAGCCTTTAGCCATTCCTGTTTGTCATAAAGAAATTTAGAGAGAATTTCAGCTCTTCAGTTTGTCTAAATCTAAAGATAGCATGTTTAACGAGGGGAGACTGAATGAAAGTTGGGAGCAATGGAGTGTATCCAAGCGCTAACTTGGTAAAGGTGATAAATGAACCTTGAGAAGGAAAAAGAAGAAAAGAGATATAAGTATTGACATAGAAGGATGCAGTATGATATAGAGAATGCCAGACCAGTGAAAGCCACAACAAAATGCATGGCAGGCAATAAATAGTTCAAGAGCAGTTGTCTCTTCTTGAGAACGTTTTGAAGTCCTTCCCTATGTTTAAACCTTTGATTTGAAAATGAAAATGCACATATAAAAAATGTAGATATGAATATGTGGTATGTGAGCATAGAATAATTTTCCAGATCAATATCTGTGTGACAATTTGGGTACACAAAACATATGCATTTTGCAAATACATAATTTTTTAAAGTGCATAAATGTATTAGAAAATATACAACTTATTTAAAACAAGTCCTTTAGCATTCTCTCTCCTTCAACATAGCACTATGTTTCAAAAAGGTACTTATCTTTTCTGCTTCAAGGAGCTAGGCTCTTATTTTCCCCAGTTATAACCATCATCCGTCGACTTCAGTTCCATTCCATCCATTTAATTGTGGTCTGTTTTTACCACCACATAACTATACTGGAGTTATACCAAAGGACTTGTTTTAAATAAAAGCTTCATATATATACATATGTTGCAAATGTCAAAATTCAGCTGGCACTTTTATGTTATCATAAACCGCTAGCATGCATATTTTAATTTCATCATTGGTCCTTTTAACCAGTTTTCTTATAGAGTGTGCTTACTGTATATTTTTGATGGTCCAAAAACGTTTTCTAAAACTATGTTGGTAAACCTGATAATGATTGCATTAAAGATTGATGTGGGTTCCTGAAATCTAGATAACTCTGTTTTGGCCTAAATTAGGATTGCCATTGATTTTTCACAATTAAAGGCCTGGTGCTAAAGATCTGTGCTAAACTTCTAATTTTTTTTTCTCATGCCCTAAATCTGCCCCTTTTGTCACCAACCTTTTAGACATCTAAATTTAGGAACTTAGGTTCCTAAACTGAAATTTTTTAGGTATAACTTTCAAAGTTAGGAGCCTAAACTATAAATATTGGCTTCACTGTGTCCTGTGTCTAGTATACATGTATGACATTTGCGACATGTATACCTAGCACACCCATTATGAATGTTGTGCTACACAGCTAGTGTGTTTCCTTGGTTTGAATCTTGAGTTTAAAGTGTTACGTCATGACTGAAGAAAGTACACTTAATACCACAGACCTTAAAAAAGGAAGTAAGAAAACGGAATGATTTTAGTAGCACAGCCCCAGTAGCGGAGTAACAATCTGAGGTACCAGAGAGCAAAATGAGCATATAAGCCTTTCCATTTTGAAATTATTGGCTTCTCACTCTGTAGAAATATGTAAGAATATACAAATTCTTGAAGGTACCGATGTCATGATCCACCTTTCAAAAAAAAATTAATTCTACAAAGTGGCAATATCACGCAACAAAGGTAAAACCAAAACTAATTTATAAGCTTGATATCTTGTAGTCTCTACAGAACTTTATCTAAAATCAAGATTCTGTTGCACATCATTTTTAAAGTATGCATTTCCTTTAAATATTGCTGATTTCTTGTTCTAAAGAGGTTTCAGCATTTTGAATAATGCATGAAGACTAGCTTGTGATCTATTCTCTGCTTATCACAGTGGATATTCATCAGCTGCAGTCTCTGACCAGTCTGTGACTGGAATATTTATTTGTGGAGTCCTGAATAGTGATCAAGATTTGCTGATGAACTTGAAAAAGAAAAGATAAGTGACACATGCAGATAACGTGTTCTAAATCAGGGAAAGCATTCAAAATGTATCGCCTGGAAATTTTTAAATTAATTCTATTTTTCATTGTTATACTAAAAAAAATATCATTCAGCCTAACAATGAAATCTAGTCATGTGTTTGCCAGCATATGATAAATGTGTAACTCGCCTACCTAGATATTTTTCAAAATTATTTAAACTGCTAACAGCCAGAGCTGTTAATGTGCACTAGTGCATTATGGTGTGTTAATGCAATTAGGGGCATGTTTATTAAGCCACCCTAATGGTTAGCATGGAGTGTAGCATGCAGTAAGTGCACTGCACTAAAAGTTATTGTGGGTTCATATGCTAAAAGTCCATTGCTAACTGGGCGGGCAGCATGTGATTGAGTGGGTTGGAGCAGAATGTGGGCGTTGATGGCGTATCATGATTAACATGGGCGTTTTGGGTACTCGCTAACTGCAAATGTTTCTGTTTACATGGATGGCATCTATGCGTTTGTAATATACTAACTGCAGCGGGATGACACGCATGCCCACTGAATTTGGCATGGGCCTCCAAGGTCTTTAGTAAACATGCCATTTAACACTAGAAGCCCCAAAAGGAATTTTACCTAGAAACCCCAAAGTGCGTCAAGTGACGCATTATCACGACGACTGCGTTTAGCATGAAATGCAGATGTGAATTAATGTGAAGTTATTTGTTAAATACATGCAGTATGTGATGTCGTTACATGACATCATCATGTATTTATTGTTTGTAATGTCGGAGTAAAACAGTGATTGAGATGCGCCACCTAGTGGGAACATGAATGTATACCTAGAAGCCCCAAAGTACGTCAATTGATGCATCCAAGACAATTGAATGCATCAATTGACGTACTTTGGGCTTCTAGGTTTAAATTCATTTTCCCGCTAGGTGGTGCATCTGTCATTAATTTTCGATGCACGTATTTGAACATCTTGACCTTGCTAACAAAGTCATGGAACCAACCAGGGAAAGCTGAACGCTGGATTTAGTGCTCACCAATGGTGATAGTGAGTGCCCCTGTAAGCAACAGCGATCATCACACGGTGTGGTTTGAGATAAAAGCCAAGGTACAGACCAAACATAGCAAGCTCAAAGTCCTAAACTTCAAACACACTGACTTCAATAAAATGGCCGAGTACCTAAAGGAGGAGATGACGGGGTGGAAGGAGATAAGGGAAGTGGAATTGCAATGGGCTAAACTAAAGGTGGCAATAAAAGGGGCAACAGATAAATATGTAAGAAAAGTAAATAAAAACAAGAGAAGGAAACCTATTTGGTTTTCCAAAGAAGTGGCTGCTCAAATAAAGGCAAAAAACACAGCTTTTGCAAAATTCAAAAGCTTGCAAACAGAAGAACACAGAAATGAATACAGGATCAAACTCAGAGTCAAAAAGAGAAATAAGGATAGCAAAATCAAAGGCAGAGGAAAAGATGGCTAAAGATGTTAAGGGTGGCGACAAAACTTTCTTCAGGTATATTCGGGAAAGGAAGAAGATCAGAGTTGGAATTGCAGGACTCAGAAGTGCTGGGAAAGGACTCGTGGAAAGTGACATAGAAAAAGCAAAATTGCTAAACAAATACTTCTGCTCTATTTTTACTAAAGAAAATCCTGGAGATGGACCAGCTGTGACTCCCAAATATAAAAATGGGAAAGAAGTAGATACCACACCATTCACAGAAGATGAGGTGTTGGAACAACTTGCTAAACTGAAAGTGTACAAAGCTATGGGACCAGATGGGATACATCCCAGGATACTGAAAGAGCTCAGAGAGGTTCTTGCAGAGCCGTTAAAGGATGTATTCAACAGATCCTTGGAAACAGGAGAGGTTCCTCAGGACTGGAGAATGGCTGATGTCGTTTCTCTACACAAAAGTGGTGACAGGGAAGGACTGTCAAACTACAGACCTGTGAGCCTTACCTCGGTGGCGGAAAAAGTAATGGAGGCGCTCCTGAAAGAGCGAATAGTGAACTTTCTCAAAACCAACAGGTTGCAAGATCCGAGGCAACATGTTTTTACTGAAGGATGGTCTTGCCAAACAAACCTGATCTAGTTCCTTGGTCACCCAGTCAAAGAACTCAATCAGGGGCATGCAATGGATGTCATCTACCTGGATTTCAGCAAAACCTTTGACACTGTTCCTCATAGGAGGCTTGTCAATAAACTCAGTAGCTTGTGGATGGGTCCCAAGATGGTAAACTGGATTAGAAATTGGTTGACTGACAGACGACAGAAGGTGATGGTACATGGAGCTCACTCGGTGATTAGCGGGGTGCCCCAGGGTTCGGTCCTGGGCCCGGCACTGTTCAATGTATTTGTGAGTGATATTGCTGAAGGACTGAATGGAAAAGTCTGTCTTTTTGCTGAAGACACAAAACTTTGCAACAGAGTGGAATCCCCCGAGGGAGTGGATAACATGAGGAAAGATCTACAAAAGCTGGAAGAATGGTCTAATGCTTGGCAATTATGATTTAATGTGAAAAAGTGCAGTGTCATGCACTTAGGTAGCAGAAATCCAAGGGAAATGTACGCAATAGGGGCGAGAGGTTGCTGTGCATGGTTCAGGAGAAAGACCTTGGTGTGACTATCTCTGATGATCTCAAGGTGGCAAAACAGTGCGACAAGGTGGTGGCAAAAGCCAGGAGGATGTTGGGCTGCATACAAAGAGGGATTATCAGCAGAAAGGAAGAGGTACTTTTGCCACTGTACAGGTCGCTGGTGAGGCCTCACTTGGAATACTGTGTTCAGTTTTGGAGACCATATCTTGCAAAAGATGTAAAAAGACTGGAAACTGTTCAGAGAAAGGTGACCAAAATGATCTGGAGCCTGCGTAAGAAACCTTATGAGAAGAGACGTGAAGACCTAAATATGTACTGCGACGCTCCTGCCCGGGCCCGAGAGCTTACAGGCAGGAGTGGCCTTGTAATGTCCCTGAGGAATAAAGCTTGTACTGGTCCCTGGGAATTCTGGGACTCGTAGTGTACTTGTATTTCCTTCAGGATTAAATTGTAGTCGTGACACGAATGGTAAGGCTGCAAGAAATTTATTGTTGTGGGGATATTTTCCAGCGCATCAAAATTCAATGGTACAGAACGCAAAAGGTGCAACTTCAGCCCAAACAGCTGAAACCAGGAACATAGGAAGTACAACTGAAATTAAGTTAGCTTCTAATCAGCTCTTCACAATCACAGCAGCTTTAACTCAGCAGTGCCTCATGTGGTCTTTCAGAATTATTGCAGCACCAAACAAACAGCTGTTCCTTCCACAGCGTGGCTTCTCAAAACAACAAATGAAAACAATTTGTAAACCTTTTAGCTTGGCAGCAAGTACAGCAAACTCTCTGTATTCTTTTCATACAGTGTTCAAGGGTTTCTTACATTGCTGTCCTCTTTGAGGCAGATTGAGCAATCCATTGGAGAAGGGTCTCCTAAGGCAGGCAGGTAATTATCCACTTGCATGCATTCATCAGAGCTAAGGCTATCACTGTCTCTGTCAGGCCTGCTAAGCTTCCCTGACCTCAGTTCCAGAAACTCTTGAAACTGTTTTAAAAGCAATTCAGTCTGTAAGTGCTCTTTATCCGTGTGAAAGTCTTTGGCAAGGGTAACACCCTTCCCCCACTTGCTATCAGCTTCTGCAGCTGGGTTTACCTTGTGAAGGTTAGCACAAATAAAAGGTTTCTCTAGTAAAGCATTAAAAGTAGAAAAGTCAGCTTTACCTTTAGCAGGGTTTGAATAAGAACTGGCACTTTTCCTCCAGAAGTCTCTCTGGTTCAAAAACTCAGCAGCCTTACTGCTATTTCCTCTGCTCTGTGAATTTCTCTTTGAAAAGCTTTCTTCCTGCTTTACTTCCTTGCTTCTGTAGCCTTGTTTGCTACCAGACCAGATACCTTCTTTCCATGTGCTGAATTTGCTAGCCTTCCCACGCCCAGGCTCTACCTTGTAGTAAGGTTCTTTCTTAGAGTGTGCTTGGCTCCAAGGTTGACTGCTCCAAGGTTCTGCCTTGCTCCAGGGTTCTAGCATTTTCCTCCTTCCTTTTCCCTCTTTTTCTCTTTCCTCCTTTTCTCTTTTCCTCCTCTCCTCTTCCCTCTCTGCTTGGGGATTTAAAAGGGCTTCATTTTCCGGCACGCCCTGACCTTCCCCTGATCGTGCCCAATCAGTGCAGAAGCCTGTCTCCTCCCCTGAGCTGGGGCATGTCCTTTGCTCAGCAGAGAGCTGTGTTTTTTTCAACTCTGCATTGGAAATCCTGTGTGCTAGTGCTGTTTCATTACTTCTACCAGGATTTTCCCCTATCTCCATCTCTTCTGGAGGGCATTCCTCACCACAGTACGCTTTGGAGGAGAGGAGGGATAGGGGAGATACGATTCAGACCTTTAAATACTTAAAGAGGAACGATGAACAAACAAACCTCTTCCAAAGACGGGGAAGCTGCAAAACTAGAGGGCATAACATGAAGCTGCAAGGTGGAAAATTGAAAGGCAATGTCAGGAAATATTTTTTCACTGAAAGGGTGGTGGATGCTTGGAATGCTCTCCCGATGGAAGTGGTGGGGGCAAACACGGTGACGGAATTCAAAACAGCATGGGGCAAGCACAGCGCATCCCTTTACTGCAACAGGATAAAAACAAAATTAACTGAACCATCTAACTTCTCAACAAACAGGGGTTTCCTAAATGGAGTGGTGCGTCCACCCCTAAACAAAGACATGGGGAGGGGTGGCCTGCACAGAGCGACAGGTGCACCCACTCTTGCCGTTTTGCTGGGCAGACTGGATGGACCATGCTGGTCTTTATCTGCCGTCATTTACTATGTTACTATGACTGACATGGTTCTAGCAGTGGCACTGGTATACAACTTCGAAGATGCATTTGCGTCAATTGACACACTCTGGGGCTTCTAGTGTTAATGGGCATTATTTACCACAGGCTTCATTTTATGCAATAGATCCTAGTTAGTGATAATGCACATTAATTGTGCTAGTACACTCAAACTTTTATATAGAGAGGGGCACTGAATATATGTATTAAATCAAGCGCCACTGCCAGTATTTAAATTAATAAGTTGACCCTGAGCACAGGCAGCAGAACCCAGAACCCTGTGGAGGATGCAGAAGCCAGGTAACTGGCACCCCCATCACCCTAGCAAGATCAATTGTTGATGGAGCCCCAGGGCAAGCACCAGTTTTTATGGCAGTGGATGTGTGTCCAAGCAGACCCACATGGGAGGAGGTGTGACAAATGTGCCAGTAGTCACAGCATGGACAGGTGCCCCATGCATGCACTGATGCTGCCAGATGCCCAAAGCAGTGACCCCCAGAGGTGCACAGAGGGACACTGGCCATCAGACCGATGCCACACACACCAGGAACCAGGACCAGTCAGTGTGTGAATGGCATGGATATATCAATGTGCGAGTCCCGCAGCAACACAAGAACATAAGTGTCCATTACCCACAGAACAGTGTGTCCCCTGCACCCACCCAAGGCCAGACCTATGAGGCAGTGCTATCCTGTGGACCCACCTATTTCCGAATCACCTGTGCCCACCCAAGTGCCACAATGTCACACTGACAGCCCTGGAATGTGACTGACACCCACCCTACACACCCCTGGCCAGACCCAAACCACCTGTGCACCACCATGGACCATAACTCAACCACCAAGCATGCCTCTCCCCAACCCAGGTGCTAGATGACCCTCCTGTGGCCCCTCCCCTGTGCCCACCCTTTGCCTCCCCCCCATGCTTTGGTCACCACGGTCACCGGTGTACATTGTGGTGACCAGAGGTGTCAGCTCATGCTGCCTGACTCCATGATACCCTCTTAGAATGATGAAAACACTATCTAGGGGCTGCTGCCCTGTGGACATAGCCCAAAGAGAGGGGGTATCTGTGTGGTGGGCCAACCAATAGTGCTGTGAGTATGTCACACCACTGGGGCCCAGGTGTGGAGGCACAAGTGCACATGCTGCTGAGGACACAAACTGTGAGAGCTGCCCCATCAGGCCCCTTACCAGACCCCACAGTAGGCACACTGAAGTGTGCACGGGGCTGTGTAGGGACAGACCGCCCAAGGACATGGCGCAGTTCCATTAGTATCTTCACCATGGTAGCCTGGAGGGTGTCGGTAGCCATGGTCAGTTGCTTTGTCATCATGACATATTTCTCCTGCAATGCTGTGAACTGGCGTAGCAGTTTAAGCTCTTCTTTGGACCGTGCCTGCTGGGCGGTGCTGTGAGCAAGCAAACACTCAGTACATTGCTGCAGGTGTCACTGTGCATCCCTGTGAGTGCACTCTGCTGGTCATCTCCATTGTCAATGGGTTGCTGTAGCTTGCTGTGCCTTCTGGGCAGTGTCCCAGTGCACCTGTCACCACCTTGATTCACATCCTCAATGTCACGGTTCTGGTGATATATGGCATTGATACAGCAGCACACATCAAGTCTCTGCCACTGCTTCTCATAGGCACCCACATGTGTGGATGCATCACCCACCAATTGTGGCAGCCGCTGGAGGATTTCCTCCAGCATGAGGGTCACCACACCCTTTGAGAACCTTGCCTTCCTGGTAGTGACCTTAGGTGCCATTAAATGGACTGTCTGTGACGCACAGGCAATGCCCAGAGGCCTGGGACATACCCGTCCTGGACGTGCATGCTGGAACATGCCATTGCATATGTATGTCTCTGTGTTGACAGCCCACAGTCATGTGCACATGCTTCTATGCCTGCACATCCCCCATAATGCAGCCACACAGAGTGCTGTGGATGACATATGCATGGAATGCAGGTGATTAGTAGTTTACCTCCTGTAGCAGGCGCAGTGGAGTGAAATGGCAATGGATAAGCAGCAGTCTGCAAAGAGGAGGCAGCTATTTATTTATTTAACCAGATTTGTATACCACTTTTTCCTTCAATCAAAGTGGCTGACATTACAATATGGGTCTACATTGAACAAGGAGGGGGGGGTGACAAGATGTACATAAGACGTTAGATGCTTGGCTCTTATCTTCACATTTAAAGGTATATTAGGGTCTTTAGTTTGCTTGATCATAGGATTCCTTGACTGAGAGGGTTTTGAGGGATTTGCAGAAATCTTTGAGGTCATTTAACGCTCGTAGTTCACCCGGGAGGGAATTCCAGAGGGCTGGTTCTAAGAGAGATATAGCTCTGTTTGAGGTTACTTGTCTTGTCTTATGGTATCCTGTGGGTGTGTGGAGTCTATTGCTGCCATTTGCTCGTCTGGGCTGGTTGGTTGTGTCCCTGGTTAGTAAACTGTGGAGGACATCTGTTGTACATAGGTGCATGATCTTGAATATGATTATGATTGCTTTGAATCTTCCTAGTGCAGAGATTGGTAGCCAGTGCAGCTGCCGAAGTATAGGTGTGATGTGTTTGTGCTTGGCTGTACCAGTTATGATGCGGGCAGCAGTGTTCTGCACCAGTTGGAGTGAGTGGATAGATTGCTTGAGTAGACCTTGGTATAGAGAGTTTCCGTAGTCCAGTATTAGGGTGACGACTGCCTGGCATATGGTGCGGAAATAGTCTTGGCTGAGGATCAGTTGGAGTCTCCTGATGAGTTTAATCATTGGTTTGCCTTAGCAGCGGTTTTGTTTATATGAGATTGTAAGTTTAGATTCTTGTCCATGGTGATACCTAAATATTTCACCTTGACCTTCATTAATATTGTTCGGTTTAGGATGCTGATGGCTTGTGGTGGGTTGCAATTGGGATTTCTGGACATGATCATTGCTTCCATTTTGTCGAAGTTGACTTTCAGGTAATTATCCATGAACCAGTTGTTCATGTCTTCGAGGCATCATATCATAGGGGCTATATCGGGAGCGAGTGCATCTAATGGGGCATGCACCATGATGTCATCGGCATATAGGTGATAATGCAACATATGTGTTTGATAATGCCACAGATTGGTTGTATATAAATGTTGAATAGTAAGGACGAGAGAGCTGATCCCTGTGGTATTCCTTGGGTGATAGTGAATTGTGTTGATTTTCTTTGGCCACATTTGACTTGCTGTGTTCTATTGCCTAAATATGATGTGAACCATTTTATTGTATTGTTAAGCAGCCCCATTTCCTGTAGGCGGTTCAGGATTATAGAGTGGGAGACTGTGTCAAAGGCCACTGAGATGTCTAAGAAAACTAGCAGAAATCAGTTTTTTATGTTGTCTAGGCCTTTCAGCAGATTGTCGAAAAGGGATGTGAGTAGAGTTTCCACATTGTGCTGTGGTTTCAAACCATGCTGCTGGGGGTCCAATGGAGCATTAATATCAATATATAAATGGGAGACTCGATATGGGGCGGTATGATTTTGGGTCGGTGGCGCTTTGCCTTGTACCCTTGAGGATGGGTCATGTCATATAGCTTGCTTGAGTGCATGTGGCACATGTCCTTGCTGTAGTGATTCCTTCACAATTTTGGGAATGTGCTGGCTTAGCTGGTCCTTGGAATCTATGATACACTCCACTGGGCATGGGTCTGATGGGGATGTCGTCGTATTTAGTATGTCTACGATGTCTTCTATGTGCTGTGCTGTTGGCATAATAAAGTTTTCCCAGATTTGTTGTGTTTCCATCCAATTTAGGTTGCATGCTGCAGGTGGGTGAGCCAGAATTAGATTAGTGTTCTTGTTTATTAAGTAGTTTGCGTACTCCTAGGAGTCGAGTTGATGGGCGTCATGCTCAAAGTTGTCTTTAGTGAGCTTTTTCACAATGTTGAATAGTTCCCTTGGTTTATTTGCTGCTTTCATAATAAGGTTGGTATGATGATGGTGGTTGTGTTAATTGATCAGGTTGTTGTACATTTGTTGTTCACTTCTGTATTGTTGCAGAGTGTTGGGCGACTTGTGCTGCCTCCATTTCCTTTCTAGTTGTCTTAGTGAGCGCTTTGCTTCTCTGATTGAGTTGGAGTACCAGGGGGCATTGGTTTTCTTGCGTGTGGGTGGTTTAACCTTGTTTAGTGCTGATGCGGCTTTTGATATGGTATGGTTCCATTTATTTCTTGTTTCACCTAAGTTGTCGCATTCTTGTGTAATATGTGGCATTATTTCTTTCAGGAAGGCTTCTTTCTTGTAGGCTATAGTATGTATGAAGGGGTTACAGAATATGGTGGGAGCCAGGTGCATGCAGACAATTTTTATACTGCATTGACATGCCTGTGTGTGTGTAGTTGCATGGCACCATGTGTGTGCATGCCTGTGAAGTATGCTCCTGCACATATTCGATGGACACATCAACGTATGGCGGATTGTGTGGTATCACACACGGTAGGCCTCTGTGTCACGCAAGATCTTGAAACACCTGTGGGGTAGACAGACACCTCATCAATCCCCCATGCCAGGGCACAGGCCCCTGGCTACTCATTAGGATGGCACTGCTGGCACTGTGTGCATGTGCATCATATACCCTGTCCCCATCTGCCACACCATGCTTGGGGGGGGGGGGAGGGAGGCTGTGTCTGCTTATTGCATTTGGTGTACATGCACAGGGCCCAGCCTCCTGAGACCTGGAAGTACTCACAGCTGTAGCCTGCTGGTTCTGTGCTGGACCTACAGTGTTCAGGGTGCTGGGTTTGCTTCCCTCCTGGGTGCATATAAAGGGTCTTTTTTTTTGGCTTCCACAGGGGGCATCTGTGTGAATTAGGGTTGTGGCTGACATTCTGGGACAGCTCTGTGCTATGCATGTCCTTCTATCTGTCTGTGTCCTCCTGTGCATTCACTGTGGACGTGCTTGCATCCTGTTCTCCCTTGTTTCCTGGGCCCCTGCTGTGGGGCTGCTCTGCTGTGCTGTGCTGTCACTATTGTCACCTGGGGGCCAACCCAGCGCCTAGGGCACGGAGGGTTGGTCTGCCTGGGGATTCTAATTCAGGGAGTATGGTATGGCATTTGCTCCTGCAATGCCTTATGGGAATAGTAGTCCCTTTTATCCTCTGAGAAAAGAAGAAATTGTAGTCGAGTGGTTTCAGGCAAATGACAAGGATTTATTTCCCTTTCCAAGAAGATTAAGTGCATGTGGAAAACTTAGGACAGTTGCCATATAATTGGCGTGAGGAATACATTCAAGAACTAAGGTCACCAGCCTCTTTAGCTTCAGGCTTTAAAACGTGCAGTGCTCAGTACAAACAAAAGCAAACAACAGCTTCTCATAACAAAAGAAAATGTTCCCTTTTCTTCTGCTGCTTTCCCAGCCTTCTTAATATATTGTTCAGCAGAGAGATTCAATATGGTCAGCAAGAGACAAAGTGCAATCCATCTGATTATCTGCTACGTCATTGATATCGGAGTCTATCTGCATCTCTTCTAAGTCAGCGTCAGCTGGGTGTGTCTGCAAGCTGCTATATGGCGTTTTAAAACAAACTTCTTCTCTGCCTTCACGTGGCTTCCCTTTGTAGCACTCTAACGAGCAGGGCTGTAAAGTACCATATATACTGGAGTTGCTGCTTGGGGAGCCTAATACTTCCTGGCAACTACAAGGAAATATTTTAAAACTAGGTTCAAATCTGGACAATTTGTGAAGCCTACCTTTTTGCTTTAAAGAGGAAGGAATTCTCTGTTCTGCTAGGTCAGAAAGGGTTCCAAACACCGGTTGTGTTTTCTTGCCTTTTAGCTTATCAGCTTCTGCCTCAGACGTATAAATATTCTCATGCCAGTATGTCTCTCTCCCTGGAACCTCTGAGTTTTCCCAAGCCAGCCTCTCAGGAGGTTTCTCCTTCCTCCTGCCTTTACTGGACGGCACCGGCCCTGTGCTGCTCACACCTGGCTTTTGGGCTTTGGCTTTCTGGGTCCTTACTCCTCCTTGACTCCTTTTGGTCAGCGTGCTCCCTTGCTTGATCCCCTGCCGGATCCCTTGCCTTTGTTTTTGCTCTTGTCCTGGCGTCTCTCCCTCGGAGCTTCCTTGGAACTCCTGCTCCTTCTCTTCCTCCTTCCTCCTCATTCCCCTTCCGCTGGTCAAATCTAATGACCACTTTTTATAATCCTGCTTCTCAGGGCTTAGCTCTGCCCCTCCCCCAACCAGGTGTTTCTAATTAACTCCTGAGCTTGGGGATATGTTACAGCATGGGCGTGCCTGTTCAGCTCGTGACTCTTTTTGTTTTTTTCCTTGAAAACATTGAGCCATGTGCTCTGACTGCCTGTCAGTTTCTGAAACAAAATCCTCTTCTCTCCCTATCTCCATAGGCTCAGAAGGGTCTTCTACATGACACTATGCAGCCTGACTGGTTTCTGCCTGGGGCAGAGCCTGATTTCCCCTGCCCTTCCTTTCCACCTTGGTGCATGTCTGTTTCTATGCTAACTTGTGTGCTGCTTCAGCCTGCCCACTTTTCTCTCTGCTCCCAGGTCTGTATATCTGTGTTGTGATATACTTACTGGATGAGGGTGGTCCTAATGTGTTCCCAGCCCCTACTGTGCTGCTTTGTGGGCTGGCTGCCTCTGCTCCAAGATCATGGTCGCCTGCAGCCTCGTCTCTGCCTCACTGAAATTAGGCTGCCTATAGCCATGTTGATGTGTGTGTTATGCTGGGGAGGGGGGACCTTATTTCTGGTTTTGGTCGCATGTGGTCTGCAGGACATGGAGTTAGGGATATTTTTGGGGTTGCAGGTGTACAGGGCAGCTGGGGCAACACAGGCAGTGTGCACATGGCATACACGTGTATGTGGCTCAGGACAGTGTGATAGACTGCCAGTTAGGCGTGATTCACTGGGAACGGCCACACACCAATTCTACATCCTTGTGTGCATGTATATGTGGGGTTGTGGAATTGGTGCTCTGCATGCAGGTTCTCTTTGGAGATGTGCCCAGGGCCCAGACGTGCCCCTTTCTGAATCAGGCTCCATGTGATCGCCAGCTATATTTAGGTAAATTTTCAGCTGTAAATTAACCATCTAGGTTGTGACTGAAACTTTTTCTAAACTTGTTTAGCTAGCACTGTTATTCATAGTAATTAGCTAACCCAATCATGCCCCTGGAAATAGTATAGTCCTCTAAAAAGGAACCTAAATTAGTTTACAGTATATTCTAGGAACAATAAAAATGTGAAAGCCTGCTGTCTGAAGCGTACATAGCGCAATTTTCAGAATAGACCCACTAATTTGTTTTAACACAGATAGACTGGTCTGAAAATTGCCCTTTGGGGGCATAATAACAAAATCCCACAGGGAATTTGCAGGTCAGTGAGTATTTTGTATTAGGGATGTTCGTTCATTAGTATACATTTGGTTGATTGATTAGGGGTCTGTTTACTAAACCACATTATCTGTTAACACGGCAGATGGTCTGGGTGCATTAACATAACACATACAGTGGTGTGCAAAAGTCTGGAATCACTTGTAAATTTGATGTTTTTTCAACTTTGTGACCTTATATCTTAATTTCTTTTTCCTCCCAGTGGCTTTTTCTGTGTATCTCATGATAAGTGATAGATTTGGCTATTAGGGCCAACTATTAGTATTGGTTTGGCCCTTATTTTCTGAGTTTGTTCCCCATAGTTGTCCTGTTGATAGATTTTCTGTGAAAATCGCGTAATGTACATAGTTGGCCAATGATATATTATTGTAAGTATGCTTTAAAATATTATAGACGCACGCCAGGTTTCCTTCAAATTAATTTGTGGCCCTGAAAAAGGCCGTTTTTATGTGTCAGCTCACGCTTTGATGTCAGATGCCTCTTGGATATTTCCAAGGCCACCTTATGCCACAGGTTCTCGATTGGATTCAGATTTGGAGACTGGGCAGGACAGTCCATTGACTTGATGATGTTCCGCTGCTTCCAGCTGATCACCTGTCTGGAGCGATGGCAGAGTGCATTGTCATATTGGAACAGGAACTGGCCAGGAAACAGCTGGTGTGCTGATGGCACCATGCACTTTTGCAGTATGGTGATGTACAGGTTGACCATTGACCATTCCAGGTTGACCGTTGAGCATTCCATCGACGATGTGAAGGTGTCCAATGCCACTGGCAGCCATGCAGCCCCAGACCATGACCTTCAAAGGATGCTTCACAGTGAGGTTGAGACACTCAGGCTTGAATTCCTCTCCAGGAAATCTTCTCACATAGGTGTGGGCCTGGTTACCAGTCAGGAGGTGCTTTCATCGCTGAATAGCACCTTTTCCCACATTTCAGTCGACCAGGTTGAGTGATTTCTCGCCCACGCGGTCCGGTTGCGCCTTTGTATGTCAGTCATCAGTGGCTTATTCCGTGCTTTGCAGCCCCGGAGACCAAACTGCAGGCACCGGCAATGAGCTGACCCTGACCTCACTCTTGTCTGACCACTCTCGAAGTAGCTGAGGAGAGGTCAATTTGCGATTAGTCAGTGAAATGCGTCGTAGTGCGCGATCCTGGCGTGATGTTGATGCACGTGGATGACCTGAACGAGGCTTGTCCACCACTGAACCCATTTCTTTCTTCTTCTGTACAATCTTAACAACAGCGCTCTGACTGTAGCCAACTTTCCTGGCTATCCGACGGCTTGAAAATCCTTGCTCGCTCATAAAGGACACACGAACATACTCCTCCGTCAGGGTCCGAGTCATCTTCAAGGTCGATCCAGAAAGCGTATAAAATTCAAAAATTCTGCACGTTTTTATAGCTGCACTGTTGGCTAGCTATCTGCATTGTGATTGGTTAGTGAAACCAGCCTCCTGATTGGTCAGAAATGACATGTGCATATTGGATAATTTCGATCCAGTTTTGACGCAGGATCCACAAAAATCACAGTAGCTATCTCCCAGTGTCTGTAAAGTATTTAAATTGGAAGCAAAGAATGCAAAAAAGTCAACTCTAATAGCCAAATGTATCCCTTTTAATGTGGTAGAAAGATGAATATGCTGGGCTAACGCAAAATTTAAAAAAAGCGTTAGAAAGTATGAAAAACGCAAAACTCACAAGTGATTCCAGACTTTTGCACACCACTGTATAACATGCAGATAATGCAGCAATTGTGCTGTCTAAGGAATGTGGATTATCTGCATTAGTGGACGGGATAAGGACGGAGAGTGCGCGTGTCAGCAATGTGCGGTTACCACAGGCCTCAACAGCACGCACTAACCGTCAGATTTGCAGATAGCATGGGTGCTATTAATGCCACCTCAATGAATGGCATTAGCTGCATCCAGACTTCACTTTTTGCAAATTCAGTTCTGCTGGGGAAGTGCCAACAGATGATGCACGGCTTTGGCAGCTAACGCCGCCCTATCTGTAATTTTTTTTTGCCATGTTAGCTACAAAAGCCTTTAGTAAACAGACAAATTAGTGCGCACAAAATCAATTTTACACACATCAACTTATGAATTAACCTGTGGTAAGTTGTTGGTCTATGCTTATTAAAAAAATTCTAATGCATGTCAAATGGTTTTATTAAAACTAATAAGTATGAACTTGTTTGGTGAAGATTGGTATATCAAATGAAATAAATTAATAAATAAAAAATACCTCAGAGAATTTTTCAAAATTCTGAAAGCAAACAGAATTATTTTTTGACTATGGATATCTCTAGCTTGTACCAGGGGCGGCTCTATCATGAGGCGAAGTGAGGTGGCTGCCTCAGGCGGCGAAGTTTTAAAGGCAGCATTTTGCCCCCAAAACAGTCGCCTCACTTTGCCTTCAAACGTTAAAAAAAAAAAAAAAGCAAAATGCTCAAATTTCTGCCGCTGCCGAGTCCGCTTCTAGCGCGAGGATCAGCCAGCCACTGCGGAGCCTTCCCATGCAGCAGCGTCCCGCCCCCAAAGGAAGTTCCTTTGGGGGCGGGATGCTGCTGCATGGGAAGGCTCCACAGTGGCTGGCTGATCTCACGCTAGTATAGACGCGGCTCCAAGAAGCAGGAGCCGCAGCTGCTATAGGAAGGAGAGGTGAGTCTGCCGCTGCCGAGAAACGGACTCGGCAGTGGCAGAAATTTGAGCGTTGTTATTTTCCTGGGGGCCACGAAAGGGAGGGGGTCTAGGACTGGAAATGGGCTGATGAGGGGGAGAGGTTAGGACTGGATGGGGGTTGTTTAGGACTGGTAATGGTCTATGGGGGGGTCTAGGACTGCAAATGGGATGATGGGAGGGTTAGGACTGGAAGTGGGCTGATGGGTGTGTTTAGGACTGGTAATGGGCTAATGGGGGCTAGGACTGGAAATGGGCTGATGGGGAGGGGTTAGGACTGGAAGTGGGTTGATGGGTGTTTAGGACTGGTAATGGGCTATGGGGGGGTTAGGACTGGTAATGGGCAGATGGGAGGCTAGCACTGGAAATGAGCTAGGACTGGTAATGGGCTGATTGGGGGGCTAGGACTAGAGTGGGCTGAAGGGGGATAGGACTGGAAATGGGCTAATGGGGAAGGGGAGGAGAATGCTGCTGGCCCTAGAAGAAAACTAGGGCTAGGGCTACAAATGGGCTGATGCGGGAGGATGGTAGAATGGGACTGGAAGGGAGCGGATAATGAGAGGGTGTGCCAGGGGAAGGAGGGGGCACGAAGGGAGCTGACAAGGGGGAAGGAGGGGGCTGGAAAGGAGCTGACACCTGGGATGTACTGAAGGGGGACTGGAAGGGAGCTGACATTTGGGGATGGGAGTGGTAGGTGGTTGGGTAATGGGGAGGAGGCTGGAAGGGAGCTGACAGTGGGTAAGGCAACTGGAAGGGAGCTGACTGGGGGCTGGCACTGAAAGTGGACGTGAACTGATATCTGGGATGGTATTTGGACTAGAAGGGGCTGGAGAGTGAGGAAAGAGGGGGACTGAAAGGTAATAGACACCAGTTGCAGTTATGGGAATGCAAGGCGGTTGACATTGGAAGGTACTGGGAGGGAAGGACTGGAAAGGGGGCTGATACTGGGGAGGGTTACTAGAACTGGAAATGGGCTGATGGAAGGAAGTGAAGAAAACAAAAGAAGAGATAAGAAAAGGCAGATGGACCATAGACCACAGAAAGAGAGCTAAGAGAAGACAGGAAAGCTGAAGCCTCAGATCAGGATCAGCATGATCAGAGAATAAAATGGTCAGACAACAAAGGTAGAAAAAATAATTGTATTTAATTTTAGTTATTGGACTTTGTGCTATTTTGATATTTTACACAGTATTGGGGAACTACATCTCTTATTTATCTGATATTGCACTGCATGTGGACTCTGGCTTCTTGGGGTTTCAATTTAAATTTAGTCTACATATTTTTATTTTTACTTTAGATTGTGGTTACTTATTCTGTACTTGGTGAGGGTCGATGTTGCGAGTGTTTGACTGAGGTCAGGTGTTCTGTTAACATGGAGTTTGTACATAAAGATCTATACTGTACTGTAGTAATTTGACTTGTTCAGCTTTTCAAATGGGTGTATGGATGTTCCAGGGCCCACTGTAGTATTTACAGTCATGCTTTTTTTGGATGGGCTCCTTATGTGAGTTTTGGAAGTTTGTGCTAATATGGTATGGTATGGTATGTTAGGTTTGCTCTTTGTTGTAGGGTTTTGTATTAGTTCACAATATGCCTGGTACTGGAAAATAGTGGTGGTTGTTGTTAGTGAGATGATCAGAATCAGATTTTTTTTTAAGATATTGAGTTCTGTGGGTGAATGTCCTGGTTCTGCTCTGCACCTACTGTGGCTGCAGAATACATGTTAAAAAAGAAAAAGCAAGAACCATAACGCAGTTTATAACAAAATAAAAATGAGTTATAATTTAGTTTTATAAACTGTGCTGTTGGTTCTTGCTGTCTTTTAGTTCCTTGGTGTGCAAACGGGACCGTAACTAGACTTGAGCAAGTGGTGCAGCCGCACAGGGCAGAAAGGTTTGGGGGTGCATTTCGGCTGTCTGCTGTTGCCCTGCCGCTGCTGGCAAGACAATAGCAGGCAGACGAAATGTGCTCCCTAAGCCTTTTTTCAACACTTTAAGCAGATCTGGTCCTTCCCTTCTCCGATGCCATGTCAGAGTAGGGAGGGAAAGATCTTCTTAAAGTGCCGGCGCCTTTCAGATTGGGCACATGCCCCCTCCTCCTCCCCATACCTCCATCCAGCGCTGCTTGCTCTTTCCCTGCTGCCAGCACCTCCATGAAAAAAACAGAGGGTGGCAGCAGCAGGGAAAGAGCAGGCAGCGCTGGACGGAGGTAAGGGGGAGAGGGGGGGCGTGTCCGAGCTGCAAGTCACACAGGGTGCGATTGTAGCTCGATATGGCCCTGTGTGCAAACATCTTGCATTTCCTCCATATAATCTAATCGGCTTTTTGGTTTGGCTCAGTCACTGATTGGATTTCTGAAAAAGCCCAGCCACCCTCTAAGGTGTGGGGGGGGGGGGGGCGCCTTTTCATACTTCGCCTCAGGCAGCAGATTGCCTTGAGCCGCCCCTGGCTTGTACCATGTGCCCGCAAGCTAATTTTCATGAAATTGCCTTTTAAAATTTTAGATTGGTACTTGCAGTACAAAAGCTTTCTAACCACATGCTTTGCAACTGCATTGAAGCAGGTGCAAACTATGTGCCCAAAAGTATTTTAAGAATAAAACCCCTGAGCATGCTTTCTCCTAAGACTGTGCATTTATGAAAGCACATTCAATTTGTTTGGGCACCTAAAAGTTTCAAGCGTGTGCTAATTGCTTGTACATGTGGTTACCTACAAATGCACCCACACGCAATCAGTTTGCATGTTTAAAGAATAATTATATGAAATGAACCCCAAAAATGTCAGAAAACCAGAAAAAAATTATTTCAGATGAGCATGATGTGAACCAAGCTTTATTTTGGGCATGCACACCATTATTCTCTTGTGCCCCCCCACAACCCTGCTCTCACAGTGCCACCTACTTCCCACATGGAAATCTCTTGACTCCTGTCCCATAGGGGACCAATGTTGTAAAACATTTTCTGTGTGTAAAGCATAATTTGCACATGAAAAAAGCTCTTGCTAAATTGTGTTGCAAGTATTGTAGGGCTGGTGCCTGTTACATGATGGGGCCTGTTCTGAATTTTTCTGAACCAAACAAGATAGATCCCTTGCCTGCTCAGAAACTGAAGCATGAACCAAACAAGATGGGACTCTTTTCTTCTGTGCCAGCATTAAACCATGCAGATCAAGCAATTCAGCAGAATCATTGTTCATTCTTACATGCTAGAGAACTCGCTCTTATACAGAGACTGTGCCACTGGGCCTAGGATTTTCAACAATGTATGCATCTGCATACCAGTATTGTTCCTGCACCATGGACTGTTGTTTGGAGAAGGACCACCTGACCACTGTTACAGGATTTGCTGAAGATGAAATACAGTATCTAAGACCAGCCAATTACTGTGCCGGGATGGGGAGGTCAGGATGAAGAATTATATGCCAGACTTCTGGGCACGTCTAGACTTGCAGAACTTTTGAACACTTCTACATACTTCTACACATGCAAAGACTTGCAGAACTCTTGATATACTGCCTGGGAACTTTAACTTATCCCTGACTCTGGCAGTTTGTTTTCTGCAGTCCTTAGCCCTATTGCCTGCCTTCCTCAAGGACAAAGACTAACCTCGGGAAGGAATGAATCTCTCCCACAGACCTGCAGCTCAGTGTTGTCATGTGGCTCAGTTGTGCAGTCTATAGCCTAAGTTGGACCTCTGCCATACTTTGGACTTCGTGCCGTTCCTGAGACGGCTTTTCGAACCCAGCCACAAGTGTTCTGGAAAGAGCTAAGGTACTGGTCCTTAATTTCCCCCCCAAGGTTGGGTCTAGCTTAGACAGTCAGGTAATGTACTGTACATTTAAGTACAGAGCAAACCAAAAACGCTAGCTGATAAAAAGGTGATTAATTATCTTGGTAATTGTAACCATAGGGCTACTTATTCTGCCATCTCAGGAAACAAATTATTGTATATATGCCATTTTTCCATCAGCAATAAAGTTTAATTTATGTATAAACACAGGGTTGGTTTGTTTTATCACATGGTTTGTTTGCGAAGCAGACCTATGGAATCCTGGGAAAGTGGGAAGTAGCAGTTTCCCCTAGATATATTGAGTATTTATATATGTGTAATTATCTGCTACTGACAATATCTCCTACAGTATACAGACATAAAAGTAGCATTGCCCATGTTGTGGAATAGTCCAAGCCTGCTCATAGTGATCTAATAGCCATTTGGTTCATTTTTCTTACTGGTCATATTGGAAATTATAATATACTCTTTTCAAGTATCTGAGAGCATGAAAGATATCCAAAAAAGATTTTGGTATATCAAGGTTCTGAATCTTGAGCAGGAAAACAAATTCCATCTCATAACTTCTGCTTTTATGTTGCACCCTGTCCCACCTTTTATGATGTGGAATTGCACAATTAGTCCCTTTTAAAGATCCTGTGGACTGATTGAACTCTGTAGAAGGCACCCACTACATTGCCTTAGATACGAACTTAGATTGTAAATCTTCTGGGGACAGGAAGCTACCTTTTGTACCTAAATGTAACTCACCTTAGCTACTTCTGAAAAAAGGCAAGAACATAAGATATACCATACTGGGTCAGACCAAGATCCATCAAGCCCAGTATCTTGTTTTCAACAGTGGCCAATCTAGGTCACAAGTACCTAGCAGTTTTCCTAAAAGACACAAGTTCCACAATGCTTGAATTGGGGCAAGCAGTGGATATCCTGGGTCCCATTTAATAATGGTTTATGGACCTTTCCTCCAGGAACTTGTCCAAAACTTTATTAAATCCAACTACACTAACAGCTTTTACTACATCCTCAGGTAACAAATTCAAGAGTTTGATGACATGTTGAGTGAAAAAATATTTTCTCTTATTAGTCTTAAATAGGTTGCCCTGTAGCTATGTCCCCTAGTCTTTCTATATTTTGATGGCGTAAACAATAGATCTACATTTACCTATTCCACTCCATTAATTAATTTATAGACCTCTATCATATTTCGCCTCAGCCGTCTCTTATTTTAGGTTGAAGAGCCCTGACCTTTTTAGCCTCTCTTCATAGGGGTATCCTTCCATCTTCTTTACCATTTTGGTGGTTCTTTTCTGTACCTTTTCTAATAACACTTTATCCTTTTTAAGATATGGCAACATGAATTACACACAATATTCAAGGTGTGGTCGCACCATGGAACAATACAGAGGCATTATAATATCCTTTGTTTTATTCTCCATTCCTTTCCTTATGATACCTAGCATTCTAATTGCTCTTTTGGCTGCTGCTGCACACTGGGCGGAGGGTTTCAACATGTTATCCGCGATGGCGCCTAAATCTTTTTCCTGGGTGGTGTTTCCTAATGTGGAACCTTGCATCATGTAACCATAGTTTGGGTTGTTCTTTCCTAGGTGCATAACATTGCACTTCTCCACATTAAATTTCATCTGCCATTTGGATGCCCAGTCTTCCAATTTATCAAGGTCCTCTTGCAATGTTTCATAATTTTCATGGGTTTTAACAACTTTGAATAATTTTGTGTTATCTGCAAATTTGATTATCTCACTCATTATTCCCATTTCCAGGTCATTTAAGAAAAAATTAAAAAGCAGCGGACGAGCACAGATCCCTGGGGTACTCCACTATTCACCTTTCTCTACTGGGAAAATTGGTCATTTAACACTACCCTCTGCTTTCTATCTTTTAACTGCAAGAACTGTAATGAAATACAATGCAGTCAGTGAACGCTTAATCTCTATTCGTCTGTGAGGAATACCTATCAACACAACTATAATTCAAGTTCCTTATCGTTCCTCCAGTTCAGTCCTCTACTTCTGGGTTGTCAACCTCCTCCTGCAGCTCGGAGACTGGTCTGACAAAATGATGTCATCACTGGATATAGCCTGCTGCAGACACTCCTCCATCCCAGTGTGACCAGTCTCCGTGCAGCAGGAAGACGTGACGAGCCCTGGTGAGGGCTCTCTGGAGGAACTAATAAGGAGCTAGGTGTTAGTTAGGCTAGTGGTGCTTATTCTTTATTTCTTGTCTGATTGGCATTTCAAAAAAAAAAAAAAAATTAATAAAATAAAGGAGAAGTGACAAACCGGCATTCTTGCTCTTGGTCACTGCACTTTCCCTTCTGGGGCCCTGTCAGAGGGGTGAATTTGCTGGTCCGCTGGTGCTCAGAGGTTCTCTCCCCCCGGACTATACGGGGGAGAGCCCCTCTTCCTGGGCCTGTGCCTTCACTGCTGCCACGACAGCGTTTGCCGGCTTCGGAGGCTACAGCGTGTTGCTGTGCTCAGAGGCAGCGGTTTCTCGTGCAGCCACGTGTTTTCCGGAGGGCCCGTGCTGTGATTGTTTGCACCGGAGCAGCAGACCTGGCCGGTAAGCCTTCCACCGGTTTCAGGCTGCTTGTCTCAGCGGCATACTTCTTTCTAGGAAGGGAAAGGTTTGGGACGGCGCGGCTTGTTTTTCGCGCCTTTTCCTGGGTCCGGTTTGCCTGCGGCGGCCATTTTTAGTGCCGCGGGTCAGCCGCGTGTGGCTCAGACGAGTTTCTTTTCTCGGGACCTTTTTCTTTAGCAGATCCCTTTACCTGCTGGGCTTGATTTTTGGTTATCGCTTGTTTTAATTTGTTTTAATTTGTTTTAATTCTTTATTTCGTTTGTTTTCTTTGGACTTTTCTTTCGGGCCTTCCCTCCCTCTTTTCCACCTCAAGTCAGGGAGGGCTGTGGGAAGCTCGTTTTTTCTTGGCGGCTAGGAGTCTGCCTTTAGTTTGTTCGGTTGCTGGCTCAGCTGCTGTGCTTCCCCTGGTAAAATAACTCGGGGGAAAAAAAAAAAAAAAAAAGAAATTAGAGAGTAGCGCATCTTTCCTCGGGGCTAGGCTGTCTGATGGCGGCTAGGCCTCAGTGTCTTGTTTGTGGCAGCAGAAGGGGCGCAGTAGCTGATACAGGGGTGTGCAGGGGCTGTGCCTCCCTCTCCTCTGCGGTAGAACAGCAGATAGAGTCTCAGGGATCGCCAGAAGCGCAGGGAGCGCCGGCGGAGACAAGGCCTTCTTCCCCGAGGCCTCCGGCCATGAGATGGCATTGGAGGACTTAGCAGGTCCCTCCAGCGCATTGATGGCACCCCAGGCGTCAGTCATGACGGAATTCAGTCCTGAGTTTATTTTACTTATGCATCAGGCCTTTTGTTTGCGGAGCCGGGGCGGGGGGTCGGCCGCTAGGCCTCTCGTTTCGCCGGTTCCGCAGCTGGTGGCGTCCGCTGCTGTGGGCGAGGGGCAGCCGGCGCCCAAACGGGCTCGCTCCTCAGATCAGGCATGGGCAGAGGACGAGTGGCCCGCTGCCTCCGAGCCGGCATGGGACCCGGATCAGGACATGCCGGACCTGGAAGAGGGCGAGCTTCCGGAGCCCGAGGATCAGGCTAAAATTATTCGGGTCTTCCGTAGAGAGGAGTTGCCTGCCTTGATCACTGAATCTTTGCAGATGTTAAATTTGGCTTCGCAACCCGCGGTGGATGAGGAGGTCGAGGACCCTGTCATTCAAGCAGTACGTCAGACGCAGGTGGTGTTTCCAGTTCACAGAGTGGTTGATAAAATGATTCAGGACAAGTGGGATAAGCCTGAATCAGATCTCCGGGGTATTCGGACTCTGAATAGGCTGTACCCGCTGGCCGATAAGGACAAGGATCGCTTCCGGGCGCCGCAAGTGGACGCGGTGGTGTCTGCGGTTACTAAGAAGACCACAATCCCGGTTGAGGGTAGTGCGGCCTTGAAAGATGCCCAGGACCGTAAGGTGGATGGTTTGCTGAAGCAGACCTTTGAAGCGGATTCCCTTTCGCTGCAGGCCTCCATCTGTGGAGCTTGGGTAGCTAGGGCTTGTCTGCAATGGGCTCAGCGCCTGCGCCTGTCTTCGCGATTAGCTCCGGAGGAGTTGCTGGAGCTGGACCGGCTTGAGTCGGGAACGGCCTATCTGGCGGATGTCCATTATGACTTGATCAGGGCGCTGGCCAATAGCACGGCGTCGGTGGTGACCGCCCGGCGTTCGCTGTGGTTGCGGAACTGGGCGGCGGATGGGCCTTCTAAATCTCGCCTTAGCAAGTTGCCTTTTAAAGGTGGTTTGCTGTTTGGAGAGGATTTGGACAAGCTGGTGAAGGACCTTGGCGAGTCCAAGGCGGGGCGGCTCCCGGAGGATAAGCCCAGACCCGGGAAGTCTGGCCAAGGCTTTAGGGGCCAGTTTCGCGATTTCCGACGACTTCGTTCGTCGCGGTTTAGCGGTTTTCAGCGGGGCCGCTATCAATCTCGAGCCCAGCCCTTTCGGGGGTTTCGAGGGGCGAATAGGGGGTTTTCTTCCAGCCCTGCGTCCGCTTCTCGTAAGCCGCAATGAAATGAGGCGGGTCCAGGCGGAGGGGCCTCCGGTTGGTGGGCGGCTTCGGGGGTTCCTCTCCGCTTGGACCCACATCACCTCCGATCAGTGGGTGTTAGAGATCATCCAATACGGTTACGCGTTGGAGTTCGCGCGGCCCGTGCGAGATTCCTTTGTCCTGTCTCCTTGCAGGGGGCCCAGAAAAACGGCGGACCTTCACACGACCTTAGACAGGCTGATTCAGTTGGGAGCGGTGGTGAAGGTGCCAGAAGCCGAATGCGGTTTGGGTCGGTACTCAATTTATTTCGTGGTGCCCAAAAAGGGTGGCTCTTTGCGGCCCATTCTCGACCTCAAGTCCGTGAACTGTTGCTTGCGAGTTCCGCATTTCCGGATGGAAACCTTGCGATCGGTTATTGTGGCGGTCCGTCGGGGCGAATTCCTGACATCGCTGGATCTTACAGAGGCGTATTTGCACATTCCCATCAGGGAGGCTCATCAGCGCTTTTTGCGGTTCGCGCTTCCTTGGGGTCATTATCAATTCCAAGCCTTACCTTTCGGTCTGGCGACGGCGCCACGAACTTCACCAAGATCATGGTGGTGGTGGCGGCAGTGTTGCGCAAACAAGGGATTCTCGTTCACCCTTACCTCGACGACTGGTTGATTCGGGCCAAGTCGGAGGAGGAGAGTGTTCGCGTGACAGGCAAAGTAGTACACTTTTTGCAGAGCTTGGGTTGGGTAGTCAACCCGACAGAGTCATCTGACACCCACCCAGGTCATCGAATATCTAGGAGTGCGGTTCGACACGTTGAAGGGTCAGGTGTTCCTGCCGCACAAGCGGGCTGTGGCCTTGCGGATTCTGGTTCGGAGGTTTTTGGCTGTGCCGGCGCCGTCGGCGTGGGACTATCTACGGGTGCTGGGCACCATGGCAGCGACATTGGAAGCGGTGCCTTGGGCCAAGGTTCACATGCGGCCGCTTCAACGGGCGCTGCTTCGCCGTTGGTCCCATCAGTCAGATTCGCTGAGCAAGCGTCTCCCCTGTCCGTTCAAGGTCCGGCAGTCTCTTCGTTGGTGGCTTCGCCGGGCATCCCTGGCGGCAGGCATGCCGCTGGAGCAACCAGAATGGATTCCGTTGTTGACAGATGCCAGCCTCATGGGCTGGGGGGCTCACTGCGGGAGTCAGTTTGCGCAGGGACTTTGGACTCCCCTGGAGTCCGCATGGTCGATAAATCGGTTGGAACTTCGAGCAGTGTTCCTGGCCCTTCAGGCGTTCGAGAACGTGGTAAGAGGACGGTCCGTGAGGGTGCTCTCCGACAATTCGGCGACGGTTGCCTACATCAACCGGCAGGGCGGCACAGGGAGTGCCGCGATGGAGGAGGAAGTGGACGCCTTGTTCGCTTGGGTGGAACTGCGGTTGACGGCGATCTCGGCAGCGCATATTGCAGGGAAAGACAACGTCACGGCGGACTTTCTCAGCAGAGTTCAGGTGGATGCGGGAGAGTGGGAGTTGCATCCCGCGGTTTTCGACCAGATTGTGACGCGCTGGGGCATTCCTGTGATGGATCTAATGGCGACCTTCCAGTCAGCAAAGGTCAGCCGATTCTTCAGCAGAAGAAGAGAAAGAATGTCAGAGGGCATAGACGCGCTGCTTCGTCAGTGGCCGACGGAGGGTCTTCTGTATGTGTTCCCGCCCTGGGCTCTGATAGGCCGGGTTGTTCAGAGAATCGGAGCCCACTCGGGGAGAGTCCTCTTGGTGGCGCCCGACTGGCCGAGACGTCCTTGGTATGCGGACCAGGTGCGTCTGCTGGACGGCGAACCCTGGAGGATCCCGGCGAGGGCAGATCTGTTGCTTCAAGGCCCGCTATTCATGCCCCAGGTGGATCGGTTCTCGCTTACGGTTTGGCCATTGAGAGGGCCCGGCTGAATAAGAAAGGCTATTCGTCGGCTGTGGTGTCGAAGTTGCTTAGGGCGCGGAAGCAGTCTACTTCTTTAGCATATGTGAGAGTCTGGCGTATTTTCGAGGATTGGTGTTCGCAGCGTCAGGTTCGGGCGGCCACGGTTTCCATCCCTTTGGTCTTGGAGTTTCTACAATGTGGACTTGACAAAGGTCTTGCGGCCAGTTCCTTGCGCGTTCAATTGGCGGCTCTTTCTTGTTATTGAGGCCGGGTCAATGGCGTAAGTTTGGCGGCTCACCCGGATGTGGCTCGCTTTCTTAAGGCGGCTTCTAGAGTGCGGCCGGCGCGTAGGGTGTGCGTTCCGCCATGGGATCTCAATCTTGTTCTCTCGGCGTTAGCCAAGTCTCCCTTTGAGCCCTTGCGGCGGGCTTCTCTGAAGGATTTGACATTGAAGACTGTGTTTCTAGTGGCGATTTGTTCGGCTAGGAGAATTTTGGAATTGCAAGCGTTGTTGTGTCGGGAGCCATTCTTGTCTTTTTCCCGGGAGGTAGTGAGTCTGAGAGACGCCTCCGTCGTCTTGACGCGAGGCGCGCGTTGCAGTTATATTTGCATTTGACGGAGTCCTTCCGCAAGTCTGATCGCTTGTTCGTCTTGTTCGGCGGTGTGCGCAAGGGTGAGGCGGCAGCTAAGGCTTCCATCGCCAGGTGGATTCGCGAGGCGATTGCATCGGCTTATCTGCTTCACGTTCGGGTGGTACCCGTTGGTTTGCGGGCGCATTCCACCCGGGCGCAGGCGTGTTCCTGGGCGGAGCACTGCTTAGTTCTGCCGGATGAGATTTGTCGAGCGGCAACTTGGTCGTCGCTCCATACTTTCAGCAAGCATTACCGGCTGGATGTAGCGGTGGCTAGCGATGCTCGTTTCGGGCGGTGGTCCTGTCTGCTGGCTGGAACGGTCCCTCCCGATGATACTGCTCTGGTACATCCCATAAGTAGAGGACTGAACTGGAGGAACGATAAGGAAATGATAATTACACTTACCTGGTAATTGTAGTTCCTTGAGTGACGACAGTTCAGTCCTCCTTCCCACCCGTTTGGTTTTCGCGAGTTACAGGATGGCGAGCCAGCAGTGGAGTATTTCAGGTAGGTCTCTATTTTGTCTATGTTTCGGGGGTTCACTTTCTCTGTGGCAGCTGTCGGGGTAAGAATGCCTGGCCGGGGGGAGTGGACAGTTATCTTTAGTATACACAATGTTTCGTGTTGAAGTTTGGCTACTTATTTGTTTCTCCTTCGAGTCTGCTTTGTTAGTAGTTCACACTGGGATGGAGGAGTGTCTGCAGCAGGCTATATCCAGTGATGACATCATTTTGTCAGACCAGTCTCCGAGCTGCAGGAGGAGGTTGACAACCCAGAAGTAGAGGACTGAACTGTCGTCACTCAAGGAACTACAATTACCAGGTAAGTGTAATTATCATTATGTGTCCCAACAACAGCTGCAGAAGAGGATGAAATTGAAGAGTTCTATGAACAAGTTCAAGCTGAAATTGACAGAACATGCAAACAGGATATCCTGATAGTCAAGGGTGACTGGAACGCAAAAGTTGGCAACAAAGAAGAAGGCAAAGTTGTTGGAAAATATGGACTTGGCAACAGAAATAAAGCTGGAGAAAGACTGATAGAATTCTGCAAGGCCAACAATCTATTCATCTCAAACACCTTCTTCCAGCAACGCAAGCGGCGAATGTACACATAGACTTCACCCAGTCGATTGTACAAAAATCAAATTGACTATATCTGTGGAAGTCAACAATGGAAAAGCTCTATAACATCAACAAAGACAAAACCTGGAGCTAACTGTGGTACAGATCATAAACTACTAATATGCAAACTCAAGCTAAAATTGAAAAAGAGCAAACCACTCCTGAATGCAAAATATGACCTTGAGAATAAACCACTGGAATTTAAAGACTGCCTGCAAAATTGATTTGCTGCTTTAGATACAAATGACAGAGCTCCAAAAGAGTTATGGAATGACATCAAGAAGGTTGTGATGGAAGAAAGCGAGAAATCTCTACAAATGTGAAAAAGCAAAAACAGCCAAAATGGATGATGGAAGAAACTCTGAAAATTGCCCAGAAATGCAGAGAAGCTAAAGCCAGAGGAGAACGAAAGACAATCACAGAACTCAACAGAGATTTCCAACGTGTAGCAAGATGAGACAAGGAAAAGTACTACAATGACACATGCAAGGAAATAGAAGCAGAAACTATTAGAAGAATAACAAGATCGGCTTTCCTAAAATTACAAGAGTTAAAGAAAAAATTCCAGCCTCAAATTGGAATGTTACATGATGCTCAAGGTTCTATGTTGAATGATGCTGAGAAGATCAAGAAAAAATGGAAAGAATATACAGAGTTTTTATATGATAAAGATAAAGTGGACCAACAGCCATTTCAACCTGTACCTTATGATCCAGAACCATTTGTGATAAAAGAAGTTGAAGCAGCATTGAAAGCCTTATCAAAGAATAAAGCACCAGGCATTGATGGCATTCCCATATAAGTGTTACAGCAATCTGATGCATCTGTTAACGTACTTACAAGGCTCTGCCAAGAAATTTGGAAGACAACATCATGGCCAACTGACTGGAAAAGATCTGTGTTTATACCAATACTAAAGAAAGGTGATCCAACTGACTGTGGAAATTATCGCATAATCGCCCTGATCCCACATGCCAGCAAGATTCTACTGAAGATTTATTCAGCAGAGACTACAACCATACCTGGAACAAGAACTAACTGAAGTGCAAGCAGGATTCAGGAAAGGGCAAGGAATGAGTGATATCGCGGATGTGAGATGGATCCTTGAAAAGACTAAAGAATACCAAAAGGATATCTATTTGTGCTTTATCGACTATAGCAAGGCTTTTTACTGTGTAAACCATGAGAAACTCTGGGCCACTTTAAGAAGCATAGGTATACCAGAACACCTGATTATTCTCTTGCACAATCTGTACATTGATCCCGAAGCAACAGTTCGAATGGAGCAAGGAGAAACTGAATGGTTTAAAATAAGCAAAGGTGTAAGACAAGGCTGCATACTTTCCCTTTGCCTGTTTAATTTTTATGCTGAACAAATCATCTGAGAAGCAGGATTGTATGAAGACAACAGAGGTGTAAAGATTGGTGGAAGACTCATCAACAACCTTCACTATGCTGATGATACCACATTACTGGCTGAAAGTGAAGATGATCTGAAACATTTGCTTCTCACGATCAAAGAACATAGTCTCAAAATGGGCCTGCACCTAAATGTAAAGAAGACAAATATGACAACTGGCAAAATCAGCAAGTTCATCATTGAAGGAAATGAAATTGAAATTGTGGACAACTTCAACCTACTTGGATCAACTAAATATAGAAGCAACAAGCAGTCAAGAAGTCCGACGATGCATTGCTCTTGGCAAATTGGCTATGAAAGACCTAGACAAGATTCTCAAGAGCAGAGATGTCTATCTCCATACAAAGATTCTACTTGTTCAAGCCATGGCATTTTCAATAACATCATATGGATGTGAAAGCTGGACAGTGAAAAAGATAGACAGGAAAAAAATTGATGCCTTTGAATTATGGTGCTGGTGGCGAATACTGCATATACCATGGACTGCCCAAAGAACAAATCA
The DNA here is from genome assembly GCA_033557465.1 of Ichthyophis bannanicus. NCBI lineage: Eukaryota > Metazoa > Chordata > Amphibia > Gymnophiona > Ichthyophiidae > Ichthyophis > Ichthyophis bannanicus. The sequence continues at coordinate 233,787,686 of CM066034.1, read as the reverse complement.
GTCAGTACTAGAGGAGATCAAACCTAAGCATAATTTAGAAGCTCAGATGACAAGACTTAGATTTTCATACTTTGGACACATCATGCGAAGAGAGAGATCATTAGAGAAAGACATCATCCTTGGCAAGATAGAACGTCAAAGCAAAAGAGGAAGGCCAGCAATGAGATGGATTGATACAATAACGCACCTATGGGTACCAGTCTGTCAACAATGAGCTGCTTGAGAGGAGACCAAACACAATTTAGGACCCAGAGGGTCGCCATGAGTCGGCACCAACTCGACGGCACTTAACAACAACAACAACAACAACAACAACAAGTACTACTGCAAGTAGAAGTACAAGTACTACTGCAAGTACAAGTACTACTACAAATACAAATAATCATCATTTTTCCCAGTACTGACATCAGGCTCAGTGTTCTGTATTTTCCCGATTCACCCCTGGAACCCTTTTTAAAAATTGGCGTTACATTGGCAATCTTCCAATCTTCAGCTATTACAGATTATTTTAATGATAGTTCACAGATTACTAATAGTAGGTCTGCAATCTCATATTTCTGTTCTTTCAACACCCTTGAATGTATACCATCCGGTCCAGGTGATTTACTACTCTTCAGTTTATCAAATAGTTGTAAAACATCTTCCCGGTGTATCGATATTTCTTTCAATTCTTCTACAGGATCACCTTTAAATACCATTTCTTTTTTTTTTTAAACTTTTATTTTCATTTTGCAACAAACAAAAGTAACAACACACCAAAAGAAACAAATACACACATACAATAAAGAAAACAACCCCAGTTACCCCCCACCCCAATGCTTCTTCTCTAAGCTGATAAGGATCATCATATACGCGCTTACATACAATAATTATTGTACATCAAACAAACAGAAGTAGAGTCTATGATACCGGATGAGCATGTGACAGAGATTAATACAGAATCAAACCGTCAACTGAGAACATTGAATAGTTTGAACATAATCGTGGAGCATCTTCTAACAAGACCAATAGTGAGTGATTTGAACGGAAGAGGCTAACATATAAGGGGTTTGCACATATTTGCAATGAAAACAAATATGATTACCATTCATTAGAGTTCAAAAAAAGAGCTATGTTCCCAAGATTTTGTGAGTGAGGAACCAGGAAATAGCAAGGCCCGGCATAAAGGCTAAAAGGAAGCAAGCCAATTTAGGAAGAGAGGGGATCCCCGCAGCTGAGCGGAGCCCCACAATCTCCCCAAAGAGGGGTTCCGGAAAATATAAAATAGAATGAAGACAACCACAGACCAGACTCCAGTAATACTGTGATGCGGGACAATCATACTTAACAGGAGTTTAGTAGACCAGAGGCCACATGGCATGTCCAGCATCAAGTGCTCTGGATGGCTTTCCAATTAGCTAACCTATCAGAAGTATATGTCCACTTGGAAAAGTAGTACTGAGGAGAGAAGAAAAAATCAGATCTAGATTGTGAGTGATGGGGGGGGGGCTGAGAAAGGTGAGCTCTAAGTTGGATGGGTAAAGCAGTTTCCATATATCTACTCGCACAAGATCTTTCATCAGAGCTGGCAGAGTGTAGAGACTCTTGGGTGGACCACACATTCTAGGCAACAATCTATCTATCAAAAGATCAAATACTTAGTAAAAGTCACCACCGGGTAACAGTGACAGGGTCATCCACATTCGGAGCATAGATACAAATACACGGAAATTCACTATCTCCAACCTAAAATATACACAGGCCCAACTACCCTCCCCATCAAAGCTAGTATCCATTACAGTGGGTGGCAAAGATTTCTCAACCAAGATGGCTACCCCGCACCGCTTGGAAACAGCGGGAGAATAGGCAGCCACCATATAAGGTGTGGCAGTGAGTTTCAGTAGTTCAACGAAGGTGAAATGGGATTCCGGAAGAAACACTACATCAGTATGGTCATGATTAAAATAACTAAGAACGGTCATTCTTTTGATTGGACCATTAATGCCTCTTCCGTTCAATGACAAGAACTTATAGAAGGCCATACAACAAAGTCAAACATTCTGAGAAAGAAACATGATGGCGCAACGAGTTGCGCAATGTCCCTCATATCAACTATAAATGACTATACACACGATCTGATAAAAAATAAACCAATAAAATCATGAAGCGCCCTATATAACAGGAGAAGCACCGAAGTGCCTTAGAGAAGAAGCAAAACCCCAGGAATTACTGGCGACCTGATGTCTGCGGGGTGAAACCCCAGAGAAGGCCTAAGTGAGACAGATAAGCGGTATAGCTGTGCGTGCTCCGAATCCAACCGAGGTGCACATCATGGAGGAAAAGGAGACCGAGAAAGGTAGATATTAAAGAAAGAAAGGTCCAGGCAGTCTCTATTCCAGACAATGATCACCACGTCGGGTCATTCAAAATGGCGGGCAGTTCCAGCGGAGTCTATCCGAGTTGTTGACTTAGCGCATCTGGTCTGCCTCTTTGGAATCCAAAAATGTTGCTAGCAGAGCAGGATCTTCGAAGGTGCTAGTTTGGTTATGGAGAGTCACTCTGAGCTTCGCCGGGTATAAGAGGCCAAAGCGAGCCTGTAACTGTTGAAGTCTAGGTCGAAAAGCAAGAAGTCCCTTCCGCCGGTCAGCTGTGGCCTTTGCCAAGTCGGGGAAGAAAGAGACTTTATGATCTTCAAACTGCAGATGTTGAATCACCCGGGCAGCTTTGAAAATTTGCTCAACTTGCTGATACCTCAGTAATCGAAAGATAATGGGTCGGGGGGTCGTCCGACTAAGTGCGATGTTGGTGGGAGCACGATATGCGCAGTCAATTTCCAGAGCTCCGTAAAAGGTAATCTTCAGCAAGGAGGGAAGAGTTTTAACCAGAAATTCTCTGAGATCTCCTGCTTCCGCACCCTCTGGTACTCCTATGAGCCTGACATTGTTGCGACGGGCTCGATTATTGCAATCCTCTAACTCTTTTTGAAGATTCTGTGTCTGACGCTCAGCCTTGTCCAAGTTCACCAAGCGCACCGCGTGCGAATCGAGGACCCCCGCCATGTTGTCCAGCCGTAGTGAAAAACCTTCAAGCCGGTCCTGAAGCATACCGAAATCTTCTCGCATGGCTCGGAGCGCTTCTCCGTTGGACTGCACCAGTTCCTTCACACCACGTATTTCCTCCAAGATCTCCTGCTGCATTTCTGGGCTTACCCGAAATGGAACCAGCTTTGGTGGGGAAGACACCTCTATTTTGGAGCGTTTTCCATGTGAAGAAGAGGGAGACCCAAAGTCCAAGCGCACTGGCTTGTGGGCCGCCATTCCCCCCAAGGCACCCCGGTGAGTCCGGAGCAAAATATTAAGTTTATGTAGATATTAAGTCAGGATTCTGAGTAGGCCCCTCGGGAGCTTCAGCACGAAGCGTCTACCCCGCTGGACATCAGGCTCCGCCCCCCTTTAAATACCATTTCAATCATGGGTAACATTCCTATATCTTCCTCAGTAAAGACCGAAGCAAAGAATTCATTTAGTCTCTCCGCTATGGCTTGTCCCCTCTTAGTGCCCCTTTTACCCCTCTATCAATCTAGCTGATTTGTAAATAGTACCTTGTAATATAGTTTGATATGTTCTTTATAAACAAGTTTTGCTCATTGTAAACTGCCCCTGATCACTGGAAGGGGTGGTATATAAAACATTTAAATAAATAAATCAATAAAAATTATCTAATGGTCCAACTGACACGCTCACAGGTTTTTTGGTACAAATGTACTTGAAAAAAGTCTTTATTACACGTTTTTGCTTCCACAGCAAGTTTCTTCTCAAATTATCTCTTTGCTTGCCTTATCAGTGTCTTGCATCTAACTTGCCAGTGCTTATATTGTTTCCAGTTTTTGTCATTTGGCTTCAAAATGTTTTTCTCTTCCCTCCCTGTGCCTATATCTGTCTTCTTTTTTTTTTTTTTAAAGTGCCATCAAGTCAATGCTAACCCTGAAACTTTTCTTGGCAAGGTATGACTGGAAGTAGATTGCCAGGCCTTTTCTTCTGAGGCAATGGAGGGTTAAGTGACTTGGCCAAGGTCAGAAGTAGTACCAGTGGGAATTGTACCCTGATTGCTTGAGTACTAGGCTTTTACTCTAACCACTAGGCTACTCATCTACTCTCTCTCTCTCTCTCTCTCTCTCTCTCTATATATATATATATATATATATATATATATCTTTATATCCTGGAATATTCAATCATCCCTCTCCTCAGGTAGGTCTCTCATGGGAGCTATGTTTTCTGCAGATTTATGGAGTATGACTTTTGCTTGTCTATCATTAACAAATCTACTCTGTTTGCCCAGATTATTCTCTGTTCTTGGACTCTGCCTCTGCCTACTATGTTTGATTGGTTCATTTCCTGGTACTTCCCCTGCCTCATCCTCTGCCTGACATCTGGTGTCCAGGTTTTCGTGCTAGGAACTCCTCCTGGCAGCTTCCATGTACCGGAAGGCTCAATTCAAAGGGAAAGTGAATTGGTTATAGAGGAAGGTGCACATCCTTAGCTTCTGGTGTTCCCCTCCTCCCCCCAGAGTAGACCCTGCCATGCCATTATCTGAGGACCACCATCAAGCCAGGAGATGCTCCAATCCCCAATTCTCCCCCTCCAGAACAGGCTGCTGTTTCTTGTCAAATAAATGAACAGGATCAATCACCATGATAGGGAGAAGAGGAGTGGAGTGAAGAGAAGTGATGGGGAGATGAAAAACAGCCGCTAATGAAGAAGAGCAGGCATGGCAGTGGGGAGAAGAGAAGCAGAATGAAGAGGAGTTGCAGGGAGAAATTAAAAGCAGCTGCCAGCAGCAGAGAGGACGAGTACCACTGCCAGAATGAAGAGGAGTGATGGGGAGAATTAAGAAAACAACCACCGGTGTCAGGGAGGTCTGGCCCCACTCGTGGAATGAGCACAAGACCCACAGCTGCTGCAGGAAGGGTCAGAGACCCATCCCCTGCAGGAACAGCAAAAAGAACCACACTGCAGCTAGCTAAAATTAAAAAAAAGAAACCATAGGAGACTCTCCATAGAGATGCACACCATACCACTGAATATACTGTAGATACACATTATCAGTCACATCACAATCCATCACCTCTATTCCTAGCCACCCACACACCCACTTAAATATATTCTGCTACTCTATTGAGATACACTTTACCATGGCTGTTTCAACTGTCTGCCATGTAGATATGCCTGTCTGCAAGTTGAGTAAAGAGGAAACAAGCCATTATGTTTCACTGTAAGGTTTTACTTTTCAATTTAATCTCAGCTTTTTTTTCATTGTTTTTAGTAAATTGAAAATATATACACATAAAATTCTAAATAATCCATTCAGGGGTATGCTTAATAAAACAGTGTTCAGCCCCGTTATTTACTGTGGGGGTGGCACCCATCCCATGTTAGGGGTATGCATGACATGTGTCTATGCGGTTATCATGAGCTCAACACAATCCCTGGCTAAGCTAATTAGAAAGGTGGCGGTAAATACATCCGCACTACCTGCAACATTGGCAGTGAGCGTGTGTTAAAGGTGCCCATGCTAAAGTACAGTCAATGTCCACATCCTGCCCAAACCGCACTAAGCAGTTTGCAGAGGATTTTTATTACAGCAACATTGTTAGCACACAATAATGGTTACTATGATGGGCTTAGTGTGTGTAAATCCTGTGTTAACCATTAGCAATTTAGTAAACATGCTCTTCAATGTTTATTCCCCAGTGATGAGTTTCAGTATGATATAATATAATATATATCTTCTGTTTATATTGAAAAGTCATATCATATCATATATATCAGAACCAGCCATAGTTCAAGTCTAATGAATTAAAAAGCGTAGCTGTTTTCCACCAATCCAATCCAGTGGCTCGATGAGGAAATTGGTGGGTGTGGTGCTACTTTATGTGAGCATTTTCCTTGTTTGATAGTCCTTTTAAACAGCCTTTATAAAATAAGGACAACCTATGGCTATTCCTGTTTGCAGCAGGAAGTTTGCATCGGGTGTCGGAGGGGTGGAAAGAAACAGTCCCGCGGCGCTAAAGTTTAACGGTAAGTGCCACGGTGCTGTTTGTGCCCATTGCCACTGCTGCACATCCTGAAGAGGGGTGGCAGCAACGGCAATGGGCGTCAGATGGGTGTGCAAGGGATGAGGTTCACCTACGTGCCTCATTTCCTTGTGCCGGCACTGCTGCTGGGAGGATGAAAAGGATATCCCCAGCAGTTGCTGCAATGCATGCGGCTCTGTTACGGCACTAGAAGAGAGTGGGTACACTTAATGCCACCTATGGAGAAGGCGGTGAGTGCACCTGTGCTGCTAGCCTGCCATGCAGGTGGTGTGGGAGCTCTGCTGCAGGGGGTTTATCTTTATCTTTATCTTTATTAAAATTTGATGGAACCAAGACACCCCTACAATCAACCTAACACAACACTCACCTAATAAAAATCATCCAGAACAGCTCTAATTTATCAAAACATAACACGACATCTACAGACCCCATATGTGCATAGTTAATTAGAAAATTGTCTTCATTCAATTGTAGATATTCATTTACACTAAACAGATAACTATGTACGATCGCTGTACAATTCAAAGTTGTGTTCTCTGTAAACCACATTTGATCTATTGGAAAATGCGGTATAAAAATTTCCAATAAATAAATCAATAAATAAATAATCAGAGCCATACCAAGCCATAAATGTGCCCTGTGTGACTTGCAAACCTGGTGCTGCCCCATCCCCCCATGCCCAGCAGCTCCCCATCTTATCTCACCTCACATTGTTCAGCTGGCACTCCCCTCCGCACTGCGTGCCCAGCCTGCCCTTGCTCTGCCGCCCCTTTTCCAGTTCTCATGGCGGTGGCGGACCTCCTCCAATTTAAAAACAAACCAAAACAAAACGCAGGTCTTTCCAACTCCACACGTGCAAGGCTGGTCTGATCCCTCCTTCCTCTGATGTATGCTTGTGTCAGAGTGTAGCAGCAAAGCGCAGACAAACCAATGATACCAGGAGTCTGTTCAGAAGGTCCAAATCATTTATTTGTGCACAAGTCTCAAGCAAGGCAATTTCAAAATGGCTGAGCAAAGTTCTCAAGCATTACAACAACTTTTATAGACTTCTGTTCCATTCTAGGTATAGAAAAACATTTCATTGGTCCCGGTACGCTCCCGTACCTCCCGTAGCCCCTCTATTGGTCCCGGTACTGATAAGTTTCTCCAATTATGTTCCTTCTGTGGGCTTCTGTAGGCATGACACCTGCCTGCCCCCCTTCTAGTCCCAATTACAATGGTTAGTTCATCAACTTGTTACTTTCACACTTTCAAGGCTATGGGACCATTTGTGCGTGCAGAAGAGCAAGGTTCTGTAACTCATCTGTCAGCACTCCTCAATATTTCTCTGCAAATGTACTCTTTCTTATCAGTAACTTTAAAACACATCTTTTCTGTACTTTTCCATTTCTTAATTCTGCAATTCTGCTTATCTAAGCTAATTCAATATTTCTACTGAGTTCTTTCTTACAATAGCAGCATATTGGGGGATGTGCAATCCTATATGCCTCTCCACAGGCCTCATTTACAGGTCAAGCTAGCCATGCTGGCCTGCCTATGTCAGACACCGTGGGTCACAGGCCTGCACCTGCCACATTCCCCCCTTTGATTAATCTCACCCTATTACTTAAATAAGGTGTGAGAATTAAATCACTTTCCAGAAAATTCACATCCTGATTAAAGGATTCTTACTAGTTCCACTAGGGCTAGCTTTGTATAGAGCCATTATTCTAGTTGCGGTCTTCCGCTCTACTGTATTATCAATAGTACTATGAAGGGAACGCATACAACATGGGATTAAACATGGTAAGCAGAGGACAACAGCAACAAGGATTAGTACTAAGATAATGAAAGTCTTAAATCCTCCCACCCAGGAAAAGAGGTTAGCAAACCAATTAGGAAATTTCAAGGCGTGCCAAGTCTGTACTGGCACATAAGCATGTCTTTGCATATCTTTAGCAATTTCTTCAACTACTTGACCTTTATCATCTATTTTCAAACAGCAATTAGTTAAATTCAGTTTACCACATACTCCTCCTTCAGCTGCTAGCAAATAATCAAGGGCTAAGCGATTCTGGTATATAGCAGTGCGCATCTGAGTACTTTGTCTAGCTAAGAGCGTGAGAGCATGACTAGTTTCATTGGTTATTATTTCAACTACTGCTTGTAAGCGAATAATACGATTAATCATATAAATTGGGGTACGATAACCATACATACCATCATCATTCCAAGTGGCAGGTCCATAATACTCAATAATTCTTTCTGGTGGCCAATCATCACCTTGCCACTTCTCCCACTTGCCTATCTGTAAGGCCTCTCTTTTCTGTCTAGATGCTCCTTTGTGTTTGTGGGTGGTATATACAGGGTATCCTAATTGTTCTCCATGTTCAGTGTTTAACAAGAAGAAAGAAGGTCTGATGGTTCCTAAGACACATGCTCCTCCCCATTGTGGTGGGAGTTGCGCATATGCTCGGTTTCCACAGATCCAATATAGGCCAGGTGGGGCTTGCCAGGCTTGGACTTTGGCAAGGTTAGTCCATAGACCTGCAAGTTCAGGAAATCTAGCTAATGGGTTAGGAGGTTCAGGATGTCTAATTCCTGACCACCATGCTGTCTTTTTGGTCGTGGCATTATAGTACTTCTGGCTAAGACAGACCAGCTGTCCTACCTTTTGAGTGAACTGGGGTCCAGTTCTGGCATAGCAAAGACGTCCAACGATTGAGTGCGCTAACACCCATTCACTGGTTGTCTTGTGTAATTCAGTCTGATTGTAAATCATGGAATAATTCAATTCTTGGGCTTCCCAGGGCCATTGGTCTCCCATTTGGGTTCCGCCACAGAAATAACAATCTGTGATCTTAAGACTAGATACTACTGCTCCGGCTAATTCTAGAAACAAATTCTGTGAAGGGTGAGGGATCTCAAACTTATTTATATGCATAGCTTCATAAAAGGTACTATGAATATGATATTTAGATGACTTGTGGGCTTGAGTATTCAATCTAATATACACAATGGTCCCTGGATCTGTTCCTCCTCCAGCAATACGTAAACCAAACTTATATCCTTGTTTCCATGCATGGGGGTTATGTACACGCAAATGTAAGGGGTTGCAAGCATCTTTCTGACATTTATCATTTGTGGTTGGCTTGGTTAGAGTAGCCATTCGCTTATCTATTCTCTCATTAGTTATACCAGTGTTCCAGGTAGCATAGAAAACACATTCCCAATACGGGCAATAGTAGTCTGCCGCTGTAGCAGTACTATACCCTGATCCTGTTTTACCTGTACACTTCCACCAATTTGTGGCACCTTCTGGACACATATACTTATGGTCATTTCGATACGCTTTCTCCCATGTACCACAGGTGGACTGACTATCTCTATTAATAGCATTACATGCATCAAAATTCAGAACAGCAGGTTTAGTAATGTCCTTAAGTGGTGGTGTAGCAGCTAATATAGGTCCATCTGCATCCTTCCATCTTATTTCCAACGTGTAATAGGATGGATTCTGATGCGGATTATAGCATGCTTTAATTTTGCCATGAGTGCAAACATTTAGTTCAGTGGTGTTATAGATACACCGAGTTATTGTTCCCTTGCAGGTATAGTAAGAATGGTAAAGCAAAGTCTGAGTTACTTTCAGTCCAGTTCTAGTAGAGGTAATGCAAGCGGTGCATGGAGGTAGAGCATAAGTCTGTTCAAAACCTCCAAAGAAGGCAACCAAGGCAAAGCAGAAGCAAAGATACATGTTGATGTTGATTGGAGTTCTTCTGAATCCTCAGCTTGCTGATCTTGATCACGACGGTCTATTATTCTTCGTCCCGTTTGCTAATGAAGCAATTTAACGGGTGCTGAGTGTTGATTGAAGATCCTCAAGATGTCCAGCACACATTAACCAACTTAGCAATTCAGTCGGCTTGTGAAGTCTGGCTTAGTCAATGTAGTCTCAAGGTAGTGTGTCAAATCATACACACAAATTGGGTTCGTTGAAACAAAACTGTTGCTGCATGGAAAACAGCAATCCTCTTCGAAAGACTTGGCTACTGCAAAGCACTTGTGATGAAGTGTCTATGCTGCTGGTTGCCGTCTCAGAGTAACTCGCAAGGGTACATCAGGGTGCTGCTCTGCTGTCCACCGCTCTGGTTCAGGATCGGCGGCGGGCTTGACTCTGCTGTGGTGGATCCAGGCGTCGATCTCGGCTACCTTTACTGCAGTTGGGGTAGACAGGATGACGGTGTACGGTCCCTTCCAATGGGGTTCCAACGGTATCTTCTTCCAATCTTTGATCCACACCGAAGTTCCAGGCTGGTAAGGATGCAAGGGCTCCGTCAAGTTGATAGGCAACTGATCTTGGATCCACGTATGGAGAGTCTGCAGAACAAAACTAAGAGCTAGGAGTTCTTGTCTGGTTACTTCTGAACCAATCTGAGCTAAATTTCCTTTGACTCCCTGCACTATTGGTGGGGGTTTACCATACAAAACTTCAAAAGGGGAAAATCCTGTTGACTTTACAGGGGCTGAGCGTATTCTGAGTAAAGCTATGGGGAGCACTTGGGGCCATTTCAAGTGTGTCTCCTGACAAAGCTTAGACATTTGGGCTTTCAATGTACGATTCATTCGCTCAACTTTCCCTGAACTCTGGGGTCTGTATGCAGTGTGGAGCTTCCACTGTATCTGCAAAGCTTTTGCTAACTGCTGAGTAACTTGAGAGACAAATGAGGGTCCATTGTCTGACCCTATTACTGCTGGGATTCCAAATCTGGGGACAATCTCTCTCATTAAGGCTTTGGTAACTTCTCGGGCTTTCTCAGTTCTGGTTGGGAATGCTTCTACCCACCCAGAGAAAGTACAAACTAATACTAGTAGGTAATGGTATCCATTGGCTTTTGGCATTTCGGTGAAATCAACTTGGAGGTTGTGCATGGGGGTCACACCTCTTGACTGAACTCGGGGTGCTGTAATAAGGCCTTGCTTGGCATTATTCTTGGCACAGATTTGACATTGTCGTGCTACTGAGGCTGATACGGTTGTCATCAGAGGGATGTAGAAATGTGGTCTGAGTGCTTTTTCCATGGCACTTTTTCCATAGTGGGTAGCTTCGTGGAAAGCTTTAACAAAGGATGGTCCTAACAATTCTGGAATTACTATTCTTCCCGGAGGTTGACTGCCTTCTTCTGGTGGCAGCTCAATCCATCCGTCTTTCAATACTCCATTTTCTTTGTCACAATAGTAATCCAATTCTTTGGTGGTATATCGTGGGGTCCATAGATTCAAGGGTACTGGAAACAATGCTGCTTGCATTGGCATAGCTTGTGGGGCAATCTGTCCTGTCATAGCTGCTTGTCGTGCTGAGGCATCTGCGAATCTATTTCCTCGAGCAACTTCTCCTTTTCCTGCTTGATGTCCTCTACAATGCATGACAGCTACACGTGTTGGGGCCCAGACTGCATCAAGTAACATCAATATCTCGGGACCATATTTGACTGATTTTCCTCCAGATGTGATGAGTCCTCTTTCTTTGTAGAGAGCTCCATGGGCATGCAAGGTAGTGAAAGCATATTTGGAATCTGTATATACATTTAGCACAAGTTTTTCTCCTAACAACAATGCTCTGGTGAGTGCTATCAATTCGGCTTTCTGGGCTGATGTGCCTGAGGCTAGGGCTGATGATTCAACTACTTCGTGTTGAGTGACGACTGCATATCCGGCACAGCGTCGTCCGTCAAGGATGAGACTGCTCCCATCAACATAATAGATCTGGTCGGGATTGTCTATGGGCACATCTGTTAGGTCAGGTCGACTAGAGAACACAGTTTCCATGACTTCGATACAGTCATGTTCTGGGAGTTCTTCACTGATGGGTATCAAGGTAGCTGGATTCAAGGCATGGCTCACTTCAAGTTGTATCTGTGGGTTTTCACATAGCATGCTCTGGTACTTCAACATTCGGGAATTGGTGAGCCAATAATTTGCTTTCTGTTCCATAAGGGCAAGGACTGCATGTGGCACAGTGACTCGTATGTTCTGTCCTAGTGTGAGTTTGTCTGCTTCACTCACTAGTAGCGCTGTAGCTGCAACTGCTCTCAAGCAGGGTGGCCATCCTTTGGCCACAGGGTCCAATTGTTTCGATAGGTAAGCTACAGGTCGTTCCCAATTTCCTAATTTCTGAGTCAACATGCCTAAGGCATTTCCCTGTGCTTCATGTACAAACAAGTGGAAAGGTTTGTGGACATCTGGTAGTCCAAGTGCTGGTGATGACATCAATTCTTCTTTTAGCTTCTGGAAGGCTGTATCCTGCTCAAGTCCCCACTCCAGTGGTGACTTCTCTTCTCCTTTTGTGGCTTCATACAGTGGTTTGGCAATTTGAGCAAAGTTGGGTATCCAGATTCGGCAATATCCTGCCGCTCCCAGAAAGGCTCTAACTTGCTTTCTGGTTGTTGGAGTTGGAATTCTGCATACTGCTTCTTTTCTTTCTCTGCCTAATCTTCTGCTTCCTTGGGTAATACGAAAACCCAAGTATTTCACTTCTGTTTGGCATAGTTGTGCTTTGGCTCTGGAAACTTTATATCCAGCTTCATTTAGTAACTGCAAGAGATCTTGGGTGGCTAATATACATTCTTTTTCTGATACGGCAGCTATCAACTGATCATCCACGTACTGGAGAAGTACTCTCCTCCCCGGGGCTACTGGATAGCTTGAAAGATCTTGGTTTAGTGCAGCACTAAAGATGGTAGGTGAATTCTTGAATCCTTGGGGTAATCTTGTCCAGGTGAGTTGGCCCCCTCTTCCAGAGATGGGGTCCTGCCATTCGAATGCAAACAATATTTGGCTTACAGGGGCTAATCTTATGCAAAAGAATGCATCTTTTAAATCCAGTACAGTGAAATGGGTAGCTTCAGCGGGTATCAATCCTAGTAGAGTGTAAGGATTGGGTACAACTGGATGTATAGTTTCAACTGCATCATTTACTCTTCTCAAATCTTGCACTGGGCGATAATCATCTGTCTCAGGTTTCTTCACTGGCAAAAGTGGGGTGTTCCATGGGGATTGACATACTTTCAGTAGGCCATACTCAAGTAATCTCTGTAGGTGGCGATGAATGCCTTCAATTGCGGCTCTTGGGAGAGGGTACTGCTTGACGTGCACTGGTGTAGCACTAGGCTTGAGGGTTACAATCACTGGAGCTATATGTTTGGCTAGGCCTGGGGGGCTGCCTTCTGCCCACACTTCAAGTGGTGCATGAATGTTCTTTAAAGTTTGTTCAAAATAGGTATCTTGAATCGAATCATCAATGTAGTATCTCCACTCTTCTTCTCGGGGTACTGTCAGCAGCATTACTCCTGCTGGTTTGGCTTGAGAATTCACTGTCATTTGCATTTCTCCTTGCTCGGAGAAAGATATCTGTGCTTGAAGCTTGGCTAGCATGTCTCGTCCCAGTAATGGTACTGGACATTCGGGCATGTAAAGAAATTGATGCGTTACTTGCTGTCCTCCTAGACTGCATATTCGGTTTTGTAGAAAAGACTTTGTGGCTTTGGCACCAGTTGCTCCTATAATGGTGACTGCTTTCTTGGTGAATGGGGCTATCTTTTTGTCTATTACTGAATGTTCTGCTCCAGTATCAACCATAAAGTTCATAAATTGGTCTCCTATTTGTATTTCGACCATAGGCTCCTGGAGACCTAAAGCAAACTTGGAGCCCGGTCTGTCCTAATCCACGTCATCTTCGTCATGGGCCTGTGTGGCCAATGCTTGGATGGCTCCTCCTCCCCTCTCTCGCTGGAATTGTTCTCGATTGGCTCCTCCTCGGCCTCGGGGACGGCCTCGTCTTTCTTCTCGCCACTGATGATCGTATTCGTCATCTTGCTGGGCGTCTTCGAGTTGCGGGCACGTATCTCTCCAATGTCCTTCCTCTTTGCAATAGGCGCATTGGTTCACGCCTAGTCTCTGGGTCCGGCCTCCGCCTTGACCCCGCCCTCTTCCTCTGCTCCTTCGACTAGGGACACCTCCCCTTTTCTTTTCAACTATGGCCGCAGCCAAAAAATCAGCTTTCTTCTTCATCTTTCTATCACATTCTCTCTGTCTTTCAGTATCACGATTCACATACACTTTATGAGCGACTTCCAATAACTGTGTTGCATTCATGCCCGCAAACCCTTCTAATTTCTGTAATTTACGTCTAATGTCTGGTTGAGACTGGTTTACAAAAGCAGAATTCACCATGCATAAACTTCCTGGTGCCTCGGGATCATAGGGAGTATACATTCTATAAGCTTCAGTTAATCTTTCATAATAATCTGCTGGGCTCTCATCTATTCCTTGGATAACTCCTGTTACTTTGGAAAGGTTCATAGCTTTTTGGCCTCCTCTTCGCAGGCCTTGTAAAAAGCCTTGGCGAAAACGGGCTAGGGCGGTGGATCCTTCATCTGTATTTGGATCCCATTGGGGGTCTTCATTTGGGAATTCTCTCTGAGCTGCTTCTCTACGATCTATTATATTCTGACCCTGCGCTGGAGCTGCAGGGTTTTCTGCCATCCATTCGATAGCTGCTTTTCTAATTCTCGCTCGTTCTTCTGTAGTGAATAGGGTGGTCAGGAGCTGACGGCAATCTGGCCAAGTGGGTTGGTGAGTTTCCATAATACTAGTTACTAATTCGGTCAGCTCCTGGGGCTTGCTAGTATAGGAGGCATAGTGCGACCTCCAATTTAATAAATCCGTTGTAGAGAATGGGATATACACATAAGTTAGGGGTCCCGCTACCACTTCATCATTATCATTCTTTACGGGCACCCCCGGAACTTGCCTTAAGGGAAACAGTTTGGCTGTCGTCCCAGGCGTCATTTGGGTCTGGGATCTAAGGGCTATTGTCGTTGTCTTTGCAGGAGTCGCTTTCTTTTTTACAACTGGTTTTGCTTTGGGTTTCTCTTTCACCGGGGCGCTAGTGCTAGCGCTAGCTTCCTCAATTATTTGTACACTGTCTTGTTCTTCTTCTTCTGGGGGATCCTCTCCTTCTTCTTCTAGCTCCGCTTCTGGCTCACTTTTTACATTTTCCTCTTCTCTCCCCGCTAATTCTTTCTCTTCCTCTCCTCCAGGAGGAGGGGGGTCAGGGATTGGGTCCCGCCTCGGCTCCGGCGGTCTCTGGGGATCTGGGGCAGGACGCCGCCGGACTATTCTTACTGGACCTGGGGTTCGGGGCTGCCTGAGGACTACTTCTGGGGAATCGGGATCTGCCAAGATGGGTTTCTTCTTGGCTTTCTTATCCTGCTCTTTCATTCTAGGCTGTTCCTTTCTCTGTCTAGAATCTGTTTTAGCTAACATTATTCTGCACTGTTCCTCATAACAGCGCTGCGCCCAGGAGGGCGGATCTTCACAAATACTTAACCAGGAATCTATATAGGGGTACTGATCGGGGTGCGCTACCCGCACTCTACGGTGTATTGACTGGATAATCTCTACGGTGAACGTTCCCTCTCGGGGCCAGACGGGGTCTAGATCGGGCCACTCCCTAGTACACAAAATCTGCAAACGGGCTGCTGTCATTTTAATACCATAATCTCCTGAATATCCCTCTTTAAAATGTGCGATCATACATTCTAATGGAGTGTTCCTAGTAGACTCCGCCCCTCCCATTTCGATGTGTGCGCGCAACAACAGACAGAAGGGAAAAGGTGGGCGGACCGTGGGTAAGGGGTCCTCACGGCCCTGGAAACGTACAGGGAATACAAATAACAAGACAAGACGACAATCGCTTCCCCCTTTTCGCGACCTGAACGCGGTCGCCCGGTCAGGAAATGCGCTAATCAGGGGTCAGCTTTCACTTGGTCCGTGCTGCCAGACCTCTCATTCATACTTCGTTCACACACTCATGCTAGCAACGTATCCCAGAATGCATTCGTTTCTATCTATTCTGACTAGTCTTTTCCAAGTACAATTACAAAAAGGATGAGGGTTTCACCTAGCGAATTCCCATGCCAGGCTACTCGGCTCTTCCTTGAGAGTTGATCAGGCTCTCTTACCAATTCCCAATATCTCGAGATTACAAATTCCAAGTTCCAAATTCCAATGGCAGTACTGCTCTTTCTATTTCTGTCTAGACCCAAAATCAAAACTATACTCACCGGATCCGGTCCTCAAAACTTCCCAAGCAGGCGCATGAGTTGGACCTTGGACTCCCCTCACTCGGGTTCGAGGCGTTGACTCCAGCCGGGCTCGTCACCCGCCGAGGTCCGACCAGCTCCCTCCGATACAAGGGACCGGCGGCGCCAGGGAGCGGCCCCCGTCGGAAGGGCGCGATCCCGGCAGGACCAAGCCTATAGAGGCGGAAAGTCGTGGTATATTGCCCTATATACACTTTGATTCCACAACTTCCCGGCCAACGCACCAAGGAATATGTAGCAGCAAAGCGCAGACAAACCAATGATACCAGGAGTCTGTTCAGAAGGTCCAAATCATTTATTTGTGCACAAGTCTCAAGCAAGGCAATTTCAAAATGGCTGAGCAAAGTTCTCAAGCATTACAACAACTTTTATAGACTTCTGTTCCATTCTAGGTATAGAAAAACATTTCATTGGTCCCGGTACGCTCCCGTACCTCCCGTAGCCCCTCTATTGGTCCCGGTACTGATAAGTTTCTCCAATTATGTTCCTTCTGTGGGCTTCTGTAGGCATGACACCTGCCTGCCCCCCTTCTAGTCCCAATTACAATGGTTAGTTCATCAACTTGTTACTTTCACACTTTCAAGGCTATGGGACCATTTGTGCGTGCAGAAGAGCAAGGTTCTGTAACTCATCTGTCAGCACTCCTCAATATTTCTCTGCAAATGTACTCTTTCTTATCAGTAACTTTAAAACACATCTTTTCTGTACTTTTCCATTTCTTAATTCTGCAATTCTGCTTATCTAAGCTAATTCAATATTTCTACTGAGTTCTTTCTTACAATAGCAGCATATTGGGGGATGTGCAATCCTATATGCCTCTCCACAGGCCTCATTTACAGGTCAAGCTAGCCATGCTGGCCTGCCTATGTCAGACACCGTGGGTCACAGGCCTGCACCTGCCACAAGAGGAGGGAGGACCTAGACCAGTCATGCAAGCATACGTATGTTCTTTTAAATTGGAGGTCTGCTGCCACCACTGCCATGAGAACTGGAAGAGTGGTAGCAGGGCAAAGGGTAGGCTGTGCAGGCAGCGCAGGGAGGAAGCCCCAAATGTACCTTTATTTGCACCCTGTCTGACTGCACTGCTCACACAGGCATAGGTATGGTGCTGGATAATATCCACTAGCAGCAGCAGCTATTCAGTGTTGGCACAGAAGAGGGGGAGAGAGGCAGGTCCTACTTTGATGACATCATTCACCCCCCTATGACTGTAATGGTTAGAGCAGCAGACGGCTGTTCCTTATGATCTTAGACAAGTCATCTAATCCTCCATTGCCTCTTTTACAAGCTTAGACTGTAAACCCTCCAGGACTGTGCCTGAATGTAACTTTTCTTGAATTTCTGAGAAAGGAATTAGTTTCTGGGGTCTGATAATGCATTGTGGTTGTCATGTTAGTCCTCTTTAATGGTAGTTAAATACAAAGAAAATTAGGTGATATCTTTTTATTGGACTAGCAATATATTATTTGACTAGCTTTCAAAGGTTAAAACCTTCTTCAGATCAGGACAGCATGAGCTACAGATGACAATACCATAATATATAAGTGAATTATAAAAACTGTCTTAGGGAAAGAGGGTCTGGGGGGGGGGGGGTGCAGAGGTGGGAGAGATGGATGGGTTATCAGGATGAGCAGATTGTAAATATTTATAGTTTATAGTGTGATAAAAAGCCCATACCTTTATTAAGTCTGGTCCGATTGAAAACGTGTCTTATTTTAAGTTCAAAGGTTTTATGTTTTTCGACTGATTTGAACCTTCCTGTTAGGATTCTCACCATAAAATCATTGATGCTGTGTTCTGATCCTGAGAAGTGCTCTCCAGCTAGCAAGGTGACAGAAGTGACTCCTTGGTCTGCTTTGTGCTGGATGATCTTATGTCTGTGTGAATTGATTCTTGTCCTTAACATTTGGTCTGTCTGCCCAATGAAGCATTTCTTTTCATATCTTCTGCATTGAATAATATATACCACATTAGAGGAAGAGCATAGGTAGGATCCCCTTATTTTTAATGTTTTACCTGTGTGTGTAACAGTGGGATCTTGTGATAGGTGTTGGCATAATTTGCAACTTGGTATAGTTCTAGGAGTTGTGCCATTCTCTATATTTTTGGGTTTCTACTGGGATCCTGCTTCTCACTGATTTTTGCTTCAGATTTGATGGTTGTCAGAATGCCAACGTTGGTGGAGCAGGGACTATTTTTCTGAGTATTTCATCTTCATGGAGTAGCGGTTGTAAGTCTTTTATTATTTTTCTCAGTTTTTCCAGCTCTGGATGTTATGTCACTATAAGTAAGCGGGACTCTAAAAGTTTTATTTTCTTTGTATTGCAGTAGCCTTTCCTGGGGTATTTTGAGAGAAGAAGCAACCTTCTTGGAGATGATTTTGGGATTGTAGACTTTTTTGAAGAATTAAGCCAGGATTTAGAGGTGTTTGGCTGTGTATAATGGCATTTCTTGTATGTGAAGGGTTAATGCTGGACTTGTGAAGGTAGCTGCAACTATCAGTTTCTTGTATACAGATGTCTGTATATAACCATTATTGATAGAGACTGCAGTGTCCAGGAAGTTAAAATTTCCTGTGGAGCAGTCCTTTTGGAATGTGATTGAGGGATAGGATGTATTAAAAGAATTGTGAAATTGTTTGAGAGTCTCTTCTCTTTCTGTCCAAATCATGAAAATATCAACATACCAGTAATTTAAAGGGTGTAGTCTGACTTTTGTTCAAAAATGTCTCTTCCATTTCTGCTATGAAAAGGTTGGCATATTATGGTGGCATTATGGTGCCCATTGTCTATAGCTAGATGTCATTATTGTAGCTCAAATAGTTTTTGTTTATTATATTTATTTTTAGCTTTTCTATACCGCGCTATTTGACATCAGTGCGGTTTACAGTTAACAATTTTGCACAGGAGAGGGGGAGGTGCCTTGTGCTTACATCGAACAGGACATATGTATGTATGTATGTAGTTGTGGGTTAGGATGGATTTTATCAATATTGTTACAGTTTATGGTGTATATTGGTGGTCACAGAGTGGAGGAGTAGCTTAATGGTTAAAGTACTTGGGCTTGCTAACCAACAGACCAGGGTTTGATTCCTACTAGCACTCTTTGTAGCCTTGGACAAGTCACTTAACCCTCCATTGCCTCAGAAGAAAGGCCTAGCAATCTACTTCCAGTCACACTGCCGAGAAAACCCAGGAGCTACTAGGTCACCAGGAGTCAGTATTGACTCAAAGGCACACATTGCATTTTGCATTGGTGGTCTAGGGCAGATGCCTTTTGAAATTTGTCACATACAGTTATTCCATTTGCATTGGGAATGTTGGTATATGGTGATTCTACATTTATTGTGACCAGGCTAGTATCCGGTGGTGGTAGTTTGATGTTTTTAGCTTTTTCAAAAAGACTGTGGTGTCTTATATGAAGCTGCTTGTTCTATGTGCTAAGTGTTTGAGAATATAACTGCAGCTATTTCCTTTGTGAGTGTATCAATACCAGATATGACTGGCCTGCCAGGATTTCAAGATTTGTGGATCTTAGGTAGCATGTAGAAAGTGTCCCTAGAAGGATGGGTTGGTATAAGATTTTTCAGATGTGACTCAGCTTATGTGGGCTCCCTTTGAGCCTCTAGATGCTTGCCCCCTCAAGTGCTTGACCTGGAAGGTACTGTTTTGGGTGGCTGTCACATTGGCCCGCTGTGTCAGTGAAATCCAGGCTCAGGTGGCACATCCACCTTATACTAGATTCCATCAGAATCAGGTAGTCTTGCATACACATTCACACTTTCTGCCGAAGGTGGTTTCTGACTTCCACCTCAACCAGACAATTGTCTTGCTAGCATGGTTACCGGGATGAGACAACATTGCACATGCTGGACTGTAAGCATGCCTTGGCCTTCTACATCAAGCATACCAAGGCCCATCAGTGATCCACCCAGCTGTTCATCTCTTTTGACCCTATCAGGCTGGGGACGGCTGTCTCTAAGTGCATGCTGTCTTTGTTGCTGGCAGACTGCATCACCTTAGTGTATTCCAACACCATCCAGAACCTGGAGGGTCATGTTTACAGCTTACAATGAAACATAGAAACATAGAAATATGACAACAGAAAAAGACCACATGGCCTATCTAATCTGTCCTTCCATATCAACAACTATAACAGTCCCCTTTTTTCCTTTAGAGATCCTCTGTGTTTGTCCCATGCTTTTTTGAATTCAGATACTGTCCTCATCTCTACCACCTCCACTGGGAGACTATTCCACGGATCCACCACTCTTTCTGTAAAGAAATATTTCCGCATATCACTCCTGAATCTATCTCCCTTCACCCTCATCCCATGTCCCCTCATAGCAGAACTTGTTTTCAGTTGAAAGAGGCTCTCCCCCTGTACATTTATACCACGGAGGTATTTAAACATCTCAATCATATCACCTCTATCCCGCCTTTCCTCAAAGGTGTACATATTAAGATCCTTAAGTCTGTCTTCCTATGTTTTATAATGAAGACCACTAATCATTTTAGTAGCCACCCTCTGTACTGACTCCATCCTGTTTATTTCCTGTTGAAGGTGCGGTCTCCAGAATGTTCAGGCCATGGCCGCCTACCTGCATTCAGCATCCGCAGATGAAATCCGCAAGGCTGCAATCTGATCTTCAGTCCACAACTTCACAACTTCACTGTCTGGAAGGGAATTCCCAACAGGGCAGCAACTTTGGCCAGACAGTGCTACGGCCAACTCCTGCTTACCAGCCCTTCTGTCTGTCCAGGCTACCTGCAAATTGTTGACTGACCTCTGTGTTGCCGTACGCTAAGGATACTGAGTTGGTGGAGTCCCTACTGGGTCTACCTTACTGTTCTTCCTGTTCTCTAGTTTTTGGTGCTCCTTGGTCTTTCAGTCCCATATGTGAGGACTTACTTCCTGCTTGTCCACAGAGAAAGTGTAGTTATTTATTCTGTAGCAAGTGTTCTTCATGGGCAGCAGGAATAAGTCCTCACAACCCTCCATACTCCCTTTTTTTTTTCAGTGCCATCAAGTCAGTGCTGGCTCCTGGCAACCCAACTGCCTCTGGGTTTTCTTGGCAACATATCACTGGAAGTAGATTGCCAGGCCTTTTCTTCCAAGGTAATGGAGGGTAAAATGACTTGACCAAGGATGCCAGTGGGTATCAAAAGTTTGACGACCTGGGTTCTAGGCAGGTGCTCTAATCACTAGGCTACTCCTCTACTCCATCTCTTGGCTACTGCTTTGAAATTTGGTGAAGATGTGCTGCAGCAAGCGCACATGTATGGTGCAGCTCCCAAAAGCTTCCAATGGAAGCTGGGGAGCGTTCCACGTTAGCTCCATCGGTGACATCATCCATATTTGAGGACTTATTCATGCTGTTCACAAAGAACACCTCCTACAAGTGAGTAACTTTGATAACTTCACCCATCGTCCTAAACATACGGCATTGAAAAAAAACCCATTACAAATGTAGGAACACCATAACTATTGTCTACTAGCCTACGGTCATCTTGGATCCAACTGTTTGTTTTCTTCAGATTCTGTGTATTTTCTTGTACAGAACAGTTTTCCTCAACATTTTCAATCATATTGAAGCATATTTGAATTCAGACAGAGCCATATGAAACACAAAGTGTTTTTCTTGTAAATCTATGCAGTTTATTATTTATATAGGAAGATGATCATATCCTGAGGCACAGACACAAATGGAAAAAATCCACTATTACAATTTCTCCGAAATTTTCACACTTATATTCTAAAGTCAGCAAATGACATATTTTGAGGAGAAAAGCAAACAAAACAAAAGAAAAAAGAAGGTATTACCCTAGGCTGTATAATTTCCCTCTTTTGCAATTTCTTATGTATTTATCATTTTATGGAAGAAAATTATGTAATATTATTCTCTGCTTTCATATATTATATAATATATAGACATTTTAAAACAGTTATAAACTTGGAGTCTAAAACAATAATGAGCTATGTTGGTGTATACATAAATGCAGGGGCGACTCAAGGCAATCTGCTGCCTGAGGCGAGGGATGAGATGGTGCCCCTCCCCCCCCCCCCCCCCCCCGTAGTGGTGGGGGGAGGCTTTCTCAAAACTCCTTCAGGTACTGAACCAAACCAAAAAGCTGATTAGATATGAAGGAAATACAAGAGTTTGCACACCAAGGAACTAAAAGAAAGAGTGAGAACCACAGTACAATTTATAAAATTAAATTATAACTCAGTTTTATTTTGTTATAAACTGCATTTACGGTTCTTGCTTTTTCTTTTTGAACATATATTTTGAATCCTTAGAACCCCCTTCCTCAACAGTGGGTGCAGAACAGAACCAGGAAATTCTCGCACAGAACTCAATATCTTAACAAAACAAACAGACATTATCCAGTACCAGGCATATTGTGAACTAATACAAAACCCTACAACAAAGTCACCAAGTATCTATAGAGCAAATCTACCATACCATACCATACCAGCACCAACTTCCAAAACTCACATAAGGAGGCCATCCAAAAAAAGCAACACTATAAATACTGCAGTGGGCCTTGGAACATCCAAACTCCTATTTGGACAGCTGAACAATTCAGATTACTACAGAATAGATCCCTACATACTAATTCCATGTTAACAGAACACCTGGTTTTGGTCACACACTCACCAAGCACCATAATAAGTGACCGTAACCTAAAAATAAACATATGTAGATAAAAATTAGACTGCAACCTCAAGAAACCAGATTCTGCATACAATGCTTTACCAGAGAAATAACAAGAGATGCATTTCCATGTAGTGTATAAAATATAAAGATAGCACCAAGTCTGGTCATTAAATTTAAAATAAAATTATCTTCTATCTTTGTTGTCTGACCATTTTATTCTCTGATCATGTAGGTCCCATTCTGAGATTTCTGCTTTTCTCTGTCTCCCAGTGCACCCTCCTGTCTACTTTCCCCCAAGAGATGGCACGAGGGTGATGCAGGGCCATGTTCAGAGGCTCACTGCAGCATCATTTGCATCTAAAATCCTAGGCAGTTTCTAAACATAAACATGCAATTTAGTAAAGCAAACATAATAATAAAACATGAAATTTGATTAATGAAAGGTCACTTACACCCCCCCAATCAAACCATTATACATATCTGCACATCAGATTTATTTTGCTATGACCAGATTATTGATGAGAAGGGAAGATATAAAATGAGAAACTAATCCTGGTAGCCATGAATTCAAATGCTGGATTGGATTGTGTTAGAGCTGGAAAAGTCCAGAACTCAGCAGCGGTGAAGCTTTCAGGCTACTAAACAAAATTAAACTGAGATATTCCCTGTACATTTGAAATTTCCTTGAATCTGAACTGACAAAATATTTTAAATTTCAGTCTGGCAGCATAAAGAATGCAAAACTGCAAATCTCAAAAAATTACATATTCCAGTACCTCCCCCCAACCAACATCCTACAGTTGACCTCACCAAGAACCCAGAGTACAGGATCCATAGAGCAAATCTACTATCCCATAACAGCACTAATTTCCAAAACTCACACAACATGGAGTGTACCCAGAAAATTGCAACACCATAAATATTGCAGTGGGTCCCAGAGTATCCAAACATCTGTTTGAAAAGCTCAACAAGCCAAATTACTACAGTACAGTATAGATCCCGATATACAAACTCCATTTTAACAGAATACCTGGCCTCAGTCACACACTCAGAACACAGACCCTCACCAAGTACAGAATAAGTGACTACAACCTAAACTAAAAATATGTAGACAAAAATTAAACTGAAACCCCAAGAAGCCAGACTTCATATGCAGTGCAACATCAGATAGAGATGCAGTTCCCCATACTGTGTAAAATATAAAGAAAGTGCAATGTCCAATCACTAAAATGAAAATAAAATTATTCCTTAGCATCCCTCCAATCCAGTCCCAGAATTCTTGGTTGTGCTCCCCTTCCAGCAGCTTGGAGACTGAGCATGTCATCCTTTTGATGACCTCCTCCTCCATATACCACTGGCATCTCCCACCAGCTCCATGGTGTGGTGTATATTTGAGGATTGGTGCTCAGCGAGGCAGTGCCATCTGTCCTCTGTGACTCTGCCAGACATTTTAGTGTTTTTGCAGGCAGGGTTTGAAAGAGGTTTAGCAGCCAGTTCTCGAAGGGTCCACTTGGCAGCCATTTCTTGTTATTATGGTCAAGTACAGGGAGGCCTGCTGGGGGCGCACCCAGATATGGCTCGATTTCTGAGAGCAGTGAAGCAGATTTGCCCTCCTCATAGGGTGGTGGTTCCACCCTGGGATCTTAACTTGTCCTTGAAACACTCACAGGGAGCCCTTTGAACCTCTGAATCAGGCTACTCTGAAGGACTTGACGTTAAAGACGGTATTCCTGGTGGCGATTTGTTTGGCTAGAAGAATCTCGGCGCTCCAGGTGCTCTCCTGCTGGCCTCAGTTTCTTTACTTTGGCAAGGATAAGGTGGTCTTATGTCCAGTTCTGTCCAGTATTGTCCTTCCTTCCCAAGTGTCGTAGTTCAATGTGAACCAGCCGGTTTCCCTTCCGGCGCTGCCTTGCATAGAGGAGGATGCCGTGGACTCTCGCCTGCACCACCTGGATGCCCTTAGAGTCCTGAAGAGGTATCTGAAGAGGATGAAGTTGTTCCACAGATCCAACCGGTTGTTTGTCTTGTTTGAGGGGCCGTGTAAAGGGGAGGCGGCA
This sequence comes from Ichthyophis bannanicus, assembly GCA_033557465.1. NCBI lineage: Eukaryota > Metazoa > Chordata > Amphibia > Gymnophiona > Ichthyophiidae > Ichthyophis > Ichthyophis bannanicus. The sequence goes on along the minus strand of CM066034.1, from coordinate 233,762,747 downwards.
GCCAAGGCCTCTATTTCCCGTTGAATAAAAGAAGTGTATGTTGAAAGGTAGGACAGTGCCTGCAGGGCTGCGGGCACATTCCACGAGGGGTTTGGTGGGTTCCTGGGTGGAGTCTAGCCTGTTGCCACCAGCAGAAATTTGTTGGGCAGCAACATGGTCATTGCTGCATTCCTTTTTCTAAGCATTATCATTTGGATGTCCAGGTGGCAGGGGATGCTCGTTTCAGGAGGGCAGTTTTCAGGGCTGGTCTCGAGGGTCCCTCCCATTGATGGTACTGCTCTGTTACATCCCAGAATTCTGGGACTGGACTGCAGAGACGCTAAGGAAAGTATAATTAGAGCTTACCTGCTAATTAGCATCCCTGAAGGAACTCCAGTCCAGTCTTGGATCCCTCCCTCAGGTTTGGCGGGGGTTCTCAGTGTTGTGATCCCGACCAGGAGGTCTGGCCTCAAGGGGGAAGAGGAGATCTGGGATCTCCCTCCTTTTTCCCTTTTTTGCTCGGTGGAAACACAGGGTGGCAGTAGCTGGAGAGGGTCGGTGGCCTGCCTGCCACTCTCTCTTTCTCGTCTGGATGGACGCTGTGGCTTGTAGACTCAGTCTCCTCCGCAGACGGGGGAGGTGGGAAGTTCCCCCAGGCGGGGAGAGGAGCATAGGTTGTTAGAGTTTTTACTGTTTAACTAATTATTTGTGTTTTGATGAGTCTGCTTTGTAAGTAGGTTACTGGATCTGGTGGGAGGTGCCAGTTGTATATGTAGGAGGAGGTCATCAAAAGGATGACATGCTCAGTCTCCAAGCTGCTGGAAGGGGAGCACAACCCAGAATTCTGGGATTGGACTGGAGTTCCTTCAGGAATGCTAATTAGCAGGTAAGCTCTAATTATACTTTTTTGTACCTTTGTTGTCTGACCATTTTATTCTCTGTTCATGCTGGTCCCGATCTGATCTTCTGCTTTCCTGTCTTTTCTTGGCTCTCTTTCTATGGTCTATAGTCCATCTGCTATTTCTTATCTTTTGTTTTCTTCACTTCCTTCCATCAGCCTATTTTCAGTCCCAGTACCCTTCCCAGTATCAGTCCAGTCTTTCCTCTTAGTGCCTTCCAATGTCAACTTGCATTCCCATGACTGCCACTGGTATCCATTCCTTTCCAGTCCCCATCCTTCCCCTACTATCCAGACCCTTCTAGTCCAAATACCATGGCAGCCCCTCTCAGAATCCACTCCCTTCCAGTCCAATTCTCCCATCCCCCCCGCATCAGCCCACTTGTAGCCCTTGCCCCAGTTTTCTTCCAGGGCCAGCAGTTATCTCCTCCCTTCCCCTCCATCAGCCCATTCCACTCCTAGCCCCCCCATCAGCCCATTTCCAGTTGAAGCCCCCCTAATCAGCCCATTACCAGTGCTAATCCCCCCTCAGCCCCATTACCAGTGCTAGCCTACCCTAATCAGCCCATTACCAGTCCTATCCCCCCATCAACACATTACTAGTCCTAGCCTCCACTAATCAGCCCATTTCCAATGCTAGCCACCCATCAGTCCATTACCAGTTCTAGCTGCCCCCCATCAGCTCATCAGTACTAGCTGCCCCTAATCAGGTCATTACCAGTCTTAGCTCCCCCGATTGGCCCATTTCTAGTGCTAGTCCCCCCTCAGCCCATTACCAGTCCCAGCCCCCCCTTGATCAGCTCATTCCCAGTCATAGCTTTCCCTAATCAACCCTTTACCAGTCCTACCCCCCCTGATCTGCCCATTACCAGTGCTAGTCCCCCTAAAATCAGCCCATTATCAGTCCTAGCCCCCTAATCTGCCCAATCTGCCCAATTTATGTCCTATCCGCTCTCCCTTGCCCCCAAGGGAGGTCCCACACATGCCTGAATAGTCCGGTGCCCCTGTTCTGCAGAGCCACGAGAAAGAACTGCATTTCCTTTCTTTCCCGCAGCTCTGTTAAAGTTGAGCCCGGCGGCGTGCATTGAGGGTACACAACAGCATTTCCTGTCTTGCGACTCTGCAGAGCTGGGGTGCTGGACTAGTCAGGCAAATGCGGGGCTTCCCAGGGCTGTGGCGGGGATTGAGTCTGCCGCTGCTAAACAGCAGCAGTGGCAGCTTTCCACCTTTTTATTTTCCTTTATTTTCTTTTTTACATTTAAAAGCGGAGTGAGGTGGTTGTTTTGGAGGCATTTGTTGCCGCCCCCAAAACATTGCCACCTGAGGTGACCGCCTAACTCCGCCTCATTATAGAGCCGCCCCTGCCTAAATGTCTTTTGAAAGATAATTTATATATATTAGTAGCATCTGATTATTACTGAAAGCGAAGAGTTGAACATACAAATGGTGTCTAAACATAACTCGCCTTGATCTCCTGAAAAGGCGTGAGCTGTTAAATCTGAAATGGAGGGCTCAAGAACATCGAGCTCACCTTCAGCATTCTCACTACGTTTAAGACGTGAAATATAATACAAGTGAGACACCTCAATAGGATCAACAATGAAGGCTCTGCCGAGGTCATTAACTCTCGATCCACATTAATTGTCACATTGAAATCCCTAGAGTGTAAACGACGTATACTCAAAGCTTTCTTTAAATATAAGTCAGCAATTTTCTGTGGACACAGAGTGAATATTTTCCCGGATGTGTCACGTAGCACCCAACTTAGACGGAGGCTTTTTTTAGCCTTGAGGCCTCGCGTTCTTAAGTTGGGTGCTTCGTTCTTTCTGCGTTTTCCTTGCAAATGTGTTGTGAACTATGGTGGAGCAACGTATGTTTTTTCAGATGTTGCCCACTTGGAGCAATTTATTACAGACAGACAGGGCTTAGTTCAGGTAGAAGGGGATGAGTAATTAATCATGCCTCCTTAGCTGTTGGCTTTGTTTTTGAGCCTTGGTTTTCATTTGTCTTTATTTGCTTTATTACTATAATCACACTCGGTCCCAGTAATGTGGGCTTTATCAGTATATGTTTCCTTTTAGTTTTGTAAAGTGTTATGTAAGTTTCTATTTCGATTGTCCTGTATTGTATGGTTGGTTGTTATACTAAATATATACTCAATAAAAAAAAAAAAAGAAAAAAAAAAGAAAAGGCGTGAGCTAAATATAAATATAAAAATAACAAGAAAAGCCCATACCAGCTAGAAAAAGATGATTTTACCTTAATGCTCCTATTAGTTAATATATTCAAAAACAAATATTAGAGAACTGCATCTGCCCTGTCCCCTAAAGATATGCCTAGGTTTAGAGGGGAAGAAGGCACCTACATATGCCCACTTTTATAAATATACATAGATGCTTATGTGTCTTTTTAAAATAACAGCACAAATTCAGCAGTAATTGTGGCTACATTTAGGTTGTGGACATTTTTGTCTGCTTGAGAGCAAGCATAAACGTCCATATATCCATGCATAGGATATTAAAGTATGCACATGGATTGCTGTATTTTATGATCAATATATGTGAGGGCACATTTTATAATGATGTCCAAGTGCAATCGGGGGCATCCTAGCCAGAACATCTGAAAAAAACATCAGGTACGACATTTCAGGTATGATTTCACAAATATGGATGTGACTGAGATGGACATCTAGGAGGGTGTCTATATAAGAACATAAGAAACGCCATACTGGGTCAGACTAAGGTCCATCAAGCCCAGTATCTTGTTTCCAGCAGTGACCAATTCAGGTCGCAAGTACCTGTTGGGTTCCCAGAAAGGTACACAGATTCCACAATGCTTATCCCAGGATGAGCAGTGGATTTCCCTGCTCCTCTTTAATAATGGTTTATGGACTTTTCCCCCGGGGACTTGTCCAAACCTTTTTTAAACCCAGCTCTTACTTCATCCTCTGGTAACAAATTCTTGAGTTCAATTACTAATTGAGTGAAAATATATTTCCTCTTATTAGTCCTACATTGTATCTTCATTGAGTATCCTCTAGTCTTTCTACTTTTGGAAGGCGTAAACAACCGATCTATATTTACTTGTTCCACTCCATTTGTTTATTAATAGACCTCTATCATATCTCCCCTCAACTGTTTCTTTTCCAAGTTCAAGAGCCCTAACCTTTTAAGCTTCTCTTCATAGGGGATCCTTCCATCCCCTTTATCATTTCAGTGGCTCTTCTTTGTATCTTTACTAATTCTGCTATATCCTTTTTTTTTTTTTAATTTATTTATCAATTTTACAATATAATCCAGATAATACAAATCTGAAATCTGAATCAGAATTAACAAAAAAAGAAAAAGAACCCACTGTAGAGAACCATCGTAACCATCCCCTACAAACAAGAAAAAAAAAAAACCTGGCATAGACCACAATATACGTACAAACCCACCATAAGATCCAAGAAAAAGAAATAAACACATAAGTGAACAACACTCAAGAAGAAAAAAAAGACATCAAAGGAGCAAAGAATATATTACATGGCAGCCGATATGGGAGCTTCCCGACCCCCACCCTCTTCCCTAGCATCAAGAAATTGTGAGAGCTGTCTGGGCTCAAAAAAAATATACTGCCTGGATTGAAAATTAACCATACACTTACAAGGATATCTTAACTTAAACTGCGCTCCCAAGGCTACCGTTCTCTGGCGTAAAGCCAGGAACGCCTTTCGCCTCTTCTGCGTATCTCTAGCCAAATCAGGAAAAATCAAAATTTTTGAGCCCATAAACTGCGTAACAGACAATTTACGAAAATATAATTTAAGAACAGTGTTCCTATCTGACTCAAAGGCAAAATTAACTAATAAAGTCGCCCTGCTGGTCACCACCTCCAAGGAGCTCTCTAAAAAAGCTGAAAGATCCAACTGGGGCTGATCGTGATCCGCACCAGGGGCCCGCTGCAACTCGGGCTCTATTGGGGATATCGAAACATATTGAGTTCTCACCACTGGAGGCAACGATTCAGCCAGCATCTGCAAAACTTCAATAAAAAATTTGCGGACCAAGTCCATAGAAGCTATCAGAGGAGACCGAGGAAAGTTCAAAAATCTCGGATTGTTCTTACGAAGACAGTTGTCCAAAAATTCAGTTCTCCTTGCCTGAACTGTCCGGTCTTTCTCATTAACAGCTCTAAGGTTCTCAAGTCCTTCCACCTTAGATTCCAGGTAAGAAAGTCTAGACGAATGAGCCAAAACCTCCGAGTCCATCGAGGAACAACGAGCATTAATATCCACTAGTTTCTGAGAAAACGAATTCACAAAGGGGAGAAGGGTTTGCTGGACGGACAAGATAGCTTGTGGGAGGCTATCTAAGGTTACACGCGCCGGTTTTTCAACAACCCCAGGTAACCTGGACTCCTGAAAACCGAGTAGGCTAGGGGTCAGCTGATCCGATTCATTGCTGGCAATAGGGGAGGAAAACCACCCTCCTACTGCAGCTCCTCCACCCGCTGCCGTCGGCTCTCTCTTCACGGAGGAAACCCACGCAGACGCCAATATCCCCAGACCCGGAGAATCTTCGCAAACCTGCCCCTCCGTGAGAGGCAGTCCAGGCTGAGCTGGGAGCGCTTGAACGGGGCTTAAAAACACCCCTTCAGAGCTCAGATCCAGTGCAGCACCCACAGGATCCGCCGAAGCCATGGACGTCGAGGGAAGGCAAAAACCAGCTATCGACGACTGCACCAAACCTCCAGACGGGGTCGAAGCCTCAGGGGTTTTTTGGGTATGTTGTTTTCTTTTCCTCCCCATCGAAAGGAAAGTGCAGGAGCTGGTTCAGAGCACTCCGACTCGGCGTCTTACTCCTCCGCCATCTTGGATCTGCTATATCCTTTTTAAGATACGGTGCCCAGAATTGCACACAATATTCAAGGTGTGGTCGCACAATGAAACAATACAAAGCCACTATAATATCCTTTGTTTTATTCTCCATTCCTTTCCTTATGATTCCTAGCATTCTATTTGCTTTCTTGACCATAGCTGCATACTGGGCAGAGGGTTTCAACATATCCACAATGACTCCTAAAACATTTTCTTGTGTGGTGTTTCCTAATGTGGAACCTTGCATTGTGTAACCATAGTTTGGTTTGTTCTTCCCTAAGTGCATAATTTTGCACTTGTCAATATAAAATTTCATCTGACATTTGAATGTTCAGTCTTCCAATTTATCAAGATCCTTTTGCAATTTTTCACAGTCCTTTTTGGAGTCATGCCCCTTCCCGCCAGTGGCTAACTTCCCTGCTGGTTCTATGGTGAAGTTAGATGAGGGTGGGGAAGGGGCGGATCGGGGGCAGAGTTAGGGCAGGCAGGGAACAGATGTTGGCCCTGTACATCCAGGGCCAGCGACCTGCATGGGGAAGTTATTCTACCTCCAAGGTGGAATAACTTCCCTAGTCGCCAAGGGTCAGCAGGCCCGGATTGTGCCCAGAAAGCAGCAGGAGGGGGAAGTGAGCATTCCCCACAGTCTGACCCTGGCTTTGGGAAACAGGATCTGGGGTTGTGCTGTAGGGAATGCAGCGCAGGAGCCAGCGATGCCATGGCTCGATTGTAAAGCCCAGACTGAGTTAGTCTGGCAAGGCCTGTACATGCAGGCTAGCTGAATCGCAGTCCCGGCCTGCATGTGCAGGCCTGATAGCGATTCTGATCCCGTCGGGCTAGACGTGCCCTGTGGGATCAGAATTACGACACCCTCTATATATCCAGTTCAGACCGGGCATACAGAGGGCTTGTATGTCTGGGTTGGAATCGGGCCTTTTGTGTTTTAATAACGTTGAATGATTTTGTGTCGTCTGCAAATTTGATCACCTCACTCGTTATTCTCATTTTGAAGTTATTTATGAATATGTTAAAAAGCAGCGGGCCCAGCACAGATCCCAGGGGTACTCTACTATTCATCTTTCTCCATGGAAAAAATGGGCCATTTAGCCCTGCTTTCTGCTTTCTTTTAACCATTTCCTGATTGACAATAGTACTCTGTCTTCTATCTCATGACTTTTTAATTTTGCCATAGATGTCCCTGGAATAGTATTTTAAGAGCAGAGATTTCTAATAAACTAATGGTTAGAGTAGTAGGCTAGGACCAAGAAAGTCAGGGTTCAACTCACTGCTGTTCCTTGTGATCTTGGGCAAGTCACTTAACCTTCCATCTTCTCTACACCCTCTGCACATTTTACAGCCCAGTCACTTCCCCCATGCCTATTCGTGCCTGGAGCAGGTCTAAATTGGACAGGGTTGCAGATGTCTGTGGTGCTTTGAAATAAAGCAGGGACATGTAAGTCCATTGCACTGCCCCAGACATGCCCCTGCCTCCTTGGACATCCCCGCACTGGAAATGTTTTGAAAAGCCATTTGTGAAATGACTCTAGGGATGTCCTCATGGTTTGGACATCCGCATGCATGTTTTCAGACGTCCAAATCATAGCTAAGGTTTTTAAAATGACCTTCATAATATATGATTTCACAGATTGTAACTCTAGTAATGTTTATAATAAAAGTGTGCATGATGGGGGGGCGGAGCCTGATGTCCAGCGGGTAGGACGCTTTGCGTTGAAGCTCCCGAGAGGCCTACTCAGAATCCTGACTTAATACCTATATAAATTTACTATTTCGCTCCGAGCTGACCGGGGCACCTCGGGGGGGATGGCGGCCCATAAACCAGCGCGCTTGGACTTCGGGTCTCCTTCTTCTCACGGAAAACGCTCCAAAACAGAGGTGTCCTCCCCACAGAAGATGGTTCCATTTCGTGAAAACCCCGCAATGCACCTGGAGATTTTGGAGGAAATACGCGGCGTGAAGGAATTGGTGCAGTCCAATGGAGAAGCGCTTCGAGCCATGCGAGAAGACTTTGGAGTGCTCCAGGACTGACTTGAAGGTCTTTCATTACGGCAGGACAATATGGCGGGGGTCCTCGACTCGCACGAGGTGCGCTTGGGCAAACTGGACAAGGCTGAGCGCCAGATACAGAATCTTCAAAAGGAGTTGGAAGATAGCAATAATCGAGCCCGTCGCAACAATGTGAGGCTCCTCGGAATGCCGGAGGGGGTGGAAGCAGGAGATATAAGAGAATTCCTGCTCAAAACTCTTCCCTCCTTGCTGAAGATCACTTTTCACAGAGAACTGGAAATCGATCGAGCACACCGTGTTCCTGCCCGCATGGCGCTCAACCGCACGGCCCCCCGGCCTATTATCTTCAGCTTGCTACGATATCAACAAGTGGAACAAATTTTACATGCTGCCCGAGCGAATCATCATTTGGAATTTGAAGGTCGTAAGGTCTCCTTCTTTCCTGATTTGGCAAAGCCTACCGTAGACCGTCGGAAGAAACTCCTTGCTCTTCGCCCTCGACTTCAACAGCTACAGGCTCGCTTTGGCCTGTTGTATCCAGCGAAGCTCCGAGTGACTCTCCACAACCAGACCAGGACGTTCGAGGATCCTGATCTACTATCTACATTTTTGGACTCCAAAGAAGCAGAGCAGATGCGCTAATCCCAAATCTTGGACTCTTATCTGCCGGCTCTGTCCGCCATTTTGAAGGGCCCGATGCGGCGGTCATAGCCCAGCACAGAAATAGCCTGGACTTTCTTTCTTTCTCTGTATGACTTTTGTCTTTGGTCTCCTATCCCTTCATGATGTGTGCCTCGGTCGGATTCGGAGCACGCACAGTCCTACAGGTTATATGTTTTTTCAATTTCGGCCTTCTCTGGGGTTTCTCCCCGCAGACACATGGTCGCCAGTAATTTTGGGGTTTTGCTTCTCCTCTACCGTACTGCGGTTTTCTTTGTTAATGTGGGGCGCTTCATTGTATTATCTTAGCTTATTTTTCCTATGTCAAGTGTACAGCTAGATACAGTCAGTTTGAGGGACACAGTGAAATTATGTGTGCTATCATGCTCAGAATTTTAACTTTTCTGAATGGCCTTATGTAAAATCTTATTATTCATCGTCAAAGGCATTACTGGTCCACTCAAAGGAAAGAAAATCCTTAGCTATCTTAGCCACGAGCATGTTGATTTGGTGTTTCTTCAGGAAACGCATTACACTCTGCTGAAACACTGAAACTCAATGCTAGGCCTCACATGGTAGCTGCCTATTCTCCCACCGTTTCCAAATGGTACGGGGTAGCCATTCTGGTTAAGAAGTCTTTGCACGCTACTGTACCTGATATTAGCGCTGACATGGAGGGTAGATGGGCCCGTGTACACCTTGAGGTTGGAGATAGTGAATTCACGTGTATTTGCACTATGCCCTGACTGTGGACAACCCTGCTTACTATGCACGTTTTGCGCAGTTGGCCTCGGCCTCCGCCAATGCTCCATTACTACTTGGTGGCGATTTTACTCAAGTGTTCCCTCAATCTTTTCTTCTCAAACAAGGTGCTCGTTGGTTGGAAGCTCCAGTACCGAGCAGACCTGTGTGGCTAGATATAGTAGCGGGCCTCTGCTCACCGGATTCCTCTTACCTTGCTCCCTGGTATGACTCTCCCATTAGACTCCCACTACCCACCAATGTTTTTCGACACTTTAGGTGCCTTTAATACTCTTATGCAACCTTTCGACTCCCGACTCTGGTCAGTGCAACTTCAGCATTGCATTCGGAGCACTAGAGTACTCCCGCCATTGGCACTCTCTGCATAAGGTTTATTGGAGACTTCCGATCTCTCGGTAGTTTCACCGGGTGTAGCATCCAATTTTACTAAACCTTATGTAATGCTATCACTAGAGATACCTCTATAGCGCAGAAAGTATGGGAGAGCGAATTGCATGTGACTTTAACCTTGGAGCAATGGAGCCTTATCTGGAGCAGAGGGACACGGGTTCCCGACCCGCCTCACTCACTCAGACCCTCTTCTTTCTAGCCCACCGGTGTTTTTACACTCCTCACAGATTAGACAAATGGAACACTACTCAGGGTAATGGTTGCTGGACACGTCCTGTGGCCATTGGTCTATTACTTCATGTTATGCATGAATATCCCGCACTACAGTATAACTGGCGTCGGGTCTGGGGTCGTATTTAGTCTATATTGCACTCTCAGGAGTCCCTTTCTCGGAGGATAGTGGGACTTCGCCCAGTTGCGGGGATCCCCTCTCTCCCAAAAAATGGCTTATCTCCTTTTGAACTTTATGCTCGGCATTGCTATTTCCCTAATTAAGTAATACTGGGAAATTAGTTCCCATCTGAGCCTTAATGAATGGTGGAATCATGCCTGTCTCTACAGTAACTATGAACAACTACCTCGTCTGCTTGCTTCCTCCGTTCAGACTCCTTCTCATTGGTCTCAATGGAAGATGCTCAATGAATATGTACATTTTGCTAAATGCTCTCATCTGACTGTCTAACTTTGTATATATCTCTGTCTCATGATCATGCTGTATTGTGGATACTTTTTTTTTTTTGATCGTTTGATGTATAATCACTGTTAATTGGAAGCGCTCACATGCTGATATAAACGGGTAGAGAAGAAGCACCGGGGTGGGGGGTAATGGGTTTACTTTTCCTTATTGTATACTTGTTTTGTCTCTTTTGGTGTGTTGTTTCTTTTGTTTGTTGCAAAATGAAAATAAAAGTTTAAAAAAAATTTAAAAAAAAAAAAAAAGTGTGCATGATGATCGATAATTAGGCAACCAGGATCTGGATGCAGCTTGGTAAGTAAATGTCTCCGATACTATAACTCAACATGGTTTCACAGAATTTCTGGCATAAGAACATGGCAAAAGAAATGTCTTTGGAGTAAGTCTCTACAGCAGAAATCAGTATTCAGGAGGTGAAAGATCCAGGAAGGGTTTGCCACAGACTTCTAGACCAACAAAACTTTGGTCCAATCAGAAAACAGGAATGAAGATCACCAGAAGTACAAGACAAAGTGAAGAACAGGTTGGCTCTGGTAATGAGATCTCCTGCAAAATATCTGTCTTTTAACTCAAAAATCATTGGTTCAAGGCCAGTCTGTGAGAAAAAGATTGGGATTTTAATTTGCCTGAACCTTGTAGTACTCTCAGATATTTTTTGTTTGAGTAGCAACCACAGCCACCTCTCCTATTTATTTATTTATTTTTATTTACAGTATTTATAAATCGCCTAATCACAAAAGTTCAAAGCGGACAATGAACAAAATTGTCCTGGAATGAGAATGTACAAAAACAAAAGGAGACAAAATGAAAATTTATTAGAACAAAACAAACCTGCAAATGACCCAAGAAACGAAATAAATGATTTGTTTTCTGGCCGGCACACCCCTATTAATACTACAACTATAATTCAGTTTTTTCATAGAGATGGCAAGTTCAGTGGAGTTAAGCCCACCTCTTTCATCTGAACAATGGCTACCGATGTGTTGTAAAATCCTATTTAAATTTTTTTACTGACACAAAGGGACATGTCTACTAAAGGGATTTAATGTGCATTAATAAAGTTAATGCACGTTAAGTGCCAGAACAGTTTTATTTCTATGGGTGCAGTGGCACTTAATGCGCAATAACTTTATTAACGCTCATTAACCTTTAGTAGACATGACCCAAAGTATCTTTTACATAGGTCATCGTTTGTATCTCTCAGATTCTCATCCAACTTTGTCAACTAGACCCAACAAGATCTTCTACATAGAATTCATTCCATTTACCTAAAGTCACTAGAACATGTTATAAATCACTAAGGCAAGCAATATACTTTTACATGGCACCTCTGTTATGGAATGCTCTGTCCCCTTATCTTTGAATAGAGACATCCTGCACCAAATTTAAAAGAGGTTGCAAAATGCTATTTCTGTTCAAAGGTATTCAAGGACACACTGGATGTGACTGCTTGATGATCTCACAGTTCCCTTCCCACAATATCCTACTCTTTTTTTCCCCTTAGTCTAAGGTAATTTTATGAAATGTTTATAATATTCATCTTCCTCTTACCCTGTTTTTATTTTGTAAGCTGCTCTGATGATTCCAATCAAAGAGTTTAGCAAAGAGTGATAGCAAGCAAAGGAATAAACTAAATTTAAACCAAATTAGAGGACCTTGGTGCACATACCGTGCATGTACCTCTAGAGCTGCTTAGTAAACCTATCCCTAGATTTCTTGTGAGCTTCACTGATTCCCCCACCTCCATGTCCATTGAAACATTCAGCAATGCTGATGTATTCTGAAAGAGCAGTGGCAGGTCTGAGAATACCCCACACAACATTAGCTCTAAATCAAGTCTTGTACAAAACCTTGAAGAATCAGAGGTCACCGTCAACTCCCCCATACCAAAATGATGAAACTTTTTTTTTATTGATCTAGCTACAAAACAAATCTAGTCAGACCCTTTCTTTAGAACAGCTATGTTTAGAAAAGCAAAGAGTCATGCAGATTTATTTTGTAAAGCAATTGTCTTTAGGTTTCCAGCTAGTCCATGGCAGATTATCCCAAGCTAAGAAACAGCTGTTTGATGTGAAACTCACTTGTAATTTGTTTATTCATCTCAAATAAGCTCCTTTATTTCACATTAATAAGTTTCTCAGGTTTGCTTTTAATCTTTACAGTCTGAGAGCTTGAACAGGTCTGTTGTATAAGAAGATGGATTAGTGCTTTGTACCATGGCATCCAGGCTAATGTATCAGAGATTTATTGCCTGGTGTACAACAGCATCATTGCAACGAATGCTATCAATGTGATTTATAGAGGCATTGCTAATGACACCTAAAGCAAAACCTGTCTTTGACATTCGTATTTACTAATAGACTTGTTCACAGAGATGGATAATTGTACTGATAAAGGTACATTTGCAAAGCAAGACATTGAGTTTTCCAGAGTCTCCAGGAAACTGGACATCAAGCTCTCTCTAGTGCCTAGTACCCAGTATCCAGGACTGTGAGTTCTCCTTAGCACATACTAGTCTGGACATGTACTATTATACAAGATACCAAAATCTTTCTTTTGCCGTAAGAACATGTTTTTACATAATGCAATGGAGTCTGACAGTAAATGTCTGCCAAAGATGAAAAAGCATAAAATAACTATAAAGAAGGCCTAGGCCTGCTTCATATCCTACTATGAATTAGGGATATGAATTTGAAAGCATGCATTCAACTCATTAGTGTGCCTTAAAAAATATATTGGCCTCTTTACTAAGGAGTAGTCAGCATTCGCTGTGTAAATTAATATACGGTAATATTTATCGCAAAGGCATGGAAACAGTTATCATAAGGCCACAACACTTTCTTTACACTAATTCATTTGTTAACTGCAGCGTTATCCTTCAAGGCCTCCCAATTACTGCCATTCACCCTCTACAAATGGCCCTAAAAACAGCAGCATGCATTCTCACCAATACTTCAAGAGCAGAACATATCACTCCCATCCTTAAACAGTTGCATTGGTTTACCAGTACTTCAGAAAATACAGGACAAATGCTTATATATCAGCTACAAAACTTCTCACAACTTGTCCTCCATCCACCTTTGTACACTGATTCAAGAAATCCCAAACAATAGCAATTGCAGAACACACTTACTCAACACCTATCTGAACCTCATCTGGACACCAAAGCATCATATATTCTTTGTCCCTGCACTATGGAATGCTATTCCTGATCACCTGCGGGCCATTGACGACCTTATAACTTCCAGAAAAGGGCTAAAGATATTACACTGAGTGTTTCTATGTCACTGCACCTACTTAAATTATTGCTTTGCTTATATTCCTCTATGTAAATTGTTGCACTATGCATTAATTATACTTTTGGCTTTATCTTACTTCCACCTTATTATCTCTAATTCTGTTTCATGTTAAGACCATTTGGGTCTGTTTGTTTAATGTAAACCGCTTTAACTTGTAGATACAGCAATATGTAAACTCAGCTAAATAAATAACCTGCTTGCCAAATCAGAGGGTGGGAATGGAGTGGAGATAGCGTTGCCAACCAGCTGGTTTTAGGCCAGACTGGTCGGTTTTACGAGCTGCAGGCCAGCGGCCAGCAGGATGATAAAATTAGCCAATGAAGGGCTGATTTTCTGTCAACCATCAGCCTCGGCTTTCCCCCCCCCCCCACCCCACCTTACACTGCCTGTCTGTGCTCAGGTCTGACGCAACATCACGTTTTCTTTCCATTGCCTGCAATGCAATGATGCTGTTACTGACTGGCTCCACACACAAAGCCTCAGAATCAACTTCAATAAGACGGACTTCCTATTTATCACAAGAAATCAATCCTTCACCCCTCCCACTTCAATTAAGGTGAGAGACGCAGAGCTCCCGAGCAGGACCACCATCCGCTATTTGGGTATCATCCCCTAGACCAGCAGCTCGACATGAAAGCACACATAAGCAACACCATCAAGCCAATCTACCACAAGATATGTACAATTCGCCACATACGTCTCCTACTGGAGCCTGCTGATTTCCGGACGATCTTTCAAGCCCTCGTAACCCCCACTTTGACTACGCCAACGCCATTCTGCATGGACTCCCTAAGAGCACACTTAATCCACTACAACTTGCAATGAATGTCGCTGCAGGCATCCTGCATGGAGCCTCCAGAAGAGACTACATAACTCCTATTTTACAACACCTCCATTGGCTTTCTATCCACTGCAGGTTCACCTTTAAAGTACTACTGCTGACCTTCAAACCCTTAACAAACTATCCTCCACCTCCCTCACGGACCTTGTCCACCCCACTCCTCAGAATAGATCCAGAAGATTGGTCACTGCTATCACACTCACTGTCCCCAATGCGATAACAAAATGCTCCCTCACAACAAAGAACAGAGCCTTTGTGTTTTACGCACCTACACTTTGGAATGCCCTCCCTACCACTATCCGGTCTATTTCTGACCTCGCACAATTTAGGAAGGCTCTAAAGCACCACCTTTTCCTTCAGCATTATTCTCATACAGGTGATATGACATAACCCAGCATACCCTCCCCTTCGTCATGATGACATAACCCAGCACACCCTCCCTAACTGTCATGTTGACATTACCATATCCGTTGATACAATTACTCAACTTGTATATAGTTATCCTTGTTCAAACCCAAGTTTGTATTACCTGTTCCTTGTAAAGTTCAATGTATGTTTCAACCTGCATTGTACAAATTGATGTTCTTTGTAAACCGCACTGATTCTAAAGAGCGCGGTATAAAAACAATTAAAATAGATAAATGCCACATCTGTGTTCCTGGATGTGCGGTAGCAGCAATAGAAGAGTGAGAAGGTGCAGGGCCATTGAGTTGTGCACACCGCTAAGATTCTCAGCCACCCCCTCTGACAAACACTTCCTGTTTCTGAGGGGGCGGGTGGCTCGTGTAAGCTTGATGGCCCAGCGTCCTCTGGCTTTTCTATTGTCACTGTTGCATCGAAGAAAATGTCAGTGGCATTGCAGGTGACAGAGAGGAGATAGGCTGCAACCTTTTCCAGTGTTGCTAGGTCCTGCAGTGCAATGCCTCTTCCAATCACATGGGAAGCTGCATAGGGATAAAAGAAGAAAGGGGCTAGATGCCAGGAGAGGAGAATGACATGAAAGGAACTGGGAGTCAGTGAGGGATTCAGAGATTCAGAAGAAAGTAGATGAGGACTTGGAAGATGGTGAGTACAGAGCATGGAAATGAGTGATTATGTAGTAAGTGAAAGATAGAGGAAGAATAGGCTGGGGAAGGGGGGAGGCAGGGAGAAAGTGAGGTGGAGAGCAATGGAAGGATGATAGGGGGTGAGAGTGAGAGATAGTAAGCTGGTAGATAGGTAAGAGGTGAAAAGAGCGAGATGAGGGATCCGAGGGTGAGAGAAGGGGATAAGGAAGGATAAAACATGATTTAGGAAAGGAGAAGGAAGGAAGAAAGAAATGCTGGAAAAGGAAGAAAGATAAGATCAATGTCAGATGTAGAGAAGGAAGGGAGGAAGACAGGAGGAAAAAGAAGAAATGGAAAGGAGACCCTGAAAAGAACTCAGAAGACTGACGCAAGGAAAGTGAAAAAGAGAGTCTGGAACCAGACAACTAAAGTAAAAATTAGAAAAATAAAAATATATACAGTGCATTGCAAAAGTATTCATCCCCTCTGTGTTTGTCCTGTTTTGTTGCCTTACTACCTGGCATTAAAGTGGAGTTTTGGGGGTTAGCACCATGTGATATACCCAACATGCCTACAACTTTGAAAGTGCAAAATATCCTTTATTGGGACACAAATATCCTTTATTGGGACACAAATATCCTTTATTGGAGTGGAGGAGTAGCCTAGTGGTTGGGGCAAGGTACTTCAGGCCGGAAGGTCGGGGGTTCATATCCCACTAGAGGACAGCAACCTTGGGCCGGAAGGACTGGGGTTTCTAGTCCCACAGGTGCTCCTTGTGGTCTTGGGCAAAGCCACTTAACCCTCCATAGCCCATGTTCCCTGTAAAATAGTTATCTCCAAGTTATAATGCCCTGTTCAATGTAATTTCAGTTTGTTCAATGTAAACCGCACTGATGCAGAATAGCGCGGTATATAAGAGAATGTAAATAAATAAAAAAAACAAACAATAATTAAGATAACCCCCCCCCCCCTGAAAGCAGGAGTGTGGATATATATTCACCCCCAAAGTCAATACGTTTCTAGAGCCACATTTTGCTGCAATTACAGCTGCAGGTCTCTTGGGGTATGCCTCTATTAGCTTAGCGCATCTAGCCACTGGGATTTTCACCCATTCCTTAAGGCAAAACTGTTCCAACTCCAAGTTAGAAATTGCTGTACACCACCACAACTCATCAAGTCGAGCCACAGATTCTCAATTGGATTGAGGTCTGGGCTTTGACTAGGCCATTCCAAGATATTTAAATGTCTCCCTTTAAACCAGCTTTAGCAGTATATTTAGGCTCAATGTCCTGCTGGGAGGTGAACCTTCATCACAGTCTCAAATCTCAGGCAGACTGAAACAGGTTTTCCTCAAGAATTGCCCTGTATTTAGTTCCATTCATCGTTCCTTCAATCCTGACCAGTTTTCCTGTCCTTGCCAATGAAAAACATCCCTACAGCATGATGCTGCCACCACCATGTTTCACTGTGGGAATGGTGTTCTTGGAGTGATGGGAAGTGTTGGATTTGCACCACAAATGGCATTTCCCATGATGGCCAAAAAGTTCAATTTTCCTCTTCTGATTAGAAAACCACCTTCCATGTGTTTTGGGGGGTCTACCACATGCTGTTATGCAAACTCCAAATGTGTTTTATTCTTTCTTTCTTTAAAATTTTGCAGGAAACAAAATGCATGATAGAATCTCTATGGATAGAAATTCCATGTAAAAAGGGGAAGGTGATGGCAGTGAGGGTGTACTACCGATTGCCTGTCCAGAGTGAATGGATGATGAAATGCTAAAAGAAACCAGGGAAGCTAACAGAAGTTATAACACAGTAATAATGGGTGATTTCAATTACCCCTGTACTGATTGGGTCAATGTCACAGTAGGACATGCTAGGGAGATAAAGTTTCTACATGAAACAAATGACTGCTTCTTAGAGCAGCTGGTTCATGAACAGACAAGAGGGGAAACTATTTTGGACCTGGTCCTTAGTGGAACATATGATCTTTTGCAAGAGATAAAGGTGTTGAGGCCACTTGGCAACAGTAATCATAGCATGATTGCATTTTGATTTAATAATTGGAGGGAGGATGGCAAGGAAATCCACAGTACTATCTTTTAACTTTCAAAAGGGAGACTATGAGAAAAATAGTAAAGCAGTAGCAAAGGCTAAACATTTGGATCAAGCATAAGCATTGTTTAAAAATACTATCTTTGGAGCTGAAATCAGATGAATTCCATGTTTTAAGAAAAGTGGAAGGAAGGCCAAAAAAATGCCAGCATGGTTTTCAGAGAGGCTGTTGTAGCCAAAAAACATCTTTTAGGAAATGGAAAAAGGAGCAAACTGATGAAAACAGGAAGCAACATAAGCAGTGGCAAGTTAGATACAGGCAGGCAAAGAGAGAATTTGAAAAAAAGCTTGCCGTGGACCTAAAAACATAAGATATTCCATACTGGATCACACTACGGTACATCAAGCACAGTATCCTGTTTCCAACAGTGGCCAATCTGGATCACAAGTACCTAGCAGTTTCCCTAAAAGACACAGTTTCCACAATCTGGGGCAACCTGGGGCAAGCAGTGAATTTCCCGGGTCCCCTTTAATAATGGTTTATGGATCTTCCCCCCAGGAATTTGTCTAAACCTTTTTTTTAAGCCTGGCTACACTAACAGCTTTTACTACATCCTCCGGTAATGAATTCCAGAGTTTGATTGCACATTGATTTAAAAAATATTTTCTCTTTTAAGTCTAAAATAGGTTATCCTGTAGCTTCATTGCATGTCTCCTAGTCTTTCTATATTTTGATGGCATAAATAATCAATCTACGTTCAACCGTTCCACTCCATTCCTTAATTTATAGACCTCTATCATATCTCCCCTCAGCCATTTCTTTTCCAGGTTGAAGAGCCCTAATCTTTTTAGCCTCTCTTCATAGGGGTATCCTTCCATCTCCTTTACCATTTTGGTGGCTCTTCTCTGTACCTTTTCTAATAATGCTATATCCTTTTTAAGATACGATGACCAGAATTGCACACATTATTCAAGGCATGGTCACACCATGGAACAATACAGAGGCATTTATAATATCCTTTGTTTTCTTTTCCATTCCTTTCCTTATGATACCTAGTATCCTATATGCTTTCTTTGCTGCTGCTGCACACTGGGTAGAGAGTTTCAATGTGTTATCCACAATGATGACTATATCTTTTTCCTGAGTGGTGTTTCCTAATGTGGTACCTTGCATTGTGAAACCATAGTTTGGGTGGTTCTTTCATAGGTGCATAACTTTGCGCTTGTACCTAGCATTCTATTTGCTCTCTTTGCCGCTGCTGCACACTGGGCGGAGGGTTTCAACATGTTATCCGTGATGACGCCAGTTAGGACTAATAAAAGAAAGCATAGTTACTCACCTGTAACAGGTGATCTCCGGGAACAGCAGGAATTTAGTCTTCACATATGGGTGACGTCAGTACCGACGGAGCCCGCACGGGAATGCTCCCCAGCATCCAAACAGGAAAGATTTTGGGAGTTTCCCACTGCACCTGCATAGCTGTCTTCCTGCCTTTCCAGCTCTCCCTCCTCAGTTGAGTTTGTAGCTGAGATAAAAGGAGAGAAAAGGAAAAAATATCTACAACTCTTAGAAGAGGAGGGTGGGTAGTGAAGACTAAATTCCTGCTGTTCCTGGAGATCACCTGTTACGGGTGAGTAACTGTTATCTCCAGGAGCAAGCAGGAATGTAGTCTTCACATATAGGACGCCCTAGCTAGAAGATGCCAGAGAGATGACCTCAGGACCAGTGGAGGTCTGCTTCAGCGTAGGCCTAAAGAGGTCATGGATCCCCCATGGATGTCTGGTATCGAATTCTGGATGGAGGGTAGGAGTTGCTCTATGTCTGAAAGAGATGCTTGAGAACAGCCTGGCCAAACATGGCATCCCGCGGGAGTCTCTTTCCGGACAGTATTAAGCAGCAAAGGTATGGACCAAAGACCAAGTTGCTGCTTTGAAAATTTCATCAATAGCTACAGAACGTAAATCTGCCATCAAGGTAGCCATGGCTCGAACATTATGGGAGAGTCCTGCCGCATCATAAGCAAACATGATGCAGTTTGCTATCCACTTGGAGAGAATATGTTTGGAGACTGGTAACCCCAGGTGACTAGAGTCAAAGGAGATGAACAGTTTAGAAGCCTTATGGTGCTCCCGAGTCCTCTGAAGATAAAATGCTAAGGCACATTTACAATCCAGAATGTGGAGGTTTGCCTCTGCTCTAGATGAATGTGGTCTAGGGAAAAACACAGGAAGGTAAACTGACTGGTTCAAATGGAAAGGCGAGATCACCTTCGGCATGAAATGAGGATGAGTCGGAAGGACTACCTTTTCATGGTGAAACAGTGTGTAAGGTGGGTTGGCCACCAAGGCCTGAACCTCATTAATGCACCTTGCTGAATTGAGGGCAATGAGGAAGATGACCTTCTATGTCACAAACTTAAGTGATGTAGTGGCTAAAGGTTCAAAGGGCAGCTTGAGAAGTTGCTCTAGAACAACATTGAGGTCCCATGCCACTGGTGGTGGTTTAATGGGAGGCTTGGTTAGCAGAAAACCCCTCATGAAGCATGCTAGGAGCGGCTAAGAGGAAATGGGTTGTCCATCTAAGGGCATGTGAGAGGCCGCAATTGCACTTAGTGTACTCTTACCAAATTGGTTTTGAGTCCAGATGAAGGAAGTGGAGGAGATGCTGAAGCAGTGCCCCCACCGGAGCTGAAAAGGGATTAAGATTCTTCTGAGAACACCAGATAGAAAACCTGTGCCATTTAAAAATGTAAGACCATCTGATGGATGGCTTTCTAGAAGCTAAGAGGATGTCCTTAACTTCCTGGGGAAGGTTAATACCTTGAAAGGCTATGCCTTCAGCAGCCATGCTGTGAGACTGAGAGACTGCAGATTGGGGTGGAGCAGTGTCTCTTCCTCCTGAGAGAGGAGATCTGGAGAAAATCCCAGATCTATGAGTTGAGTCTGAGACAGACGTAGCAGGAGAGGGTACCATGGTTGACGTGGCCAGCGTGGGGCTATGAGTATCATGAAGTCCCTATCTGCCTGGAGTTTGAAAAGAGTCTTGGGAATTAGGGGAATGGTAAAAAAAGGCATAAAGGAAGCCATGTCCCCAGTGGTGATGAAAAGCATCCACCTGTTGGCTATCTGACACAGGAGTCCTGGTACAGAAGCGAGGGAGCTTGGCATTCTGAGGAGTGTCGAACAGATCTAACTCTGGAGTCCCCCAGGTCTGAAAGATGTAGGACATTGTGTCTACATGAAGGGACCATTTGTGGGGAAGTAGGATCTGACTTAATCTGTCCGCTAAGACATTGTATTTGACCAGAAGATACACTACTTGGAGGTGAATGTGATGATGTATGGCAAAGGACCAGAGATGTAGAGTCTCCTTGCTTGTTCCACCTGTTCCACTTTGCTTGTTCATGTAGAACATGGTTATTTGGTTATCGGTTTGTACTACAACTCTTTGGTAATGTAAGCGGTCCTAGAATACCCTGAGAGCATTGAAGATTGCTCGGAGCTCCATTAGATTTATCTGGAGTTGTGACTCTTGTTGTGACCAGAGGCCCTGAGTGGAGAAAGATCCCAGATGGGCTCTCCAGCGCAGTTTGGATGCATCCGTTGTCAGGGTGCATTGATGTGCAGGCATCTGAAAAGGTGACCCTACCAGGAGATTTTCTGGGGAACACCACCACTGGAGAGATGTGACCAGAGGGGTAGAGGCTTTATCTTGCCTCCGAGGCAACCTGAGGATCGAGTCCACTGGGATGCCAGAGTCCATTGGGCTGTGCACATGTGCAGACGGGCATAGGGGACTACATGCACCATTGATGCCATATGGCCCAGAAGCTGTAGCGTTTCTCGAGCAGTGAGATAGTCCTTGAGACAAGCTTGAGATGCTAGCTGATTGAGACAAGTGCAGCAGAGTTGGAGCAGAAATGCCCTTGACTGCTGAGTATTTAAGAGGCCCCTATGTATGTGTACACTGGAATGTATATAGTTCCTTGTTTTCATCAAAGTTCCTTGTTTCAGTTTATAACAGTTCAATATATTCCATATAACTTTTTGTTTTATAGTTTTATGTAAACTGCCCCAATTGCTGGAAGGGGCGGTATAGAAAAACTGTTTTAATTAATTAATTAATTAAACTCCAGAGCTTGAGAGGGGACGAGTTGAGACTTTGGAAGATTTACAGTATGATAAATCCCAAGTGTTGTAACACCTGAATGGTGCATTTGAGAGCGAGGCTGGCCTCTTGAGAGGTGCTTGCTCTTATAAGTCAGTCGTCTAAATAAGGAAAGACAAATATCCCTAGAGTCCTAAGAAATGTGACTACTACCCCCATACACTTTGTGAAGGCTCTTGGTGCAGAGGTGAGCCTGAAAGGTAAGATTCTGTATTGATAGTGTCTTCCCTGAAACATGAAGCACAGAAACATTCTGTGTTCTAGATTGGTAAGAATATGAGTGTAGACTTTCTTTAGATTTAGAGAACAGAGCCAGTCCTGACTCTGGAGATAGGGAAGAAGGGTCCCCACGGAGATCATCTTGAACTTCTCCCGTACAAGACACTTGTTTAGGTCCCTGAGGGCATGTATCCCCCTGTTTTCTTTGGAATAAGAAAGTAGGGAGAATAGAAGCCCATTCCCTTCTGGGATGTTGGAACCTCTTCTATGGCACCCTGCAGTAGAAGGGCGTGACTTCTTATAGAAGCAGAGCAGTGGGAGGGGCTGGAAATGGACCCCTCAGTGAGTACAAGGGGAGTAGGCTTTGCAGATAAAGTCTGTATCCCTCCCATGCTATTGTTAATATTCACTGCTCTAAAGTCATGAGATGCCATCTGTGGGCATAATGACAGAGCCTGCCAGGAATGTGGATAGGGTCAGAATTCTTCAGAGGTACGACAGCTATGTTCTCTAGAAAGGAGTCAAAATCCTGGAGCAGCCTGAACCTGCTGAGGTGGCTGAGACTTGGGAGTCTGAGCCTTCTTTTGATGTTTTGGAGCCTGTTGTTCCTTTTGAGGAGCATGATGCTGACATTGAGCAGCAGGAGTATAAGAAGGATAATGCTACTTCTTTTTATTAAAGAAGGCCTTCTTTTCTCCTGCCACCTTTTTAGCTGGGTTGGCGGTAGATCTAGAGAGCCTATTCAGGGTAGTGTTCTCAGACTCTGAGAGGCCTTGTCTTGCCAATCTATGTCAAAAATGTTGTCACCAGTGCAAGGGATATTACCCAGCTTATTTTGAACCCATTGTTCAAGATCAGATGCTTGAAGCCATGCAATCTTCTGTGTACCAATGCAGATAGATATAGTTCTGTTGATGCATTCAAAGCAATCAAAAGTTGCCCTGTTGTCAAACTTGAGACATTTTCAACATGCTTTGCAAGGGTAAGATAATCTGTCCTCTTGTCATCTGGCAGAAGAGGGGCCATTGACTGCAAATCTTTAGTTACCTCCTTGAGGAACATACCCATATAGATATTGTGATGGGGCCCGTATGTCGGAGCCCTTTAAACCCTAATTAGGCAGTTGCCTAGGGTTGTAGAAATTTTACCCTGCTCTTGCAATGAAAAACAGAGTCTTGTGGTCAGTGGTAAGGAAAATAAAGCATGGGTTTTATTCCCCGTCCCGCATGGACATTCATCAAGGACAAAACTTTAAACACAGCAGTGCACAAAAATGGTAACAAAACTTTCTTTCTTTGTTATTCTTCACAAAGTATTTCTCTTCCAAAAAGGTTAACACAAAGCAATGCGGTTATTCTTGCAGCATACATTACAGTCCATTGGAATGGGCTCTGAAAGGTGGCTGCTACTCTCCCAGATCATGCCTTCAGACTCACTTCCCAAACTGTCAGAGTTAGCTTCTTCCCCTATATAGGAGTCTGGCCCAACCTCTTGCGAGAGATCATTGTAATCCCCTGGTCTGAGGAAAGCTCTCTGCTGATCCTCTTCATAAAGTGGGGGTTTAAGATATCTCTCCCTTACAGCATTATTCACTGGGCTACGCCCTTTACAATAGCCATGTGCTTTAAACCTCTCTTTAAAAGCAGAAGGTTCTCTTCTCTGTACCTTGGTGCTATGCTTAGCTCAGGGGTTGTAGTAGCTCCTTTCCCCGGCTTCCCAGTCAGGCTGTGAGTTGAGAAACTCTATGTCAGGCTCCCAGCTGTTCTTTATCTTACAGCTACATCTGAGGTTCCCTCCTCTGGGTAAACTCCCTCTGAGCTGACCTGTGCTCTGTGACTGTGGATAACGTCTTCCTGAACTGCTGCCACTTCCTGGCTCCTGGATTTCAGCTTCCTTTCCCAGCTGTCCTCTGCAACTTCCTTTGCAGGTGTCCTGGCAGTTCCCCTGGTAGCACCTCTGGTAGCTCCTCCTACCCTGCCTGAAACTCTCCCTTTTATGGTTCCTAGCCCTGCACGTAACGTCAGAACTAGGGGACAGGTGCTCTTGATGAGCTTTTGGCTTTTCTTGTAGTAACGGCGTTTTCTGCTCAGCTGTTTTCCTATGCCCTGCATTCATTCCTACAGCTGAATCAGAGGTAAGCTCTTCACTTTCCTGAACTTGCATACGCTCTGTTTTATCCACTGTATCACAATATGTAAGAACTGATTCTCACTAAAAGCATGGATGCTTGGAAACATCAGCAGCCAAAATCATCAAGAGTTCTTGATTCCCTACCAGGAGAGTCAGAATGTGTCTTCACCTTTTGATTCACTGCATTGCCGATTCCACTACAATGGAATGGTACTGCAGTTGAGTCTTTTGAACACTCTGGTACCCGGTACCTGGTATCGAGCTGGTGGGTATGTGGAGAAATAGTAAGAGATGTCTCCCATATACGAAGCATGAGGTCGTGGAGTATATGATGAATAGGCAGCGTAGCTGTTTCTTTTGGAGCTGTTGGGTATTGAAAAATTTCCAATTCTTCAGCCCTAGGCTCTTTCTCTGATGTTACTGTTATGGAGAGGCCCCTGGCAACATCGCAAAAAAAGTCTTGGGAAAACATGTCCTCTGGTGGGGACATGCGACGTTGTGCAGACAGGGACGGGTCCTCCGGTAGAGCTTGTAAGTCGAGTATCGGCTGATTCATTGCCCGTTGAATCAGAATCCGAAGACTCGAAGTATCGACGGGCAGGGTATTCCCACTCCATGCAAACTCTGTACCGGTCAAAGCTGGTACTTGGAATTTGTGTAGCCGGAACTCGGTACCGGAAATGAATTTGAGGGCTGGCATGGGTGGTAGCATGGAAAGTGGCAGGAAAGTCAATGCAGTCTAAATCGGTACCAGCAACAGCGCCAACATCTGCGGAACAGACTGTAAGGGTTTCACCAGTAAGGCCGCTAAGCTCTATTTGATGGCAAGGTAGCATTGATCCATAGAACTTGCAGATGCTTGGGAATCTCTACTGGAATTGCGAGCTATGATCCTTAAGCATGGCACGAGGAGCTCTCAATAGTTAGAGGCCTTAGGAGCATCCTGGGACCCCACAATGGCTTTGGAGGAAAGGTCCTCCTGCTGGGGTTGTTTGGCCGGTGTGTCCCCCTCCAGGGCAATGCTCGAGGCATCTCAGTGCTTTGAAGGAGATCTACCCTTAGGAGTGCGGCCAGACTTTGATGAAGACTTATGTTTCGATACCTGAGATCCATGGGAGAAAGATGAAGCTCTCAATGACGTTGATGCTAAAGAGACAGAGTTGAAGGCAAAGAAGGTGCCTAACTTTGCAGCTTGATTCTGCAGGCTTCTCTTTGCAGGGGCTGTTCTATCATAAGACCAACTGAGGTGGTGACCTCAGGTGGCAGTTTCTAGGGGGCAGAATGCTGGCTGTGTTTATTTCTGATTTTGCTGCTCCCTAGAAAGTGCCTAATGATAGAACTGCCCCTGGTATCCAACACAGCAGGAAAGCAGAGCAGTCAATGGGGTTTCCAGCAGGGCCAGTGCTACCCGGTAAGCTGGGTAAGCATGGCAGGAGGGTGCCGGTGAGGTCACTGTTGCTAGCCGCCCACCACCCACCGCTTCAAAAAAGAAAGCAGCTGCAGGAACATTTCTCTGTTCCCGCGGCCCTGCTAACTTTTAAACTGCTGGATCGTGGAGTTTCTAATGGCAAGAATCAGGACAAATCAGTGAGGGGGGGGGAGGGAAGATATACGGGAAAGCTGGAAGGGAGCAGACATGGGGGGGAGCTGAAAGGGAAGAGACAATTGGGGATGGGGCTGGGAGGTGGCTGGATAATAGGAGCGAGTTGGAAGAGAACTGACTGGGGGAAGGTAGGGGCTGGAAGGGAACTGACATGGGGGTTGGAAGGGAGCAGAAAAGAGGGGAAGGAGGGGGCTGAAGGGAAGGTGGGGGCTGGAAGGGAGCTGACACCTGGGGATGGCACTGGAAGGCGGATGGACAGAGTAAAGGGTGACTGGAAAGCAACTGTCATGGGAGGGGGCACTGGGACTGGAAGTTCGCTGATACCTGGGATGGTATTTGGACTAGAAGGAGCTAGATAGTGGGGAAGGAGGAGGACTGGAAAGGAATAGACTCGTTTACTTTGTTCATCTCGAGGGACTGAGGATAATTTTGCCTTGGTGGAAGGTAAAAGGATGAGTGCAGTCTTTAAATTTGAAGGAAAAAAGGAGTGTTTGCTACGAGAGAGGGAAAGTTCCCTTTCAAGGCAAACAATCCGACATAAATAATAGGTTTTTCTTTAGGGTATCTGTGAATGGACACTATTTATCTCTTTGATTTGCTGCATATTATGCAAAGGCACAGTACCTCCTTTCTGCTCCCTCAGGCCGCCTGCAAGAGCAGTGGGTGGTACTTTAGTGAACAGACCGACGACTTCCTGTTTCTAGTCTGTTCATTAAAGCACCACTCGCTTCTCTTGCAAGCGGCCTGAAGGAGTAGGGAGGTAGGAACTTACTCTGCTGCTTCAGGGTTGGGGGCATGAATGAGAGGAGAGGCCATGAACAGAGGAGGCCATGAACTGGGAGGGCCCATTCTCAAAAATTTTCCCATGGCCCCATAAGGGATTGACGTGGCCCTGGGAATACCTAGGTAAGCCCAACATTATGTAAGTTGGGATTTACGTGTGCTCTCT
Organism: Ichthyophis bannanicus; assembly: GCA_033557465.1. Classification (NCBI taxonomy): domain Eukaryota; kingdom Metazoa; phylum Chordata; class Amphibia; order Gymnophiona; family Ichthyophiidae; genus Ichthyophis; species Ichthyophis bannanicus. The sequence continues at coordinate 233,736,174 of CM066034.1, read as the reverse complement.
GGCACATGTAAGTTCTTAAAAAATGCATGTTTGGACAAGCCCTTTACAGGAGGGATTAAGGGGGATTATCATCCTCAATCCTCTTTAAATTAAATGCTGATTAAAAAAGCACACTCTTTAGTTCAGTAGCAGCATTTACACTTTTATATTTGCAGAATGGCTCACAAGCATATTAAGTGCTGACATTTACAAGTATAAGCAGTGAATTGTCAGCACTTACCCGAGTAAGTTGTAGGGTTTCCTCTGTTAATTTTTCTCACCTATACATTTTTAAAATGGCTCCTTTGTTAAACATGTGATCCTGTACTTCCTTTTATGTATTTTAGAAATAGCTCCACCTTTACCAGTGCCGTTTCTAAAAACTGTCTGAACTGTGTATGTCCTAAACTTGGTCTGAATTCTCATCTTCACATAACATCTAAAATATGCCATAATATGTATAACTTATTCAGAAACTGCAATTGCTGAATATCACTGCTATGCAGATAATGTTTTCCCACACTCCGCTAGCCCTTCTCAACCCCGTTTTATACAAATAGTACTGGGCCATTTGACTGACTAAATGGCCCGATACTATCTGTAAAACTTTTAAAAATAAATGGATAGGAAACTGTGTGTTTGCCTTTGAATATTGGCTCATTTCTGGGCATGGTATAAAGCATCTAACATCCCAGCAATATGTTAACAAGTTCATTTGTTACAAAGATTTACAGTGAGTGTTTCTGATTTCAGTGTGTGCAAAAAGGAGCCAGAATATAGAAATCATCCAGATCTAGAGACCATATAATCATTTCTTTAAAAAAAAAAAATTGAATTTAAAGCACATACACAGATTCAACCAGGGTTGGTGCAAGGATTGGAGGCCCTCTAGGTGGGCACCTCCATCCTGACACTCCCCCTCTTGCCGCATCTCCTACCTCTACTGCTGCCACTTCTATCACCCTTTGATGCAGATGTCCAATAATAGCAGAAACTATGACACCGGAGCCTTTGGTAAGCATTTCATCTCAGTTCCCTTGCCATTGCCATCACTGAGGGCTCCAGAGAGGGATATCAGTTGCAGCAATGGACGGCCCTTAAAGGTAACTTCCTAACTTACCTAATAGTACCGCCATCCCTGGACACAACTCAATCGAGTTAGCCCACAAGAAAAGGGATGTTAAAAAACAGTTTTAGATAAAATATAAAGATAAAAAGTGAGGGGAATATTTGAAGGGATTAATGCAGTTAGCAGACCTTCAAACTATGCTAATCCTGCTGAGCAGGATATCCAGTGATGCATACCCAGTTTTTGTGCCAATTATCCTCTTTTAGCCCTGCTGAACCACATGACACTAACCATTTAGCATTGGGGCATTCCAGGGGGAGAGCAGGGACAGCTCCAAGGGTTAGCTGGTCCCAAATGGCTACAAGTAGGCATATGCTTCCATCCCTCTGCCGTTAGCATGGGCCTAGGATGCCAGTACCACGCTAACTGCCAAATGGGTGCATTTAACGCCACCCATTAAAGTGGCATTAAGCACATCCATGCTATGGGCAGTAAGCACAGTTAGCCAGGTTGGTAATGCCCAGCTGGCTGTGATGCACAGGGAATTGGCATGATCCACCTATGTCTCACCCAGTCTCTGCCTGAATGCATGCTACCAAGATAGTATGGGCTTTTTAGCATGTGGGCCCTCGCTACTTTTAGTGTGGCATCCAAATTGTGTGCTAAGCCTGCACTATCCTGGTAGCGTGGTTTAGTAAACGTGCTCTTTTGCTTTCTTGTTCAGATCATACAATTCTCATAGTTTATTTGATACCTTTCAGAGAACTATCATGACCAGGCATATTTTCAAGACCCAATTGGGATAGCATCCTAATGTTAGGCTTTTTTGTTTTGTTTTTTCATTTTAATTAACATTTTAACGCCCCCAATATCTTGAAGTCTGATATTCTGAGAGCTGGAGAATTTTGTTTGGCCAGTTACTGTCCATACTGCAATTGCTAATAGTAAAGTCTTTTTGACTTTGATGCATATATGAATTCATTTATCATTAAAACAAAGAACTGCATTTCTTTCTTGAATTTAAACAAAAATATTGATAAATTATGCTGCAATTAAACATTAACAAATTGTATTGACCTATAATATAATTGCTATGAAAACAGGGCAGAATACATTTCAGTAAAGATGCACAGATGGCAATTAACTGAGGTCAGTAAGATAGAATGTTGCATCTTTGATCAGTTAACAGTTATTACCTCTTATTAGTTTTGTGTAGTTTTTAATCATAAACCACTAGGTCCATTAAAAATGATTTTTTAGTGCATCATGGCATCAAAAGAGAGGTCTTAGGCATTCATGTTCCGAGTATGAGAGCTGTTATGCTTTGTTCAAAAGTTCTGAGAACATCATATTCAATTTTCAAGGGTTTTGTAGAATTAATTAAAATGTTCCAAGCCTTTCAGGACGTCAATAATTAATAAAATTGCAGAAATCAATAACAGCATTACTTTAAATATATACAAATTTGTCAATATTTACATCTGTTTTTCCACCAATTTTGGCTTTCTTATAAAAACAGAACTGATGGTTAAAAACAACAACATACAAGGAGAGGATTATTATGAAGAGAGATCTCTGTATTTCCACATTTTTTCTTAGGGTTGGTTTTTTTTGTTGGTTTTTTTTTTTAGACCAGTTTTTTTCCTGTTGAGAATACAAAAGTAACAATAGGGGAAGGGGGTGTGCTGATAAGTAACTATATCTTGTTACCTACATTCATGTTGGTTGAAGTGTTTCTGGTATGGGTGCGAAGCCATACAAAATTTGCTTCATTTCATTTCCTATTTCATTTGCAAGGTATTTAGATAATTCTTTTTAAGTGATTCTTGCCTGGAAGGGGTTATGTAATGTTTGGAATAGCTTTAGTGAAATGCTAAGGATCAGGGAATCCAGAGTTCAAATCCTGATGCACTCTTTGTAATCTTGGATAGTTACTTAACCGACCATTGCCTTAGGTACTAACTTATGTAAAAAGTCTCTCTTTAGCAGAGACCAAGCTACCGTACCTTGAGCCACAGTTAGGAAAGATGAGTAATTACATAGTAACATAGTAAGTGACGGCAGATAAAGACCAGCATGGTCCATCTAGTCTGCCCAGCAAGATGGCAAGAGTAGGTGCACCTGTCGCTCTGTGCAGGCCACCCCTCCCCATGTTTTTGTTTCTGTTTAGGGGTGAACCCACCACTCCATGTAGGACACCCTTATTTGTTCAGATGCTAGATAGTTCAGAAGTTAGATGGTACTGTTTGTTTTGCTTTTATCCTGTTGCTGTAAAGGGATCCACTGTGTTTGTCCCATGCCGTTTTGAATTCCATCACCGTGTTTGCCCTCACCACTTCCATCGGGAGGGCATTCCAAGCATCCACCACCCTTTCAGTGAAGAAATATTTCCTGACATTGCCTTTCAATTTACCACCTTGCAGCTTCATGTTATGCCCTCTAGTTTTACAGCTTCCCCGTCTTTGGAAGAGGTTTGTTTGTTCATCATTTCTCTTTAAGTATTTAAAGGTCTGAATCATATCTCCCCTGTCCCTCCTCTCCTCCAAAGTGTACATATTTAGGTCTTCAAGTCTCTTCTCATAAGGCTTCTGACGCAGGCTCCAAATCATTTTGGTCGCCTTTCTCTGAACAGTTTCCAGTCTTTTTATATCTTTTGCAAGATATGGCCTCCAAAACTGAACACAGTATTCCAAGTGAGGCCTCACCAGTGACTTGTACAGTGGCATAAGTACCTCTTCCTTTCTGCTGGTAATCCCTCTTTGAATGCAGCCCAACATCCTCCTGGCTTTTGCCACTGCCTTGTCGCACTGTTTTGCCACCTTGAGATCATCAGAGATAATCACACCAAGGTCTTTCTCCTGAACCGTGCATACCAACCTCTCACCCCCTATTGTGTACTTTTCCCTTGGATTTCTGCTACCCAAGTGCATGACACTGCACTTTTTCACATTAAATCGTAGTTGCCAAGCATTAGACCAGTCTTCCAGCTTTTGTAGATCTTTCCTCATGTTATCCACTCCCTCTGGGGAGTCCACTCTGTTGCAAATTTTTGTGTCATCTGCAAAAAGACAGACTTTTCCATTCAGTCCTTCAGCAATTTCACTCACAAATACATTGAACAGTGCCGGGCCCAGGACCGAACCCTGAGGCACCCCGCTAATCACCTTCCTCTCATCCGAGTGAGCTCCATGTACCATCTCCCTCTGTTGTCTGTCAGTCAACCAATTTCTAATCCAGTTTACTATCTTGGGACCCATCCCCAAGCTACTGAGTTTATTGACAAGCCTCCTATGAGGAACAGTATCAAAGGCTTTGCTGAAATCCAGATAGATGACATCCATTGCATGCCCCAGATCTAGTTCCTTGGTCACCCAATCAAAGAACTCAATCAATTATATCCAATTTCAACCCTACCCCTTCCCTCTCAGCCAATCGCCTCCTTGAAGTTAAAAATCCATTCTTGAGCTGTCCGGAACCAAGCCATCTACACCCCTCAACCTCTTCAAGGCCCAAGCATCCCACATCCTCTGCCCCTTCCCTGGTGAGAGAAGAGTTGATTATCTCTTGCTGTCCCATTGCTTCAAAATTATGCCAGTCAAATTCTTCTTCCCATGTTAATCTGCATGCAGTCAGGCAGCATGATTCTGAGTGTGTTCTGCAAGACAACAGGAGCTAAGCACCTCTTATTCCACCTTTAGAGAGCTATGAGGGATAAGATAAGTCTTGGGGGGGGGGAGGGAGGGGGTGGCAGCATCAGGTGGCTTTCTGATCCACTTAGTCTCCTGTGTCTCCTTACCTTTCCCTAGTTGTATCCTTGTCCTCGCCTATTGTATTGTCTATCTTAATTAGATTGTAAGCTCCATTGAGCAGGGACCATCTTAATATTTTCTGTACAGTGCTGCATATGTCTTGTAGCGCTATATAAATGTTCAATAGTAGTAGTAGTAGTTTTTGGAGTTCTTGGCAGCTTTGTTGCTATTTTGGGGTTGAGGTTGGGGGAAAATGTTTGGGTTCAAGCTAACTTGTTCTGTCATGATGGTTGAGAAATCAATATCTGAATAGCCTTGTTCTGTTAAGCAGGAAGGAGGTGTGGGTTGCTAAAAGGCTTGTGCACTGAGGCAGTGATGCAAGGTAAGAATCTTAGCCCTTTTCACTGCCCATTCCAACCTCTCAGTATTACTCACATGTTAATTTTCTATCAATTTAATGACTGTGAGCTTAACTCACCTTTATGTAAAGGACATGAGCTTAGAAAACTGTTATCAGAGACAGACATTTTGGCACAAAAACATGGAAAAAGAAAAATCTTTGGAGTAAATCTGTACAGTAGGAGTCAAAATCCAGTTAGCATTTTAAACAGAGCTGCAGCTTAGACAAATTTTGAGCTAATCGGGAAACAGGAAGTAAAATCACAACCAATACAATGCTTGCATGAGCTAGTCCTCATGGAGTCGCTGTGATTTTTCTAAAAGAAGCTTACCTTCCATCCCAAAGGTAATCATTTCAGACCAGCATAGCCCATGACAAAATAGGGTAGAAGAATTAATTTTGGATTTTTTTCAGTGCCATGTTTCAGATTAAAAAATAGAAACTTTTTGTTTCAAATGAATGCACATACCTAGTTACTGGCCATCAGATCTCTGAAGAGGATCTTCACCTAGTACTTTAACTTCCAAGTCGGACCTCCTTTCCTTGAATTCTTATTTATACATACACACACGCACACTTAGACTGGGAACCAACGCAGCCCATGCCTAAAAAATGGAAGTAAAGTTATTTAAAAGAACAATTCAACCTGGCTAGCTGAAAAATCACTCAAGTAGAAATAAGGCCTTCTGCAAGCTCAATAATTTCTAGGCTAATATATAAAATGTAGTGCTACTAATCTTCAAAAAGAGAAATATTTTAAATAAAAATGTTTTTTTACAGAGTGTTCTGCCTTATTTAGCCATAATTGTTCATTGTAAACCGCACTGATTATAATAGCGCGGTATATAAGAAATGTAAATAAATAAATAAAATAAATAATATGGTGACATAGTAGATGACTGCAATAACAGAACAATTGGCTTGTCCAGTCTGCCCAGTTATTTCTGCTTACACTGAAAATGATATAGCCTAGCTGCCATTTATTAAACACGAGCTTCTGTATGATATTGCAGATTATCCAGGACAGTTTTTCTTGTTTTCCTCCTTTGTATATAGCATTCCTGGATGGTCAAGCATGACAGATTCCCTATATAGTTTACACCAGTGGTGTAAGTTACAATGAGAGGCCCCTAAGCAAACCTTTCTGAGGGTCCCCCCTAAAAAGACTTTTCTGAGGGTCTCCCATTGTCATGGCAGTGGTGTGCCCCTGTGTGGGCCTCTCCTTCGTGCGGCAGCATGCCCAAGCAATGGCGGCAAGCTTACTTCATTGTATTTGCTGCTCTGCCTCCACTCTTATAAGTTCACCACAGACCCAGCAACTGTTCTCTGCTGGGCCGAAGTCTCGCAGTGTGGCTGTTATTGCGAGACTTCGGCTCAGCAAGGAACAGCCACTGGGTCTGTAGCAGACTTACAAGAGCGGAGGCAGAGCAGCAAAGATGATAAAGTAAGTTTGTCATGCTGCTGCCCTCACAGCAGTGTGGGCCCCCTTTCTGCCTGGGTCCTCCCCCCACATTGTGGGGGCTGCATGAGCAGAATGTATGCCACTCCTTCACACCCAGCTCCCTCTCATATCTGACCATATAGTGCCACAATAATCTAAATGGTCAACAACACTGGAACGGCTGTTGGCCAAAGCTTCAGCCTACTAGGCTGCCAGACATACTCAGTTGTGTGAAAGATCATATTTCTGCTGGGAGTACAAGGTATTACTTTACTCTCAGCCTGCCAAACAGACCCAACCATATTGTTATATCACAGTCTTAATCACAATTTACACATAAAATGTATTCTGTAGAAACCACTCTGCAATCTTCGGTAGAATTCTGTATTGGCATTACTTTAAGATGGTGGAATATTCAAGAAACTCTTGGCTGCACTGATAAAATTGAAAACAACAATGAAACCTTTAATGCCACCTTTGTTTTCTGGCCAAGATCTCCTACTTACTGACTCGCCATTTATATCTCAATCTCCCTCTTTTTTTACTGCTTCTACCCCAGCTCTTCCATTTACCATTCACATGGACTGGCAGATTTATTTACTGCCAATAGAATTCCCAAATCATCAGCATATATTCAAAAGTAGACACCATATGATAACAAACACCAGTACTTACAAACAAAAAAAAATCATCCATACATTGAATTATATCCTCTACACAAGACACCTGCTTAACAATTCAATGAACAAAGGTTGTAAAAGTCTTGCATCTGGAGCAAGAAACCAAACCACCCATTGGCATACATTTGCCAAAAAAATATTTTGAAGGACTACCTCTGTAATAAACTGTAAATATTGGAGTAAAAGGGACTTCTTGGAGTTAAAGTTGATAAATCTATGTATTTTAGAATTCAGTGTTTTTGCTGAGACATTCAGATCTTAGTGAGCTTTGTATTTAAGTCAAAGCAGAGTATAGCTCAGCATAGAACATAAAATAAGAGTAAATAGACTTTCAAATAAATTTGTTTCTAGAGAGCTTTTCATTTAAATCGAATCAGAGTATAGCTTAACCTAGAAAGTAAAATAGAGTAAATAGTTACTGAAATAAATTTGTTTCTAGAGAACATTTTTTACTTAAAACAAATCAGAATATAGCTTAGCATACAAGAAAAATAGTCTCTGAGTAGAAAGAAAAATAAATTTGTTTCTAGTGACCTTTACAAAGACCCCTCCCAATTAGGAGGCAAAAGATCAGTGAAGCATCACATAATAGCAGCAATCTATGGAATACCTTTCATGTTCCCTCTGCAGACCAACTTGATAAGATAATAGTCAATTTAAATGCTTCCACGTCTCTACTGGATCCTTGTTCAGTATTTTGGATCAAGCAGGCAAGAAAAAAACTGGTTTTATGGTTTTATCTGTCTCTTGCTCAAGGTACCCTCTCTATGACTCTCAAGCAAGCATCCATAAGACCTTTATTGAAGAGCAACAACCTAGATAAGAAAGACCCTAATTCTTATTGTCCAATATCAAGCTTGCCTTTCTTATCAAAGATAATTGAGAAGACAGTTCAGATTCAATTGATCTTCATCAACATGGCTTTAGGCCCAATTACAGTGTTGAGACACTATATTTTCTTGACACCCTCCTATCTGGTATAGATAATACTAGAGTAGGTTATATCTTAATCTTTATTGACGTCAAAGTGCCTTTGCCTCAGTAAACCACTATATGTTAATTAAAAGGCTCTCTAACATTGGAATTTCTGGTATGATCCTGAAATGGTTCATTTCTTATCTAGCTGATAGAAAGCAGCAGATCAGATGTGGAAATGGTCAATCAAATCCATTTACTCTACGACAAGGTGTTCCTCAGGGTTCAGCGTTGTCTGCTCTACTTTCTAACATTTATCTACAACCGTTCTGCACCGTGATAAGCAAGTATAATATCAACTAGGAGATCTATGCAGATGATATTATGATCTTTACCCCAATCAATATTGATCAGCCAGATCACGCTCGGATTGAAAATTGTCTAAGAGCAATGATAGTCTGCCTTAATAAGTTAAGCCCTGTAATCAATTTCACAAAGTCTGAGGTTTTTTATGTTAGAAGAAACACCTCTTTTACACCACCTAAGAATATACCTATTCTAGATTATGTAGTATCTTCGTATAACTCTTGACCAAAATCTCAACTTCCAAGAGCACATTAAGAGAATAATTAGAAAGGCTTACTATGTTACGAACAATCCAGAAATTAAAGCCTATACTAAATGAATGTGACTTCAGAACAATTTGTCAATCAATGATAACACCTACCCTGGATTATTGCAATTTAATATTCCAAGGTCTTCTAATGAAATCGATATACTCACTACAACTTGTTCAGAACACAGCTGCACGTCTGATCATGGGAGCCTCCAAGATGAATCGCATAACTCCAATTCTATTTCAGTTACACCGGCTTCCAATTCATATGCGCTGCAAGTTTAAATTGATTCTGATCATTTTCAAAACTGCGGAACACCCTCCCTACTTCAATCCGAACCATCTCTGACCATTCAACCTTCAGAAAAGCCATAAAGACTCACTTGTTCCAGCTATTCTAAGTCAATTTTCCATAGATAGGACAGCTCAACCTCCCCTATGTAACCGTTAAGATCCACTTACCAACTTGTAATTTAGTTCCCCCCGTTCTACCAAAGTTCCTTCTGTTGATGTTCCCAAGTTGATGTTCCTGTTCAATGTTAATCACTTGTTCCAATTTAATACCTGTTCTATGTAACACCTATTTAATACCTGTTCATGTTCTATGTAAACACGCTGTTTTTGAAATAGTGTGGTATATTAAAAAAAAAATAATAATAATAATATTTTTCCAGCAACCCTTCAACCTTTACTTATGATGAGACCTAACAATAGACAGAGAAGATCTTCTTGCAAGAAGTTAATATCTATACCTAAGCAATGTACAAGAGCAAAGCAAAAAAATCTTGTAACCGTGCCTTATCTTTATTTGCTTTATCTCTTTGGAACTCTTTGTCAGGGATATTAAGAACCATTTCTAATATAAAAGATTTCAGGAAAGTGTTGAAGACTCAGCTCTTCAGGGAGCATTTTGGACCTGATACGTTAATCTAATTTGTATTTGATTATATCTACTTATTTTATGTTCTTTGTAACACTCCAAGTTAACATTCCCTATTTAATGAAGAGAGGTCACATAACAGGAGAGCATCACCCTGGTGTGGTAGGAAGTGATCCTGTAGCTAGGACCTGTTCTCCAGGTGATATAAAACCCTCTTACACCAAGAAGCTCTTTTACATGCCATGTGCCCATGAGGGAAGAGGTTAGGACATCTGTTAAAGTTGGTGATTCAATCATATGCATGTAGATAGCTGGGTGGCCGGTGGAGGTGAGGATCAACATGGCTACCTGATGTTAAGGTAGCGGACCTCATGCACCACCTAGCCAGGATTTTAGATAATGCTGGGGAGGAGTCTCCTGTCTTGGTACATGTTGGTACCAATGACATAAAGTGTGGTAGGGAGGTTCTGGAGGGCAATGTAGGCTTTTAGGTAGGAAATTGAAATCTAGAACTTCCAGGGTAGCATTCTCCAAAATGTTTCCTGTTCCACGTGCAGGACCCAAAAGGCAGGCAGAACTTTAGAGTCACAATGCGTGGATGAGATGATTGTGCAAGGAAGAGCACACATTCTAGGGAAAAGAGGGACTTTTCCAAAGGGATGGGCCCTACCTTAACTGGGATGGAATAAGGCTGCTGGCAATAACCTTTAAAAAGGAGATAGAGCAGTTTTTAATCTAGATAATAGGGGAAAGCCGACAGTCACCCAAGAGAGCATGGTTCAGAACAATGTATCCTTGAAGGATACTAGCAAAAGATTGAAGTTAGGGCATATTGACAGAGAGGTTCCAGTAAAGATAAAATAAACCCAAATGCCCTTAAGTGCAGAGCAGACAGAGCTTAAAGATTCCAAATTACCCCTGCCTACCGATAACCAGATTAATATGAATAAAATACAGCCTCTAAAGTGTTTGTATGCAAATTCTAGATGTCTAAAAAATAAGATGGGAGAGTTAGAATATATAGCACTAAATGAGAGGTTGGCTGGAGTAGAGGAGTAGCCTAGTGGTTAGAACACTGGCTTGGTAACCAAGTAACCAGGGTTCAATTCCCACTAGCACTCCTTGTGGCCTTGGGCAGGTCACTTAACCCTCCATTGCCTCAGAATCTACTTGCAGTGACACTGCCAAGAAAACCCAGGAGCTTCTGGGTCGCCAGGAGTCAGGACTGACTCGAAGGCACACATTGAATTTTTGAGAGGTTAAATATGCTTGGTCTCTCAGAGACATGGTGGAGAGAGGACAACCAGTGGGACACTGTGATACCTGGGTACAAACTATATCGTAATGATAGAGCAGAACAAATTGGTGGAGGGGTTGTACTCCATTAGAGAGGACATTGAATTACAAAGGATTAGTATTGCAGGAAACAAAATTCACTATAGAATCTCTAAGGATTGAAATTCCATGTAAAAAGGGGAAGGCGATGGCAGTGGGGGTGTACTATCGACCCGTCTGGCCAGAATGAACAAATGGATGATGAAATGCTCAAGGAAATCGGGGATGCTGACAAACATTACAGCACAGTAATAATGGGTGATTCCAATTACCCCGGTATCGACTGGGTCAGTGTCACGGCAGGACACGCTAGGGAGATAAAGTTTCTAGATGAAATAAATGACTGCTTCTTGGAGCAACTGGTTCATGAACAGATAAAAGGGGAGACCATTTTGGACCTACTCCTTAGTGAAACAAGATCTGGTTCAAGAGATAAGGGTGATGAGGCCATTTGTCAATAGTGATCGTGATTGATTTAATAAATGGAGGAAGGACGGCAAAGAAATCCACAGAGCTACTTTTAACTTTCAAAAGGGAGACTATGATAAAATTTAAAAAATGGTTAAGGAGCAGTTGCAAAAGTTAAAGAATTACTTCAAGCATGGGTGTTTAAAAATACTATCTTGGAAGCCCAGACCAGCTGTTTTCTATGCTTTAAGAAAAGTGAAAGGAAGTCCAAAAACTGCCAGCATGGTTTATAGGTGAGGGCAGAGAGGCTGTTGCCAAAAAAAGCATATTTCAGGAAATGGAAAAAGGAGCAAACTGATGTCAACTGGAATCAACATAAGAACTGGAAAGTTAGATGCAAGGCATTGATAAGGCAGGCAGAGAAAATTTGAGAAGAAGCTTGCCGTGGAAGCAAAAATGTATGATAATGACTTTTTCAAATACATTCATAGCAAAAAACCTGTGAGAGAGTCAGTTGGACCATTAGACAATAGATGGGTAAAAGGGGCTTTAAGAGGGGACAAGGCCATAGCGGAGAGACTGAATTAATTTTGTGCTTCAGTCTTTACTGAGAAAGATGTAGGGATGTTACCCATGACTGAAATGGCATTTAAAGGTGATGCCACAGAAGATCTGAAAGAAATATTGATACACTGGGAAGATGTATTACAACTATTTGATAAATTGAAGAGTAGCAAATCACCTGGACTGTATGGTATACATCCAAGGATGTTGAAAAAACTGAAATTTGAGATTTCATACCTACTATTAGTAATCTGTGAACTACCTTTAAAATTATTTGTTGTACATGAAGATTGGAGAATGGCCAATGTAATGCCAATTTTTAAAAAGGGTTCCAGGGGTGATCCGGGAAACTACAGACCAGTGAGCTTGATATTAGTATTGGGGAAAATGGTAGAAACCATTATAAAAAACAAAATTATTGAACATGTAGATGGTCATGACTTAATGGGAGACAGTCAACATGGCTTTAGCCAAGGAAGGTCTTGTCTTACTAACCTGTTATGTTTTTTTGAAGGTGTGTAGACGAAGGTGAGTCCGTTAATATAGTGTATATGGATTTTCAGAAAGCCTTTGACAAGTTCCCTCATGAGAGACTCTTGGCAAAATTAAAAGGTAATGGGATAGGAGGCAGTGTACTATTGTGGATCGGGAACTGGTTAAAAGATAGAAAGCAGAGGGTAGGGCTAAATGACCAATTTTCCCAATGGAGAAAGGTGAATAGTGGAGTACCCTATGGATCTGTGCTGGGTTCTCTGCTTTTTAACATATTCGTAAATGACCTGGAAATGGGAATAGTCAGTGTGGTAATCAAATTTGCAGATGACACAAAATTGTTCAAAATTGTTAAAACCCGAGGCTTGTGAAAAATTGCAAGAGGACCTTGATAAATTGGAAGACTGGATGTTCAAATGGCAGATGAAATTTAAAGTGGACAAGTCCAAAGTTATGCACCTAGGAAAGAACAACCCGAACAATGGGTTACACGATGCAAGGTTCAACTATAGGAACCACTACCCAGTAAAAAGATTTTGGCGTCATCGTGGAAAACATATTGAAACCCTCTACCAAGTGTGCAGTGGTGGCCAAGAAAACAGATAGAATGCTAGGAATCATAAAAAATGGAATGGAGAATAAAACAAAGGATAATATAATGCCTCTATATCATTCCATGTGCGACCACACCTGGTCGCCATATCTTAAAAAGGATATAGCGTTATAAAAAAAATAAAAAGGTACAGAGAAGAGCCACAAAAATGGTAAAGGGAATGGAAGGATACCCCAATGAGGAGAGGCTAAAAAGGTGGGGAGATATGATTGAGGTCTATAAATTAATGAATGAAGTGAAACGGGTAAACAAACAGTAGATCAATTGTTTACATCATCAAAATATAGAAAGGCTATGGGACATGCAATGAAACTACAGCGTAACCCGTTTAAGACGAATAAGAGAAAATATTTATTCACTCAATGCATAATCAAACTCTGGACTTCTTTACTGGAGGATGTAGTAAAAGTTGTTAGTGTAGCTGGGTTTAAAAAAGGTTTGGACAAGTTCCTGGAGGAAAGGTCCATCAACCATTATTAAAAGGGACCTGGGATATCACTGCTTGACCCAATACAAGCATTGTGGAACCTGTGTCTTTTGGGGAAACTGCTACTGTAGGTACTTGTGACCTAGACTGGCCACTGTTGGAAGCAGGATACTGGGCTTGATGGACCTTGTTAACCCAGTATGGCATATGTTATTTTCTTATGAGTCAAATTAAAAATCTTAACAAATTAGAAGCATCAGGATGCACAGACATCAACCTGAAAGCAATGCAACAGTTTGATCGAATGATGCATAATGCATAATGCACAGAACAGTACTCCAGATCAAATATGTTCATACTCCTCTTCAAAGGAAAAGAAAGACTGTTGATGAGCCAAAATTTACCCAGCTCGTTCTTTGGAATAATGCCCAAAGGAAAAATGACCAAATTTTTAAATGGAGTACTAAGGAAAGGAACAGCAATCCTACTCCATTCCAACTCTTTAACTAATTTGTGGGCTGCCGTCTCCTTATTGGACATGATGGACTTTGCATTTCAAGATTTCTGCAACAATGTTAGCCCCACAAAAGAGACATGAAAACCATACTGAAATTCCTCCCACAACAATGCCACGTCCTGAATGTTAGGGTAAACCTCCAACCACAGCAATGATTCTGATAGATTCATTGGTGAGAGGGATTTGCAAAATGCTGTCAGCTAGCAAGGCACATGCTGAATTGCTTCTGGAAGCCCCAACTAGGGGTGTGTGGGGGGAGGGGGGTTGATAGAAGAAGGCTAGATGAATGCCCCCACATAAGTAAAATATATGCTTAAACCTATATAGATGGGGGAGTGGCCTAGTGGTTAGGACACAGTGCCTCAGGGCTGGGGGTTCAAGTCCCACCTGGGGACAGCAATCTCAGGCCAGAGGGACAGAGTTTCTAGTCCTATAGGAACTCCTTAACCCTCCGTTGCCTCAGGTGTACATAGATTGTGAGCCCTTTGGGGACAAAGGCATATATCCAGTACCTGCTTGTAGTGATTACATAATGTAAACTGCTTTGATTGAAGGATAAACGGTATAAAAAACTGGATAAATAAATATACATTGGCCAGCATTAAAGCTTTATTTTTTTTTTTTAGGGCCATCAAGTCAATCCTGGTGACTAAGTAGTCCCTGGGTTTTCTTAGCAGGGTATGGGCAGAAGTAGATTGCCAGGCCTTTTCTTCTGAGTTGATGGAGAGCAAAGTGACTTACCCAAGGTCACAAGGAGTGTCAGTGTGAATTAAACCCTGATCTATTGGGTGCTATGCTGTTGCTTTAACCACTAGGCTGCTGCTTTTTCACCTTTTGTAGAGACTTCTTGCTTTCTTCCACCACAACCTTCTTGATGTCATTCCATAAATCTTCTGGAACTCTTGTCATTTTTATCTAAAGCAGCAAATCGATTTTGCAGGCAGTCTTTAAATTGCAGTGGTATATTCTCAAGGTCATATTTTCCTACATTCATGAGTGGCTTGCTATTTTTCAACTTTAGCTTGAGTTTGCATACTAGTAGTTGGTGATCTGTACTACAGTCAGCTCTAGGTTTTGTTTTTGTGGATGTTATAGAGCTTTTCCGTCATTGATTTCCACAGATGTAGTCAATTTGATTTTTGTACAATCCATTGGGTGAAGTCCACATGTACAGTCGCCGCTTGTGTTGCTGGAAGAAGGTTTTTGAGTTGAATAGATTGTTGGTCTTGCAGAATTCTAAAAGTCTTTCTCCAGCTTCATTTCTGTTCCCAAGTCCATATTTTCCAACCATTTTGCCTTCATCTTTCTTGCCAACTTTTGCATTCCAATCACCCATGACTATCAGGATATCCTGTTTCCATGTTCGGCCAATGTTAGCTTGTTCATGGAACTCATCAATTTCGTCCTCTTCTGCAGCTGTTGTTGGGGCATATACTTGAATTATAGTTGTGTTGATAGGCATTTCTCATAGATGAATAGAGATTAAGCATTCACTGACTGCGTTGTATTTCATTACAGTGCTTGCAAGTTTCTTCTTTATTATTAACGCAACACCATTTCTTCTTTGTTTTTCATTTCCAGCATAGTAGACCATGTGATCATCTGATGCAAAGTGCCCAATGCCAGTCCAGTTCAGTTCGCTGACACCCAACAGATCAGGTTGTACACATTCCATTTCATTCTTGACCACCTCCAACTTCCCTTGGTTCATGCTTTGTATGTTGCATGTCCCAATATGTAAGACATCTTTGGAGCTTCTGACTCTCATTTCATGATCAGCTACATCAGCAGTCAGATGTCCTGAGGACTTTGATCCAACCTCATCATAAATGCTGGCTTTATTATTATTTAGTCTTTAGCTCCTCCCCAGTAGTTAGTTGAGTGCTTTCCAAACCGGGTGTCTCATCTTCCAGCACTATGGTGCAATTTGTTTTGTTGTGACTTTCCATTGAGTTTTCATGGCAAGATACAGAAATAGATTGCCAGGCCTTTCCTCCATGCAGTTTTTTTTTTAAATTATTTATTTAGATTTTCTCAAATGCAAGAAACATACAAAAACACCAAATAACATTCAGAATAGTACACTCAAGAACATGATACCACACCAATATTCAACACATCAAGGGAGAGAGAGCCATTTTACTCCCATAAAGGAAGCAAACATATAACAGAAGAAAAAAGGAGTTATAAAAAACTCCAAATCAGGGAGCCAAAACAATTAAGCCATCCCACCTATACACCCTCCTGCCCACCAACTCCCTCCTTATCCACTAAAAACTGACGTAGCGAAGCCACATCAGTATACACAAAATCATGACCTTCAAAAGTGACTAAACATCGACAGGGGAACTTCAAGAAAAAAGAAGCCCCCAACGCAATCACTCTAGCTTTAAGCTCAAGGAACTGCTTCCGACGAGCCTGAGTGGCCTTACCCACATCTGGAAAAACCTGAAGTTTATATCCACAAAACAACTGATCCTTGCATTTAAAATAAGCACGAATAATCTTCAATTTAAGTAGCTCAGACCCGAAGGTCACCACCAAAGTACAACGCTTTGGGATGACGTCGAGTGAATCCTGTAGAAACTCTGTAAGATTAGGACCAACCGAGACCGCCAAGGGAAAATCATCCTTAGTCTGCTCAGAGGCCCTAACCTTAGGAAAAAAAGAGTACATTTGTACAATATCTACCGAATTATACATATGCAAAATTTCAGATAAATACTTTTTCAACAAAATCTCAGGTGATAATAGGTGTGTAGATGGGAAATTAAGAAAATGAAGGTTCCGAGCACGCTGGTGGTTTTCAAGCAACTCCAATCTATAGGAAACAGAAGAAATATCTTTAAGATAACCAAGATGTGAATCTTGATATGTTTGGAGTTGAGAATCCACCAGGGTCAGGGATCCTGCAAACTTAGTCATTTGATCATCCATAACATTAACCTTGGTTACAACATCATGAGAGAAATTACATAAAGAACTAACAGTAGAAGACAAGCGTGTATCAATTTTCTGGATCATTGACCAAATATCTGCGAGAGTCACCTCACTTTTAAGTGATAGGGAATCATTATCAGATGCAGCAAGGTCTACTGGAACTAACACCGGAGAAGTAACAGGTGAAACTGACTTCAAAGGAGTTGACGAAAGAGTAGGCTGAGGGAAAGGAGGTGGTGTCCGGATATCAGGGCTCAAAGAGGCCCCATCCAGAGACTGGCTAGCAAGCGGCAGGGCAGTAACATGTTTGTCCATAGGACCGGACACCTTACCTCCCTCTCCTGATGGTATCTTGGCTGATGGCTTTGCCTTCCGCTTCCCCATGGACAAAACGAAACTGCTAGTGCTCTTACTTCACCAAAAGAGCAACAAAGGAGCGCATAAGGAGCAAGACATGCCCCTTGCAACACGCCCCTTAGAACACGACCCCGCGGGCCACGAGCACGCGGCCACGTATGAGCCGACTGTGCTTTGTAGGGCTCGTGGGGGGGGGGTCCTCCGCTCGAGGGGCGGCCTCGCAGTGCCTGCAGCTGACCCAAACAGGCACCGGCTCCAACCAGCTGTTTGCTCTGCGGTAAGGAAACACCGCGGCTACTCCCACACAGACAGATCTCTCACCCAACTTCACACAACGCTGACTGTGCTTTGTAGGGCTCATGGGGGGGGGTCCTCCGCTCAAGGGGCGGCCTCGCAGTGCCTGCAGCTGACCCAAACAGGCACCGGCTCCAACCAACTGTTTGCTCCACAGTAAGGAAACACCGCGGCTACTCCCACACAGACAGATCTCTCACCCAACTTCACACAACGCTGACTGTGCTTTGTAGGGCTCATGGGGGGGGTCCTCCGCTCAAGGGGCGGCCTCGCAGTGCCTGCAGCTGACCCAAACAGGCACCGGCTCCAACCAGCTGTTTGCTCCGCGGTAAGGAAACACCGCGGCTACTCCCACACAGACAGATCTCTCACCCCCTCCATGCAGTTTAAGTTTAGTGTTGTTGCCGTTGTCACAGAAATGTGATCCTCCACTGCCAACACTGTCCCATTCTGCTGCTGCCCAGCTGAGTTGTTTGTCTTGGTCTGGCACCTCAGCAGAGACCTGTCCATCTTGGGACACCCTGCCAATAGTTAAACTACCGATAGCTTAGCCCTTAGCATCACTGATGCACAAAAGCCCTCAAAGCACGACAAGCTGCAAACCAAGTGAGGGGTGTCTACTTGAACATCCCTTAACTGGAGACATCTGCAAACATCATTAGTGGAAATGCTATGTAGACGTGTCTGTATTTTGATGTCCACATGCACATCAGACAATCAAATAAGGACTAAACCTTTTTAAATTACCCTCTTAGCCTCTCCCAAAATTGAATGCATTTCTTGAATACAAAAATGAACTGTAAATGGGTATGGCAATCTCAAACATCTTCTTCCCATCAACAAAATGCTACTCTTTAGCAAGCAAAAAAAAAGTCAATGTACTTAATGCACCTTGAATTGCACAATAGATTTACCTCAACTCCTTTCTACACTTGCCCATCTTGATCCTCTATGCACTCATAATACCAGATATAGAAGCCCCATCCTACCTAGCCTGCACAGAATGAAAAAGCTGGAATTATCAAAAAGTGGTATCATAAATTGAAAGTAAAAAATACCAACAATATCATACTTTAATGCTCTGAATATAGTGTAGCCAAAAATGCTGTCAGATTCCAGGCCAGAAATATTACTAGGCTTCTCCAGTTATGCAACATCCACACTTGCAGACTGTCACTCCCTTTTCCACTTATTTTCTGGCTCCATTCCCCTTAACAAAAGACAAACAAGGAAGGACATTCACAGCCGATAAATTGCTCAAAAACACAAGAAGCGGAGGATGAGCTGTCATTATGGTACAGCGTTCCTTTACTTAGCTCAGCTTGGCCAAGTTTTGGCAATGAAGCCTTCCTCAGGGGTCTGCTAACCTTCTTTCCTTGAGTCCCTCCAGTCCAGTCCAGACACATATGTTTATACCTTCCTACCAGAAGAAGGAGACTAGAAACCACTAGAATCCTCCTCTCACCAGTATTTCTGCCTTACAGGGATTAGAGCCTCTCAGGGTGTTATACTCACATTTGTACCATATGCCCTGTGTTTTTGAGTTCATTCCCCTTAACTATAGTACACTTTTGGCTGTGATAAAGCCCCTATTAACTGCACAACCCCAGCTAGCATTCTTTTTATATAGCTGACCTCCCACATCCCCCTCCAGCCCTCCACAATTTTGTTTGAATCAGAAGTAGACAGTTTGTCTTTGACTTTTTGAATACTGTTAGCTCTATCAGGGAGTAAGTAGCTCTCAAGCACAGTCAGACCACCTGTTTAGGAGGAATTGCAGATTCAATACCCCAACCAATAAACCTACCCAAAAAAGACAAGACTATACTCGCCCTAAAAATTCCACATGGAATATTGCTGTTCAAATAATTAACCCCCCACAAACTGCTATCCCCACCCAAACTATCCTACTCAGTCCATAAAACCCCAAAACTTGTAACAAACTCTTAAATAAATTAAAATTTATAGATAATATGAGGTAAAAAGAAAACTAGCCACACTAGCAATTGCAGCAGTCTTCTTGGTGTTCAGTTGTGCTCAGCCAGCAGAGCATCTGGCGGCAAAATGACCTTCCCTTCCCAGCAGGGATTACAGACTGCAGCAAAGTGCTGTGCCCTGGAAAACTGTGAATCAAAGCAGAACTGAAAAAGGTTCAGAAATCCCCCAAATGTCTCCAAGAAAACTTACCTCCTATCCAAGAAGTGGCACAGACCGCTCACAAGCCACAAAACATGTCTTCTTGTCAGGCTCACAAACCAGGACTCTGATTAAAAATTCCTTCCGGCTAGTCCCACGCAGTTCACCATTGGCTTTCTCCCTCTCTTTTCCCAATTTAAATCCTGAGCTCCCAGCCTCTTCCCATATATGTGTGTGTGTGCGCGGGGGGGAAGGTGTGTGTTGTTCAGGTCCCCATTATCCAGCCACAGTTAAACACTATGGCTTTCTTTCTTACCCACCTTGCATGCTGGTAAAAGAATGCACTTAGTGCAACAATTCATGTATTTTTACATGATTTGGAGGGAGGCATTCCTAAAAGCAGTGTTAGGGCAGGGATGATAGCATGCACACTTGTGTATTTTAAAGCAAACTTGTAGGGGGTCATTCACAAGCACAAATAACAGGGATGTTCATCCAGCCTCGACATACATCCCCGCTATCCATGGAAATGGCAATGCTGCTCTAGAGGCTCCCCCTACATATATCTGTATTATATGTGGAGCCTTAGGGGTGGGTGGAGCAGGGGGTGGAGTGAAGGTGGGTCACCCCCCCCCCCCCGGATGTACAGGGCCGATTCTGAGGTCGGCCCTATATGTCTGTGATATCCCCATTAGACAGGGGACTTATTCCATCTCAGAGGTGGAATAAGTCCCCCTGGATGTGGTATTTAGATGCTGGCTGGTGGAGAAAAAGGAAGGTAGGGACACAGGAAGTTCTCCACAGCAGGACCCTGGCCATAGGAGGCCGGATCAAGGGTCTGGCTGCATTGAAACCTTTCGACGGTGGCTGGGGATTGCGGCTCCTGAATGGAGCCGCAGTGCCATGGCAACGGGAAACCATGGCACAGTGGCTCCATTCAGGAGCCTGACTGAGTTAGCTGGGTAAGTGACTGGATGTCCAGGGTTCCTGAATCGGGGCCTGTCCCGGATGTCTAGCCACTATGTTGCAATTCTGCTCCTGTGGGAACATCTAGCCCCCAATGGAGCAGAATCGAGCGCAGCTTCAGGCCATCTGGTCATCTGAACATCCGGAAGTCCCAGAAACACACATCTCAGAATGTACCTCATATTGTTTAGTTGAAAAAAAAAATACTCCACATGAAAAAAGGAAGTGCAAGTGTACACAAGTAGTATTTTATGAGGAAATTTTTAAAGATAAAGTACACACAGACTTTGAAAACTGTTGGAAAATTCATGGATAAAAAGAACTGCAGACTATGAAGTATGGGTGGAAATCTAAGTGCCTTTGTCAAAACCACAAAAGGACATCTAGTTTGACTATTTTATAAAGGCTCTTAATGAATCAATTGCCCAAAATTCAGGGCAGCATCACAACATATTCAATCATAAACGCCAAACCCTTATTTCTTATCTTTATTTTCATATATAAAAATTATTTTTTGTCCAATCCCACATTTAACGGTAACAATGCCATCACCAGCCAATGTGGAGTACTTTAATTTTTTCCAAACAAGCTTCTTAAAATAAAGTCTTAAATTCTAGCTCATAAGAACCACTCCATAATTCATTATGATTGTACTGGGTGAGAGAGTGAGCGAGGGGCATTGGCCACAAGATGCTGTGAAAATTGCACACAACATGGGAGAAGCCATTCTGAATTAAAGCTTGGTGTGAAAGATCTGACACAAGTGGATCTGAGAGTGAAGTTGCCTTGAAACAGGTTTCGAAATGTGTATGCATTAGACATGTCAGGAAACTGGAATACATTGTGGCACTGGATTGCTGAGAGTGTGGATAGACAATTACCCTGCACAACCATAATGTATTATGAAGTGCTTCTTACGAGTTAGAAATGAAAACTTTATTTTAAGAAGCTTGTTTGCAGGTATAAGCAGATGTATGTACTCTATGCACGTATTTTATAAAATATGCCCCCAGGAATGCCTTAGTAGATGCTATATTTCTGGTGCACATATTTCTATGCATCTACAGTATACAGCTACACAACGTTATAAAATCCCTTTTCCAGATGTAAAAAAAGATAGCAAAAAGCTTTATAACACTGCCCCCATAGGGGATCATTTACTAATAATAAATGTGGTGTATGCTAATTCCATTATCATATGTTATTTGCCACAGGGCTCCCTAATATGCAGACAAGCTCTGCGCACAGTGGTACAGATTAAATTTCAAAGCCATTTCCATTGGGAAAACAGTGTTTTGGCCATGGAAATAGGCTTTTCAGCAATTGCCTGCTCTCTGTGCAAGAAAATGTATATGTGCAGTGTCGTTCCATGCACACTTTCATCCACCCTGTGGGTGGGGGGCATTCCTGGGAATAAAGCTGGGGGATGGTGTGCAACTATGCTCATTCCTTTAAATTTTCAAATGTATGCATGTATATTTAATCTGAAAAAGTATGAACCCAAATTATTAGATACAAATATGAACTTTTCTCTCATAACCTTTAAAATGAAAGCCTGCACATACATTTACTTTGAAAATCCAACACAGTCTGTGGCGTGAAAAAGCACACACATTCTTTTCACCAGCTATGAAACCACCCCTTGCCAAACTGGAAGACTGGGCATCCAAATGGCAGATGAAATTTAATGTGAACAAGTGAAAAGTTATGCACTTGTGTAACCATAGTTTGGGTTGTACTTTCCTGATTCAGAGTTCCACATTAGGAACCACCACCCAGGAAAAAAGGTTTAGGCGTCATCGTGGATAACATGTAAAAACACTCCACCCAGTGTGCAGCAGCGGCCAAGAGAGCATATAGAATGCTAGGTATCGTAAGGAAAGGAATGGAGAATAAAACAAAGGATTTTATAATGCCTCTGTATCGTTCCATGGTGCGACTGCACCTTGAATATTGTGCAATTCTGGACGCCGTATCTTTTAAAGGATATAGCGTTATTAGAAAAGGTACAGAGAAGAGCCACCAAAATGGTAAAGGGGATTGAAGGATGTCCCTATGAAGAGAGGCTAAAAAGGTTAGGGCTCTTCAACCTGGAAAAGAGATGGCTGAGGAGAGATATGATAGAGGTCTATAAATTAATGAATGGAGTGGAATGGTTAAACGTAGACTGATTGTTTATGCCATCAAAATATAGAAAGACTAGGGGACATGCAATGAAGCTTCAGAGTAACCTATTTAAGACTAATAAGAGAAGATATTTTTTCACTCAACGTGTAATCAAACTCTGGAATTCATTACCAGAGGATGTAGTGAAGGTTGTTAGTGTAGCTGGGTTTAAAAAAGATCTTGATAAGTTCCTGGAGGAAAGGTCTATAAACCATTAATAAAAGGGACCCAGGATAGCCACTGCTTACCCCATACAAGCATGTGGAACCTGTGCCTTTTAGGGAAACTGCTAAGCACTTGTGACCTAGATGGGTAACTGTTGGAAACAGGATACTGGGCTTGATGGACCTTGGTCTAACCCAGTATGGCATATCTTATGTTCTTATACTGTTCCTCCATTTGCAGTGACATTTAGTTCTGCAGGATTTTCGGGTACACCAAATCCTGGGGAACCTCATAGTAGTGTACCTGGTCCAAAGTGGAGGCAGGCTGAAAAGGCTGGGTGACCAGTTGATTCATTGGTTATCCAGCCTATTTACCTGCCTGTTCCCCGCCTTCTCCTCCCATGCCTCCTGCTCCTCCCATACCTCATGACCTCCATTCCATCCCCATCCTATGGTACTTTCCCACCCTCCATCCTATCCCCTTCCCATTACACCCCCATCCTCCATGCCCATCAGCACTCCTCCTCCCCCTCTCCCTTCCCTCCTCTCCCTTTCCTCTATCCACGCCCCCTCCCACCTCCAACTCTCTCCCTCCCTTCTCTCAAGCTCAAACCAAGTAATCCTAAACATTAACATCATGTGGCCCTGAGTCACTGATCACTCAGCTGTCCCCCCCAGCATCAAGAAAATGTAGCTTCCCCCACTCCTGCTCCTCAACAAGGTTGATGATAACATCCATTAATTCTTCCTCCTTTCCTCCATTATCTTTGGATGTGGTCACCACCTGTGTCAGGGAACTGTTACTGCTGCTATTGCTGCTGGTCTCCACCTCATTGATGTTAGTGGTTTCTCCATTTACAATTACTGTGACTGCAGATGGCGGTGGTGGTATTGGTAGTAGGGGGTCTTTGGTGGCAGCATCTGGGATCCTGGTGATAGCAATGGTAGCAGCAGCTGGGGCTCTCATGGCAGTGGTGGTGGCTGAAGCTAGAGTCTGGCAGCAGTAAAGATGGCGGTAGCATCCTGCTTAGCTCATTTCTGCTTGCAAGTGTGTCATAGGCATGTACACATTACCACTCTGTCCTCACTAGCCCCCTCTGCTACCTGTTGTATATGTCCCTTCAGGTGTCAACCATTGCAGATGTGACACCTGTGTGCCTTATTGTACATTGTCTATGTCCAGCCATTAGCAAAATTATTACACAAAAGTGAATGGACATTTTGAACATATGCAGATCCTTATACCTGCATAACTGGACAAATATGTAAGTGGTAGGTTGCTACGTGTTTGGATCAGGCTGGTCTTAAACCTGAAAAAAACAGATGTTCTTTGAATTGATCATACATCTAAGGATGTTCAAGATCTTAGGTAGTCCTCAGTGATTTTCATTAAGATTGAAATAATCTATTAAATTGGCAGTTACCATTTTGGATCAGAGGGTGGTGGATGCACAGCTCTCGGGTGCAGGGCTGGCCCCAGAGTTGGTTCAAGGATTTCAGGCCATTGGCAGACTTTAAGCCTTACAAGCCTTACATGCCCCCCCCCCTTAACTGTCAAAATCTGTTGTTTAGCTTTGAATGCCCTGCTATTTGCCCCCTTCCTCCCTGCCTGGCTTAGTGGTCAGGTCCTGCTCAGATGTAAATCAAATTTATTGCAATGAATTTAACATGCGCTAAACGCCCACAGCACTTTTATTTTTATGGGGACAATAGCACTTAGTGTGTGTTAACTTCATTAAAGTGAATTAAAACCTTTAATAAAAGGATCCCTTATCTATTAGTGCCATTTGTTTCTAACACAGAATAGAGAACATGAGGGGGCCTTAGATTTTACAGTATATTTCTCTGACACCGTTTTCTTGCAATAGAAGTATGTAAGTATAATTATACTGAAGTTCCAGTCATCGGTGCACACCTATTCTTCACCTCATAGAACTAATGAGTGTTTATTTAATAAAGAGCTTTACATTCATTACCTGGGAAATGTGTAATCCATTCAGACCAACACAAAATCAATGTTAATACTGTCATTGTTGAATGCTGTCTGAAGAGAAAAGAAGCAGCTATTAGAACAGATAAATTGCAGTTAATACCTAAATGGTGTATAAAAGAAAGCAGAAACCAGAGTAGACTTGAAGAAGTTCTTGCTATTCAGTACAAATTATCATTTACATTAAGGTTCTTTTATTCAGAAGCATTGCTTGGGGGTCCTCCATCTGACCTGAGTGAAGGTTAATAGAAGGGTTAATATTTCTCCACATAGTTTATAAAATATGCATATAAAATACGTCAGGAAATGTATGAGTGCTGAAAAACAGGAGTGAATGCATGCATGTTCTTTTCTTAGGGTAAGTTTCAAAGGGAAGGTACACATACATTTTCCCTTAGAAAACTGGTATAACTTACTCGCCTACCTACCACACAAGTTAGGCAGCCTGTCATAAAATTATCTTTTTGATGGTTCTTTGCAGTGGATTTATTATGCATTTTACCACATTAACAGGCTGCTGACTCTGACATATACACTACTGTAGACCTTTTACAGAATGCTACTGCAAATTAATACTTAGTATTTAAAAGCATTTATGTGTCTATTGACAGGTTACCTCAGGCCGGAAGGCCGGGGGTTCAATTCCCGCATGGGGACAAGCAACCTCAGGCTGGAGGGACTGAGGTCTCTAGTCCCATGGCCACTCTTTGTGGCCTTGGGCAAGCCACTTAACCCTCTATTGCCTCAGGTACACTTAGATTGTGAACCATTCGGGGACAAGGGAATAAAAAGTACCTGTTAGCATACATGTAAACCACACTGATTCTAAAGAGCGCGGTATAAATAAATAAATAAATAAATAAATAAAATAAATACTAGCAGCATAAGTATATGGTTAGAAAAAAATCTTGGGGCTGAACAGATAAATCTGTACATTTAAATTATTATAAAATCAAAATTAATTCTCCATGAAGGTCTTCAAATTTAGGGCATTCCAAGGGCGGCAGCACCATTTGGACAAATAATTTATATGTCAAAGTAGCAAAATTCAGCCATTATACATCTAGTGGAGTGGAGGAGTAGCCTAATGGCAAGAGACCAAGGTTTGATTCCCTCTAGCACTCCTAGTGGCCTTGGTCAAGTCACTTAGCCCTCTCTTGCCTCAGAAAAATGCAAGTTATCAATGTCCCTGTTTAATGTACATTTCCAAGTTATAATGTAAACTGCTTTGACTAAAATGATAAAGTGAAATAAAAAACCTCTTAAATATACATTTAAATAAAATGTCCAGGTGAGCCACACAAATAGGAGGCACAACATGAAGGCAATTTTATATAGTCTTTTATGTGTGTATGTGGCTATATAAATGCATAAATTAGGCTGGCTGGCTTAAATATATGTATCTGGACAAGAAAGTATGTGCTTTGCTGGTAGGCGTAGTTAGGGGGTCTGGAGATTGGGTGCAGTCACAAACTACATGTGTAGTCTATAAATTAGAATGATTTACACACATACTTCAATAATCTACACACAGACATTTACATCTATTATAAAGCAAGTATAAATGTCCACACCTGCTTAAGAAGGGGCTATCTCTGCCTCTTAAGTTAGTATTTTATAGACACATAGGCACCTATGTGTTTTTCTAAAATAGTGCCTAAGTAGACATCCCCTTATAAAATTAACTTCAAAGTGAATTCCAGTGTTAGTAATTTACACAGCTAAGTGGTGACTTACACACGTAAATAACCTCTTAAAAATATTATTTACCGACCACAGAGCAGATTACAGCCTCTCTTAATCAAGCCACTTACCAGGAACCCTTCCAATCTCCTCAGGATTCACCCTTTACTCTCTACTATCCAGCCAAATTTGTATTCTCACCCCCTCTCAAATGCATGCTCATCAATACTAGATCCATATGTCACAAGATCCCTATCCTTGTTGATTACATAATGGACAATAAATAGATATCACATGCATCACGGAAACCTGGCTTGATGAAACAGATAGCGTCCTTCTAAACCAAATGGACATATCTACCTACCAGCTCTTCAACCACCCAAGACTTAACAAAAGAGGGGGAGGAGTAATCATCATAGCTAAGGAATCTCTACAATTCAAGATCATGCACCACAGATCTTCCTAAGACATGGACACCATATCCAACTCTAACCCTCATCTCTCAATCTGCCTAGTATACAGACACCACCCCCCCCCCCCCCACACTCAAGAACAAATGATCTCTGCCCACTCCTCGAAGAGGCATATGAAGAATATCACAAACATAAATGGTTTATTCTGCTGGGAGATTTCAACCTACCAATATTGTCAAACAGACATCCTCCTTCCTACAATCTATAGAAGCACTACAAATCAACCAAATAATAACAGAATTAACACACAGCAAGGGTGCTAGACCTCATATTCACACCAGCAAACTGGCCTCATCATTATCTCTCATCAATGACCCAAACCTCCTCTGTTCCCTGGTCTGATCACAGACTCCTCACCCTTTTCCTTCCTAGCTGCAATACTTCCCATGCAAATACTCCCTTCTCGATGCACACCCGAAAATTCAGGACTTTTGACAAAGAGTCCTTCTTAACCACCATCCAATCCCTAATGAAAATGCACATGGAAAAGATTACATTGTCAGCCACTGGAATGAGCTAATTTTGTCTATGCAACCAATCCAAAGAACAGTCCCCAGAAGAAGAAACCCTACCTAACAAGACCCCCACCTTGCACCATAGTTCACTCCAGAGCTCAAATTGATGAAGAATAAGCTTAGATGTCTTGAACGCAAATGGAGAGGCCATAAGTACCCAGACACTCGAGAGGAATACTCCATGGCCCTGAAACAATGCTGGCCCTCACACTAGTAAAGAAGAGGAAACATCACACAAACTTACTTCTCTTTGAACAGACCCAGAGAGCTTTTTGACTTTGCGCAACAGCTCATCCAAGCCCACACTAGCATGAGAACCACCACCTCCTACTCACCAAATGTAAAGGCCCAGCACCTTCAAGCCAAGCAAGCAAATGTCCCTATAACCTTTGCTTTACTCAGCGACACAAACAACTCTACTGATGCCCCTAGGTCAGAGACCTGGCTGGCCAACCTTTAGCTCTATCACCTCCAGGCAACTTGAGAACATAATATCCAACCTGAACAGTACCACCTCCCCTCTGGATCCATGCCCTTTCCCATGGATTAAAGTCACCAGACAGAAGCTGTTACCACCAACCCAACATATTGTCCAGTCATTGCTTAATCTTGAATACATGCCAACCACCCTGAAGCAATCTTCGATCAGACCACTGCTGAAACCCCACACTCAACCCAGCTGTCCTCTCCTCATACAGACCCATTACAAGTATCCTATCACTTGCCAAGATAATTGAAAAGGTGGTCCAGTTACATATGCAAGATTTCTTGGAATCCAACACCCCCATTGATGATCACCAGCATGGCTTTAAACTTGTTCACAGCATTGAAACCCTACTAATTTCTCTACATGACAACCTAATCCGAGACACCGACAAATTCACCCAGCCTTTGACTCTGTCATTCATGCCCAACTCATTGCATGTCTCTAGGAAATTGGCCTGAGGAATAAGACAAATATCATGGTTCCAGTCATGTCTCTCTGATCACTCATAATAGGTCCGTGTAGGATCACAAACCTCAAAACCCTTCAAGCTCCCTCAAGGCTTTTCTCAGGGTCTGCTTTATCCTCATTACTTTTTAACATCTTTATCCAACCCCTCTACAAGATCATCCAAAGCCACAAAGTACTTTACCATCTTTAAGCAGATGATGTCCTCTTCTACACCCCTTCTCCACTAGCAGTCCCGAACTACTCCACAGTAGACAGATGTCTAAAAGCAGTTATGAAATGACTCAGCCTCCATAACCTGTTTATCAACCCCAACAAAACAGAAATCCTACACATCACCAGGCACCCCACCTTCTCTCCACCAGGCACAATATCATTTACAAACCTAACACTGCATTTAAAACTTCAAGTAAAATACTTGGACATAATTATTGATCAGAACTTAAATTTCAATGCCTAAATCAAGCAGATTACCAGAACAGTATATCACTGTGTCAAGACCCTGAGGAACCTCAAACCACTTCTAGATCACAAGGATTTCAGAAACGTCTGCCAGGCACTTATCACTCCCATCTTTTACTTCGCCAAAATTATCTATCAAGGACTCCCAAACTCCTCGCTATAGCCACTGCAGCTGGCACAGAATGTAGCAGCCAGACTCATTAAGAGTACCTCTAGACACAACCATGTAGCACCCATTTTGAAGCAGCTTTACTGGCTTTGAATATACAGCAGAGTGAAATATAAGGTGGCCCTAACAACTTTTCATGGCGATTCTACAAATATCAGCCCATACCCTACAGTCTATGCTTGACAGATCCCAGGGACAATGAACCCGCAGAAGCGCTAACAACACACCACTTGCAGTACCTCCGACAATCATCCGCACCAACAGCTCTACTTTGAACAGAGCATTCTGTTATAATGCACTCATTACCTGGAACGCACTTCCTCCTGACCTCTGATCCCTATCAGACATTGGAGAATTCCGTCGAAGGTTAAAGACGCTGCTGTTCCTGGAATACTTCAGCTCAGACACATAACCATACTGACATTCCTTGGACACATAAACACTGTTGGCAACAACTACTTAATACAATGTATCCTATTATATTTATTTATTTGGCTGGATTTATATACTTTCTTTCACCGGGTCAAAGCAGTTTACATGAAACAAAGATGTTTACAGTTACTGTGGAATGGTTAACTATTTACAGCATGCATTTGTTAACACATACTTGAACACTATGTACAATGTATATGATTACAAGGGGGGAATTATATACAGAGAATGTTGGGTAATAGGCATCAGGCAGTGGGAGTCCAGGGAGGTTATGTGGTGGGGCTGAAGTTTTCTGTGAAGAGGTGGATCTTTAGGTGCTTCCAGAAGGTATTGAGGTCGGTGTGTCCAGCAGTACATTCCAGATTGAAGGTGCTAAGAGTTGGAAGGCTCAGACACATGTTTGCTGGTTGAATTTTGTCCTGGCATGGGGGATGATAAGGGTGTCCTTTGTAGAGGTTCTTCTCGATCTGTTATGTTGGGGGGTTTGAAGAAGTGTGTGGATGTGAGTGGAGGGGTCAGCGTTGAAGGCTTTGTGCGTCAGGAGGAGGGTTTTGTATTTTATCCAACTGGGGAGTAGTAGCCAGTGGAGTTGTTTGAGGATAGGTGTGATGTGGTCATGTCAGGTTGCTACCTGGAGGATTCATGCTGTTGGGTGCAGTGAAATTCATACTGGGTGTATTGTAGCTTGTGGGAGGCCTTGCTAGATGGAATTGCAGTAGTCCAATTGTGGTAATACCATTGCTCGGAGGGCAGAATGGAAATCTGATGGTTCTAGGAGTGGGCAGAGATGTTGCAGTATTTTCACCTTGTTGTATATTGATTTGGTGGTTTTGCTTATGTGTGTCCTGAAGGAGAGGTGTTGGTCCAGGGTAATACCAAGGTATTTCAGCTCTATCTTGACTTCTACCTTGGTGGTGTTCAGTTATAGTGTGGGGGAGGAATAAAGTGTCATTCTTCGTTATGAAGATGGCTTCTGTTTTTTTGTAGTTGATTTCCAGGTTTTTGGATTTCAGCCAGTTGGCGACATCCACAAAGCATTCTTGGTGGGTAGAGTTAGGAGGGTTGCTTTGTGTTAAACATTCCATATATCATGATGTCATCTGCATAGATGTGGAAGGTGAGGCCGTGGGACTTGATGACTGAACAGAAGGGTCGTAGATAACATAGTAACATATAGTAACATAGTAAATGACGGCAGATAAAGACCAGTATGGTCCATCTAGTCTGCCCAGCAATATGGCAGGAGTAGGTGCACCCCTTCCCATGTCTTTTAGGGAGTAGGTGCACCCCTACCCACATCTTTGTTTAGGGGTGCACCCACCAGGAAGATATTGAATGGGAATGCTGATAGTGTAGATTCCTGGGGGACTCCCTGGGTTTGGTGGTATGGAGTGGATGTGTTTGGATCAATTTTTATCTGTTGTTACCTGTTGGTTAGATATAATGTGAACCATTGTAGAACTGTGTTCTGGATTCCAGTGGATCTAAGTCATCATTGTAGGATATTGTGGTTAACCATTTCGAAGACTGCTGAGATATCTAGGAAGATCAATAGAAATCCCAAGTTGGTGTGTCATATCCCTTGTGTTAGGTTGTTTATCAGAGTGATTAGTAGTGTCTTGACTCCTTGAAGGAGCGGAAGCTGTATTGCTGTGGGTCGAGACGGTCATTCCTTTCAATGTGATCTTGGAGTTGGTGTTGGATGTTTTTTTCTCTGAGTTTAGCAGTGAAGGGTATGCTGTCGATAGGTCTGTATGAGGCTGGGTTAGAGGGGTTAAGGTCTGGTTTCTTCAGAGTGGGATGTATGGATGAGATTTTCGGGCAGTCAGGCATTTTTCCTTGTTGGAGCACAATCTGAGTGATTTTGGTAAGTGTTGGACTAAGTTCCTTCCTGGCTGCCTTGATCGAGGTGACTGGACAAAGGTTGAGGGGTGACGTGTTGAGAGGTGATATGATGCTTTCAATGTGTTCTTTGATGATGTCACCAAAGGTGGACCATGGGTTCATATGGGGTGTGTGGTTTCATCGGGGGGGGGGGGGGCGGGAGGGTGCTGGTATTGGCAGGGTGTGGAGCTGTCTGTAGTGTCTTGCCAGTTGTTGGTGGGTGATCATGATTTCTTGGTTGTTGGTGGATGGGGTCTTTGTCAGTTGGTTTACAATGTTGAAAAGTTCTCTTGGATGATTAATTGAGGAGTTGATTAGGTTTGTGTGGCACTCACTCTTCACGTTATCAGTTGCAGTACGGTAGTCATTAAATAGTTTTAGGTATTTGAATTTGTCATCCTGATCTGTTGTTGCTATCTTCATGCAAAGGGTTGGGGTGTACCATGGGATTTTGTGGTGTCTTCTGCATGAGGGTGGTGTCGTCGTTGTGGTGGCTACTTCTTCAGTGATACAGTTTCCAGTGTTTCATAAGTTTTCTCAGAGTCACTTGAATTTGTTAGTACTTGGGAGAGGATCTCCTCTATGAAGTTTTCTTTGATCAACTATTTAAACCATTTTTTATATGTATGGTGGGTGGAGGATGTGTTGGGGGGTTTGGAGGAGGGAGAAGCTGATCAGTCTATGGTCAGACCAGGGTACTGGGTTGAGTTTGGATGGAGTGGAGAGGGGCCTGCATGAGTTGAATAGTTGTTGTAGAATATCAGGTCAAGTGTGTTTCCTTTTCGTGGGTTGGAGTTTGGACTAGCTGGTCGAGTTCTATTGCTGACATTGATTCCAGGAATGAGCAGGCTTATCTCGGCTGTATAAATGGGAGGTTGAAGTCTCCTAGTACTAAGAGACCTTTGTTCATTTTGGAAATCAGTACATTAGATAAGTTGGTGGATGTGGTTGGTATCCTGTACAGGAGAACAGTGGTCAGCTGTTCATTATTGTGAAGGTGTCTGTTTCATTTGTGCTCTCTGTTGCATGTATTAGAAGTTGAGGTGTGTTTTTGCTATGATCATTATATCCCCGCCTCTTCTCTGAGTTTGTTGGCAGTGGAAGATTGAGGAGTGCGTTGTCTGATTCTGTAATCCAAGTCTCTGTTACGCATAAAATGTCCATGTGCTCTTTTGTAAGTAGGTCTCCGATGGTGGGAACTTTTTCTGATCGAGTGGGCATTGATGAGTGCGTATAAGGGAGGTATTTTGGCTGTGGTCATGAAGGTGTGGTTATGTGAGTTGAATATATATTTAAGACATTGGGAGCGTCTGTGGGTGGTTTGTGGGTATGGGAGGTGTTATTTGGTGAGAGTTTGGTGAGCGGGGTGTATAGTGGGTATGTTGGTTGTGGGCAGATGTGAGTAGAATGATTGCCAATAGTATATATAGGGTGAAGTACAGGGGTAGTGTTCTTTGTCAGAGGTAGTATCCCCTTGCACTCTGTTCTTGCTTGTGGGTTTTTGAATGGGTGCTCTGCTTGGAGTCTGGTGAAGAGAGGCTTTCTTGGCAAGTGGTTCTTGCCCCAGTACACGCCTAAGGGCAACATCAAAGGGCCCTCTGGCGAATCCCCTCAGGCATGGGCCCACCTGTGGTGAACCGGTAAAAGTAGTCTAATGGAAGGCGCAGGCAGATGATGTGGCCACAGCGGGGAGGGGCTTATGTTCCCACTGTTCCTGCAGTCTAGGCTTATTGTTTGCAGTGTTCCTGCGTTACCAATTTTTTCATCTGTTAGTTCTTTCAGCAAGTTGTTCCATGTAATTTCAGGTTTGTTCTACTTGTTCCATGTAAACTGCCATGACTAGTAGATAACGGCGGTATAAAAGAGTTGTTAAATAAATAAATAAACAAACAAACTAGGTTGGGCAGAGCATGGGTGGTGCATAGAATTATGCACATACAGTAGATTATAAAATTCTTTCATTTATGTGTGTAATTGCAAAAGGTAGGCACAGTCATTTACTCCAGCTCTGGGTGTAAACGGGCATACTTTTGCACATGCTGTATTGCATAAAAATACGCACAATGTACACACATGAAAATAAGCATTAAATAGGC
This sequence comes from Ichthyophis bannanicus, assembly GCA_033557465.1. Classification (NCBI taxonomy): domain Eukaryota; kingdom Metazoa; phylum Chordata; class Amphibia; order Gymnophiona; family Ichthyophiidae; genus Ichthyophis; species Ichthyophis bannanicus. The sequence goes on along the minus strand of CM066034.1, from coordinate 233,702,410 downwards.
CCCAGTTTATAAATTTACCCTCAAAATGCCTACTTCAGACATTTCAACTTATTAGGGATACTCAGTAGTGCTACATAAACTGAGTATCCCTGAAGATACATGCGATTTGAAACCATTCATGTCGACTGTTTCAAATCATATGATCTTCATGCAGCCAAGTACTGATATCTTACTGTTTATCATGGGAAGTTGTATATTTGCGAACAGCCTCGGTTTTAAAAGCAAGTCCATTTTATATTTGCAGAATAGTACTGCAGTGCTAGAAAAAAGGCATCTAATGCAGTAAAACAGAGCTTACACTCAAATAATGACCACTATGATGTCACAGCAGGAATTGCTTTATGCAATCAATTTAAAAGATGTCCGATACCCCATAATATAGCATCACATAAAAATATTCAGAAAAATCTGATTTCTAGAACAGAAGCAGTTTTTAAAACTGAAGTCTCCCATTGTAAGCTGTAAGAGCTGATGTTCAAAGATGTGCCTGGGTAACTTTGGTGTCTTAGAATCCCCTCATTTACACCCCCACCCCCCCAGTGATTTTGGCTGTCAAACTCATAGGCTGGACAAAATGTATCTGCGTATGTTCAGAAAGAGTTAAAGGCCCAGAAGGCAGTGAATTTCAGCACTGCTTAGTTAAAATGAACTAAGTAAGTCAGCAAACAAATAGCTGGCTACATTTACCCAAATAAACTTTTCTGGATAACATTAATAGCAACAGTCTATCTCATCTGATTAACTCCTCTGAATATCTGATATGGTATTCACTTCTGATTCTTAAGGACTGCAAACAGTTTGGGTTTTCAGGATATCCCTAATGAATATGCACGAGGTAAATATGCATGCAAAGGATGTATATACATACAAATCAATTTCATACATATTCATTAGAGATGTGTGGGTTGTGTTACCGGTGTGGAGCTCCTCGCTAACTGCAAGGGACATGTTCATTTGTCCTCTTGCAAGTAATGCGCTACAGCCATGTGGTACTGTGAGACCAGGCAGTGCATGCAATTAATTACATCTGCGCTACCTGTAATGCGCTGGGAACGCCTGAGTCCACCCAGTCCTCACCCTGATGCATGCTGCCAGGATAGCATGGGATTTTAGCAAGGGAGTCCCGTGCTACTTTTTATTGCAGTGCCCAACTCTGTAGCACACTTTAGAAAAAAATGCCTTTAGTGAACACAACTGCTTTACTCAAACACATGCTATTTAATATAGGCCCTTAGAGGTTCACTTGTAGTGATTTTCTTTAAAAAAAAGTCCGTGGTCATCTTTTTTTTAGAGAAATATCAAGCAACATGCTAGAGGTATGTTTGAGCTAGTGCAGTCATGTGAGCACTGAAATGTGAAATAGATCCGAACGGAAGAGGGGATAGAGACTGCCTTTTCAGCCCACTTTCCCAGAAGGATTGTGTTGGTCTTCATTTACTGCAAATGAAAAAATGTCTACAGATGCCAAAAACTTTATTTCATTCCATTTTAAATGGTGGCATTACCATATGGACTTATATTCCTCAGTATTTTTACTAGAGAGATTTTCTTGACCAATGTAAAGATAATCTTTCCCATTTGGAATCTAGAAGGATTAAACCTTTCAGAACTTGTTCTCCAGACTGCATGCACTATAATTATTATAACATTAATGATATATGCTAAAGCTGCTCCTTTCATACAACCAGCCACAACAAACAGCAGTTTGTTGCAAGTACATTACAAAGCACATGCCATTCTTTTAATTATCAATTTACAATCCTGATCCTCAGTGTATACAGATTTAATTGGCTAACTGTACAGGAACCCGAGCCAAAACATAGCAGGGACAGGTGCAAAAGGAGAGTAGCTAAAAAATAATTTTTACTCCTCACTTCCTACCCTGCTCTTAGGCTCAACAATTAATCTTTTATTCATTGTCCCTTTTTCAGCTTCCTATCAGAGGCACTCCTCTATTTTTCCCCAGTCTAATTGTACTCCGTATAGTGACAGCGTTATCTCGAGGTTTGATACCCCACTCACAGCTTGTCTTGCCAGTGACAGTAAAGCCCTGTGCAAGTTATAATGGACTACAAAATCTCCTAAAGGCAATCTGGATATACCAATCAGCAAGTAAAAGAAAACGTCTTCCACATTTGTTAGAATAAAGTGCTATTTTGTAAAAGAATACATCATGTACATATATTCCTGGTTAGTGAGGGGGGATCTGTAGTCCCACAGAGCACTGTTTATTGATCTACACTGCAAACAAATTAGTACTAGCAGCAACAACAGAAGGAAAAGATTTAATTAATCTTTTTTACCTGAGATTTCCCTAGTGCCTCCAAAAGCCTACCATTAATCTGTTATTCATTTTCATGAAAAATGTAAGTTGCCCACATTATTATAGTTTATTTATGGGACAAATGAACCAGATGGGAAATTTCCATTCATCCACCATAAAATTTGTTCTACCATTTATCTGCCTACTAAAATGTGTTTTTTAGGAATAATTATTCTTAAAGAGGGTTATTTTAGAAGCTTCATTCATGATTTATTGGTGTATGATCAGATATATACTATATATGTGTAAATAGCATCCACATGTCAATAGTCATTTTAGAAAGGGTTCCATTTACACATTAAGAATATAAAAACATAAGATATGCCATACTGAGTTAGACCAAGGTCCATCAAGCCTGGTATCCTGTTTCCAAGACACAGGTTCCACAATGCTTGTATTGGGGCAAGCAGTGGATATCCCGGGTCCCTTTTAATAATGGTTTATGGACCTTTCCTCCAAGAACTTGTCTAGATCTTTTTTAAACCCAGCTACACTAACAGCTTTTGCTACATCTTCTGGTAATGAATTCGAGTTTGATTACACGTCGAGTGAAAAAATATTTTCTCTTATTAGTCTTAAATAGGTTACTTTGTAGCTTCATTGCATGACCCCTAGTCTTTCTATATTTTGATGGTGTAAACAATCGATCTACGTCTACCTGTTCCATTCCATTCATTAATTTATAGATCTCTATCATATCTCCTCTCAGCCGTCTCTTTCCCAGGTTGAAGAGCCCTTCATAGGGGTATCCTTCCATCCCCTTTAACATTTTGGTGGCTCTTCTCTGTACCCTTTTCTAATAAGGCTTTATCCTTTTTAAGATATGGCGACCAGAATTTCACACAATATTCAAGGTGCGGTCGCACCATGGAACGATACAGAGGCATTATAAAATCCTTTGTTTTATTCTCCATTCCTTTCCTTATGATACCTAGCATTCTATTTGCTCTTTTGGGTGCCACTTCACACTGGGCAGAGGGTTTCAACATATTATCCACGATGACACCTAAATCTTTTTCCTGGGTGGTTGTTCCTAATGTGGAACTTTGCATCGTGTTACTATAGTTTAGATTGTTCTTTCCTAGGTGCATAACTTTGCATTTTTCTACATTAAGGGGTATGTTTACTAAACCATCCTAATGTTACCAGTGCTAGTTCCAGCGTTACTGTGAGGAATGCCATATAAGGTAGTGGGTGTTCCGGTCTTAAGGTTGCAATCCCGGGTTATCGTGCGATAAAGTGTGCTGTGTCCGTGGCACGTTACTGCGTGTTAACCTTAACTTTGCGCGCTGACCTGCAATCACAGCAACAGAGGTGTAGCACACTGGTTAATACAATGACTACTGAGACAGGGGTCACGAGTTTGATCCCTAAGTGAGCTTAATGAGTAAGAGTGGCCAAGGCAATTCCTTTTCCTGCTTGTAACAGTCAGACACATTCCAACAATCTGTGCTGCCAGCTAAAAATACCCTCACCCCAGTGCCATAACCTAATGCACCTTTTAGGGCGCCCCAGAAGGCACATCATAAACCACCACATCAGCCAAGGCGGGTCATAATGTGCCCCAGAGGTCATGACGAAAGGTTGGCAACCCCCAAGGCACCATATCAGGTGCCCCATAAGCTGGCTGAATCTAAGGTGCGGCTAAAGATGCCCAAAGGATGTATAGGTGACTCAAGAAATGGTGCCCAAGGGCAGTAAGGTACCCCAAGTTGAAAAACAAGAAAGGTATAGGCCAAACACAGATGTAACCCTAACACTGCACAGAGCACCAAGGAAAGGCAATGCACAAGTGATGGAAGGAAGTAGATCAGAGCTGATGGACCAGACAAATCTGCGTCCAGCCCATGTGGCAGCTGGTAAAGTGGACAAACATATTGGGGGCAGCTGTAGTAATGTACCGTGCACCAATGACAGTGTGTGGCAGAGGATGGGAAGACGTGCCCAGCAGAGGAGGTAGAGATGGCAGGATAGGTGCAATGACAGGAGGAGTAGCAGTGCCATGCAGAGCACACACAGGAGAGGCAACCAGGAAGAGCTGCAATGCAGAAATGTGTACCAGTGTAGGACATGAGGTAGCAGCCTGCACATCAGGGCAGGACAGCACACAGCTGGCAGACACACATAGATGGACAGAAGAATGGTTGGCAACTGTGATAAGGGTACAATGTGCCAACAGCACAGATCTGCACAGATATGACTGTTACAGGAATGAAAAGTAGCTGTGCAGGACAGACATACAAATGAAAGAGAACAGAGAGGAATCAAACCCATGACCATTAGCACAAATGTCAATGCACAAAACGGTAGGCTACACCACCAACGTGAGGTCATTAGAAAAGGCTGCATACAAGAACACTGCAGGGCATCACACTGTCTGCCAGGATAGGGCAACCTCCAACAGTAACCATGATGGAATGCACATGCAGATCTGGTGTGTACAGCTCAGATCACAGTCTGTAATTGGGACGAGAGCCACATATAACTACATGCACACACACAAAGAAATGTTATGCGGTGGATACAGCATGCAAAAGAGGAAAGAACCTAAACCCAAAGGGCGGCAGGGGATGCTCTGTGGAGTAGGGCAAAATAGGGAACAGAACAGAAAATGAGCATGTGAGAATTGAACCTGCAAACAGGTGTGGCACAGACCAGCTGAACCACAGCAATGCCAGTCCCCCAAGTGGACTGCCTATTTGAACACTAAAAAGAAAGAGACATATGTAACAGCTAATATGTGATGGATAGGCAGCACAGAGGGCTCACTTTGGTGTACAGTGAAGAGATGGAAGGGTGTGTGGATAGGTAACGAACCTGCAGGCAGCTCATGGTCAGGTTAGCACAACCCCCCCCCAAAAAAACCCATGTGGGAATCAAACCTGCAACCTATGGTGTTCCAACACATGTCCATAACCACTATCCCAAACAACCACAGCAAACGCAATGCAAAGATATTACTTCAAAGGAAATGTGGAACCTGCAACACCCAGTGATGTGGCAGACGGCTGGCAGATAGACAGCTGGCATCGTACAAGGATGTGAGCACAGGTGGGCCATGTACATGACCAGGAAATCACTAAATACGTGTGTCAGTGTGGTCAAGCAGCAGCAATGACAAATGTACGTCAAACACATATTTTTATTTTGGTTAATCATCAGAGATAGCGTAGACACCGCCTTTCATAATATCAAGGTGATTGGATAACAGGGGGAAAATCAAAAACACATTTTGCAGGGCAGCAACCCACATGTTACAGAAAAGTCACTGGCCTGTCCACAGATGATGGGCAGGAGGGATAATGTGCATTAGGTGCATGGTGTGCAATATGCATTAGCCCCCCCACCCCCCACATGCTGCTGCACGCCCCAAATGTGTTAGTTACATATGTGTGTTGTGATAAGGAAGCTTATCATAGCTCAGGTAGGAGCTATAGAAAAGATGATGTGACTCTGAACAAGCAACCTGTCAGTTCTGGTAGAAGCAAGAAAACAGAGTTTTCACATAAAAGACTACCAGTCCCAGAATGCACCAGGTTTCCAGCAGCCATGAGAGGGGCTGAAGTGAGAGAATGTGTGTGCAATCAAGAGAGCTATGAGGTAATCCCTAAGCACTCATCTCAAAGGGCAGGGCTTGATTCAACACAGCTGCGCTGTGTTAGGGAGCAGCACACATTAGGAAAGAATAAGAATAGAGCTTATTCTTCAGATAACAGTTTCTACAAGCTCCAGCCCGGTTTCAGGGAGAACTTCAAGAACAGCTTCAGCAAAAGCCACAGAAAGAGCTTGAGGGAGAGCTTCAGCAACGGCTACAAGCACCAGTATCACCTGGAGAAACAGAAGCCAAGCCAAGCAGATAGAGAGAGAAGGAAACTCTCTGGAAGGAAGAGAAGAAAGGCCATTGGAAGGTCTGGGAGATTCCAAGGCAGTACTCATACTGGGAGGTATTCCAAAAGCCAGCAGAGTCCATTGAACTGGATTCAGCCAGAGGAATGGAGTGGCAGAGATAGGAATCACCAGTGGCTACCTGGAAGAGAGAAGACTGCATGTGGAAGGGACTTTCAGACCAAGGCCAGAAGGTATGTGAGAGAAGATCCAGTGTCCAGGGATGAAGATTGGAAGGCTGGACATCAGAATTGGATTATATATTGGCCAGGCTATACAGAGAGGAATAATGATAGCAGGAGAGGCTCAGGTATGAACACTGATCCAGACCCTATCTATAATAGAGAGTGGCAGCAAGGGAATGAGCATTCTCATGATAGTGCCTTAATGAAAAACTCGTCTGTGCCAATGTATGATAGTGACCATATGCTGATTGATACAGCAGATGAAAATACAGTTTATATGGACTGTTCTCTATCTAAATGCTATTACTAGTTTTCTCTGAGCAAACACATCAGCCATCACAAAGAAACCTAACTTTGTTCTTTATTTCCACTGCAAACAGCTCTTAAAGCAGGATTTGGGCTCACACAGTAGCAGCCAGCCAGCTAAAGGCTTTCAGCTGGTCCATTGATAGTAATTAGGGCTGCACCTGATTGTGTGTGTGAGCAAGGGAGAATCCCTGCTGAAATCCGCGTGGAAAATAAGCAGAAGTTAACCTAACCAGCAAAGTTTATTCTTTACTTTCTGCCTTTGTATTTGGTAATTATTTGCTAAGAAAACATTAGCTAATTGCCTGACAAGCTGAAGGTTGTTTTCTGGTTTACTTTGTGACTTTTTGTTATCCATTTTAAACATTGCAAGCAAGTAACCTCATTTATAGTGCTATCAAGCATACATGTGCTGGGTGAATTAAACCCCATCAATAAAAGAAGTATTTTATTGATCTTACCACTTGGTTTCACAACTCAAATTATTGTCATCAGCTGTGTTTGGGAGTGAATGAACTACAATACCCACAATACCTTGCAAGAATCATATGAATATATGCATCGTCAAGATTGTGTAAGTTCTCACCCTAGGCAGCCGTCTGACAGTGTATTTAGACAGTAGGCGGTGCATGATGAGGGCCCAACACACATCATTCATGATCTGTTCATAAAAATATATCTGTCTGCCAACACAGGAGGCACAAAAATGAAACAGCATATGTTGTTAAATGTAATAAAGTGTAAACACAGATATCAAAATATATGTTACAGCTGTCACATAATGCTTGATATAGGAATCAAAGCAGCACCAATGTAACCCAAAACAATTGTCAAATGCAAAATGAGGATATGCTAACAGGTAGCAGAGGCACATGAACACAGGGAATTCAAATGAAACAAACCACAGAAACATGCAGAGATAACACTATGCAGAAGGTCCCCTGCACTGGTTGGTGTGGATACAGTGTCTGTACACATATATCATGGTACATGGAATGCACAAATGAAGGAAGAAAATGGACACCCACACTGCCACACTCCAAATATAACGGGGCAATGTGATTGCCGGAACCTCAGGGGATAAATAGGACTGTGCAGACATGCAATGCTAGGTTTGTAAATCAATGTAGAGCGACACGTCTGTACAGTAAACAAACACGATAACCTGTATATAGAGATTGAAAGGTCAAACATGTTACAGTAACCCACACAGAAGCCATATTGCCACATGCTGTATTGCACCAACATTGTCAGTCACCTGCACATGCACCGTGTATGTTGAAACATGATACAGTGATGCCACACATGTACTGTAACACCATTGGTAAGTGCAAACATCAATCCAAGATGTTGGTGTGCAGTAAAGTGGTGTGGTGGCAAATACTGTGTCATGTCCAAGTGGAGGGTAGGCAGACATGGACAAGAGGACCTCTCCAATGTTCCCCCTGTGCCACACGCATGGCTGTATGCTCGTGTTGAACTAAACAGATGAGTGTATTCTGCGTTCCAGGTCACACACATGGGCAAAACACAACAACACAATGTCAGATGGATGTACAACATACAGTGACAATGTCAGTCCCTGCTGCACACATAGGGACCAGTACACAGTGTCCACAGTGCAAAGGGTATCTGTAACCCAACAAGTCCCATTAAGACTGTCCGTGAAACCCTGGGCATGCATAGTCAAGTGTGACATCTCATCGCAGTGTTGCGTCTTACTGCTATTGCGATACAAATGTTCACTAGTAGTAGTAGTACACACACATCTAAACAAATGTATGTTCCAACATATGCAGTACTTACATGAGAAGACCTCCTCAATCAACTGCCGCCTGACTGCTGTGCCCTCACGTGTGTCACCACGGCCATGTACAGGAGGGCACGTAGGATCATCTTCCAGATCCTCATTAATTTGGACAGGGATATGGTGCCTGAGAGCAATGTTGTGCAGGATGCAACAGGCTATAATGATCTCTGCCACAGTTTGTGCTTTGTATTGTAAGGCCCCACCGGTCCTATCCAGACACCTGAAATGACTCTTTAAAATGCCAAAGGTGCACTCTATGACAGAGTGGCTGGAGGCATGGGCCTCATTGTAACTCCTCCATGCACGTGTCCGTGGTTGACGCACAGCGGTCAGCAACCAGAGGCAACACCCAAATCCTGCATCACTTGCAGAAAGAAATGTGGAACGTTAAAGCAGGAGCTCATGTCCACCCAAATGGACAAAAGTATGTATGTGAAAACCAAACACACAAAACATCCTGACACAAACATATGACATCACATGATGGGATACCACAACTATGCAGCAGCGTTTGAAAGTCTGACACACAAAACAAGGGGTAGGTGTAAGGATTGCAATCAACATAATCTGTAACCATGACACAAATGCTAGCATCCATTCTACCATCAACACACAGCACCGTAACAAGGAAGAGCTGGAGGGCACTCCCCCCCCCTTCCAACTTTAGATCACACATAGACAGATGAGAGACACACACAACTAGGGATATACCTCAAAGACAGACATGTGCACATACGGTTAGTCAGAGGATCACCATGTGCATGTCAGAGATGAGAAATACACACCCAGCAGTATACAGTCCTCATACTGTCCTGCCTCAAATTGTCTGAATAGTGCCAAGTGATGCAGGATATAGGAGTCATGGGTGGACCCTGCAAACGTAGGGACCTCATTCAGAATATGCATATTTGCATCACATACAACCTGAACATTCAGGGAATGGTAGTGTTTGCGGTTGCGGAACACTACCTTCCTATCTCTGGGTGGGACCAGGGCAACATGTGTGCAATCAATAGCTCCCATCACGTGTGGTATCCCGGCAAATGCCTCAAAGGCCTGGTTCAGGGTCCCCCACTGTTGCCTAGTGTTGGGAATGGCAATGTAATTCCCCACCTGGCTGATCATGGCATGCAGTACCTGGTAGAGACAGCGTGAGAAGGTGGGGCGGCTCATACCACCCACTGCGGCCACAGATGACTGGAAACAGCCAGAGGCAAAGAAATGTAGAGCATCAAGGAGCTTGACCAAACCCGGTATGGCATGTGACCGACCAGTCAGGGGCTTGACTTCAGGTCTTAGATCCTCATAGAGCTCCCTAATAGCCCCTGTGCTCAGGTGATAGAGGGAGATGACCTGGTCCTCACGCATGTCCTGGAGCTGGGCCCTGAGCCTGTAGGGGCGAGGCTGGCGAGCCTGCAACTCCACACGCCTCCTGCGCTGTGCCGGCACAGCCCCTGCCTGGCCTGCCTCCACAGCTGCAGGTCTGTGTTACAGCAGGACTACAGCCATGCCCTGTGCCTCAGCCCCATGGACACCATCTCCCCCGTCAGGCAACCGCAGCCCCTGCACACCTCCCACTGCACATGCATCAACCACAAAGCCCGCCCTAATCTCCACCCCCCTCAACTCCTCTAACTCACACAAACCCAGACACTCACCTCCTCCAACACTCAGCAATCTAGCCACACACCTCCCCCACCGCTCACCAACCCAGCCACACAACTCCACCATCACTCACCAACCCAGCCACTCTCCACACCAAACCTGCCTCTGACACTCTCCTTGCTTCACCAACAACTAACAGCGCATGCCTTGTTTCCCTCGCCTACACAAACCCCTCAGCGTGTACCAGGTGTGCATGTGTATTTATGGGTTATTTTTTACTCTGAGTGTCTTTGCGCATGTTTCACAACAGGGCCTGTGTGGCTATCTACACACATAGGCTTGCATGCAGCACAGGCAGACAAAGGTAGCTCGTTACAGTCAGCTGATCACTCTTCCCCAGCGCTTGTAGTTCCCCAGCGCTCATCCTCGGGACCTGCATCGACCTGTCTCGGCCTCACCGGCTATACCCCTGTGCAGCTCCTGGGTACAGCGCTCCCTCCCATCCTTCCTGCCACATACCTGCTACTGGCTGTCCCGCCCATTCCCCTACGAGCATGGAAACATCAGATATGCAGCCTACACATGACAGGCAGCAAGCATGTGGCCATAGCTGGTGGTACACAAAGCAGTGCGGTACATCACAGGGGCACCAGGGGGCACTGATGGCTACGCACATGGACAGACCCCACACATGAGTGTGGAGATGGTCCATGTATGTTACCTATGTCTAATACACATACACATAGGGATGAACACACATGTCCCATGCTCACTTCAACAGTCTGTCTATAAGGAAGACACGTGATCAGTGTGATGTATAACCAAACCTGTGTATTTACATTTATGACATGGCTAATATTTACAGGTAAACCCATGCTGTGGCCAGAGTGACAGGACACCACAAGGCATGTGTGTGGCTGACACTCTGCCCCTCAGATACTCCAGGGCCGCCCATCAGGGGATGGCTGCCGAGATGCACCCCCCATACCAGCTGCACGCTGTATGTGCATCTCGGCAGCCAGCCACTGAATGGCGCTTGCCAGCCACCGCATGGTGCGTTCCTGGGACTACTGGAGTTGCAGCACATCAAGCACTGCCACAGACAGGTCCCGGACACACCTGCCACCACATCCGCCCCAGGTGCCCGGAGTCTGTGTGGTGGCATATGCGTGGGCCCTGTCTGTGGCATGTGGTGGTGTCACTGCACCCACACGGCCACCATCACCACACACATGCAGCAGCTGACAGGAACCCACAGTGCCCTGTGGTGTCGTGTGTCCCTCCCACCCACCGTCGCCCTTCCCCACCCAAAACACTCTCCTCCTCCTTCTCCTCTACCACCACCTCATCCTCCCCCCCACCCACTGGTGCACCAGAGCAACCTTCACCTTCCCCTCCCTCCCACCCCACACCACCCTCTGCCCACTCCATTTCTGCAGAGTCATCCTCCGGTTCTGCCACCTCCTCCTCCTCCATCGGCTGGACTGGAGCTGCAGGCCCTGTGGTGTGTGTCCTGGATGTAGATGCCCGTTCCGCAGCATCAGCGGCCTCTGTTGGGGAAGACAGTCATTACGACACCATCATGCCATTCCCACACCACATAAACATTGTGTGGCCACACACAGGCTGTTGGACCACTATGACATGCTGTACATCCCTGCAGTGGCCGCAACACTCACTGTCAAATTCCTGCTGCGCCTTCCTTTGTAGGTGGTCAAGGAAATCCAGGCAGTGCAGCCGCAACTCCCGTCCCTTCTTCCGAAGGTCCTCCACCTGGGGGAGAGTGCAATGGGTGGGAACATCAGGGGGAGGATATCTCTGGTGGGTGGCCAACACATATCACACATCCTGCTGCTGCTCTGGCCAGTGGGTCCTCTACTACCTGTTGGCAGCGCCGCATGCATGTGTGGCTGTGGGTCTGCCCATGTGTGGGTGCCAGCAACGTGTACTGTGTGCTACCCCCGGCTGGCTTACCCTGTTCCCACACCCTCCTTGCATGACATGGGTGCACCATGACATGTGTGTGGTGGTCACGTTGGTCTCCAAAAGAGGTATTTCCAAACTCCCTGTATGCTGCGGCAGACACCTGTGTATTTGGCTGACCCACACACATCAGCCGACACACCCACCGTGGCACCATGAGCTCTCTAAGGAACATGTGCAATATGTTCTGACCTCGCCCGGTGATTGGGTAGGCCAAACACATCAGCAGGAGCCACTACCATGACATCAGACCTACAACTCTACCTCTGTGGTCAGGACATAGGTCTCCTGTGAATAGGGCAGTTGTGGCCGAATGCAACCAGAGCATGCACAAAACCACCTGGCTGAGCTATATGTTATGTGGTCTAGGCCCTCCCAGGGGTCGGGCAGAGCAGTGACACCGCAACAGCTGCAGGTACGCTGACACCGGCAGCTTTAACAGACCTCTGTGATCAGGTGTGGGCCTCCTGGTGTTTGGGCACAGCAGTGCAACACCAACAGATGCAGGTACCCTGACATCAGGATTTCGAACATACCACAGTAATCAGGTCTGGCTCTCCTGGGGGTAGGGTGGATTTAAACACATGCACAGCCGCAACTACCATAACAACAGGATGTATAACTGACCTCTGTAATCAGGTCAAGACCTCCTGGGGGTAGGGTGATTCAAACACATGAACATCAGCAACTTCCATACCTACAGGATTTATGCCTGACCTCTGTAATCAGGTCAGGGCCTCCTAGGGGTGTGGTGGATTGAAACACAGAAACAGCAGCAACTACCGTACCAACAGGCTTTAAATATGATCTGTGTAATCAGGTCACGGCCTCCTGGGGGTAGGGTGGATGTAAACACATGAACTGCTGCTGTCCTAGTTACCTGCTGTCTGCTGTTTGCTGTTTGCTTGCTCCTGCCATCTGCTGCTTGTGCAACGTATCCTGTACTGTGTTTCCCCAGGTAGTGTGTCTCCTCCGTGCCACTCTGACCTCACCGGAAGTGACGGACGGCCCAGTGCTGTACAAAACCCGCTCCGGCGCGTCCTTCCCACTATTGCTGCTGCTGCTGCTGTCCTAGTTACCTGCTGTCTGCTGTTTGCTGTTTGCTTGCTCCTGCCATCTGCTGCTTGTGCAACGTATCCTGTACTGTGTTTCCCCAGGTAGTGTGTCTCCTCCGTGCCACTCTGACCTCACCGGAAGTGACGGACGGCCCAGTGCTGTACAAAACCCGCTCCGGCGCGTCCTTCCCACTATTGCTGCTGCTGCTGTCCTAGTTACCTGCTGTCTGCTGTTTGCTGTTTGCTTGCTCCTGCCATCTGCTGCTTGTGCAACGTATCCTGTACTGTGTTTCCCCAGGTAGTGTGTCTCCTCCGTGCCACTCTGACCTCACCGGAAGTGACGGACGGCCCAGTGCTGTACAAAACCCGCTCCGGCACGTCCCGCGCCGCGGGCGCGCGCCGAAGGAGCGCGCACAAGGAGCAGGACCTGCTCCTTGTGCGAGCTCCTTGGGGCGAGGGCCGGGGCGACCTCTGTGGAACTTCTGCCCTGCAATCTTGTGGTGTTCCTCATTCCATCTCTCACTCCTGGTTGTCCATCTGCCTAGTTCTATTTTCGCTCCTTTGCACTATGTCTACTATCCCTGTACATTGGGGCTGGCGCCCTTCGTCTCTTGGCCCTGCTTCCTCAGGGCATTTCTCCCGTCATCTCCCTAATCTCGTTAATTGCCTATATTCGCCCTTACCCCCTTCCCCCTCCTCTGCCCCTGCTGTCCTATTCCTACAACTCGCACTATTAAACTGTCGCTCTCTTCGCTCCAAGACCCTTCTAGTGCATGATCTTATTACCCAACACTCCCTAGACTTTTTCTTCTTAACAGAAACGTGGTTAAGAGAGGGCGAAGAGTCCTTTCTTAACCGCTGCCTGCCACCTGGTTATTCCTACTTATGTACTTCTCGTCGGGGGAGAGCTGGTGGAGGAGTAGCCGTTATACACCGCTCCTCCTTCTCTCTCTCTGAGCCTTCTACATCTCCTTCCTTAGCATACCCTGAGTCCTTACTACTTCGGTCTGAATCCCCTAATCTTCCCTGTCACTTTCTTCTTCTTTATGCCCCTCCTTCTCTTACTGCAGCCACTTGGGACTCCTTGCTAAACACCATCTTGGAAGCTTCGCTACAGTACCCCTCTCTTCTAATATTAGGTGATTTCAATATTCACGTAGACTCTCCCTCTTCGGCTAGGGATCTCTCTTTTCTTACTTTCCTATCTGATTTGTCCCTCCGGCAATTTGTCTCTTTTCCAACTCATTCTGCAGGGCACTCCCTTGATTTAATTATTACCTCCACTTTCTCCCATATCCTTCCCTCTTCCCTCTCCTCCCTCCCTCTCCCCTGGTCCGATCATTTTTGTCTTTTTTTCTCTCTCCCTGCTCTTTCTTCCCCATTGGTCTCTCTTTCCTGTCCTTCTGGTAACACTTCAGCTCAACCGTTACTCACTCGTGCAATTTCATCAGATACCCTATCTAGCTTTCCCCCTTCCACTTCCATATTCCCAGCAGATTTTGGATCTCTCTCACTTGATACCCAGGCACACCTCTGGCACTCTTCTCTTTCTTCAGCCCTGGACTCTGTTGCTCCCCTTCGCCCCCGCCCATCTCCCCGACGTCATCCGCATCACCCCTGGTATCCCCCCGGTCTCTTATTACACCGGAAATATCTTCGACGGGCTGAACATTACTGGCGGGCTCATCCATCGCCATCTTCTCTGCAATCCTTTCGCGAATGTCACAGACAGTATCGTTCTCTTCTCCATTCCGCTAAACGCAACTACTATTCTAATCTCATTTCTACCTCTTCCAATTCCTCTCGTCAATTGCATGCTGTTCTCCGTACTCTCACTGCTACTCACTCCTCCGGTCTCTCTCCCTCCCTCTCTGTACCCCCTGACCCCACTGCACTTGCCTCCTTTTTTGTGTCTAAGGTTCATAATCTTCGTCAGTCTTTCTCCACCTGTCCCTCACCACTTTCCCCTCCCCCTTTACCCTGTCCTACCTCCATTCCCTCCCCTACCTCTCCCCTCCCTATTCTATCACATTCCTGGTCTTCCTTTGAACCAATCTCGTCAGCAACACTACATGAGACCTTTATCTCTATTCGTAAGACTACCTGCTCTGCTGACCCCATCCCCTCACGTTGGCTTTTTGAACCATCGTTGCTCTTGTCTCCACTTATACTCACTCTCTATAATACTAGCCTATCCTCCGGTCTTTTTCCCACGCCCTGGAAGCACGCCGTTGTCCGTCCCATTCAGAAATCTCATACCTCTGATCCTGCCACCCTCTCAAACTGGCGTCCCATTTCCAATCTTTGCTTTCTTTCTAAACTCCTTGAAAAACTCGTCTTTCTTCAACTTTCCTCTCACCTTGAATCTTCCCTCACTCTCCACCCTCGACAATCTGGTTTCCGTCCTGGCCATAGCACCGAATCTATCCTCCTTTCCCTCCTTAACGAACTCCACCACGCGCACGACCATGGTCTTATCTCTCTTGTTGTTTCTCTTGACCTCTCTGCGGCCTTTGACCTGGTGGATCACCGTACCCTTCTAGATCGTCTTCACAACGCTGGTGTTTCAGGTACTGTTCTTCGCTGGTTTCACTCCTTTCTCTTTAACCGTTCTTTTACTGTTGTCTCCGGATCTTCCTCCTCTGCTCCCACCCCCCTCACCTGTGGTGTGCCCCAGGGATCTGTTCTTGCTCCTCTTCTTTTTAATGTTTTCTTGGCTCCTCTTGCACTGGTTGTTCAGCAATTTAGTATCTCCGCGTATTATTACGCGGATGATATTCTTTTTGTACTTCACACTGATTCTCTTAACCCGGATATTACACCTCTTAATAACTGTCTTTCCGCCGTTGCATCTTGGTTCTCCTCTAATTATCTACATGTTAATCCTTCCAAATCGTTTGCCACTTGGTTTACTCTGGGGAGCACCCTCTCACCCACGTGTGCACCAATTTTCTCTTCCCAACCTATTCCTCTGGTCTCTTCTTTCCGCTATCTCGGTGTGGTTCTTGACTCTGCTCTTTCCTTCCGGGAACATATTTCTTCAGTAGTCCAGCGCTCTTTTTATTCTCTTAAACAATTACGAGCTGTCCGCCCCTTTCTCTCTTCTTCTGCACTAGCTACACTTCTACTTTCCCTAGTAATATCTCGGCTTGACTATTGTAACGTTGTCTTGGCAGGTCTTCCGAAATCCCAAATTACTCGAATTCAACGCATCCAAAATACTGCAGTCCGTCTCCTCACTCACGCTTCCCGGTTTGACCACGTCACTCCTCTTCTTCAACAACAACACTGGTTACCGGTACCTTTCCGCATCCACTTTAAGATTCTTGTTTTTGTTCACAGGGCTCTCTATGTGGGTTCTCCTCTCTACCTTGCCGATCAGGTTCGCTTCCACACCCCTCATCGTTCACTCCGTTCTATTCACCTTAATCGCATGTTTCTTCCCCCTCCCTCACATGCCCACCTGGAATCCACTCGCTCATCCGCTTTCTATTTCTTGGGGCCACGACTATGGAATTCGCTCCCTCTTACCCTCCGTACTGAAACCTCTCTCCAGCACTTTAAAACAAAGCTCAAAACCCATCTATTTATTACAGCATTTAACCTTCCCCCATAGACCCCACCCTTGTGTTTGTTTCCCTACACTGCAGCTTAGCCCATTCCCTACGTCCTGCCCCTCTGTCTGCCTTCTTTTACACTTATAATTGCTTTTATGTTACAGTTTTAAGCCTTTCCTCCATATATTTTTATACTTGTATTGTCCTTAATGTTACAGTCCTGGTCTCCCCCCATATACCTTGCTCTTGTGTTTGTCCTTCTTTCATATCTGTTTCCCCGCCCCACCCCCAGTTCCATGTCTTTGTCTATTTGTTTGCTGACTTCCTCTCTCCTATTCTGTCTGATTTGATGGCGTTCTTTTCCTAACTTCTCGCAGCCTGTAAATTTTAATTTTAATTGTGAACCGCCCAGATGCCTATTGTGGTGTGGGCGGTATATCAAATTTTTAATAAAACATAAAACATAAAACTGTAACACCTACCATACCAACACGGGTTATACCAGACCTCTATAATCAGGTCAGGGCCTCCTGGGGATGGGGTGGTTTAAACACATAAACAGCAGGAACTAACGGACCAACAGAATTTAAATATGACCTGTGTAATCAGGTCAATGCCTCCTGAGGGTAGGGTGGATTTCAACACATGAACAGCATCAACTTCTATACCTACAGGATGTATGCTTGCCCTCTGTAATCAGGTCTGGCCCTCTTGGGGGTAGGGTGGATTTATACAGATCTACAGCAGCAACTTCCATACCAACAGGATTTCTGCATCACCTGTGTAATCAGGTCAGGGCCTCCTGGGGGTAGGGTGTATGTAAACACATGAACAGCAGCAACTACCGTACCAACAGGATTTATGCCTGACCTCTGTGATCAGCTCTAGGACTCCTGGGATAGGGCACATGTGTGAGGCTGCAACTGCCTCAATGTCCATAACACCAGGAGGGCTGTCAAGATGCCTTAAGTCAGATCTCAGGACTCCTGGGGGTATGGTGGATGTACACACATGCACAGCAGCAACTTCCATACCAGCAGTATTTGTAACTGAGCTGTGCAATCATGTTGCGGCCTCCTGGAGGTAGGGTGTATTTAACCACATGTACAGCAGCAACTACCGTACCTACAGGATTTCTGCCTCACCTGTGTACTCAGGTCAAGGCCTCCTGGGGGTAGGGTGGTTTTAAACACATGAACAGCAGTAGCTACCGTACCAACAGGATTTATGTCTGACCTCTGTGATCATCTCTGGGCATCCTGGGGATAAGGTGGATATGCACTCATGAACAGCAGCAGCTACCATACCTACAGGATTTCAGCCAGACCTCTGTAGTCAGCTCATGGACACCTGGGGATAGGCCAGATGTGTGAGGCTGCAACTGCCTCAACTTCCAAACCACCAAGATGAGTGACAGACGTCTTCAGTCAGGTCTCTGGACTCCTGGGGGTAGGGTGGATTTACACACATGCACAGCAGTCACTTCCATACCAACACGATTTTTAACTTACCTCTGTGATCAGATCTGGCCCTCTTGGGGGTTGGGTGGATTTTAACAAATGTGCAGCAGCAACCTCCATAGCAACAGGATTTCTAACTGTCCTCTGTATGCAGGCAAAGGCCTCCTGGGGTTCGGGTGTCTTTAAAACACATGCACAGCAGCAACTACCGTACCAACAGGAGTTAAATATGACCTGTGTAATCAGGTTAAGGCCTCTTAGGGGTAGAGTGGATGTAAACACATGAACTGTAGCAACTACCATACCAACAGGATTAATAAAAGACCTCTGTGATCAGTTCTGGCCCTCTTGGGGGTTGTGTAGATTTAAACACATATGCAGCAGCAACTTCTGTACCAACAGGATATCTCACTGACCTATGCAGGCCAAGGCCTCCTGGGGTTAGGGTGTATTTAAACACATGTACAGCAGCAACTACCTTACCTACAGGAATTATGCCTCACCTGTGTGATCAGTTCAGGGCCTCTTGGAGGTAGGGTTGATATAAACACATGTACAGCACCAACTACCATAACAACAGGATTTATGGCAGAGCTCTGTGAGCAGGTCATGGCCTCCTGGGGATATGGCATACTTGCACACAGCAGCATACACACCTACTTTCAGCACTGCTTACACCACAAAATGTTGCATCTCCCATGTTGTACATGTAAGATGTGCATTGATTGCTGGATATTGTGTTGCACACCTTGCATCGTGTGACCTGACCCCATTCACTTACCTCACGTGGGTGGTCAGCAGTCCGATTAAAGCGCCTAGTGAGGCACCCCCATGCCCTCCTGACGTGGTGGAGGTCTTGCCTTCTAGATGATCCGTGAAATAACCTGGTCTGCTTGGTGCAGATCAGGTTTGTTAGGTGTTTTAAGTCACGCCTGGTGAAGGCTGCCTGACATGAGCGCCTCTCCATATTCACGGGAGTGACTGGGTTGCTGACTCATGCACGCACACCGCGCATGCGCGATGCCACGCATGCCGTGCATGCATGTTGCCGCGCACAGCGTGCACTCCGCACATGGCGCCGCCACTCCTGGTACATGGCGATGCTAACATACGCAACATCAAAAAGACAAAAATCACCAATCCTCAGTATGAATCATTTCCAAAAACATTTTTCTTTTGTCGGACCTCGCCGGAAAGGGGCAGACAATGTAAACCATGCCCTCCACTCGGCTCAGTCCTTTTAATAAAAATTCAGATAATAAAGTGAAACACACTTAACTTAACTTGAAAGGAATTTGTTAAGTTAACTTGCACAAATTCCTTTCAAGTTAAGTTAAGTGTGTTTCACTTTATTATCTGAATTTTTATTAAAAGGACTGAGCCGAGTGGAGGGCATGGTTTACATTGTCTGCCCCTTTCCGGCGAGGTCCGACAAAAGAAAAATGTTTTTGGAAATGATTCATACTGAGGATTGGTGATTTTTGTCTTTTTGATTTTTCATTGTGATCACTAATATTGGGACTTTGGAGTTTTGAACATATGCAACATAGCAAGCTGTTTGCCATTTAGCCATGCCGCTTTGTGGGGCTCCTTATGCTAGACATTCTGCCACGCCATGCTCTTCAGTACCTTGGAGTACACGTCTACATTTAAAAAAATTTATGCTGCAGCCACACATTGCATAGATGTGTCAGACTATTATTACCACAATATGCAGCTATCTTAGGCACTTATTTTCATTTTGGAGCACTGGGGTATCAAACCCATCACCCACTGTCTGGGAAGGCATTGTATTAACCAGTGTGCTATGCCTTTTAACATAGCAATGGCTGGCTACACAGCAACACCAGGTCATCTGCACACACTTTCAGTTGTGCTTACCGGGATAGTGTACAGCCACAGCTAAGGCACTTTACTGGCCACCTTAGGTTCGGCAACTGGGGTGAGTGAATTGTTGGGTGTAAACAGAGGTTTAATCTCTCTAAGTGACTGCTACAGGCATAGATAGCCGTAGCCTCTAACAGTTTTCCAGAGAACTCAATTTTTATATCGCTCAACAGCTAATATTGCAACCTGCCCCACATAGCACTCTATCAACATACACACTGCATGCGACTGACCACACATACATAATTTGTTTTATGTGCTAAAAGGCTTTGAAGTCATGATCTTGCACTATGTTATATCCATCCAATAAAATAAATAATTTGGCCCACTGGGGGAATAAACCCATGATCTCTCCCACTCAGATCATTGTATTAACCATTGTGCTACATCAATGTTGTTGTTGTTAAGTGCCATCGAGTCGGTGTTGACTCATGGCGACCCTCTGGATAGCTATCCTAAATTGTGTTCGGTCTTCAGTCAGGCGGCTCATTGTTGACAGACTGGTACCCGTAGCTGCTGTTATTGTATTGATCCATCTCATTGCTGGCCTTCCTCTTTTGCGTTGCCCTTCTATCTTGCTATGTCTTTCTCTAATAATCTACATCAATATTCTTCTAAATATAACTATGGCTAGCCACTGCACAGGTGCAGGTCAACATATACACTGTCTGGTATGACTACCAGGTTAGGATAGCACCAAGATTACCCATGATGCACTTCACATGCAGAACAGCTGTCTACATCTGCTCACAAGATGGGGTTTGCACATCTGCTGCAAGTCAGCTGGGCAAGGGTGAGTGACCATAGAAACATAGAAACATGATGACAGAAAAAGACCACATGGCCTATCTAGTCTGTCCTTCCAAATCAACAACTACAACAGTCCACTTTTTACCTTTAGAGATCCTCTGTGTTGGTCCCATGCTTTTTTGAATTCAGTTACTGTCCTCATCTCTACCACCTCCACTGGGAGACTATTCCACGGATCCACTACTCTTTCCGTAAAGAAATATTTCCACATATCACTCCTGAATCTATCTCCCTTGCATGTTGATGCCACAGAGT
This sequence comes from Ichthyophis bannanicus, assembly GCA_033557465.1. Taxonomy (NCBI): domain Eukaryota; kingdom Metazoa; phylum Chordata; class Amphibia; order Gymnophiona; family Ichthyophiidae; genus Ichthyophis; species Ichthyophis bannanicus. The sequence goes on along the minus strand of CM066034.1, from coordinate 233,681,289 downwards.
ACCTACTGACCATGACATTTTGCTTGTTCTGTGCTCACCCTGATGGTGAGGTAGTATGTCCAGCTCCAGGTCCACATTACATGGGTTGGTTACAGTGAGCTTTGCTGCAGGTCACCATCAATGATAGTGTGTGAGGCATTCTTTGCAGACAGGCTTGGAAGTGTATATGTCCATGTCTAATTGGCATTAATGTGTCACCCTTGTGGACCATGCGGCACACAACATAAGGCATATCCAGTGAGGTTGCCATGGATACCTGCTTCTGGAGGTGGGGGTGTGTCACGACTCACATGATGATGACGTATGTAGAAAACCACCCTCTCGGGGACAGGGTGGGTTAGATGGTTTGCCAACAACAAGCACACAATATCACCTTTTGCATTAGGGGCAGTGGGGGTACATGATTGACTGTGGGACCAGCAACCACAGTCCTAATGGCGACTTGACAGCTGATGCAGATCTGCACATGGAACAGGGGCACTGGCAGATAGGTACTGTGCCTGGTCAGCTCAGCTACCCCCCACTATGATCTGACCTTCACCAGCAGAGGGCAGTCAGTATGCACCTGCTGCACCCTGCATGGTGTTGCGGCCATACACATGCAAACTGAAGACAGTCTGCTAGCACATACATAGTGCATGTTCGTAGCAGAACAATGTGTAGACAAACGTGTGATTTTCCACAAACACCACGCTGGTTTGTCAGTGATTGAGTCCCAGAAATGACAACCCACAAATATCACTTAACAGAAACACTGTTTAGCACTATGTGATAACCTACACATCTCATGGTCACTGCTCAGTCAGAGTGAGAGTGACCTTAAAGCTTGACATGCTGTGTCCACTTTGTACTTGCAGGTGGTGATCGCGCACTACAAAATGCCACCCACTGCCCTCTGCCCTTCCCAGATGCCTCCTGCCCAGACCCCCCTGTCAGGGGCATACCCACAATACCTTGCAACTCATTATGCACATTACCAGACTAACGCTGATAACTGTGCAAGCATTGTGTGCTCCGTATGGTGTTTTATGCCACTGGGTAGACATATACAGACTCCCACACCTATTTCTGCATTGCGCAAAGATAGAGGTGGGGGCCAGCCGTGGCCACCACACAAGTGATGTGCACAATGAAGGCAGTGTAAAGGCATGCAATACTGTTAGGGTCGGTCTCCGGGATGGTAACCTCTGTCATAAGCCAATCTGTAGGCACACTCCAAATAGATTTAAAAGGTTGCTAAGATACATCTTTGATAAAACGTTGCCTTAACTTTTGATTTGTGATCTGACATTTGGCATAGTCACCTTTTCATACATATATGATATGTGCTGCCATGTTTAAGATGTCATTGCTAGGGTATACAGGTGATGGTGGAGGTAGCTGCTGCTCCACACAGGTCCCAACAGGCAGACGCTCCATAAGGCTTTGGCTGGTGGAGGCCGTGTGTTTTGTTGTTTCTGCCTCTGTTGTCCGAGGCTCTTGGGCAGAGGTTCCAGAATCTGGTCCTGATGGCCCAAACATGTTCCCGGTTTCCAGCATTCCCCTAATGAATATGCATGGCAGACATTTGCTTACAATGGGGGCACCATCTCCCGCCATCAAACACAGAATTAGCTTTCCTCAGCTCAAAGCAGGCGGGAGATGGTGCGGAGCCATTTTTTGTAGCTATCATTGTGCATGACGTTGCTCCTGAAGAAGCCGGTGAACGGCGAAACAAAGGCTTTTGTCGAGCGAGCTTTAGTCATATTTAAAAGCTTTGCGATAATACTAGAATTTTGGATGTCTCTCCCGTGTTCTATGGCTCCTCTGTTGGAGGTTGAAATTCACCATGAGAAGCGTTCATTGAGGAGTTAGAGACCTGGCTGGATGTTTCACTATTGAAAGATAAGTTTTTCAGTGCTTAATATTGGCATTGTTATACTTTTGAAATTTTCACTGTTTCTATTATAATTGCAGGTATCGCTCCAGGATTTGATTTAGGCTGCGTTCAGCCTTTTCGCTTTAGCTGTACGCTGATTGGATTGACGCTGTTTCTAATGTTAAGGATTAGTGTGTGAATGAAGTTTGTAAGTGTGAATGTGTGAATGTGTTTTAGTAATTTCATTTTAGCTCTTTGGATTTAGAAATAATTTGAGACTTTTCCCGTGATTGAAGTTTAGGGTGCCTTTAATTAATGGAAGATTTTGGTATTTTTGATTTTGGAAGGTAGGGTAGGCTATGACCGGTGATGTGAGCATCTAACAACACCTAAGGTGATTTATCATCAAATGTGGAGTTGTGCCATCTGAGGTCATTAATAGCCTGAGATTGAATTATATGTTGGATTATATGTTGTAGTTTTATTGGAGTAATTGTATAGATTTTTGGGAGCAAGGTACTTTTTGGTTTGATTTTTAAACAACACCCATGCTTGATGTAAATTTTTAACCTTTGCCGATGCTCCTTTTAGTTTTTTCTTAACTATTTTCCTCATTTTATCATAGTCTCCCTTTTGAAAGTTAAAAGGTATTACTGTGGATTTCCTTACCATCCTTCCTCCATTTATTAAATCAAACATGATCATGCTACGATCACTATTGCCAAGTGGCCCCCAACGCCTTATCTCTTGCACCAGATCTTATGTTCCACTAAGGACTAAGTCCAAAATGGCTTCCCTTCTGATCGGTTCATGAACAATCTGCTCCAAGAAGCAGTCATTTATTTCATCTAGAAACGTTATCTCCCTAGAATGTCCTGCCGTGACACTGACCACATTAATACTGGTGTAGTTGAAATCACCCATTATTATTACTGTGCTGTAACGTTTGTTAGTGTCCCCGATGTCTTTGAGCATTTCATCATCCATTTGTTCATTCTGGCCAGGCGGGCGATAGTACACCCCCGCTGCCATCGCTTTCGCCTTCGCCTTCCCCTACCTACATGGAATTTCAAGCCATAGAGATTCTATAGTGAATTTTGTTTTCTGCAAAACTTTAATCTTTTGTTACTCAGTGCTCTCTCTAACATAAGACTGCAACCCCACCACCAATTTTATCTGCTCTATCATTACAATATAGTTTGTACCCAGGTATCACAGTATCCCGCTGGATGTCCTCCTTCCACCACGTCTCTGAGATACCAATCATATCTAACCTCTCATTTAGTGCTATATATTCTAACTCTTCCATCTTATTTTTTAGACTTCTAGAATTTGCATACAAGCATTTTAGAGGCTGTATTTTATTCATATTAATCTGGCTATCAGTAGGCAGGGGTAATTTGGAATCTTTAAAGTCTGTCTGCTCTGTACTCAAGAGCATTAGGGCTACTTTTGTCTTTATTGGAATCTCTCTGATGATATGCCCTAACTTCAGTATTTTTCTACTATCCTTCAAGGATACATTGTTATGAACCATGCGCTCCTGGGCAACTGTCAGCTTTCTCCTATTAGAAACATAGAAATAGGACGACAGAAAAAGACCACATGGCCTATCTAGTCTGTGCTATATCAACAACTACAATAGTCCCCTTTTTTCCTTTTAGAGATCCTCTGTATTTGTCCCATGCTTTTTTTAATTCAGTTACTGTCCTCATCTCCACCACCTCCACTGGGAGACTATTCCATGGCTCCACCTCTCTTTCCGTAAAGAAATATTTCCACATATCACTCCTGAATCTATACCCCTTCACCCTCATCCCATATCCCCTCGTAGCAGAACTTGCTTTCAATTCAAAGAGGCTCTCCCCCTGAATATTTATGCCATGGAAGTATTTAAACATCTCGATCATATCACCTCTATCCCGCCTTTCCTCTAAGGTGTACATATTAAGATCCTTAAGTCTGTCCTCATATGCTTTATAATGAAGACCGCTAATCATTTTAGTAGCCACCCTCTGCACCGACTCCATCCTATTCACATCCTTTTGAAGGTGCGGTCTCCAGAATAGCACACTATACTATTATCTAGTTTAAAAGCACATCGCAGTCCATAATTCATTCAAATTGCACAGGGACATGTTAGGGGCAAGGTCTGGGTGGGACAAAAATCTACACACATTCTCACCATTTCATAGAGGGAATGCACATGTAAGACCAAACTTGTCCATGTCCGGATTTAGATCTACCTGACACTTGCAAGAAACTGTGCTGTTTGTTGTAGTTTCTTTGTAAGAAATGAGATAAAACTAGAGGACTTTGTAGGTGATTAAGAATGACTGCATGTCTGTTTGCAAAATGTTTCAGATACATGTTCAAGTGCCAACATTTCTATATTTGCATGTACATGTACACTTTGGAGGAGAGGAGGGACAGGAGAGATATGATTCAGACCTTTAAATACTTAAAGAGAAATAATGAACAAACAAACCTCTTCCAAAGACGGAGAAGCTGCAAAACTAGCGGGCATAACATGAAGCTACAAGGTGGTAAATTGAAAGGCAATGTCAGGAAATACTTTTTCACTGAAAGGGTGGTGGATGCTTGGAATGCGCTCCCGATCGAAGTGGTGGGGGCAAACACAGTGACGGAGTTCAAAAGGGCATGGGACAGACACAGTGGATCCCTTTACAGCAACATTAAAATATCAAAATAATCTGAACCATCTAATTCCTTAACATAGGGGTATCCTACATGGAGTGGCGGGATCACCCTGGACAAAGACATGGGGGGGCCTGCACGGAGCGGCAGGTGTACCTACTCTTGGCATCGTACTGGGCAGACTAGATGGACCATACTGGTCTTTATCTGCCGTCATTTACTATATTACTATGTATCGTGAAATGCCGGCACTTACACATGCAAGTTGCTGGGTTTCCCCTGTAGATTTTTCTAACAAGTACATTTGTGAAATGTCTCCTCCCATAGCACAGCGATATACATCCCTGTGCATCCCTGCATTTCCGTATTTGTATTTTAGAAACAGCTGTCCTTTTAGCATAGTCATTTCTAAAGTTCCGGCAGATCTATAAACTTGGTATCTTGATGTCTCAGTTCTGATTTCCATGTCCTATCTAAAATATGCCTTTATACCTTTACTCCCTTTCTGAATCTGTTATAGGAGGAGATTTCTCAGTCTTTGAGTATGATCTCAAATGTTCTACACAACTCTCTGGTAAAATGGCCAGTGGTTCCAAGTATTGGAGGGCCTCCACAGCCACACATATTATTACAATATAGACCAATGTATATAGCCAGAAGACATCTACTGATCAAATGGTTATAAGGCAATTCAGGCTGATATGACAGTTTGGGGTGAAGGCACTGTAGATTTAAGTGTTGTCTTCCCCAACATAAATGTAGTCTTCTACTCACTTTCCTGAATAGTACATATGTGAGGCACAGTCAGTATATGCTTTCTTTATCATGGAAGATATTTGGTTTAAAATTGTATAGTTTCTTAGTTGTGAAAGATTTGATATATTTTACATGTTTTTTTAGACTAATATTGCTGTTTGGATCAGATCTTTTGAGTTTCTTGTACTTAGGCTACCAGAATGCTAAGCACTGAATCTGTAGAAGGATGCAGATTGTAGGTCAGGAAAAACAACAGCAGTAGCAATAATAGCAGATTTATTCAGTGTTAGATATCAAAGTGTATATATTTTACAGAGTCTGATACATAGAGATACCTCTGTAGTTAAGTCCGGCTGCCAATTTTGCATGTTATTACTGGGGTCAATTTAGAGCTGACACTGTGCCTAGATTAAATTAAACACTGATGGAAGCATTTAATTTAATTGGTATATTCACTACTGCTATCTGTATAGGTAGTGGCATAGAATATATGCTGAGATTTGGTATAGATTTTATAAAGTAGTGCTACCATGTGAAAGTACTCAGTAAGTTGTGGAGGAACATTGTCGCCCCCCCCCCCTCCGAGATACATACTGTAGGATCTTTTGTGAAAGGAAAAGGGCAGGGCCAGTGTTACCATCAAGTGAACTAGGTGGCTGCCTAGATCACTAATGGCTAAAGGGCAGCCCAGAGACTGCCTAAGGAGGATGCGGGGCCATGTGTGGAGACTCATTGTGGAGCCTCATTTGCATAAATATTCACAGATCACATTTATTTGGTCAATGTTATGACCAAGATAATGATGAGAGGGAAAGATATAAAATGAGAAAATAAATCCTGGTAGCAAAATAATGTGTATTAAATGTCACATATTTTTAGCTGTGGATATGTTTGGTCTGACCACAAAACAATTTACTTTTCCCCCACAGAGCTCATACAACCACAGAAGCTCACCAAAGTGAGCCTCAACCTGCAGATTCCACCACATGGACAAAAAAGTCTACTGAGGCAAGGTCTTACCACATCTTGAACATAATTCAGAAGATATTGACACAGTAGTCCAAAACTGGAATCAAGTAATAAGCAAAATAGCCAGAAAGCCCCACACTACCACAGCCTGTAGAAGACATAACACAACCACGTGATACACCACCAAACTAAAAACCATGAAACACAAGCTCAGACAACTGGAAAGAAAATGGAAATGCTCCAGATCTGTAGATGACCTTGATAAATATATGTCCAAGTTAAATGAATATGAAACATCCACGAACAAAGCAAAGACAGAATACCATTCAAAATTAATCTTAAATTCACTAAACCGGCCCAGAGAGTTCGTTAATCTAGTTAAATCCCTAGTGAGAAACACCACTGAAGAAGGCAGACACAAGCCTATCCCCTCAAATCATGGCAGACTACTTTCAAAATCAAACCTACCTTCAAGGCAATAGAGCATACATAGCACCAATGCAAAACAGTAATAACGCCACAGACGTTGGTCGCCTGGCACCACACAGCCATCTCACTTGAACACCCGGAAAGCATTTTGAAGGACATCAACACTACCACATCACCATTCAATCCATGCTCCATGAGCTGGATCAAGATGGTTCGAACAGAACTGATCCCCACAATACTCAAGAGAACTTGGCTGTTGTTTGATAAAGTCCATATGGTGTGGTTCAGTATTAGGACTAGGGCTGTTAGAATCCATTCCAAGGTGAGGATCTTAGACTTTAGGAAGACTAACTTTGCGAAGATGGGCCAATACCTCAGGGAGTCGTTAGTGGGATGGGAACAGCTGGGGGATGTAGAAAAACAGTGGGCAAAACTGAAAGGGGATATTTTAAGGGCAACCAACCTTTTTGTTAAAATGGTAAATAAAGGCAAAAGGAAAAGGAGACCGCTATGGTTTTCTAAGGAAGTAGCTGAAAAAGTGAAGAAAAAGAGGGAGGCCTTCATGAAATACAAGAGATCACAGAGAGAGGAAGACAGGCATCTGTATTTGGAAAAACTTAGAGAAGCTAGCAAAGTAGTCAAGAAGGCAAAGATTCAAAAGGAGGAGGAAATAGCCAATGCAATAAAATGGGGGATAAGACATTTTTCAGATATATTAGTGAGAAGAGGAAGGGCAAAAGTGGTATTGTCAGACTCAAGGGTGTAGGGGGGGGGGGAATATGTAGAAGCTGATAAGGATAAAGCGGAATTGCTTAACAAATATTTTTGTTCTGTGTTCACATATGAAGAACCAGGAGCAGGACCTCAGAAAACACCCACAAATAGGAACAGAAGCGAGGGACATCTTGAACAATTTTCTGAAGACTGTGTTCGTGAGAAACTAGCTCAACTTAAAGTAGACAAAGCGATGGGACCGGATGGGAAACACCCTAGAATACTGAGGGAACTTGGGGACGTTCTAGCAACTCCAATGACTGACCTTTTCAATGCCTCGTTGGAGTCGGGAGTGGTGCCAAAGGACTGGAGAGAGGCTCATGTGGTGCCTTTACACAAAAGCGGAAGTAAGGATGTGGTTGAAAACTACAGGCCAGTTAGTTTAACTTCGATGGTGAGTAAATTATTGGAAACGCTGCTGAAAGAGAAAATAGTGAGGTTTCTGGAGTCCAGTGGATTACAGGATCCGAGGCAGCATGAATTCACCAGAGGCAGGTCTTGACAGACAAATCTGATTGATTTCTTTGACTGGGTGACCAGGAAGTTGGACCGAGGGAGAGCTCTAGATGTGGTGTATTTAGATTTCAGTAAAGCCTTTGACACTGTTCCTCACAGGCGACTTATAAACAAACTGAGCACCCTAGGGATGGACCCTAAAGTTACTGCTTGGGTTAGAAATTGGTTGGGTGGGAGGCGACAAAGAGTACAAATAAATGGAGCTCACTCTGAGGAGAAGGATGTTACCAGTGGTGTGCCCCAGGGATCTGTCCTTGGTCCGATTCTTTTTAACATCTTTGTTAGTGATATAGCGGAAGGGCTGTCGGGTAAAGTTTGCCTCTTTGCAGATGATACCAAAATCTGCAATAGACACGACACCCAGGAAGGTGTAGATAACATGAGGAGGGATCTAGCTAAGCTTGAAGAATGGTCTAGAATTTGGCAGCTGGTATTTAATGTTAAAAAATGTAAGGTCATGCATTTGGGCTGCAGCAATCCAAGGGAGCAATACAGTATAGGAGGTGATGTACTTTTGTCCACTAAAGAAGAGCGGGACCTAGGCGTGGTTGTGTCTGATGATCTTAAAGTAGCTAAACAGGTAGAAAAGGCGACGGCAAAAGCGAGAAGGATGCTTGGGTGCATACGGAGAGGAATGGCTAGCAGAAAAAAGGAGGTGATAATGCCTCTGTATAAGTCTTTGGTGCGACCTCATTTGGAGTATAGTGTGCAATTCTGGAGACAGCACCTTCAAAAGGATGTGAACAGGATGGAGTCGGTGCAGAGGGTGGCTACTAAAATGATTAGTGGACTTCATTATAAAGCATATGAGGACAGACTTAAGGATCTTAATATGTACACCTTAGAGGAAAGGTGGTAGAGATGAGGACAGTAACTGAATTCAAAAAAGCATGGGACCAACACAGAGGATCCCTAAAGGTAAAAGGTGGACTGTTGTAGTTGTTGATATGGAAGGACAGACTAGATAGGCCATGTGGTCTTTTTCTGTCATCATGTTTCTATGTTTCTATGTTTCTATATGCCCACAAAACTCAAAAAGGCATCCGTCTACCCAATAAAGAAAGGGATAGAGCAGCCACAGGACAACCGAGCTGATACAGACCCATCACCAGTTTACCCTTCCTTGCAAAAAAAATAAAGTCATCCAGCTACAACTCCAATACCATATCAACACCCATTTCTCCCTAGACCCACAGCAATACAGTTTCAGGCCGAACTACAGCATAAAAATACTCTTGACTATCATTATCGACAGACTAGTAAGGGGTATCGACAAACCACACCAAGGATTCATTCTGATTTTCCTAGACATCAAACATCCTTCGACTCCATTTCCCCTAACATCTACAATCTCTAGGATTGGGAGATACAACATTACAATGGTTCAGATCTTACCTAACGGAGCGTCAACTGCAAGTAAAATTAGGAACACAAAATCAGCCCCCTACATTCAGCAACAAGGAATCCAACAAGGATCTGTCCTATCCTCTCTGCTATTCAATATCTTCCTCCAACCAATCTACACATCATCCAAGCTCATAATGTACTCTACCACATCAACGTGGATGACACAATGTGCTACGCACCATTATCCACAATAAATCCAAAAATCACCTCCATAAAAAGATGCTTCAGCTTCATCACACCATATAACTGTAAACTACAAAAAACCCATATGTTCTTTATCACCAAAGACACCGACTTCATGCCACCCACCACAATAACCATTGCAGGAGCACAGCTGCAAGTAAAATCTGAAGTCCATTACCTAGGAGTAACTCTAGGCAACATCTGACCTTAACTCCACATATTAACAACATCACAAGACCCATATATCACAAAATAAAAACAGTGCAGCACCTCAAACCACTTCTGGATTCACAGACTTTTGTATAGTGTGTCAGGCAATCATATTCCCCCAGTTTGACTACTGTAAATCTCCTCTTTCAAGAACTGCCGAAATATGTGCCTCATCTCCTTCAATTAGCCTAAAACATGGCCACACGCATTCTCTACAGTGCCTCAAGATCTGACCACATAATCATGTTACTCAAACAGCTACACTGGCTGCCCATCGTGGAACAAATAAAATACAAGGTCTTCCTCACAACATTCAAAGTGTCTCATGGCCTCTCGTCTGTTTACCTGCAATCACCAATACAAAAAATCCACGCAACAACAGATCCAGAAGGACAAGCTCCCTGGACACATTCACTATTCCCGCCATAAACAACAAGAGCAACTAGACCACATCCAACAGGGCCTTTTCACTATATGCCCCGACCTCATGGAATGTACTCCCAGAGAACCTATGTGCCATAAATGATTCAGCTGACTTCTGAAGGAAACTAAATATACTTCTCTTCTTGGAACACTTCAGAACAAGATATAGCTACAATATCCCACATGAACTGCATGATTCTACCATGTTTCACCATACCCCTGGTTACCTAGTACCCTGTGTTACAGTTACAAAGTTAATGTTGCCTGTTAGTTTAATTATGCTCGATGTAAAGCCATATTGAGCCATGTTCATTATGTAAACCACTGTGACTTGTAGATATAGTGATATATTAGAATAGCTAAATAAAGAATGAATGAATAAATCAATAATCAAATCCATGACTTCTAATGGTAAAATGCTATCTTACCTGTTGAATTTATATCTAAATGTTTACACTATAAAAAAAAATAGTTTAATTGAGGCAATGGTGGCATGGGAAAACTAGGCACTCCAGACCTCTCTATATCCATGATCCATCCCCCAGTTCCCCCCATCCCATACATAAATGCAGCACATCAAGAATACAATGTGCAATGTGTGCACAGAAGCACCAAACTCAGTGGTTCTTTCTTTGCAAGGTTCCCAGCTCTCTTAAGGTTGAGCAAACAAATTGATCCATGTCTGATTATCTCACATTTGGATTCATAGGTTTGTAGCCCTATGTTTATGTTTATTCAGTTATTTGATACACTGCGCCTTAATTACATCAGGGTGGTGTACAATCCACAAAACAACTAGATAATGGTTAAAAGCCAGAGAAGGAAAGGACCTACAACAATAGACAGGAAAGAAACACATACACACAAGGCAGAGTCAAGCAAGTGAGGGATCATAGAAAGAGAGACAATCAGGGCCTGGCAGAGGGAAGATTAAAAGCAGAGCAGAAGAGATGAGTTTTCAGGAGGGACTTGAATATGGAGAAGACTGTTTCCAGACAATGTGCAGTGGAAAGGGAGTCCCAAAGGGAGAGGACCAGAAAGAAAAAATCAGAGTGGTGGATTTATTGTAAGTGAGCGTGTAGTGCAGAGGGGAGGTGTAACTGGTTAATGTGAGTGGAACAGAGACTGCAGGTTGGTACATGGAACTGTAGCAGGTCTGCTAAATATTGAGGTGTTTGGGTATAAATGGCATGATGCACTAGAGTATGAATTTTGTAGGGGATGTGATAGTCAGTGGGAAGCCTGTGGAGCCTGAGGAGTGGGGTAATATGGTCATGGGGGGAGGCATGTGTAAGAATTCTGGCTGCAGTATTTTGTATTAGTTGAAGGCGGTGAAGTTGTGATTGTAGAAGATCAGCGAGGACAAGATTACAGACGTCAAGGTGGGACATAACTAGAGATAGCAAGAGAGTGGTCAAAGCAGGCGTGGACAGGAAAGGACAGATGGCACAAATCAGCCACAAATAGAAAAAGGACCAATGAGTGAGCAATGATATTTGATCATGAAAGAACATATTGGAATCGAAAATCATGCCAAGATAGCAGAAAGAAGAGACCAGGGGAATAGTAGAATCTGAGAGGACTTTGGCTACTGAGGGACAGAAAGAACTGAAAGTGAACCATATAGCAGAGGTCTTGTTCACATTGAAATGAAGACAGTTCATAGCCAGTTGGAGACCTTGGATAGACAGGCATTGAGGGGTGAGAGATCAAGTTGCAGAGGACTGACATGCTAGAGAAGAATGATATTGTCAGTGTAATAGTATGCTGATAACCGAAATTGCTGAATGAGTGGCACAAGAAAGATATTAAATAGAGGGGGTGCAAGAACAGAGCCTTGTGGAACCCCTTAAGGAAGAGAGACAGGATCAGAGGAGAGTAGTAACTGAGAAAACTGAAAAAGAACTTGAGTAGAGGTGGGAGTGAAACCAACAAAGGACCAAGCCCCGAAGCCCTGCTTCCTGAAGATGAGAAAAAAGAAGAGAGTGATCAACCAGATCAAAAGCTGAAGAGAGATCAAGCGATACTGCTGGAGATAGATTACCATGGTCATGGGTGGTGTGAAGCTCGTTAAGAAAGGAGAATATAATAGTTTCAACACTGTGACCTGGGTGGAAACCGGACTGTCTGGGATGAATAAAATGAATGGAATCCAGATAGTGAACCAGTTGTGAAAAGAATGCTTTTTCAAGGATTTTAGACAAGAAGGCGGAGATTAGAGACCTGGCGATAGTGAGAGGGGTTCAGAGGATCGAGAAATGGTTATCCCCTCTCTACCTCCTAGTTATCTAACAGAAATCAACTGGACAATAAAAATACTACTACTCCATCCATTCAAGAGGGTAAAACTAGGACTGGATCAGCCTGTTAGGTCAACTCTGGGTGAGCTGACAGCCCTATGCGCTCATCCCCCACCATCCAAAATAATTCCTCCAGTGATCTTCGAGTCCGCACTGTCCCCAGTTCCAGTTTCAATCCACCCCATGAAACTATCACCATAATTATTTGATTGCAGCATTCAACAGAGTTTTCAATGTAGGAGTAAAGTCTGAAGTCTATACAGGATTGGACAAAATGTAAATATATTAAAGCTTGCATCGCCAGTTCTGTAACACAAATTCCACATTTTCCAACAAAAGATGCATCTCTTTCCAAATCACCATTCAAAAAAATATAGATATTTAAATTGTGCTATCATCTCAAGAACCCTACACATTCACATTTCACTAGTAGACACTTTGGGTTAGATTTACTAAGGTGCAATTCTTTGTTACCACATTAGCATAAACTAACATGTGCTTTTAGTTAACAGGTCTTATTACATAAATGGGACCTGCAATATATAATGGGGTGATTTTAAACATTTTAGCTGTGATTTGGGCATCTGAAAACCTGCATGCGGATATGCAAATCATGGAGACATCACCAAAGACATTTTACAAAGACTTTTAAAGACATCTCTGGTGCGGGGATGGCCAAGTAGGCAGGGGGCGTTGTGGAAGCACGTTTGAGGTAATGCAATGGACTTAGATGTCCCTGATTGAGATCAGAAATGTCTGTGACCCTGTCCAAGTTTAGACCTTCTTCAGGCACAATAAGCATCACAGTACTCTTCAAAATCACAATGATTGCAGCTTCCCTTTTTCTAGCCCACTACTCTAACCATTAGACTATTCTTAGCCATCCCTGGTCTTGAATATTATTCCAGGGATGTCTACTTAGATGGCCCCACAGACATCCATAAGAAACCAATCCAGAAGCGTGGCAGAGAGTTCAAGAAAAAGCCTTTATTAATCCAGGGGATGAGTGATGCCAAACCCAACACTGGCCGTGTTTCGTAGGAAACTTCTTCAGGGGTATATGGCTCTAACACGAATAAAATACATTAATATAAAAAAAACAAATGAGAAAATAATTAAAAACAATCAAAAGTTAATATATAAAACCAACAAATATTAAATCATTTAAATTATAAAAAACTTGTGTAAATAGTTAGGGAACATCCATCGGAAATATAATCTTTCCATAAATAATAACATGTATATGAAAAAATTGTCTATAAACCATGACAATTAATAATTAATAAATATGGTAAAACAACATGACAACAACAATATGCATGAATAGTGCATAAAAACATAAAAACCATAAAGAATGCTAAATTAATAATCATAAACAAACTAAAATAAACACAAAAGTGAAAAGACGCTGGAGCATGCGCTGTATTGATTTCATTGTTTTTATTGATCTCATTGTTTTTACTGTTTTTAATTATTGATTATTATATTTATTGTACTATATTCATGTTTTTAACAATTTATTTAGTTTTAGTACATAGTTTTATTATTAGTTCTCTCCTGTTCTTCTTTATTGTTTTTCATTTTATTCTTTTTTAGCCTTTTAGTAGTGGGTTGAAGTTAATCATTTTATTACGTGTTTATAATGGTATTTTACATGTTTATTTTAGTTTGTTTATGATTATTAATTTAGCATTCTCCTCATCACCTTCCAACCTTGATGAGGCTATTACAACTTGGCATAATACCATCTCAAAAGCAGCTGCATATAATCAATCAAACAAGAGGAACATCCGTCCCAGAATTGGTGATGCCCCTTGGTTCAACAACACTTTAAAAGTTATGAAAAGAACACTCAGGAAAATTGAATTAAAGTGGCGTAAAACTAAATCCACATCATACAATGAACTATATAATACCTATCTCAAAAACTACAAAGACGCCACAGACAGCGCTAAAAAAAACTTCCACTCATCTGTCCTAAACAAATCTATCAACAGACCAAGGGAACTATTCTCCATTGTTCAAAACCTAACTAAAAACACATACAACTCCAGTCATGAAGCCAATGACATATCTCCCCAAACCTTAGCAAATCACTACATAAATAAATCAAAAATAAATAATATCCTACCAATTCCACATGCCATACCCTACCAACCTCTACCAGATTCTTGGAATATATTCTATCCCATAACAAAAGAGACCCTTAAGAATATAATGGCGAACTTAAATACTACAACTTCTCACCTTGATCCCTGCCCCATAAATTGGATAAAGAACACCCTTCCAACATTATCCCCTTTCATTATACCACTAATTAATCTCTCACTAAACCTACCGCCCACACTAAAGCATGCACAAATCAGACCCATATTAAAAAACAATACTATGGACAAAACCTCACCGAATTCTTATAGACCCATCTCTAGTATACCTTTTATGGCTAAACTCATAGAAAAAGTAGTTCAAACACAAACACAGGAACACATTGACACATCAGCTCCCCTTGATGACCAACAATATGGCTTTCACCCTGGTCATGGCGTAGACACCCTTTTAACTGTACTCCTAGACACACTAGTAAGAGGAATAGACAGCCCTAAAAATGCATTCTTACTACTTTTTCTAGACATATCTGCAGCTTTTGACAGTGTCCACCATACACTAATGCTCAATAGACTCAGACAAATAGGTGCCAACTCAATAGTTCTTAAATGGTTCACATCGTATCTATCCAACAGATCTCAAACTGTCAGAATCAACACTAAAACCTCTAACACATACAAACAGGAAATAGGCCTCCCCCAAGGTTCTGCTCTCTCTGCTCTTCTATTTAATATATATATACAACCAATTTGCAATATCTTTAAAAAATTCAAAATCCATTATCACATATACGCAGATGACATCATGCTGTACATTCCTTTCACAATCCCTACGATCCCAATTCAACTATTAACAGAATGCTTAAAGGGATTAACAACTTGGTTAGAAGAGCACAACCTCTATATTAACCACTCCAAAACTGACATACTGATTGTAACAAAAAACAAATCTTATACCCCCTACCCACATTACATTTCAGAATCATGACATCCACATAAAAAATGAAATAAAATACCTAGGGGTGATACTAGATACACAACTTAGTATGAACACACACATAAGAAATACAACAAAGAAAATATACTTTAAACTCAAAGTATTAAAACAATTACGCCCTCCTGCAAGACTTCCTAAGCATCATTCAAGCCATTATCACACCACATTTTGACTTCGCCAACCTCTCCCTATTAGGCACAACAAACCAAAACATCAAAAGGCTCCAATTGGCTCAAAATGCTGCAGCCAGAACCATAATGAAGATACACCCTTTTGAGCACATATCACCCTATCTAGCCAAACTACACTGGCTCCCCATTCAATGTAGAATAAACTATAAATTAATAATAACCACCTTTAAAGCATTGAATAACACTGCCCCAGCAACCCTAAATAAACTACTCACTAAAGACACACCCCAATCTGCACATAGAAGAGGCAACGCCAATAAAATAAGGATTCCAAAAGAATTCACAAAGACCAAAAAAACAACCAATAAAAAAGCATTCTCCCATGCAGCCCCTATACTCTGGAACTCTCTACCTGATGAAATCAGAGCCTTAACCGACCTTAAAGACCTACGCAAAAACTTAAAAACTCACCTTTTTATCTCCCACTACGGTCCAATGGCAAATTCTCAACTTCAAAACGAAAAGATAATCTATATAACACACTGAAACCAATACCACAATGCCTCATGATATTTTGACCTTGACACTGTCTATGATGTTTATACTGTTGAACTCACTTTTACTAACTGTACATAGTTAATTGTACATAGTTCTACAAAATTTAAAAATTTAATAGTTAAAAGTTTAATTGTTAATGTACATAGTTCATGAAATGTTCAATGTAAAAACAGAAATGCCTTTCTGTCTCTTTAACTGTTATATGTAAACCGCACCTGATCATCGGAAGGTTGCGGTATATAAAAGTTTGTTAAAATAAATAAAATAAATAATGTATTTTATTCGTGTTAGAGCTATATACCCCTAAAGAGGTTTCTTACGAAACACGGCCAGTGTTGGGTTTGGCATCACTCATCCCCTGGATTAATAAAGGCTTTTTCTTGTACTCTCTGCCATGCTTCTGGATTGGTTTCTTTTGGTTTTCCGTGGCAGTTTGCTGTTTCTTTGGTGGACCTGACCCCACAGACATCCATATCAGGACCATCTACATAGATGTTTGTGAAATTGTGCCTGAACTTGGACTTGCCTGTTTTTTTTTCTTTTTTTATGTTCTGGTTTTGGACGTCCCAGATTGCACTTGAGTTCATTTCAAAAATGTGCTTAATGTTTGTCAATGCAGTCGCTCCTTTTAGTAAATCTAGCTCTGACACTAATTTTCTGTTTCATCTTTTTTCTCCCTTTCTCTCATCCGCCTTTTTATCTATCTATAGCTAGATTTCCCTCTTTATCTCCCATCTCTAGTCAATGTCTTTCCACCTTTCATCTACTTACCAGCTTTCCATTTCCTACACTTACTTCCCTAGTCCTCCCATTCTGTCTCTCATTCTTTTCCCTGCCTCATATTCCCCTTGTATTTCAGCCATTTTCTAGCTACCCATTTCCACACTCTGTATTCTGCCTCCAGCCATATCTGTCTCTGCCTTTCATTACTTCACCAACCCCAGTTCCTTCTTTATCACTTATCCCCTCTCTCCAGTCATGGGTGCCAACTTTTCAAAATGATTAGCGGTACTAAACCCACCATAAATTATTCATCTATGCACCTAATGAAGGCACTTGTTCAATACTGGGGGTGCTCAGCACCCACAGATCTGACACCTATGCCTCCAATCCCCTTTATTCAGCTTCCTATAACCTCTTAACTCTCCTACTTCTATCCCTCCCTCTCTCTGTCTCACACAAACACCACCTTCAAATACCTGTTCCTGTCCTTTCTGTCTCATTCTCTTCATAGACCTCTTTCTCTTTCTCCCCTTTCCTCAACATTTATTGCCCCTGCCTCACCTGGAAAGGGTTCAGAGGAAGGCTACCAAAATGGTTTGGAGCCTGTGCTAGAAGACATATGAGATGAGACTTGAAGACCTAACTATGTCTAGAGGAGAAAAGGGACAGGGGAGATACGATACAGACCTTTAAATACTTAATGAGCAAACAAGCCTTTTTCAAAGATGGGGAAGCTGCAGAACTAGAGGACATAACATGAAGCTGCAAGGGGTAAGCTGAAAGGCAACATCAGGAACTACTTTTTCACTGAAAGGGTGGTGGATGCTTGGCATGCCCTCGCGATGGAAGTGGAGGGTCAAATACAGTGACAGAATTCAAAATGGAATGGGACAGACACAGTGGATCCCTTTATAGCAACAGGATAAAATCAAAATAACCTTAACTGTCTCTGCTATCTCTACAAATAGGGGTGACCTGCATGGAGCGGTGGGTACACCCCTAAACAAAGGCATAGGGAGGGCGGACCTGCACTGAGTGGTGGGTACACCCCTAACAAAGGCATGGAGAGGGGAGACCTGCACGGAGTGGCATGTGCACTTTCTCTTGTGTCCTTGCTGAGCAGACTAAATGGACCATGATGGTCTTTATCTGCCATCATATACTACTGTATGTTATCTTTCTCCAAGATCCATTCTTCTGCCATTTCTCCCATACATCCTTCTTCCCTCCCCAGCATCTGTCCATCTACCTCTTCCTCTAGTATTCATTTACCCTGCCTTTCCTCCATCTAACCTCAGTATCCATCTCTCTGCCCCTCACCTTCACCTTTCCCTGCATACGCACTTTCTTCTCCCTCTGCTATAATATCTGTCCCCCAGCATCCTCCTTCTGCTATCTCTGGCCTCTCGTCCTGTTCTTCCAGTTTCAGCCCGAGTAGACCCCAGTCCCAACATCAGACTTAGCACCAGTCCCCTTCTCCCATCCATAGAAGTTTCTTTCCCTCTTCATCCATTAGCATCTTCCTTCCTGTCACATCTTCAACCCCAATGTCAGCCCTCAATCCCCTTCGCACAGCTCAAGCCACTGTGTTGCACCCTAGCCATATTCTCCCAGTGTTAGCTACCAGATCCCTTCCTCCCAGTCCCTAGCTCCTGCCTCTGAACCTCTAGCATTGTCTGCCACCTCCCAATATTACACTCCAGCCCCTGCATTAGCCCATCTCTGCATCCCAACCCCAGTCCTTGCATTAGCCCCAACCCCTTCTCCTAGTCCCTGCTCCTGCAGTATCTTCTCCAGCCCCTACATTGATCCCTAACCCCCACATTAGCCCTACATTCCAGCCTTAGATTCTGCATTAGCTCCAGCAACAGTCCTCGTATTGGCCCCCATCCCCTTTGCCTCTATCCCATTCTCACAGCCCTATTTGAAGTACCAGCTCCCTTCTCCTACCTTGGCAGTAGATTTAAATGTCTTGCAAAGCAGCAAGACCTTGTTTTTTAGTGCCAGCATCACCGCAAATGGATAAAAAGTATTTCTGGTTTCTTGCACGAGAATCTTGCAGTACTGCCTCTACAGCTGGAGCAGGGCCACCTCCTCAGTGGGGCCCTGTGAAAAATCTGGCCCTGGGTTGCCCATTGCTATCACTGCTACCCCTCTCTGGGATATACAGTGGTGGCAATGCTTTTAAAATGTCACCACAGCACTTACCATCACTTTCTGCACTGTGGTGCTGTTCCTGCTTCCACCCCTTCCAATTCCACTTCCTGCTTGCATAGGGGTGGAAATGGCTATACCATCCACTTCCATCCCCAAGCAAAAGGAAGTGGAATCAAAGGGGCAGAACCAGGAGCAGTACTGCAGCACCATAGGTGATAGTAAGTGCTGCGGTGCCTTTTTAAAAGCATTGCCACTGCTGCACATCCTGGAGTAGGGAGGAAGTGGCGGCGGGTGTGGGAGGGAGCATGGATGGTGCTAGGAATAAGGTTTGCCTAGGGCACTACATATCCTTGCACTATCCCTGGGAAAGGCAAAGAGAATTGGTTTGGATTTAACTCACCTCTTTTCTCAGAGTTCAAGGCAAGTTACATTCAAGTACAGTGGGTATTTGTGTTCATCCCACACAACCTTTGAATTCCATCACTGTTTATGTCCCTACCACCTTTGCTGAGAGGACAGTCCAGCATCCTTCCTTTCCATCAAAAAAATATTTCCCAATGCTGCTTTTTTCTAAGTTTTCCCCTTTGCAGCTTGATTTTATGTCCTCTAGTTTTAATAGCTACCCCATATTTGGAAAAGGTTAATTTTTTCATTATTACCTGTGAAATAGTTCATGTCTAAATCATTTTCCCCTTGTCTCCCCTTTCCTCTAAGACTAAAGCTCTTTTTTCTTATGCCTTTTGATACAGACCCGATCCTATTTTGGTGACTTTCTTTTTGTTGTTAAGTGCTGTCAAGTTGGTGTCAACTCATGACGACCCTCTGGATAGTTGTCCTAAACTGTGTTCGGTCTTCAGTCAGTCGGCTCATTGTTGACAGTGACACCCATAGCTTCTGTTATTATATTGCTCCATCTCATTGCGTTGACCTTGCCAAGCATGATGTCTTTCTCTAACGATCTCTCTCTTCGCATGATTTGTTCAAAGTATGAAAGTCAAAGTCTTTCCATCTGAGCTTCTAAAAAAGCTTAGGTTTAATCTCCTCTAGTACTGACTGGTTTGTTCTTTGGGCAGTCCATGGCATACACAGTATTCATTGCCAGCACCATAATTCAAAGGCATCAATTTTCCTCCTGTCTTTAACTGTCCAATTTTCAGATCCATATGAAGTTATTGAAAATGTATTAATTTATTTATTTAACAGGTTTTATATACCGCTTTATCCTTTAATCAAAGCGGGTTACAAGGATACAAAGTTGTACATCTAAACATGAGGTATATCTAACACTTAATTTCAATAAACATTGGATTGCATTGGGTCTCAGAGAGAGCATTTTGGTGGAGGGAGTACTGGAGGAGGGAGATTTTAATTTGCTTTTGAGAGGGGTGAACTATTTACAGGGAGGGAAGGAAGTTAGTTAAAGGGCATTGAAGAGGCTTCAAAGGACCTTATTTACAGTGAGAGGGGTGAGCTATATACAGCACAGGGATACGTAGGGGTAGGGACTCTATTGGTGGAAGGGGGAGGGTAGGTTATGTGATGGCCCCGTGGCTTGAACGAGTTGAATTTTTGTATGGAGAGAGACTTCTCTGCTTTTGATAATCTGGTCTAGGTCCTTCATAGCCATTCTGCCAAAAGCCATGCGTCATCTAATTTCCTGACTGCTTGTTGTTTCTTTATTGATTGTTAATCCAAGTAGGTTAAATTTGTCCACTATTTCAATTTCTTCTCCATCAATGATGAACGTATTGATTTTGCCAGTTGTAAGGATCTTTGTTTTCTTTACATTAAGGTGCAGGCCAATTTTAAGACTATGTTCCTTGATATTGAGAAGCAAATGTTTCAGATTGTCTTTGCTTTCAGCCAGTAATGTGGTATCATTAACATAGCAAAGGTTGTTGATGAGTCTCCCACCAATCTTCACACCAAGTTTGTCTTCATACAGTCCTGCTTGTCTGATGATTTGTTCTGCATATAAATTAAATGGGTAGGGGGGGGGGGAGTATGTGGCCTTCTTGTACACCTTTGCTGATTTTAAACCATTTTGTTTCTCTTTGCTCCATTTAAACTGTTGCTTCTTGATCAATGTAATGGTTGTGCAAGAGAATGATCAGGTGTTCTGGTATACCCATGTTTCTTAATGTGGGCCAGAGTTTCTCATGGTTTCCGCACTCAAAAGCCTTGCTGTAGTCAATAAAACACATGTAGATATTCTTTTTGTATTTTTTTAAAGATCCATCTCACATTTGCAATGATGTCTTTCCCAAATCTGCTTGCACCGCAGTCAGTTCTCGTTCCAAGTATAGCTTTAGTCTCTGCTTGAATAATCTTGAGTAGAATCGTGTTGGCATGTGGGATCAGAACGATAATTTCCACAGGCAATTGGATCACATTTCTTTAGTATTGGTATAAACACAAATCTTTTGCAGTCAGTTGGCCATGATGATTTCTTCCAAATTTCCTGGCACAGCCTTGTAAGTATGGTAACAGCTGCATTAGATTGCTGTATACTTCAATGAGCATGTCATCAATGCCCGGGGCTTTGTTGTTTGATAAGGCTTTCAATGCTGCTTTGACTTCGTCTTTCATCACCCATGGTTCTGGATTATAAGGTACAGGTTGAAACGGCTCTTGGTCCACTTGATCTTTATCATATAATAACTCTGTATATTCTTTCCATCTTGTCTTGATCTTCTCAGCATCATTCAACATGAATCCTTGAGCATCTTGTAACATTCCAATTTGAGGCTGGAATTTTTTTCTTTAACTCTCATAGCTTTAGAAAAGCCAATCTTGTTCTTCCTCTAATAGTTTCTGCTTCTATTTGCTTGCATGCTTCATTGTAGTACTTCTCCTTGTCTTGCTGCATGTTGGAAATCTCTTGAGTTCTCTGATTATCTCTCTTTCTCCTCTGGTTTAACTTCTTTGCATTTCTGGGCAATTTTCAGAGTTTCTTCTGTCATCCATTTTGGCTGTTGCTTTTTCACCTTTTGTAGAGATTTCTCACTTTCTTCACACATAACCTTCTTGATGTCATCCTCTAAAGCAGCAAACCAATTTTGCAGGCAGTCTTTAAATTTTGGTGGCAGGGCCATACCAAGGGCTGTGCGAGTGGTGCAGCCACACATGGCATAAGTTCAGAAGGGGATACTGATATCATCAGTGGGCTTTCAGGAAGGTCAAAAAGAGTGAGTTACTGAATGTGGCTCAGTGGAGGGGCCACCGGATTTGTTAGTTGCACAGGGTGCACTTCTGGCTTATACAGTCCTGTCCGTTGGTATATACTCAAGGTTATATTTTGCTACATTCATGAGTGGCTTGCTCTTTTTCAACTTTAGCTTGAGTTTGCATACTAGTAGTTGGTGATCTGTACCACAGACGGCTCCAGTTTTTGTCTTTGTTGATGTTATAGAGCTTTTCCATTATTGACTTCCACAGATGTAGTCAATTTGATTTTTGTACAATCCTTTGGGTGAAGTCCATGTGTTCAGTCACTGCTTGTGTTGCTGGAAAATGTGTTTCAGATGAATAGATTGTTGGTCTTGCAGAATTCTATCAGTAATTTTCTAGCTTCATTTCTGTTGCCAAGTCCATTTTTTCCAACCATTTTGCCGCCGCCTTTGTTGCCAACTTTTGCATTCCAGTCACCCAAGACTACTTCATGTTCTGTCAATTTCATCTTATACTTGTTCATAGAACTCATCAATTTCTTCCTCTTCTGCAGCTGCTGTTGGGGCTATTCTTGAATTATAGTTGTGTTGATAGGCATTCCTCGTAGATGAATAGAAATTAAGCATTCACTGATTGCATTGTATTTCATTACAGTTTTTGCAAGTCTCTTCTAAATTATAAATGCAACACCATTTCTTCTTTGCCTTTCATTTCCAGCATAGTAGAGCATGTGATCATCAGATGCAAAGTACCTGATGCCAGTCCATTTCAGTTCAATGACACCCAACAGATTGAGTTGTACATGTTCCATTTCATTCTTGACCACCTCCAACTTCTCTTGGTTCATGCTTCGTATGTTCCATGTCCCAATATGTAAGATATCTTTGCAGCTTCTGACCCTCATTTCATGCACAGCTACATCAGCAGTCAGATGTCCCAAGGGCTTTGATCCAACCACTTCATAAATGCTGGCTTTACTCTGAAAAACTCCTCTCTAGTAGCCAGTTGAGAGCCTTCCAACCTGGGGGTCTCATCTTCCAGCACTATAGTGCAATTTGTTTTGTTGTAACTATTAACTGGGTTTTCTTGGCAAGATACATAAGTAGATTAGCAGGTTTTTCTTCTGCGCAGTTAATTTTAGTGTTGTCATTGTCACAGAAATCTGATCCTCTCCACCAACACCATCCCATTCTGCTGTTGCCTAGATGGGTGGTTTGTCTTGATCTGGTACCTCAGCTGAGACCTGTCCATCTTGGGAGATCCTGCCAGTAATTAAGCTACTGATGGCTTAGCCCTCCGCATCACTGACGCACACAAGCCCCACACAGCATGACAAGCTGCAAACCAGGTGAGGGACTTTCCTCTTAACTGATTCAAATATTTTAAATTCTTAATTGAGATAAGGCCTCCAAAACTAAAAACAGTGCTCTAAGTGAAGCTTCACTAACGACTTATACAATGGCATTATGATCGTCTCCTCTCTGATGATTTTGCCTCTCTCTCTGCAGTCCAGTAAAGTGGAACAGAGCTAGCACTAGAAGAGAAGGGCACAGGTAGCAATGTGCCTGAGTGGAGATTCCAAGGAGGGTTGTAGTGAGAGAGAAATGGTAATGGAACAAAAGATGGCTGCTCGGTGTGGAAAAAATTGCTTCACTGAATTACTAAGCTTGAGAATAGCCTCAGCTCTCTCATGTGAACAGAGGTACATTTGTTTAAGAAAGAAACTCTTACAAACTTGATTTCAGTCAAAAGGTAAACTAGATTCCCGTTCAAAAGGAGAGACTCAGCAACTGTACATAGGTTCCAATGCAGACAGAGTCTCAGAAGGTTTAACCTCTAAAAAGTACTGTCTTCTGAATGCCCCTTGCACCCCCCCCCCAACTTTGATATAGTTAATTTGTAACTCTGTATCATTTACATTTATTTTATCTGTAAGTCACCTTAATTTGTATATGTAGGTGAGGTATCAAATTTTTAATAAATAAAACAAAGTGAACGATAGACTTTAGGCTGAGAGCACTATAACAAGGTTATTGCCATGTTGCACGTTGATAACTACCACCCTAATTGTGGTAGGAAAATCAGGGCTTATCTTATTTCACATTGCTGTTTCTATAAATTGATAGAGGAAGAGAGAAACAGGTCTAGATATACTATAGAACTAGATGGCTAGATAGAACATCTATTTCTCTTTCTTCTCCTAACCTTCTCTCGCATTCTCTCATGCTATTTTTGCTTCCTTTGTATTTTTCATCTTATTAAAGCAGTGAAGTGCATGTCACTATAATTTTCAGAGTGGTTTTTTTTTACCATTAGAAATCATTAGTTCCAGTGCCTCAAAACAGTTTCTTCTTCTACTCTTTTGCCCAAGCTCAGAATCAGGATTGTAGTCTTTCTGCCAATTCAAGCGTTTGGGCCTCACTCTGCTCCAAAATGGGCTAGCTTTTATAGTAAAGGTCACAAGGAAAGAGTGGCTTGATTGAACTTATAATCTCCACCAAACTAGTTGTAAAGCATGTTTGGTGCTTTGATAGCTCTTATGACTTTTATATATCTTAGAAAATAAAACAAGAGTTCCTTCTCTTACAGTGTCCTTATTCACAGGTGCATATTACAAGCCTCTTAGGCTCTATTTGTGAAACAATTTTGTTATAGGTAGAAATCAGGATAAATGTTTATTAAAAAAAAGCCCTTTTTGCTTTTAGGGTTTACTCGTGTACGGAAGGGAGAGTTTTCTTTTTCTTTTTCTCTTATGATCTGTTTTTCAATCTTCACTACTTGAGAGAGGCCTGAATATGTTTTTTTTGTCTCTGGCATCTGGTAGGAATATTAAAGTAACAGATGTGTCTATCATTAATTGACACATAAAACTGCAGAGTTTTTTTTAGTGTTGTGAAATTACTGTTTGCTGTTTTATGTATAACCTGGGTCTATTTCACACCCTGACAATGTCTTCAACATGCCTGTCTAACTTGGATGGGGCATTGTGGTACATTCTGATGTACTCTTCTCACCATATGCATCGCATGGTTTAAGCCCCAAAACAGCCAGTAATCAGTGCAAGAAAAATTTGTGATCATAGCTGATAAAACATACTATCTGGTTTGACTAACAATGTGCTTAAGGGTGAGCATGTTATAATAAATGTATGATCCAGATAACTCAATAACACGCTGACCGAATTATTTCGTTTTAAATACCATGGGCCTGATACTTAGCCAGCGGAGTTGCCAAGCTATCTGGTTCCAGCAGTGAGATTTTAAGCCAGTCCTGGATTTCTGACAATCTCATTCTGATGCATTATGGGACCAGCAGCACTAATTTCAATGATAAAAAATCAGGGACTACAAATAACCGTACTGCATTGCAAGGCAAATTTTAAACCTGAACTGGCCAAAAATCTCGCTCTTGGAACTAGGTAACTTGGCAAATCTGAGTCAGTCAGCAAAGCGTATAAAGTTAAGCACCAACTGTTTAAAGCTAGACCTACAATTTATCAGGTCAAATTTTAAATTCTTAGAACCTGACATAAAAAAAAAGCTGAGCTCTTAAATTTAGGCTCCTGTGATTTAGGATTATAAATTGGCCTCTTTGAAAATGTATTAGAACTGAGTTTCTAAATTTATCCTTAAAATTTCACAAAAATCTTAAATTTAGAAGAAGAAAAAATCAGTAGAAACAAGGTAGATGTAGGGTGTGAAAAAAGTTAGAAGTTTAGTACTGATTTGCAATACTAGACTTATAAATTAGGCTCATAGGTTTAGGCCAATGAATGGCCTAAATTTATAAGCATACATTTTAAGTACACAATCAACTCTATAGAGCCTAGCACATGCTTGGTGATTGTTCAGACAAGGTAATATAGAGTTTTGGATTCAGATCCTTCATCTGTTGGGACCTGTTGGGCATATTAGAAAGGTAGTACCATTAGACAGAAAGGGAAGAAAGAGGACTGCCACTACTGTGATTACTAACAAGCTACACTGAAGATGTAGCTTGGAAAAGGTACCCCTCCAGCCCTCAGGCATGCTTTTTGGAAAGGAAGATAGTGACTGAGAAAGTAAGGGGGGAAAAAAGGACAAAATAAAAATACATTGACAAAGAAGTTTTTGTTAGCATTTACTCATTCACTTATTTGAAACAAGTGAATAAAAACATGCCAGAAGAATGTTCATTCTCTGATATGACCATCTCTCTCAAATTGTAAGCACGTGGAGGGGAATTTTAGAAGAAACATCCAAGTGCAATGTGGGATGTCTAAGCCAGAATGTCTGGGGGGAAAAAAGCAAATTGAAACAAAGAAACCTTACAAAGATGTGGATAATCAAAAATATCAACAAACCATACCAGATCTCTATCTTATCATAAGACAGAATGGGACCTCAAACACCATTGAGCTTATTAAAGTCAGATGGCCTTCTAGTATAACAGCCCTTTAAGGCCACCACTATTTATGCTCTAGAATCATCACAGGTCATTTTTATATTATAAATTGTGTGTCAAACCCCGTGATAATCTTAGTAAAAAAAACAAAGTGAACAACAATCCTACATAGCTCATGAGTTTTTAAAGCCCCATTCTATCTTCTCATAAAATACAGATCTGGAATGGTTTGTTAATATTTAGCAAAAAAAAGCAGGCACATCCTGGGGCAAACATAATTTCATAAATGTGGACGTGCCCAATATTTCAGAACCCAAATATCTAGGATAGCCTAACGGTGGGTGAGTAAGTGGACTAGGAACAGGGCAGCCAGGCTAGGCCTGCCCAAGGGCATCTTCCCCCCCCCCCCCCCCACCTCCATCTCATCTGGGAGAGGAGGTAGCAAATTGATCTTTGATGCTTTATTTATTTATTTATTTTTTTTTGTGGAAAGCAATGGCTTCAGCACCGTGTTTAAAAGCATGTTTTCATGTGCATACCCGCACAACCTGCAACTCTTGCCCCCTTCCAACGCAACTTCCTGCTCCCTCTTACAGGAACTTGTGTTGGAAGGGGCAGGTGCAGCAAGATATAAGTGTGTGCAAGTGTTGGGGCACTGTAAGAACCACTGAGGCACTGAAGTGGTAGCAGAAAGACACCAATTTTAAAAATTCTGGATGGGCGGGGGGTTCCCGTGCTGCCCTTCAGGACTTGTCACCCTGCCTTCTCTATACCCTCTAGATGTTTTTCAGCCAAAAGGAGCACTGTTCATGCCTGGAGCAGGTCTAAACCTAGACACGATGCCAGACAAGCATGACTGTTCTGAGCTAAGACAGCGGCATCCAGGTCCCTCTGAATACCCCAGCCATGCTTTCACCACACCCACTGTTAAGACTTGAACATCCTCATGCTGGGCTCTGTGCTTTGGAGGTCTTTATGCCCATTTTCAGACATCCAAAGCATAAATGGGGCTTTCAAAATGACCCCCATGGTGGAAAGTTTTTTATTTTGTGTTTTAATGCAGCACATAATTAAACTGTTGAATCTGTTGCTGGAGAATATGTTCAAGGTAACTAATATAATAAGAATTAAAAAAGGTTTGGACAAGTTCCTGGAGGAAACTTCCAAATTATTAGGTAGGAAGACTCAGGAGAGCCATTGCTTACTCCTGGAAATGAGCTATGAGATCCAGATCTACTTTTTGGGATCTGTCAGGTACTTGGAGACCCCAAGAAGCCACTGTTAGAAACAGGATGCTAAGCTCGATGGACCTTGATCGGTCTCGACATGGCTTTCATTTTCCTACATTCTTATGATTTTAATGGGGTTTTTTTTGCTGGGGTTGGGGAGTAGGGATATCCATGGCCAAAAATATCTGGTTCATTTTTGGATTTTTCCAAATATTTCCCAATGTTCAGGGATGTTTTTAAAACGTATTTCATCTTGATAGATTTTTTGTATGTATTAGAACTTTTTAACACATGCAAATTGTGGTGATTGCATCAAATTGCAGGTTTATGTGCACACAATAGATTTTGCGTGCACTGAAATTTTTTAAGGCGCCCAAACAAACCAAATATGCATTAATGAATGCAAATCTCTGCTAGGGAGATAGTGGGGCTGACAGGAGAAAAGAACATGAAATTTTATCACTATGCAAACCCAAAACACTCTGCAGACCAGACTCTAATCTTTCTGGTAGCACATACTTCCTACTTAGTTTTACATTGAAAGTCCATCTAAGAAGCATCAACTCAGCCCTAGGCATTGGTACTAATTATTTTGCTAAATACTGCTAAAGGATTAGAAGAGTTAGGAAGTTCAAAAGACTTTTTTTTCAATGTATAATATCAACATTTTATAGTTATTTAATATTCACTGCTTACTAGATCCAATAATCAAACTTAGCTAAATTGTAGCAAAATACTCACATTTCATAGGATGCTCATGTGCCGCTTATGTACCAGAAAGCTGAAATTAATTAAAAGCAATTATGGTAGATTTATTTCTTCAAGCACTAATTTGTTATTGCCTTCTAGCACTTAATCAGTATTTAATTAACACATAATAATTGTTTTATTAAATTTAAAATAAATAATTAGAACAGACTTTCCATTTACTGAATTCTATCTTGGAATACTTACTGTTCATCATAAGGATTCATTAGGTGGCATTTTTAGAATGCAGCAAGAAAACTATATCCATAGAAAGTAGTAGATATTATATGCATATTACATTCTATTTCTAACCATGCAGTAATTATAGAGTACAGAGTAAGCTTGACAGTGTTTGTTGATTCTTTCAAAATCTTTCTATATCTTTTCTGTGTCTCTATCTTCAGTTTTGAAAGCATTTACATTGAACTGAATTTAACTGTTCACAAAATAAATCATAAAGGTACTTTCTCTAAATCTCAAATGTAATAAGAGTTGATAAAAAAGTAAAGCCCAGAAACTTCTTTTGAAACATTTCTGTCACTTATTTTTTAGATCACAATTCTGACAGCATAATGGCATATGGTCCTTGGGGGGTGGGCGGGTGGAGGTTACTAAACTGTGCTAAGGCTATAACCCATGTTGTTTGCCCCTTAACATGCGTTAAAGGTCAAAAACATATGTTATTTTACCATAGTGCACAATTTCCACCACACTGAGCATTACATGCTAAGAAGATGCAAAGCATATAAATGCATGCAAAACACCTGAACCAATTAACACATCTAATGCTTATTAACATAAGCCATGTTATTCAAGAAAAAATAATGCCACTTCAAAGCTGATATCATTTTTCCTAGCTGGAAACATCAGACCTCTAACATATAGCCCGATGCTCTTGGCCTTCATCTTAAAAGGCTGGGGCCTTAAAAAAATGACAACCCTCTCCCCACCCCCCCCACCCCAAGTAGCCGGACCACTTCCCAGAAGAATACAGCCCCAATAAGCTGTCTGCCCCATCTAGAAGTGCCTCCTACCCAGGAAGACCCCACCCCCGAAGTACCCAGCTGCCGATCCCCCCTACCTCTCCTAGAGCCTCCCAGTGGTACCTTGTACATACATTGGTGGCCCAGGATTCTGGGGCAGGAGCGATCCTGGATCCTTCCCCTTCCAGCGCCGAGTTCAAAATGGCACCACTTGAACCTTAGCAGTAGTCTTGCACTACTACAACTAGAGGTCAAGCTGTCACACAAGAACATTTTCTGGCATCATTTTGAACCCCAAACTGGAGGAGGCAGGAGATATTGGGGATTGCTCCTACCCCGGAACTTTGCACCGTCTAGACCACCAGGAAATTGCAGTCCCCCAGGGGAAGGGGACTAATGAAACCTATTATTGGGACCAGAGTGCTTTCTAATTTTATTGCACCATGTCACAAAGAAACCCTTTTAAAAAATATTTTCATGCATTGCCTTAGCCAAGACCGCATAGAGTTTCTGGCTGTGGCAAAGCATGAGAAAGTCACATGAAATTACTTTGCTTAACTAAATTTCATGGAAACGGGTACTAACCAATGACAGTTTTTCTGGGTTTGTTTATTTATTACATTTATGACACACATTCTCCAATGATCTCAACAGATTAGTACACTGGGCTTTTAATGTGCACTAGGGGGCATGCTTGCTAAAGTGTGACTTGTTAGCGCACATTCGACCCCAATTTAGCATGCAAGCCCACACTAATGTTTGGGGGCATGTTCTCCTGTTTTCCTGCCAGTAGCACATTGAAACTGTGCCTCACCATGCTAAATGGCATGCTGGTGCATTCTTGCTAACTGCAACATTCGCCAATGATGCGCACACTAATCATGACATGTCATCAACAGCCACATTCTACCCATAATCTACCTAATCCCTGTCCCATCGTATGCTAATCCATTAGTGTGGGATTCTTACTGCAGTGTCTCATACTATGACGTACTTAGCTCATGGTAAATCATGTGCTAATTGTTAGCACGGTTTAGCAAACATGCCCCTAAATCAATTTAATGCATACTAAGCAATGAATTTACAAGCATTAGGCCAATTAACATACATTAAAATGTTCTAATATGCGTTAAAATATACAAAATGTTTTCATAAAAATGAATGTGTGAAATCAACTGGGAAAAAGACTAAACAAACAGAAAACAAACCAAAGGTTTTTGCCCAATGAACCCCAGCTTGGATCTTATGCATCATGTTAAACTCTGATATAGGATTTATGCCCATTTGAAAGGTATGAATCATATTTTTTTGTTTTAAATCATGTAATTTGTTAGAATGATAATTTTGGCATGTTCAGTATTTCTTACAGTACACACATTTTGATCGATCCATTGCTTAAAATTGTTGTGAATGCCTAGAGGGCCTTTTCCTAAAGGGCATTAGCTGTCAGTGTCTGTTCTGGTGCACACTGGAGATGTGCTGTGATGCGTATTGACAGCTAATGCTGGCTCTGACAGTTAACATGGGTTGATTTCCATGCTGTGAATTGTGCATCGGGATAGTACGGAGACAGGTTAGGGTTAGGGAATAGGCATGGTGAGCACTGTTCAGTTAGCGCCAGGGTAAACATCATGGGTTATGACTGCAACCTTTGCAATTAGCATGGGTTCACCTAATGCCACCCTAACAGGTCAAGTTAAGTGCACCTACTAGAGCTGTAACAAGGGCTATGCGGGCGGTGCAGCCTCACAGGGTGCAAGTAAGGAAGAGGCGCTGATATCATCATTGTGTTTCCAGGAAGTCAAAAAGAGTGAGTTACAGCACCACATGGCTGATTGAGTGGGGGGGGGGGGGCACCAGATTCATCAGTCATACAGGGTGTATTGCTTGCTTGGTACAGTCCTAGTGCCCACACTATTGGTGTGCCTTGTTAGGGCACAGGGCTCTATGTTAACCGCTGAGAATATGCTTTCCACACCCTCAACAGTTAACACGGTAGTGTTGCACCTAAAGTGCCATGGTTTTGGCACCACTGGCATGTTAAGTGAAACACTACAGTGCCCTTTAGTAAAAGGGCCTCTTAGTTTGAAAAGCAGTTACATTTTCCAAGTTTTCAAAGTTGTACTTTTTTGTGCGGCATCTCATGCCAATCCATAACTAAGCTCTGATTCAGAAAATTTTAAATTGTATAGAAGACTGCATGCCCATCCATTGAATACATTGCAGGAGGAAGAAAGGGGTTGTGCTTATGCAATCCCTTTTTGTATCTGTTTCTATAGTGAACAAAGACACACACACAGCAAGAAACAAGAATAGTCAGAGCCAAGCCAAAGCAGTTTTAATTTATATATTGATGAACATTCTCACTTCCTCTGAAATGCTTAAAAATGACTGCCATCATTGTCTAGGAGCGAGACCTGCATCTCCATGATAAAAGTCTGAATTAGATATGATTGCACTCTCAGAGACATGGTGGAAGGAGGATAACCAGTGGGACACTGTGATACCTGGATACAAACTATATCGTAATGATAGAGCTGAACAAATTGGTGGAGGGGTTGCGCTCTATGTTAGAGAGGGCATTGAGTCAGAAAGGATTAAAGTTTTGCAGGGAACAAAATTTGCTGTAGAATCTCTATGGATTGAAATTCCATTTATGAAGGGGAAGGTGATGGCAGTGGGAGTATACTATCGACCGCCTGGCCAGAATGAACAAATGGATGATGAAATGCTCAAAGAAATCAAGGAAGCTAACAAAAGCCACAACAGAGTAGTAATAATGGGTGATTTCAATTACCCCGGTATCGACTGGGACAGTGTCACAGCAGGACAAGCTAAAGAGATAAAGTTTCTAGATGAAATAAATGACTGCTTCTTGGAGCAGCTGATTCATGAACCAACCAGAGGGGAAGCCATACTGGACCTAGTCCTTAGTGGAACGCCAGATCTGGTGCAAGAAATAAGGGTGTTGGGACCACTTGGCAATAGTGATCATAGTATGATCATGTTTGATTTAATCAGTGAAGGACAGATAGTAAAGGAATCCACAGTACTACCTTTTAACTTTCAAAAGGGAGACTATGATAGAATGAGGAATATAGTTCGGAAAAAACTAAAAGGAGCGGTTCCAAAGGTTAAAGACTTACAGCAAGCTTGGGTGTTATTTAAAAATACTATCCTCGAAGCCCAGACCAGCTGTATTCCACGCATTAAGAAAAGCGGAAGAAAGTCCAAAAAACTGCCAGCATGGTTTAAAGGTGAGGTCAGAGAGGCTGTTGCTGCCAAAAGAGCAACCTTCAGGAAATGGAAAAAAGAGCCAAATGATGAAAACTGGAAACAGCACAAGCACTGGCAAGTTAAATGTAAAGCATTGATAAGGCAGGCAAAGCGGGAATTTGAGAAGAAACTTGCTACGGAAGCAAAAACACGAAATAAAGACTTTTTCAAGTACATTCGTAGCAAAAGGCCTGTGAGAGAGTCAATTGGACCATTAGATGATAGAGGGGTAAAAGGGGCAGTAAGAGGAGACAAGGCTATAGCAGAGAGACTGAATGAATTCTTTGCTTCGGTCTTTACTGAGGAAGATGTAGGGATGTTACCCAAGACTGAAGTGGTATTTAAAGGTGATACTGCAGAGGAATTGAGAGAGATATCGCTACACCGGGAAGATATATTACAACTATTTGATAAACTGAATAGTAGCAAATCACCTGGACCGGATGGTATACATCCCAGAGTGTTGAAAGAACTGAAATATGAGATTGCAGACCTGCTATTGGTAATCTGTGAACTTTCATTAAAATCATCTGTAATACCTGAAGATTGGAGGGTCGCCAACGTAACACCAATTTTTAAAAAGGGTTCCAGGGGTGACCCGGGAAATTACAGACCGGTGAGCCTGACGTCAGTACCAGGGAAAATGGTAGAAACCATCATAAAGAACAAAATTACACAGCATGTAGATAGTCACGGCCTAATGGGAGACAGCCAACATGGCTTTAGACAAGGAAGAACTTGTCTTACTAATCTGATCTGTTTTTTTGAAGGTGTGCATAAACAGGTAGACAAAGGTGAGTCGGTTGATATAGTGTATCTGGACTTTCAGAAAGCTTTTGACAAGGTCCCCCATCAGAGACTTTTGGCAAAGCTAAAAAGTCATGGGATAGGAGGCAGTGTACTATTGTGGATCGGGAACTGGTTAAAAGATAGAAAGCAGAGGGTAGGGCTAAATGGCCAATATTCCCAATGGAAAAAGGTGAATAGTGGAGTACCCCAGGGATCTGTACTGGGTCCGCTACTTTTTGACATATTCATAAATGACCTGGAAAAGGGAATAACTAGTGAGGTTATCAAATTTGCAGATGACACAAAACTGTTTAAAGTTGTTAAAACCCAAGAGGATTGTGGAAAACTGCAGGAGGATCTGGATAAATTGGAAGACTGGGCATCCAAATGGCAGATGAAATTTAATGTGGACAAGTGCAAAGTTATGCACCTAGGAAAGAACAACCCACACTATAGTTACACGATGCAAGGCTCCACATTAGAAACCACCACCCAGGAAAAAGATTTAGGAGTCATCGTGGATAACATGTTAAAACCCTCCGCCCAGTGTGCAGCGGCGGCCAAGAAAGCAAATAGAATGCTAGGTATCATAAGGAAAGGGATGGAGAATAAAACAAAGGATATTATAATGCCTCTGTATCGCTCCATGGTACGACCGCACCTTGAATATTGTGTGCAATTCTGGTCACCCTATCTTAAAAAGGACATAGAGTTATTAGAAAAAGTACAGAGAAGAGCCACCAAATTGGTGAAGGGGATGGAAGGCTACTCCTATGAAGAGAGGCTAAAAAGGTTAGGGCTCTTTAACCTGGAAAAGAGACGGCTGAGGGGAGATATGATAGAGGTCTATAAATTAATGAATGGAGTGGAACGGATAAACGTGGATTAATTGTTTACGCTATCAGAATATAGAAGGACTAGGGGACATGTAATGAAGCTACGGGGTAAACTATTTAAGACAAATAAGAGAAAATATTTCTTCACTCAACGTGTAATCAAACTCTGGAATCTGTTACCGGAGGATGTAGTAAGGGCTGTTAGTATAGCTGGGTTTAAAAAAGGTTTGGACAAGTTCCTGGAGGAAAGGTCCATAAACCGCTATTAAAAAGGGACCCAGGATATCAATGCTTGACCTAGTACAAGCACTGCAGAACCTGTGTCTTTTGGGGAAACTGCTAGGTACGTATGACCTAGATTGGCCACTGTTGGAAACAGGATACTGGGCTTGATGGACCTCGGTCTGACCCAGTATGGCATTTCTTATGTTCTTATGTTCTTTAACAAACAAAAAACTAAACCAGTCATCCACCTCTGCCCTTGAAGGACTCACTGGTAAACAGTAGCTGAAATGTTTCTGCGTTCACTCAAAATATCCGAACCATCTGGCCCTATGGCATTTATGAGACAGTGAAAAGAGATTTAAAAAAAAAACCCTGGTGTCCTTCTCCTGAGAAAGAAACACAAATTTGTTCTACAAATTTTCAAAAAATGTTTGCTTCAGAAATTAAATGTGCTATTTCTTAATGGATTTGATACGCTGAATTCACATATGATAGTGAAATTGGTCAATTTGCTCCTGTTTCTATATGTTGAAGAATCAACATTTTAAACTATGTATGGTGAAAATCGAGCCTAAATCCTTAGATGTAAATCAAAATCTTATTACAAATGAAACTTTGCACAATAACAAGCATGTTTTTATAATATAAAGTTCATAATTACTCCTCTGTTTCTTCTAAGTACGTTTATGTCTGCAATTTAACTTTCATTAAGAACATTTGTAAGTACATTCTAGCAATTTTTGTTCTCATTCAGTGTTTTCATGACTCTTCCTGATCTGTTTCTTGTACTGAAGCAATGGAATATCCCTTGTCACTGTCCAGCAGTAGTCTGTAAGCATTGATGGACTCCATTTACCCTGATACCTGTTTTCCATGGCTGGAATGTCTTGGTGAAATCATTCTCCATGTTCATCACTTACTGCTCCGCAATTTTGTGGGAGAATATCTAGATGAGAGTGTAGAAAATGAATCTTTAAGGACATGTTGCAACCAATGTTTTTGTATGCCTTGAGAAGATCTTGAACAATCTCTTGGTAATTATTTTCTTTGTTGTTTCCAAGAAAAGTTTGTGTCACTGATTCAAATGCTATCCATGCAGCCTTTTCCTTTCCACGCAATAAACGAAGAAATTTGTCATCTTGAAGAAGTGCATGAATCTGAGAGCCAACAAAAACTCCTTCCTTAACTTTGCCATCACTCAGTCTAGGAAATTTACCACTAAGATACCTGAAAGCAGGTTTAGTTTTATCCATCGCCTTGACAAAGTTTTTCATTAGTCCCAACTTGATGTGCAAGGAAGGCATCAAAATCTTGTTGCTGTCTACAAGTGCTGGAAACAACATTTTTGCTTCCAGGATCCAGTGACTGACGGAGTGGCCAGTCCCTTTTGATGAAATGACAGTCTCTAGCACGACTATCCCATTCACACAGGAAGCAGCAGTACTTGGTGTATCCACCCTGAATACCAAGCAAGAGGGCCATTACATTGAAGTCACCAGAGATTGACCATAGATGTTGATCATAGTTTATACATTTCAAAAATTGTTTCATATTGTCATAAGTCTCTTTCATAAAAGCTGCATGGCCAATAGGAATTGATGGTAGCAAGTTGCCATTATGCAGCAATACAGCTTTAAGACTTGCTTTGGATGAATCAATGAAGAGCCTCCAATCATCTGCATTGTAATTCATATTGAGAGCTGCCATTAAACCTTTTACGTTGTTGCATGCAGCAAGATCACCTTCTTTGAAAAAGAATGACACCAAGTCTTTCTGATGGTCCCGGAAAAAAGAAATTAGAACGTCACCAGCCAGAAGATTCCACTGCTGTAGTCTGGAACCCAAAAGCTCAGCTTTATTCTTCGGGAGATCCAAATCCCTGACAAGGTTGTTCAATTCACCTTGCGTTATGAGGTGTGGCTCATTAGCAGTGGCCAGAAGAAACTCTGGATCACGTGAGGTTGACGGTTCATGACTACAAACTTCTTCTTCTTCCTCACTTGATTCTAATGATAATGATTCTGTCATTTTGGGAATCGGCAACCCTTCTCCATGAGGCACTGGGTGTATTGCAGATGGAATGTTTGGCTATTGCACAGTCCACTTACTCTTTCTGGATATGCCTTTCTGTATTGGAGGAACCATGCAGAAGTAGCAACTGTTGATGTGATCCGTGGGGTCTCTCCATATCATTGGAACTGCAAAAGGTATTGATTGCCTTTTCCCATTCATCCATTGCCTGAGATATGTTGCACATGTATTGCAGCAAATGTGTGGTGCCCAGCTCTTATCCTGATCTCCTATTCTGCAGCCAAAATATAAGTTGTAGGCTTTCTTAATTGCCATAGTCATATTCCGTTTTTGTGATGTAAAAGTCACTTCACCACAAATATAGCAGAAATTATCTGCATTATTAACACAAGTAAGATGCATCGCCGAATACGCTGTGATTGACCTATCGGCATAAAATAATGCAAAATAATTAAGTTTTAATTTTTCTGTGACTAATACACCTTAAGATTTATACTGTCAAGTGATGCAAATTTAAATACTGATTGCATCATCTGGTTTTGGACAGATATTTCCATTGGTTGCAAGTAGAGATTATGCAATCTCACGCAAATGTTGCATAATACACAGTTAATGGCCCCTAATGACTAATTAATAGCATATAACTTAGCAACTAGACCTAATCAGCCATTTTCATTATGATTTCCGTGTTCAGCCACCTTAAATTAGTTTAGAACAGCTGCTTTCGTGTCCGAAGCATTTTGGCTGTTGAACAGTGAAATCTATGGGCATGCTGGTACAGGTCTGCCAACATATTAGCTATCATAAACTTATACATAACACGAGCATGTTTCAATGCTATTTTCATAAACAAAACAGTGCTCTATTGGTGGAAATGGTCCTTTTATTCACAGTAAGTAGAGGTATTCCCAGTGATGAGTTTGGGAGAGGTTTACATTTGTCCACATGATTAGAAAATTCAAAGATATGTGAATTTCATGTGAAGAAACTCTGCACCACCACAAATAAGGGGTATAAATGTGTATTCCTAGCTTTTCCGGGGTAAATTCAAAGTAAAAGTGCATGTGTAGTTTTACTTTGAAAAGCCAGCAAAGTTTGCATAGCAAGAACTATGCCTCTACTTTTCACTAATGGAAAGCCATTTTAAATGACTCCCCTATTGAAAAAAAGATATTGTGTGAGGTAGAAGTTGTTGTTTCTGATATGTCTTCAGTAGCAAACATTTTATCCGTTTTATCACAGAAGGAGAGACTTCATTTGAAAGAAAGATCTGCAATGAGGGGGCATAGGATGAAGGTGAAAGAGACTTTTTAAGTAATTTGCAGAAATGCTTCTTTACAAAAAGAGTGGTAGATGTGTGGAGTAGTCTCTCAGTGAAGTTAGTAGAGACAAAGACCGTATCTGAATTCAAAAACGTATGAGACAAACACAGACAATCTCTAAAGGAAAAAAGGGACTGTAGAGCTTAGTAGTTGGCATGGTAGTGCAGAATGGGTTGGCCGTATGTTTCTATTTTTGATCACTCCCACACTTCACAAACTTTACAATCTCAAGCACTCTTAACAGCCAAAGAATTGACTCTAGCAAGCATGGGGTTTTATTTACTATGCTGTGTTATGGCAATAATGCATATTATTTGCTAAAAACACAGCTTCACAGAAGAAATTTTTATTGCCACACATGTTGAATAATCATGAACAGTTAAGCATGCAAATGCATGCCAAGCAGCTCATAATTATGCAAAATGAATAATGCAGCTTGTGGTAGATTCCACAAGCTGCTCTTCATAGAAAGCAAACACCTTTTGAAGCTGGTGCTCCCAAGGAGCAAGTCAAAAAGGGCTAAGATGGTAAAATAATTGCCCCATAACCCTGAACCCTACAAACATTTCTCAAAGTACTCACAATCCTTTTGGTACAAATACAAAATGCAATGTATGCCTTTGAATTGAGGATGACTCCTGGTGATCCAGAAGCTCCTGGGTTTTCTTGACAGTGTGACCGGAAGGAGATTGCCGGGCCTTTCTTCTGAGGCAATGGACAATTTCCTCCACAAAGTACCAGATCAGCCCCAATTGCTTTCCCCATAATATATCCAGATTGCATCTTTGGTGGTCCTATTCAGGTGAATAGACCAGCTGAAACTTGTATGAGTCATTCACTTATCTTACGTGGCAGCCATCCATTTGACTATTGACCTCAACATTTATACAGTACATATCTTCATCCTCCCACATCACTGGGCACATACACAAATCAGAATGCTTCCAGCAAAGAATTTGTCATATTTGCAATTTTGCTTTTGACTACAAGGTAGTACATCTATTATATGTTGTTCCAGAGTACTGATCTTACAATATTGATCTTCAGCCAGAAAGCTATGTTCCTCTAGGAGTTCATTCATTATATCTTACTGAAAGTAACATTAATAAAAATATAATTATTTGGGGTTTGGAACATGAACTTGATGAGTACTTCTTGATTTTCTGTAAAAACAAGTTAGATATTATTTTCTTGTGATGTTTTGATTAAAAATGAAACCAGAAATTTCAATGACATTTCTTGTTTGGCTTCATTTTCAAAATTAAGACAGCCCCAGCAGATAAAAAGGAACATTCTGAATTTTAAAAAGTTATCTGGGCTTCTGGCCAAGTTCCCACACTCCATCTTTCAGCTTCTCAGCCCATTTGTTGGTCTTCTCAAGACATAAATGATTTTCAGTCACTCTTACCCTACAGATACTGTTTTTCATATTGGTGATGGCCAGCATGTGGCTGTGCCAATTTGATTTTTTTTTCTGTACAACAGAATGACCTCATCCTTTTTAGCTTGGCTGGTTCCATTTTGTAGTATGGAAACATTTCAAAATTGCTAACATTCATTATGAGAAACAGGACTGTTAGGGATTTCTTTGAAGTCCAAGAGGATCGGATAAAGGCAGTGTGAGGGAAAGACATAAACCTAAAGGGATTTTTTTTCCAAAATTTAGATCCCTTTTTTTTCAGCAGGGAGAGAGATATGGATCTGTCATGTCTTTCTTTTTATTTTGTTCTGCATTTCTTTATTTCCATTTTTTTATTTTTGTAAACGTGAAATGTCCACACTTGCATTGTACTCACAACCAAAACCATTTCCAGAATTAAGAAAGCATGAAGCTCACAAAACAGAAAAACTTCATTCAAATATCCCACAAAATGGTAGAGGATTTTTATAGGGTTATCATATAAATCTAAGTATTATAATTCTAAAAAGGAGAAAAAAGGCTCTCGGACAGATTGAGCTCATTTGGCATAGGCATAAAATATTTCAACCTTAGCAATTTCTCCTTGCATCAACGATCCTCAAAAAAACTTCTTTTACTGTTCAACATTTTCTTGAATTGTAATTTGTTGAATATTAAATAGTAGTGTTACTTCCAACAGGTAGAATGCCTCCTCATCCCGCATAGCATGTACCAAGCATTCTAAAAAGTCTAGTCCCACATACAGATGCAAATATTTTATTTATTTATTTATTTATTTAATGGTATTTCTATCCCACCTTTTCCTTTAATCAAGGCGGTTACACAGCAAACAATCAATTGAATTGTAATTGGGTTCAAGGTGTGCATATAATGTACAGTGAATTGAGCCAGGATATCAATGCTTGAACCAATACAAGCATTGTGGAACCTGTGTCCCTTGGGGAAACTGCTAGGTACGTATGACCTAGATTGGCCACTGTTGGAAACAGAATACTGGGCTTGATGGACCTTGGTCTGACCCAGTATGGCATATCTTATGTTCTTATGAGCGTGTGTGGGTGTGTTGATTAGTGTGCACTATTTACATCATGAGCTTTATACAGGTACATGTGCGCTATTTACATCATGAGCTTTATACAGTGAATGTGCAAAGAGCATGCGGGTAAGTTGTTAGTCCATGGTTGGAAATACGACATCATAGCAGATATACTACCTTGTTGCACTTATCTGCTTGAGGATTATTGATTCAAAGAGCACTTGCTAAGGCTGAAATATTTGATGCCTTTGCTAATTGAGCTCAATCTCTGCCCGAAGAACAAATCAGTCAGTACTAAGGGGAATCAAACTTAAGCTTTCCTTAGAAGCTCAGATGACAAGACTTTGACTTTCATACTTTGGACACATCATGTGAAGAAAGAGATCAATGGAGAAAGACATAATGCTTGACAAGGTAGAAGGTCACCATAAAAATGGAAGGCCGGCAGAGATGGATCGATACAATAACAGCAGGCAAATGAACACCACCAACACTCTATCAACTGAACAAAGTTTAGGTCAACTATCCAGAGGATCGCCATGAGTCGACACAGACTTGACGGCACTTAACAACAGCAAATACTTAGATTTACATGATAACCCTATAAAAATCCTCTTTACCATTTTGTGGGATATTTGAATTACGTTTTTCTGTTTTGTGAGCTTCACACATTGCGACACAATAGCACATTTCCCTTTCCTCCATTTGCAGACTCAAGCACGTCTGTGTGGAGTATTAGGAAAGAACAACCAGGGTTAAATGTGTCTCAGTAGGGTAGCTTCATAAGTTGATTAGGGAAAAGGTTATGGGACCTTGATGGTGTTTGTGAAGTACATGTGTCAATCATTGGTACTATGTGTATATTTATTTCTATAGGGAAAGTTTAGTTGTGCATATATATGTACAAGGACTGGGATATGTATTGTCAGATGGGTGAGTAGGTAGATGTATTGGGGCATTGAGGGTATGGGTGGGTATTGTGTTGGAGTGGGAGAGAAGTGACAGGGAGTCAGTGTTTATGAGTATGTCAGGGAGTATGAGGGAGTATTTATGTATATATGGGTAACTCAAAAACTGTATATTGAGTGTACTAGAGTGAGTATTGTGGATATTGGGTGGTCTGTGTGTGGGTGTGCATGTGGGTGTATCATTGGGTGAAGGGTGCATCTTTGGCTATGGGCATGTAGGCTTCCTTTACACCTGGATGCTCCCATATGGTCACTCCTTGTCTCTCCTACTCCCCTGCATTTTCCTTCTCCTTTTCCTACCACCATTTCTTACTATTCCATACTACTCCTTGTTCTGTCCAATCTCTCCCTTTTTATTTTTCCCTGCATTCCCTGCCACTCTCCTCCCTCCTTTTATTAGTACTGTCTCTTTTTACATGCTGCCCTTCTCCCTTTGCCCTACCTCCTCTCTTTTTCCACTTGTTCCCTCTCCACTCCTTAAATATACCACCTATTACCTTGGCCCTAATTCCTCCAATCTTTGCCTTGGCCTTGGTAGTATTGTTCTCATTCCAGATGGGGCTGAGTCCCCATTGGCCCATCACCAATAGCCTCCTTTGGGGTACTTGATTGTGGGTCCTAGTTTCCCATGTTACAACAGCTCACTGCTTCTTCCAGTGCTTTCCCTACATATCTGTTTGTGTATGCACAAACTAATGGTACAGATGGACAAACAGACAGACCAAAAGATGGCCCTTCTCCAACAGGTACTACTGTTTAAACGTAATGCACTAAACAGTGCCAATCATCTAGGATCATTTAGAGCCTGCTGTTGGTGGTGTTCATTTGTCTGGTTCAACATTCCTATCTTCAAAGAAGGCTGCATTGGCAGAGGATTTGCCTGGACCTTCTAAAAGAGTATCATCCATGCAGGAAGAAAGCTTTTGTGCTATGAATCCTGACAATATAGACAACATTTTATGAAGGCTTATGAACTGACAAAAGAGCCTAGGGCTGATTAGGTTTGGAAATGCCTTAAAATAAGTGAATCTGATGTTATTTCTCTTTCTGTGAGCAGAAGACAGCCTTCGGTTTTCACTAAGATGCAGCAGCCGCCAGATAATAAAAGGAGTCACAGATGGACACATAATGAAGATTGTGACGTAGAAGCCTCTCAAGATGCTATGGAAACAGATAGTGATCCGGTGGAGAGAACCGGTACTGCAAGAGAATGCAGGATTTTCTCTTCAGAGAGAAAAAACACAGAGCTAATCAGGAACCACACCTCACCTCAAGGAAGGAGAAAAGCCAAGTCCCTGATTGGGCACGCCCAAGCAGGAGGCGGGCAGTGCAGTACACAGGCAGCTTGTTAAGCACTCAGAAACAGAAAGAGTCAGATTTTGATTCGGATTTGAAAGAAGACGACGAGGAGGAAGAGTTGGAGAGAGAGCAATTAGGCAGCTGTGATCCAC
Source organism: Ichthyophis bannanicus (assembly GCA_033557465.1). Classification (NCBI taxonomy): domain Eukaryota; kingdom Metazoa; phylum Chordata; class Amphibia; order Gymnophiona; family Ichthyophiidae; genus Ichthyophis; species Ichthyophis bannanicus. Next base: position 233,638,268 of record CM066034.1, on the reverse strand, counting down.
TAAGGAGAAGACTGGACTCAGGAAGCAAGTACCTGGGAGACTCAGGGGCAGGGAGAATCTTCTGTGACCAGAAGGATTCAGGAGCACTAAGAGACCCAAGGCTACAGCACAGGCTTCTAGAGGACCAAGCAGAACCTTGGAACCAAAGGCAGAGGGACAGTGAAATACCCTGGAGAAAGCCACAGCACAAGGTACACAGTGAGTTGAAGCAGCTAGCAAGTTTAACATTGGGAAGCCAGAAAGAGTAAAGGCTAACGTTAAAAGCCAAGACAAAGTCAGACAACATGGTAGCAATTGGTTGCAGTCTGAAAAGCATGTAAGTAGCCTAGGCTATTCTCATAAGCCAGCAGAAACTTATAGTAAGAGAACAACTGACTCTTATTATAGAGACGTGAGCCAAGAGAAGCCTGACCATTCTACTTTTAACACACTGTTGAGAAACTCTCCACTCACAGCTGAAGTTTTAAACCCAGCACTTACGTTTAGTGATAAGTGGGGGAAGGATAATTCAAACACGCAGAACTGTTGTCCTAGTAAAAGCAGCATTGCTAATTATCAAGAGATAAGCAGTTTAAACAAACAGTTACCTGAAGGAGGAAGACATTATCAGCTTAGCCCAGGAAGAACGCAGGCTGAATTGCTTCTTAAAAATTTCAGAGAGTTCCTTGAAAGCAGGGCAGTTTCTTCCTCTAATGTAGCACAGCCCACAAACAGCTGTGAAGAGGAAATGCCTTTAGTTTCTTCTCTACCGTTCACAGAGCGAGACATGCCAATGGACTGTTCAGCTTGTATCATTGAGAAGGACATTTAATTGAAATGCTGTACAAAGTTATATGAAGCAATATAACAGAAGTTGCTGTATTGATTCCTATGCTGAGAGCTTATCAGAAGGGAATAAGTCAGAGCATAATTGTCTGCATACCAGAAGAATTGCTGTTTGCCAAAGTTTGTTTCTTCCGTTAGTGGAAAAGGGTCACATGACAACTGAATGTGATCACAGAAGATAATGGACATTTAGCCTAGCAGTGCAATACCTTGTTTTGGTTTCTCACTCTTGTTTTGTGCTATTATACTTTATTTGCGTCTGTTTGCACTTGAACTGCAATGCGGAAATAAACCTCAAAGAAATTTTCTTTGCCTGCCTTACTACTTGAGCGCACACAACTACAATTCTCAACCCTGAAGGGCATTAAAGGCCACCCCCTCCTGAAACCCTCAAGGTCCAGGGAGCGGGTGAGTGGAAAGATGCAACACATTTTTCTGAAATAAATTCCAGTTCATTTTCAAATTAATATGATTTAGTTTTACGTTCTTCCACCTCTGGGTCAGATTCAGATTTTGGATCCTCTTCCAGATAGTGAAGAAAACGTGGAGCTAGCAAAGGTTACAAAGGTGGCATTAAAGTGCTTAAGAAGAAAACCTCTTCAAAATATTCAAAGAATAATTTGGGAATGGTATGGGCTTCTGAAAAAGAATTTGCTAGATATTCTAACAGAAAGGGGAATTCAAAAGTAGGGAAGAGAGCTCTGATGGTTATGTAGGGGAGCATAGCACAGTTAGGAGTGATCTGCTCAAGAAACAGTTTGGGGGGGGAGATACATTTGGCATAATCATATAGGCTCATAGATTGTTGCACATGATTAAATTATGATATAAAATTTAGACTGTATGAAGGCAACCGAGGTGTGAAGATTGGTAGAAGACTCAACAATCTTCGCTATGCTGATGATACCACATTACTGGGAGAAAGTGAAGATGATCTGAAACGTTTGCTTCTCAAGATAAAGGAACATAGTCTTAAAATGGGTCTGCACCTTAACATTAAGAAGACAAAAGATCCTGACAACTGGCAAAATCAATAAGTTCATTTTTGATGGAGAAGAAATTGAAATAGTTGACTTTAACTTACTTGGATCAACAATCAACAAAGAAAGGACCAGCAGTTGAGAAATCCGGTGACATATTGCTCTTGGTAGAATGGCTGTGAAGGACATAGACAAGATTCTCAAGAACAGAGATGTCACTTTCCATACAAAGATTCACCTTGTCCAGGCCATGGTATTTTCAATAACGTCATATGGATGTGAAAGTTGGCAATGAAAAAGATAGACAGCAAGAAAACTGATGCCTTTGAATTATGGTGCTGCCAATGAATACTATGTATATCATGGACTGCCTTAAGAACAAACCAGTCAGTACTAGAGGAAATCAAACCTAAGCATTACTTAGAAGCTGAGATGATAAGACTTCGACTTTCATACTTTGGACACATCATTCAAAGAGAGAGATAGTTAGAGAAAGACATAATGCTTGGCAAGGTAGAAAGTCACCACAAAAGAGGAAGGCCGGCAATAAGATGGATCGATGCAATAACAGCAGCTATGGATACCACTCTATCAACAATCAGCCACTTGGTTGAAGACCGAACAAAGTTTAGGTCAACTATCCAGAGGGTCGCCAGGAGTCAACACTGAATCGACAGCACTTAATAACAACAAAATTTAGAAAGACTATGACAATAATTTGTCTGTTTCTTGGAAGCATAGTGGTTTTAATCAAATTTCCAAAGGGATGACTTTTCAGATGCCTTTAAATATTTTGAATTCTGGTAGTTATTACTACTACTTCTACTGACCATTTATATAGCACTACAAAGCATACACAGCTCTGTACAGACACATATAAAAGATGGTCCCAGCTCATTATAGCTTACAATCTAATCAAGATAGACAGTACAATAGATAAAAATAAGGGTAAAATAGGGAAAGGTAAAGAGACACAAGGAAAACGGGATCAGGATCCAAAAGCAGCCTCAAAGAGGTGAGCCTTTTTCATGGATTTGAAAAGGGAGAGAGATGGAGTCTGATGTAATGACGTGAGTAGTTTGTGAAAGGATCAAAGTCTGGAGTTGGCAGTGGAAGAAAAGGGCATAGAGGGGAGAAGGCCAGTAGAAGAGCGGAGTTCATGAGGATGGGTGTATGGACAGAAGAAAAGTAATGAGATGTAGTAGAATGAATGCATTTATAAGTCAGATAAAGAAGTTTGAATTGGATATGGAAACAGAAGGGGAGCCAATGAAGTGACTTGAGAAGAGGGGTTATATGAGTATATTTGGGCTGGTGAAAGATTAGGCATGCAGCAGAGTTCTGAATAAATGAAGGGGAGATAGGTGATTCAGAGGGAAACCAGCAAGAAGGAGGTTGCAGTAGTCAAGATGGGAAGTGATAGAAGAGTGGATAAGTGTTTCAATGGTGTTCAGAATGGAAGGGGTGAATTTTGTTAATGTTATAGAGAAACAGGTTTTAGCTATCTGTTGGATATGTCGGAGAAGGAGAGGGAGGAGTCAAAGATGACCCCATGCTTTCAGGCTAAGGAAACAGGAAGTAGAAGAGTGCTAACTACAAAGATTGAGAAATGAGGAAAGGGGAGGAGGGTTTAGGGGAAAAATTAAGAAGTTTGGTTTCGGCTATGTTCAATTTCAAACAGCCGTGAGGCATCCAGGTGGTAATGTCAGATAGATAGGCAGGCAGAGACGCAGGTCTGGAGTGTCAGAGAAATAGCAGGTGTAGATAGGTAGATATGAGAGTCATCAGTATAAAAATGATATTGAAAACAATGGGAGGAGATGAGAGCACTAAGGGACTGGAAATAGAGAGAGAGAAAAGCAGAGGACCCAGAACAGACCCTTGAGGTACACCAATTGAAAGTGGGATAGCAGTAGAAGAAGAATCACCAGAACAGACACTGAAAAAGTGATGGGAGAGATAAGAACAGAACCAGGGCAGCACAGAGCCCCTAAAACTAAGTGAGGACAATGTGTCGAGGAGAAGGTAGTGGTTAACGATGTCAAAAGCAGCAGAAAGGTTAAGAAGAATGAGGATTGAGTAAAGGCCCTTGTATTTAGCCAAGAACAAGTTGCTGGAGACTTTGGCAAGTGCCGTCTTAGTTGAATGTATGGGAAGAAAGCCAGATTAAAGTAGATCAAGTAGGACTTGAGAGGATAGGAATTCAAGGCAATGGCAGAGGACTGCATGTTCGAGAAGTATGAAAATGAAGGGACGAAGGGAGATGGGGCGATAATTATGGCAAGTAGGCTAAAGTGAAGGTTTCATGAGGAGAGGTGTGACCACAGCATGCTTGAAGGACTGTAGTTGTGGAGAGTAAGAGATTGAGAATATGTGAGATGGAAGGGATGACAGAGGAAGATATGGAGTTAAGGAGATGTGTGGAGATAGGATCAGAGGAGCAGGTAGTAAGTTTAGAGGAGGAAAGAAGATGTGAGATTTCCTCTTCAGAGATCATAGGAAAGGATGAAAGAGGTTACAGAGATTGAGGGGGGGGAATTGGTATTGAAGAGGGGCTGAAGCTGATATCATGGGGAACTGGAGTGCAATCTTGTGGACTTTGTCATGGGAATAGTTGGCTAGGGTTTGGGCAGAAAGAGAAGGAGAGGTTGGAGGAAGAGGCATCTTGAGGAGAGTTTAGAGTTGAGAAGAGATGATGGGGTCAGAGGCAAGATAGTCAGATGGACATAGTAGTTTTGTTTGGCAAGTGCTAATGCTGACTGGAAGCATGAATTTGAAGTGAAGAAAGTCAGAAAGGGAGTGGGATTTGAGCCAATTACATTCAGCTAAGCGGGTAAAGGAGCGTAGATAGCGGATAATTGAAGACAGCCAGGGCTGAGGTATAGTGCATCTCTCAGGATGTGGGATGGGTGGAGCAAGAGTATTCAGAGCAGAGCAGAGAGTATTATAGGAAGCTATAGCCTCATCAACAGACTTAGAAGGTGGAGGAAAAAGGTGATGAGAGAATAGCGGAGAGAACCAGAGAATTGATAGCATGAAGATTCCTGAAAAGGTAGGAGGAGACCGGGCAAGATTGAGGCAGGGCATGATGAAGAGTGAAGCTTAGCAGGTGATGATCAGATAAGGGAAGAACTGAGGTATGGAAATTGAAGGGTAAACAATCAGAAAAGAAAACCAGGTCAAAGCAGTGCCCGTGCTGATGGCTGGTAGCAGAAGAGCTTATCGAGCAGTGACCGTGCTGATGGCTGGTAGAAGAAGAGCTTAGAAGCTATATTCTGATACCCTTCTCTCAGGCCCCCTCCCCTGTCCAACACTTCTTTGGAGTTGTAAAACAATGTTTTAGGATGTTTAATAGAGGACAGTGTACATGGGACCCTTGCATGTTCCATCATGCTTGTTCCAGCTGTGGGAGGAGGGAACATTCAGTGTCATAGGGTTTGAGTCAGGTTAGAGACTTTATGCCATGACCCTTATCTATTAATACAAGAAGTACTGCTTATTTCTAAAATGCTACCAATCATACACAATTGTATACAGACATATAGAAGAGGCAGTCCCTGTTCTATAGAGCTTAAAATCTAGCCAAGACAAACATACTTGACAAACAATTGATTCAAAGAAATGTATCGCAGAGAAGAGAGTCAAAAATGTATCACAGAGAAGAGAGTCAAAAAGGTGGTATTTGAACATCTGTCATATCACCTCTATCCCGCCTTTCCTTAAGTCTGTTATAAAGCATATGAGGACAAAGACCACTAGCCATTTTAGTAGCCACCCTCTGTACTGACTCTAACCAGTTTATATATTTTTGAATGTGCGGTCTCCAAAACGTTCACACAATACTCCAAATGAGGTCGCACAAAAGACTTATACAAAGGCACCATCACCTCATTTTTTCTGCTGGCCATTCCTCTCCCTATACACCCAAGCATCCTTCTAGCTTTCGCTGTTGCCTTTTCTACCTTTTTAGCTACTTTAAGATCATTAGACACAATCACGCCTAGATCCTGCTCTTCTTTTGTCATCCCCTATACTATACCACTCCCTTGGATTGCTGCAGCCCAAATGGATGATCTTGCATTTTTTAACATTAAATCTCAGCTGCCAAATTCTAGACCACTCTTAAAGCTTACTGAGATCCCTCCTCATGTTATCTACACCTTCCTGGGTATCATCTGCAAAGAGGCAAACCGTACCCGACAGCCCTTCTGCAATTGTCACTAACAAAGATGATAAAAAGAATCAGACCAAGCACAAATCCCTGGGACACACCACTGGTAACTACCTCCTCAGAGTGAGTTCCATTTACCTGTACCCCTTGTTGCCTCCCACTCAACCAATTTCGAACCCAAGCAGTAACTTTAGGGACCATCCCTAGGGTGCTCAGTTTATTTATAAGTGCCTGTGCAAAACGATGTCAAAGGCTTTACTGAAATCTAAATACACTATATCTAGGGCTCTCCCTCAGTCCAACTCCCTGGCCACCCAGTCAAAGAAATCAATCAGATTTGTCTGACAAGACCTGCCTCTGGTGAATCCATGCTGCCTCGGATCCGGTAATCTGTTGGACTCCTGAAACCTCACTGTTTTCTCTTTCAGCAGTGCTTCCAATAATTTACTCATCACTGAGGTTAAACTAACCAGCCTGTAGTTGTCAACCACATCTTACTTCCGCTTTTGTGCAAAGGGACTACATGTGCCTCTCTTCAGTCCTCTGGCACCACTCCTGACTCCAAAGAGGCATTGAAAAGGTTAGTCAGTGAAGCTGCTAGAACGTCCCCAAGTTCCCTCAGTATTCTCAGGTGTATCCCATCTGGTCCCATTGCTTTTTGTACTTTAAGTTTAACTAGTTTCTCATGAACACAGTCTTCTGAAAATTGTTCAAGATTTTCCTCACTTCTGTTCCTGTTTATGGACATTTTCTGAGGTCCTGCTCCTGGTTCTTCATCTGTGAACACAGAACAGAAATATTTGTTAAGCAATTCTGCTTTATCCTCATCAGTTTCTGGCCATATTTCTGTATTCTGCTATTATAGGCCCAGTTTCTTTTCTTAGCTTCACCTCCAGCAAGGAAGACCATCTTTTGTATTACTTCAGGTATGTCTATCTTTTGACACGTCACTTAGGATTTCTTGAACTTTGTATTCTTCCCTAAATATTTGGCTCCCAAATGTAAAGTCGTAGAAGGATAAGCCTCATTTGTTGATAGCCTCATCCAGGATCTAGGCCTTAATATTATTTGCCTGGAGGAAACTTGGCTCACTGATGCTGGTCTACTCTACCTAAGAGGCCAATGCAGAATGCCGGTGCAGAAGTCACACTCTATCAACCTTTTTACACCTATTTCCAGTGCACTGATATCGTGCAACTTCAGCATGTGGATGGAGAAAGGGGATCAAATGCAAATTAGCCATTCGTTAAACAGTGCACAAATGGTAGCGTTAAGCTAGAAGAGCAAGCCAAACACATGCATACAAGAAGTTGGCGCTAGTTTGGCATACTATCCCAGAGAAATGGGCACCACATGGCTAATATGACCTGGTGAAAAGCGGTATATAAGCACGGCTAAATAAATAAATATGTATATTTATTTTATTTATTTATTTAACCAGTTTTATATACCACCTTTTCCTTCAATCAAAGTGGTTTACATGTAACTAAGTTGTGCACATTTATGGGGTTAGGGCAAGGATAGGTACTTGTGGAGGAATGGGTACTGGGGGAGGTAAATACAACCTTGACAATTTACAATTTACTGATAGAGACCGTTGCTTGTTGTTTGCAATCACATTCATTGCTTGATTTGTAGGCTCTGGGAGGGTCCATAGTATTATACAAATAGTATGGTCTTGAGCATACATTTGAAATCCTTTATGTCGCTCATGGCTCTCATGCTGTCAGATAGGTTGTTCCATAATTCTGGTGCCCTTCTGGATGTTGTCTGATTTGTTTTTTGGTATTCTGGTGAGGTGGCTATCTTGTAATCCATGATAGTTCTCAGTGGTCTCATGCTGGTGTGTCTGGTTATTACGTTCTGGAGGGCATTAGCTGATGTGTTGTTAATGATTTTGAAAATGTTTAAAGTCACCTTGAATCTTGTGCGAGCTTGTATGGGCAACCAGTGGAGGTTCTGGAGCACTGGAGTGATGTGTTAAATTTAGAACCCAGCAGAGAGCTTGTAGTTTAAATTTCATAAGAAGTTAGAGCCTAGCAGCAGCTAAGAGCTATAATTTAAATCAAATCAGAATTTAGCTTACCTCAGCAGCACAAGACAGGGTACTGTGTAGCAGCCCTCTTTTAATAAGTGTTATTTCCCTCCCCTCACCCACCCACCCCTGGGATAATCATAGCTTTATAGGTACTTACACATCTTAAAAGACAGGAGGTGCTTTCAGGTGAAGCTCATTACCCAAATCAGTCATACACTAAGGACCTGAGATTAATTAAGCTTCAGGTGAACAAGGTATATTAAACGTATTAGGTACAGTTTTATTGGTATAAATACCCATAGCAACCCCTAGTAAGTAAGAACTTAAAGATCTAGGCACAAACTTAAAACTAAGATGCAGACAGCAGTCCAGCAGCGGGATGGGGGCTTTCCAGTCTTTTGCATTCAGTGTCGCATTTATGATTTTCTCCCAGTTGGTGAGAGGTCTTACATGTGCACTAGGTGCAAGGAGCTCTTTGCTCTCAGGGAACAAGTCCGTTCTCTAGAGGCTAAAGTAGCAGACTTGGAAAACATAAGACAGACAGAGAGGTACATAGACGAGACCTACAGGGATATAGTCCTGAAGTTCCACCTCCAGTTTGGCAGCACCCCTGTTGCCATGGAGGAGAGAGGTCACGTGACAGGAGAGCATCACCCTGGTGTGGCAGGAAGTGATCCTGTAACTAGGACCTGTCCTCCAGGTGATGTAAAACCCTCTCGCACCGAGGAAGTTTCTCCAGGGCCATGTGCCCATGAGGGAAGGGTTAGGACAGCCGTTATAGTTGGTGATTCGATCATTAGGCATGTAGATAGCTGGGTGGCTGGTGGACGTGAGGATCGCCTGGTAACATGCCTGCCTGGTGCGAAGGTAGCGGACCTCACGCACCACCTAGATAAAGTCTTAGATAGTGCTGGGGAGGAGTCTGCTGTCTTGGTACATGTCGGTACCAATGACATAGGAAAATGTGGTGGGGAGGTTCTGGAGGCAAAATTTAGGCTTTTAGGTAGGAAGTTGAAATCCAGAACTTCCATGGTAGCATTCTCCGAAATGCTTCCTGTTTCACGCGCAGGACCCAAAAGGCAGGCAGAGCTACGCAGTCTCAATGCGTGGATGAGACAATGGTGCAGAGATGAGGGTTTTGGATTTGTTAGGAACTGGGGAACATTCTGGGGAAAGGAGGGGCTCTTCCGAAGGGATGGGCTAAACCTTAACCAGGATGGAACCAGGCTGCTGGCATTAACCTTTAAAAAGGAGATAGAGCAGCTTTTAAACTAGATATTAGGGGAAAGCCGACAGTCGCCCAAGAGCGGATGGTTCGGAAGAATGTTTCCTTGAAGGATACTACCAAAAGCAGAGAGGTTCCACAAAAGAGTAAAGTAGCCCAAATGCCCTCAAGTATGGAGCAGACAGAGCTTAAAGATCCCAATTTACCCATGTCTAACAATAGCCAAATTAACATGAATAAAATACATTCTCTAAAATGCTTGTATGCAAATGCTAGAAGTCTAAAGAATAAGATGGGAGAGTTAGAATATATAGCACTAAATGAAAGGTTAGATATGATTGGAATATCAGAGACATGGTGGAAGGAGGACAACCAGTGGGACACTGTGATACCTGGGTACAAACTATATCGTAATGATAGAGCTGATCAAATTGATGGAGGGGTTGCGCTCTATGTTAGAGAGGGCATTGAATCAGAAAGGATTAAAGTTTTGCAGGAAACAAAATCTGCTGTAGAATCTATATGGATTGTAATTCCATATAAAAGGGGGAAGGCAATGGCAGTGGGGGTGTACTATCGAGCACCTGGCCAGAATGACCAAATGGATGATGAAATGCTCAAAGAAATCAAGGAAGCTAACAAAAGTTACAGCGCAGTAATAATGATGGGTGATTTCAATTACCCCGGTATCGACTGGGTCAGTGTCACGTCAGGACATGCTAGGGAGATAAAGTTCCTAGATGAAATAAATGACTGCTTCTTGGAGCAGCTGGTTCATGAACCAACCAGAGGGGAAGCCATATTAGACCTAGTCCTTAATGGAACACCAGATCTAGTGCAAGAGATAAGGGTGTTGGGGTCACTTGGCAATAGTGATCATAGCATGATCGCCTTTGATTTAATTAGTTGAGGAGGGATAGTAAGGAAATCCACAATACTACCTTTTAACTTTCGAAAGTGAGACTATGATAAAATGAGGAAAACAGTTAAGAAAAAACTAAAAGGAGCAGTTGCAAAGGTTAAAGACGTACATCAAGCTTGGGTGTTGTTGAAAAATACTATCTTGGAAGCCCAGACCAGCTGTATTCCACGCTTTAAGAAAAAGTGGAAGGAAGTCCAAAAAACTGCCAGCATGGTTTAAAGGTGAGGTCAGAGAGGCTGTTTTTGCCAAAAAAGCATCTTTCAGAAAATGGAAAAAAGAGCCAAACGACGAAACCTGGAAACAGCACAAGCACTGGCAAGTCAAATGCAAGGCATTGATAAGGCAGGCAAAGAGAGAATTTGAGAAGAAGCTTGCTGCGGAAGCAAAAACGTGAAATAAAGACCTTTTCAAGTACATTCGTAGCAAAAAACCTGTGAGAGAGTCAGTTGGTCCATTAGATGATAAAGGGGTTAAAGGAGCACTAAGAGGCGACAAGGCAATAGCGGAGAGACTGAATGAATTCTTTGCTTCGGTCTTTACTGAGGAAGATGTAGGGATGTTACCCATGACTGAAGTGGTTTTTAAAGGTGCAGAAGAATTGAAGGAAATATCGATACATTGGGAAGATGTCTTACAACTATTAGATAAACTGAAGAGTAGCAAATCACCTGCGCCGGATGGTATACATCCAAGGGTGTTGAAAGAACTGAAATATGAGACTGCAGACCTGCTATCAGTAATCTGTGAACTATCATTAAAATCATATCTAATACCATAAGATTGGAGGATCGCCAATGTAACACCAATTTTTAAAAAGGGTTCCAGGGGTGATCCGGGAAACTACAGACCGGTGAGCCTGACGTCAGTACCAGGAAAAATGGTAGAAACCATCATAAAGAATAAAATTACTCAGCATGTAGATAGTCACAACCTAATGGGAGACAGCCAACATGACTTTAGACAAGGAAGATCTTGTCTTACTAATCTGTTATGTTTTTTTGAATTAGTGAATAAACAGGTGGACAAAGGTGAGTCAGTTGATATTGTGTATCTGGACTTTCAAAAAGCCTTTGACAAGGTCCCTCATCAGAGACGTTTGGCAAAACTAAAGAGTCATGGGATGGGAGGCAGTGTACTATTGTGGATCAGGAACTGGTTAAAAGATAGAAAGCAGAGGGTAGGGCTAAATGGCCAATTTTCCCAATGGAGAAAGGTGAATAGTGGTGTACCCCAGGGATCTGTGCTGGGTCCGCTGCTTTTTGACATATTCATAAATGACCTAGAAAGTGGAATAACGAGTGAGGTTATCAAATTTGCAGATGACACAAAACTATTTAAAGTTGTTAAAACCCAAGAGGATTGTGAAACATTGCAAGAGGATCTTGATAAATTGGAAGACTGGTCATCAAAATGGCAGATGAAATTTAATGTGGACAAGTGCAAGATTATGCACCTAGGGAAGAACAACCCAAACTATGGTTACATGATGCAAGGTTCCACATTAGGAACCACCAACCAGGAAAAAGATTTAGGCGTCATTGTGGATACCATGTTAAAACCCTCGGCACAGTGTGCAGCGGCGGCCAAGAGAGCAAATAGAATGCTAGGTGTGATAAGGAAAGGAATGGAAAATAAAACAAAAGATATTATAATGCCTCTATATCGTTCCATGGTGAGACCGCACCTTGAATATTATGTGCAATTCTGGTCGCCGTATCTTAAAAAGGATATAGCGATTTTAGAAAAGGTTCAGAGAAGAGCCACCAAAATGGTAAAGGGGATGGAAGGATACTCCTATGAAGAAAGGCTAAAAAGGTTAGGGCTCTTTAACCTGGAAAAGAGACGGCTGAGGGGAGATATGATAGAAGTCTCTAAATTAATGAACGGAGTGGAACGGGTAAACGTAGATCGATTGTTTACGTTATCAGAATATAGAAAGACTAGGGGACATGCAATGAAGCTACAGGGTAAACTATTTAAGACTAATAAAAGAAAATATTTTTTCACTCAACGTGTAATCAAACTCTGGAATTTGTTACTGGAGGATGTAGTAAAGGCTGTTAGTGTAGCTGGGTTTAAAAAAGGTTGGGCAAGTTCCTGGAGGAAAGGTCCATAAACCATTATTAAGAAGTGACCGAAGATATCAATGCTTGACCCAGTACAAGCATTGCAGAACCTGTGTCTTTTGGGGAAACTGCTAGGTACATATGACCTAGATTGGCCACTCTTGGAAACAGAATACTGGTCTTGATGGACCTTGGTCTGACCCAGTATGGCATATCTTATGTTCTTATGTGTTCATTTTTTGCTGTGTTCGTGATGATCCTGGCTGCTGTGTTCTGCACCAATTGGAGAGGGTGCATGGTTTGTTTAGGGAGTCCAAGATATAGTGAGTTACTGTAATCTATTAAAGGCATGATGATTTCCTGACATACCGTTCTGAAGTGGTCTTGGCTTAGGATTGGTTTGAGTCTCCTTATGTTTTAATTTGTAGTATGCTTTTGCAGTGGTTTTATTAATGTGTGAGTGGAGGTTTAGCTTGCTGTCTAGGGTGATTCTGAGGTATCTTAATCATCATTCACATTGATGGATTTGTCCCGGATGCTGATTGTGGGTGGTGGGTTGAAGTTGGTTCCTCTGGTTATGAACATGGCTTCTGTCTTGTTATAGTTTACCGACAGGTTGTTGTTGGTGAGCCATGTGATCATCTCTTCCAGGCGGTTGGTTATGGGGGTGAGGTCCGGTGCCGATATGTTTATTTGGGTATATACCATGATATCATCCGCATAGATTCAAGCCATTTTATTGTGGTGTTGCGTAGGCCAACTTCATATAGCCATTGTATCATTTCGTTGTGGGAGACTGCATTGAAGGCAGCAGATATGTCCATAAAGATTAGGAGGAATCCTTTTTTGATATTGTCTCTCTCCTTTATGAGGTTGTCCAATAGGGAAGTCAGCAGTGTTTCAACATTGCGGTGAGGTTTAAACCCATGTTGGTTTATGTCCATAGGTGCATTTAGGTCAATGTGATCTTGTAGCTGCTTTTGTACAGATTTTTCAATTATTTTTGCAAAGAAAGGGAGGCTGGAGATTGGGCGGTAGGATTTGGGATCTGTGTGGTTTAGAGTGGCATTCTTAAGAACTGGGCGAATGATGAATTGCTTGAGGTTGGTCGGCATATATCCTTGGCGGAGGGAGAGTTCCACTATTTTCTGGATGTGCTGGCTTAGCTGATCCTTGGCATCTTTGATCCAAGCCCAGACAGTATTTTGATGGCATCGGGGGCTTTCTCCGATGCCTGGATCATCTTAAGGGACATGTCAAACTCCCCTCAGATGACTCAGGTATTAGGGAAAGCACCTGATGCCATAAAAGTACTGTTGGGAGGGGTGCGCTAGATGTTTAAAGTACCTCAGAGCCAGGTGTAGAGATATTGGCACTAAGGCTGGTTGCAAAATCCTGTACCCATTTCTCTGCATCGAGTGCAGACAATATTGGCATACCAGTTTATTATGTGCAGTTAGTTCATTTGCCTATAATTTAAATACTCTTGACATTAATTGGGCACTAGTTTTTCCCTTGCTGTTTACGCGTACATCCGTCTCTTCTGTGCATTTGACGGTAGTAGTAAGTGTGCTTAAAAGTGACGTTATCTGTGCTTAAAGACTGCACTAGTTTTCTGCATTAGCCAGCAAGGTATTTCTCTTGCTCATCCAGTTGTTCATCCTGAAAACCCAGTGGAAAAGGCTCACAATGGCCCACAATGGTGTCTATATTGGGCTTACTAAGGTTTATTGACCTTTGAATGGCATTTCAAGAATGAGCTTCCAGTCCAGGTGAAGATCAGCAAAAAGAGATCACAGAATAGTCTTACCATATTATTGAAACAGATTTCAGGCCGCTTACTTAAGAGGCACAGTGATCCTGAAAAATGACAATCTAAGGTGTGACCAATGATATAAGTAGGAGTGGTTACCAAGTGATAACTTAGCATCCTGAATGAATAAGAGAAAGTCTTGACTCACCAAATCATGAGGGTCAGAAAGATGCAAGTCCCCCTGCAGGATAAGAATAGTAAAATCCCAAACCTAAGAAGAAATAAGATCATATCAGGCTCATTCCATCCTGGACGTCCAAGCCCTCTGTATGCCTGGTCTGAACCGGATGTACAGAGGGCATCGTGATTCACATCCCATGGGGCACGTCTAGCCCCACGGGACCAGAATCACGAACAGTCATGTATGTGCAGGCCGAGACTGCTACTTAGCCCGGCCTGCACGTACAGGACATGCCCGACTAACTCAGTCAGAGCTTTACAATGGAGCCATGGCATCAGGTTGCCATGACATCGCGGTTCCAATGTAAAGCCATGATCCCTGGCCGCTGCCTGCAGAGATGGTTTCCCCATAGCCCGACCCCAATCTGGCCTCCTAAGGCCAGGGTCAGGCTGCCCCATCCTCACCCTGGGCCTGCTGATCCATTCTCGGAGGTGGAATAACTTCCCTGTACAAGTCACCAGTCCCGGACATACAGGGCCAACATTAGAATCGGCCCTGTACGTCCAGGACTGGCAAACTCCCACCACCCGCCCTAATTCTGCCCCCGATCCGCTCCTTCCCTACCCCCGTCTAACTTCCCTGTCCATCCCCGCTATTCGTGGGACAGAATAACCCCGATTAGAGTCCAAATGGAAGACCAAGATACTGGAAGTTGCTGATAGCCAAGAAAAATGTCCAGAGCATATGAGTCCTTCAACCTGACAGATACATTCCTCACCCATTATAGAGTGCTCAGGTTATAGAGTGGAAGCGTCATGATATAAATTACTTCCAGGCCACCAAACTTATGCTTATAGTTACAATAAAGATAGCTGTAATTTGGGAGAAATGCCTTGCTGGCTAATGCAGAAAACTAGCACGGCCTTTAAGCACAGATAACGTCACTTTTAAGCACACTTACTGCTATCATCAAATGCAGAAAAGAGATTGATGCACGAGTAAACAGCAGTGGTACCGGTTTTCGGATGGCCCACGAGCATCCTACGTGCACATTACATGCATCTGCTTTGTGCTCTTTCAGATTCAAATGTCATCTGTTTTTGATGCAAACACAAAGAGTCATGCAGGCCAGTTAGGATGTTGTTTGGAGCACTTCCCTAGTTAATACAGGTTCATGAACTAAGTGGATCACATTACGTGCAGCTTGTTTCTGAGAATGCATGCTTGATGCACCCTCTGTGTCCCAGTTTGAGTTCTGTTTGGATCGGCCACTGTATATGCATGCTTATAGTTTGGAAAGTGCATAGTGAAGGAATGGCATCAAAGATCACCCTAAAGTTATGAGTTAATGGAATCAAAAATATGAAAGTGACATCCAGAGAGATTGAAAAAGAGGGAAGAGGAGAAGTCTTGTTCAATGTAAACCGCACTGATGCAGAATAGCGAGGTATATAAGAGAATGTAAATAAATAAATAAAAATAAGTCATTTTGGAAGGAAAGATAAGAAGGTCCACCTTGTCCATGTTAAGTTTAAGGTGATGTTGGGACTTCCAGGCAGATATATCAGACAAGCACCCTGAGATTTGGGACTCAATTCTTGGTGACATATTCTGTAGTAGAGAAGTAAATCTGGCAACATAAAAATGGCACTGAAAAGCCATGAGAGAAAATTAAAGTACCGAAGGAAAAAATGTGGAGAGAAAAGAGAAGAGGTTCTGGGACTGCTCCTTGAGATACCACCTGATTCTCAGAGAAGAGCTGATGGCCCAGACCCTATCTGCAATTATGGTTGGATCTATGACACTGATTAGAATGTTATTTGGATGCACATAATGCAAGGTTAATTTCTAAGGGATTTACTTATGGTAGCTCAGCAGTGGCTAAGATAAAAAAAATAGTAAGGGTCTATATAGGAAATAAAATGGTTTGTTTTTGGATCATATGTGGATTGTTTGACCAATTTTCAGATATTTTCCTGGTTCATTTCAGAAATAACCTTCTATATCAGGCATGTCCAACAGGTAGATCGCAATCTACCTGTAGATCGCGGAGGGGTCAGAGGTAGATCGCCAGCCCCACTTGGCTCCATCTCTCCAGCAGCTCACCCCATCGCTAGGAGAGAGCTCGTGCCTGCAGGTCGTCTGCCGAGGGCTTGCCGCCGCTGCTGATCCTTTGCCTGCCTTTTTTCCTGCCTGTGGGAATCCTGCCTGCGGGTGTATTGGGGGCGCTTGTTGTTTTCGTGCCAATAGTTTATGGGTACCCCAGGGGACCGCCGTCCACGCCCCACAACGAGACGCCACAGGCCTGGCGTCATACCTGGTCTCCTGCCTCTCAGAATCACCCATTCCTGCCCCTGCCCCAACACCCCTTAGAAGTGTGTTATATACCGGGTGATATCCATTCACCTGGGCTTTACCTGAATACACTTACCATATTAGTTGTGTCGTGTGCTGGTCGTTGGTCGCTTTATAGTTCGCTTTCATTAAACGTTTTTGGGCAGACACAACAAAATGTCAAGAATTTGGTGATTTTGGCGGGCTTTTCCAATTTTGTCCTAACTTGCCTATGCCTTGCCTTTGAATTGGTTCAAACCACTGTGACTTTTGCTTGCCTCTGCAAAATTACTTTGCCTAAGCCTTTGTGTTTATTCTACACTGCAATTTTATTTTGCTTTGCCTTTGCGTCGATTCTACACTATGTGCAGAATTTATTAAATCGCATGTGGTGGTATTTGAACTTGTTTGGCGGTATTTGATTTTATCTGGTTTGCTGGATAGATGTTTGAGTTTTTTTGATGATTGTTTGGTGGCATTTTATTATTGGTGCCAGTATGATGAATTCTTATTTTTACTTTTAGAACTGCATGTGTGGTTTTGGCATCTCCAGTCCTTGTATTGCACATCATCCAGAGGTCTTCAGTTCCTGTTGATCGTTAATACTTTGGGACAGTGACAGTTTTGGACCAGATTCAGCCAGTGTTTATACTAACTTAGCAGATTTGGCCTTCTTACATCCAGCCACCCCAGTATAATGAAGATGAGTGTTCCAAAGAAGAGCAAAACCTACCACTTTCATGATGAATAGGAAATGGACTACTTCTTCATCATGGTGAAAGACAAGTGTTGTTGTCTAATTGGTAACACCCCAGTATCCTTGCCCAAAAAGGGTAATCTGGAACGTCATTATAAGGCTCTGCATAGCAATACGTTTGATGCTGATTTTCCACACAAAAGTGAAATTTGCAAACCGAAGCTCAAAGAACTTAAATCGAAATTGGCTACTCAGCAACAGTTGATGGTGAAGCCAAGGTCACATTCGGTCAATGCAACCATAGCATCCTTCAAGGTCAACAACCTGATCACAAAAAATGCAAACCTTTCACTGAAGGGGAAATTGTAAAAGATTGTTTTCTTGAAGCAGCTGACAATCTTTTTGAAAGATTTAAAAATAAGAAAGAGATCATAGCTGCTGTTCAAGATGTACAATTGTCAAGAAACACCATTGTGTGGCAAATAGAAAAGATGTGTGGAGACACAACTGAACAATTGTTGGAGAATGTTTCAAATTGTGTTGCTTTCTCACTCCAACTGGATGAATCTACAGACATAAGAGCCATAGCCCAGTTACTAGTCTTTATCTGGATGGTTTTTGAAGACTTCATTGTTAAAGAAGAACTACTTGGAATGATTTCTTTAAAAGGGAGATCTATCAGTTAGGAAATATTCAGTTCTTTCCATTCTTTTGTGACAAAGTGCAATCTTCCATTGCATAGACTTGTTTCCATCACTACTGATGGAGCAAGAGCAATGACAGGTGAGGTTAACAGTTTCATAGCCCTCTGTAGACAGCATGACGACTTCCCAGATTTCCTTTCTTACCACTGCATTATTCACCAGCAAGTTTTGGCAAGCAAGAGACTCAATACAAAGACGGTCATGGACATCACTTTCAAATTGTAAATTCAGTTCGTGGAAGATCTTCAAAGACGGCTTTTCAATCTTACTCTTGATGAAGGGGCAGCGGAAATCATTTTGCACACAGATGTAAGGTGGCTAAGTAGGCACAAATTTCTGCAAAGATTTTGTGATTTGCTGAATGAAATAAGAGGTTTTTTGAAGGAGAGGGGAGATGACCAAGCAGAGTTGGAAGATGAGGAGTGGTTATGTGATCTGACATTTCTCGCTGACTTTACAGGCAAACTAAGTCATATGAACCTTGAACTACAAGGTAAAAACAAATGCATTGGCGAGATGATGAGTACAGTTTCATCCTACAAGAACAAATTTGAGCTAATGATGACTGACCTTGCAAACACTTTTGATCATTTTCCTAATACGCAGGACCATCTGGGACAATATTCAAATTTTGTTTTTCAGAACGAGAAGTATGTGACAGAAATATGTTCTGTTATCCAGGAATTCGAAAATAGATTCTGTGACTTCCAAAAAATTGGAACAGTTGTTGAGTACTTGTCATACCCATTCAAAGTAGATGTGGACATTAAAGAAACTGCAGCTGCTATCAGTAAAAATTACTCATGGATCAAGCCATCTCTTGAAAATGAAATATTAACCCTTAAAAAATACATTTTTCTCAAGACCCGTGCTGCGCAACAATCATTTTGGGAGCTAGTGCCTAGAGACAAATTTCCCAATTTGAAAAGATGCAGTGAAGCTGTACACTCCTGTTTTGGTTCAACTTATTTGTGTGAAGCTGCATTTTTCCATCTGAAAATGACAGAGTACACAACGTTCCAACATGACAGATGAACATCTCCAGGATTCCCTGAGAGTGGCCCTCACGCAATATTCACCCAACTTCAAAAAGCTGGTGGATGAAATGCAGGCTCAGACATCTCACTAATGAGCAAGAACGAAATATTAAAGATTGTGCAAGATCAGCCTGGATCAATACTCGACCTAAATTTAACACAAATTGCTCAATAAAAGTTAAAGAAAGTTATTAAGACAGTTAAAGAAAGTTATTACTCAATAAAACTTTAAGAAAAAATGTACTTTCCATTTCCCCTCGCAGTTCTTACTGGATCTTCGTCTCTCTGTTTTGTTTTTGCTTAATTTGCTTAACAGCTGATTATATCCAAGTAAATGACAGAAGGTTCATTAAAATGGGGGGGGGGGGGAATCCTCCAACTTTATTGGGTTACAATTTAATTTGAAACTTAATTTTCATGGTGGTAGATCACCGGCACTTTTGCCAGGAAAAAGTAGATCACGACCCGTTTGAAGTTGGACATGCCTATTCTATATGATATTGTATGTTATTCATACTGTGAATGTATGGTTGTACTCCACTGAGGAATTATGCAATGAGTGCACTATAAGCTTTTTTTTAAATAATTAAAAAATAAAATTAACTAATTCACAGGTTTTGTGCTCGTGACACTAATTTATGTTATGGAGGAGTAACCTAGTGTTTAGGGCAGCAGCCTAGAACCAGAAAGACAAGGGATCAAATACCATTGGCAGTCCTTTTGGCCTTGGGCAAGTCACTTAACCCTCCATTGCCTCAGGTGCAAGCTTAGATTATAAGCCCGCCCAGGGATAGTGAAATAAGTACTGTACCTGAATGTAATTTACCTCGAACCTATATAGGAAAAGGCGTGTGCTAAATTCTTAAATAAATAAATTTAAGATTTATAGGCCATAATATACCTAAATATTCAATACACCTTACAAAATAACATACACAGTCACATAAAAATCAATTTACACAAAAATCAACATAATAATTGAATACTAAAAACAAACAATTGCCCACTAAGGGGATAGTTACTAAAATACGTTAAGGGAATAACTCACAATTCTTGTCGCCTAATGTGCAATATTTTACTGTAACACACGTTTGCTGCAAAAGTAATGGAGATGTAACTAAAGGAAAACTGAGCTTTTCACAGTCCAGTGGCTTGGAAGATTTGAGGCAACATGTCAATCTGATTGATTTCTTTGACTCGGTGACTGTAGAACAAGAT
Source organism: Ichthyophis bannanicus (assembly GCA_033557465.1). Classification (NCBI taxonomy): domain Eukaryota; kingdom Metazoa; phylum Chordata; class Amphibia; order Gymnophiona; family Ichthyophiidae; genus Ichthyophis; species Ichthyophis bannanicus. The sequence goes on along the minus strand of CM066034.1, from coordinate 233,618,117 downwards.
CAAGGTCCATAGCCAGTGCAAGGGCTAGAAGCGCCCTAGTTGGGCCCTCCATCCTGCTGTCCACCGGGGTCTGCAGCAGCAGCAATGGCTACAAACCACAATACAGCACTTACTTTAGGGCTCCAGGGCTGTGCTGCAGTTTCATTCTGTTACTAGTAGCTGCTTTCACCCTGCTGTGAAGCAGACTTCCTGTTGGAGGGAGGAAGTAAAAGAGTGAAACCATGGCACAGAACTGGAGCCATAATGTAAATGCTGTGTCGCGGTTTGCTGCCATTGCCACCACTTCAGACCCCCTAGAGGGGCAGCAGCGGCAATTGGCAGGCCCAGAGGGCTGGCACTCTAGGTGGCTGCCTATTTCACCTAATGGTAGTGCTGGCCCTGCAAAAGGCATGTACTGGATGTGATCTACTGTTCTTCGTGGGAGACCAATGAATAAATTAAGCTGCCTAGGGATGGGACCCAGAGTGATGAACAGGATAAGAAATAGGTTGACTGATGGAATTCATTCAATAGAAAGAAAGATTAGTAGTGCCTCAGGGATCGGTCCTGGAACTGATTCAGTTCAATATCTTTGCGATCAATATTGTTGAATAGTTTGAAGGAAAGGTTTGCCTTTTGATGGAATTGCATTAAGATTTGCAACACAGTGAACACCCCAGAGGGAGTAGACAACATGAGAAATAACCAACAGAATTTGAAGCATGGGCTAATGCTTGCAGTTAAGTTTTAAGGTGAAGAAGCACAGAGTGATGCATTTGGAGTGCAGAAATCTAAAGGAGCTCCATGCAATGGGAGGTGAAAGGCTGATGTACACAAGCCAGAAGAGAGACCTCAGGGTAATAGTGTCTGAGGACCTCAAAGTTGTGAAAAAATGTGACAGGACCATGGCCAAGCTGTAAAGAAAGGGGCATAACCAGCAATGGGGGGGGGGCGGGGGATAGTGGTGACCCTACACAAGACATTGGTGAGGCCTCACTTGGAGTACTGTGTTCAGTTTTGGAGGCTGAAACTCACTAAGGACATCAAAAACTTGAATTAGTTCAGAGAAAGGTTAATAAAAAATGATATGGTGTCTGCGCCCGAAGATACATGTGAAGGCCTGCATATGCATAGCCTAGAAGAGAGGAGGGACAGGGTAGAAATGTTACAGACTTTAAATACTTGAAAGGTGTTAATAAACAAACAAACCTTTTCCAAAGATGGGGAAGCTACAGTATAATACTAGAGGACATGAGGTGAAGCTGAAACTAGGTCAACTTAATATCAGAAAATATATTTTCATAGAAAGGGAGGTGGAGGTGACGGGGGCTAAAACAACAAAGGAATTCATAAAGGGGTAACAAAGGAATAGCCTTTCCTTGAACTCTTTTCAATTATAATGGCTCTGTATTTTGGGGGAAAAGATTAGGAAACAGGGCCTGGGTTTTCATATTGATAATATGGCAGTGAAAATGCCATTAACTGTCTGTTAGCACAGATCCATGGAGTCATTAGTTTGTTAAGGGAATTATCTTGCCGTAAGATGAATATTTCTTTCCTTGTTTCACATGTTCAAAGCTTGTAAAATTATATTGCTGGCACACTTTTCTGATTTAAAAGGTCTGTTTTGAGGTCCTTAGCTCTGGAGGCAGATGCATTGAATATGTTTGTCCCCAAAGTCATGTGGAAGTTTGGTCTACAGGGGCCTGTAACATTGTACTGGATGCACTGTCATTGGCGGATTTATAGAACATCAAAACTGATTTCCAGTCTTTTGTAAAGAAATGGGCTATAGAAGTGGCCTATCTCCCTGTTACATGTGAAAACACATTTTAGATAGTATGTGGAGACTGTACTTGAGATGTTACTATATCTTCACAATGTAAACATTTCTGCTGATATTTTCAAGAAGGCTTTGCCAAATGTGGAAGTAGTGAAACCATGAAATACCAACTTCCACATATAAGTTCCAATACTTACACCCATAGCTTGCCCATTTTGTAAACCTACATATATATAATGCTGCCATTATCCCCATTTAAGTTAAATTTGGAGAGCGAAATAGACAAGGAATGGATTAAGCAGGATAACCTACATAATCTCTAATGTAAAGAGCTGGCCCAAACAAGCACTTTTTCTAAACCTAAATGTGCCTGGAAGCAGTTTTAAATCCCGACGTGGACAATTTTAATCATCTATGCTTATTTGCTATTTGAAATAGGGAATACAAGGGTACATTTTTTGATCTGCCCAAGCTACTTCCTTACCACACTTTGCAATTTCTATGTAGCAAGGATATCCATGTGTAGACTGAGCCCTTTCTAAAATTTCCATTGACACATGGATGCCATTTTCACATATAAATGGAGTGGAGTGGAGGAGTAGCCTAGTGCTTGGGTCAAGGTACTTCAGGCCAGAAGGTTGGGGGTTCAAATCCCACTAGAGGACAGCAACCTTGGGCCGGAAGGACTGGGGTTTCTAGTCCCACAGGTGCTCCTTGTGGTCTTGGGCAAGCCACTTAACCCTCCATAGCCCATGTTCCCTTGTAAAAATAGTTCTCTGTTTGCTGTGCTTTCCTGTCTAATCAATGTGTTTATACCTCAAAAATTTCCTGTCATGATTTGACAATTTCCAATCTGTAATCAAAAAAACCACTGCTGATCATTGGAAGTAGCAGTATACAAAATGTATACTAAAATAAATAAATAAATGGCAGATTTTACACATGGAAATCACAAATAAGCCTTCTAAAATAAACCTCTTAGTCTATGTTATGCTACGAACAGAGTTTTGGTAGCAACAATAGCTTCTCACTATATTTTTTGGTAGCAACAATAGCTTCTCACTATATTTTTTTGTACAAGCTCTATAATGATAAAAATAAATTGATGTTGGGATGGTGTAGGGCAAATGGAAGAGTGGGAGGATATCAGACACACTATGGGATCGGTTCAGTAAACCACATTATGCTTTTGCATCTAATGTGGCAAAAAAGTACAGACGGCGCCATATTAGATTAAAAAGCTGTGCATTATTTGTTGGGAGCACGCACAGCAGTTCCCCAGCAGATAACACACCGAAATTGTAGAGAACACAGTCGGGCAACATTATGGCTGCGGCTAACGCCACCCATCAAGCTAGCGTTAGCTGCATCCTTGCTGTCTGCAAATGCAACGGTTACCACTTGCTGCTAAGGCCTCTGGTAACCACGTGTTGAAAAGATACCCACTGTCCACCCTAGTCCCACCAACTCCTGCAAATAGCGCAGAAAGTTGCTGTATTATCTGCTGTTGCCCCACATTACCTGCTACTGAGTCCAGATAGCGAGTGTTATCTGCCATGTTAGCAACTAAAGTGATTTAGTAAACTGGCCCTTATATGTCACGATTTGTTGCTTAAACTTCTTCCATTGTCATTGTAGAATTCTTAAACCATTCTGAGTTTTTGTTGTTTCATTGTATGTTCTCTTTAGAGTCTATGGAATTAGTGGAGTGATTGATGATCTTTAAGAGGCAAACTCCCTTAAGTTACAAATTATTTTAAGATTCTCAGCAGGTGATTAAGGATGCCACTGAGCATAGAGGGAGTATTATTACCCCCTAGTAGTGTTGCCTGTTCTGATGGTGTCTCCAGAGAATTGGTACGTGCCGCTTCAGAAGCCCCATTTAGTAGTGGCTGCTTTTCTAACCACCTGGAACAATTCTCTCATTTTCCACTCCAACTGGTAGGGAATACATGCCCAATGATTAATATCCTCTTATCTTTTCCTTCAGCCTCAGGAAAACGGTTCTCTCTGGGATTTGTGCCTTGTCACTCATTGCAAGCATCTCCGCTCCTTCCCTTCCTCCTCATTCTTGGTCCAAGAGAGCCTGACGCCTGCCTTAACATCATATTTTTGTTTAATATCCTAATTCCTGTCATCTGCTGTAAGTAGATCATTTCTCTATCTCAAACATTGTCTCATTAGCTTTATATGTGATCTTCCTTTAATATGTGATCTTCCTTCATAACACCAACTTATTCCATGTATTCCTTCATTGGCTCGAGGGTTTCTTTTTTAGTCAACTGCTAAGAAGATACCTCAAGGTTAGGCTTGTCTTTGTTCTGCAAGAAAATGGTCTCCTATTGAGATAGCAATTCTAATAGGCCATGAAAAACGGTTGTGTAGCATTTGGAACACATTCTTTTAAACCAGTATAGCAACCATGGGACTGTATAGTGGTCTATCAACCAGGCAAATAAAGGATATTGGGAGGTGACATTCAGACTGTCATAAGTCTTATATATAGCCAGGTTTGCCTTGATTGACTAGGAAGTTTTTCATCCATTTTGTCAATAATTTATGTGACAATAGTTTTGTCTCTTATAGTTTTGGGAGGTCTCTGGCAAATGAGGATGCAATGCTGGATCTTTATGGTGATTGTGAGCACTCTGATGGGGGTTCATAGTTGTAACCTAGGAATATCTAATGAGGAAGATGGAACTCAAGGGCCTTTAATGAGTTTTTCTGGCTCCACAATGACCACACTAGGTTGGATGTAGAGTCCCTTTAAATTCTGCTCTTCTAAGAAGCAAAGCCATTATTGTAGTGTAACCTGTAAGTGTTCTGGTAATTTTCCTGAATAGGGGAGGGGATGTATGCTTGCCCAGTGTCATCATCCTGAGAGGGAAAATTAAACCGCGGTAGCGGTTTCCGATCCGCCGCGGCTCCGATAATGATCGGAAACCGCTATCGCGGCTTTGTAAACAAGCCCCATAGTTCTTCTCCAATGACTCTGCTTCTATTGCTGCCTTCTGTCATAGTGATTACCATTTCCCTCACTCTCCACGCACCACTAGTCATGGGGATGGAGTTGGATTTCTTCTTTCCCTGACCAGCCAATTTCAGCCACTCCCTTGCCCTCAGTCTCACTCCTCTTCCTCCTTTGAGGTCTATTCCATCCTCCTATTTAAGCCCTTACCTTTCCAAATAGCTATTATATATAGACCCCCTGATAAGTCCATCTCAACCTTTCTTACTGACTTTGACACTTGGTTTTCCCTATTTCTAGATTCTTCATCCCCCCTAGTAATTCTTGGTGATTTCTATATTCATGTTGATAATCTCTCTGACTCCTATGCTTCTAAATTTCTTTCCATTACTTCCTCTTTCAATCTCTAGCTGTTCTGTACCTACTCATCAGCTTGGTCACTGCCTTTATCTGGTTTTCTTTTCTAATTTTCTACTATCCAATTTCCATACCGCATTCTTCTCTTATCAGATCATTACCTCTTACATTTCTCCCTTCATCACTCTCCACCTCAATTATGTTTTTCTCCTCACACTTTTTTAGAAATCGTCATGCTATTGATCCTTTGACTCTTTCCACTATCTCATCGCCTCTTTCCTCCACCTTGTCTTCAAATTCTGTTGATGAAGCTATCATTTCCTATAATACTGCTCTCTCCTCTGCTCTCGATACTCTTGCTCCACCTATCCTTCATTCTGTCAGACACACTTCACCCCAGCCTTGGTTCTCTCAACTTGCTGTTTTCTCCACTCCTGTGTCCGCTCTGCTGAGCGCATGTGGCTTAAATCTAGCCCCTTTTCTGATTGATTTCACTTCAAATTCATGCTTACCTCCTTTCAGTCTGTATTAGCTCTTGCTAAACAAGACTACTATATCCACCTGACAAATTCTCTGGCTAATAATCTCCATTCTTAATTGTCTCCTCAAGGCACCTCCCCCTCCTATCACCCTTTCTCTCCTTGCCAAAATCCTAGCTGAGTTTTTCTTTAACAAAATACATGGGATTTCTCTCCAGTTCTGCCCTAGAACAACCTCATCCCTTCCTCTCCCTCAATACCAACTGTTCCCATCAATCTCTATTATCTTTTCTTCCTTTCCAAAGATATCTGATGATGACACCTCTCATCTTCTTTCCTCCTCCAAACCCACAACCTATTTTTCTGATCCCAAACTCACCCATCTCCTTCTCTCTATTTCCTCCGCTGTCTTCCCTTCCATCTCGCATATTTTCAACCTCTCTCTTTCTATTGCTGCTGTACCTGTAGCCATCAAGCATGCTTTAGTCACACCCCTTCTCAGGAAACGTTCACTGATCCTAATTCTCCTTCTAATTATCATCCTATCTCCCTTCTTCCTTTCATTTCTAAACTTCTTGAGTGCACAGTCCTCAGTGCCATCTTGATTTTCTTTCCTCTCAAGCTCTTCTAGAAACTTTTCAGTCTAGCTTTCACCTCTTATATTCCAATGAAATGGCACTAGCCAACGTCTCTAGTGATTTGTTCCTGGTCGTATCTAAGGGTCTCTTTTCCATCCTTATCCTTCTTGACCTTTCAGCTACTTTTAATACTGTTGACCACCTCCTCCTTTTTGAGACCTTGCCATCACTTGGTTTTAGAGACTCTGTCCTAACCTGGATTTCATCTTATCTTTCCCATTGCTCTTTCAGTCTTTGTTCTAATAGCTTCTCCTCTTCCCCTATTCCACTCTTAGTTGGTGTTCCTCAAGGGTCTGTTCTGGGCCCTCTACTTTTTTCTCTCTACACTAAGGGGTATGTTTACTAAACCGTCTTAACATGCACACAGCGATAGTGTGCAGGCTGCCATAAAAGGAGTGGGCGTGTCGGTCTTAATGTAGCAAAACGGGATTATTGCGTGATAATGTGCGCTGCACACATTATCGGGCGAGACGCTGCTAAGCACGTTAACGCGCGGTAATCTTAAGTAGGCATGCAGACATGCAAACACAGAAACAGAGGTGTAGCACAATGCGTAATACACTGACTGATGGTACAGGGGTCATGAGTTCGATCCCCCAGTGTGCCTAATGCATATGGCTGGCTGAGGCATTAGCTGTTATGTGTAAGTATTGCTTTTTGAGGCATGTTATGTATATTTTAATTAGTGCTGCCAGCAAACACACCCTCACGTGCCGTAACCGAAGGTGCCGCATAAGGCACTCTATAAGGCACTCCATAGGGCACATTATAAAGTGCACTGTCCACCAAGGCACCCTATAATGTCCCCTATGGGGCACCCTATAAGGCTCTTTATAGGACACCTTATAAGGCACCGTAGAAGGCACCCTATGGGGCGCCTTATGAAGCACCTTATGGCTACAGTACCCCGAGGGTGTTTTTGCTGGCAGCACTAATGTACATTAAAAATAGACAATGCCTCAGACAGCCCTATCAAATAAACCCCACCATGGGTGTGAACCCATGACCTCTGGCTCCACAGGCAGTGAAGTATCCAGTGGGCTACAGCTCTATAGCTGCTAACAAACCCCTGGCTGGCTACAGAAGGACTGCAGGTCACCACACAAACTGTCTGCTGTGGTTACCAGGATAGGGTTAACCCACACGTACCCATGATGCACTGCGCATGCACATCAGCAATCTACAGATGATCACAAGATGGGGTATGCACCCCCACAGCATCTTGGCCTGGTAGGGGGAACTGCCCGTGTGCACCCCCACAGCACCTCAGCCTGGTAGGGGGTAAAGACCGTGTGTGTTACTGGCACAGAGTAGCTACAGACCGTCACATTGTGCGGGTACTGTGCTCACCCTGCGGGTGAGAAGGGGCGCCCAGCACCAGGTCCACAGCACCTTTCATGGCTGATATACGCCATGCTGCAGGTCCCCATCAGTGCTAGTGTATGTGTGATAGGTAGTTCCTGCAGACACACCTAGGATACATCTGTATGTCTCAATCATGTCTAGCCCTTATGGGCTATGATGCACCCAGAATAGTGCATATCCTGTGTTGGTGCCATGGTCACATGATGTAGGTGAAGGGGGGGTGTTTGGACCCATAGGCGGATTATGTACCACCTCTCAACCCACCCTCTGTGGCTCAGGGTGGGAAACAGGATCTCCCACCAACAGATCCACATTCTACCTCCCTGCAATGGTGGCAGTAGAGGGGACCATCAACCCCAGTTCTGCTGGGGAATAGACACCCTATAGGGCAGTCAATGCAAATCTGTACACATCCATATGGCAAGGCAGACAGACAGTAGGCCTGGAAACGCTTATCTGCCCCCACCACTATCTGACATTCTCCAGCAGCAAGCCTCCAGCCGCTGCACCCTGCAAGGTGTTCCAGCCAGACACATACTAACTGCAGACAGTCTGCTAGCTAGTCCATAGTTCATGTTCCTGGAGGAGATGCATGTACCCAGAACTGGGATGTCAGCATACACACCAAGCAGATAAATCAGTGATTAGGCCCCAAAAGAGAGCCCATAAATATCACATGAGAAAAATCCTATATAGCACTATGGGGGAACCTAGCCATGCCGTGGTCACTGCTCAGTCAGGGTGAGAGTGACCTCCCAGCAGGACATGCTGTGGCCACCCTGTCCATACAGGTGGTGGCTGGGCACTACAATGTCCGAGCCATTGCCCTATGCCCTGTGCAGATGTAGCCAGGCCAGGCCACCCTATCCAGGCTATTCCCACAGTACTTTGCTCCTCATTATGCACATTGGCAGGCCAGTACTGGCAACAGTGCTAGCAGTGTGGGCTGTGGAGGGTGTTGGCAGCCACCACACACTGGATAGACAGACACACACTCCACACACCTATGCCAGCATTGTGCAACTATAGAGGTGTTTGGCAGCCCTGGCCACCACACCAGTCATGGGCACAGTGCAGGCATGGCTATGCTACACAATACTGTTGGGGGTCACTCTGTCAGACACCAGACCTGAGGCACACTCCACAGACATCAGAAAGGTTGCTATGATGCAGCTCAATCAGTCAATTGTGCTTAACGTAGGAATTGCTATCTGCCAGTTATCATAGCAACCTTTGATAGCTGTGTACAGGTTTCCCATGTTTAGGGTGGCATTGCTAAGGTCTGCAAGTGCTAGTATTGGGAGATGCACACAGGGCCCAACATCCTGCCTCTCCAGGAGGTTTGGGGTAATGGAGCCTGTGGGTGCAGGTGTGTCTGCCCCTGTTGGCCGCTGCTCTAGGGCAGAGGTTCCCAACTCCAGTCCTGGAGGGCCACACACTGTTTGGGTTTTCATGCTGTCCCTAATGAATATGCATGAGATACATCTGCATACCATGGGGGGGGGTGCATAGAAATGCAGCACAGCCATATTTATTGGAGGCAGCATGGAACCTGAATGGTGTTTGGACCTCCAGGACTGCATTTGGGAGACTCTGCTCTAGGTAATGCGCATGTTTATGGTGTCTGTGCTCTGTAGGTTAAAATGTAGGTGTTTTGGGCATGTCTGTGTTATCTGCAATAAAGGTTCTGTCTGTATTAGCACATTTTAGTAGTGGGTAAAATATGGGGGCTGGGTTGGCAGGAACCACAGCTGGGACTTGAACCTATGACCTTCTGCTTCTGAACACACTGGCTGTATGCACTGCACCACTGTGTTGCCACAGAGACAGTGCATTCCCTGGGGATACCATGACTGTTCGTCAGACAGGGTCTGTCTGTTGCAGTGCATGGCACCCACCTACACAGGGCTAGGCCACGGTCTGCTCTGGGAGCTGCCACTGCCCCCTCCACCACCAGTACCCCACTGCCACCCTTTTATTTTTTTTTTTATTGAACATTTTAAATTGTACATAATGAACAATACAGGTAATATCAGTAAAACAAGAAGAAATACATAAGACCCAAAGGCCCAACATAACACATATCTGCAACTACAAGTCCACATCATGGGAGAAGAGAGACTCAAGCCATATCAAATGAAAAAAACAATATAGGAAAACAATTTTTCCCAGGGAAAGGAGATAAATCAATTCTAAAACCCTAAATACTAACTTGTCACCTCAGACTGGGATTCCTGGGCTTTAAGATAGGCCAATAACTGGTCAGATTCCATAAAACCATAGCTTTTCCCAGCATGTCCAACTATACACTTGCATGGGAACTTAAGGAAAAAAGTAGCTCCCAATGCAAGTGTACAGTCCTTCAATGCCAGAAAGGCCTTCCGGCGCATCTGGGTTGATTTCGAGACATCCGGGAAAAGAATAGCATGTTTCTTAGAGAAATACGTTTTCATAACAGAATTCTTATCCATCTCGGAATAAAAAGTAACCACCAGAGTAGCACGAGCGGTTATATTATCCGAAGAGGATTCCAAAAAATCAGAAAGTTCTAAACTAGGGGGAGAGGCCGCCTGAGCTCCTACGACATCATCTCTCTCACTAGACATCTTTTTTTTTAAATTTAGGTATATAGTAAATATTTGCAATTTTAAAGGTTTCAGGTTGCTCAAAAAGCAACACCTCTTTCAGATATTTATAAAAGAGAATAAGTGGAGATAAATAATGCGTAATAGGAAAATTTAAACACCGCAAGTTCTTAGACCTCATTGAATTCTCAAAATTTTCCAACTGTCTACGGACATACAAGCTATCCGTTACAGAGGCTACAGAAACAGCTCTAACAGTATTTACTTTAATTTCTAATTGCCCCAGGCGTTCCCCTACCACACCTAATTGCTCATCATAATCTATAAACTTAGCAACAGCATCTTTTGTGAACTCTTCAATTTGCCCCAAAGTTCCAGTCAAACTCACTTCAGTCCAAGTCACAATAGTCCAAATATCTTTAAGTGATATATCCGAAGGAGGGATCAAGGAAATTTCTGATCCCCCCTTCACTGAAGGTACCTGAACAACTTTAGGTAGTGGCAATAATTTAACACTAGGAATAGTATCCCCCAAAACTGAGCCAGACACCAGGTCGGAGGCCTGAGGGGAAACTCCCTTCTCACCTCCATCTACAATCCTGCCGAGATTCTGTGGCAAGTGGGGTAGGGTAACACCCCCAATCGGAGAAGAGGTGGACAACGAGGAAGTACTCACAGCAACCGACGACTCCATACTCCCACCTTCCAGGGTTCGCCTGACTAGGTGTTTATCCATAGGGCCCTCGCTTTTGGGGGCCTTCACGGTCGATACAGCTGGAAGGCTCTTCTTACGATGTTTCCCCATTGAAGAATATTAAAGTCCACACCTCACACCCCTCCGAAACTCTCCGAAAGTCTCCGAAGGGGCTCCAAAGAGGCGTGGCCTGCCCCTTCGGTCACGCCCAAAGACACGGCCGCGACCGCGTCCCGCGGTTCAGCCCAGACTGTTATAGGGCAGGATGGTGACGTCAGACGCTCTCACTCAGCGATCGCAGCTGATCTCTCTCTCTCTCCCCAGCAGGACCAACTCTCCTCTCCACAGTCCCGTGGTTCAGCCCAGACTGTTGTAAGGCAGGATGGTGACGTCAGACGCTCTCACTCAGCGATCGCAGCTGATCTCTCTCTCCCCAGCAGGACCAACTCTCCTCTCCACAGTCCCGCGGTTCAGCCCAGACTGTTATAGGGCAGGATGGTGACGTCAGACGCTCTCACTCAGCGATCGCAGCTGATCTCTCTCTCCCCAGCAGGACCAACTCTCCTCTCCACAGTCCCGCGGTTCAGCCCAGACTGTTGTAGGGCAGGATGGTGACGTCAGACGCTCTCACTCAGCGATTGCAGCTGATCTCTCTCTCCCCAGCAGGACCAACTCTCCTCTCCCACCCCACCCCACTGCCACCCTGCTGACATGCCCTTCTGCTGGTGGTACTGGTGGAGCGCAGTCTCAGGCCATCCAGTGTGCTGGTAGGTGGCTGCCTATGGTGCGGGTTCTGGGGTAGGGGTGCCTGCATAGCTGTGCATGCTTCCCCCCAGCACCGCCTGGCAATGTTCTGTGCCCTTAGGGGTACCTGCTGGGTACTATCACCTGTGACACTGTGGGAAGCACACTCGTGCCCATGTTTGGCTCTCATCAGTTGCTGTCTGGCTGTACTACTGTTTCAGCATTCCTATGGGCCACCTAGGCATCACCCTAGTCCTCACTGTGGCCCAGTTGCACCACAGCATGTGCTGCCTGCAGCCCTCTGTGTCCCCTTTTCAAGCATCTGTCCAGTTGCCCATTCCGACATGCCCACCCTGCTGTTGCGGAACATGCTCATGCCATAGGACACCTGCCCAATGGCGAGGGAAAACCCTGCTCAGCACAGTTTCACTGTGGGCTCATTCACCTTGTATGGCGACGGAGCATAGACCCTTCCAAAATTCATATCTTTTTTTGGAGCTTTCTCGTGGTGGGGGGGGTTGATGTTTCCCATCAATATCACTATTGCCCAGCTTGGTTATGTTTTTTTTTCAATTTTCTTCTGTTCATTTTCAATGTTTATTTGCCCTTTTGTTCTGTGCACATGTATCACACTTATCACTTTCTGTAGGTTTCCCTGGTTTTGCTGTACATTGCTGACGGAAATGGTTTCTTTTCCCTTTAAATCTGCTCTAAAGCCAAGGTTTCACTGGCGTTAGTTTTCAGCCTCGAATTTCGCAGTTTTAGTGTGCACGGAGCCTCTCCCCTCCCACTCTCCGCCCATTGACCCTCTCTCTCCGCCCCTGGGGAGCCTTCCTCCGCCCTCGGGGAGCCTTTCTCCACCCTCAGTGCTCATTTGCTCCGCTGCGCACGTTAAGGTACCTCTGTGCCCTATAAAGCGCCATTATTGCGCGATAAGGTACCTTATCGCGTGATAACGTGGAAGAGCGCACGTTAAGACTGCTTAGTAAACATACCCCTAAGTCCTTTGGTTCTCTCATTTCCTCCTATGGATTTCTGTACCATTTTTATGCTGATGATTCTCAAATTTACCTTTCTACTCCTGATATTTCTCAGGCACTGCAGGCCCTTATCTCTGCCCATCTCTCTGACATTACCACCTGGATGTCTCACCGCCAGTTGAAACTTAATATAAACAAAACTGAACTATTTATTTTTCCCCTTAATCCCCAAGTATCAGCGGTCAGCACAGTTTGCTCCTCAATTTATACTCTTTGAGCAGTCATTTCTATTGAAGCTGTGTGTTTCATATTGGTTATAATTAATCTCAAAGTTTGTTGTAGATTGTGTATTGATATCATTTTATTTTACAGTGCTACCACACATGGATTGTTGATTCAGTACACATTTTAAGGGTATGTTTACTAAACCGTCTTAACGTGCGCCCGGCGATAGTGTGCAGGATGCCATAAAAGGAGTGGGTGTTTCGGTCTTAACGTAGCAAAACGGGATTATCGCGCGATAACACACGCTGCGCACATTATCGCGCGATAACACACGCTGCGCACATTATCGCGCGATAACACACGCTGCGCACATTATCGCGCGATAACACACGCTGCGCACATTATCGCGCGATAACACACGCTGCGCACATTATCGCGCGATAACACACGCTGCGCACATTATCGTGCAAAACGCCGCTAAGCACGTTAACGTGCGATAATCTTAAGTAGGCACGCAGACATGCAAACAGAGAAGCAGGGGTGTAGCACAATGGTTAATACACTGACTGATGGTACAGGGGTCATGAGTTTGATCTGCCAGTGTGCCTAATGCATAAGGCTAGCTGAGACATCAACCTTTATGTTTAAGTAGTGATTTTTGAGGCATTTTACTTTTATTTTAATTAGTGCTGCCAGCAAACACACCCTCACGGTGGCGTAACCTAAGGTGCCGCATAAGGCACCCCATAACGCACTCCATAGGGCACATTATAAAGTGCAGTGTCCGCCAAGGCACCCTATAATGTCCCCTATAGGACACCTTATAAGGCACCTTATAAGACGCTTGATAGGGCACCTTATAGGGCGCCCTATAAGCTGCCTTATGAGGCACCTTAAGGTTACAGTACTCTGAGGGTGTTTTTGCTGGCAGCACTAATGTACATTAAAAATAGACAATGCCTCAGACAGCCCTATCAAATAACCCCACCATGGGTTTGAACCCATGTCCTCTGGCTTTGCAGGTAGTGAAGTAACCAGTGGGCTACAGCTGCTAACAAACCCCTGGCTGGCTGCAGAAGGACTGCACGTCACCACACAAACTGTCTGCTGTGGTTACCAGGATAGGGTTAACCCACCCATACCCATGATGCACTGCACATGCAAATCAGCAGTCGACAGATGGGCACAAGATGGGGTATGCACCCCCACAGCACCTCGGCCTGGTAGGGGGAACTGACCGTGTGTGGTACTGGCACAGAGTAGCCACAGACCGTCGCATTGTGCGGGTACTGTGCTCACCCTGAGGGTGAGGTGGGGCGCCCAGCACCAGGTCCACAACACCTTTCATGGCTGAAGTGTGCCATGCTGCAGGTCCCCATCAGTGCTACTGTGTGTGATAGGTAGTTCCTGCAGACACACCTAGGTTACAGCTGTGTCCTTCTGTATTTCTCAGTTGTGTCTAGCCCTTATGGGCTATGATGCACCCGGAATAGTGCATATCCTGTGTTGGTGCCATGGTTACATGGGACATGGGGGATGGGGGATGGGTGTTTGGACCCATGGACAGATTATGTACCACCACACACCCCACACCCCACCCTCTGGGGCTCAGGGTGGGAAACAGGATTGCCCACCAATAGATCCACATTCTACCTCCCTGCAGTGGTGGCAGTAGGGGGGAACCATCAACCCCAGTTCTGCTGGGGATTAGTCACCCTACAGGGCAGTCAATGCCAAGCTGCACACATCTACAGTCAAACCACGGTTTTCATTTGCCCCGGTTTTCATACGCTTCGGTTTTCAACGTCTTTTCTGACTGAGATTTTGTCCCGGTTTTCATGCATTGCTTCGGTTTTCAACGTCTTTTGACTGAGATTTTGTCCCGGTAGCAGGGAAGAAAAGCTGTCAACGTAAGCAGGAGATGTTGCATGAATGTGGGAGGCAGTTCTTTCTCTTGCAGGGTACGTCTGAAGCTATATCATTAAGATTTTCTGCCATTCTGAAGCATTGAGCAGATAATGTAAAGGTATTTTAATGGACTGAATTCAATGTGATTCCGAAGAGAGCTGGGCACAGCAGCTTGTCAGGGGTGGCTAAGGCCAGATGTTAACATACTGTACTGTACAGTACTGTACTTAGCTTGCTTTCAGTGATGTTAAATGTTCATTTATCCATTTCATTAGTCATTTATATTTATTTCTCATTGTTTTCTGTATGTAAAAATATAGTTATTCTCTATAAAATGTATTTTTTGTGAATATTTTTGGGTGTCTGGAACAGATTAATTGGATTTACATTATTTCTTATGGGAAATATTGCTTCAGTTTTCATACGTTTCGGTTTTAGTCAGACTTTTTCGAACGGATTAATCATGAAAACCGAGGTTTGACTGTATAAAGCAATAGCAGACAGACAGTAGACCTGGAAATGCTCAGCTGCCCCCCACCACTATCTTCCAGCAGCAAGCCTCCATCCGCTGCACCCTGCAAGGTGTTCCATCAAGACACATACTAGCTGCAGACAGTCTGCTAGCTAGTCCATAGTGCATGGTCCTGGAGGAGATGAGTATACCCAAAACTGGGATGTCTGCATACACACCAAGCAGATAAATCAGTGATTGGGACCCAAAAGAGAACCCACAAATATCACATGAGAGAAATACTATATAGCACTATGGGGGACCCTAGCCATGCCGTGGTCACTGCTCAGTCAGGGTGAGAGTGACCTCCCAGCAGGACATGCTGTGGCCACCCCGTCCGTGCAGGTGGTGGCCGGGCACTACAATGTCCAAGCCATTTCCCTATGCTCTATACAGATGAATCCAGGCCAGGCCACCCTATCCAGGCTATTCCCACAGTACCTTGCTCCTCATTATGCACATTGGCAGGCCAATACTGGCAACAGTGCTAGCAGTGTGGGCTGAGGAAGGTGTTAGCAGCCACCACACACTGGATAGACAGACACACACTCCCCACACCTATGCCAGCATTGTGCAACTATAGAGGTGTTTGGCAGCCCTGGCCACCACACCAGTCCTGGGCACAGTGCAGGCATGGCTATGGTACACTGTACTGTTGGGGTCACTCTGTCAGACACCAGATGGATTAGTAAACATACCCCTTAGTCATGTAAATAGTCTCTTGTTTGGAGACATTAGGTGCCAATTTTATGTGCTGTTCTTTTCTATAAATTACTCCAAGGAAAGTATTCATAATTACCTATGCACGTTGTAGGTATGTTGAATGCACTTTATATTTCATCTCCATGTCTTAGCTCCTTTCTTTCAGTCATTTTATTACAGTGATTATGCATAAGTCCACTTAAGTGCTTTTGGCTTTACATACTATCTTGTGCCTATTTGCCAGTCCATATGGTTTTGGAAGTATGATGCTCAACAACAAACAGCTTAAGAAAGCTGTATTGATTTTGTGTAAGTTTAAACAGCTTCTGTAGGTTTTTCCATTTCTCAAGGCTTTTTATCTTGGCGGTCTTTTGCACTCATCTTCTACATGATTTACATATTGAGCGCTCCTGTTTTCACATATACCTCAATTTTTACTTTTTAGGTTCAAGAGTAGCCGTTTCACTGCATTATCAAAACTTTATTGATTACCAACATTGATAAAGTGGCCCTTATGAATTTGTTTTAACTTGATTTTGTTGGTTTTTGCACTTATGATTTGAAAGTATATCTTGTCTGTTCCAGAGCTTAATTTTGTTCCTATTTGTTTTAAAAGTACTACTTTGTAACTTTATGCTGTAACCTCATATCTTTTTGAAAGAGTAAACAACTGATAGACTTTTACTCATTCCACTCCACTCAGGATTTTATAGACCTCTTCCATATCTCCCCTCAGCCGTCCCTTTTCCAAGATTAAGAGCCCTGATCTGCTTAGCCAGGGGCATAAGATGTCTAAGTTGCTGGTGCATTAGAAAATGTATTTCTACCATGCAGCTGAAAAACAAATTTGAGATCCTTGAACAGAATTATATCTGACCCTCTGACTTGAAATCCAAGTGCCAACAATTTTCTGTATTCCAGTCCATTAAATGTTAACCTAAACAGAACAGGGCTAAGAATGCTCTCAGAGTCCATAGCAAGCCTGTTGTACCAAAGCAGCTCTGCCAAGATTCAAAGAGCACCAGCCCTACCTATGAAAAAGCATTCTTCAAATATTACACCATGTCCTAGAACAGCGATGGCGAACCTATGGCACGCGTGCCAGCTGTGGCACGCGAAGGCCTTGCAGCTGGCACGCGGGAAGGTCCGCAATCAAGATATGCGGCATTAAAAAAAAAAGCTGCCGCTGCCGGGGCCGGGGCCGCCGCGGCAGAATCGAGTGTGCCGCGGGGCCCCCCCGCCCAGCAGAGCCTGCCCTCCGTCCCCGGTATCACCTCTCTCAGCTGCCTCCAGTCACACGCGCCGGCTTTCAGAGCGCGAGGGGAGTTTCTCCCTCGCTGCTCTGTTAAGCCCGCGGGGGCTGATGGGAAGTTCCCATCAGCCCTCGCGGGCTTAACAGAGCAGCGAGGGAGAAACTCTTCCCTCGCGCTCTGAAAGCCGGCGCGTGTGACTGGAGGCAGCTGAGAGAGGTGATACCGGGGATGGAGGGCAGGCTCTGCTGGGCGGGGGGGCCCCGCGGCACACTCGATTCTGCCGCGGCGGCCCCGGCCCCGGCAGCGACAGCTTTCTTTGTAAAAAAATTTCGCTGGGGGGGTTAGGAGTGGTGATGGGCTGGGGGTTTAGGAGTGGTAATGGCTGGGGGGGGTTTAGGACTGGTGATGGGCTGGGGGGGTTAGGAGTTGTAATGGCTGTGGGCTGTTGGGGGGTTAGGACTGGTGATGGGCTGGGGGGGGCTAGGACAGGAAATGGGCTGATGGGGGGGTTAGGAGTGGTGATGGGCTGGGGGGGTTAGGAGTGGTAATGAGCTGGGGGGGGTTAGGAGTGGTAATGGCTGTGGGCTGTTGGGGGGTTAGGACTGGTGATGGGCTGGGGGGGTTAGGAGTGGTAATGGCTGTGGGCTGTTGGGGCTAGGACTGGTACTGGGCTATGGGGGGCTAGGACAGGAAATGGGCTGATGGGGGGGGTTAGGAGTGGTGATGGGCTGGGGGAGGTTAGGAGTGGTGATGGGCTATGGGGGGGCTATGGGCTATGGGGGAGCTAAGTCTATATGGGCTGTTGGGCTTAGGACTGGTAGTGGGTTGATGGGGGCGTAGGAGTGGGAATGGGCTATGGGGGGCTAGGACAGGAAATGGGCTGATGGGGAGGGGTTAGGACTTGAGGTGGGCTGTTGGGTGGGGTTAGGACTGGTAATGGGCTATGGGGGGCTAGGACAGGAAATGGGCTGATGGGGAGGGGTTAGGACTTGAGGTGGGCTGTTGGGTGTGGTTAGGACTGGAAATGGGCTGATGGGGGGGTAACACTGGAGGGGGTCTGATGGGGTTAGGCCGGGTATTGGGCTATGGGGGGGGTGAGGACTGATATGGGGCTATGGGGGGGCTGGGACAAGACATGGGCTGATGGGGGAGGTGTTAGGACTTGAGGTGGGCTGATGGGGTTAGGACTGGTAATGGGCTGTGGGCTGATGGGGGGGTTAGGACTGGCAATGGGCTATGGGGGGGTTAAGACTGGTAATGGGCTGTTGGCTGATGGGGGCTGTCTGGTAATGGGCTATGGGGGGGTTAGGACTGATAATGGACTATGGGGGGGGGGGCTAGGACAGGAAATGGGCTGATGGGGAGGGGTTAGGACTTGAGGTGGGCTGATGGGGTTAGGACTGGTAATGGACTGTGGGCTGATGGGGGGGTTAGGACTGGCAATGGGCTATGGGGGGCTGACTTGAAATGGGTTGATGGGGGTTAGGACTGGAAGTGGGCTGATGGGGGGTTAGGACTGGAAGTGGGCTGATGGGGGTTAGGACTGGTAATGGGTTATAGGGGGGGCTTAAACTGAAAATGGGGTGATGGGGGGTTAGGACTGGAAGTGGGTTGATGAGGGGGGCTAGGACTGGTATTGGGTTGGGGGGTTGCTAGGACTGGAAATGGGTTGGGGGCTGCTAGGACTGGAAATGGGCTGATGCAGGGACTAGAAGGGAATGGATGCTGGGTGAGGCTGGAACTAGAAGGGAGCTGGTGTTGGGGGAGGATTAGAATGGGATGGGGCTGGGAGAGTAAAATGGAGAGGGGAAAAATATTTTGTGTGGGAGGGATAAAAAATCTACAATTGGCCGGGTATTGGGAGAATAAGTGGGGATTGAGGATGGAGGGGTAAATTTTGAGTGGATGAAATAGGAATGAGGAAAGAGCAAAAGGAGAAAGATTAGTATGTTAAAGCAGATGTAGAGAGAGAATGGAAAAAAAAAACAAGACAGAAGAAAGGACAAATGGACAGCAGATGGAGAGTTAGCAGAAGACACGAAGAAACCAGAAGAAAGTGGCTGGAACAATTGCAACTGAAAAAAAATGCACAAAAGGTAGAAAAATATCTCTTTATTTTGAATTTATTAACTGGAATATGTCAGCTCTGGGAAATGTGCATCATTAATTTTTGCGCTTTGTTTAGTACAAGAGGAAATTAATTTATAGTTTTATTTCTACAGTGTTGTTGTATATTCCAAGTTTGGCTTTTGGGGTTCCCAGTTTAATTATTGTCTTCCTGTTTCTAAATTGTGATTCCTTGTTTGGTGATGGTCTGTTCTGCATGTGTAACTGAGCTGAGGTATTCTGTTTATATAATTCCTATTTGACATTGCCACTTGTTCTTTCCCCAGTAGGTCATGTATTGTTGTTCTCTGAAATGTATTGGTTTAATATTTGCAGTGTTGCCTTTTGATAGTTAGGGTATGGTGCTTTGTGAGTCCTGGTAGTGCTGTTAGGATACGGCGGGTTTGCTATGGGTTCTAAATGGGCAGCGTTTGTAGTAGTTCCTAATGTGCCTGGCGGTTGGTACTGGATTATAGTAATGTAGAAACCTTTTAGTCTTTCTTTATCCATATACTCATTAAGAGGCATGTTTACTAAAAGTTAGTGTATGGTAACATTATGCAAATATTTATGCAAATGAGGCACCTTATGCAAATGAGGCTTTAATTGACGTGCTGGCACTTTGAGGAAATTCTTTGGTTTTGTGCGGCAGTTTGGGCACTCGGGCTCAAAAAGGTTAGCCATCACTGTCCTAGAATATCAATATTTTTACAACTATTGCTGGGAAAAAAAACAACAAATCAAGCAGGACTTCTAGAGATCTCTGCAGAGAAACGATAGAAACTAGCAGAATCCCTCACCATGGCCAAACATGCAAACCAGGCCTTCCAGCAAAAACAGAAAAGGTGGACACAGATTAGAAGTAAATATGCAAATAATCATTCATCAAAAGTATTTTTTTTCCTACCATTCCTGGGCATTTTGGATCCTAACATAACACCTCCCTCCCACAACCTACAAAAGATTCAGGTTTTTTTCCAGGACCATTACAGCTACCAGAGCTTTACACTACTGGTCTAATGTGTTTGTATTACTGTAAAAATGAAAAATGTGTTCGAGGCCGCCGGGCCGGGTCCCGCGGCCGGCAGTAACCTGGGCCCGGGCCCGGCCTCGGCCTCCACTGCGTGGCAGGGATGGGGGGGGGGCGGAGGAGATAGGAGGGCTGCAGCGGCATAAAAATCACTCCACAACGTGTGTGTGTGTGGAGCGATTTCATTGGCTGCAGGGCTGGAGGGGGCGGGGCTAAAACCGGCGATGAGCCGCGTGGCCGGTCCTTTTCCGCGGCTCCTCGGCCAGGCAGGACGTGTTTTCTAAGGGCTCCAGCAGCGTCGGAGGCAAGGGGCCTGTTTAATTTCAATTCCCGGGCAGGAGAAGGGTCCGGGAGTGCCGCGGCATAAGCAAGGTGATCGGGTGAGTGTTGGGGGGGCGAGCTAGAGAGTGCGGCGGGGAAAAGGGGGTGGGGTTTGAACGGGGGGGGGCTGTGGGCATCAATGGGTTGGTAAGGGGGTGTTATTAAAAAATAATACATACATAAATAAGAATAAAGGAAAATTTAAAAAAAAAAGAACAAAAAAAAAAACAGAAGGAAAGCATCTTGCTTGCTGGAGTTGTGGTGGCAAGTGGGCATGGCGCGCTCTGGGAGGGGGCAAAAGGGGCAGCTGCAGGGTAGGGAATCAGGCACAAAACCGAGGGGGAGGGGGGCAGAGCAAGGTGGGCCAGTTCGGCAAGGGGGGTCAGGGCAGACAGTCGGAATGCCAGGTGAGCTAGTGGTGCGGCCTTGCCTAGGGGTAGGGGGAGTAGGGGGGATAGCAGGGGCAGATATAGGGGGGCCTGGTGGGGTGGGGGTTATGGAGGTTTGGAGTATGGGGCCAGTGAGTCAGGGGCCTCTATCGGGGAGTGAGGTTGACGGGAGTGTGGCGGAGGTGGGGGGTGCACTGGGGCAGGTGGGTAGCATGGGTGAGGCGGGGGTAGTGGGGTCGGGTCTGGGTATGCGCAGGCAGTGGGATTCGGCCCGGGTGGGGTCCCAATCAGTTTAGCCGGGGCAGCCACTTATGTTCCGTGGTGGCAGAATGGGCCAGGGAGGCAGTATGCACCGGGAGAAGGGTGGATGGCTTTGCCCCAGGCAGAGAGGCCCTGGGGGTATGGATGGGACGATTGGGTCAGTGCTGGGTTTCCGGGTGGGGGGGTACAGCCTGCATGGGGGGGGAGCCAGCTGGGCAGCGGGAGGTTTGGGCACGTCTGCTGGACCTCAAGGTGGTGGGACGGCTTGGGGGGCTGGGCGGTATGGAATGGGTCCTGCTGCTGGTGGTACTTCTCTCCCTCTGCAAGTTCTGGTGAGTGGTGTGACAGCGGCTGGGGTAGCAGGCAGCAGTCAGATGGCAATGGCGCAGAGTGCTGGGCAGGCCAGTCCGGCCTTGACGGCGCTGGAGTCCGGCGAGCGAGTCATAGAAGGTGAGTGTGCTGGACCTACGGTTAGCCATGGTGGGGAGGTGGCCTTGGGAGGGGAGGTGGTTACGGCGGGCCGCAAGGCCAAGGCGAAGAAGAAGCACAGGCGTCCCTGTAGGCGCAGTTCATCGTCATCGTCCTCATCGTCCTCTCTGAGTTCTTCGGATGGCTCAGCAGCGGCGGGGAGGATAGCGGATAGGGCTTCGTCGTCAGTGGTACATTGCGCGGAATTGTGGGAGAGCATTCTGCGCAAATTGAGGCGCCGGATTCTGAAGCGGCGGTACATTGATGTTTTCTGGCTCCTGGAGGGGAGAAAGCGCTCGGAGAGAGTTGAAAGAAGTACAAGGAAGATGAGAAGGCCGGGAGGGTGAGGAAGGTTTCCCGTAATACCCTTTATTGGACGCGGGCCTTCTTGCATTTGGCGAGTGTATGTGGGCATGCCGACCCGGGTCAGTACGGGGAATTGTTGGCGTACGCGGATGCCATCCTGGCAGCGTCGCAGGCGCATGATGGTTGGGCTTGGCTCAATTATCATGAGGAGTTTAGGGATATTATGGAGGAAAATGCGCAGCTGTCATGGGGGATGAAGGATATTAATTTATGGCTGACGCAGATGTCTGCTAACAAAGGGAGCGTGGGAGGCGGGGGGGTCAGACTAGGGCAGGTGGACAGGTGTCGGCTTCGAGCCTTCGGTCCTTTCGTACGACGGGCGCAGTGCCGGAATCTCCCAAAGGCGGGCCGGGGGGACCTCTGCTGACGCTTTAATAAACCATCCTGTCCATTCCCGGACTGTATATTCCGGCATGCTTGTTTGCTTTGTGGAGGAGGGCACTCGGCCACCAAGTGTAGTCGGAAAGGAGTGTCCGTGGCGGCGGTTGGGGGTAAGTGAGGAAACGGAGAGGGGGTTAGCGCCTACCCCCATCAGACTCCAGGCGTTTCGGCCATGGTTAAGGCGTTACCAGGGGAGTAGGCATGGGGAAGCGGCGAGGTTGTTGGAATTGGGTTTTTTGGAGGGTTTTCGTATACCATTTCAGGGGGAAGTGCTTGGCGGGACGGCCGACAATTCCAGCTCGGTGTTCCGCCTAGAGGAGGTGGCCCACAGGAAGATAGCGGCGGAATGTGCATTGGGCCGGGTAGCTGGGCCTTTTAGCCACCCGCCCTTTGAGCCGTTTATTAGTTCACCATTGGGGATCATCCCGAAGAAAGAGGGCGGGCGGTATCGGTTAATACACAACTTGTCCTTTCCTCCGGGGGAGTCGATGAATGACCGTATCCCGCGCAAGCTATGCTCCGTGCGGTATGCGCAGTTCGATGGGGCGTTGGAGCTAGTGCGCCAGTGCGGGAAAGGGGCATTGTTAGCAAAGGTGGACATTGAATCGGCGTTTCGGCTGCTACCGGTTCACCCGTCAGCATTTCCGTTGTTGGGATTCCAGTTTGACGCCCAGTTTTATTTTGACAAGTGTTTGCCGATGGGTTGCGCTATATCCTGTGCCTATTTCGAGGCCTTTAGTTCATTCTTGCACTGGGTCCTGATGCAGCAGTCGGGGTGCGAATCCATTGTGCATTACTTGGATGATTTTCTGTTTGTGGGTCCAGCGCAGAACGCAGCATGTGCGACTTTGCTGCACTTATTCCAGGAGATGGCAGCAGAATTCGGGATCCTGTTAGCAGCAGAAAAACCTCTAGAGCTGGTGACGTCTCTGGCCTTTTTAGGGATCGATATTGACTCGGTGGAGATGATGGTCCACTTGCCGAGGGATAAGGTGGACCGGCTGCGGGTGTTGGTGGCGGCTGCAGGATCGGCCTCCAAGGTGACACAGAAGCTGCTGTTTCGTCAAACAAAAGGCGTCATCAGGGGTTAAACCATAACCACAAAGATACTTCAAAACTATCCACACCGCCAGGGACGGCGGAAGATTGGCGGTGTGGATAGTTTTGAAGTATCTTTGTGGTTATGGTTTAACCCCTGATGACGTCTTTTGTTTGGCGAAACAGCAGCTTCTGTAGGGTTATGTTTAGCTCTTAGATAATGGATGTTTGGATGCTATTTCTTTCCCCGCTGGATGTGTAGCTTGATAGCTTTGAAGATTGCTTTCCACTAATGGATCCATTTGTGATTGCTGGACGTCTTCCATCTTAAAGATAAGTAATTACAGACCCTATTGGGCCAGTGATTTTTCTTTGTATTTATTATTTGCCCCTTTTTTATAGGGGTTGCTGTGCAGTCCGGATGGATCCTGTTGCTGATTGATGCATTTTGGAAAATTTTTGGAAAATTATTGTAAAAATATATATTATAATGTTTGACGCTTTTGTATGTGTGGTGTGATAGTATGTGAATGTATGTTGTGAAAAAGAGTCTTTTCCCAGAGTTAATTGGTTGGGTTGTAGTGAGTTTTGGTATGTATGAATATTGTGGTTGAGATTGTGGTGAGCTTTGTGACCGATGAGGTGAGCGTCAGTTGCTCTTTAAAGTGATATTTTCGCTTTTTGTGAGATATCGAATATCCCTGAGGTCACATTGCCTTTGTTAGTATTGTGGTTGTGTTGATGATTTGTAGGTGGTAGCATTATAATTTAAGAGCATTTATTGTTAGGTTATTTTTTTCGCCATGTGGATAGAACTCCTGTCACACAGTTTCAATTCACAGCGGTTTTCTGGTTAGCCTTAAGGCGGTTGGGGTATGATGAGCGGCAGTTCACATCGCATTCCTTCAGGATCGGGGCTGCCAAGAGTGCGGCGGGGGCCGGGCTGGAGGATGAGGTGATCCAAAGGATCGGCAGATGGCGATCTGGGGCTTATGAGAGTTATGTCTGCTTGGACCAAGTGTGACGGTAAAGGGGAGGAGGGGCGGGGGTGTGTGTGGGGGGTACTAATGATGTGCTTACTGTTTCAGAGCTGCAGCCGGGTCCGCTTCTCGGGTGCGGAGGTGCGGAGGATGGCCCTGATGGCGAATGGTGGATTATCGGGCATTCCTTTGTGTACTGGGCAGAGCGGAGAGCTTCGCTGTGACCTCTGGGAGTGCATTTGGGCCTGGGAACCCGCAACATTCGGTTGCTGTGGATGGGGGAGCACGGCATGCGATGGTGGCAACTTCTTCCTTGGGTTCGACGACAGGCGGGTCGTCGGCAGCGACCCTTGGGGGTGTTGCTGCATTTGGGCGGCAATGACCTCTCCAGTTGGACTTGTAGGCAGCTCATTCGAGTGGTGCAGCAGGACATTCGGGTTCTGCAGGAGGAGTGGTGATCATGTGGTCCGACATTGTCCCGAGGCCGGCCTGCCAGTTGCAGCGGCAGTGGTCGCGGGGCCTGGCAAAAATCAACCGACAGATTGGGCGTTGGTTGCAGCAGGCAGGCGGCTGGCAGGTGCAGCATCACTGGGCGTATTCGAGGTGTGCGGGGTTGTACTGCACGGATGGGGTGCACCTGTCCCCTGTGGGTCAGGATCTGTTATTAAATGATTGGCAGGAGGCGTTGGAAGCGTGGATTGGTCGCAGCTTTATTGGTGTGGGGCGGTGTGAGGATAGGTAAACTACCTCACGCCGGTGGTGGGATAGAGAGCCAGCGCCTGCCGAGGCGGCGGGGGCTTGAACTGATTTAGGAGCAGTGGGGAGTGAAGGGCTCCTCGGGGCGGAGGCGAGACTTCCCGGTTGGGGGTCTCAGCCCGGTAGACAGCTGTGTGCCGGCCTTTGCTACTTGTATGGCGAGGCAGGCGGCGGGGTTCGGGAATGGAGGATGCTCCACTTTGCTAATAATATGGCTGGCGGGGGCATTCTCCGGTGCTGGGGTGGGGGGTTATGTTGGGGTACTGATTATGTATGTTTGGTCCATGTTGGGCCGGTTGTTACATGACTTAAATAAAGCTGCGACCAGAGTTGTACCAGTATTGGTCTCCGTTGTGTTTGTATGTGGACAAAGTGAAATGAAGGGTTTGGGGGTAAAAGGGTTGCTTGGGAGGGTGAGGAGGGCCTCCGGGTTACCAGAGTTACTGTCTCAAATATACCAAGAGCATACTAGAGTCAAACATTCTTCCTTATATCCAGTGCTTGCTAACCTCCGTGCCCATTGTGACATTAGGGAAGTGGTGAATCAGGTGACTGCCTGCGGATCTTGCAAAACCTTTGGTGAAGATTTTACAAGGATGTTGTTCTATTTGCATTTTAACAATGGAGTAATTAGCTAATTCCCCTAATAGATAAAGCAGCAGGCTGAGAACCAGGCAAGCCCAGTTGAAATCCTACCACTGCTCTTTGTAATCTTGGGGAAATCACTAAAACCTCTATTCTCTCAGATACAAAATTAGATTCTAATCCCTCCAAGAGATTGAAAAATACCCACTGTACTTGAATGTGAAATAAAAAAAAAAAATCATTCTGTACCACCTCCTGCAGGAAAAAAAGCATGGTATATATCTGTGAATTAAATTAAAATGAAAGGATATTAAAAAACTTTCATTGCAGGTTTAGGGATTAGACAAAGTGAAATAGAAAAAAAAAATAAAGTCCATCCTGCATATAGGTCAAACTTGAAGGGCCCAAAGTGGATATCTTACCCAGGGTGTGAGGCCAGCACTGCCTAGTATTCCTGATATGCCAATTTATGCTGCAGTATATCAAATCTTTTGTGGTTCTTGCTTTTTCTTCATCAGCCTCTTTTGTATTCCTTTCTTTTGATCCCATCTGAGTTACTTCCATGTGTTTTTATTTATTCTTTATGTATATTTTGCTTTTCAATGTTTTCCCTATTTATTCATTTTTCGTTTTTTTTTTTTTTCTCTGCTCTGATTGCTGTGTTTTTCTTCTTCCCATTCCATTCTCTCACACTTTCCTCTTGATGTTTGTCCTGCTGCCCCTTTATTCTCTTGCTGATTGCACCTTGCATCCTTTTTCTTTTCTGCCATTTGTTTTCTTTGCTACTTGTTTATTCTAGTGCATGATATTTATTCACACTCCTTCCAACTCCCTCCTCCTCACACACATTTCATTACCTTTTCATCACAAATTGCTCCTCTAATCCTGCTTACACATATTGTACATCTCCAGCTACATATGCACACCTTTATTGCCCTCCACTCTCGCATACTGCTCATCTGCTCCTTCTTACATCCCTTAGTTTCCCTCATTTTTATCCAACACCTTTCTTTTTCATCCTTTTTCCCTTCATCACTATTTGCCATTCCTCCCTTCTTCAATTTCCCTTCTTTCCCACTTCTCCCTCCATTATATCTATATCATATTGTTTCATCTTTCTCCAGCTTTTCTTTTTGCGTCCCTTCTCCACCACCCATCTCTTCTTCCCTCTTGCATCTGTATTCCCCCATCTTTTCCCTCTGCCCGTCCACTTAACCTTTAAAGATCTTCCTTCTGCCCTTTATCCCTTTCATCCACCAGCAACTTAACTTTCAGCTCTCCCTCCTTGAATGTCGGCAGATAGAGGTAGAAGAGCTTAGTAGTGCCATGGTGACCACAGCAATAGCATGTGACAGTAGTGCAGTGCTGAGGCATAGAGGCATCTACCAACAGTGTCAGCCACTGTTTCACCTACTGGCTGCTTGCTGCTGCAGATACTGAGCCAGAATAAAGCAGAGAGGGAAGTAACACATGGAGCCCAACAGAACCTGAGAACTGAGAGGAGACACTGTGATGGAACAGTGAGCTGGAGGCAGGCAGATCGGCATAACAGGAAGGTCTGAGGATGGCTGGGGCACAAGCTGGTGTAGCCACATGTGGGAGGGGAAGACTTAGAGGCAGGCAACCACAGGATGCAGCAGATCTTTCTCTTCCTGATCAGTGGGTGGGTGTGGGGAGGTCTACAGCAAAGTCCCTTTAATGCACTGATTGAAAGAAGCACAGTGATACAGCGATGACAGGGGTGGATGATGGGGGACTGTCCAGAGGCAGGCCTCTGTCTATGATCTATCTCATTGCCTGCTTGCCTCAAAATGTTGAAAGGAAGGGTGACCTCAGCAAGATCTGTGATTGGTGGTACATGGTACAATTGGCATTGCAGTTGGTGAAACATGTGCACCATATCCCTATCTTTATCCTTTCCTCATAGGAAGTTATTCCATGCCCATTATTATTTTTTGTCACCTTTCTCTGTTCATTTTCTAATTCCACTGTATTTTTTCTGAGATGTGGAAACCAGAACTGCACAAAGTACTCAGGGTGAGCCTGCATCAAGAAGAGATGCAGAGGTATTATGATATTCTTCTTTATTCCCGATTGCTTTCCTAATAATTCCTTGCATTCTGTTTGCTTTTTTGACTGCTAACATACACTGAACAGAAGATTTCACTGTATTGTTCATGATGATGCATAGATCCTTTTCCTAGGTGGTGGCTCCTAATTTGGAATCCAGCATAATGCATCTATAGATTGGATGGGTTATTCTTCTCTACATGCATCACTTTGCAGTTAACCACATTAAATTTCATCTGCCATTTGATTGCCCAGTCTCTCAAGGTGGTCCTGCAATTTCTCACAATCCACATTTGAGTTAACAACTTTGAAAAATTTGGTATTGTCTGCAAATTGGATCATTTTACAGACCATTTATAAATATGTTAAAAAGCATTGGACCCTGGTTAGAAGCCTTCTGTCAAAGAGATCTGTAGGATATATTATTAGTAACAGATAAATATACATGTATAAATATTCAGTCTGTCTAGGGAAAAACTGCTACCTTCCTTTTTCCGGGATTCCATAGGACCATCTGGAAAACAACCCACATGATAAAACAAGAACCAGCCCTGTTTGTATGAAAATTAGACTTTACTTCTGATAGCAAAAATAGTGAAAATATTAGAATAAATTAGCTTTCTGAGGTAGTATGTTATTCAGCTTTATGTTACAATTACCGAGAGACCTAATCTCTGTTTTAGAAACCAATGTCACTGATTCACTTGCACTCTGGCGCACAGTAAATTATCTGTCTAGGCTAGCCCCAACCTCCAGAAGAAATTAAAGACCAGTACTTTAGCTCATGCCAAAATACCTGTGGCAGTGGTCTGGGTCTCAGGAATGGAATGAAGTCAAGGTATGGCAGAAGTCCAATGTTAGCTGAAATGAACTGCGTGGTCACATACTCAGCTGCCAGTCTGTAGGAGAAATTCATTCCATCTCGAGGCTTTGGTCTTGGACACTATCTGACTTCAGCCAGAGAGAAGGCAAGCAAACAGTCTGTATCAGAAGTTAGAGTTCTCAGGTGTTCTGCCAGCCTCTGTATGTTTTAGAGTACTGCAGAGGTGTCTGCTGTCTGCGTCTGTCTGTGCTCTCTTCGAGTTCTTTCTTCCTACCTCTTCTCTTCTGAGATTTTTCTTTTCCTGAGTTCTGGTTCCAGTGTACAACCATATAATTATTTTTTCCCTGAAGATCTGGTGATTGGCTGGACTCGAACCCTGTATGTCATCTTCAACAAATCCAGTAACAGCTAATAGGTGGTCCTTCTGCAAACAAAGGTCCATCGTGCTAAAGTTGCTGAGGTGCCAGTTCATACATTGTTGCAAATGCTAGCACAATGAAGGTCTCAGCCATGTTCTTCTGCACATAGTCAGCTGGAAAAATACTTCTAAATTGACAATTACGTGATCTGCAAGTTTTAATGCTGAGTTATAACTAAAACAAGAATCCATCTTGTTTAATTCAGTGTTTGGTTCAGAGCAGGCCCATGGTTCAGGCTTTGGTTCAGAGCAGGCTCCATATTGTAACAGGATGCTATTGGTTCAGTCATTAGTTTCTGAACAGGTACCAGCCCTACAGATACAAGATGGTGCTGGTCTAGCATTACCAGCATGCACTGTTGCCTCTCATCTCATCAGTGGCTGTTATCCTTGCCTGTGTGTTGGGCAAAGGGAAAGGCAAGACCGGTCTCCTGGATGGTTCCCAGACCTAGCTGCTGTGGCAGACAACATTGGAGGGTTTTTGGGTGCTTGTTGGTTCGGGGATCCACTCCTTGAGTCAGCCCATGGTTCAGCATGCAAGCAGCAGTGACTGGGCTTCTCTAAGCCCAAAAAATGCACGCACGCTGCTGCCCAGTCCCGGATGTAGTTGGCCATTGGGGGAGCAGGAGGGATCTCATGCTGAAGGGGATGGTGGAGCTGTTCTACCTGGAGGATCTTCCATGGCGGTTTCTTCCCTCCTCTTGGAAATGGGTTCAGCCTGTGGTATGGAACCCTTGTAGTGGACCGTAAGTGAAATCACACAGGGAGGGGATGAAGTTGCTCCGGGCTTGTTCCAACTTCAAGGTGCTCTGGTGGGTGCGGTGACTATGTAGTCTCTCTGAGTTGCCATGCAAGGATTTAGTTCTTCTTTGCAAGCTTTTTCTACACGTTTTGTGGGTGACTCAGCTATTGTGTCCCGGAGTGTGATGGATCAATCTCTAGTGCTGGGAAATATAAAAGGTGGGATGTGCTGGAGCCGAAAGTCAAGGAAGTTCAAATGTTGGGAGAATCATTGGTGAAGGATGGAAGTTTAATCCATCAGAGTTTGGAATATTTGGACAATCAAGTACGAAGGAATAACCTTCATTTTCTGAACTTCCCTAGGTCTTTCTTGGTTACTCCAGTGGATATGGTTAAAAGATACTTGACTGAAGTTTTGGGGATGTCGGGTGAGGTGCTTCCACCTCTGGTGAGGGCTCAGTATCTTTCATTAGGGAGGTGGAGGTGGGAGTCCTGAGGGCTTAAACCTCATGGACTTTCTTGAGTCCTCTCTAGAAGAGGTCACCACTTTTACATTAGAGTTTGACCGCAACTCTATTCTGTGTTTATATTTTTTGTAATACTAATATGTTGTTTTTTTGGTACAAAGTTACTTATTTTTCCTGATTTCTGGTGCTATGACCAAAGGTTTTAGCCCTTGATCTTACTTTTACTTTATGATTTCCTTGTATGTGAATGGTTATATGTGAGGGTAAAATTTTTGTGTTTTATGAACCGAGACAACTTAATGATTTTCTTGTGGCAAAGGAGGGAGCTAATGTTTAGGTGGTACCTCAGTAGCACACTGTGATTTGTTGGAGGTGGTCCTTTGAGGGAGATGTTAGACCTTGCATTTTTGTATTGTTTTTTTATGAAATTTTTCCTTTCTTGGATCTCTAATTTCTTTATTTGTGGTCTGAAGAAGTGTATAGTTATATATTTGAGGCTTTGCTGTATATTTTTTTATTTATTCATTTCTAAATTTCCTCACTTGACTGTTTATTGAAATGAATTATATAAGATGATAGAAAAATAATAATAATAAAAAGCATTGGACTTAATATAGATGCCTGGAGTGCTCTGCTATTCACCTTATTCCATTGACAAAATTGTCCATTTAACTCTACTTTCTGTTTTCTATCATTTATTTATTTAATATCTTTTTTTCTATTCCTGCTTTTCAAGTTATCAAAGAAGTTTACATGTTACTGAACAACTGAGGTTACATTGAATGATCGAGAGAAGGTCAAAAACAAAAACATATACCAAGTTAACTTATATACAGTAACTTATGAACAGTATGCTCATCATGGTTGGATGTGTTTTATATTTTGGGAGTGGGGGTATGACATTGCATTATGTATCGGTTGCAAAGAATTCTTAGAATAGGTAGGTTTTCAGATTCTTTTGGAAGTCGTTGCAGTCCTCAATGGATCCGAGGATACTTGGGAGCGAGTGCCATAGTGCTGGAACATAGATCGAAAATGATCTCTGACATGTTGCCTGTGAACT
The DNA here is from genome assembly GCA_033557465.1 of Ichthyophis bannanicus. Lineage (NCBI taxonomy): Eukaryota > Metazoa > Chordata > Amphibia > Gymnophiona > Ichthyophiidae > Ichthyophis > Ichthyophis bannanicus. The sequence goes on along the minus strand of CM066034.1, from coordinate 233,586,683 downwards.
TTTCACCTTATATGATGGGATGTTGAGCAGGTTCTGGTTCCACTGTCTCCAGGTTCTAGTGTTTGGGGTATATTGTATGAGTGGGCGTAAGCACTCTGGTGCTTGGTTATGAGTGGTTTTGAAGGTAAGCATGGATGGATTTATATTTAAAATGCACTGTAATGGGGAGCCAGTGTAGGTTCTTTAGTATAGGTGTGATGTGTTCCTGTTTAGGTGTCCCTGTGATGAGGCAGGTGACAGTATTTTGTGCTAATTGGGGGGTGCTTTGTGAGGCCTTATAGGATAGAATTATAATAGTCTAGTTGTAGAGTGATGATGGTCTGGAATACTGATTGGAAATGGTTGGGGTTCAGGAGTGGGCGGAGACTGTATAGGATTTTCATTTTGTAGCAGACATGTTTGTGATGTTCTTGACGTGTTCTTGCAGATTCAGTTGTTAGTCTAGGATGACTCCAAGGTCTTGGGTTTGACTGGGTAATGTTGATTTTGATGGTTTTTGGTGGGGTGTAGGTGAGATCTCTGGATATGAACTTGACTTCTGTCTTTTCGTAGTTGATTGACAGGTTATGATACTGTAGCCATTCCACCGCTGCAATGAAGCAGGATTGTATGGGGGATGAGTTCAGGGTTTTCAGTGGAGACCAGTGCATATAGCATTAGGTCATCTGCATATATGTGATATAATAGTTTGTGGTTCTGGATGATTTTGCAGATTGGTGGGAGGTATAGGTTGAAGAGGAGGGCAGAAAGGGATGATCCTTGGAGGATTCCTTATTGAATAGTTTGGAGGTTTTGTCTTTTTATTTTAATTTGTTGTGAGCAGTCGATTAGGTATGAATGGAACCAGGTCAGTGGGGTGTCACTTATACCTAGGAGTCTCTCATGTAGGACCTTTTCAAACACTTCCTGAAAGACCAAATGCACTAATGTCAACTGCTTCACCTTTATCCACATGTTTATTCATGCCTTCAAAGAAATGTGAGGCAAGAATTGCTTTAGCTAAATTCATGTTGACTTTGTCACATTACATCATGTCTATCTGTGTGTTCAGTAATTTTGTTCTTTATAATAGTTTCTATGATTTTGCCTGGCACAGATATCATGCTTACCAGTCTGTAGTTTCTTGGAGCCCTTTTAAAAATTGGTATTATGTTGGTCACACTTCAGTATCCAGGCACCATAGATGATTTTAATGATAGGTTATATATTAGTAATAATAGCTTTGTAATTTCATCTTTGAGTTCTTTCAACTCTCTTGAGTATATACCATCTTGTCCAGGTGATTTACTATATTTTAGTCTCTCAATTTGTTCTACCTATGTCTTCCAAGTTAAATGAAATTTGTTTCAGCTCTTTAGACTCATCACCATTAAATACTTTTTCTGGCATGGGTTAGCTCACACATATCTTTCTCAGTAAAGATTGAGGCAAAGAATTCATATTAGTCTCTTATCTATGGTCCTGTCTTCCCTGAATGCCCCTTTAATCCCTCCATCATCTAACAATCCCACTGTCTCCCTCATTGGTTTCTTCCTTTGAATATACCTGGGAAATTTTTTATTATAAGTTTTTGTCTCGTCATAGAGATTCTTTTCAAATTCACTTTTTCTTTCCTTAACGTGCCAGTGCTTATGCTATTTCTTACCACCTTCCTGTTTTTTTTTTTTTCATTTTTTGAAAAATGTTCTTTTGGGTAAAATAGCCTCTTTTATCTCACCTTTTTTTTTTTTACCATGTTGGCTGTTGTTTGGCTTGTCCCCATCTTTTTCAATAGGTGGAATATATCTAGTCTAGGCTTCCAAGATGGCATTTTTAAACTTCCATGCCTGATGTAAACTCCTCTCTTTTGTAACTCCTCTTTTCAGTTTTTTTCTAAGTATTTTCCTCATTTTAATATAATCTCTATTTCAAAAGTTAAATGCTAGCACAGTAGATTTCTTTTGTAAACTCTATCCAGTTATTAATTCAGATTTAATTGCATTATGATTACTATTGCCATGTGATTGTAACAGTCGGCGCTTGCACCAAATCATGTATTTCACTAAGCACCAGTTCTAAAATAGCTCTTTTTCTAGTCAGTTCCCAAACCAACTGCTCCATAAAGCAGTCATTTATTTCATCTAGTAACTTTACATTCCTAGTATGCCCTGACATGGCTTTCATCCAGTCAATATTAGGGTAATTGACATTACCCATTATTATTGTGTTACCAAATTTGTTAGCTTCCCTAATCTCTGTTAACATTTCATTATCCATCTGCTCATTCTGGCCAGGTGGACAGTAATATACCCCTATCACCGATGTTCCAGTGAAAGTCCATAGGAATTCTTCACCTGTGCTGCTGCCAGAGAGGGAGTTGCTGCAATATCACACTTTCAGAAGAAATCACCTGAAAAAGCAATTTGTAGCACCTTCTCCCTCAGCAGCAGCATCATACAACTTCACAGGAACATTGCTTATTACTATTTTTTTTTCTCCTTCACTCATGGAGTTTCTAAAAATTCAGTGGCACATTTTGTTTCCTGTTGAACTTTTCTTCTATTTAACTAAATGCCCTCTTTAACAAATAATGTTATGCCTACACCAATTTGATTCACCCTATCATTGCGATATAAGTTGTAACTTGGTATCATAGGGGCTTGTTTACAAAGCCACGGTAGCGGTTTCCAATTGTTATCGGAGCCGCGGCCCCCATTGATAACGATCAGAAACTGCTACCGCAGCTTTGTAAACTAGCCCCATAGTGTCCCGTTGATTATCTTCCATTCATCGGATCTCCAAGATGTCTATTATATCTATCTCCAATATATCCAAAACCACCCACTACAGTTGGCAAAAAATATCCACAATCATCCATCAAAAAATTGCCACCATCAAACATTGAATATCCAAATATTCTGTCAATTCAAAATGAGACTGAACTTTATTATTCACCCTCATTTATGCCATCTACAGCAATATTTTCAACAACCTACAGTTGATGAGTACAGAGGCTTACATAATGTGAAACTCTGTATGTCTCCACCATAAAACACACAAGATTTTATTTTTTTTTTATAATGGAATAAGGGAGCTCACTAAGAAGACTCGAATATGATGATGTTTGACGTTGAAATATCCAACACCACTTCACTAACAATCACTCAGTAGTCTTTCATCACTGCTTCTTTGTCATTTTCTTATTTGTTCATTTTCAAAAATAGCTCATTTTTTGACTCGGTTCAATACATATGGGCTTCAATATCTGTTATTTCACTGCTTCAATATCTGTTTTTTTGCTGCCAACTATCATAAAAAAAAGTTGCTATATGTCACAACCATTGTCCAAAATGAATGAAGCAACTACTTATCTTCTGCAGACTGCATGTATTCCTCTCCTCTGTATAGTCAGGCCACACTTTTGGTGTTCATGTAGTCGGACCATACTCCCATATCTATCGCTTCATTTAGTGACATATATTCTAATTCTTCCATCTAATTTTTTAGTCTTCTAGCATTTGTATAGAAATACTTCAAGGAATGTTTTTTGTTAAAATTTATAACCTTTTTAGCAGTTGACAAGAATAATTTACAATTTTTCACCTCTTTATGCTCTATATTTAAAGGCAACTAGTTGTAGACTGTTGAATAATGAGGGGCCATTTTCATACTGCCTAGAAATGCTTCCGCGGCTGTGTTGCTGTAGGGAGAGAGGTGGCTGGGACTGAAAATCAGCTGATAGTGAAGCTGAGGATCTGGGACTGAAAATGGGCTGATACAAGGCTTGGGGGAGAGACTGGCAATGGGCTACTACTGAGACTGGGGGGACTTGAAATGGGCTGATACAGGGGCTTGGGGAGCGGGCTGGAAATGGGCTGATACAAGGGCTGTGTATCAGGCCAAGGCACCACCTTTCACCTACATGACACCCACTTCCTTAGCAAGGCTCAGTGCCAGGTATATAAGGGGATAAATGGGGAAGAGTTCCAAACCCCCTGCACCAGAAACCTGGGCACCTGTACATGGAAGTTTAGGTGATAAAAGCATCCTGGATGGCCATGCCTCCTGTATTTACTGTGGTCACGCCACCCCACAGTAAAAACATGGGCTGACCATGCATTAGTCCCATGCTACCTGAAGCACTTTAATAAACATGCACCACAGGGTACTGTATGAAACCAAATCAGTTTTCAGGAAATCACATAGCACAGCAATTATTCTGGTGACACTACTGAAAACATTAAGACTGTTATTTGACAAGGGTACCTAAAGTATAACTATATAATTAGATCTGATGGCTGCATTTGACTTTGTAGAACACTCAGTTCTACTGGAAAAACTGGCAGCTTTAGGCTTAAGAGGACCAGCGTTAAAATGGTTTGAAGCTTTCCTGAAGGACAGATCAATCAAGGTTACATATAGAGGAAAAATATCAAACAGCTGAATTCCCAATTGTGGAGCCCAACAGAACTCCCCTTTATCCCTGCTGCTTGCTTATATCTTTGTTCAGATGTGGGTTTTATAATACAGAAACTAAGGCTATTATACTACTCATATGCTGACAGCGTTCAACTTGTAAAACCAAAATCCACCTCCTTAGAGCTAACTATGACCCAATTAGAATCTGAGGGAAATTAATACATCGATGTACCATGATGCATTAAAATATAACATGGAAAAAAAATCAATTTTGTGGGGTCAGTAAGCTATAGGAAGAATACTCTCAGGGTGCAGTCAAATTCAACCAAATCAAGATTCAACTAAATACTAAATTAGAAAGTCTGGGAGAGTAATTATTAACTTTGTACTGTTGATGGATGATCAAATCTTGACGGTCCTAAAAAAAGGCATTTCAGAGTTCTGAGATTGATTTGTTCCATCTTACTAGAACAAGATTTAAAGAAGATTATAAATGCTTCTGTATTGCCCCTTTATAGACAACTGTAACCTAAACAAAAATGCCATACCGCAGTTGCTGCAGAAGACAGCAATGAAATGATGTTGCGATAAAAAAGATGGACTAGAGTGACTCCATATCTCACACTGGCTTCCAGTGGAACTGAGGATTCTATTTAATTTACTGACATTTGTATACAAACCCTTGCATGGAACTTGCCCAAGTTACCTTTAAACAAGCATGGTACTATAGGTTTCTAAATTAGCATCATGCTCGCAGACTGAGAAAAGACTAGCTATTCTAGGGATCACAAAGGAAAGGATGTTGTTGGATGCAGCTCCAACACTCTGGAATAACTTACCACCAGATGTGAGAGTATGCCCCTCCTATCTAAGCTTTAGGAAATTGGTTCAAATATGTAACAAAGTAAATGATGACAGATAAAGACTAATATGGCCCATTTAGAATGCCCAGTAAGGTGGTTAAAATTGTAGAGTTGCACCCGCCACTCCAGACAGGTCAGCCCTCTCTGTTTACAAAATTATGTAAATTCGCTATGACTCCATCCTCTTGCTATAAAGTGATCCTTTGTATCTCTCCCACGTCTTTTTGAATTCTGTTACTGTTTTTGCTCCCACCACCTCCAATGTCAGAGCATTCCAATCATCCACCGCCCTTTCTGTGAAAAAGTATTTCCTAAAGTTACTGTTAAGTTTACCTCCTTGCAGCTTCAATTAATGCCCTCTAGTTCTACAGCTTTCCCATCTTTGAAAAAAGGTTTGTTTGTTCATTAATGCGCTTTAAGTATTTAAACATCTGTATCTCATCCTCTGTCCCTCCTCTCACATATACACGTTTAGGTCAAGTCTTTTCTCATATTCCTTCTGGTGCAGGCCCATATCATTTTGATCACTTTCTTCTAAACATTTTTAATAACCCCATTACTGGACTATTGCAATGCCATTTACCAAGGACTACCCAAGCAAACCACAAGACCATTACAACTGGTTCAAAATACTGCCACCAGAATCTTCACTGATTCAAAGAAACATGATCATATAACACCCCATCTACACCAATTCCATTGGCTACCTACCTATCACCACCCATGCAAGATACAATCTGCTCTCACTGTATTTAAGATAAGAAACAGCATGTCAGCAGGAGCTCTAGAGGAGACACTCTGCTGTAATCACAATGAGAGGCCTAGGAGACAAAGCACAACAAACACCATCCCTACTCCCTGCGCTTACAAAAAAGCAAATGATTCAACCACCAAGAGAGCATTCTCGCTTGCGGCACCTATGATCTGGAACTCTCTACCTGTGAAGCTGAGATCCACCACCGACATGAAGGATTTTAGAAAGCAGCTAAAAACCTTCCTCTTTACAGATCATTACAACAAACTCACCTAACCTGAATACAGTTGACCCCATCTAACTCTGGAATAGATAAACCCATTCAACTTACATCATTGCATATATATTCTTTGTACATAAATTATGTTTTATTACTTCCATCTGCATGTCTCTCCTCCCCCTTCCTCCCCACCCTAGCTCCTTCATAAGTTAATGTAACCAAAAGTTCATAAGTTAATGTAACTAAAAGTTTCATAAGTTCTCTGTAAACATGAAACATGTGAGTTTGATGTAAACCACTTTGATTTAACGATAAGGTGGTATATAAAAATGGTTAAATAAATAAATAAATATTTTTATATAATCTGCAAACCTAACACAATACTCCAAGTGAGGCCTTACCAATGGACCTGTACAGGGGCACTGATACCTCCTTCCTGCTGGTTATTCCTCTCTGTATGAAGCCTCACATCCTTTTGACTTTGACCACCACCTTGTCACACTGGTTTGCCATCTTGAGATCCTCAGATACTACCACTCCAAGGTCTCTCTCTGGGTCCATTCACATTAGTCTCTTATCCCTATTGTGTACAGCTCCCTTGGGTTTATGCATCCCAAGTGCGTCTCACTGCACCTCTTTGCATTAAATCCTAATTGCCAAGCATTAGACCATTCCTCTAATCTTTATAGATATGTTTTCATGCTGCCTACTCCCTCTAAAGTGTGCACTTTATTGCAAATCTTTGTGTCATCTGCAAAAAGGCAAACTTTACCTTTTAACCCTTCGCCAATATCACCCAGAGTGACAATGAACAGTAGCAGTATAGGACCGATCCCTGAAGCACTCCACTACTCACCCTCCTTTCTTCAGAGAGTTCTATTCACCACTGCCCTCTGTAGTCAGTCAACCAACAAGTTTTTCATCCAGTTCTCCATCTTGGAATCCATCCCCAGGCTGCTCAGTTTATTCACAAGCCTCTTATGAGGAACAGTATCAAAGGATTTGCTGAAATTGCTGTAGACCACATCCATTGCATGCCCTTGATCTAGTTCTCTGGCCAACTGGTCAAAGAAATCAATCAGATTTGTTTGGCACGATCTTCCCTTGGTAAAGCCATGTTATCTTGGATATTGCAACCTGTTGGTTTCTGGAAAAAAACACACTATCCTTTCTTTCAAAAGCATTTTGAAAATGTTGATAGATTGTAATTTGTCTGTAGATGAAGGACTGCAATAGCCACATTTTGCCTTTTTACTAAAGTTCACTAAACAGTTAGCAGGCATTTTAGTGGATGGCAATGGCCTATGATAACAGCTAATGTGCACGCATGACAGCTACCAGTGACTAAAACACACATTAATCGCCCATCACATAAAGGGACAGGGAATGGACAGGGTTTAATGGAGCATGGGCATGGAGAGCACATTGTGACAATTACATGGATGCATATAATGATGCCTCTATGGATGGCATTATGTGCCACACCTTAGGGTATGCCTCCCTGTAGTAACTGCTGGGAACATGCTAGTGACATCCCCAACAGTTACTGTGGAGGCTTTGCACATAACGCACATTAGTTTTCACGCTAATGCCCATGGTAAAACAGCCCCTAAATATTATCTGATCTTCTTGAGGGAGACGGAAATGAAATTTTAATTATAAACCACTATGATCTCGGATTAGGGCATATAGCTGTATAGAAAAACATGTATTAAATTAAATTAATTTAAAAATGCAATTTAAATGCATTATGTTTCTCTACAACTTAAATTTGTCCCTGGGAATGCCTCCTGCTAATGCACTAAAATTAAATGTATTGTGGAAAATTGTGCATGCTGAAGGAGGGCAGTTCTCAAATGGCTGATTTATTGTGGTAAAATGCATTTTAGCTCCATAAATGGCTTTAAAAATAGCTCTTGGTGAGAGCAGTGTTGTACAAGTGGAAATGAAGTTTTACGAACTTATCTGCCTAAAATGTGAGCAATAACACATAAACATAGCCTGTATATGTGTGCTTTTATCTGTAAAAAGAAGAGACATTCTTGGAGCAGAACTAGAGAAGGGTTTGCTCTTGTTTGCATACCCTTCAAAATTCAAAGGTGTGCCCATAATGTATTATTGGAAATATGTGTACTGTAAATAGTAGGTGTAACTATATGCACATTGTTATCCTGAGATAATTTTCTCTCAAAAGTATGCCCACACTTTTCACAAACTCAGGCAATTATAATATTATTCCCTAAGGACCATTTTTACTAAATGTTATCAAGAGTTAACTGCCACCATGGCCATAGGAATAAAATGGACTGCGGCAGCCCATAAGGCAAAATAAGGTCCATTATGGAAAAACGGTTAGTAAATAAAAATATTTTCAATATTAGCTCTGGTTGTTTTCTTTGTCTGACCTTTATTTTTTTGGGAGTATATATTTGGTGGATTTGAGGAGTCTATTTTTTGTATAGTACATGATTATCGGCACCGTTATAAAAAAATCAGTTTGAACAGAAGAACCACCTTCCCATTGCAGTAAAATTAGACACACTTCTGATCAATTGTCAGTACTCGCATGACTTGAATCAACCAAAGAATGATGGCTCTAATCTTTAAAATGGCCACATTCACTCCCTGTTCCTTTTCACAATGGTAAAGACAAGAGAGCTGCCTAAGCCCATTAGAAAAGGCATTATCACAAAATATCAAATTTAAAAGGGGTACAATTCCATTTCCAAAGACCTTGGAATTCCTGTGTCTACAGTTCGCAATGTTGTTAAGAGGTTTTCAGCTCGTGGAACTGTCAAGAACCTCCCAGGATGTGGCGGGAAGAGGAAAATGAATCCAAGAAGTATTTGAATGTTAGTGCAAATTGTTGGAAAAACATCACATACAACATCCAGAGAGCTTAAGGCTGACCTTGAGCAATCTGGAGTGGTGGTTTCAACCTGTACCATATGTCACGCACTAAACAAAGAAGGACTTCATAGGTGAAGGTGAAGAGGACCCTTCTGCTCAAAGACAGAAATAAAAAGGCATGCCTGATCTTTCCCAAACCCATCTTGAGAAATCACATTCCTTCTGGGAAAATGTTCTATGGACAGATGAAACCAAACCTGAACTCTTTGGCGATGCAAACCATTGATACATTTACAGGTGAAGAAATGAAGCTTATAAGGAAAAAAACACCCTTCCTACAATTAAATATGGTGGATGTTCCATAGTATTGTGGGGCTATTTTTCTGCTTCAGGAACTGGAGGTCTAGAATATATTCAAGCAATCATGAAGTCAGAGGACTACCAAGGTATTTTAAAGTGAAATGCACTACCCTAGTGTCAAACTATGTCTGGGTCGAAGGTCATGGGTCCTCCAGCAGAACAATTACCCAAAATATACATCCAAAAGTACAAAAGAATGGTTAAAAAGGAACTAATGGCCTGTTTAAACTGGCCAGCAATGAGTCCTGATCTCAATCCAATTGAGAACCTTAAGAAAGAGCTGACATCTGCCACTAGTAAAAGGAATCCTGGAAACATTCATGAGCTGGAACAAATCACAGTTGGAGAGTGGGAGAAACTACCAGCAGATAGATGCATGAAACTCATAGGGGTATGTTTACTAAACAGCGGCTCCGATATCGCATGGAAGCCGCTATCACTGTTTAGAAAAACACCCCATAGATGACTACAAGAAATGTCTGGAGGCTGTCATCACTGCCAAGGGTTGTGCAACCAAATATTAGTGAAGGATGCCATTAATCTTGTCCAGGTCATATCGGAGCTGCGGCCCCATTAAATTCAGTGGGGCCACAGCTCAGATATCTCATGGAAGCCACTATCACTGTTTAGAAACACACCCCATAGATGACCACAAGAAATGTTTGGAGGCTGTCATCACTGCCAAGGGTTGTGCAACCAAATATTAGTGGAGGGTGCCATTAATCTTGTCCAGGTCATATTTTGCTTTTTTCTCAGAAATTACTACATCTAAGTTGCACAGCCATTCTTTTTGTTGTATAACTTTGAACATACATTAAAATATTATGATGACATACAGTTGGAATATTTCTAATTATTTCTCAATATATTGTACATAACCTAAAATGCAAGAGTGCCTATACTACTACTACTACTACTACTGAGCATTTGTATAGCGCTACAAGTCAAACGCAGCACTGCACAGACATGTATGAGACAGTCCCTGCTCATAGAGCTTACAATCTAGTCAAGACAGACAACACAGAAGGTGCAGGCTGGGATAAAACAAGGGGGAAGGGAAAAGAAAAAGGAGATCAGGTAACTCAAGATCCAAAAGCAGCAGTGAAGAGGTAAGTTTTCAGCCTGGATTTGAAGAGGGTCAGAGAAAGTGCCTAGTGTACAGACACAGGTAGTTTGTTCCAGGCGTAAGGTGCAGCAAAGTGAAAGGAGCAAAGTCTGGAGTTAGCAATAGAAGAGAAGGGCACAGATAGAAGGAGCTTGCCAGAAGAGCGGAGTTCCCGAGGGGGGTTGTAAGGAGAGAGAAGAAAAGAAAGGTGGTAAGGAGCTGCAGAGTGAATGCATTTATAGGTCAGTAGGAGAAGTTTGAACTGGATGCGGAAACGGATAGGGAGCCAGTGAAGTGACTTGAGAAGAGGAGTAATGTGGGCATGACGAGGCTGGCAGAAGATTAGCCGTGCAGCAGAGTGCTGAACAGATTGAAGGGGAGAGAGATGATTCAAAAGGAGACCAGAAAGGATTAGGTTACAGTAGTCAAGACAGGAGGTGATTAAGGAGTGGGTAAGCGACTTAATAGTGTGTTCAGAAAGGAAAGGACGGATTTTGCTGATGTTATAGAGAAAGAAACGGCAGGTCTTAGCTATCAAATGAATGTGTGTGGAGAAGGAGAGAGAAGAGTCAAAGACAACACCAAGATTGCAAGCCGAGGAAACAGGAAGGAGTACAGAGTTATCCACAGAGACTGAGAAAGGAGGAAGAGGAGGGGAGGATCTCCAGGAATGAGTCTTCACATATGGGTATCGTCGGTACCGACGGAGCCTGCGCGGGAACGCTCCCCAGCGTCCAGTAAGAAAGCTTTTGGGAGCATCCCACAGTGCCTACGCGCTGCCTTCCCGCCTTTCCCAACCGCCTCTCTCCAGTTCTTCTTTTCCGCGGAGCCAGCAGGTCGTGTTCCTGTCACCGCAGAAGAAATTCTTTATTTTTTTCTTTATTTTTCTGTGTCGCGTCTGCCTTCTTCGACGTCAGATCGGTACCGCCGGTCTTTTCTTTTCTTTCTTTAAAAAAAAGCAAAAAAAACCTATTCTTTACTTCAACTGTGCATTTTCAGTTTGGGCCTTAGGCCTGAATATTTTTCTCCTCATGGAGAAGCCCGCTTCCAGGTTCAAAAAGTGCACAAAATGTAGCGGTACTATCTCTGTCACCGACACCCATGATTGGTGTCTAAAATGTTTGGGTCCTGACCATTCCATCACAGATTGTGTGTCCTGTGCCATGATGTCTAAAAGAGGTCGGCAGAACCGAGCAGCCAAGCTCAGTACCCTGTTTCTCTCTGATGCAGCCTCGGTGGCATCGACGTCTTCCAGGGCTTCTTCTTCCTCCCATGGATCTCAGGTTACCAAACATAAATCTAGCTGGTCCTCGAAGGGCAAATCTCCCTCTAAGCATCGAGATGCCTCCGGGCTTGTCCTCGAAGATCCCGCACTGGCAAAATTACCCCGGCGGGAAGTTCCGGCTTCCAAAGCATTGTCTATGGGGTCACAGGTTGACATCGATGGCTTGGCCTCGACCGAGCACCTGTTGCCGTGTTCTGGGGTACTGGTGGCCTCCACTGGTACCGACATCCAGACTCTGGTGGCGTCGATGGATCAGAAGATTCTGTCCATGCAGCGCACCCTAACGGCGTTTATGCAGGCTGCGACGCCTCCGGTACCGCAACAATCTCCGTTGCCGGTACCGATTGCATCGACATCGGCTTCGGTGTCGACTGCAACAGTACCCTGTCCTATGATGCCCATCAGTACTGAACCGGTACCGCTTACTCCCGATGTCGATCCCACTCGGTACGCATATCGGGCTTTACAAGAGCATCCGGACAGGCGATACTTCGATTCCTCCGAAGACTCTGACTTGTCGGAGGCTTCTGTCGAGGCATCGGTACTTCTTCCTCAGGAGTCTTCTTCTCCAAAACGAAGAATGTCTCCTCCAGAAGACTTGTCTTTTCAAGACTTCATTAGGGAAGTGGCTAGGGGCCTCTCCATTACAGTGGCCCCTGAGTCAGAGCCTAGAGCCAAGCAATTAGATATTTTGCAATATCCTAAGGCTCCTAAAGAGGCAGCTACCTTACCTATTCATGAGATTCTTTATGATCTCATGTTGAGCATGTGGGAGACTCCTCTTACCACCTCTCCTCATTCTCGTAGGTTAGACACCATGTACCGTGTCCCTCCTTGTCCTGGCTTTCATAAGACTCAGCTTCCTCACCACTCTATTGTGGTAGAGTCTGCCATGAGAAAAATAAAGAGTGCAAAGAGACACTCATCTAATCCTCCAGGACGTGAATGCAGGACCCTAGATGCTTTTGGCCGAAGGGTTTTCCAAGCTAATATGCTTGCTGCCAGAATCAACTCCTATAGTCTCTATATGGAGATGTTTCTAAAAGAAGTCACAGATCATCTGCAGACTTTAGCTCCTTTTATTTCAGAAGATAAAAGGCAGGAATTTCTCACTTGGCTCAAACATGCCCAGGATGTTTCCAAATTTTCCAACCGTGCAGCCTTTGACTCTTTTGAGTGTGTAAGCAGAGCCACGGCTATTGCCATAGGTGCACGCAGAATTGGTTGGTTACAAGCCTCTGATTTGGAACTCTGGGTCCAAGATGAATTGGGAAATCTTCCTTGTACAGGTGAAAACCTTTTTGGCAAGGATTGGCAAGCAAAGGCCACTCAGATGGATGCTGAGAACTCTGCTTTGGATCGACTTTCAAAGTCTACCTCTGCTCCTGTTAAGAAAAGATTGTTCAAAAAGACATATTTTTCTAAAAAGGGAAGATATTATCCTGCTTATTGTCAGCAGGCATCTTCTGCAGGTCGTTTTGCTGCAAAGCGTCAGCAACCACCTAAACAGGCCAAGTCAAAGGCTGCCAGGCCTCCCACGGCCCAGCAGCCTCAGCCTCCTCAGGGCCTTTGACTTGAAACTAGAGAACTTAGCCTTTCTAGCTCTGGAAGAACCAGAACCCCTCACCATTCCAGGAAGGTTGGCTTACTTTGCTCCCAGATGGGAGCAAATCACAGAAGAGCAATGGACCCTCTCCATCATAAGGGAAGGATACAAGCTTCATTTCTTTTTTTTTTTTTTTTTTAAACTTTTATTTTCATTTTGCAACAAACAAAAGAAACAACACACCAAAAGAGACAAAACAAGTATACAATAAGGAAAAGTAGACCCATTACCCCCCACCCCGGTGCTTCTTCTCTACCCGTTTGTATCAGCATGTGAGCGCTTCCAATTAACAGTGATTATACATCAAACGATCAAAAAAGTATCCACAATACAGCATGATCATGAGACAGAGATACATACAAAGTTAGACAGTCAGATGAGAGTATTTAGCAAAATGTACATATTCATTGAGCATCTTCCATTGAGACCAATGAGAAGGAGTCTGAACGGAGGAAGCGAACAGACGAGGTATTTGTTCATATTTACTGTAGAGACAGGCATGATTCCACCATTCATTGAGGCTCAGATGGGAACTAATTTCCCAGTATTACTTAATTAGGGAAATAGCAATGCCAAGCATAAAGTTCAAAAGGAGATAAGCCATTTTTGGGAGAGAGGGGATCCCCGCAACTGGGCGAAGTCCCACTATCCTCCAAGAAAGGGACTCCTGAGAGTGCAATATAGACTAAATACGACCCCAGACCCGACGTCAGTTATACTGTAGTGCGGGATATTCATGCATAACATGTAGTAATAAACCAATGGCCACAGGACGTGTCCAGCAACCATTACCCTGAGTAGTGTTCCATTTGTCTAATCTGTGAGAAGTGTAAAAACACCGGTGGGCTAGAAAGAAGAGGGTCTGAGTGAGTGAGGCGGGTCGGGAACCCGTGTCCCTCTGCTCCAGATAAGGCTCCATTGCTCCGAGGTTAAAGTCACATGCAATTCTCTCTCCCATGCTTTCTGCGCTATAGAGGTATCTCTAGTGATAGCATTACATAAGGTTTAGTAAAATTGGATGCTACACCCGGTGAACTACCGAGAGATCGGAAGTCTCCAATCAACCTTATGCAGAGAGTGCCGATGGCGGGAGTACCCTAGTGCTCCGAATGCAATGCTGAAGTTGCACTGACCAGAGTCGGGAGTCGAAAGGTTGCATAAGAGTATTAAAGGCACCTAAAGTGTCGAAAAGCATTGGTGGATAGTGGGAGTCTAATGGGAGAGTCATACCAGGGAGTAAGGTAAGAGGAATCGGTGAGCAAAGGCCCGCTACTATATCTAGCCACACAGGTCTGATCGGTGCTGGAGCTTCCAACCAACGAGCACCTTGTTTGAGAAGAAAAGAATGAGGGAACACTTGAGTAAAATCGCCACCAAGTATTAATGGAGCATTGGCGGAGGCCGAGGCCAACTACGCAAAACTTGCATAGTAAGCAGGGTTGTCCACATTCGGGGCATAGTGCAAATACACGTGAATTCACTATCTCCAACCTCAAGGTGTACACAGGCCCATCTACCCTCCATGTCAGCGCTAATAGCAGGTACAGTAGCGTGCAAAGACTTCTTAACCAGAATGGCTATCCCGTACCATTTGGAAACGGTGGGAGAATAGGCAGCTACCATGTGAGGCCTAGCATTGAGTTTCAGTGTTTCAGCAGAGTGTAATGCGTTTCCTGAAGAAACACCAAATCAACATGCTCGTGGCTAAGATAGCTAAGGATTTTCCTTCCTTTGAGTGGACCAGTAATGCCTTTGACGATGAATAATAAGATTTTACATAAGGCCATTCAGAAAAGTTAAAATTCTGAGCATGATAGCACACATAATTTCACTGTGTCCCTCAAACTGACTGTATCTGGCTGTACACATGACATAGGAAAAATAAGCTAATATAATACAATGAAGCGCCCCACATTAACAAAGAAAACCGCAGTACGGTAGAGGAGAAGCAAAACCCCAAAATTACTGGCGACCATGTGTCTGCGGGGAGAAGCCCCCAAGAAGGCCGAAATTGAAAAAACATATAACCTGTAGGACTGTGCGTGCTCCGAATCCGACCGAGGCACACATCATGAAGGGATAGGAGACCAAAGACAAAAGTCATACAGAGAAAGAAAGAAAGTCCAGGCTATTTCTGTGCTGGGCTATGACCGCCGCATCGGGCCCTTCAAAATGGCGGACAAAGCCGGCAGATAAGAGTCCAAGATTTGGGATTAGCGCATCTGCTCTGCTTCTTTGGAGTCCAAAAATGTTGATAGTAGATCAGGATCCTCGAACGTCCTGGTCTGGTTGTGGAGAGTCACTCGGAGCTTCGCTGGATACAACAGGCCAAAGCGAGCCTGTAGCTGTTGAAGTCGAGGGCGAAGAGCAAGGAGTTTCTTCCGACGGTCAACGGTAGGCTTTGCCAAATCAGGAACGAAGGAGACCTTACGACCTTCAAATTCCAAATGATGATTCGCTCGGGCAGCATGTAAAATTTGTTCCACTTGTTGATATCGTAGCAAGCTAAAGATAATAGGCCGGGGGTCGTGCGGTTGAGCGCCATGCGGGCAGGAACACGGTGTGCTCGATCGATTTCCAGTTCTCTGTGAAAAGTGATCTTCAGCAAGGAGGGAAGAGTTTTGAGCAAGAATTCTCTTATATCTCCTGCTTCCACCCCCTCCGGCATTCCGAGGAGCCTCACATTGTTGCGACGGGCGCGATTATTGCTATCTTCCAACTCCTTTTGAAGATTCTGTATCTGGCGCTCAGCCTTGTCCAGTTTGCCCAAGCGCACCTCGTGCGAGTCGAGGACCCCCGCCATATTGTCCTGCCGTAATGAAAGACCTTCAAGTCGATCCTGGAGCACTCCAAAGTCTTCTCGCATGGCTCGAAGCGCTTCTCCATTGGACTGCACCAATTCCTTCACGCCGCGTATTTCCTCCAAAATCTCCAGGTGCATTGCGGGGTTTTCACGAAATGGAACCATCTTCTGTGGGGAGGACACCTCTGTTTTGGAGCGTTTTCCGTGAGAAGAAGAAGGAGACCCGAAGTCCAAGCGCGCTGGTTTATGGGCCGCCATCCCCCCCGAGGTGCCCCGGTCAGCTCGGAGCGAAATAGTAAATTTATATAGGTATTAAGTCAGGATTCTGAGTAGGCCTCTCGGGAGCTTCAACGCAAAGCGTCCTACCCGCTGGACATCAGGCTCCGCCCCCCACAAGCTTCATTTCTTAAGCCTTCCTCCTCACACCATGGTGAAACAGTTCAATTCTCCAACATCTCTCCTCAACCTTCTGGGTCAGGAGATTGCTACCCTTCTTGCCCAAGGGGCAATAGAAGAAGTACCTTTTCTTCAACAGGGCACAGGGTTCTACTCCCCTTATTTTCTTATTCCAAAGAAAACAGGGGGCTACAGACCCATATTAGATCTCAGAGAATTGAACAAGTTTCTATTAAAAGAGAAATTCAAGATGATTTCTCACGGTGCTCTGCTTCCATACCTTCAGAGTCAGGACTGGCTTTGTTCTCTAGATCTCAAGGATGCGCACACCCATGTCCTCATCCATCCAACACACAGAAGCTTCCTTCGGTTCCTTTTTCAAGGAAAGCACTACCAATACAGGGTGCTTCCTTTCGGCAGTAGTAGCTGCATTTCTACGCACTCTAAGAATATTCGTATTCCCATATCTGGACGACTGGCTCATTCGAGCTCCATCCCAGTCAGAGGCCCAGACTTGTCTAACCTGCACAATGCGTGTCCTTCAGTATTTGGGACTGGTGATAAACATCCCAAAATCCAATCTCACCCCTACTCAGTCTCTGGAATTTATAGGGGCCTTGCTGGATACTACAACTGCAAGGACCTATCTTCCTCAGGCCCGTTGCCTACGCTTGGTGCAGTTAGCCTCCCAGATACAGTTAAAGTCCCATTTAACTGCTCGAGAGATGTTACAACTATTAGGCCACATGGCATCCACCATGCATGTGGTTCCATATGCTCGCCTTCACATGAGGGCAGCTCAATGGACTTTGTCCACCCAATGGACTCAGGCATCAGGTTGCCTGTCAGACAAAATAGCAAACTCCAGTCGCCTTTTTTGGTCTCTCCAGTGGTGGAAGTCTCCTACAAATCTGTTGCTGGTGTCCTCTTTTCAAGAAGATGATTGGTCTTTACGGAGTCTTACAATTAAAGTTAGAATACAATTACTCCACTCTTAACTGTTGGCTATATATAGAGGAACCAATAGTGTCTATATGTGTATAACTTTATATCTTTCCCGTATGTAGTCTCAGATCAAGGCCGCTTTCTTGTGCACCATATGGTAATCACTTTAGCCGCTCTTATTGACATCAATGACTACCGGGTTTTCCCATATGTCTTTTTTTGTTATTTTTCATACTTTTGCACCTATGTTCACTCTTTTATAATTCTAATAAATAACTGTGCTTTAAAATCCTATGGAGGACAGTTCAGATGAAGAACAAACTTAGCTTTTTTCTTTTTTATGCTAGTTCATCTGGGTTTCAATTTGTCCCGAACAATTCTCCTCACGCCTCACACTCTTGACGTCCTCGCGTTACACTCCACGAAAGGAGTCTGTTGTGGAGAATCTAAAAACAAATGTCACCATCTACATTAAACCATCTAACCCACCGTGAACCTTCTCATATATTCATATATACATTCTGTTCTCAGCTTTAAAACTCGAACTGGAGAGAGGCGGCTGGGAAAGGCGGGAAGGTAGCGCGCAGGCGCTGTGGGATGCTCCCAAAAGCTTTCTTACTGGACGCTGGGGAGCGTTCCCGTGCAGGCTCCGTCGGTACCGACGATACCCATATGTGAAGACTTATTCCTGCTGTTCCCAGAGATCACCTGTTACAGGTAAGTAACTGTACTTTTTAGGGGGAAAGATAAGTTCAGTCTAATACTGACTACAACTGCATAGGAATATTTTTAGAGACAATTAAAAGATCAGTTTACTTTTAAAAGTCATATCAACAGACATGCCCCACACTAATACAAGAGGGTCTAATTAAGAATGATCCCGCTCACTCAGGTCGAGGCGGGGGGGGGGGCCCGCTGCTCAGGAGACAGCCATATCCCAGATGCACCCAGATCCGATGGCTCCATCACCGAGGGTTCCGCTGAAGACACCGCTCCACCAGTTGCCGCCGAAAATCCACACGCTGCTAACGTCCTCTGTCCAGTAGTAGTAGAAGAAGCTAATCCCAAGGGTAGGGAAGCCTGTTTTCTCTTCCAATGCCCCATTCCAGAGCTGCCGAGGAGACCAGACCAGAGCGGTGAGTGCAGAGCATCTCAATGGCAGCAACAACCTGCCACCATCTTGCCCCCTTGGCGGAGTGCCTCCCACCGGTATGCCGATGTGCTCACCGGTTAGAGGAGGTGAAGAGGGCTCCGGTGAGACCTCAACAACTTCTTCACCCCTGGTGGAAACCGCAGTAGAAGGAGTTGGATCAGGGAGGGTCAGCCCCCTTGTTGGGGAACCTGCAGCTGCGGACGGGGGGTTTGATGGAATCCCGGTTCTGAGACGCTTGATAAAACCAACAGCTATAAATTTAGAAGCACTGTGGGATGCGGTGGCTACCGTGAATACTTCACTACTCGCTGTTGTGGAAGTTGTGAAAGTTGATTCTCTTTCATTGAGGAGTGATATTGCTGAGGCAAAAAGAATGCAGGAGGACCAGGCTCGGCGTTTGACCGGTGTGGAAACGGAGTTGGAACATCTTCGAGGACTCTGTGCTGCTCAAGTTAAGGATAAAATCTTGCCATCAATGGTTGCAGTTAGCATGGGTGCACTTAACATCAACTTAATGGGCGACATTAAGTACACCTACATTCCCTTTGACAGACATTAGGGTTTGTATCAGTGTGGTATCTGCTTGAGCCATGTTGTACATGCCCCCAACAGATAGCATAAGAACATAAGAACATAAGATCATAAGATATGCCATACTGGGTCAGACCAAGGTCCATCAAGCCCAGTATTCTGTTTCCAACAGTGGCCAATCTAGGTCATATGTACCTAGCAGTTTCCCCAAGGGACACAGGTTCCACAATGATTGTATTGGTTCAAGCATTGATATCCTGGGTCCCTTCTTAATAATGGCTTATGGACCTTTCCTCCAGGAACTTGTCCAAACCTTTTTTAAACCCAGCTACACTAACAGCCTTTACTACATCCTCCGGTAACAAATTCCAGAGTTTGATTACACATTGAGTGAAAAAATATTTTCTTTTATTAGTCTTAAATAGTTTACCCTGTAGCTTCATTGCATGTCCCCTAGTCTTTCTATATTCTGATAAGGTAAACAATCGATCTACGTTTACCCGTTCCACTCCGTTCATTAATTTATAGACTTCTATCATATCTCCCCTCAGCCGTCTCTTTTCCAGGTTAAAGAGCCCTAACCTTTTTAGCCTTTCTTCATAGGAGTATCTTTCCATCCCCTTTACCATTTTGGTGGCTCTTCTCTGAACCTTTTCTAATAACTCTATATCCTTTTTAAGATACGGCGACCAGAATTGCACACAATATTCAAGGTGCAGTCTCACCATGGAACGATATAGAGGCATTATAATATCTTTTGTTTTATTTTCCATTCCTTTCCTTATCATACCTAGCATTCTATTTGCTCATGCTCAATACGTGCACATGACTTTTGCACGTATTGAACATTGATATCTATCTTAAGCCCTCAACTCCTACAAAGGAAGTATGATGGGCATTCCTGATATGCTACTTTATGAAATGGAAACACAGAGTCTGGCTCAGCCTATTATTTGTGTTGGCAGGATTGTAATATCAGGATACGCTTCAAACACTAGGAAACGTTTTCAACTATGCTTTAACTGCCATTGTATTGCAACGGAATGCATGTTTTTTCCATCATTATGAAAACATCATGCCAGGTACAAACCAAAAAATAAACATTATGCCATACTGTGTCTTAGATAAGCCAACTGATGCCTACTGGTAGGAAATGGAGCAACAGAGCAATAAATACAGTTCTAATCTCAACAGAATAAAGGGTTATTAGATTTTCACCTGGAGAGCATTGAAGAACAAAAAAAGCTATTGCTTTGAAATAAATGTATCCTGTAGAATAGATACTTTATCTTCTTTGAGGCTCAGTTGTTTACTGCAATGTATTGTGAGTATGGCTTATAATCTCCTATATATGAAAAACAGCACTCAAACAAATATTAAGACATACTGGAGAAGACTTTATCTAGTCATTGCAGAATGCCTCAAATTTGCTTGAGTTCAAGCGCTCACTAACTTTCCATTAAAATATTTTATTGATTAGATAAAGCGTGATATTAATGAATTTTTACTTAATATTCCTAATTTGAATTGATCTGAAGTCATGTTTTCTAGTGGATATTTAGCTTTAATGTAGTATTTTATAAAACATGTAGTATTGATAACAGAATACAAGAATGAATGTTATATACTTTTACAGATGGGTGGACGGTGACTCAGCTGTTTGGGGAGGCTGACGTGAGTATAAAGAAGAGAGGGTATAGAGAAGAAAACATTTTATCAACCCCAGTACTCAACACAGTTTCAAATGATAACAGCAGTGGGATTTCAATCCTGGCTTCTATTTTCCTAGCCTACTACTACTATTACTATTCAGCATTTATAAAGCGCCAAGCACGCAGCGATGCACAGATAACCTATAAGAGGTAGCCAACATACGAGAGACAGTCCCTGCCCGTCAGAGTCATGCTCATTGGAGCTTACAATCTAGTTGAAAGAAAACAGTACAGAGAATTAGTCAGTTCTGCACAAGGTATGGTGAGGTATAGTTTGGACATAAACGTTGACGGGGTTAGGGTAAGATGAGGATGGAGTTGGGATCTAAATGCAACGGTGAAGAGGTGGGTCTTCAACCTGGATTTGAAGAGGTCAATGGAGGATGCCTGGCGCACAGATGCAGGTAGGCTGTTCCAGGCATATGGTGCAGCATGGTGAAAGGAGCGCAGTCAGGAGTTCACGGTGCGGGTGAAGGGCATTGATAGAAGTAATTTGTCAGCGGAGCGCAGATTACAAGAGGGGACATAGGGGGAGATAAGAGGTATTGAGGGGCCATAGAGTGAATGCATTTATAGGTCAGTTGGAGAAGCTTGAACAGTATGCGGAATTGGACAGGGAGCCAGTGAAGTGACTTGAGAAGAGGAGTAGTGTGGGCATGGTGAGGCTGGCAGAAGATTAGTCGAGCAGCGTGATTTTGTATGGATTGAAGAGGGAGGCGGTGATTCATGGGGAGACCAGCAAGGAGTAGGTTGCAGTAATCAAGGCGAGAGGAGATCAAGGAGTGGACAAGCATTTTGGTAGTGTGTTCTGAGAGGAAGGGGCGGATTTTGCTGATGTTGTAGAGAAAGAAGCATCAGGTCTTAGCTACAAGCTGGATATGAGCGGAGAAGGAGAGAGAGGTGTCAAAGATAACCCCTAGATTTCGGGCCAAGGGAACAGGAAGGATAGTAGATCCATCCACATGGACTGAGAGAGGGGGAAGTGGGGGGGGGAGGAGTTGGGTAGACAAGGAGTTCGGTCTTGGCCATGTTCAATTTCAATCGGCGATGAGACATCCAGACAGCGATGTCCGAGAGACAGGCAAAGATCTTGGACTGGGTTACTGGAGAAATATCAGCTGTAGAGAGGTAAATCTGGGAGTCATCGGCATAGAGATGGTACTGAACGTCATGGGAGGAGATAAGCGCGCCAAGGCCTTGGTTATAGAGAGAGAAGAGGAGGGGGCCCAAGACAGATCCCTACATGTACACCTACATGTAGTGGAGTAGGGGAGGAGGAGGAGCCACTAGAGCATACACTGAACGAGCGATGGGAAAGGTAGGAGGAGAACCAGGATAGTACGGAGTCCTTGAAGCCAAACGAGGAGAGGGTGGTGAGGAGAAGGTTGTGGTCAACGGTATCAAAAGCAGCAGAAAGGTCAAGAAGGATGAGGATGGAATAGAGGCCCTTAGATTTAGCCAGGAACAAGTCATTAGTGACTTTTGTGAGTGCCGTTTCAGTGGAGTGTAGGGGATGGAAGCTGGATTGTAGTGGGTCCAGGAGGGCCTGGGAGGTGAGGAAGTTGAGGCAGCGATGGTGGACTACAAATTCTAATAGTTTGGATATGAAGGGAAGGAGGGAGATGGGTCCATAGTTAGAAGGGCATGTGGGATCGAGTGAGGGTTTCTTGAGGAGGGGTGTGACCTACATGTTTGAAGTCATTGGGGACAGTTGCTCTGGAGAGTGAAAGGTTGAGGATATGAGTGATGGAGGGGACAATGGTGAGGGAGATAGAATGTAGGAGATGGGTGGGGATAAGGTCTCATGAACAGCTGGCGGGTTTGGAGGAGGAAAGGAGGAGTGTGGTTTCTTCTTCAGAGATCGGAGGGAAGGAGGAGAGGGTTGCAGGGGAGTATGGATGGGGGAGGAGAAATGGGGGGAGGGGAGGTAGATGAGGGGGTAGGGAATTGAAGGGTAATCTTATGGATTTTGTTATAGAAGTAGTCGGCTAGGGTTTGGACGGAAAGGGAGGGCGGGATCGGGGACGGGGGGAACCTTGAGGAGAGAATTGAGGGTATTAAAGAGATGGCAAAGATCAGAGGCAAGGGAGTTGGTCAGATTGATATAGTAATCTTGTTTGGCAAGTTCTGACTGGAAGGAGTCAAGCATGAATTTGAAGTGTAGAAGGTCTTCCGGGGAGCGGGATTTGGACCAAGCTCGTTCGGCAGAACGTGTGCAGATGCGTAGGTAATGGATTGTGGGTGAAAACCAGGGTTGGGCAGCAGATCGTTTGACAGGACGTAGGGTGGGAGGGGCAAGAGTGTCAAGGGCAGAGGATAGTGTAGCATTGTATGAAGATAACGCCTCATCGACGGACTTGGAGGATAAAGTGGAAGAGAGAGTCATGGGATCAATACTGTGAAGGTCTCTAAATAGGTCGGAGGAGATAGGACGAGGTTGGGATAGCAGAAGCTGAAGAGTAAATGTTAAGAGGTGATGGTCAAATGAGGGGATGATTGATTTGTGGAAGTTTGAAGGAGAGGAATTGGAGAAGAGTATTAGGTCAAGGCAGTGGTCGTGTAGATGTTTTGGGGCAGTGGAACAAAGTTTGAGGTCGAATGAGGAGGTCAGAGTGAGGAATTTTGAGGCATGGGGGTCAGAGGGGTTGTTGATGTGAATGTTGAAATCGCCAAGAATAAGAGTGGGGAGGAGGGGTCCATGAAGGCAGAAAGCCAGGAGTCGAAGTCGGTAAGGAAGCCCACTACTGTAACCATTTTAGGCTAGTCCTAGACATCCAGGTTCTGGAATATTATTCTGAGGATGTCTCTGTAAACGCCCCCAGAGATTTCCATATAGGGCACGTCTGCATTTGTGAAATCATGTCTGTATCTGGACATGCCTGCTTCTTTTCAGATGTTCTGGCTTAGACATCCCAGATTGCACTTGGACAGCCTTTCTAAAATCCCCCTACACCTGACCATTAAAAAGCTGGATGCAAGGAAACCAGACAGTGGAAAAGGAGGAAAACATCAGAAGAGCACTAATTAGAGGTGTTGTTTCTGAGCAATTTTTCTGTGCATCGAGGGGAGAAGAAGATCCTCAGCTACCAAGAAATAAATTCTGAGGTCAAGAAAACATGGCAGAAAGATACAGAAATGTCCTGTCATATTGAGTGCCACAGACATGACTAAAAGCAATTTTCAGACACACCTTGGTAGGCTGTCTATACTTTTTGCATCCTTTGAACTTCAGAAGAAAGTTTTTGTTGGCACAATGCAAGTACTATAGCGAGCATTAGCAGTAAATTTAAGACTGGGTGGGACACTTTCAGTGGCAGCAGTCAACACTCTTAAAGCAGCTAGCCATTGCCACTTTAAATTAAACCCAGATATTCAATGCTGGGCCATATCTGATGACTGACACCAAATATCGTTTCCCCAAATTGCTTGTTTTCAGTCCAGTTTGTGGCGATATTCAGCATCTAACCAGATTCCAAAGCTGTCTAAAGTTAGGACAGCCTTTCTCCTGTCCTAACTGCTAACCAGTTAGCTAAACTATCTAAATATCACCACTAACTGGCTAGCTCACAGTGCTGTGCCTGCTCCGCCCCCAGAATACCCCAATGCTACCTTGATAGCATCCAAGCATTTAGCCTGGATAGCAGGGGAAATTCGGCAGCACTAATCAGGCCTAGGAGGGAGGTTCATTACTATCAAAGTATGTGCAAAGCTAACTCAGTTGGAGACATTGCCCAGAAAGGAAATGCCTTTGTAGGCACAGACAGTAGTGACCATTTATTATTGGTTTTTTTTTTAAATAACTGCATTGTAAATCAGGAAAAACTGTACCTTTAAAATATCTGTAACTTATTCTTATTTAGAGGGTTATTTACTAAACACTAATGCATGCTAACAACATTGATGTGTGCTAACATTTAATAAACGACCCTTTATTGCAATGCTCATTTCATCCTGTACATAAAAATTAGATGGTGATTCAGATATAGACATCCTTTGGATTGCAACATTTAAGGCCATGTAGCTTGGTGGCCATCGCATTCATAATTATTGTTTGTCATGACTATTAGATGGCATGGCAAAATTACAAAACAAGAATACCTCCACTCACCAAGTGGATTATGCACACAGTTTTGTTTTATCACTACTTTGGAATACCAGGGAAAGACAGCAGGTTCAACCAGCATGGAGTGGCAACAACAGCATGGGATACTCTAAGGCATGATCCAGAGGAAGGAGATGTGGGAGTAGCAACAGGGCTATAGCTCACATGGATGCATTCCGCAGTTTTGGGCAAAGAGGAGAGTGATCTCTTTCAGGCAATCAAACTTGTATAGCTGAAAGCTGTGTTATGCTCAGCCAGACCAGTATAATCAAACAGAGAGACTGGGTCAGCCAAATGATTATCTACCAATTCTACCATCTTGTTGTTAAGGTGCCATTTAGTCAATATAGACTCATGGCGACAATTACTACTATTACTATTACTACTGATCATTTGTATAGTGCTACAAGGTGTTTGCAGTGCTATATCTCTGCCTATTACTACACAGATGATATCCTTCTGGTCCATCACACCTCCACCTCAGCTCCAGATCTGACTCCACTCAACGTCTGTCTTTCCTCTGTATGTTCATGGGCAGCATCTAATTATCAGCATATCAATCCATCTAAAACCTTTGCCATCTGGTTTCCCTTCTCTTACAATGCCCCCCCCCCCTTAGTTCCACTTCTTGTGCATACCCCCATTCCTTTGGTCTCCACTCTCCACTACCATGGTGTTACTCTTGACTCTTCCCCTTTCTTCATCCCCAGCTACTTGTATCCCTTTTCTTTACTTTCCTGTCATTGATGGTGTTTTCTTTTCTCATAGCTTCTAGTTTGTTTGTTTTTTTTAATTGTAAACTGCTCAGACACTTCAGTATTGGATGGCATATTATATGGAAAGATAAAGCTTAAGACATGTAAAAGACAGTCCCTTCTCACCAGAGTATACAATCTAGTCAAGACAGACAACACAATGGCTGAGGACAAGGATATATCTAGGGAATGGTAAGGAAACACATAGGAGACTAAGTGGATCAAAAGTGAATTTTCAGCCTGGATTTGAAAAGGGGCAGAGATGAAGCCTGTCATGTACAGATTCAGTTAGTTTGTTACAGGCATAAGGAGCAGCAAGGTGAAAGGATTGAAGTCTGGAGTTGGCAGTAGAAGAGAAGGGCACAGATAGAAGCAATCTGCCAGAACAATGGAGTTCCCGAGGAGCAGTGTATGGAGAGATAAGAGGGGAAATGTAATGAGGAGCAGCAGAATGATTGCACTTTCAGGTCAGTAGAAGAAGGTTTTTTTGGATATGGAGACAGAGTCTTCAGTTAGGAAACTAATTGTTGGTAGCATCCATAGCTGCTGTTGTTGTATTGATCCTTCACATTGCTCTTTTATGCTGACCTTAAACACAAGCAATCAATCAATCAATCATTGTGTGCCTTCGAGTCAGTCCTGACTCCTGGCGACCCAGAAGCTCCTGGGTTTTCTTGGCAGTGTCACCGGAGGTAGATTGCCAGGCCTTTCTTCCGAGGCAATGGAGGGTTAAGTGACTTGCCCAAGGCCACAAGGATCGCTAGTGGGAATCAAACCCTGGTTGCTTTGTTACCAAGCCAGTGTTCCAACCACCAGGCTACTCCTCCACTCTAAGCACAAGCATGATGTATTTTTCTGATGATATTTCTCTTCACATGATGTGTGCAAAGTACGAAAGCCAAAATCTTGTCATTTAAGCTTCTAAGAAAAGTTTAGGTTTGATCTACTCTAGAACCAATTGATTTGTTCTTTTTACAGACAGTCCAAGATATACACGGTTTGCAGGCAGAGAAAAGGCATGTCGGCATTTATCTGGTCAGCTCATTATTTAGCTGGGACTTCTGCGGGCAACTTGGGCCACCTAAAAGACTGTCCTAAGTTGCTATCTGCAGAAGTCCCAGATAAATGTCAGGCTAACCAGATGTGCTGGCACTTGTTCAGCTAGCACTGTACAACTGGGATATTCAATGGCAGTTCCCATACCGATACTGCTGCTAAATATCCCACAAATATTTAAGTGCCATGGCTAACTGCTGTGACATCTAAATATTGGCCTTTCTGAATATCGGCCCCAGTATTCTTCACCAGCACCATAATTCAAAGTCATTGTTACTCTGTTTTAAGACAGGAACTCCTTCAAAAGCATGACGTTTATCTAGGAGTTTCTTATCATTCGTAAAAGATAAGAAAAAAACCTCTAAGAGACCTGTCTACTACTGTAAAGTGCATTAGCTGCTGATACTGAGCTAATGCTTTCTTATTGCACTGCAGTAGTAGCTAACACATGAGAAAAGCAGATATCACAGGCACTTTTTGTGATATCTGCTTTTCAAGCAGTGCAGGGATAGTGGGGCAGGATCAGGGTGGATCAAGGTGGGGAGTGAGAATGGCAAAACCTTTTCATGTAGTGGCTGCCAAAATTGGGCCCGATCATGGTGGCGTTAAATGCCTGAGATCCTGGTAATGCCTGAGATCCTGTTATGCTGATCAGAGAATATTGTTAGTACCATGGACGTAAAGATCCGAGGCATTGACAATATTAAAAAGAAAAAAAAGAAGCCTGCCCCCCCCTCAGCACCAATCTCTCCCAGACAGCCATCTACTCTCTCCCAGCTAGCCAGTAAGGTGGTCAAAGGCCCCCCTCCTTCTCGATCTCTTAAAATATCTCGGCTAGCCAGTCAGGGGTCCCTTCCCTTCTAAACATTCAAATCCGATTAGCCAGTTGGCTAAGGGAGGTCCCATTAGCGCTCCCCTCACTGATCTCCCCCCCCCCCATCCATATCTAAAATACCTGGTGGTCTGCTGGTACATGAGGGCAGAAGCGGTCCTCCTGCCTCCCTCATCGGACCTCTACAAAATGGCCACAATCATGTGGAACTGCACTCTAGTCTCGCACATTAAATTCAAAACCTCCATGGTATATTCAGGGGGAAAACTGGGAATGCCCTGCAGATAACACAGATATTTCTCACTTACCGTGGGCTTTTTGCAGTTATCTCACTGCGATAGTTGAAAACGGCTACCACAGTTTAGTAGACATATCCCTAACAATCGTTTAATTTTTAACTAAAAACACCTGTATTTCACTAGACTGTGCAATGTGAGAAAATATTCTTTGGGAAGAACAAGGAATCGCATCACATGGCATCAGCGAATTCCATGCCCCACATATGAGCCTCCAGGCAATAGACTGTGAACAAACTTCACTCTAAAAACCACTGAAAAGTAAACAAGAAAAGATTAAAACTTTCTTAAAGAAAAGAAACTTTTAAATGACTTTAAGGGGTCTAGTTTCTTTTTTATTCCAAGGAAAATGAAAGGCACTCTAGTGTGAGAGACACTTCAATCATAAATACATTGTAGAAGTCATCAGTCTTATTATAACTCAAAATATAATCTTTTTCCTTTGTTCCTCTTGAGACTACTAAAATGTTATTAATGTAGCATTCTACATAGCACAGTTTTCATTATTGTATATCACTCATTTTAATTTTCTGCTCATTCACTGCTTTGTATATATACTTTATGAAAATTGTGGAAGTGAGGAAGAACTTCATGTTCTTAAAATATATTCTTGGCTGTTTGCCTGCCATATGACATTATAATCTTTCATACATTTCAATGTAACTAAATGGTAACAATAACTATTCTGCACATAATGTGTGTTCCCCAGAGGAAGCACATTGCAATGTGCATGATTTTTGTTTGAGTTCAAATACCAGGACAGAAAATGTTGCCTTCATCGGTTGTGCGGATGAAAGAAAAGAGGTTTCCTTCTACTGGGGCCTGTGAGAAGATGGATTAAGGCCATGACCTTTGATGCTGGTATTATTACAGAAAAACATAATAGACTGTCCTTACTTCTTATAACTTACAATCCAGTCAAGAAATACGGACAAAGCACAATGCAATGTGTGCCTTTGAGTGAATACCGACTCCTAGCGACCCAGCTGCTCCTGAATTTTCTTGGCAGTGTGACCCAAAGTAGATTGCCAGACCTTTCTTCCAAGGCAGAGTTAAGGGACTTGCCCAAGGCTAAAAAGTGTGCCAGTTGGAAATGAACACTGTTCTCTTGGTCACCTAGCCAATGCTCTAACCACTAGGCTACTTCTCCACTCCATTGGACAAAGCACACAAGGTACAAATAAGAGGCTTTAAGCTATATCATAGCCGGATATATAGTATAACGTGTCAGACACTATTAATCTACATCTCCTTGTTATATACAATGTTATATTATCTTCTTTCTATCCCTCACCTAAAATGCCAGAATACTGCTCTCATTTCTATGTCTACCTCAGAGTAAGGACTTAAATGGAATCTTCAAACTTATCAAAGAAAAAAATTAAACTTCTAGTACTTACCACAGTGATTGGAAATTGCTTTTTGTTTTAACATAATTCTGTGCTTGAAGTCAACAGTGTAATAAATAACAGGTATTAAAAGGATATAAATCATGATTTGACTATTAACTGATTATTCTTTTGAAAGATGATGATTTAAGGAAATTGACCACTTTGAGCAAACTCCTAACATAATACTAGCTTGTGTAATTGGATAACGTAAATAATTGCAGTGTTGTTGGTATAAGGCGACACTTAGTTCTGGAGCTTACAATATGTTGTGTAAGCAATGTATATTGCTGTAGAGATTTAGGGCCCAATATTTATCATGATTAATGTGGTTTGCAGACCTGTTAATCATGGTGAATGGGATATTCAGCGTCACTAACAGAGTTAATGCTGCTAAATATATGTAGGTGCTGCCGCTAGACATCCCAATATTAGATGGCTAGCACCTGGGGCATTCTGAAGGTGGAGCGGGGATGGCTCCCAGAGATAATCACTCAGCAGCGATATTCAGCCACTACCCAGTGATCCCTTGGCAGTGAAAGTCAGGTGCAATAACTTTTACTGCTAAAGCTAAATGGGCAGCAGCTGAATATTGCTCTTGCCTGGTTAGTTTCCTGGCTATGTGGCTGACCTGGATATTCAATGCCAGTGACTGAATATAGCCTCAGCATTGAATATCTGGGTCTAGGGTTTAGCAGCGATCGTTGTCCACTGTGATCATACCAGCCACCGCCGCTGAATATCAAGCCCTTAATGTTTACAGCATTCTTTGAAAGGGCTTAAAGAACAAACTGAAATAATCAGTTGCTGAGCTCTGTTTATCTCCTACTCAGAGATTGCTTATTGGGTTTCTTTTTTTTTCTGACAGTCAATTCTGTTTTATCTGTCACCAGGTTGACAGTCTCCTTCAGTGAATGCAGCAATCTCTACATTAGTAGCGTGCACAGATCAATTTGTTGTCCTTGCCATTTGAACGGTCTCAGTTAATTATTAGCAAGTCATATTCCTTGATTTAGAGGACAAATTAGAAAGAAACAATATGATAAACTAATACAATAAACTTGTTCCCTGTAAAATGGTTATCTCCAAGTTATAATGCCCTGTTCAATGTAATTTCAGTTTGTTCAATGTAAACCGCACTGATGCAGAATAGCGCAGTATATAAGAGAATGTAAATAAAGAAATAAAATAAATAATAAGACCCTGTCACAAAATATAGTTCCCATTTGGAAATGCAACAGAATATAAGAGAGAGAGCGAGAGAGAGGAAGGGAGAGAAATAATTTCTAATAAGGAGGATGCAAGTGTCAAACTGAGACAAGATTGCCCAAGCAGAGATTCTTTTTCTTAGGCAGTAAACATGAGGGAGGATTTAATTAACAGTGAACAAAATATATCAATGCAGGTGATCTCTGGCTGCAAAGCAACAACTAAATCAAAAGGGATAGACGTTTGTTTTCAAACAAATAGAAGCTCATGGTGAATGTGTCAGTTTTTTATTTCTTATATTTCTAAAGAAATAAAGTGGATGTGTGTTTTGAATAACCCTCAAAATCCTTTTATTTTTGGTATCAGTTATAGTCTATGGGTCTAACAAAAGAGTTTTTGATTGGCCAATGTGAAGCTCCGTGGATAATCAAACACGTGAGTGGAGGCTAGAGCCACAGAATAACGATAGAAGTATCTGCACAATTATCTTCTTGTTAACAGAAGGAACGTCTGATGGGACCTGTTTGTCCAGCATTCGATGCTAAATCAAGGATGCACCTCCATACTGGTTTGAAGGGCTGCTGCGGAGGCGTCTTGCACCTTCTGCCCTGAAGATAACTATTCATTGGCTTCCACCTTGCTTTGAATTTCAGAGGAAGATTGTGTTAGAAAGACATAGGCTTCAGAGGTAAAAGGTGTCAAAATTACTGAGGTTAGAAAGAGAAAAAGCAAAGATCATACATACTTGCAGCTTAAGTATAGTGGGGCTCGGAACTGATTGAGTTTGTGTGTCTGACAAACGCTTCATGATGAGAAGCTTGACAGAAACTGAAAAGAATGCTTACCAATACTGGTGTCACTGTATCCCTCTTTTGGTGCTTTGGTGTCTTCCTGCCAATGGTTTTGCTGTTTTGCTCCTTTCCCAGCACTTGTGGCTTTTATTCCACTGGTTATGCATTTTGAGCTTCTCACAGTAGCATAGAGCCTTCATGGGATAGGAGACAATGTAGTATTGTGGATCAGGAACTGATTAAAAGATAGAAAACAAAGAGTAGAGCTAAATGGCCAATTTTCTCAGTGAAGAAAGGTGAATATTTGAGTACCCCAGGGATCTGTACTGGCCCAACTGCTTTTAAACATATTTATAAATGACCTTGGAAATAGGAACGAGTGATGTGATCAGATTTGTAGATGACACAAAATGATTCAAATGTGTTAAAACATGAGGATTGTAAAAAATAAGTACAAGAGGACCTTGATAAATTGGAAAACTGGGCATCCAAATGGCAGATGAAATTTAATGTGGACAAGTGCATAGTTATGCATTTAGGGAAGAACAACCCAAACTATGGTTACATGATGCAAGGTTTCACATTAGGAATCATCACCCAGAAAAAGTATCTGGGCATCATCGTGGATAATGTTTGAAACCCTCTGCCCAGTGTGCAGTGTGGTCAAGAAAGCAAATAGAATGCTGGGAATAATAAGGAAAGGAATGGAGAATAAAATGAAGGATATTATAATGCCTCTGTATCACTCCATGGTGCGACCATCATCTTGAATATTGTGGGCAATTCTGGTTGCCATATCTTAAAAAGGATATAGCAGAATTAGAAAAGGTGCAGAGAAGAATGACAAAAAGGGGATGGAAGGATATCCCTATGAGGTAAGGCTCTTCCACTTGGAATAGAGACTGCTGAGGGAATATATAATGGAAGCTTGTAAAATAATGAATGGTGTGGGACAGGTAAATGTAGATCGGTTGTAAAAAAAATTAGTTTAACTGGATTTAAGAGGTTTGGACAAGTTCCTGGAGGAAACGTCCATAAACCATTATTAAAGAGGACCGGGGAAATCCACTGCTTACCATGGGACAAGCAACATGAACTCTGTATACATTTTGGGAAACTGACAGCTATTTGTGACCTGAATTGGCCAGTATTGGAAACAAGATACTGGACTTGATGGACTCTTGGTTTGACCCAGTATGGCATATCTTATGCCACTGTTAATACCCTTTATCTCTCTTTTGATGTCATGGGCTCTTCATGCCAATCTTGATTTTTTATAGTTCTGTTGCCTCTGTTACAATGTCAGCTAGCAAACTCCCCCCCCCCCCAAACTATTAAGATGTACCTCGCACCTGTAAGGTAAGTTAAACCCTAAATGTGTACTTGAGGGACAAGAGCATCAATAGATTTGGATCTTGGCTTTCCTAGTATGAGGCCATTGTGCCCTTCCACCCTTGTTTTCAATAACTTTCATTGACGATGAGTGGAAAATACCACTGTTACAATACAAAACTGCTTGGCCATAGACTTTAATGGAAATTCCTGAAATGAAACATTATCCAAAAATGAACAGAATGGGTGACCGATCTGAAAATGATTTCCTTTGGTTTGATTTATTTACATCTTTACTCCAAAAAGTGACATTATTTGAACAAAAGCTGCTTATCTTATTGCAAAGCTCATCAATAACCTAGGGACTATCTTTGCCAGTTGTACCTCAGTTTTGCTATGTCGTATTAGCAGAATCAGTGATTTCAGCATGATAAATCTTAGCTCTTTCTCAATTATAGATTATGTGCAGGGCTTGGAAATGTAAATGGAAATTTCTGAGGCATTTCTAAAAATACCAAAGGTCTATCAAGCCCAGTATTCTGTTTATGACTGTGGCCAATCCAGGTTACCAATAGTTGGCAGGGTCCCAAGACAGATTTCATGCTGCTTATCCCAGGGATTAAGCAGTGGATTTCCCCAGTTCACTTTAATAATGGTTTATGGACTTTTCCTCTAGGAACTTGTCCAAACCTCGTTTATACCCAGGTATACTAACAGCTTTTATGAGATCCTCTGGCAACAAATTCCAGTGCTTAATTACGCATTGAATAAAAAATATTTTCTTTAATTAGTCAAAAATGTACTACTTTGTAGCTTCATTGGCTGTCCCGCAGTCTTTTGTACTTTTATAAGAATAAACAACTGATTTATGTTTACTTGTTCTACTCCACTAATTATTTTATACATCTCTATCATATCTTCCCTTATTCGTCTCTTCTCCCAGCTAGAGTGCTGAGCCTTTTAATGTATTCCTCATAAGGGTATCCTTCCATCTTCTTTATCGTTTTGCTTGACTTCTCTGTACCTCTTCTAATTCTGCTATATCATTTTTTAGATGTGTTGATCAGAGCTGCAAATAGTATTCAAGGTGTGGTTCTACCATGGAGTAATATAGGGGCATTTATAATATTCTTTATTTATTTTCCATTCCTTTCCTTATACTTCCTAGCTTTTCTTGGCTGCTACTATACATAAAGCAATGATTTCAACGCATTATCCATGATGGCATCTACATCTATTCCTTGGGTAGCAACACCTAGGTGCAACCTTGCATAGTGCACTTATAGATTGGGTTGTTCTTTCCTAGTGCATTACTTTCCATGTGTTCACATTAAATTTCATCTGCCATTTGGATGTCTGTCTACCAATTTCTCAAACTCTTGCAATTTTTAACAAACCTTTTTAAGATTTAACAACTTTGAATAATTTTGTGTTATCTGCAGATTTGATCACCTTATTCATTTTCCCATAACCAGGTTATTTATAAATATGTTAAAAAGCAGTGGGCTCAGTACAGATACCTGGCATACTCCACTATCCATTGTGCTCCTTTGAGAAAATTGGCAATTTAGCCCTGCTCTCTTTCTGATTTTTAGTCGGCACTGAATCCACAATAGAACGCCGTCTCCTATCTTATGACTCATTCACCCAAGAGTCTCTCCTGAGGGATCTTGTCAAAGACTTTCTGAAAATGGTAATGGTTCTGGTTTGCTTTATTTGATATACTGCCTACCTGAAAAAACACTATATCAACCAGCTTGCCTTTCAGTAGCGTACCAAGGGTGGGGCGGTGGGTGGGGCCATCCTGGATGCTGGCCAGGAAGATGTGCACCCCCACTGGACCCACACAAGTAGTGCAGAAAACTTTCCATAAAGCTGGCTTGTCACCCTGCTTCCATGGGGCCTGGCCGTTCTTCTCTCCCGGCCGAAGTCCTATGAGAGAACAGCGACCGGGCTCATGGAGGTAGCATGGCAAAGCCAGCTATATCATAAGTTTTGCCATGCTGCTTTCATGGTCCTGGTGGTGAGAGTGTGAATCACAGCTTGCAGTGCAAGCCACATGTGGGGGCTCCCACCCCGGGTGCCAAGGGGGCTAGGAACACCAATGTCATCTTTAGCTACTTGTTATTCACATTTATTTATTTATATTTTATTTACAGTTCTTTTATACCGCACTCTTTATTATCAGTGCGGTTTACAGTGAGCAAAAATACGGAAAGCAACAAGCTGTCATGAGTTTACATATAACAGGGAAATTAACCAGGATTCAACTTTGGGAAAACTTTGTACATAAATGTATACAACTATATACAGTGATAGGGTATTATTTACATAATCTACAAAAAACTGTACAAGATTGGGGAGACAAGACTTCCCTTGGTTAAATCCATTGGGGTGCCATGCTAACATTCCATGGACATATCTTCCCATCCTGGTATCCCACAGAATCAGTGTACTAGTTGCTGTCAGTCGTCTGTGGTTGTGTGCTATGCAGGCATGGTATGGATAGGTTCATTCTGGTATGGTTCTGTGGGTCTGCCCTACCTGCGCCTATGTAATCATTTTAATCTATATCTGTCTTGAATGGACAGGAGAGACTTTGCAAGGTGGGTCGCATGCCTGCTGGCATGTCTTGGCCACTTTATGGCATTTGTGTGTATCACAACCTGTGCATCTTTGTGCCCTTGCCATATGTCAACCCTGTCCAACTAGTCCACCTCAAAAATTGGAAGATCCTATTATGACATATGCTGAACCAGTGTGTGTGTGTGTGTGTGTATTTGTATGTATGAGGCAACTGCTTTTTTGGGTGGCTGCACATGTGTTCATGGCAGTGCTCTCATATCTGTGCAGCAAGTTTGGGTGTTTGAACCACTTTCCCTGTGACAATTTTGGCTCACTTAATGGTTATGGCCATCTGGTCACCATCCCTGTGACACTCATCCTGTCTGTGGGCCCATTGTTATGGGTGCAGATTGTGCATATGGATGTCTGAGTTTGTGACTGCACAGATCTCTTGCATTGCTTCGACTGGTGCTGTTCTTTACTGACCCTAAGAGGATCGTACCCTAGGTGACTTCCCCATCTTGTCTGATGTTTGACCCAACATTACCTACCCTTCCACCCTGCTTGCACACTGGTTGTCTGCCAGAAGCTAGGTGCCCCCATGTGAGATGGGCCTATTAGTGTGCATGGATGACTCACCTGACTAGTGACCTGCCAATGCCCTCGTAGACCCTCCTTGCTTCAGTGTATGTTGGCCTGCACCATCCAGGTGGGTACAGGACCGAATCATTTGATAGCACCAGCCTGAGCAGCGTAAGGGTTTCTGCTGGTAGCCATCCTGCTTCTCTTTGCACAAGCACAACTAAACATGCAGATTTTCCATACTGGAGGGGTGCATGAAATGTGCTCATGGTCATATACGAGTCCTCTAGGTATGTAGATGCTGCATTGGTGACCATGCATGTGCAGATGCCAAAAAGGAAAACTGTACACAATTGAACGTTGCCACAGCTGCTGTTCTTTGTTGGGCATGTGCCTATGTGAGGTGGCCAATTTTCCAACAGTTGCACAATTATGCCCTCCCTGTACCGTTTTGGCATGTGTATATTCAGAATGGGGATTGCCTGTTTTAGAGGCCCATGTACACACATAGCATTTCTTCTAAAATCACCATTGATTTTCGCACATTTTACTTTGCATGTCTCAACCACCATCTTTCTAAAATTTGCCTCATAAGAACATAAGATTTGCTATACGGGATCAGATCAAGGTCTATCAAGCCCAATATCCTGTTTCCAACAGTGGCCAATCCAGATCACAAGTACCTAGCAGTTTCCCAAAAAGATACACAGGTTCCACAATGCTTCACATTTATTTTTCTTTGAATGTACTTGAAAATGTTGTTTGTTATGCATTTTTGCTTTCACAGAAGCTTTTTTTTTTTTCTTTCAAATTCTCTCTTTGCCTGCCTTATCAATGTCTTGCATCTAACTTGCCAGTGCTTATGTTTCCCATTTTCATCATTTGGCTCCTTTTTCCATTTCCTGAAAGATGCTTTTTTTTTCTACAACAGTCTTTCTGACCTCACCTTTAAACCATGCTGGCAGTTTTGTAGCCTCCCTTCCACTTTTCTTAAAGCATGGAATACAACTTGTCTGGGCTTTCAAGATAGTATTTTTAAACAACAATCATGCTTGATGTAAATCTTTAACCTTTGCAGCTGCTCCTTTTAGTTTTTTCATAAGTACGTATTTTCCTAATTTTATAATAGTCCCCTTTTGAAAGTTACATTGTAATATTGTGGATTTCCTTTCCATCCTTCCTCCATCTATTAAATCAAATACAATCATACTATGATCACTATTGTCAAGTGGCTCCAAAACCTTTATCTCTTACACCAGATATTGTGTTCCAGTAATAACTAGGTTCAAAATGGTTTCCCCTCTTGTCAGTTCGTTAACCAGCTGCTCCAAGAAGCAGTCATTTATTTAATCTAGAAACGTTATCTCTCTGGCATATCCAGCCATGACACTGACCCAGTCGATACCAGAGTAACTGAAATCGCCTATCATTATTGTGTGTAACTTTTGTTAGCTTCCCTGATTTCTTTGCACATTTCATCATCCATTTGTTTATTCTGGTCAGTCGGTCATTAGAATACCCCTACTGCCATCACCTTCCCCTTTTTACATGGAATTTAAATCCATAGAGATTCTACAGTGTATTTTATTTCCTGCAAAACTTCAGTCCTGTGTAACTCAATGCCCTCTCTAGCATAGCGTGCAATCCCTCCACCAATTAGAGTGGATCAATCATTGCAATATAATTTGTACCCAGGTATCACAGTGTCCCACTGGTTGTCCTCCTTCCTCCATTTCTCTGAGATACCAATCATATCTAACCTCTCATTTAGTGCTATATATTCTAACTCTTCCATCTTATTTTTTAGACTTCTAGCATTCATATAGAAGCATTTTAGAGGTATTTTATTCATAGTAATCTGGTTATCGGTAGGCAGGGGTAATTTGGAATATTTAAGCTCTATTTGCTCTGTACTTAAGGGCATTTAGGTTAATTTTGTCTTGGGAACCTCTCTGTCAATATGCCCTAAATTCAGTCTTTTGCTAGTATCCTTCCAGGAGACATCGTTCTGAACAATGTGCTATTAGGCAACTGTTGGCTTTCCTCTATTATCTAGTTTAAAAGCTGTTCTATCTCCTTTTTAAAGGTTAATGCCAGCAGCCTGGTTCCATCCCTATTAAGGTGGAGCTCATCCCTTCAGAAAAGCCCCTCCTTTCCCCAGATTGTTGCCCATTTCCTAACAAATCCAAACCGCTCTTCCTTGTGCCATCATCCCATCCACTCATTGAGACTCCGTAGCTCTGCCTGCCTTTTGAGTCTTGCTAACCTGGAAGTTATGGATTTCAACTTCCTACCTAAAAGCCTAAATTTATTCTCCAGAACCTTCCTACCACACTTTCCTATGTCATTAGTACCAACATCTACCAAAACAGCAGACTCCTCCCCAGCACTCTCTAACACCTTGTTTAGTTTGTGCATGAGGTCTACTACCTTCGCACCAGGTAGGCATGTTACCAGGTGATCATCACGTCCTAGCCATCCAGTTATATACATGCCTAATGATTGAATCACCAACTATAATGGCTGACCTAACTCTACCTTCATGGGCACATGGCCCTGGAGAAACTTCCTCAGTGTGAGAGGGTTTTATATCATCTAGAGGACAAGTCTTAGCTACAGGATAACTTCTGACCACACCAGGCTGATGTTCTCCTGTCGTGTGACCTCTTTCCTCCATGGCAACAGGGATGCTGCCAGACTGGATGTGGGACTTCAGTACCATGTCTCTGTAGGTCTCGTGTATGTGTATATATATATTTATATCTGTCTTCCTTATGTCCTCCAAGTCTGCTACTGTAGCCTCCAGAAATAGGACTCATTCCCTGAGAGCAAAGTTTCTTGCGCTTAGTGCACATGGAAGGCCCTCACCAACTGGCAGAAAATCATACATGTGACACTCAGTGCAGAAGACTGGAAAGCCCCCATCTCACTTCTGGACTGCTGTTGCATCTTAGTTTTAAGGTTTTGTTTAAGTATTCAAGTTGTTTGTTTACTTAGGTTTGCTGGGGATACTTATACTAATACAACTATACCTAATACATTTAATGGATTTTGTTCACCTCAAAATTAATTAATCTCAGGTGCTTAATTAATGTATTCATGATGAGGATAACCAGCCACACCTGAAAGTGAATATGGGCAGCTCCTATGTAAAACTGTTCATTGTTCCATGCAAATTGTTTTATGTAATGTTGAGTTGTGTTCTCTGTAAACCACATTGATCTTTGGAAATGTGGTTATATAAGAAAAAAAATAATAGGTTTAAGAGCTTATAAAACTAAGATTAGCCCTGGGGTGAGTGGGAGTTGAGGTGGGTGTGAGATAAGAAAAGACTTAATATAAACTGACTTGCTAGACAGTGCCCTAATTTGTGTTTCTAAGGTAAAGTCTTACCAATTTCCTGGGTGATTCACACAACCCTTGGTTTGATAGAGGGGGTGTGTCAAATTGTCCCTTTGATCTGTCACTTGGCTTTAACACCTATTTATGATAGCTTCACAGATCTTTTGCCTCCTAACTGGAAGGCCTCTTTGTAAATGTCACTAGAAACAAGTTTATTTCTTTCTACTCAGAGACTATTTACTCTATTTGTATGCTAAGCTATTCTCTGATTTGATTTAAATTTAAAAAAGTTCTCTAGATACAAATTGATTTCAGTAACTATTTACTCTGTTTTACTTTCTTTGCTAAACTATACTCTTTGATTTGCCTTCATATATATTTAAATATTGCAGAAGTAAATACGTATTTTAACACCCTGACCATTTAAAATCTTTTCTTGTGAATAAAACTGCTGGCACATCATCCATTTCTCATAAGGAAGATGATTCTGTGCCTTATGTTTGGTATTATGGAGAGATTTTAGTGGAACTGCCCCTTGAGGCATTTACATTCCAGCCAAGGCTACTTGCTAATAATTTGGGCAAGAAGTGTGCTGCATAAAGTTTGTTGGCAAACTAAGGTTTTTTTCAATCCTCATTCTGGCACTACTGTATATGAGATGAAGTCTGGATCTAATTTTCTAGCCTTTAGGATAAAACTGAAAGTTTATTTTTTTTTCAGCTTAAGGTTGTGATGAGAGTGGAAATGACACATTTTCTTAATGATGATGGCAGTACAGTTTTTTAAATATTTAATCTCTTTTATTTTATGCTTTGAGGCCTGTTTGCTAAGTTGGTAGCATGGCAGATAATGTAGCAGAAACAACCTTACCTTAAGAGGTGTAACTAAATGAGTTGTGCTATCTGCAGAGCAGTAAATGGCTGGCAAAGAGCTTTTTTATGCATTAGCTTTACAGCAAACAGCTTGGACTGCCTCCAACAGTTAATGTAGAGGTTTTGCAATAATTATGTGGTAATTTGGCAATTTCTGTATGGTAACTACAAAACCTTATCACTGTTTGATGTATAGGGACCTATATATTTTTATTGCAAAAGTTGCAAACCACTTTGAATGAAAATGTAATCAGGGTGATTAAATACAAACAAATAAATAGATATGTAGATAGTCATTAGGCATATGTGTTGTAGCAATATCATTTAGGGCAGGCATATTCAATGGCAGTGGCTAGGCAAGTTAAAAATAGCTATCCATCATCGCTTTTTTTAAAACTGGCTATACAGTGGTGGAAAATATCTGGTCTCTGCCACTGAATATCTGGGCTTGCTGGATAGCAGCATTGCTGTCTGGTTAGCGGTGATATTTAGCCACTAATTGGATAGCAAAAACCAGGTAAAGTTAGGACAATTTTCAGTTGACCTAACTTTAACCGGTTTAGCTATCCAGTTAATGGCTTAATATCATCATCAACAGGATAGTGGCCATGACCATCCCCAAT
Source organism: Ichthyophis bannanicus (assembly GCA_033557465.1). NCBI lineage: Eukaryota > Metazoa > Chordata > Amphibia > Gymnophiona > Ichthyophiidae > Ichthyophis > Ichthyophis bannanicus. The sequence continues at coordinate 233,545,957 of CM066034.1, read as the reverse complement.
GAATCCATCTACTTCCCTGACTTTAAATTACTACTATTTACTACTATTTAGCATTTATATAGCGCTACGCACACAGTGCTGTACAGAAATATAAGCAAAAAGACAGTCCCTGCTCGTCAGAGCTTACAATCTAGTAAGTAATGGCACTGAATGGGGATATTCAGCACCATTAATTGGGCTTAATACTGGGCTGACTGTGTTTTAACTGGTTAGGAGATGTGCTAACTGACTAAGATACTTTGAAAATGGCCCCCTTAGTATTTTTTGTTTTGTTTTGTTTTTACTTCCCAAGATCTAGGAGTCTGTTTACTAAAGTGCATTTGTTTTTGCACTTACCACATTAGGAGCAAAAATTAACATGTGGTAGGTGCAAAGCCGGTGCAATAACTGTTGGGCATGTAGTCCGCCTCTGCCCTGTAATTAGCGCACACTGTAAATTTACTATATGGTAAATGCATTGCCAGAGAGAATGGTAAGTTTATCTGCACTATCTGCTAATGCATTTACTGCAAATCAATATGGTAAATAAAATGACCCCAGTCACTAGCAGTTAACCTCCCAAGCCCTGATCCATCCCAATAAGCCTTAGCATTTAACTCCCCATCCCATACCCCTGTCTTACCAATCAGCCACAGAATAATACTTTTCACTCCCACTCCAATAACTCTACTAACACTTACCAGGAGTAATCTTGATGGGACATTATCAGGGCAAAAGTGATCTCCTTGGACACTCCTGCTCTGATGCTGCCCGGTTTCAAAATGTTGTCACAGTATGGAATCATTCTCTGCGTTCTACCTTGAATAATGTAGCCTCCACTCATGAAATGAAGTCCCAGCATAGACATTTACAGTAGATCCCTGTTATCATATAGGCCTTTTCATCCTCAAGAGGCAATTTAGGCATCAAGAAAGACTTTAGCATAAATCAAAATCTGCACATACAATTCCAGCAACTGGTAATGGAAGTCATGTGGGAGACAGTGATACTGGACGCGGTGCTTATAAATGGGAAGAATGTTTCTAATGCTGTACTGAGTGGTCATCTGGTATGCAGTGATAATCGGATGGTGAGCTTCAATATTAGGACAATGGGTAAAGATAATTCATTCAAAAGTGAGGGTCCTAGACATAAAGAAACCTAACTTTGTGAAGATGGGAGAATATCTCAAGGTTTCTTTAGCTGGATGAGAACATCTGGAAGAAGTAGAACAGTGGACAAAACTGAAAGGGAATATTTTAAGGGCAGCACATCTTTTTGTTAGGAAAGTAAATAAAAGTAAGAGGAAAATGAGACTGCTATAGTTTTCAAAAGAAGTAGCTAAAACGGTAAGGGGAAAAGGCAGCCTTCATAAACTATAAGAGATCGCAGAAAGAGGAAGACAGACAACAATATGTGGAGACACCAATGGAAGCTGGAAAAGTAGTGAAGAAAGCAAAGATTCAAATTAAAAAAAAAACAACAAAAAAACCTTTCAGTAAAAATGAGAGCAAGGCTTTTTTAGGTATGTTAGTGACAGGAGGAACTGCAAGGGTGGCATTGTGAGACTCAGGAGTGAAGGGGTGGAATACGTAGAGGCTGATGAGAAAGCAGAATTGTTTAACAAATATTTCCGTTCTGTGTTCACAGATGAAGGGCTGGTAATGGAACCCAGAAAACAAACACAAATAGGAATAGGAGTGAGGTAGATCTCAAACAATTTTCAGAAGACTGTCTTTGCAAGCAGTTAGCAAAACTAAAACTGGACAAAGCAATGAGGTCAGACTAGATTCATCTGAAGATACTGAAAGAACTTAGGGAAATACTGGCAGCTCCACTGGCTGACCTTTTCAATGTTTCTCAACTGCAGATGTTGTAGGCAAATGTGGTTCCTATCCACAAAAGCAAAAGAAAAGAAGAGGTTTGTAACTGCAGACCGATTAGTCTGACCTCTGTGGTGAGTAAATGCATGGAAACCCTGCCAAAACAGGATGCTGAGGTTTCTGGAATATAAGCATGACTTTAGTAGAGGTAGGTCTTGTCAGACAAATCTGATTAAGTCTTTGAATGGGCGACCAATGAATTGGACCAGAGGGACAGCGCTAGATGTGATATACTTAATGCTTTAGCAAGGTTCCGAATCGGCGGTTCACAAATAAACTGAGTGCCCTTGAGATGGACCCAAAAATGACTGACTGGATAAGAAACTAATGGTAGAGTGAGAGGCTCCAGAGTGTAGTAGAAAGTTCATCCTGAAGATAGGAGTGTTGCCAATGGCGTGTTTCAGGGATCGTTTTTTGGTCCTGTTCTTTTTAACATTTTTGTAGGTGACATTGCAGAAGCCTGTTGGGCATGATCAGAGGGCTGAAAATTGTCACTAACCGGATAGGTGCAGGACTACCCCAGCACTATCCGGTAGAAAGCCGTACAGTCTGTCCAGTCTGCAAACCATAAGAACTACAAAGTTATACAATCCCATCCTGTCCCTCAGAGATTCTCTGTATTTGTCTCATACTTTCATGAATGCAGATATAGGTCTTATCTCCACCACCTCTACTGGGAAGCTGTTTCATACATTCACTACCTTTTCCATAAAGAAATATTTTCTTATATTACTCCTGAGTCTATCCCCGTTTGCCTTCATCTCTTGATCCCTCATTCCAGAATTTCCTCCTGTGCATTTCTTCCATGGAAATATATAAATGTCTCTATCATATTACCACTCTCCCACCTTTCCTTCATAATATACAGTACATATTGAGATCTTTAAGCCTAGCTCCATATGCTTTATGACAGACCACTGACCATTTTAGCAGTCTTTTTCTGGACCAACTCAATTCTGTTTATATCAGTTTGAAGTGCAATCTCAGTCTTCCAAATAAGGGTTCAATAGAGACTTGTACAAAGGCACTATTACCTCCTTTTCCCTACTCGCCATTCCTCCCCTTATATACCTAAGCATCCTGACTTTTACCACTGCCTTCTCTATCTGTTTGACTACTTTAAGATCATCTGATACAATCATCCCCAGGTTCAGCTCTTCTTTTGTGCAATGAAGTACCTCACACAGTATACTGTACCACTCCCTTGGCTCTAACTTTATACAGTTTTGCTATTCGGTAAACAGCAGTATGTTACCACTGACCGTATAGCAAAAAGCATCAGTGGCAAAAACGGGTAGCATCTGGAGCTGTATATCCAGTTTCATTTCTGTTCATGGTGGCCGAGCACTTTACCAGGACTGACCACCATAGGCTGAATATTGATCTGTTAAACTCTATGAGGACAACTGCTTCCATGATAGATCTTTTATTGTCTGTACTTGGAATATATTTTGAGAACTATTTCTTACTCTTCTTGGAAACTATGATTCACTCTGATACTCTCCATCCTCAACAACCTGGATTCCATCATTATCAAAATGTAGATAAATTTGGTTTAACTAATATGATCAGGACTCATTTGAATGAGGGAAAAAACGTACTTCTAGTTTCAGGGGCGACTCTATGAGGCCGAGTGAGGCGGTGGCCTCAGACGGCAACTTTTTGTGGACGGCAAAAAATGCCCCCAGAAAGGCCGTCTCACTCGGCCTTCAAAATCTAAAGAAAAAAAAACGGTCAGAGAAACTGCTGCCGCTGCTCCAGTAGCAGAATGATGTGCCCTGCGACCCCACGCCTCCCCGGAAGAGCCCTGCAATTTTTTTCCCACACCGACTCAGCTTTGCAGAGCCGCATATGGAGAGCATTTCCCTTTCCCATGGCTCTGTCTCACGCAGGAAATGCCTGTTTCCCATCAGAGCCGCGGGAAAGGGAAATGTTCTCCCTTTGCGGCTCTGCAAAGCTGAGTCGGTGTGGGGAAAAAATGGCAGGGCTCTTCCGGGGAGGCGGGGGGCCATGGGGTACTTCATTCTGCCGCTGCAGCAGCAGCAGCTTCAACCGTTTTTTAAATTTTGCTTTAATTTCCCTGCATATCAGCTGGGCTGGGCTGGGGGGGGGTTAGCACTTGAAATAGTAATGGGGTGATGGGGGAGGGCTAGGACTGGAAATGGGCTGATGGGGGGTTAAGAATGAAAATAGGCTGATCAGGGGGAGCTAGGACTGGTAATGGACTGCTGGGGGGGTTAGAACTGGAAATGGGCTGATGGGGGTTAGAACTGGTAATTGGCTGATGGGGGGTTAGAGCTGGAAATGGACTGATGGGAGGTTAAGGATGGAAATAGGCTGATCGGGGGAGGGCTAGGACTGGTAATGTGCTGATGTGGGGCTAACACTGGAAATAAGCTAGGACTGGTAATGGGCTGATTGGGGGGCTAGGACTGGAGTGGTCTGATAAGGGGAATAGGATTGGAAATGGGCTGGTACTGGAAATGGGCTAATGGGGAAGGTGAGGACAGTGCTGCTGGCCCTGGAAGAAAACTAGGGGCTAGGGCTACAAATGGGCTGATGCGGAGGGATGGGAGAATAGAACTGGAAGGGAGCGGATACTGAGAGGGTCTACCAGGGGAAGGAGGGGGCAGGAAGGGAGCTGACACGGGGGAAGGAGGAGGCTGGAATGGAGCTGACACCTGGGATGTACTGAAGGGGAATTGGAAGGGAGCTGACAATTGGGGATGGGAGTGGTAGGTGACTGGGTAATGGGGAAGAGGCTGGAAGGGAGCTGACTTGTGCGAATGGCACTGGAAGGGGAATGGACAGAGGGTAGGGTGACTGGAAGGGAGCTGACTTGGGGGGAGCACCGAGAGTGGACGTGAGCTGATACCTGGGATGGTATTTGGGACTAGAAGGGGCTGGACAATGGGGAAGAAGGGGGACTGAAAGGGAATGGACACCAGTGGCAGTCGTGGGAATACAAGGCGGTTGACAATGGAAGGTACTGGGAGGGGAGGACTAGAAAGGGGGCTGATACTGGGGAGGGTTACTAAAACTGGAAATGGGCTGATGGAAGAAAGTGAAGAAAACAAAAGAAATGGCAGATGGACCATAGATCATAGAAAGAGATCTAAGAGAAGACAGGAAAGTAGAAGTCTCAGATCGGGACCAGCATGATCAGAGAATAAAATGGTCAGACCACAAAGGTAGAAAACATAATTTTATTTAATTTTAGTGATTGTACGTTTTGCTATTTTTATATTTTACACAGTATGGGAAAATTGCATCTCTTATTTATCCGATGTTGCACTGCATGCAGAGTCTGGCTTCTTGGGGTTTCAGTTTAAATTTTGTCTACATATCTTTATTTTTACTTTAGATTGTGGTTACTTATTCTGTACTTGGTGAGAGTCTGTGTTCTGAGTGTGTGGCTGAGGCCAGGTGATCTCTTAACATGGAGTTTGTACATAAAGATCTATAACTGTACTGTAGTAATTTGACTTGTCCAGCTTTTCAAATAGGTGTACTGATGATCTCCAGGAACAAGCAGGAATAAGTCCTCACATATGGGTACGTCGGTACTGACGGAGCCTGCGCGGGAATGCTCCCCAGCTTCCCAGAAGGAAAGCTTTTGGGGCATCCCACAGCGCATGCGCGCTGCCTTCCCGCCTTTCCTACCAACTCTCCTCAGTTCTTCTTTTCCGCGGAGCCAGCAGGTCGTGTTCCTGTCACCGCTGAAGAAGTTCTTTATTTTAATTTATTTCTTTGGTCGCGTGTCTGCCTTCCCCGACGCCGGACTGGTACCACCGGTCTTTTCTCTTCTTTTCTTTTAAAAAAAAAACAAAAAAAACCCTATCTTTTTTCCTCACTTGGTGTATTTTCTTCTTAGGCCTCCAGGCCCACAATAAAGTTTCCCTCATGGAAAAACCAGCCTCCGGCTTCAAAAAATGCACTAAGTGTAGCGGTAAAATTTCTGTAACAGATACCCATGAATGGTGTCTTAAATGTTTGGGGCCTGAACACTCCATCCCGGATTGCCAGTCCTGTTCTCTAATGTCTAAACGAGGGTTACAGAACCGGGCAGCCAAGCTCCATGTGCTGTTTCCCACGGATGCACCGCCGGTAGCATCGACATCTTCCAGGTCTTCCTCTCCTGATGGATCTCAGGTAACCAAACATACTTTTAGCAGGTCCTCGAAGGGCAAATCTCCCTCTAAGCATCGAGATGCCTCCGGGCTTGCCCTTGAGGATCCTGCCCCAGCCAAACAACCCCGGCGGGAAGCTACGGCTTCCAAAGCTCCTCCTATGGGGTTACAGGTTGACATCGATGGCACGGCCTCGACCGATCACCTGTTAGACTGCTCTGGGGTACCGGCACAATCTCCCGGTACCGACATCCAGGCAGTCGTGGCGTCCATGGATCACACTGTGCAATCCATGCAGCAGGCTATACTGGCTTTCATCAAGGCTGCGACGCCATCGGTACCACAACAAGCTCTGTTGTCGGTACCGGCGCCGGTACCGGTACCAACTTCGATACCGGTACCAGCTGTATCGACATCGGCCAGGATACCGATTCCGGCTCCCTGTCCTGGGCTCTTTCTCGGTACCGACCCGGTACCGGGGACACCCAATGTCGGTACCGATCGATACGCCTATCGATCTTTAGAATCGAGCAGACGATACTTCGATTCTTCTGATGATTCTGAGTCATCGGATGAGTCCCCTGAAGTATCTGTCACCCTGCCTGAGGAGCCTTCTTCTCCAAAAAGGAGAATGTCTCCTCCAGAGGATTTGTCCTTTCAAGACTTCATAATAGAAGTAGCTAAAGGACTTTCTATTTCAGTAACCTCTGAAAAAGAACCTAGAGCAAAAAAATTAGATATTTTGGGATACTCTAAGGTTCCCAGAGAGGCAGTCACCTTGCCAATTCATGAAATTCTTCAGGAACATTTGATTGAATTGTGGGAGACTCCTCTCACCCTTTCTCCTCATTCTCGTAGATTGGACACTATGTACCGTGTCCCTCCTTCTCCTGGATTTCAAAAAACTCAGCTTCCTCACCACTCCATTGTGGTGCAGTCAGCTATGAAGAGGATAAAGAGTACCAAAAGACACTCTTCTACTCCCCCAGGAAGAGAATGCAGGACTTTGGATGCTTTTGGTAGGAAAATCTTCCAAGCTAGCATGCTTATTGCCAGAATCAATTCATACAGCCTTTATATGGGTATGTTTCTGAAGGAAGTTGCAGAAAAACTGCACAACTTTCTCCCTTTTATTCCAGAGGATAAAAGGGATGAGTTCCTTCTTTGGCTTAAGCATACTCAAGACATTTCAAAGTTTTCCAACAGGGTAGCCTTTGATTCTTTTGAAGGTGCCAGCAGAGCTTCAGGCATTGCTATAGCTGCTCGTAGAATTGCTTGGCTCCAGGCTTCTGATCTAGAACCCTGGGTTCAAGATGCTTTAGGAAATCTGCCCTGTACAGGTGAAAATCTGTTTGGCAAAGAGTGGCAAATTAAAGCCACTCAAATGGACGCAGAAAATGCTGCTCTGGATAGACTTTCTAAGTCTACCTCCACTCCGGCCAAGAAGAAATCTTTTAAAAAGTCTTTTTACAAGAAGGGCAGATTTCCTTCCACTTCTGGTCAACAATCTTCTACAGGTCGCTTTGCTACTAAGCGTCAGCAACCTAAACAGGCCAGGCCTAAACCTGCAGGGGCTGCTGCAACCCAGCAGTCCCAAGCCCCTCAGGGTTTTTGACTTGATACTAGAGAACTTAACCTTTCTGGCTCTACAACAGCCAGAACCTCTCACCATTCCAGGAAGGTTAGCTCATTTTGCTCCCAGATGGGAGCAAATCACATCAGAGCAGTGGACCCTCTCCATCATCAGAGAGGGCTACAAACTTCATTTCTCAGACCTTCCTCCCTTCACCATGGTGAGACATTTCAATTCTCCCACATCTCTCCTCGACCTTCTGGATCAGGAGGTAACCACCCTTCTGGCCCAGAGGGCCATAGAAGAAGTTCCTCTTCTTCAACAGGGGTCAGGGTTTTACTCCCCCTACTTTCTCATTCCAAAGAAAACAGGGAGATACAGACCCATTCTAGATCTCAGAGAATTGAACAAATTTCTATGCAAGGAGAAGTTCAAGATGCTTTCTCTAGGCACTCTCCTTCCATACCTACAGAGTCAGGATTGGCTTTGTTCTCTAGATCTCAAGGATGCGTACACTCATGTCCTCATCCATCCATCTCACAGAAAATTCCTATGTTTTCTGTTCCAGGGAAAACATTACCAATACAGAGTGCTTCCTTTCGGTCTAGCCTCTGCTCCAAGAGTGTTCACCAAATGCATGGCAATAGTTGCTGCATTTCTACGCACTCTGGGAATATTTGTCTTCCCATACCTGGACGACTGGCTCATCCGAGCTCCAACCCAGTCAGAGGCTCAGATTTCCCTAGACCGCACCAGGCGCATTCTGCAATACCTGGGACTTGTGGTAAACCTCCCAAAGTCTCAACTCACCCCTACTCAGTCCCTAGAATTCATAGGGGCCTGGTTGGACACTACTACTGCAAGAGCCTATCTTCCCCAGGCTCGTTGCCAACGTCTAGTGCAGTTAGCCTCCCAGATTCAGTCAAAGAACCACTTAACTGCCCGGGAGATGCTACAACTACTAGGCCACATGGCTTCCACAGTACATGTGGTGCCCTATGCTCGCCTACACATGAGAGCAGCTCAATGGACTTTGTCCACCCAGTGGACTCAAGCTTCAGGAGCTCTCTCAGACCAAATAGCAAACTCCAAACGTCTCTTTTGGTCTCTCCAATGGTGGATGTCCACTGAAAATCTGTTGCAGGGGTCCCCCTTTCAACCCTTGTTGCCCCAGGCAACCCTCACAACAGATGCCTCCCAAACAGGTTGGGGAGCTCATCTACAAGACCTCTCCACCCAAGGCACTTGGTCCCCACAGGAGACCTCTCTTCATATCAATCACTTGGAACTTCGAGCAATATTTCTAGCTCTCAAGGTCTTTCATACCCTCCTCAGCTACAAGACAATCCTCATTCATACAGATAATCAATTAGCCATGTTTTACATAAACAAGCAAGGAGGAACTGGCTCTCTGTCGCTTTGCAACGAAGCTCTAAGATTGTGGGCCTTCGCCAGAGAGCATCAAATCCATCTCCTGGCAGTATACCTCCCCGGAATCCAAAACTCTTGGGCAGACAGACTCAGTCGTGTTCTGCTTCCACACAAATGGTCCCTGCACATGGATCAGGTACTCAGAATTTTCCAGGAATGGGAAACCCCGGACATAGACCTCTTTGCAAGTCCGTGGAGTGCCAAACTTCCCCGGTTCTGTTCCAGAATTCCATGTCAGGGAGCTCAGGCCAAGGATGCCTTCCTCCTTCACTGGGGTCAGGACTTCCTGTATGCCTTTCCACCCATTCCTTTGATTCCCAAGAATCTGTTCAAACTCCAGAGGGATCAAGGATATATGATCCTCATAGCTCCACGCTGGCCACGCCAAGTGTGGTACCCTCTACTTCTGCATCTCTCCCAAGCCCCCTCCCTGGACTTGGGAGCTGCACCAGACCTTCTGTCCCAGGAGGAAGGGACTTTGTGGCATCCAAATCCCAAGTCCCTTCACCTCAGAGCTTGGTTATTGAAGGCCTAGACCTTCAAGACTTCAATCTTTCTCAGCAAGTGAAGGATATCCTCCATGCTTCCAGGAAACCTTCCACTAGGCGTTCCTATGCTTTTAAATGGAAAAGATTTTCCATTTGGTGTGCTCAAAAGGGTCTTGACCCTCTGGCACTTCCTGTGAATTCTCTATTGGAATATCTCCTGCATCTCTCTAATGCAGGCCTTAAAACCAATTCAGTAAGGGTCCATTTGAGTGCTATTGCAGCATCCCTTAAGCCTATCAATGGACAACCTATTTCCTCTCATCCTCCTATTGCAAGATTTATGAGAGGCCTAACTTTAACTAAACCTCCCATTCGACCTCCTCCGGTGGCATGGGACTTAAATTTGGTTCTTGGTCAGCTTATGAAGCCACCTTTTGAACCCTTAGCCACTACCTCCTTGAAATTTCTTTCCTGGAAGGTTATTTTCCTTATTGCAATCACTTCTGCTCGCCGCATCAGTGAACTGCAAGCCTTAGTGGCTAATCCACCTTATATAAGGTTCCATCATGATAAGGTAGTCCTTAGGACAAATCCTCACTTTATGCCTAAAGTGGTCTCACCTTTTCATCTTAATCAAGAGGTATATTTACCTGTATTTTTTCCAGCTCCTCATGCATCCACTGCAGAGAGGAACCTTCATACTCTAGATTGTAAAAGAGCTCTTGCTTTTTACTTACACAGGACACAGCAACATAGAAAGTCTTCCCAACTTTTTGTTGCTTTTGATCCTTCTCATTTAGGACTTCCAGTCTCTAAAAGAACACTGTCCAATTGGATTGCTCAGTGTATTTCTTTTGCTTACCAGAGTAAGAACCTTTCTCTGGAGGGCCATGTCACAGCTCACAATGTGAGGGCCATGGCCACCTCCATGGCTCATCTTCATTCTGTGTCCATCGACCAGATCTGTCGAGCAGCCACCTGGGCCTCGGTTCATATCTTTACAGCTCATTACTGTTTGGACAAGGACTCCCGCCGGGATGCCTTGTTTGGTCAGACTGTCCTCAGACACATGTTCCATTCTTGAACAACTCCTGCCCTCCTCCCTGAATGGATGCCTGAGATCCATAGGAAGACGAGGAACCCTCAGGGTCTCATACCCTTGGGGATCTCCCAGGCATCTTAGCTAGGGAGTCCCCATATGTGAGGACTTATTCCTGCTTGTTCCTGGAGATAGCACAGTTACTTACCTGTAACAGGTGATCTCTGGGAACAGCAGGAATTAGTCCTCACAACCCTCCCACCTCCCCTAGGAGTTGTATCTCTCTTTGTCTTTCCTTTCCTCTCTCTCTCTATTGTCTCAGCTTTAAACTTGAACTGAGGAGAGTTGGTAGGAAAGGCGGGAAGGCAGCGCGCATGCGCTGTGGGATGCCCCAAAAGCTTTCATTCTGGGAAGCTGGGGAGCATTCCCGCGCAGGCTCCGTCGGTACCGACGTACCCATATGTGAGGACTAATTCCTGCTGTTCCCAGAGATCACCTGTTACAGGTAAGTAACTGTTCTTTCCAGGGCCCACTGTAGTATTTACAGGGAAACTTTTTTTGGATGGGCTTCTTATGTGAGTTTTGGAAGTTTGTGCTGATATGGTATGGTATGGTAGATTTGCTCTTTGTTGTAGGGTTTTGTATTAGTTCACAATATGCCTGTTACTGGAGAATGTTGGTTGTTCTTGTTAGTGAGATGATCAGAATTAGACTTTTTTTTTTTTTTTAAGATATTGAGTTCTGTGGGTAAATGTCCTGGTTCTGCTCTGCACCCACTGTGGATGCAAAATATATGTTGAAAAAGAAAAAGCAAGAACCATGAAGTAGTTTATAACAAACTAAAAATGAGTTATAATTTAGTTTTATAAACTGTGCTGTTGGTTCTTGCTCTCTTTTAGTTCCTTGGTTTACAAACATCTTGCATTTCCTCCATATAATCTAATCAGCTTTTTGGTTTGGTTCAGTCCCTAATTGGAGTTCTGAAAAAGCCATGTTCCCCTCTATGGGGAGTGGGGGGCGCCATCTCATCCTTCGCCTCAGGCAGCAGATTACCTTGAGCCTCCCCTGTCTGGTTTCACTTGACTTTATTTTAGCTTGTGACTTAATAGACCATACCCTTTCTTTGATAGCTCCTGGGTCTATGGGATACTCTTCTAGACTGTCCACCTCATCTCTCTCAGCAAGGCCCTTTATAATATTTTGGAGCAAGAAGATCTCTGTATCCAGAAGTTAACCTGTGGTGACGACAAAATCTCTGCCTCCCAGAGACTAACCTGGGGTGTTCCACAAGGATCCATTCTTGCTCCATTTCTCTTTAGCATCTTTATAATTCTCCTGCCAAATTTATCACAGGATCTTGAGCTCTCTCCATTCTTATCGTCACAGCCAAGGGGTGCTGTGAATTGTTTTTTGGATAGTGTCCCTAGACTCCTTTTTGCTGAGGAATTACCAAAAGCTCCAAATCTCTGATTATAGCTGCTTCTATTCAGCACATTGTCAAATGTATACCAACAGAAAGCCAACAACACATCAGAGTAAAGAACACAGGACACTCTTAGTTGATGTCTCTAGCCGCCCTGGTTGAATGTCTCTAAATTCTATAGCAGTCTCTGTGTAAAAAGAAAACCTGGAGTGAATCTTCTTACAACATCTTCCTTCCAGCCCAGTAATTCAGAAGTGCTATTCTTACTCCCAGTACTAACATCATTGGAGATCCCAAATCATTAACTCTCAGTTGACTGGCAGAGAATGGTAATCACAAGTGAGCCAGGAAGAAAGAAAACAAATACAGGGTTTTCCCCAGCTCAGAAGCTAATGAGCCAGTGCTCTGTTACTGCTCAGTTCAACTGAAAGTTCTTTCACTTTCTCTCACCTTTACAATTCACTACAACTTCAGTCTTTATAATAATAATATAATACTGTATCTTTGAAGCTTTCACCAAAGCATTTACATTGCAACCTCAGCACCTTTGGTGTTCAGCTTCGAACTGTCTCTTGCAATTCTCACCAAAGATACTTCCTTTTTGACTCTGCCCCACTCTTTCCAAGGCTACCAGCCCTCTCTCTTCTCTTCCAGAAGGTCTCTCCCAGGCACCAGCCTTGGGTTTCCTGCTGCCATTGAAAATAGCCTTTTGGCTCTGCCTCACTCCTTCTGAGGGTACCAGCCCTCCCCCCCCCCCCACCTCTTTTTGCAAGGGTCCTTCCTAGGTCTCAATCTTGGATTTCCTGTTGCCAATGCAAGCAGCATTTGGATTCTGCCTCACTCTACCCAAGGCTACTGACTCTCTTCTTATCAAGGGTCCTTCCCAGGCACCATCCTTGGGTTTCCTGCTGCCATTGAAAATAGCCTTTTGGCTCTGCCTCACTCCTTCTGAGGGTACCAGCCCTCCCCCCCCCCCCCACCTCTTTTTGCAAGGGTCCTTCCTAGGTCTCAATCTTGGATTTCCTGTTGCCAATGCAAGCAGCATTTGGATTCTGCCTCACTCTACCCAAGGCTACGGGCTCTCTTCTTATCAAGGGTCCTTCCCAGGCACCATCCTTGGGTTCCCTGCTGGTATTGCAAGCAGATTCCTGGAGACTTTCACTGCAGTTTCCTTGAGGCCTCCCTGAGCTTCTGTCCCAAAATACTTTTATGCTGAGGCTTTGGGCCACTCACCTCTGGCTAAGCTAACCTATTCCCCTGCTTGGATGTACCTCCTAGCAAATGGAACTTAAAGGAGACACATCTATCCCCAGTCACCTCCTTACAAGAATGGATTGCTAGGTTTCTCCACTTATATCCAGCTATTGGTTAGGGCCCATGTTTGTGATTCAAACTTTGTTTGACATTTCCATCCAACTCTTTCATATAACTGAGTGGCTGAGCAAAAAAAGTCTCCTTCTCAATATAGGGAACACTGAACCCCTATCTAGGCAAGAAAGATTTACCCATCCTACCAATATTAGCTTTATAGACTAACACATCTCTATTGTGCCTTTGGTTAGAATCTTAGAGATGGTCATGGATGATGAACTTAGATTCCTGATTATATTTTCAATACTGTAAAGGCTTGCTTCTTTGCAGTGAGAATGATTTGCTCTCTTATATTCATCCTTGAAGGTAAGGCTAGTCATATGCTGATTCTCACTTTGGTAATAGGTCAATTAGACTACTGCAATTCAGAGGTCTCAAATCTTCTTCACTTCCATGTCTGCAGTTGGTTTAAAGCATTACAGTAAAACTGATAACAGAAAATCATCTCTATGATCATCTTGCCCCATTAATAAAGATTGAACATTGGTTGAAAATTATTTACAGAATTCCTTATAAACATCTCATCTTGGTCCACTGAACTTTCTGGTAAAGGGAAAGAAGAAGGTCTTCCGCAGGAGGAACAGTTAAGCAGAGCGGAAGCTAAAGACCACAGCCAAACACAGAGGAGTGGTATAAAAAATTCTTTATTTGGGTCTGCAAATAAAGAATTTTTTATACCACTCCTCTGTGTTTGGCCGTGGTCTTTAGCTTCCGCTCCACTGAACTTTCTATCAGGACTCTATTTTTTTTGTCTTCTTATCCCCTGTATACCAGGACAGGCACAACAATCTACTTAGAATAATTTGGTGGTAGTTCCATCAGGTTTCGAAGCGTGTCTGTAAATAAAAAGTCGATCATAAGGACATAAGAAATGCCATACTGACTCAGACCAAGGTCCATCAAGCCCAATATCCTATTTCCAACACTGGCCAATCCAGGTCACAAGTACCTGGCAGGTTCCCAAAAAGGCACACAGGTTCCACAATGCTTAACTCGGGGAAGCAGTGGATTTCCCAGGTCCTCTTTAACAATGGTTTATAGACCTTTTGCACAGGACACTCTTAGTTCATGCCTCCAGCTGCCCAGGTTGACTGGCTCTAAATATTATAGCAGTTTGGGATTTTTTTTTAAGTGCCATCAAGTCAATGCTGACTTCTGGTGACCCAATAGCCCCTGGGTTTTCTTGGCAAGATATGACCAGAAGTAGATTGCCAGGCCTTTTCTTATGAGGCAATGGAGAGTAAAGTGACTTGCCCAAAGTTACAAGGAGTACTAGTGGGAATCTAACTCTGATTGCTTGGGTACTAGGCTTTTGGTATAATAGCTCTCTATTTAAGGAACCAACTACTCCTTGCCTCCAATTGCAATCCTTCTATGGTAAAATTAAAGTGGCCCCCAAAGCTCACTACTGTCCCCTTAAATCCTTCCAAGGCTGCCTCTGTTCATCACTGGCTATGCCAATGGTCTGCTTTGACTAGAGAGTAATCTTATATAGTATAAAATATTGCAGTTGCTTAATAACATAACTTTTTAACCTAATTTCAGATGTTTTGTTTTATTTATTATTTATGATTGCTGGTATCCTTTTAATCTTAAGCATGCTGATTTGTATTTTAATTGGCAACCACTTAGAAAGTTACATGATAGGTAGTATATCAAATACAATGAAATCCTGAAATCTGAAACCCCTAGGGGTAGTCTCACCATACTGCTGCTAGGGGGACAAGCAGCCAAATAAGGGCAATCCAAAGGTTGGGGGAATTGTGCTGAGGCGATAAGGGAGATTATTACTATTTTTCTTTTTTACCATGGTGGGCATGATAATTTCATGGCTATAGCATGGGTGCACTTAACACCATACCCATAACCCACCTGTTCTCTACTTCTTGCCCCACCTGTAGTAAGCAGTTGCCATATTATTTGTAGTGCAGTGCATTTCATGTCCAATAGTAACTGCTTAGTAAATAGTTCACTTAAAGTTCTAATTCCCTCATTATTATATCTCGCAGGTGCTGAACTACTAGCATGGATAACATGGATGCCTCTGTTGATGCCGTATATGTTTTGTTTTCCTGAGATTGATACATTTTGCAAAAATGTCTTCTTACATTCAATTTTTGGACACATCTGATGAAACTGAAGAATAAATATAAGTTTTAAAAAGGCACGTAACATACTGTAGATAGTGTAAAAAAACAACAACCCTGAATTAATTAATTAGTTCCTGGTTATCTGCGGTGCTGGAATGGCCCGTGGATAATAAATCCAGGCTGGTTTCAGGCCTTGGGGTAGGCCATGTTGGAATGCGGCGTTCAGGAGCCAGACTGTGTATTTATAATTTTTAAAAAATGCCCTCCACAGCATCCCCAGGCCCTACCATTCAGCATCGCAGTATTGGGAGGGCAGGAGGAGCAACCGGCATATTAAAAAAAAAAAGAAAAAGAAAAGAAAGTTGCTGCAGGGTTCCACGGTGCCAAACTTCATTGAAAAGAAAAAAAGTAGTGCCCACTGGATCCTTGAATGTCTGGAGGTGCTGTGGATCCAATATGGGGGTTTCTCTTGCTGTTTTCTTCCTTTGGAGAGGAGCTGGGAGCAAGAGATGAATGAAGCTTCGGTAGATTTAAAGGGACCACAACTTTTATTCATTCATTCATTTATGTATTTATTTAAGAGATTTTCTATACCGCCTTATCCTTCAATCAAAGTGGTTTATATTGTAACTTTTAAAATAAAGGTAAATATATATATACATATATATATACATGCAACCTATCTGCAACCTGATCCGGTCTTTCAACGTTAACTGCATGATATATGCAGATGATGTGCTATTATACACGCCTTTTTCAACAGAAAACCCCGACCTCTCATCAATAACATGCTGCATAAATGAAATATCCAATTGGCTACAATCCCAAAACCTCCGGATTCAACACAAGAAGACGGAGGTGATGTTCATTACAAGGAACCGCAACTTCACAGCACCAGCAGTACTAAAAGTGAAGGACGCAGACCTCCAGATCAAATCCGCGATCAGGTACCTCGGCGTCACACTGGACCAGAACCTAAATATGCAAGCGCATATAAGGAACACTGTAAGGGCAGTATATCATAAAATTAGATCCCTTAGATACCTGCGATCTCTGCTTGAGCCTGATGATTTCAGAACCATCTATCAGGCACTAATCATTCCGCATTTTGATTTTGCGAATACAATACTACAGGGACTCCCTCAAACCACTCTAAACCCACTGCAAATGGCAATGAACACCGCAGCAAGAGTTCTACACGGAGCATCCAGGAAAGACCATATCTCACCCATTATGAAACAACTACACTGGCTTCCGATTCAAGGTAGAATTACATTTAAGACCTTGCTAATCACCTTCAAAGCCACCAAAGGTCTCTCGTCAACATCACTAACTGAGCTAATCCAGACAACACCCCACAATAGAGACAGAAGGTCAGTAGCCCAAAACACCTTGATAGTCCCAAAATCAATAACTCAATGCACCAAGTCAACATCCAGCAGAGCCTACAAATTTTATGCACCAATGATCTGGAATAACCTCCCTCACCACATCCGAACAATCACAGACATATTCCAATTCAGAAGGGCCGTGAAACACTACCTCTTCCTCCTATATTACCCTGAAACCAATAGAAGCTCAGTACAAACTGCTGAATCCACCAAAATCTCCACTGACTGAAACCATACGAACACATGACTATTCTGTGATTTGTATATATTGTTATTGTATATAGTTCCCATGTTAGCCAAGTTGAATCTCCTGTTCATATGTAAACACAAAGTACTATTGGAAATGTGTGTGTTCATTGTTTACTGTAAACCGCGCTGATGCTGAATAGCGCGGTATAGAAAAGACTATAAATAAATAAATAAATAAAATAAATAAATAAATATTTTGTTAAACAAAAGTGGGATTTGAGGCTAAGGGTTCATGTAAGGGGATTTAAGGTACAATAATACAACCCTATGTTTAAATTTAAATTTAAAAGAACAGTGTCCAAGTTATTTGCGGTAGTTCGGCTGAGGGGAATTGGGACTTTGGGGAATTTTTTTAATGATTGGATTTGTAAGGGGATCTAGAGAGAGACCGTTTAGGGACTTGTACCTGAAAATTTAAGGAGATAGTACTACAATTTGGAAGACATACTACAATGCAGAATAAAGATATAAAATTGATTTTTCAGTGCCATTGGGGGTATAGTTAGAAGTCACAGGTGCATATTTGTTGTGGTGGGAAGTCGGAGGTGAGGAAACAGCTTCTTTTATGAGAAATGGTTTAAAAATTTAGGATGAGTTGGCAGCATTTGGGACAAGAAAATGGTGGGAGTATAAATAGAGAGTGAAGATCATTTTTAAAGGGGTTTTAGGTGATTTTAACATTATCTTGAATATAATTTATTTTAAAATAGATTTTCCTATGTAGTTTAATGGGGTTGCCATGGCAACACCATAGTACCCATTCAAACTAGCTAACGCCCTTAGACCTGGTGCAGAATCCCAAGCTAGAGGGAAGCCTTCCATTCAACGCCTGATTGGTCCTACCATAGTGACACCTTTGGTAACTTCTTAGATATGTTCTGGAACTAGGTAGTATCTTCTAGGATACCTGCAGTTGAAAGGTAGTAATAGGGCTGTTTTGTGTACAAGGAGGGTATGAAAGTGGAGTGAGTGAATAACTAAGGTGATCCAGAAAATATTTGTCACCTTGAATGAAAATAAAGGAATTGAAAAGAAATTCTGCATGTATATGAGCCTTAAACTCTATTAAAGCCCTGAATAAAATATTAAAAGCCTTGTCGGACTGAACAACAGTTCCATCTTGGGAATCATCAGGTGTGATAAACTTGAATAAGTGCCAATTCAGGCTTCCTGATTCCTCAGACTCTATCCTGAGGAGGGGTGATGTGAGCTTACATTAACAAGGCTAAAGTGAAATTCCTTTGCTAAGGGATATGGTGAACTGGTGTCAGTTGAGAGTAAGCAAGAGACTGAGTGTGTGCATGAGACTTCTGCATGAGGTAAGTCGAAAAACAGCTGAACTAAGGTCTCTAAAGCTAGGGACATTTGAATTATTTTTTGTTTTTTCCCTGAGTTAGGAAAGTACAGAGAAAAAACCCGATACATTGAGAAAATTCAAGTATCTCAGAGGCATATGGTGACATTACTGTAGATGTGAATTCCATTTTCCCAATTAGGGTTTTGCTCCCTTTGATTTCCTTAAAGATAGGATAGTAGGTTGTATTGAGGGATCAGCTGTACTGGAAGGAAGTGATGGAGGAATGAGATAGCTGAGCCAGAACTAGAAGGAGCAAATGCACCAACATTTGCTGCCCTGGCGCCAGTGGTATGGACTAAGTTAACCATATGCACATACTTGAGTTACAGAAAGAAAGAAGACAAGCTTAAGGGAAATTAGGTTGAGCTTTATCTCCAGAAACAAGCAGGAATGAGTCTTCACATATGAGTATCGTCGGTACCGACGGAGCCTGCGCGGGAACGCTCCCCAGCTTCCAGTAAGAAAGCTTTTGGGAGCATCCCACAGCACCTGCGCGCTGCCTTCCCACCTTTCCCAACCACCTTTCTCCATTTCTTCTTTTCCGCGGAGCCAGCAGGTCGTATTCCTGTCACCGCAGAAGAAGTTCTTTATTTTTTTCTTTATTTTTCTGTGTCGCGTCTGCCTTCTACGTCAGACCAGTACCGCCGGTCTTTTCTTTTCTTTCTTCTTCTTCTTCAAAAAAACAAAAAACCTTTTCTTTATCCAGCTGTGCATTTTCATTTTGGGCCTTAGGCCTAAATATTTTCTCCTCATGGAGAAGCCCGCTTCCGGGTTCAAAAAGTGCACAAAATGTGGCGGTACTATTTCTGTCACCGACACCCATGATTGGTGTCTGAAATGTTTGGGTCCTGACCATTCCATCACGGATTGTGTGTCCTGCACCATGATGTCTAAAAGAGGTCGGCAGAACCGAGCAGCCAAGCTCAGTACCCTGTTTCCCTCTGATGCAGCCTCGGTGGCATCGACGTCTTCCAGGGCTTCTTCTTCCTCCCATGGATCTCATGTAACCAAACATAAATCTAGCCGGTCCTCGAAGGGCAAATCTCCATCCAAGCATCGAGATGCCTCTGGGCTTATCCTCGAGGATTCCGCTCCGGCAAAATTACCCCGGCGGGAAGTTCCGGCTTCCAAAGCATTCTCTATGGGGTCACAGGTTGACATCGATGGCTCGGCCTCGACCGATCACCTGTTGCCGTGTTCTGGGGTACCGGTGGTCTCCACTGGTACCGACATCCAGACTTTGGTGGCATCGATGGATCAGAAAATTCTGTCCGTGCAGCGCACCCTCACGGCATTTATGCAGGCTTCGACGCCTCCGGTACCGCAACAATCTCCGTTGCCGGTACCAACCCCAGCACCGGCACCATTCCCGGTGCCGGTACCGATTGCATCGACATCGACTTCGGTGTCAACTGCAACGGTACCCTGTCCTATGATGCCCATCGGTACCGAACCGGTATCGCTTACTCCCGATGTTGATCCCACTCGGTACGCGTATCGGGCTTTACAGGAGCATCCAGACAGGCGATAGTTTGATTCCTCCGAAGACTCTGATGAGTCGGAGGCTTCTGTCGATGCACCGATACTTCTTCTTTAGGAGTCTGCTTCTCCAAAACGAAGAATGTCTCCTCCAGAGGACTTGTCTTTTCAAGACTTCATTAGAGAAGTGGCTAGAGGCCTCTCCATCACAGTGGCCTCTGAGTCAGAGCCTAGAGTCAAGCAATTAGATATTTTGCAATATCCTAAGGCTCCTAAGGAAGCAGCTACCTTACCTATTCATGAGATTCTTTATGATCTCATGTTGGGCATGTGGGAGACTCCTCTCACCACCTCTCCTCATTCTCGTAGGTTAGACACCATGTACCGTGTCCCTCCCTGTCCTGGTTTTCATAAGACTCAGCTTCCTCACCACTCTATTGTGGTTGAGTCTGCTATGAAGAAAATAAAGAGTACAAAGAGACACTCATCTAACCCTCCAGGACGTGAATGTAGGACTCTAGATGCTTTTGGCCGAAGGATTTTCCAGGCCAATATGCTTGCTGCCAGAATCAACTCCTATAGTCTCTATATGGGGATGTTTCTAAAAGAAGTCACAGATCATCTGCAGACTTTAGCTCCTTTTATTTCAGAAGATAAAAGGCAGGAATTTCTCACTTGGCTCAAACATGCCCAGGATGTTTCCAAATTCTCCAACCGTGCAGCCTTTGACTCTTTTGAGTGTGTAAGCAGAGCCACGGCTATTGCCATAGGTGCACGCAGAATTGCTTGGTTACAAGCCTCTGATTTGGAACTCTGGGTCCAAGATGAGTTGGGAAACCTTCCTTGTACAGGTGAAAACCTGTTTGGCAGGGATTGGCAAGCAAAGGCCACTCAGAAGGATGCTGAGAACTCTGCTTTGGATCGACTTTCAAAGTCTACCTCCGACCCTGTTAAAAAAAGATTGTTCAAAAAGACATCTTTTTCTAAAAAGGGAAGATATTATCCTGCTCATGGGCAGACATCTTCTGCAGGTCGTTTTGCTGAAAAGCGTCAGCAACCACCTAAACAGGCCAAGTCAAAGGCTGCCAGGCCTACCACAGCCCAGCAGTCTCAACCTCCTCAGGGCCTTTGACTTGCAACTAGAGAACTTAGCCTTTCTAGCTCTGGAAAAACCAGAACCCCTCACCATTCCAGGAAGGTTGACTTACTTTGCTCCCAGATGGGAGCAAATCACAGCAGAGCAATGGACCCTCTCCATCATAAAGGAAGGGTACAAGCTTCATTTCTTAAGCCTTCCTCCTTACACCATGGTGAAACAGTTCAATTCTCCAACATCTCTCCTCAACCTTCTAGGTCAGGAGATTACTACCCTTCTTGCCCAAGGGGCAATAGAAGAAGTACCTCTTCTTCAACAGGGCTCAGGGTTCTACTCCCCTTATTTTCTTATCCCAAAGAAAACAGGGGGCTACAGACCCATATTAGATCTCAGAGAATTGAACAAGTTTCTATTCAAGGAGAAATTCAAAATGATTTCTCTAGGGGCTCTGCTTCCATACCTTCAGAGTCAGGACTGGCTTTGTTCTCTAGATCTCAAGGATGCGTACACCCATGTCCTCATCCATCCAACACACAGAAGGTTCCTTCGGTTCCTTTTTCAAGGAAAGCACTACCAATACAGCGTGCTTCCTTTCGGTCTGGCCTCTGCACCAAGGGTGTTCATGAAATGCATGGCAGTAGTAGCTGCATTTCTCCGCACTCTAGGAATATTCGTATCCCCATATCTGGACGACTGGCTCATTCGAGCCCCATCCCAGTCAGAGGCCCAGACTTGCCTAACCTGCACAATGCATATCCTTCAGTATTTGGGACTAGTAATAAACATCCCAAAATCCAATCTCACCCCTACTCAGTCTCTGGAGTTCATAGGGGCCTTGCTGGATACCACAACTGCAAGGGCCTATCTTCCTCAAGCCCGTTGCCTACGTTTAGTGCAGTTAGCCTCCCAGATCCAGTTAAAGTCCCACTTAACTGCTCGAGAGATGCTACAACTATTAGGCCACATGGCATCCACCGTGCATGTGGTTCCATATGCTTGCCTTCACATGAGGGCAGCTCAATGGACTTTGTCCTCCCAATGGACTCAGGCATCAGGTTGCCTGTCAGACAAAATAGCAAACTCCAGTTGCCTTTTTTGGTCTCTCCAGTGGTGGAAGTCCTCTCAAAACCTGTTGCTGTGGTTCCCTTTTCAGCAACCTCTACCCCAAGCAACTCTCACAACAGATGCTTCTCCAAAGGGTTGTGGAGCTCATCTACAAGATCTCTCCACCCAAGGCATCTGGTCTCCACAGGAGACTTCTCTGCATATCAATCTATTGGAACTCAGAGCAATATTCTTAGCTCTCAGAGTGTTCCATACCCTGCTAAGCTACAGGACAGTCCTCATCCATACGGACAACCAAGTAGCCATGTTCTATGTGAACAAGCAGGGCGGGACTGGCTCTCTGTCGCTTTGCAATGAAGCTTTGCGACTGTGAGCCTTCGCCAGAGAGCATCACATCCATCTTCTGGCAGTATATCTTCCAGGCGTTCAAAACTCTTGGGCGGACAGACTCAGTCGAGTTCTGCTTCCACACGAATGGTCCCTCCACATGGACCAGGTAGCCAGGATTTTTCGAATTTGGGGAACCCCAGACATAGACCTCTTTGCAAGTCCGTGGAATGCCAAACTTCCCCGGTTCTGTTCCAGAATTCCATGTCAGGGAGTTCAGGCCAAGGATGCCTTCCTCCTTCACTGGGGTCAAGACTTCCTTTATGCCTTTCCACCAATTCCCCTAATTCCCAAAACACTATTCAAGCTTCAGAGAGATCGAGGGACCATGATACTCATAGCACCACACTGGCCACGCCAAGTGTGGTACCCTCTACTTCTGAATCTCTCTCAAGCTCCCTCCCTGGACTTGGGCTCTGCACCAGATCTTCTATCCCAGGAAGAGGGAACATTATGGCACCCAAACCCCCAGTCGCTCCATCTCAGGGCTTGGTTGCTGAGGGCTTAGACCTTCAAGATTTTCATCTCTCTCAGCAAGTCAGAGATGTTATTCATGCCTCTAGAAAGCCTTCTACTAGACGTTCCTATGCTTTCAAATGGAAAAGATTTACCATTTGGTGTTCAGAGAAGGGTCTAAACCCTCTTGCAATACCTCTGAATTCTCTACTAGAGTATCTCCAGTAAGAGTCCATTTGAGTGCTATTGCAGCGTCCCTCAAGCCTCTCAATGGACAACCTATTTCCTCTCATCCTCTTATAGCAAGATTCATGAG
Organism: Ichthyophis bannanicus; assembly: GCA_033557465.1. Taxonomy (NCBI): domain Eukaryota; kingdom Metazoa; phylum Chordata; class Amphibia; order Gymnophiona; family Ichthyophiidae; genus Ichthyophis; species Ichthyophis bannanicus. The sequence continues at coordinate 233,522,754 of CM066034.1, read as the reverse complement.
AGGCCTTCTTTTAACTAAACCTACCATTAGACCACCTCCAGTGGCATGGGACTTAAACCTGGTTCTTGGCCAGCTCATGAAGCCACACTTTGAACCTTTAGCCACCACCTCCTTGAAATTTCTTTCTTGGAAGGTTATTTTTCTCATTGTAGTCACCTCAGCACGCCGCATCAGTGAATTGCAAGCTTTGGTGGCTAATCCACTTTATGCAAGGTTCCATCATGATAAGGTAGTCCTCAGGACCAATCCACACTTTATGCCTAATGTGGTCTCACCTTTTCATCTGAACCAAGAGGTGTATTTACCTGTCTTTTTTCCAGGACCTCATGCATCAAGTTCTGAGAGGAATCTTCATACCTTGGATTGTAAGAGAGCTCTTGCTTTTTACTTACAAAGAACACAGCAACATAGAAAGTCTTCTCAACTTTTTGTTGCTTTTGATCCTTCTCTTTTAGGACTTCCAGTCTCTAAGAGAACACTGTCCAACTGGATTGCTCAGTGTATTTCTTTCGCCTACCAGAGTAGAAACCTTTCTCTGGAGGGCCATGTCACAGCTCACAATGTGAAAGCCATGGCAGCCTCAATGGCTCATCTAAATTCTGTGTCCATCAACCAAATCTGTTGAGCGGCCACCTGGGCCTCGGTTCATACCTTCACAGCCCATTACTGCTTGGACAAGGACTCCCGCCGGGATGCCTTGTTTGGTCAGGCTGTTCTCAAACACCTGTTCCATTCCTAATCAACTCCTACCCACCTACCCTGGTTGGATGCCAGAAATCCATGGGAGGAGGTAGAGTCCTTTTCAAGGACACACAACATGGGGTTCTCCCCTGGCATCTGCAGCTAGGGAGTCCCCATATGTGAAGACTCATTCCTGCTTGTTCCTGGAGATAGCACAGTTACTTACCTGTAACAGGTGATTTATTTATTTATTTAACTGCATTTATATCCCGCTTTTCACCGGGTCAAAGCAGTGTAACATATAACATAGGGGGGGGCAATTTATTTTTTTGGGGGGAGGGGCCATCACCAAGGGGCAACAATTAATGATTTAGGTAGACATGGACATGTATACGGTCATGTAGATAGGGTGGTATTTCTGTTCAGAGATGTTCACGGAATAGGATTGTCTTGAGCTGTTTCTTGAATGATGTGATGTCAGCGTTGTTCCTGATGTGGTTTGGTAGAGAGTTCCAGAGGGATGGAGCATAAAGTTCGAAGGCTCTGTTGCAGGTCCATTGTGTGGATTTGGTTCTTTTGTGGGGGACGACGATAGAGTTATTGGAGGAGTGTCTGTTTGATCTGTTGTGGGATGGGCAAGGCAGTAGGGAGTGGAGTGAGGTGTTCCGTGTTTGGTGGATAGTTTTGTGGATGAGTAGGATAGCTTTGTACTTGATTCTTGCTTGTATTGGAAGGAAGTGGAGGTCTCTTAGGATCGGGGTGATGTGGTCCCATTTTTTTGCATTCTGAATAATCCTTGCTGTAGTATTTAAGGCAGTTCGGAGGGGGTTGGTGTGTGAGGCAGGAAGACCATGATAGATTATGTTGCAGAAATCCAGATGAGGGAGTGTCACAGCTTGCATTACTGTCCTGAAGTCATGAGGTTCTAGGAGGGGTCGGAGGCGTTGAACAGTTTTGGCTTTGTGGAATATCGTCCCAGCGGTTTTGTTGATTTGTTGTTTAAAGGTGAGAGCTTGGTCAATGATGATGCCTAGATATCTTATGTGGGGCTTGATTTGGATTTGCGTGGTTCCCCTGTTGAGGTGGGTAGGTGGTTTGAAGTCGGGTTCTTTTGTCACTATAAGGGCTTCGGTTTTCTTTATGTTGATGGATAGATTGTTCTCCTGTAGCCAGTTGGCCACGTCGTTGAAGCAGGCTGATAGCTGGTCGTTTTTTTGGGTTGGTGGTTGTAATCGGTGCATAAATCTTGGAACAGCAGGAATAAGTCTTCACAACCCACCCACCTCCCCTAGGAGTTGTATCTCTCTATCTTTCTTTCCTTTCCTCTCTCTCTCTTTGTCTCAGCTTTAAAACTCGAACTGGAGAGAGGCGGTTGGGAAAGGCGGGAAGGCAGCGCACAGGCACTGTGGGATGCTCCCAAAAGCTTTCTTACTGGATGCTGGGGAGCGTTCCCGCGCAGACTCCGTCGGTACCGATGATACCCATATGTGAAGACTTATTCCTGCTGTTCCCAGAGATCACCTGTTACAGGTAAGTAACTGTGCTATACTTACCTGCTCCAGAAGGAAGAATGCTGTGCTGAGGGAATATTCCTGTTGGAAAAGGTAAAACATACAAAGTATCAATTCTTTGTAATGAATAATATAAAATCTCCAGGAACAAGTAGGAATGAGTCCTCACATATGGGTACGTCAGTACCGATGGAGCCTGCATGGGAACGCTCCCCAGCGTCCAGGAAGAAAGCCTTTGGGAGCATCCCACATGCATGCATGCTGCCTTCCCGCCTATTCACTTCCCTATCACCAGTTTTTCATTTTCCGCTGAGCCGACAGGACGTATCCCTGTCACCGAAAAAAATCTTTCTTTTTTATTCTTATTTTTTGTGGAATATTTTTCCATTTAGTGCCTGATGGTTTTTTGGCCACTAGGCCTCTATCCTTTCCATTATGGAAAATCCAGCCACTATCCTTAAGAAATGCCCAAAGTGTGGCGGTACAAACATATTTTTAGACACTCATACTTGGTGTCTAAAATGTTTAGGTCCTGACCATTGCCCTTTGGAGTGTCTCTCCTGCAGGATTTTAGATAGAAGTCTTCAGAATCAAGCACAACTCGATACCCGGTTCACATCGGACTCCATGTCACCAGCTAGAATATCTTCTTCCTTCCAGGATCAGGTAACCAAACAAAAGTCTGCTAAGACTAGCCAGTCCTCGAGTAGTAGATCTCCTTCTAAGTATCGAGATGCCTCTGGCGTTGCCCTCGAGGACATTTTGGCAATAAAGCACCGGCGGGAGTCTTCGGGCTCCAAAGCATTAACGGGGCTCCAGGTTGTTCCCGAGGTTCTTACCTCCATGGACGTACCTGGGCCATGCTCGGTGGTTCTGGCCACTTCGGGCGGTACCGACACCCTGGCATCGGCTATGGTGATGGATGAAACACTCCTCACCGATGAACGTAGTCTAGCGCTCTCAGCTACTTCGGTACCGCTAGAGTCACTGCAGACCGTTGCCCGAGTATTGGTATTGGCTTCGGTACCGGTACCGGAATCGACATTGTCACCGGTGTCGGTACCGTCGATGTTTTCTTCGACAGACTCGCTTCCTTCGATGCCGAGCCTGGAATCACTCTCTAGCATGGAGGATTCGGTACTGACTCATCTCGGAACCAGCCTCAAGCAGTACCGAAGACATCTCTTTAAAGAAAATCCCATGCTTCATCCTTTCAAGTCTTCCGATCCCGATGACTGGGATGAATACATCAGTACCAAGGCTGAACTTTCAACAGTTCCAGCTTTTACTCCTCATTTCAGAGGGTCCTCCTCAGGAGAGATTTCTTTTCAGGCTTTTCTGCTTGATATGGAAAAGTTACTTGCCATTTCTATACCTGGTAAAGAATCTATACCAGGGAATTCAGAAACCCTGCAATTCCCCTGGATTCCAAAGGATGTGATCAGGCTTCCTTTGCATCAGATCTTACAGGATCTATTATTAAGAACGTGGGAAACTCCCTTAACGGTACCCCGACATTCTAAAACACTTGACACTATGTACAAGGTGCCACCTTCTCCAGGTTTTCAAAAGACTCAACTTCCTCATCATTCTATTGTTGTAGAATCAGCAATGAGGCGTATTAAGAGTGCAAAGAAGCACTCCTCTTATCCGCCAGGTCATGAGTCTAAGACTTTAGATGCCTTTGGACATCGATGCTTCCAGGCATCCATGCTTTCAGCAAGAATTATCTCATATATATTCTATATGGGATTCTCTCTTGAAGAGGTCAAAAAGAGCTTAAAGCTTTTGAACCCTTTTCTTCAAGAGCATATAAGAGCAGACTATTTCTTATTAGTCAATCATACTCAAGATATCTCTAGGTTCCTTAATTGTGCTTCCCTGGACTGTTTTGAGTCTATTAGCAGAACATCTGCTATAGTCATGGGAGCACGATGCATGGCCTGGCTCCAAGCTTCAGACTTGGACAAATGGGTACAAGAAAGGCTGGGAAATACCCCTTGTACTGGTGAGAATCTCTTTAACAAGGATGCTTTATTTCAAGCTAATCAGTTAACCACTGATAATGTTACTTTCAGAGGATTGTCAAAACTTTCCTCTATCCCAGCTAATAAAAAATCTCCTAAGAAGCTTTATCCCCCTAGGGGAAAGAAGTTGTATCCATCTTCTACCCATCATACAGATGTTTCCCAAAAAGGGCAACATCAAACCAGGCTAAGAAAATCAAACCCTCAACAGACTCAGCAAACCCAGCAGTCGCAGGGTTTCTGATATTTTATTTACTAAATCTTTCTTTCCTGTTTGAGTTTTACAACCTGTAAATTTACTTCTTATCAACAGAAGCATCTACAGTTCATCTCATCCATGCTGAGATATCAGTGATACACTGAATCAATCCTCTAGGCATGAATCTCTTGCCACAAGAGAAATCCACTCTTCTAGCTCCAAGAACTATTGAGGACAATCATGCCCTAAAGGTAACAGGTTTCTCTTCTCCTTTTTGAAGGAAAAAGAGGGGTAACAACTAACAACAAGGTGAGCTATGCCCTTCACCTTGACAATCTCCTGTATGAGGATATCTCATAATTTGACTGCAAGGGGGTTCTCCCCTTTGCGATCTTCTTTTCTGCATTATTACAAAATGCAGAACAGCATTCTGGAAATCCTTACCAGATTTATTCTGTTCATTTGAGTATAGTCAGCTCAAACGCTTACAAAATATAAAAAAAAAAAAAAACACACCGTGTGGGTTATATGAGCTCACTTAAGCATATAGCTCACAAAGGTTTCTGCCTAATCTACGCTGCTTGCGTATCTTCCAGTGACTTTCTCAAATACTTCTTTTAAGGCAGCTTATCAGACAAAAATTGAGTATTACCACTCCTAATTATGTCTGTCGATCCTTTTCCAATCTATAGGATCTAACTTTTCTGCTGCCTTAATAACAGATAACTCCAAGAAAGGTTCCAGAACCCACTTGGACAATTTATTATTGCAGGGCAACAGGTCTGTCTACTATTCTTAGCCATTCTCAATTCTTTTGGCTCCAGCAGAATAGATTAGGTTGCACTCTGGCAATCAAGCAGCCAGATCTCATCTAAGCAACCTATAACATGCTCTCTGCAACTATACAATAAAGCTCTGCAACTAAGGGCCTTTGACAGAGAGCGTCAGAGCCACCCCTAGTAGGTAGCTCCCAGATGGTTAGAAAGGCTTCAGCTGGTAGACTCTGCCCAGTCATGCTCCTACCTGACTGGTTCTCCTATTCTTACCATCTTCCTTCAATTTTTCCTTTTAAAGAAAGGGAACCAGTGCTTAGACCACGTGAAAGTTTAAGGAATTGCACAATTCCCTAGGTTGTTCCACATCTCCAATGGAACTTCTACAGAGGGAATGCATTCCTTTTTCACTGCAGTCAGTCCTTATTTTGTGTATTCCTTCTAATTCCAAATACTTCATTGAAGCTTATAATGAACAAAGAACGCATGATACTCATATTGCCCTCGTAAAGAGGCAAGCATGGTATCCCCTTATATTGCGTCTTTTTCTCCAGCTACTACACTGAAGTTAGAAAGACCCAGACTTGCTGTCTTAAGACTAAAGATCTCCTCTGCACTCCTTCACGTACATCTCAAGACCTGGTTATTCCAGGGCTAGGTTTTTAAAAAAAAACCTAGACTTCCCGTTATAAGTAAAGAACATTCTACCGGTTTCCATGAAACCTTCTCTATGGTTCTTTCACTTTAACCAGAAAGAGATTCTCCATCAATATTCTCAAGTAGGTCTTAACCCTTCTTGTTATTAGATTAATCTTTTTCATATCTGACTCTGAAAGATTTGTTACTGTCCATATTAATGCTGTCACAGCATACCATAAGGTTTAAATGGACCAGCAATTTCTATGGTAAATTAGGAAATACCTTCTTTTACCGTAACCTTTCTGGTTATGTGACATCTGAAGCTCTACATGTAAGGTCATTATCCTAAGTGACGTCACTTATGAAAGACATTACTGATCTTTAGAAATTGGGGGCTACACCACCTAGTACAAATTTTTCATTTTGGAAAAAGGGGTCCTAAAGACCCATCCTTTTTTCTGCAAAAGGTATCTCTACCTTTTCATTCAAATCAGTCAGTTTTATCTCTTTTCTTTCCTAGGGCCTTATTCTGCTCCAAGGAAAAAGAGTTTTAAACTTTGGGCTTTACAGAAGCTTTAGCTTTTTCTCCAAAGTCCAACCTCATTTAAACTCCCCCAGTTTTTTCTCCTGGCATTGGTTTTAGCCATTAAGGCTTCTTATCGCTACCTGTATTGCAGAAATTATTTTCCTGTACTTCACAGTAAAGGAATTTCTTTGAGGATACTGTAATGGCTCTTAACAACAGACCCATATTAATCTCAACAAATACTTCGCAATACTTCTGAGTAAGGTCCACTTTAGAAAATTGATACTCATTTTTCAGTTATTAACAATTATGGTCTATACAAGATCTCCAGGAACAAGCAGGAATGAGTCTTCACATATGGGTACGTCGGTACCGACGGAGCCTGCGCGGGAACGCTCCCCAGCGTCCAATCAGAAAGCCTTTGGGAGCATCCCACAGCGCCTGCTTGCTGCCTTCCCGCCTTTCCCAACTGTCTCTCTTCAGTTCTTCTTTTTCCGCGGAGCCAGCAGGTCGTGTTCCTGTCACCGCAGAAGAATTTCCTTATTTTTTCTTTATTTCTTTTGTGTCGCGTCTGCCTTCTTCGACGCTGTACCAGTACCGCCGGTCTTTGTTCTTTTCTTCTTGTAAAAAAACCCCAAAAAACCTTTTTTCCGTTCTTTTTCTTCAGGTGCACTTGAGTTTTGGGCCTTAGGCCCAAAACTTTTTTTCCTTAAACATGGAAAAGCCTGCCTCAGGATTTAAAAAGTGCACAAAATGTGGCGGTACTATTTCCATCACCGACACCCATGACTGGTGTCTAAAATGTTTAGGTCCTGACCATTCCATAACAGATTGTGTGTCCTGTTCCATGATGTCTAAAAGAGGTCGGCAGAACCGAGATGCCAAGCTCAGTACCCTGTTTCCCTCTGATGCGGCTTCGGTGGCATCAACGTCATCCAGGGCTGCTTCTTCCTCACATGGATCTCAGGTAACTAAACATAAATCCAGCCGGTCCTCAAAGGGTAGATCTCCTTCTAAGCATCGAGATGCCTCTGGCCTTGCCCTCGAGGATTCTGCACCGGCAAAATTACCCTGGCGGGAGGCTTCGGCCTCTAAAGCATCATCATCGGGGTTCCAGGATGATCTCGATGGCGTGGCCTCGACAGATCTCCTGGTGCCATGCTCTGGGGTACCGGTGGCTTCCACCAGTACTGATTTCCAGGCATTGGTGGCGTCGATGGATCAGAGGATTCTCTCCATACAACGCAGTCTGGCGGCTTTCCTTGTGGCATCGACGCCTGTGGTACCGCAACAGACTACTCCGCCAGTAATGGCTCTAGCATCGCCATCGGTACCGATTCCGGTACCGTGGCATTGACATCGGCATCGGTGTGCGCTATGCCAGTACTCTGTCCTCTGAAGCCCTCCAGTACCGATACCCTGGTACCGGTTATTCCCGATACCGATCCCGGTCGGTATGGGTATCGGGCTTTGCAAGAGCATCCAGACAGACGATACTTCGATTCCTCTGAGGACTCTGAGGATTCTGAAGAGTCGGTCGATGCAGTGATGCTTCTTCCACAGGAGGAGTCCTCTCCTAAATGAAGGATGTCTCCTCCAGAGGATTTGTCTTTTCAAGACTTTATCAGAGAGGTGGCTCGGGGTCTCTCTATTATAGTGGCACCTGAGACAGAGCCCAGAGCCAAGGAGTTAGATATTTTACAATATCCTAAGACTCCTAAGGAGGCAGCTACCTTACCTATTCATGAGATTCTGTATGATCTCATGTTGAGGATGTGGGAAGCACCTCTAACCACCTCTCCTCAATCTCGCATGTTGGATACCATGTATCGTGTCCCTCCTTGTCCTGGTTTCCATAAAACTCAGCTTCCTCACCACTCTATTGTGGTTGAGTCTGCAATGAGAAAGATTAGAAGTGCCAAAAGACATGCCTCTAATCCTCCAGGACGTGAATGTAGAACCCTGGATGCTTTTGGAAGAAGAGTTTTCCAAGCTTCCATGCTTGCTGCGAGAATTAATTCTTATAGTCTCTACATGGGAATGTTCTTAAAAGAAGTCACTGACCATTTGCAGACTTTAAGTCCTTTTATGTCTGATAGAAACATAGAAACATAGAAACATGATGACAGAAAAAGACCACAAGGCCCATCTAGTCTGTCCTTCCATAACAACAACTACAACAGTCCACTTTTTACCTTTAGAGATCCTCTGTGTTGGTCCCATGCTTTTTTGAATTCAGTTACTGTCCTCATCTCTACCACCTCCACTGGGAGACTATTCCACGGATCCACTACTCTTTCCGTAAAGAAATATTTCCGCATATCACTCCTGAATCTATCTCCCTTCACCCTCATCCCATGTCCCCTCGTCGCAGAACTTGCTTTCAATTGAAAGAGGCTCTCTCCCTGAACATTTATGCCACGGAGGTATTTAAACATCTCAATCATATCACCTCTATCCCGCCTTTCCTCTAAGGTGTACATATTAAGATCCTTAAGTCTGTCCTCATATGCTTTATAATGAAGACTACTAATCATCTTAGTAGCAACCCTCTGCACCGACTCCATCCTGTTCACATCCTTTTGAAGGTGCGGTCTCCAGAATTGCACACCATACTCCAAATGAGGTCGCACCAAAGACTTATACAGAGGCATTATCACCTCTGTCTGAAAATAAAAGGCAAGAATTTCTCACTGGGCTCAAACATGCCCAGGATATCTCCAAATTCTCCAACCGTGCAGCTTTCGATTCCTTTGAATGCGTAAGCAGAGCCTCAGCTATTGCCATAGGTGTACGTAGAATTGCTTGGCTTCAAGCATCTGATTTGGAGATCTGGGTTCAAGATGAATTGGGAAATATCCCTTGTACAGGTGAGAACCTGTTTGGTAAAGATTGGCAAGCAAAAGCCACTCAGATGGATGCTGAAAATTCTGCTTTGGATAGACTATCCAAATCCACAGCTGCTCCTGCTAAGAAAAGGTTGTTCAAGAAAACACCTTTTTCTAAAAAGGGAAGATTCTATCCTGCTTATGGTCAGCGGGCATCTTCTGCAGCTCAGTTCCCTTCCAAACGTCAGCAATCCTCCAAACAGAGCAAAGCAAAGGCTGCGAGGCCTGCTCCAGCCCAGCAACCTCAGCCCCCTCATGGCCTTTGACTTTCTTCTAGAGAACTTAACCTTCCTGGCTCTAGAAGGACCAGAGCCCTCCACCATTCCAGGAAGGTTATGTCACTTTGCTCCCAGGTGGGGGCAAATTACAGCAGAGCATTGGACACTCTCCATCATAAGAGAGGGGTACAAACTTCATTTTTCAAGCTTGCCCCCTCTCACAAGAGTGCACCAGTTCAATTCTCCAACCTCCCTCCTCAGCCTGTTGGAGCAGGAGGTTGCCACTCTTCTTGCCCAGGGGGCAATAGAGGAAGTGTCTTTTCAACAACAGGGCACAGGGTTCTACTCCCCCTATTTTCTTATTCCAAAGAAAACAGGGGGCTTCAGACCCATCTTAGATCTCAGAGAGTTGAACAGATTCCTAGTCAAAGAAAAATTCAAGATGGTTTCTCTAGGAACTCTGCTGCCATGCCTTCAGAGTCAGGATTGGCTTTGTTCTCTAGATCTCAAGGATGCATACACTCATGTTCTCATCCATCCAACTCACAGAAGGTTCCTTCGGTTCCTTTTTCAGGAAAAGCACTATCAATACAGAGTGCTCCCTTTTGGTCTGGCCTCTGCACCAAGGGTGTTCACGAAATGCATGGCAGTGGTTGCTGCTTTTCTGCGCACCCTGGGAATATTCGTCTTCCCTTACCTGGACGACTGGCTCATTCGAGCTCCCACTCAATCAGAGGCCAAGACTTCTCTAACCTGCACAATGCGTATCCTTCAGTATTTAGGGCTGGTAATAAACATCCCAAAATCCAATTTGATCCCTACTCAGTCCCTGGAGTTTATAGGTGCATTGCTGGATACCACAAGGGCAAGGGCCTATCTTCCCCAGGTCCGTTGCCTTTGCTTGGTGCAGTTAGCTTCTCAAGCAGAGTTGAAGACCCTACTAACTGCTCGAGAGATGTTACAGTTGCTAGGCCACATGGCATCCACCGTACATGTGGTACCATATGCTCGCCTTCACATGAGAGCATCTCAGTGGACTTTATCCACCCAATGGACCCAGGCATTAGGCTGCCTGTCAGACAAAATAGCAAACACAAGTCGCCTCATTTTGTCCCTCCAGTGGTGGAAGTCCCCTCAAAACCTGTTGCTGGGGTCCCCCTTTCAATAGCCTCTACCCCAAGCAACTCTTACAACAGATGCTTCTCCAATGGGCTGGGGAACTCATCTTCAGGACCTCTCCACCCAGGGCATCTGGTCCCCACAGGAGACTTGTCTACATATCAATCTCTTGGAACTCAGAGCAATCTTCCTTGCTCTGCGAGTTTTCCACACCCTGCTCAGCCACAAGACAGTCCTTATCCACACGGACAATCAGGTAGCCATGTTCTATGTAAACAAGCAGGGAGGAACTGGCTCTCTGTCACTTTGCAATGAAGCTCTGCGACTGAGGGCCCTTGCCAGAGAGCATCACATTCATCTTCTGGCAGTTTATCTTCCAGGTGTTCAAAACTCTTGGGCGGACAGACTCAGTCGAGTTCTGCTTCCACACGAGTGGTCCCTACATATGGACCAGGTATCCAAGATTTTTCGAATTTGGGAAACCCTGGACATAGACCTCTTTGCAAGTCTGTGAAATGCCAAACTTCCCCGGTTCTGTTCCAGAACTCCGGCTCAGGGGGTTAAGGCAAGGGATGCTTTCCTCCTTCACTGGGGTCAAGACTTCCTGTATGCCTTTCCACCTATTCCCCTAATTCCCAAAACCCCTGTACAAGCTTCAGAGAGACAGAGGCCACATGATTCTCATAGCTCCACATTGGCCATGGCAAGTGTGGTACCCTCTGCTTCTACATCTCTCTCAAGCTCCCTCTCTAGAGTTAGGGTCTGCTCCAGACCTCCTCTCTCAAGATGACGGAAGTTTATGGCATCCCAATCCCCAGTCTCTGCATCTCAGGGCTTGGTTGCTGAAGGCCTAGATCTCCAGGTTCTTCATCTTTCTCAACAAGTGAAAGATATTCTTTATGCTTCCAGGAAACCTTCCACTAGATGTTATTATGCTTTCAAGTGGAAGAGGTTTACCATCTGGTGTTCTGAGAAGGGTCTTAACCCCATTGTCATACCTCTGGAATCGTTGCTGGAGTATCTCCTTCATCTGTCTAATGCAGGCCTTAAGACAAATTCAGTAAGGGTCCATTTGAGTGCTATTGCAGCTTCCCTTAAGCCTCTAAATGGACAACCTATTTCCTCTCATCCTCTTGTAGCAAGATTCATGAGAGGCCTCCTTTTAACAAAGCCTCCCATCAGACCACCCCCGGTGGCATGGGACTTAAACTTGGTTCTTGGTCAGCTTATGAAGCCGCCTTTTGAACCTTTAACTACCAACCTCCTTGAAATACCTTTCTTGGAAGGTTATCTTTCTCATTGCAATCACATCAGCACGCCGCATTAGTGAATTGCAAGCACTCGTAGCTAATCCGCCTTATACAAGGTTCCATCATGACAAGGTGGTCCTTAGGACTAATCCACACTTTATGCCTAAGTTGGTCTCGCCTTTTCACCTCAACCAGGAGGTCTACCTACCTGTCTTTTTTCCAGGGCCTCATGCATCAAGTGCAGAGAGGAATCTTCATACCCTGGACTCAGTTTGCTTTTCTCTGATCAGAGAAAGGCTGAACTTTTACAGAGCTCTGCTAGTGAGTGGATTTTTGCCTCCTGGGACATCTTACTGTGAGTTCTAGCTGTTTATTTAATTATTTACTGTTTGTCTAACTGTTGTTTGTTTAATTATTTAGTGTTTGTCTTAGTGGTGTGCAAGTTTCAGCCTTCTCAGCTGTACTTACCTTGCCTCTCTCAATTAACTGGGCCTTGTGTGGTAGCCATTTTGAATTAATCTCTCTCCCCAGAGCCTGCTGTTTGTTAAGCTTTTCCTGTCCTTGCCTGCCTGAGTGACTCCTCCCCCTGTGTGTGTGGTAGCCATTTTGAATTAATCTCTCTCCCCAGAGCCTGCTGTTTGTTAAGCTTTTTCCTGTCCTTGCCTGCCTGAGTGACTCCTCCCCCTGACCCCCTCCCCCTGAGGTATCCTGTAACCTTGTTCCTGTTTTCTCCACGTGTGCATAGGCTGTTTTAGTTTGCTTTTCTCTGATCAGAGAAAGGCTGAACTTTTACAGAGCTCTGCTAGTGAGTGGAGTTTTGCCTCCTGGGACATCTTACTGTGAGTTCTAGCTGTTTATTTAATTATTTACTGTTTGTCTAACTGTTGTTTGTTTAATTATTTAGTGTTTGTCTTAGTGGTGTGCAAGTTCAGCCTTCTCAGCTGTACTTACCTTGCCTCTCTCAACTAACTGGGCTTTATGTGGTACCCCCATCCCCCTGCTGAGGGTTCAGGACAGGGTACCTTGTAACTGCCCTCTTTAATAGGACTTATCTCCCCCCTCCCTCCCCAGCACCCACCCACCCCTGGGGAAATTGTAGTTTTATAGGTACTTGGACATCTTAGAGGAAAGGGGCTGCTCTCAGGTGCAGCTCTTAATCCAAATCAGTCATACACAGAGGACCTGTGATTAATTAGCTTCAGGTACACAGGGTGTATTAGGGGTATTAGATACACTTTTATTAGTATAAGCATCTACACCAATCCTTATTATATACCGATTTAAAAGACCTAAACACAAGCTTTAAACTAAGATGCAGTCAGAGGTCCAGCAACGAGATGGGGGTTCTCCAGTCTTTTGCATCGAGTGTCACATGTATGATTATCTCCCAGTTGGTGAGAGGTCCTACATATGCACTAAGTGCAGGGAGCTCTTTGCTCTCAGGGAACGAGTCCGTTCTCTAGAGGCTAGAGTAGCAGACCTGGAAGACATAAGAAAGACAGAGAAGTACATGGACGAGACCTACAGGGATATAGTCCTGAAGTCCCACCTCCAGTCTGGCAGCATCCCTGTTGCCATGGAGGAGAGAGGTCACGTGACAGGAGAGCATCACCCTGGTGTGGCAGGAAGTGATCCTGTAACTAGGACCTGTCCTCCAGGTGATGTAAAACCCTCTCGCACCGAGGACGTTTCTCCAGGGCCATGTCCCCATGAGGGGAGGGTCAGGACAGCTGTTATAGTTGGTGATTCAATCATTAGGAATGTAGATAGCTGGGTGGCTGGTGGACGTGAGGATCGCCTGGTAACATGCCTGCCTGGTGCGAAGGTAGCAGATCTCACGCACCGCCTAGATAGGATCATAGATAGTGCTGGGGGGGAGTCTGCTGTCTTGGTACATGTTGGTACCAATGACATAGGAAAATGTGGTAGGGAAGTTCTGGAGGCTAAATTTAAGCTTTTAGGTAGGAAGTTGAAATCCAGAACTTTCAGGATAGCGTTCTCCGAAATGCTTCCTGTTCCACGTGCAGGACCCAAAAGACAGGCAGAGCTCCGGAGTCTCAATGCGTGGATGAGACGATGGTGCAAGGATGAGGGTTTTGGATTTGTTAGGAACTGGGGAACATTCTGGGGAAAGGGGGGGCTCTTCCGAAGGGATGGGCTTCACCTTAATCAGGATGGGACCAGACTGCTGGCATTAACCTTTAAAAAAGAGATAGAGAAGCTTTTAAACTAGAAAATAGGGGAAAGCCGACAGTCACCCAGGAGCGCACGGTTCGGACAAAGGTATCCTTGAAGGATACTACCAAAAGCAGTGAGGTTCCAAAAGGGAGTATAGTAGCCCAAATGCCCTTGAGTAAGGAGCAGACAGAGCATAAAGATTCCCAATTACCCATGCCTACCAATAGCCAGATTAATATTAATAAAATACAGTCTCTAAAATGCTTGTATGCCAATGCTAGAAGTCTAAACAATAAGATGGGAGAATTAGAATATATAGCATTAAATGAGAGGTTAGATATGATTGCACTCTCAGAGACATGGTGGAAGGAGGATAACCAGTGGGACACTGTGATACCTGGATACAAACTATATCGTAATGATAGAGCTGAACAAATTGGTGGAGGGGTTGCGCTCTATGTTAGAGAGGGCATTGAGTCAGAAAGGATTAAAGTTTTGCAGGGAACAAAATATGCTGTAGAATCTCTATGGATTGAAATTCCATTTATGAAGGGGAAGGTGATGGCAGTGGGAGTATACTATCGACCACCTGGCCAGAATGAACAAATGGATGATGAAATGCTCAAAGAAATCAAGGAAGCTAACAAAAGCCACAACAGAGTAGTAATAATGGGTGATTTCAATTACCCCGGTATCGACTGGGACAGTGTCACAGCAGGACAAGCTAAAGAGATAAAGTTTCTAGATGAAATAAATGACTGCTTCTTGGAGCAGCTGGTTCATGAACCGACCAGAGGGGAAGCCATACTGGACCTAGTCCTTAGTGGAACGCCAGATCTGGTGCAAGAAATAAGGGTGTTGGGACCACTTGGCAATAGTGATCATAGTATGATCATGTTTGATTTAATCAGTGGAGGACAGATAGTAAAGGAATCCACAGTACTACCTTTTAACTTTCAAAAGGGTGACTATGATAGAATGAGGAATATAGTTCGGAAAAAACTAAAAGGAGCGGTTCCAAAGGTTAAAGACTTACAGCAAGCTTGGGTGTTATTTAAAAATACTATCCTCGAAGCCCAGACCAGCTGTATTCCACGCATTAAGAAAAGTGGAAGAAAGTCCAAAAAACTGCCAGCATGGTTTAAAGGTGAGGTCAGAGAGGCTGTTGCTGCCAAAAGAGCAACCTTCAGAAAATGGAAAAAAGAGCCAAATGATGAAAACTGGAAACAGCACAAGCACTGGCAAGTTAAATGCAAAGCATTGATAAGGCAGGCAAAGCGGGAATTTGAGAAGAAACTTGCTACGGAAGCAAAAACACGAAATAAAGACTTTTTCAAGTACATTCGTAGCAAAAGGCCTGTGAGAGAGTCAATTGGACCATTAGATGATAGAGGGGTAAAAGGGGCAGTAAGAGGAGACAAGGCTATAGCAGAGAGACTGAATGAATTCTTTGCTTCGGTCTTTACTGAGGAAGATGTAGGGGTGTTACCCAAGACTGAAGTGGTATTTAAAGGTGATACTGCAGAGGAATTGAGAGAAATATCGCTACACCGGGAAGATATATTACAACTATTTGATAAACTGAATAGTAGCAAATCACCTGGACCGGATGGTATACATCCCAGAGTGTTGAAAGAACTGAAATATGAGATTGCAGACCTGTTATTGGTAATCTGTGAACTTTCATTAAAATCATCTGTAATACCTGAAGATTGGAGGGTCGCCAACGTAACACCAATTTTTAAAAAGGGTTCCAGGGGTGACCCGGGAAATTACAGACCGGTGAGCCTGACGTCAGTACCAGGGAAAATGGTAGAAGCCATCATAAAGAACAAAATTACACAGCATGTAGATAGTCATGGCCTAATGGGAGACAGCCAACATGGCTTTAGACAAGGAAGATCTTGTCTTACTAATCTGATCTGTTTTTTTTGAAGGTGTGCATAAACAGGTAGACAAAGGTGAGTCGGTTGATATAGTGTATCTGGACTTTCAGAAAGCTTTTGACAAGGTCCCCCATCAGAGACTTTTGGCGAAGCTAAAAAGTCATGGGATAGGAGGCAGTGTACTATTGTGGATCGGGAACTGGTTAAAAGATAGAAAGCAGAGGGTAGGGCTAAATGGCCAATATTCCCAATGGAAAAAGGTGAATAGTGGAGTACCCCAGGGATCTGTACTGGGTCCGCTACTTTTTGACATATTCATAAATGACCTGGAAAAGGGAATAACTAGTGAGGTAATCAAATTTGCAGATGACACAAAACTGTTTAAAGTTGTTAAAACCCAAGAGGATTGTGGAAAACTGCAGGAGGATCTGGATAAATTGGAAGACTGGGCATCCAAATGGCAGATGAAATTTAATGTGGACAAGTGCAAAGTTATGCACCTAGGAAAGAACAACCCACACTATAGTTACAAGATGCAAGGCTCCACATTAGAAACCACCACCCAGGAAAAAGATTTAGGAGTCATCGTGGATAACATGTTAAAACCCTCCGCCCAGTGTGCAGCGGCGGCCAAGAAAGCAAATAGAATGCTAGGTATCATAAGGAAAGGGATGGAGAATAAAACAAAGGATATTATAATGCCTCTGTATCGCTCCATGGTACGACCGCACCTTGAATATTGTGTGCAATTCTGGTCACCGTATCTTAAAAAGGACATAGAGTTATTAGAAAAAGTACAGAGAAGAGCCACCAAATTGGTGAAGGGGATGGAAGGCTACTCCTATGAAGAGAGGCTAAAAAGGTTAGGGCTCTTTAACCTAGAAAAGATGCGGCTGAGGGGAGATATGATAGAGGTGTATAAATTAATGAATGGAGTGGAACGGATAAACGTGGATAAATTGTTTACGCTATCAGAATATAGAAGGACTAGGGGGCATGTAATGAAGCTACAGGGTAAACTATTTAAGACAAATAGGAGAAAATATTTCTTCTCTCAACGTGTAATCAAACTCTGGAATCTGTTACCGGAGGATGTAGTAAGGGCTGTTAGTATAGCTGGGTTTAAAAAAGGTTTGGACAAGTTCCTGGAGGAAAGGTCCATAAACCACTATTAAAAAGGGACCCAGGATATCAATGCTTGGCCTAGTACAAGCACTGCAGAACCTGTGTCTTTTGGGGAAACTGCTAGGTACGTATGACCTAGATTGGCCACTGTTGGAAACAGGATACTGGGCTTGATGGACCTCGGTCTGACCCAGTATGGCATTTCTTATGTTCTTATGACTGTAAAAGAGCTCTGGCTTTTTACTTACAAAGGACACAGCAACATAGAAAGTCTTCCCAACTCTTTGTTGCCTTTGATCCTTCTCATCTCGGACAACCAGTCTCCAAGAGAACACTTTCTAACTGGATTGCCCAATGCATTTCTTTCGCCTATCAGAGCAAGAACCTTTCTCTGGAGGGCCATGTCACAGCTCACAATGTGAGAGCCATGGCAGCCTCAATGGCTCATCTGAACTCTGTGTCTATCGACGACATCTGTCGAGCAGCCACTTGGGCCTTGGTTCATACCTTCACAGCCCATTACTGCTTGGACAAGGACTCCCGCCGGGATGCCTTGTTTGGTCAGGCTGTTCTTAAACACCTGTTCCATACTTAATCAACTCCTACCCACCATCCCTCATGGGATGCCAGAGATCCATGTGGGGAAGTGCAGCCCTGTTCCAGGGACACACAACTTCTGGGATCTCTCCCTGGCATCTAAAGCTAGGGAGTCCCCATATGTGAAGACTCATTCCTGCTTGTTCCTGGAGATAGCACAGTTACTTACCTGTAACAGGTGATCTCTGGGAACAGCAGGAATAAGTCTTCACAATCCATCCACCTCCCCTAGGAGTTGTATCTCTCTATCTATCTTTCCTTTCCCTCCCTCTCTCTCTCTCTCTTTGTCTCAGCTTAAAACTCAACTGAGGAGAGACAGTTGGGAAAGGCGGGAAGGCAGCACGCAGGCTCTGTGGGATGCTCCCAAAGGCTTTCTGATTGGACGCTAGGGATCATTCCCGCGCAGGCTCCGTCGGTACCGACGTACCCATATGTGAAGACTTATTCCTGCTGTTCCCAGAGATCACCTGTTACAGGTAAGTAACTGTGCTGACTCCCCTCTGGATACCTTGTTTAGTCAAGCTGTTCCACAGCACCCCCTTTTTTTTTCTTTCTTTTAATTCAACTTCTACCCACCATCCCTTGGTTCTGGGAAGTAGCGTGGCCCATCTATTAGATTTGCAACATGCTGGGACCTCCTCCAGGCATCTCTAGCTTGGGAGTCCCCATATGTGAGAACTCATTCCTGCTTGTTCCTGGAGATAGCACAGTTACTTACCTGTAACAGGTGATCTCTGGGAACAGCAGGAATAAATCTTCACAACCCACCCACCTCCCCTAGGAGTTGTTCTCTCTCTCTCTCTCTCTCTTTTTCTTTCTAATTTGTCTACTTCCCTCCTTCGGTCTCAGCTACAAACCCAACTGATGAGAGGGAAGTGAATAGGTGGGAAGGCAGCGCGCATGTGTGCGGGATGCTCCCAAAGGCTTTCTTCCTGGACATTGGGGAGCGTTCCCGTGCAGGCTCCGTCGGTACCGACGTACCCATATGTGAAGACTTATTCCAATGTACTCCAATGGTCCAGATCCTATTTAACCAACAGACAGCAACGGATACGCACCTTCTCCACGACCTCGCCCCCCTACCAACAACATCAAGGAGTACCCCAAGGATCCACCCTATCAGCCATGTTGTTCAATATATATCTCAGTCCGCTATGCTCAATCATACGCACCCACAACATCAACTTCCACATATACGCAGATGACATAATGCTCTACACACCAATTACAACCACCAACCCAAAAAATGACCAGCTATCAGCCTGCTTCACCGACGTGGCCAACTGGCTACAGGAGAACAATCTATCCATCAATATAAAGAAAACCGAAGCCCTTATAGTGATAAAAGAACCTGACTTCAAACCACCTACCCACCTCAACATGGGAACCACGCAAATCCAAATCCAGCCCCAAATAAGATATCTAGGCATCATCATCGACCAAGCTCTCACCTTTAAACAACAAATCAACAAAACTGCCGGGACAATATTCCACAAAGCTAAAACTGTTCAACGCCTCTGACCCCTCCTAGAACCTCACGACTTCAGGACAGTAATGCAAGCTGTGACACTCCCTCATCTGGATTTCTGCAACATAATCTACCATGGACTTCCCGCCTCACACACCAACCCCCTCCGAACTGCCTTAAATACTACAGCAAGGATTATTCAGAATGCAAAAAAATGGGATCACATCACCCCAATCCTAAGAGACCTCCACTTCCTTCCAATTCAAGCAAGGATCAAGTACAAAGCTATCCTACTCATCCACAAGACTATCCACCAAACACGGAACACCTCACTCCACCCCCTACTGCCTCGCCCATTCCACAACAGATCAACCAGACAATCCTCCAATAACTCCATCGCCGTCCCCCACAAAAAAACCAAATCCACACAACGGACCTGCAACAGAGCCTTCGAACTTTATGCTCCATCCCTCTGGAACTCTCTACCAAACCACATCAGGAACAACGCTGACATCACATCATACAAGAAACAGCTGAAAACAATCCTATTCCGTGAACACCTCTGAAAAGAAATACCATCCTTTCCGCATGATCTAATACTTAGATTCAGCAGAAATATACATGTCTATGTCTACCCAAATCAATAATTGTTGCCCTTGGTGATGGCCCCACCCTGAAAAATTGCCCCCCCCCTTATGTTATATGTTACACCGCTTTGACCCAGTGAAAAGCGGTATATAAATGCAGTTAAATAAATAAATAAAATAAATAAATATTCCTACTGTTCCCAGAGATCACCTATTACAGGTAAGTAACTGTGCTATTTCAGTTACTGAATAATACTTGTAGACAAATATAGTTGATACTTATCTGATTTTTGACTGTAATATTCAGATGTGTTATGTTAACCTGTAAGTCAAAGAACAATTGTGTTATATTTTATTTTAGTACATTCATTTTTCTCTCACTTGGTTTGCAACTTCTCCTGCTGTGAGGGCTTGTGTGCATCAGTGATGCTGAGAGCTAAACTATCAGTAGTTTAACTACTGGCAGGGTCTCTCAAGATGGACAGGTCTCAGCTGAGGTGCCAGATCAAGACAAACCACCCGTCTGGGCAGCAGCAGAATGGGATAGTGTTTACGGCGGAGGATCACATTTCTGTGACAAGGGCAACAACACCAAACTTAAACTGCACGGAAGAAAGGCCCGGCAATCTACTTTTGTATCTTGCCATGAAAACCCAATGGATAGCTACAACAAAACAAATTGTGCTATAGTGCTGGAAGATGAGACGCCCAGGTCGGAACTAGCTACTGGGGAAGAGCTGAAGACTTCTCAGTAAAGCCAGCATTTATGATGTTGTTGGATCAAAGCCCTCGGGATGTCTAACTGCTGATGTAGCTGCGCATGAAATGAGTCAGAAGCTGTAAAGATGTCTTACGCATTGGAACAATTACACTGGCTCCCTATCCAAGCGAGAATTACCTTCAAGATCTTGCTTCTAGCCTTCAAAGCTCAAAAAGGGCTTGCTCCTCCTTCACTTTCGGAGTTAATCCTACCAATTCCTTCCAACAGGAGTAGAAGAACCACTGAACTAAACATGCTAAGAGTTCCAAAAGAGTCCTTAAGATACAACTCCGCAACTGTAAACCGATCCTTCAGTTTATGTGCTCCAAAGCTATGGAACACCCTCCCACCACAAATTAGAACCATCACTGACCTCTTCCAGTTTAGAAAGGCCTTGAAGCATCACCTTTTCATCAAATATTTCCCAGAAAACACAATAACACAAGATCACTCAAATAGCACCATTCCCGTTCTTAACACGCCACCTCTGCTAACCCAATAACTTTTCACACCTCTCTCTCATACTATGAAAATTCTTTTAGGCTTTATTCCGTTCATATGTAAATAGCCAATGTGTTGTATTCATTGTAAATAATTTCCCCGGTTATCCAAGTTTTTGTTCCTTGTTCTATGTAAAAAACAGATAACATGTACCTTATCTGATGTTTTCTTGTTCTATGTAAACCGCGCTGATTATAAATAGAGCGGTATATAAAAGATGTTAAATAAATAAATAAATAAATAAATAACATGGAACGTACGAAGCATAAACCAAGGGAAGTTGGAGGTGGTCAAGGATGAAATGGAATGTGTACAACTTGATCTGTTGGGTGTCAGCGAACTGAAATGGACTGGCATCGGGCACTTTGCATCAGATGATCACATGGTCTACTATGCTGAAAATGAAAGACAAAGAAGAAATGGTGTTGCATTTATAATAAAGAAGAAACTTGCAAGAACTGTAATGAAATACATTGCAGTCAGCGAACACTTAATCTCTATTCATCTACGAGGAATGCCTATCAACACAACTATAATTCAAGTATATGCCCCAACAACAGCTGCAGAAGAGAATGAAATTGAAGAGTTCTATGAACAAGTACAAGTTGAAATTGACAGAACATGCAAACAGGATATCCTGATAGTCATGGGTGACTGGAACGCAAAAGTTGGCAACAAAGAAGAAGGCAAAGTAGTTGGAAAATATGGACTTGGCAACAGAAATGAAGCTGGAGAAAGACTGATAGAATTCAAAAGACCAACAATCTATTCATCTTAAACACCTTCCATCAACATAAGCGGTGACTGTACACATGGACTTCACCCAATGGATTGTATAAAAATCAAATTGACTACATCTGTGGAAGTCAACAATGGAAAAGTTCTATAACATCAACAAAGACAAAACCTGGAGCTGACTGTGGTACAGATCATCAACTACTAGTGTGCAAACTCAAGCTAAAGTTGAAAAAGAGCAAACCACTCATGAATGCAGCAAAATATGACCTTGAGAATATACCACTGGAATTTAAAGACTGCCTGAAAAATCGATTTGCTTTAAAACAAATGACAGAGCTCCAGATGAGTTATGGAATGACATCAAGAAGGTTGTGTTGGAAGAAAGCGAGAAGTCCCTACAAAAGGTGAAGAAGCAAAAACGGCCAAAATGGATGACGGAAGAAACTCTGAAAATTGCCCAGAAACGCAGAGAAGCTAAAGCCAGAGGAGAAAGAAAGACAATAACAGAACTCAACAGAGATTACCAACGTGCAGCAAGAAAGAACAAGGAAAAGTACTACAACGACGCATGCAAAGAAATAGAAGCAGAAACTATTAGAGGAAGAACAAGATCAGCTTTCCTAAAGCTACGAGAGTTAAAGAAAAAGTTCCAGCCTCGAATTGGAATGTTACAAGATGCTCAAGGTTCTATGTTGAATGATGCTGAGAAGATCAAGAAAATATGGAAGGAATATACAGAGTTTTTATATGATAAAGATCAAGTGGACCAACAGCCGTCTCAACCTATACTTTCTGATCGGGAACCATTGGTGATGAAAGAGGAAGTTAAAGCAGCATTGAAAGCCTTATCAAAGAACAAAGTACCAGGCATTGATAGCATTCCCATAGAAGTATTACAGCAATCTGATGCAGCTGTTAGCGTACTTACAAGGCTCTGCCAAGAAATATGGAATCACTAAATCAAAAAATGGGTCTGTCTTTGTGAATGATCGCTGTATGGCAATTAGAAAAAATACCTCATTCAACCGTTAACCAAATCATTCTTGCTCAGTAGTTCTCAGTTGTCACAACATAGCCTCAGAACTAACCGTTAGCACTAACAAATTCTGGGAATGTTTGGTTGGTCTCCCAGACATGTGCCGGTTTAACATCAATGGCATATGTTGATAACACATGTGGTATCACAATATACTATGAGCAAATTACAATAAATAGAAAATATACCTAGCTCATTCAAAGGTGTGATACTTCGTGTGATACTCCATGGTTCTTATGTATTTTTTTCAATTTTGTTAGTGTTGTAAATTTTCTTCCACTTCTACTTTTTTATCTCAAAAATATTCCTGACAATATCGCAGCTCGCAGCTCAATCTAGCTTTCACTTTCCCGTATTCTGAGGAATCCAAAAAAAACGCCGCGCATGCCAAACATTCCCAGAATTTGTTAGTGCTAATGGTTAGTTCTGAGGCTATGTTGTGACAACTGAGAACTACTGAGCAAGATTGATTTGGTTAACGGTTGAATGAAGAAATATGGAAGACAACATCATGGCCAACTGACTGGAAAAGATCTGTGCTTATACCAATTCTAAAGAAAAGTGATCCAACTGACTGTGGAAGTTATCGCACAATCGCTCTGATCCCACATGCCAGCAAGATTCTACTGAAGATTATTCAAAAGAGACTACAACCATACCTGGAACAAGAACTACCTGAAGTGCAAGCAGGGTTCAGGAAAGGGCGAGGAACGAGAGACATCATTGCGGATATAAGATGGATCCTTGAAAAGACTAAAGAATACCAAAAGGATATCTATTTGTGCTTTATCGACTATCACAAGGCATTTGACTGTGTAAACCATGAGAAACTCTGGGCCACATTAAGAAGCATGGGTATACCAGAACACCTGATTGTACTCTTGCACAATCTGTACATTGATCAAGAAGCAGCAGTTCGAACGGAACAAGGAGAAACAGAATGGTTTAAAATAAGCAAAGGTGTAAGACAAGGCTGCATACTTTCCCCCTACCTGTTTAATTTATATGCAGAACAAATAATCAGAGAAGCAGGATTGTATGAAGACAACAGAGGTGTGAAGATTGGTGTAAGACTCATCAACAGCCTTCGCTATGCTTATGATACCACATTACTGGCTGAAAGTGAAGATCTGAAACATTTGCTTCTCACAATCAAAGAACATAGTCTCAAAATGGGCCTGCACCTTAATGTAAAGAAGACAAAGATCATGACAACTGGCATAATCAACAGGTTCATCATTGAAGGAGAAGAAATTGAAATCGTGAACAACTTTAACCTACTTGGATCAACTATCAATAAAAAGCAACAAGCAGTCAAGAAATCAGACGACGCATTGCTCTTGGCAGAATGGCTATGAAAGACGTAGATAAGATTCTCAAGAGCAAGATGTCTCTTTTCATATAAAGATTCGACTTGTTCAGACCATGGTATTTTCAATAACATCATATGGATGTGAAAGCTGGACAGTGAAAAAGATAGACAGGAAGAAAATTGATGCCTTTGAATTATGGTGCTGACGGTGAATACTGTGTATACCATGGACTGCCTGAAGAACAAACCAGTCGGTACTAGAGGAGATCAAACCTCAGCTTTCTTTAGAAGCTCGGATGACAAGACTTTGACTTTCATACTTTGGACACATCATGCGAAGAGAGAGATCATTAGAGAAAGAAATCATGCTTGGCAAGATAGAAGGTCAGCGCAAAAGAGGAAGGCCAGCAATGAGATGGATCGATACAATAACAGCAGCTACGAGTACCAGTCTGTCAATAATGAACCGCCTGACTGAAGACCGAACACAATTTAGGATAGGTATCCAGAGGGTCGCCATGAGTCGACTCCGACTCGATGGCACTTAACAACAACAACACATTCATTTTAAATACAGTAAGAATTTATTTACCAATTAAATCAATCTAAACAAAAGATGTAATTCTATCAATCATTTTAATTTAATATTATTAATATAACCATTTATTTATGGGAAAACTTTACCTGAGCATGTCTTCTTGAGAAAGCCTAACCTGGACCTTGACCACATGACCACGACTCTAAGTATCCATGGGGAAGATTTTGACTTGGGGACAGGGAGTGATCCATAATACGTTACTATGCTGGTTGTATTGCCAATTAATGTTTTGGTCCCATAATTATATAAACAAAAATTACATTTAAAACACGCTGTTTAGTTTCTTAACTGGCTCCTTATTATTCTTCCAAACCAAATTGTTCAATAAATCAAATTTTATTTCAGGAGAGAGAGAAAGAGAGAGAGAACTGCTGAATCTAAAATATAAAGCATATGCATAATTGATATTCAATATGCATTGTAATAAGATTTTAACTCCATCAATTCAGTAGGCCATTGTTAATGAGAATATCATGCTTTCTCATTCCATGCTAGATAAAATTCAATATTTTTGATGTGTTGTATGTTTTTTTTTAATTTCACAAGCTGAAGCATCAGATTTAGAATGAAAAGGCTTATAATTAACTATTGAATAATACTTTTCAAGATGAATACTACCATAACATTAAGAAAATCAGTATTCATTTATTTGTGTTGGATATTATATTTAAGTTCAGAATGAGGAAATAGAAATGAGTAGGGATGAGTGCCCATTTAGTTTGTTTGAAATCCTAAAATTTCAAGTGTGTACAAATCTCTTGTCCACATACATACTGATGAAGTAATGCACATGCAATCAATCTGCATACTTTAAAAAAGTTCTAGCATTCATACGGTGTGCACCTAAAGAATAAATATGTGGCATGAACATGAAAAAATGCCTGAAAGTAATTGCCATTTACTCTAAATGTGCTACACATGCTACATGCCGACTTTGTAATGCCACTATTTATAAGTGTAGATGTTATGGAATGTACCCATTTGAAGGGGCCATATTTTGGCCATGGTTTGGGCAATTCTATAATGGAAATATAAGTATATGTTTAAAAACATTTTCATTAGCATTTACACCTGTTCCAAAGTAGACGTCAATTAACTGTTCATTCAGACTTAAGGTCTCCATCAGTGACTAAAAGAGTGATTGTGCTTACCTCTATAATGTCAAATACCAATTCAAGTTTTTTAAAAACGTTATTTCACTTGACTTATTTTGTTGGCTTCTCTTGTACATGTAGTTTTGTGAAATATGGCCCTTATACATGTAAAGGCTGGCAAATAACACAAGCATGTTGCAAGATTGTCACTTAAACATGCGCGTGTAAAGCCACATGTGATGCCACTCTTTATTCAACATTTCCAAGGATGGCCCCTATGAGGAAAAGCTTAAAAAATTAGGGTTTTGAATTAAATAACTTTTTGTACTGTGGTATGGCTCTACCACTCCACTTAGCATGAATAGTAGACAGTGTCATTGCTATTGGCTCCATTGCCTGTCCTGATGGAATGGACATTGACCTTTTGGACCTCCCTCATTTTTACTAGTTTGATTAATTACTTATTTGTATTTTATTTTACTTTTTTCACTAACTAATTTGCTCTCAAGCTCTCCTTTCTCCTGTTAGAACTTCACCCTCCTATACTACCACTTCTTAGGTTATTTAAACCTCCATTTTCTCATGGCTCCATGCCACATTTTCTTCCTTTTCTGACACTTCCTAACATTCTCCCCTCATCCCATCAACTTAAAACCCTTCCTCCTTGTCTCTCTCTCTCTCTCTCTAACATCCTCATTTCCTCCCTTATCTTGTCTTCTACCCTTTCCTCAGCTCTTGAACTTCATCTTTTTCTTCCTCTCATTCATCCCTCTCCTTTCTCTCTGAAACAACCTCACCCTTGGTTCTGCCACACAATCTCCTCTCTGCCTCGCCCTCTTCTTCTCCTCCTATCATCCGGTGATATTAATTCTAACTCTACCGCCCCTCCCCCTAGACTTTTCTCTCATTCCCTTGATAGTTCCTCCTTCAATCATGCCAATCTCATTCATATTCTTCTCCTTTCCCCCTCCTCCCTCCCTTTCTCATGTGCGCTATGGAACACTCACTCAATTTCTAATAAACTCCCCTTCACTCACAATCTATATCTCTAACTCTTTCCATCTTGTAGCTCTTACTGAGACTTGACTCCTCCCTGATGACACTGCTTCAGTTGCTGCCCTCTGTCAGCGTCCACACTCCTCGTCCCACTGGCTGTGGTGGTGGTGTTAGGTATCTGCTTTCTCTTTCCTGCTAATTTCAACCCCTCGTTCTACCTCAGTCTCATTCCTTTTCCTCAGTTGAAGTCCATTCCAGCTGCTTTTTTAATAAGAACATAAGATATGCCATACTGGGTCAGACCAAGGTCCATCAAGCCCCGTATCCTGTTTCCAACAGTGGCCAATCTAGGTCATACGAACCTAGCAGTTTCCCCAAAAGACACAGGTTCCGCAATGCTTGTACTGGGTCAAGCATTGATATCCTGGGTACCTTCTTAATAATGGTTTATGGACATTTCCTCCAGGAACTTGTCCAAACCTTTTTTTAAACCCAGCTACACTAACATCCTTTACTACATCCTCAGGCAACAAATTCCAGAGTTTGATTACACGTTGAGTGAAAAAATATTTTTTTTTATTAGTCTTAAATAGTTTACCCTGTAGCTTCAATTGCATGTCCCCTAGTCTTTCTATATTCTGATAACGTAAACAATTGATCTACGTTTAACCGTTCCACTCCGTTCATTAATTTATAGACTTCTATCATATCTCCCCTCAGCCGTCTCTTTTCTAGGTTAAAGAGCCCTAACCTTTTTAGTCTTTCTTCATAGGAGTATCCTTCCATCCCCTTTACCATTTTGGTGGCTCTTCTCTGAACCTTTTCTAATAATGCTATATCCTTTTTAAGATACGGCAATCAGACTTGCACACAATATTCAAGATGCGGCCTCAACATGGAATGATATAGAGGAATTATAATCTCTTTTGTTTTATTTTCAATTCCTTTCCTTATGATACCTAGCATTCTATTTGCTCTCCTGGCCGCCGCTGCACACTGGGCTGAGGGTTTTAACATGTTATCCACAATGACGCATAAATCTTTTCCCTGGGTGGTGGTCCCTAATGTGGAACTTGCATCGTGTAACCATAGTTTGAGTTGTTCTTCCCTAGATGCATAACTTTGCACTTGTCCACATTAAATTTCATCTGCCATTTCGATGCCCAGTCTTCCAATTTATCAAGATCCTCTTGCAATTTTGCACAATCCTCTTGGGTTTTAACAACTTTAAATTGTTTTGTGTCATCTGCAAATTTGATAACCTCACTCGTTATTCCACTTTACAGGTCATTTATGAATATGTCAAAAAGCAGCGGACCCAGCACAGATCCCTGGGGTACACCACTATTCACCTTTCTCCATTGTGAAAATTGGCCATTTAGCCCTACCCTCTGCTTTCTATCTTTTAACCAGTTCCTGATCCACAACAGTACACTGCCTCCTATCCCATGACTCTTCAGTTTTGCCAAAAGTCTCTGATGAGGGACCTTGTCAAAGGCTTTCTGAAAGTCCAGATACACTATATCAACTCACCTTTGTCCGCCTGTTTATTCACACCTTCAAAAAAACATAACAGATTAGTAAGACAAGATCTTCCTTGTCTAAAGCCATGTTGGCTGTCTCCCATTAGGCCATGGCTATCTACATGCTGAGTAATTTTGTTCTTTATGATGGTTTCTACCATTTTTCCCGGTACTGACGTCAAACTCGCCAGTCTGTAGTTTCCCGGATCACCCCTGGAACCCTTTTTAAAAATTGGCGTTACATTAGCGAGCCTCCAGTCTTCAGGTATTACAGATAATTTTAATGAAAGTTCAGAGATTACTAATAGCAGGTCTGCATTCTCATATTTCAGTTCTTTCAATACCCTTGGATGTATATCATCCGGCCCAGGTGATTTGCTACTCTTCAGTTTATCTAATAGTTGTAATACATCTTCCCGACGTATCGATGTTTCCTTCAATTCTTCCGCACCTTTAAATACCACTTCAGTCATGGGTAACATCCCTACATCTTCCTCAGTAAAGACCGAAGCAAAGAATTCATTCAGTCTCTCAGCTATCGCCTTGTCACCTCTTAGTGCCCCTTTAACCCCTCTATCATCTAATGGACCAACTGACTCTCTCACAGGTTTTTTGCTACAAATATACTTGAAAAAGTCTTTATTTTGCATTTTTGCTTCCGCAGCAAGCTTCTTCTCAAATTCTCCCTTTGCCGGCCTTATCAAGGCCTTGCATTTGACTTGCCATGCTTGTGCTGTTTCCAGGTTTCATAGTTTGGTTCTTTTTTCCATTTTCTGAAAGATGCTTTTTTGGCAATAACAGCCTCTCTGACCTCACCTTTAAACCATGCTGGCAGTCTTTTGGACTTCCTTCCACTTTTCTTAAAGCGTGGAATACAGCTGGTCTGGGCTTCCAGGATAGTATTTTTAAACAACACACAAGCTTGATGTAAGTCTTTAACCTTTGCAACTGCTCCTTTTAGATTTTCTTAACTATTTTCCTCCTTTTATCATAGTTTCCCTTTCGAAAGTTAAAAGGTAGTACAGTGGATTTCCTTACTATCCCTCCTCCACTTATTAAATCAAACACGATCATGCTATGATCACTATTGCCAAGTGGCCCCAACACCCTTATCTCTTGAACTAGATCTGGTGTTCCACTAAGAACTAGGTATAATATGGCTTCCCCTCTGATCGGTTCATGAACCAGCTGCTCCAAGAAGCAGTCATTTATTTCATTTAGAAACTTTATCTCCCTAGCATGTCCTGCTGTGACACTGACCCAGTCGATACCGGGGTAATTGAAATCACCCATTATTATTACTAAGCTGTAACTTTTGTTAGCTTCTTTGATTTCTTTGAGCATTTCATCATCCATTTGTTCATTCTGGCCAGACGGTCAATAGTACACCCCCACTGCCATCGCCTTCCCCTTTTTACATGGAATTTCAATCCATATAGGTTCTACAGCAAATTTTGTTTCTTGCAAAACTTTAATCCTTTCTGACTCAATGCCCTCTCTAACATAGAGCGCAACCTCTCCACCAATTTGATCAGCTCTATCATTATGATATAGTTTGTACCCAGGTATCACAGTGTCCCACTGGTTGACCTCCTTTCACCATGTCTCTGATATTCCATTCATATCTAACCTCTCATTCAGTGCTATATATTATAACTCTCCCATCTTATTTTTTAGACTTCTAGCATTTGCATACAAGCATTTTAGAGATTGTATTTTATTCATATTAATCTAGCTATTGGTAGGCGTGGGTAATTTGGGATCTTTAAGCTCTGTCTGCTCCATACTCGAGGGCATTTGGGCTACTTTACTCTTTTTTGGAACCTCTCTGCTTTTGGTAGTATCCTTCAAGGATATATTCTTCCGAAGCATGCGCTCTTGGGTGACTGTCAGCTTTTCCCTATTATCTAGTTTAAAAGCTCCTCTATCTACTTTTCAAAGGTTAATGCCAACAGCCTGGTTCCATCCCAGTTAAGGTGAAGCCTATCCCTTTGGAAGAGCCCCTCCTTTCCCCAGAATGTTCCCCAGTTCCTATGTAATCCAAAACCCTTATCTCTGCACCATTGTCTCATCCACGCATTGAGACTCCGGAGCTCTGCCTGCCTTTTGGGTCCTGCGCGTGGAACAGGAAGCATTTTGGAGAATGCTACCCTGGAAGTTCTGGATTTCAACTTCCTACCTAGAAGCCTAAATTTAGCCTCTAGAACCTCCCTACCACATTTTCCTATGTCATTGGTACCGACATGTACCAAGACAGCAGACTCCTCCCCAGCACTATCTAAGACCTTATCTAGGTGGTGCGTGAGATCTGCTACCTTCGTACCAGGCAGGCATGTTATCAGGCGATTCTCACGTCCACCAGCCACCCAGCTATCTACATGCCTAATGATCAAATCAGCAACTATAATGGCTGTCCTAACTCTTCCCTCATGGGCACATGGCCCTGGAGAAAATTTCTCGGTGTGAGAGGGTTTTACATCACCTGGAGGACAGATCCTAGTTACAGGATCACTTCCTGCCACACCAGGGTGATGCTCTCCTGTCACGTGACGTCTCTTCTCCATGGCAACAGGGATGCTGCCAGACTGGAGGTGGGACTTCAGGACTGTAGGTCTTGTCTATGTACCTCTCTGTCTTTCTTATGTCTTCCAAGTCTGCTACTCTAGCCTCTAGAGAACGGACTCATTTCCTGAGAGCAAAGAGCTCCTTGCACCTAGTGCACACGTAAGACCTCTCACCAACTGGGAGAAAATCATACATGTGACACTCAATGCAAAAGACTGGAAAGCCCCCATCTTGCTGCTGGACTGCTGTCTGCATCTTAGTTTTAAGCTTGTGTTTAGATCTTTAAGTTCTTTACTTACTGAAGGTTGCTATGGATATTTATACTAATAAAACTGTACCTAATACGTTTAATATACCTTGTTCTCCTGAAGCTTAATTAATCTCAGGCCCTTAGTGTATGGCTGATGTGGATAATGAGCTTCACCTGAGAGCACCTCCTTTCCTTTAAGATGTGCAAGTACCTATAAAGCTACGTTTATTCCAGGGGTGGGTGGGTGTTGGGGAGGGAGGGAGGGAAATAACACTTATTAAAAGAGAGCTGCTACACAGTACCCTCTCCTGTGCTGCTGAGGTAAGTTTTGACCAACTTCCTGGGTGATTAACCGTCCTTGTTTGGATAAAAGGAGTCTTTCAAAATAGCCTTTTGACCTGCCACCTGGTGTTAACAGCTATTGAAAACGTTTTACATGTCTCTTGCCCCCTAGGTAGAAGGCCTCTTTGTAAAGGTCTCTAGAAGACTTTATTTGTTGCTCAAAGAGTACTGACCGTGTTTTGCCTATTATGCTAAGTTATATTCTGATTTGATTTAAATGACAGCTCTTTGCTGCTGCTAGACTGACTTATTATGAAATTTAAACTACAAGCTCTCTGCTGGGTTCTAAATTTAACCAGAAAGCTCTCTTCTGTGTTTTAAATGTAAACTAAAAGTACTTTGCTGATACTAGGCCCCGAGTGAGTATTAAATTTAAACTACAAGCTCTCTGCTGGGTTCAAAATTTAACCAGGAAGCTCTCTTCTGTGTTTTAAATTTAAACTAAAAGTACTTTGCTGATACTAGGCCCTGAGTGACTATTAAATTTAAACTACAAGCTCTCTGCTGGGTATGAAATGTAACCAGAAAGTTCTCTTCCATGTTTTAAATTTAAACTTAAACTGCTGCTACTAGGCCCTGACTGATTTAACAAAAAACACTGGGTTCACAGATTAGCTTTAATACAAAGAAGTCCTTTCAGAAAATTCCCAGAAGTATATACTCACAATTGCAGATCTCTCCCCAGAAGTAGCAGTCCCTTTTTCTAGTCCTTTAAGACTCCCTTACCTCTCCGGATAGCTGCTATTTATAGACCTCCTGAGAAGTCCACCTCTACTTTTCTCACTGACTAGCTCATGGCTTTCCTTATTTCTGGATTCCTCTTCCCCCTCCCTTATTCTTGGTGATTTTAATATTCATGTTAATAACCCTTCTGACCCTTATACTTCTAAGCTCCTTTCCCTCACCTCCTCATTCAACCTCCAGCTTTGCTCTACTGCCCCCACTTATCAGCACAGTCACTGCCTTGACCTTGTTTTCTTCTCTAATTGTTTACTTTCTAATTTCCTTACCGCAGTTCTCCTCTTATCTGATCATCACTTGTTAAGTTTTTCTCTTCATCACTCCCCGCTTTAATCTCGCCCAGTCTCCTAACTTTTTAGGAAAATTCATGCTGTTGATTCATCTGCTCTCTCCACTTTTGTCTCATCTCATCTTTCCTCCTTTTGTCTTCTGAGTGTTGATGAGGCTATAGTTTCCTATAATACTGTTCCCTCTTCTGCTCTGGATGCTCTTGCTCTGCCCATACCACGTCCTGTTAGGAGAAATTTGTGTTCTCCTCATTCCAGTCAGCCATAGCATTAGCCAAGCAAAACATCAATGTCCATCTGACTAACTCTCTTGCCTCTGAGCTCCGTCGTCTCTTCTCAACTCTTAACTCTCTCCTCAACTTTTAACTCTCTTCTGAAGGCACCTTCACCTCCATCCCCTCCTTCTCTATTTGCCCAAACCCTAGCCGACTATTTCCATGACAAAGTCCACAAGATTACACTCCTATGCTGCACAAGATCAACTTCATCCCCTCTTCTCCCTCTTCAATACCAACTTTTCCTTTAATCTCTACTATCCTTTCATCCTTCTCTAAGATCTCCAAAGAGGAAACCTCTCTTCTTCTTTCCTCCTCTAAACTTATTACAAGTTCATCTGATCCTATTCCCACCCATCTCAACTCCATTTTCTCCTCTGTCATCTCTTCCTTCTCTCATATTCTCAGTCTATCACTGCCCACTGCAACTGTCCCTTCAGCCTTTAAGCATGCTGTGGTCACACCTCTCTTCAAGAAACCTTCACTTGACCCCACTTATCACTCTATTATCCCATTTCCTTTCTTTTCTTCATTTCCAAACTTCTTGAACATGTAGTTCTCCACCATTGCCTTGAATTTGTCTCCTCTCATGCCCTGTTAGATCCACTTCAGTCTGGCTTTCATCCTTTACATTCTACTGAGACAGCTCTTGCCAAAGTCTCCAGTCACTTCTTCCTGGCTAAATCCAAGAGCCTTTACCCAGTCCTCATCTTTCTTGACTTTTCTGCCGCTTTTGATACTGTCAACCATCACCTTCTCTTCGACACGTTGTCCTCACTTGGTTTTAGGGGCTCTGTGCTGTACTGGTTTTCTACTTCTTTCTCCCGTCGCTCTTTCATTGTTCTGGTGGTTTTTCCTCTACTATAATCCCACTCTGTCACTGTACCTCAAGGTTCAGTTCTGGCCCTCTGCTTTTCTTTCTCTATACCCAGTCTCTTGATCCTCTCATTTCTTCCCATGATCTTCAATATCATTTTTATGCTGATGGCTCCCAGATCTCCCTATCTATACCTGATATTTCTCTGACATTCCAGGCCCATATCTTTGCCTACCTATCTGACTTTGCTGCCTGGATGTTTCACCCCCAATTGAAATTGAGCATGACCAAAACTGAACTTCTTACTTTTTACCCTAAACACTCCTGCCCCATCCTCCTTTCTCTCTCTGTAAATAATGCTCTTCCTGTCTCTTGAGCCCGCAACCTTGGCGTCATCTTTGAATCCTCCCTCTCCTTCTCTATAACATTAACACAATTCACCCCTTCCTTTCTGAACACACTAATAAAACAGTTATCCACACTTTAATTGCTTAGGGGGTTATCCCCACTATTCGTTCCCCCTTCCGACCCTGTCTAACTTCCCCGGGGAACTTGGACGGTTGATTAAATCCAAGTATTAGGTTCTGCCCACTATTCTTTATGAGCCAGATATTTAACAGTGGTGTTTGGCATGTCTAAAGGGCATAGCCATTGCTGCTGAAACTTAACCCCGGGATACTCAATGCCAGGGCCATATTCAGCTATCAGAACTGAATATCCGGCTCTCTGCATGGTGCGGAAGCTACTCGATAAGTGGTGATATTAAGCCACTGCCCGGTTAGCTCCCATGGGCAAAGATAGGCCAGCTTTTTCCATGCCTATTTTTACCCATGAGTCGCTAACCAGGCAGTGGTCCAAGGCCAGACGAAGTAATGAATCATTTTTAATTTTCCCAGGCAAATCTTGATTTTTTTTTTAAACCAAGCCCATGCTTTTGACGGATAATGACCTGCAGAGCAACTAATATTTTAGTTACTCATATTTAATACCAAATCTTGCTCCAAGGTACTGATGGAATAAATGTAATATAGGAGATGAACTGACTACAGTGCAATGTTAAGAGTCAGCCCCGAAGCCTGCCAGTCCGATGGTCAAGCCTTTGCGCACCACGCTCCTTGACAGTATAAACCAAATCCTGTGCTACCTGCAGCATCCGAGAACAACTGCAAATCAGCATTAGACACCTCTGGTATCTGCAAAAGCGTGCTCCCATTAAAATCTGACAAGAAAGAGTCCCACACCCACAAGTTTGCCCACATCTCTGGGGATACTCTAATGTGATGATGAGGCTTCAGCACTCCCGCCATTGCTAACGATAACCACCGCGCAAAGGGGCATCCCATTGGAATAACACGACAAGCAAAATGAAGATGCCCCACCAATGACTGCAATTCCCTAAGCACAGTCTTGGAAGGTGACCCCACAACTGCCACCAAAGCTTTTAACTTCTCCACCTTTTGCACAGGCAAACATGCTATTAGATTAACTGAATCCAGCTCAATTCCCAGAAAGGAGAGGCACATTGCAGTCTTCTCAACTGCTAAGGGGATACCAAAGTCTCGAGCCATCCCCATAAAAGAAGCCAACAATGTGCCACAAGTCTCAGACTGACTGGGGCCAACAAACAAAAAATCATCCAAATAATGCACAATGGTGGAGAACCCCATCCGCTGCACCAAGACCCACTGGAAGAAAGTGCTAAAGGCCTCAAAATAAGCACAAGATATAGCACACCCCATTGGCATACACTTATCAAAATAATACTGCAAACCAAATTGGAAACCTAATAACGAGAAGTCCGAGGGGTGAACCCAATATCCACCTTTTCCATGAGTGCCCCCACTCAACATTGATGCACCAAGGAGATCGCTGCATCAAAAGAAGCATAGCAGACCATACACAACTCTCGAGGAATATGATCATTAACAGATTCCCCCGGTGGAAATGACAAATTATGTATTAATCTAAATCTTCCCGGTTCCTTTTTTGGGACCACCCTCAATGGGGAAACAACAAAAGGGGAAAAAGGAGGTTCCTCAAAAGGACCTGCAATTCTATCCAGCACACATTCAGCCTCAATTTTACTGCGAACAATGTCTGCCTTTCGCACCGCCGAGCTGGAATTCTTGGCTGCCGTGTCCGACACTGCGCCTTGAAAAGGAATGCAGAAACCCTGCTCAAAATCAGCCAACTCCCTCCAAGCCTTTCTCCCCCACCCCACGAAATGAAGCAACCATGGACGTAAGGCTTCAACCCTTATCGGAGTACGAGCCAAAACCCACCTTGAATCATCACTTGCTACCCGTGGGTGCACCTGCCACACCCTTCCGACTGCATTTAATGGCTGCATGCCCACCCCCAAAGATGGAACAGGCATGTCTAAACTTACAGTCCGGGAAAGGACAGGAGGACTTGTTAAAACACCAGCACAGATCTCCACCCCCGGGCATTCCTTTCGTTGGCCCGGTGGCCCTCAGCGAGACCCAAAAAGACCGTGGTCCAGACATAACCACTTGTGATCTCACCCGGGACCCGACAACTCCCACTCCCCCGGGCCCCTTTTTAGAGTACATTTGAGCAAGTCATAAGTTAATGTCCTTCATCCCCCATGACCCTGCCTGCTTCCTCATCTTCCTTATGCTTCTTTCTGCTCTCACCTGAACGTTTTCGCCCGTCTAAAAGGTGAAAGATATCAATATACTGATGCCGTTTAATCCTGTGTCGCAACTTACACGGCACCCCTTCCCAGAGCTCAGAGCACCGGACCAGTGTAGGAGTGGAACTTCTCCCTTTTCACGAGCAGTCGCTGCAGAGGCTACTGATGATGCCCCAGACGTAGTGGACAACGACGAGGAGGATGAGACACACTGACAGCAGTGACCATGTCTACGCTTAGTCTTGGCCTTACGGCCCACCAACGACCCGGGACCAGAAAGAGGGACCCCCGACAGTGCAAATATCCCCACCTGTATGCTCACCAGCAGCAGGAGTGGTCGTCATAAGATCACCCATGGTCTGAGGGCTGTCTGCCAGAATTCGCTGCTCCTGCATCTGCGTCGGAGAGGCCATTGTTCTTGTGCAAAAGGGGTCGGAACTAACTGCACCTGCTCCTGTAACCTCTGAAACCTGTGCAACCGCACCGGAAACACTACCTGCACTCCCATCCCCCCAACTCGTGCCAGAAGAACCCATCCCCTCAGCTGGCCATCCAGCTTCACCCCCAATAGGTGAAGGCCCAAAACCCCTGAACCCAGACCCCCCAGCCATAACCCCAAGGCTCCACAACTCCAGGAACGTATTGCCCAGCCCCAGGAGACCAGTGACTGGGAACCCCAGTGAATAGCGCATGCTGGAACCACCTGCCAGAACAACAAGGGGAATATAACCCAGGGAAGGCCGCAGAAACAGAAACCCTGGGTGTTCCCACCCCTTCCAGACCACCACTAGGCCTGGCCCCACCCACAAGAAAAACCCCAAATGCCCCCATACCAGAGGCACTCTCACAATAGGAATCCTGGCCACCCTGCTCCCCAATCCCCTTCGTGACCCTGTCCCCCAGTTACAGCTGGATGCACTGCAATGCACACAGTGTCCTGCCCACTCCTAAAAGAGCCATCCACCCCCCTGCCCTACCACTGGAACTGCAGAGACCAACAGGGGATTTGAACTCTCTCCCGACCTGCTAACCCCTCCAGTGCAACCCTCTAACACACCAGACACAAACCTTCCACCTACAGGAGCCCGATTATGACATACTCTGCCTCGCAATGCTGCAGCCACAGGCCTACCACCTCGAGAGACATCAGAGAGCGATGATGCCGAATGGCCCCTAAGCTCCGCCCCCTAGTAAAAC
Organism: Ichthyophis bannanicus; assembly: GCA_033557465.1. NCBI lineage: Eukaryota > Metazoa > Chordata > Amphibia > Gymnophiona > Ichthyophiidae > Ichthyophis > Ichthyophis bannanicus. Next base: position 233,485,394 of record CM066034.1, on the reverse strand, counting down.
TACCTTTTTTTTCACGCTGCTGCACCGACACCCCCCCCCCCGCCGCTTTCCCACACTCTGTCCTCGCAAAGGCCCAACCATGCCCCCAGGAGATCAGGACCTGCACCAACACTCACCCACTCACTGCCCCCAAATCTGCCTCCCTTCTCACACGAGCCTCTGTGGACAATGGCTCCTCCTGACTACCCTGATCACCGCCGATGGAAACCGTGAAGCAGCCCACTTCCACAGCAAATGGAATCCGCAGCCATGACAGGATCTGACGCAAGTCCTGCAGGTGAAGGGGCAGACCGCAAAGCAGCACCAGTCTTCTTCCCGCCCAACCAACACCACGCCCCCACACAACCTCGCCGGCCAAAGACATCACCCCACGTGGCTGACGTGGGGCAATTTCAAACGATGCCTTCCCATCGTCCCTGGCAGTGATGTGCCCCCCCACTCCACCGCACAGGCAACAGGTCCCGCAGACCGTGGCACCAGGAGCCCGGTTACTAACAGCCCCGGGACCCGGCCCTGCGGACTGACATATAATTAAAGCAATTTTGCCACATAATAAAATAATTGACAAAAACACCAGCTAAATGAGAATTGAACAGTTAACTCCAAATCTGGATCACCTGTGTCCTTCTCAATCTTATTTCCATTAGAAATGTGGTTCCCAGCCATTTGAGTTTTCAGGATATCCACAGTGAATATTTATGAGAGAAATTTACATGTAATAGAGGCAGTGCATATACATCTCTCTCATGAATATTCATTGTAGATATGCTGAAGATCTGATTGGCCTGAACGGGTTTGGGAACCTTTGCATTATAAGTTTAATATGATGTACACAAATGTAGTTTGAGGGGCGGTTGCAAGCAGGACTATCATTCAGGGTCCCAGCACCTAAGGCCCCCCCTCCCGCTTTCACATCTGAGTGATGCCATGGTGGTAGAGCTTCAGGGTCCTTGCCTCTGTTTGGGCCTATGCCTTTGTCTCTGCCCTGCGTTCCAATATGGTCTAACACTAGTCTTGTATGTTTGCCTTACTTTAACAGAGCTTCACAAAGAGTCAGATAATGAGACAAAATAACATACCATGACCGTCTCTATTGATTCTGCATCAAAGAAAACTGAGGGATAGCATTTATGCTGAATCCGTTACAAAATCTGACATTGAAAGGAAAGTAAAAATTACTGTTTTGTAAAGCAGAAATATGTGAAGTGTTAGCTGCAGGGTGCTGTTTGTACCTTGTTATTGAAAAGGATGATTTGCTCTACAATATTGTATGTGCATAGGTCCTATTACACTGCATTATGAAGATCCAACTCAAAGCCCTCCTCCCCAGGATTCTGCAGCTTGTAGAAATAGAAGCAATAATCACATACTTGTCCGATCTTTGTCTTTTATTTTCATATTGTTGAAAAATGGTGAAAAAAATAAAATATGTTTTAAAAAAACAGCATCATACAGGAAATGCTTGATACGATATTGTGTGCAAAGCCAATGTGAGTCTCACTGAGTCAGTACTTGGTATTATAACGTGACATATTTGAATATCTTTTACCTAGATGGGAAGAGGAATGTTCAAAGGGGTAGATTTTCAAAGCGATTAACTTGGTTATCAGAGTTAGTCGTGCTGATCGGGATATCCAGTGGCACTAACACGGGTATATCCATGGGTGCCACTGTTGCACACCCTCGTGATAACTGAAAGGGTGGCCTAATTTTCACTGCAGAAGTTAACTGGGCAGTGGCAGAATATCACTGCTGCCCAGTTAGCTTCTTTGCTATCCGGGTGACCCAGATATTCAATGCCAGTAGCCGGATATGGCCACAGCACTGAATATCCAGATCTTTTGTTCAGCGGCGATGGCTAGCTGCTATAGCAGCTCTCACTGCCGCTGCTGAATATCGGGCCCAAAGTTTTACATGGACAAGCATGTCTAGCCACATACACTATAAGGGACTTTTCACAGTTCTCTCCTACAGTCTCATTTTTCTCCGTAGAGGGTTTTGTGGTGATATATTGCCTAGGGGAAGTTCTGCAAACTTTTGGGTCATCTATAGTTGCTTGGCAATGAAAGATCAGACACGGCTATGTTGTCAGTGATTTATTGTACAAACATAAAATATGTCAATATTAAGAAAAGAAGACAATAATATCTCATGGCTTAGCAAAGATAATTTCGGTAACAAGCACAGCTCCCGTATTATACAAAATTAATACAAAAGTGCTAACTAGTATCTATTTCCCTAACAAAACTTAAATGTCATTGTGTCACAAAATCTTCTTTGCGCTTACAATGACAAAGAATTTTCCCTAACTCGAAGATGCTGATATGTAAAAGAACCAGTCATATAGCCTATTAGGGCAGATGTGTGGCAAGATGCCAATCCAATCAGGAGGCAGCCTCAGCTCTGCAGTCGGGAAGGAAATGCTTATTTTTGCTAAGCTGCAGAAACTGTTCTGCAAGCCAGCCAGGGGTCCAGCGATCAGTCTCAGTTGACTTAAAAAGGCTAGGTCAGCACAAAGCTCAATTAGTATAGTCAGTGTGCTGATAGCAAGTTTTGGCTGTAAAGATAATGACCAATGAAAAATCCAATGAAAAAAATGGTTAAACAGAATAAATAAATACGTTTTTGGCCAAAACTAAGGTGCATCGATCTGATAGCAACAGGAGAAAAGTAAAAGGTTTTTAATTTTCTGGTACTCTTTTTAGAAACTTTTTTTGCCCTTAACAGATTCTGGTCATGGCGCATTTTCAAAGGGAAAATAAACTTGTACATTGTACCTGTGAACCTGCAAGCTGCTCAGAGTCTCAAAAATAGTCCCACTATGAATAAACATAACAGATTATATATTGTCATGGCGCAAGGCAAATAGTGCCTATGGAAACAGATGAAAATGTGCAGGGCAGTTTTAAAACAGGCAGCTCAAAGCACATGGCTAGGGGTTGCTATAGAAACCGACCAAAACACGAGCACCGGGTGTAGGTAAATGCCCCGGAGATGCATTACCTCATAGCTCATTAGAGGAGCAGGAACAGCTGCAGGGACTTGAGCTGATGAGGGGCTCAAAGAATGGCGCATTTAAAATAGAGTCAGTCTTGAGCAGAAACAGGACACGAGAGAGAACACGAGGAAGGAGAACAGAGGCAGAAACAGGAACACGGAAGAGCAGAACATATGAGAACCAGGATACATACCTGAGAGCTTCTGACGGAGATTCCATCAGCACCTCAGAGGAGTTTGCCCAGGAGGGATTACCCGAGGTTAGTGCTAGCGAGTGGGGCTGCACTGAACCAGACTCTGGTTGGGGACCCAGAGGGATTCCAGGCAGCAAACGACGAGGAGCTGTGAGAGGGAACTCCCACGAGAGCAGGTACCTGGGGCATAGAAGCTCTTATCCAAAAGAGATTTCCCGGCTGAAAGAAAGACGTCCTATGAGGGGAAGTGAAAGGGAGAAAAGTTTCCAGCTTCCCGGCTGCAAACGTTCAGGCAGAGCTAAGCCTGAAGAAAGGCCAATTCCCTGGAATAGAGGGGCACTGGATTTTACCTGCACTAGTCCTGAGGTGTATGGCCCTCTAGAGGGAAAATCCACATTGCATGGTAACCTGCCTTTCCACATTAGTAGTGGAGAGAAGAGAAGCCCTTGCCAGGAAGAGGAGGGATTGCTAAACACTGATACAAGTTACAGCCATACAAAAGATAATAGCAAGGAAGCTCATGAGGCCATGGACTGTGATTTCTGTGGAGAAAACTCAGAGGATTTCCAGATGGACTGTACACTGGTGTTTTCAGATAGTGTGACCTCTTTCTGTTGAAGCATAAAAGAAGCCTGCAAAAGAGAAATCTGTGTAAGGGCACAGATTTCACTCTACAGTTTTTTGTGACGTAAAAAGCCTGTTTTTCGCTTTTGTTTTCCTTAAAGCTGAAAAGAAGCATTTCCTTTGTCATTTTGTAATACCCTTTTGTGTTGTGCCCGAAGCATGGTTTACTTTCCTTTATAATTCCTGTTTGAAAAAGTTCTCCCGGGAAGGGAAATAAATACCTCTTTATAAGCATAGCTACTCATCCACGACTACACTCTTATTGAATAGCTATTGAGACTTCAACTCCCAGGGGGCACCACTAGTCCCTGCTACATAAGAGGAGCCTCACTGAAGCCCCAGGCTTTTGCCTCCGGGGTAAGTAGGTGGGTGACAATTGGCGACGGTTTTGGATTTTTGCACAAGGATTGAAAAGGACAACACAAAGGACTACAGTCTTCTGGAGAAACAAAACTGTTGTCCAGAGGGGGAGAGAACCGTCTGGAAGATTCCTGCTGCCAGGTGCTGGACCCGGAGAAACTTTCTCACAAGCTGATCCCTACATGAAGGCTCAGGTAAACGTACCTAGTCATACATGGGGAGGATAAAAGTGAGAGAGGTGGGCAGAGGAAGAGGCGGTGGAATAAGAAAAAAAAAATTTGCGGTATCGCACTTGGGTTTTTGTTTTTGTTTTCTATCTCTCTACAGGTACATCGAGGCTGAGGATGGAGCCACAAGATGTAGCCCATTGGATGAAGACACAGTGGGATAAGCAGGTGGAGCTTATTCACTACCTCCAGGAGCAGACTACGCGGACCATACAAGAACAGCAGAGGCCCTTGATGGAGACCATGGACGCGCTTTTAAAGAAGTCGTTAGACGCCACAGCAGACGTCCCCATGGCATTCCAAGGGGCAGGACTGAGGTCGTATGGTGCCTTTTCTTTGGGACAATTACAACCGCAGGACAATTTAGATGACTATCTTGACGCTTTTGAGCGAATAGCTACCACCCTGAAATGGCCAGAGGAGCAGTGGGCCCAAGGTTTGCCCTTTCGCTCACAGGCGAGGCCCTTTCAGCGTATAAAGCTATGCCAGCGGACTTGGCTTCTAATTATATAGAGGTTAAGAAAACAGTGAAGGATAGGTTGGGGCTCACACCTCTACATTATCAAAGAATGTTCAGGGAGGCAGTAATTAAGCCTCAAGAGACCCCTAAGGCCCTAGCGCAGCGTTTAAAAAATGTAGCCAGAAAATGGTTGCTGGCAGAGGGAGGTACCCTGGAAACAGTCCTTGATAAAATTGTGCTGGAACAATTTATGCAGGCTGTTCCCAGTGGTGTTAAAACTTTTCTGACACTCCAGCACTGCCTAACCTCGGAGGAGGCAGCCACTCTTACGGAGCGGTACTTCGCTGCAGAGAGGTCTGACACCTCAGGGCAAGGTATCTGGTCGGCAGCTGGTAGGAGAGATAGTGGCAGAAAAGGAAAATATATGTATGATAAGCTGTACAAGCCTGAAATGTCTAATGTTAATGTCTCTGAGGATAATAATGTCTTATCTGTACCTAAAGGAAAATGTTTCAGGTGTGGGAAGAAAGGACATTTTCAGAAATCCTGCACAGAAAGAACAGTCCTGGTGACAGGGACAGAAGAGACAGATCAGGACGAATTCCGTATCCAGGTTCAAGTGGAAGGTATTCACACACTGGCTCTACTTGACTCGGGGGCTGACCAGAGCATGATTTCAAGGGAGCTCTGGGAAGCCATTAAGGGGCACCGCCAGTCGCCCCCGAGTCAAGCAGAAGGCCAAGTAAGGGTCAAGTGCGTGCACGGCGCATTTGTCCCTTATCCCCTACACAATGTATTGGTACAAGCGTGGGGCACCATCAGAGAGGTGAGGGTGGCCGTAGTTCCCAAACTACCAGAGGATGTTGTACTGGGGAAGGATTGGCCTCCCTTTTATCAAGACTTGGGTATTAAGTTAGGCTTAGTATCCACTTGCTCTCAAGCGGGACCCTCTGGGAGGGGAGAAGAGTCAGAGAAAAACACTGAGGAACCTGAAGGGGAGGAAAATGCTCAAAGGGAGGAGCCAGACGAGGAAGGGCTAGCTACCCTCCCTAAACATGACGATTTAATACATCCCCCTGATAAAGAAGGGAAAAAGGATAAATCCAGGAAACGTAGGGAGAGATACTCTAGGACCCGGGGGAGGGCCGAGCTAGAAGGTGCTGTAGGGTTGCCCTGGGTACCGGCAGAGGTAGTCAAAAAATTTCCTTCATTCACCATGGAGCAGAGGGCTGACCCAGCTCTTAAAAGGGCGTTTGAGTGGGCTGAGGAAACCAGACAGACCCTACCAAGATTTTTCCTGGAAGATGATCTCTTATATAGAGAAGGTGTAAACCCCCACAATGATGCCATACGCAAGCAGCTAGTTGTACCCACGACCTTTAAAGCTAGTGTTTTAAGATTAGCCCATGACCACCCAGTGGGGTGTCACAAGGGGATCCAGGGGATGCTGGACCAAATCTTAGCTAGATTTTATTGGCCTGGGGTTTTTAAGGAGACACGGCAGTATTGCGAGGCATGCCCCAGCTGCCAAAGAGTGACAGCTATAAAGCCTAAGGCAGTACCCATGGTGCCAACTCCCACCATAGCGGCTCCTATAAGACGAATGGGAGTTGACATAATAGGACCTCTGGTGAAGACACCGAGGGGTTTTAAGTATATCTTGGTCATAGTTAACCATGCCACGCGGTTTCCTTGGGCCATTCCCTTGAGAAACACATCCGCCAAAATAGTGGCCTTAGAGTTAATCAAACTTTTCTGCGAGGTAGGTTTTCCCAGGGAAGTCCTGACTGATCAGGGTAGTAACTTCCTATCAAAACATCTAGCTATGGTCTGGGAAGCCTTCGGCATCTGCCATATATGGACATCAGCATACCATCCACAGTCTAACGGGCTCGTGGAGCGTATGAATCAGTCTATTAAACAACTGTTACGCAGAGGGTTGAAGGCGGGGGAAATGAATGAATGGGATACATTTCTCCCATTCACGCTATATGCATGCAGGGAACGCATACAGGCGTCCCTGGGGGTATCTCCCTACGAGTTGCTGTTCGGCCGCGCTCCAAGAGGAATCTTGGACATCCTACAGGAGCAATGGGTAGAGCCGAACATGCAAGAGGTCGGGGTACCCCAATTCCTGAAGGAGTTAAGACAATGCCTAGAGAGGACATCCAAGGCCTCTATAGAGAATCTACAGGCCAGTAAACATAAGCAAAAACAGTATTATGATAAGGGCACCAGACCAAGGCAGCTAAGCATAGGGGACAAAGTACTTATCCAGGTATCCGACCCCGGACCGAAATTTGAGTCCATGTGGAAGGGCCCTGGTACAGTGGTAGAGAGGGTTGGCCCAGTATCCTATCGGGTGGAAAACGAGAGGGGCCGCCAACAGGTCTATCATGTAAATGTACTAAAGCTGTGGAAGGACAGGTCTGCCACTGCCAGCCTAGTTACTGTAGTATACCGAGATAGGTCCCATACAGTATTACCCCGAGATAGGTCCCGTAAGGAGATTCCGGGCTGTCAGGAAAAATCTGCAGCCCGTAATATTTTAAGGGGGGGGATCTGTCATGGCGCAAGGCAAATAGTGCCTATGGAAATAGATGAAAATGTGCAGGGCAGTTTTAAAACAGGCAGCTCAAAGCACATGGCTAGGGGTTGCTATAGACAACCGACCAAAACACTAGCACCGGGTGTAGGTAAACTCCCCGGAGATGCATTACCTCATAGCTCATTAGAGGAGCAGGAACAGCTGCAGGGACTTCAGCTGATGAGGGGCTCAAAGAATGACACATTTAAAATAGAGTCAGTCTTGAGCAGAAACAGGACATGAGAGAGAACACGAGGAAGGAGAACAGAGGCAGAAACAGGAACACGGAAGAGCAGAACATATGAGAACCAGGATACATACCTGAGAGCTTCTGACGGAGATTCCATCAGCACCTCAGAGGAGTTTGCCCAGGAGGGATTGCCCGAGGTTAGTGCTAGCGAGTGGGGCTGCACTGAACCAGAGTCCGGTTGGGGACCCAGAGGGATTCCAGGCAGCAAACAACGAGGAGCTGTGAGAGGGAACTCCCACGAGAGCAGGTACCTGGGGCATAGAAGCTCTTATCCAAAAGAGATTTCCCGGCTGAAAGAAAGACGTCCTTTGAGGGGAAGTGAAAGGGAGAAAAGTTTCCAGCTTCCCGGCTGCAAACGTTCAGGCAGAGCGAAGCCTGAAGAAAGGCCAATTCCCTGGAATAGAGGGGCACTGGATTTTACCTGCACTAGTCCTGAGGTGTATGGCCCTCTAGAGGGAAAATCCACATTGCATGGTAACCTGCCTTTCCACGTTAGTAGTGGAGAGAAGAGAAGCCCTTGCCAGGAAGAGGAGGGATTGCTAAACACTGATACAAGTTACAGCCATACAAAAGATAATAGCAAGGAAGCTCATGAGGCCATGGACTGTGATTTCTGTGGAGGAAACTCAGAGGATTTCCAGATGGACTGTACACTGGTGTTTTCAGATAGTGTGACCTCTTTCTGTTGAAGCATAAAAGAAGCCTGCAAAAGAGAAATCTGTGTAAGGGCACAGATTTCACTCTACAGTTTTTTGTGACGTAAAAAGCCTGTTTTTCGCTTTTGTTTTCCTTAAAGCTGAAAATAAGCATTTCCTTTGTCATTTTGTAATACCCTTTTGTGTTGTGCCCGAAGCATGGTTTACTTTCCTTTATAATTCCTGTTTGAAAAAGTTCTTCCGGGAAGGGAAATAAATACCTCTTTATAAGCATAGCTACTCGTCCACGACTACACTCTTATTGAATAGCTATTGGGACTTCAACTCCCAGGGGGCACCACTAGTCCCTGCTACATAAGAGGAGCCTCACTGAAGCCCCAGGCTTTTGCCTCCGGGGTAAGTAGGTGGGTGACAATATATATATATATATATATATATACCAGTGAAGAAAATACAGAAAGTCTTTTTAATATGTTTGTGATCTCTGCTGAAGAACACATTCAGAGTGAGACCTACTCCAAACTAGCAGGGAATGGCGAGTCCTGTACATAACAAAGCCTTTTGTGTAGCCTTTTGATCCAAGATGTGTACCTTTTCTTGACAGGATTCTTCAGTGAGTCAGACAACATTGATATGTTCTTTTAATGATTATAATTTAGGTCAGTAGCAGACTCTGCATTTTCATGAAGAAGTTTAGTTTGTACATACATTCTCTGACCCCATTCAAACCTTTTTTTTTGGTCTGGTCACATCCACATTTACATGGTGGGAAGTGCTAAGCTAGTATTATTTTTTTTGTTGTTGTTTTTAAATTACAAGAGAATCGCCAAGACCCCTGATGTTAGTTTGCAATTGAATGAAATAGAATAGTTTGGGGAATGCATGCACTGGAGACAGGAAGATAAGAACATAACAAATAAGAACATGCCACTCTAGGTCAGACCAAGGTCCATCAAGCCCAGTATCCTGTTTTCAACAATGGCCAATCCAGGTCACAAGTACCTAGCAGTTTCCCCAAAAGACACAGGTTCCACAGTGCTTGTATTGGGGCAAGCAGTGGATTGCCAGGATCTTCATTAATAATGGTTTATGGAGCTTTCCTCCTAGAACTTGTCCAAACCTTTTTTAAACCCAGCTACACTAGCAGCCTTTACTACATCCTCCAGAGTTTCATTATAAGTTGAGTGAAAAAAATATTTTGTCTTATTACTCTTAGGCAGGTTACATTGTAGCTTCATTGTATGTCCCCTAGTCTTTCTACTTTTTGATAAACAGCCTATGTATGTTTACCTGTTCCACTCCATTCGTTAATTTATAGACCTCAATCATTTCTTCCCTCAGCTGTCTCTTTTCCAAGCTGAAGAGCCCTAACCTTTGAAGCCTTTCCTCAAAGGGGTATCCTTCCAGCCCCTTTACCAATGTAGTGGCTCTTCTCTGTACCTTTTCTAATTCCGCCATATCCTTTTTAACCCTGGAATTACTGAGATTTTTTGCACACACTGAATACCGTTGGAGTCATAAATGACCCCACGAGGAATTTTAATTGTTAACCATGAAAAATTTAAACTAAACCGACAAAATATTATTCCGAATTAATGATTTATTATATGAAAATTAAATGTTTTGAAATTTAATGCTTTATCATAAAATTACATGAAGAAGAGTTGCCATGAAAGCAGTTTTTGCATGCACTTGATGAACACAGTAAAGTACTACAGTCATTTGCATGAGACATAGACAATTTCTGAATGTTCTTTGCAAACATTGCGCTTGCAGGAGGTGCAAACTATGTTGCTTTTCTTGTCTTTTTCTCTGAAACAGCAGTGACACCTTGCCCTTTTCTTTGGGATCCCGACATTGCAAACAGCATCAGTGGCTTCTTCAAGGCTGGAAGAAGTCTTGCTGCAATTACTCTGAAGCAGCTGCTTTCCTAATTCCAAGAGGAATAGACAACGTTTGTGCTTTGACTTGGACTGCCATTCTGGAATTAATACAAAAAATCGCTGGGTCTATTAGAGCAAATAACCAAAATTGTATAATGATTGCTCCAATCCACAAAATACAGAAATTACCTTAATCAGGGAACAGGTCTCAGACTTGAAGGGGTGGAACTCAGGAGGTAAACCTTTGCTGTGGTTAACCAACCCCGTATTTTGCATCAAGGACCTTTCCGTTCCCCCACTCTATAGTATTAAGCATAAAATCCGCTTCAAATAAACTCAATTAATTCTGCGATATTACTTCCATACAAGTTGATAAAGATGTTCTCTTCAGTAAAAATACAGCATGACTTTTCTGTTCGTGCAAACACTAAAAAACTGAAGAGTCCATTATACTACGATATTCTCTTCAGTAAAAAGACAAGTTGACTTTTCTGTTCATGCAAACATTGAAAAACTGAAGATTAAATTTTTATACTCTATTATCCTGGCTGAAATAGATTCAGTATGAGCAAACTTAGCTTCAATCCCGACGCTGATCCTGCGCGCTTAGGCGTTTCACCGCACAAGCGGTTTCCTCGGGGGATTCAACTTTCACATTGTGCCAGATAAACAGGTAATCATGCGGCTCAAATTATGCTTCCTTAGATAGCTCTCTGCTCCTCTGAAATGAACAAAAAAGCATCTTAATCAGTATTTTTCGACAATCCAATGTGGACATTGCAACAGAAAAAACTCACTCCTACCATTCATCTCATTCCTCCATATTCCTCTCACTGAAAAAACGCCGCGCATGAGTGTAGCTTCCCTCCTGCTCCTATTTAAAGGCAGACGAAGCAATTGAACAAAAAGAAATAGCATCCGGGTTCTCCTGCAAAATTACATGACTCTTAAAAAGCCGTGGGCACCAAATAAACTTCAAATGCATACTGCCCAGTCAATCTGAGCATTTAATCCTCCTGGATAAATTGTGTCCAGAGTGTAAATCCACCGCTGCTCCACATAAAATAAACTTTGATCTCGTGATTGATTAGCAAAACCCTGCAGTACTTGGTTAATGCAAAAAACCTGTAATTGCTCAAAACCATGTGAATGTTCTATGCAATGAGATACAATCGGTGCCTCGGTACGTTGACATCTTAACCTGCTGCAGTGCTCATTGATACGTACCCGCAAGGGTCGTATAGTCTTACCGATGTACAACAGCGAACAGGGACAGCGAAGGGCATAGACCACATAACTAGAACCACTATTAGTGGATTTCCTAAGATCATTTACTTTGCCATGATAGGTGAATCGTGATATCTCCGCTGTAATGGCACAAATAGTGCACTCACCACATTTGGTGTGTCCCCTCTCAACACCAGGATCGATCGGAAGAACTGATCTCAACACTGCCGGACTCAATAACTCTTTGAGATTCCTGTGGCATTGCCACATGCAGCGTACTGTCTTGCCCTCTAATCCAGGAATGCTTTGAAGTACATTAGAATGGGGTTGAAGAATTTTCTTGAGAGAACCACTAAACACCGAATACTTTGTTATTAGATTCACTCGCGAATCATCTTGGCAAGTGGATTTCTCACGGGAAAGTAGGAGCTGGTCTCTGTAACTATAGCGAGCCTGAGTGTATGCTGTCTTTATCACATTCTCCGGGTATCCACGCTGTGCAAAATTAATCTTTAAATTCCTCGCTTGCTGTTTGAAATCCTCTTCCTCAGAACAATTCCTGCGAAAGCGGAGGAATTGTGAAAACGGCAAACTATTTTTGAGTTGGACCGGATGTGCGCTATGCTAATGTAATAGCGCATTTCTGTCTACTGGTTTCCTAAAAATGGATGTACACCATCGATCAGCCCCTTTCGTAACCTTCACATCTAGGTAGGTTATCGTGGTCTTAGCATATGTAGAAGTGAATTGGATATGTGGATCCTGCTGATTCAACCAGTTCAGAAAAGTACATAAAGAGCACTCAGAACCCGTCCAAATCATAAAAACATCATCGATGTATCTACCCCAAAAGGGGATATGTTGCTGGAACACGGAGGGGTATAACCAAAGTCGTTCAAACTCAGCCATATAAATATTGGCTAGGGAAGGAGCGCACGTAGGAGTGAGTTTTTTCTGTTGCAATGTCCACATTGGATTGTCGAAAAATACTGATTAAGATGCTTTTTTGTTCATTTCAGAGGAGCAGAGAGCTATCTAAGGAAGCATGATTTGAGCCGCATGATTACCTGTTTATCTGGCACAGTGAGAAAGTTGAATCCCCCGAGGAAACCGCTTGTGTGGTGAAACGCCTAAGCGCGCAGGATCAGGGTCGGGATTGAAGCTAAGTTTGCTCATACTGAATCTATTTCAGCCAGGATAATAGAGTATAAAAATTTACTCTTCAGTTTTTCAATGTTTGCATGAACAGAAAAGTCAACTTGTCTTTTTACTGAAGAGAATATCGTAGTATAATGGACTCTTCAGTTTTTTGGTGTTTGCACGAACAGAAAAGTCATGCTGTATTTTTACTGAAGAGAACATCTTTATCAACTTGTATGGAAGTAATATCACAGAATTAATTGAGTTTATTTGAAGCAGATTTTATGCTTAATACTATAGCGTGGGGGAACGGAAAGGTCCTTGATGCAAAATACGGGGTTGGTTAACCACAGCAAAGGTTTACCTCCTGGGTTCCACCCCTTCAAGTCTGAGACCTGTTCCCTGATTAAGGTAATTTCTGTATTTTGTGGATTGGAGCAATCATTATACAATTCTGGAATTAGTGACATCCAAACAATGAAGGTGTTCAAATTACTGATGTCCAACATGCTGTAGAAGATTGTCACTGGCCAGCGTCTTGTCATTTGTTTTGTGGTATACGTGCGCAACATTTGATCTGCCGTATCTACTCCACCTTTACTAGAATTATAGTCCAAGATCATGCATGGTTTTTTGTCTGGACGTGTGTTATCTATTTCTTCTTGATCATGCAAACTGCTCAGAACAACAACCACTTTTCCTTTCTTCAGGCAATAGGAAACCAGAGTGGCGTCATCGCAAAAGGCAAACAGTGAAGTGAATACCTCTCAGCCCTTTGCTGTTACAAATTCTGGAGGTAATTCTTTTCTGTTCTTTCGAATTGTCCCCAAAAGTGTCATTTGTTTTTCTAGCAATTTCCGTGACAGGGATAAACTGCAGAAGAAATTGTCAACAGTAACATTTCTGCCAGATCGTGTCAATCCTTCAGTGAGTTGCAGCACAAACCTTTCACCCTGATTCTGTTCCCTGTTTTGTCCGAGTTCCCTTCCTGTATATACTTGAAGACGCAGAACATATGACATTGCACTGTCACACAACATCCATAGCTTTATGCCATATTTCCCAGGTTTTCTGGGAATATATTGTCTGAACGGAACACGGCCACGAAATGTAAGCAGTTGCTCATTCACTGTAACATTTTCACCAGGAACAAAGGCGTCACTTAGAGTTGCTTCCCAGGTATCAAAAACGTGTCTGATTGGAGCAAGCTTATCCATGCCTCATTGTTCACGTCTGTTGGTTGCATCATCAAATCTGAGAGTACAAGAAATTTGCTGAAAACGGTTACGGGCCATATTTTTGCCGGAAAACAGAACGACGATCTTCAAGGTTCCACAACTGAACTATGGATTCATTTCGTGACTTGTACATGCCTGAGAGGATCAGAAGTCCAAGAAAATGTTGAAATTCTCCGTCTGTCAAATCTTTCCAGGTGTCATCATAAATGTGTCTTCCTTATTTGCTCGTCCACATCATGATTTCATTCAATAAGTTCTTCCTCATGAACAAGTGGAATGCTGCGAGAGGGCCATCAACATTTCGTACAGCATACCTTGTAGGACCTTGTTGTATGGCCATGACATTAGCTCTGGCATATTTTCCAGTAGCTTGCTTTATAGGTTTCCTGTTCCATGATGTGGCATCCTTAGATACATAGGCTTCAATGGCAACATTTGTGCTTATAGTTGATGACCTCTAAGCTCCTCTATGACTACAACTAAGATTCTTCACAGATGATACTGACACCGAGGACTCCTGCCTTTTTCCCCGTCCAGCACAGCCTCGACCTTTGCCTCTACCTGTAACTTGACTCTTTGCTGCAGGCGATGTTACCGGCTCAAAATCAGTCTCACATTCACTTGGCGACCAACTGCTGTCGCCATCTGAATCATGACTGTCATCATCAGATTTATTGCCCGAACTTGGCTGATATGCTTCTTCGCTTGCTGAATATGCTGCATCATCAGACGACTCAGAGCCGTCACTGTCAGCATCTCATTGCAATATTTCTCTTACTTGGGCAGCTGAATAGTTTTGTTTCGACATCATAAACAATAACCTAAAATAAATAAACAAAGATAAAGTTGAATAAAACGCAAAGCAGTTTTGCTATAGCTGTACAATAATCGTGATGAACGAGCTGAAAGCCTTTAGATTTCATCGGAAATAATGAGAGAACGTATGATATCAATTACAGAAAATGTGCAATTTTCATAAAATAAGAGTACAAAAAATAAATGATACATAATTAATGATAAATACCTTTGTCAGATCAAAAAATTCACAAAACTGTAAATTGTATCACGATCCAAACCGGACGAAAGCAACTGGGGTCAAAAATGACCCCACTGGTACTCTGTGCTGCAATTCATCACTAGCGTCACCTAGAGGATGAAAATTATTCCTCCCATGGTGCAATATAAAGAGAATATTGGCATGTGAAAAGTCATAAAAAGATTGCATTTTTGAACTAGTTTCCGAGATACGCGTTGTGAAACTTGCAGTGGGGTCACTTTTGACCCCATCAGTACTCCCAGGGTTAAGATAGGATGGAGGAGATATTTAACATTGATGATTACTCATTAACTAAATACTCTAAACATGAACACTTCCTATCTATCTGCTGGCCAATAGCTGCCCCAGCTCCATTTGTATAGGATCATGCAATAATTACCAATAGAAGAAAATAAATAATTTTAAAAAATTGATGCCGCCTATCAAAAATACGTATGCATGGGGATAAATTAGCAATAGCTCTTAAACAGAACAATTAGGTTTTGTTAGGGAAATTGATATTAGGTAGGACTTTGTATTAGCTTTGCATAATCTAGGAGTTTGCTTGTTGCAGGAATTACCTTTATTAATTGTCTTCTTTTCTAAATACTAACATACTTTATTTTTCTACAATAAATCACTGTGAATTCAGCTCTTTGGTCCTTGATTACCAGGCAACCATAGATTACCCAAAAGAAAGGTTTCGACTGTAGGACTCCGCTAAGCCTGGGGCCATTGCCTCTACTGTCCTTAAACCACTCCATTCCACTCCACTCTGCCTGGGGCAATCATATCTGTTGAACCCGCCCACCAGGGCCTCAAAACCCCAGAGTATCTTTTTTATTGGGAGAGGTATGTATCACGAGGGGTTGGAATATTTCTAGGTCCATAGCACACAAATTTGCTCAGTGGTTCTAACTTTTAGAACTTTGTTTTTACTAACAGGTGCTGGTAGTGCATGTTCTCCAGGAACAAACAGGAAGTCAGTCCTCACATATGGGTGATGTCATCACCGAATGAGCCAGTGCTGAAGCATTTCCCCATCTTTCAAAGAAAGCCTTTGAGATATGCTACAATGCATGTGTGGTCCCCTTCCCGTCCAAGGGTGCCATCTTGCCAAATCTTCTTTTTTCCGTGGATTCCAACAGATGTGAGTCATGTTTCCCCAGAAAAATTCACGTTATTTTTTTAAAAGTGAAGTTTTTCCCAGTTAACAACCGATTCCTCTTCCTGCCTCGAGCCAGTGCTGTCCGCGGCCCTCTTTTTCATCAAGGTTTTCCTCGACCGGCATTTGTGCCTTTTTTCATCCAGGGGTCGTTGACCCCGTCTGGGTGCTACCCACCATGTCTCCTGGTGGGTTCAAAAAATGTGACTGCTGCAGTCAAACCATGTCAGTAACCGACACTCATGACTACAGCTTACGCTACCTGGGCCCGGACCATGACAGCAACTTCTGTGACCTCTGCCAGGCCATGATGCCTAAAACCAACAGAAAAAGGTCAGAGTTGCAGGAGAAATTGTTCCCCAGGTCCAACTTGGCCCCAGCCTCCCAGATGCTGAGCTCCAAGTCTAGCACAACCTATGGGGCCTGAGCATCCTCAGACTCCTGCGGCGACGGCTCCTCCAAGAAGACCTTGGATCTGGAGAGAAAGAAGACGTCTTCGATGTCTGCTGAGGTTGCACCAGAGAAACACAGTAAAACCGCCCGGAGGGAATCTGGCAACTCTGAGAAGCACCCCACCAAGGTCCTCAAGAGGGATTCATTGGCCAATGGAGACCATACAAGGTTCCTTGAGACCATAGTCCTTGTCAAGGACACGCTAGCAAGAGTGCCAGTGCTTTAGAAAAGCCCCTGCTTTCCCCAGTTTCCAACAAATCCAAAACCCCATTCCTTGCACCATCCACGCATTGAGACTCAGGAGCTTTGCCTGCCTTTTGGAACAGGAAGCATTTCGGAGAATGCTACCCTTGAAGTTCTGGATTTCAATGTCCTACCTACAGTAAAAGCCTAAATTTATCCTCCAGAACCTCCCTACCACACTTTCCTATATCATTGGTACTGATATGTACCAAGACAGCAGACTCCTCACCAACACTTTCTAAAACCTTGCTAGGTGGCGTGTGAGGTCTGCTACCTTTGCACCAGGCAGGCATTGTACCAGGCAATCCTCATGTCCATCAACCACCCAGCTATCTACATGCCTAATGATCGAATCACCAACTATAATGGCTGTCCTCAGTGCGAGAAAGTCTTACATCACCTGGAGAACAGGTTCTAGTTACAGGATCACTTCCTGCCAAGGTGATGCTCTCCTGTCACGTGACCTCTCTTCTCCATGGCAACAGGGATGCTGCCAGACTGGAGGTAGGATTTCAGTACTACATACCTGTAGGTCTCATCTATGTACCTCTCTGTCTTCCTTATGTCCTCCAAGTCTGCTACTCTAGCCTCCAGAGATCGGACTCATTCCCTGAGAGCAAAGAGCTCCTTGCACCTAGTGCTCATGTAAGACCCCTCATCAACTGGGAGAAAATCATACATGTGACACTTAGTGCAAAAGACTGGAAAGCCCCCATCTCGCTGCTGGACTGTTGTCTGCTTCTTAGTTTTAGGGTTGTGTTTAGGTATTTAAGTTATTTACTTACTAAGGTTTGCTGGAGATACTTATACTAATAAAACTATACCCAATACATTTAATGGACTTTGTTCGCCTCAAGCTTAACTAATCTCAGGTCCTTAATGTATGCCTGATGAGAATAAACAGCTGCACCTGAGAGTGAATATGGAACTTCCTTTCCTTTAAGAGGTTTAAGCACCTATAAAGCTATGATTATCCGAGGGGTTGGTGGGAGTCGGGGAGAGAGGGAAAGAAGACTTATCAAAAGCTGGCTGCTACACAGTACCCTGTCCTGTGCTTCTAAGGTAATCTGTGATCAATTTCCTGGGTGATTCACACAGCCCTTTCTTGGATAGAGGGAATCTTTCAAAATGTCTCTTTGATCTGCCTCTTCGCTTTAACACCTATTTAAAACAATTTCACAGGTCTCTTACCCCCTATCTAGAAGACCTCTTTGTAAAAGTCTCTAGAAACAATTTATTGCTCAAATAATACTGACCCTGTTTTTCCTTTTATGCTAAGTTATACTCTGAGTTGATTTAAATTAAAGCCTCTTTGCTGGTACTAGGCCCTGACTATTAAATTTAAATTAGAAGCTCTCTGCTGGGTTTTAAATTTCAACTGACGGCCCTCTGCTGGGTTTTAAACTTAAATGGAAAGTAAATACAATTGCAGATCTCTCTCCAGAAGTAGAAGTCCCTTTTTTCAAGACCCCAACCCCCACCAAGCCTGGGGGGAGCTTTTGACTCCCAAGGCAGGGCCTTACCTCCCCCAGGAGATCTTCACCAGCCCACCGAGCCTGATGCTCTTTTCCAACAAAAAGTGCTGCAATCACCACGGACCGATGGATACTGCAGGTGGTCAGAGAGGGATACCTTCTCCAGCTACAGCTTATTAAACCCAGGTTCTTTCCCGGAGAGCCAGTGCAACCCTTCCTTCACCAGACCCTGCTGCTCACAGATCTCCCAGGTCTTCTCAGGGACAATGCAGTAGAGCCTGTACCCAAACACCTATGGGGCAGAGAGTTCTACTCCAGGTACTTCCTGGTCCCAAAGAGAACTGGAGACCTTAGGCCCATCCTAGACCTGTGAAACTTCAGTTTCTAATGAGAGATAATTTTTTGGTGAGGGAGAATTTCAAGATTCTCTCCTTTGGAACACTGCTGACTTACTTATGCCAGGGAGACTGGCTGTGCTCCTTGGATCTAAAGGATACGTACAAGGACATCCTAATCCACCCCTCCCACCGACAATACCTAAGGTTCATAGTAGGAGGAGGACACTACCAATACAAGGTGCTTCCTTTTGGCCTCAAATCCTCACCAAGGGTTTTCACAAAATGCCTAGCAGTGGTAGCTGCCCACCTGTGCCTGCAAGGGGACTACGTCTTCCCCTACTTAGATGACTGGCTCATCAGAGGCAGCAAGGCTGCAAAGTCCAGCCCAGCCACAGGATGTGCAACCCTCCTGCTGCAGTACCTGGGATTCATCATCAACCACTCCAAATACCACCTCTCTCCAGCCCAGAGTCTGGAGTTCATAGATGCTCAGCTTGACACATTACAGGCCAAGGCCATCCTCCCCAGGGAGAGGGCAGAATGCCTCAAGCAGCTAGTGGTGGAAGTTCAACACCGCTAGTCAGTGCCAGCTCATCTCCGCCTCCACGGTCCACGTGACCCCACTAGCCCACTTACACATGCGGGCAGCCCAGTGGTGCCTCCACGCGCTGTGAACGTATTGCCACAGACAGACTGTGGAATAGGATCAGGGTAACCCACCAGCTGTCAGAGTCCCTCGACAGGTGGCAACTTCTCCGTCACCTCCGAGCAGGGATGCCCTTCCAGGCACCCACACCCCAGAGGATCCTGACCATGGATGCCTCCCTCCTAGGTTGGGGGGGGGCACACTGTGGGGACAGCTGCACACAAGGCAGCTGGACCCAGGTGGAATCTCGGCTTCAGATCAATCTCCTGGAGTTCAAGGCAATCTCTCTGGTTTCGCCACTGCCTATGACACCAGTCTGTCCTGATTCAGGTGGACAACCAAGTCACCATGTTTTATGTCAACAAGCATGGGGGCACAGGGTTGCAACAACATGCTCTTGCAGGCGATTCACCTCATGGGCTAGGATAACCTCCTGGTGGATATACAAATCAGGGTCCTCCATCCACACGAGTAGCGCCTGGACCCCAGAGTGGCCACTCAACATTTCTGCCTCTGGGGCAGGCCCATGATGGACCTATTCATCAGCTCGGATAACCACCAGCTGCCCTGTTTCTGCTTGCAGCCATCACACCCAGAGAGGGTGGTGGTGGATGTCTTCCTGATTCCGTGGATGGAAGGCATCTTATATGCTCTTCCGCCAATCCCTATAGTTGCCAAGACCCTTTTCAAGGAGGGGCATCTTTAATACTAATCGCCCCTGGGTGGCCCAGACAGCCCTGGTTCCCACTGCTGCTATCCCTGATGGCGACACTGCTGGGCCATTCCCCGTACTTCCAGCCATAGGAGGAGGGCTTCCTCCTGCACCCCAATCTGGGGTCTCTAATGCTAACAGCATGGCTGCTTATAGGATAGCATTGGCCCCTTTCAACCACCCAAAGGAGGTTGAAGTCCTGCTAGCCTCCTGAAAGCCCTCCACCAGGCGAGCTTAGGCTTTCAAATGGTGGATTCTCCATATGGTGTGTGGAAAGATGGGAGAACCCATTCTCCTGCCAGGTGCAGTTACTGCTCCAGTAGCTACTACATCTGTCGCACATTGGGCTGAAGTACAACTCAGTGAAAGTGCACCTGAATGCAATAGCCGCACGCCACCATCCTATCAAGGGAAAACCCCTCTCGGGTAGCCCCTTGTCTCTTGGATTCTCTGGGGCCTCCTGTTGTCTAAGCCCCCTGTCTACCCTACGGCGAAGTGGGAACTCAACATGGTGCGCTCTCAGCTCACCAGACTATCTTTTGAGCCGCTAGCCACTTGCCATCTGCGGTATCTTTCATGGAAGGTTGTCTTTCTGATGGCTCTCATGTCCGCTCGGAGAGTAAGTGAATTTCAGGCCCTGGTGACTGAGCCATCATATACAAGATTCTATAAGAACAGGGTGGTGCTCTGCACCCACCCCAAATTCCTCCCAAAGGTGGTATCTCCTTTCCACCTCTGGACCATCGCAAAGCTCCCCAGCTTTTCATTTCTTATGACCCCAGCAGACTGGGGCTTCCCGTGACTAAGCAAACTCTGTCCACTTGGGTGGCACACTGTATTGCCCTCACCTATGAGTGAGCTGGGCTCTCTCTGGAACACCGGATCACAGCGCATCATGTAAGTGATGGCCACATCAGTGGTGAACCTGCGTTCAGTGCCAGTGACAGAGCTCTGCAAGGCCGCCACATGGTCTTCAGTTCACAGGTTCGCAGCTCACTACTGCCTGGAGAATGAGCACCATTGAGATAGTGCCTTTGGCCAGGCGGTACTCCGTAATCTTTTTGGAGTGCCCTCCAACCCTTCTGTGTTCAGGCTACTGGAGTGATGCTGCTGCTGGGTGCAAGGGCTTGCAGAGTCTCTTAGTTGGGGACTCATCTTCTGCAACTCATGGCTAACCAACTTGGTTGCCTTTGGTGCTGTTGTGGTTCGGTCCTGGGCAGCCTGGAGCTAGGAAGTCCATATGTGAGGACTGACTGCCTGCTTGTTCCTGGAGAAAGCATAGTTACTCACCTGTAACAGGTATTCTCCAAGGACAGCAGGAATTATTTATTTTTATTTTTTTATTTATTTAATGGTATTTCTATCCCGCCTTCTCCTTCAATCAAGGCGGTTGCACAGCAAACAATCAGTAGAAGTGTTGCTTGGGTTCAGTGTGTGCATTATGTACAATGAAAGTGTGTGTGTGGGTGGGTTGATTAGTGTGCGCTCTTTACAGCATGAACTATATACATGTAAGTGTAGGGAGTGTGCAGGTAAGATTAGTCCATGTTGTTGCACTCATTGAGTGTTCGGTCCGTAGTGCTCCAGGAATAGCAGAGTCTTTAGTTGTTTCCTGAAGTCCTTGGTGTCTTCGGTGGCTCGCAGTTCGTCCGGGAGTGTGTTCCACAAGCCAGGTGCTGCCAGTGACAGTGCTCTTCGTGCAGTGGATTTACATGCTCTTGTGTAGTCTTTTGGCGTGTTGATAGTGTCAGATGTGGCTTTTAATCCTCACAACCCTCCCTCCACCCCTGGGAGTTGCCTCCCTACCTTGTTTTAGTTTTTTCTACTGTCCTAGCTATGGCATCTGATTGAGCATGATGGCACCCTTGGGCAGGAAGGGGACCACGCATGCATGGAAGCATATCCAAAGGCTTTCTTTGAAAGTTGGGGAAATGTTTCCGTGCAGGCTCCGTCAGCACGAATGTCACTCATATGTGATGACTGATTCCTGCTGTCCATAGAAAACACCTGTTACAGGTGAGTAACTACGCTTTCTGGCATGTGCAGAAGGCATGCAAGGACAAATCTTGCCAAATAGTGTGGGGCCATGATATCATAAGATGATTCCTGCATTAACTGCACAACCCATGTTAGGGTCATGAGTGGGCGGGGTAGGGGTAAGAGTGGGCATGGTGAGCTCGGCGCAGTTAACGCTGTGTTTATATTGCATGCTAACTGCATTAGCATGGGTTAACCTAATGCCACCTATGATAAAGGACTCCGTTGTAATTGCCAGGGAAATGATCCAAAAGTTAACACAGGTGGTGTTATGGTTTGTTTAGCTTACTACGTATACTGCCTTTTGCTAGCATACAAAGCTGTTTACAAACATATTAAAAAAAAAAAGAAGAGTTGAGCGAGAGAGAGAAAAAAAGGAACTCCATGAATTTACAGGACAGTGTAGGAAAAAATAAAAGAGTGAATGGGAAAACATGCAGCAGTATCAGGCACTATAGAAAAGGACAATCACTCAGTATAACAGGAGAACTCCAGAGTTCTTCCAGGTGGGAATAACACATGACTCTCCCCCATTAAAGTGTTGCTTATTTCTGCACGTAACACACCATGGTTTCAGTGCTATTTGCACGATATGTGCTGCACCTTGGTGTCCATTAGTAAAAGACACCCTTAGTGATGCTAGCTCTCAAGGATTGTAGTTAACCAAAACTATGGCTTACACAGTTGGGCTTTCCATAGCTTAGATGCTTTTTCTCCTTTTTCAGCCACAAGATCAAGAACCAGTCAGGAAAAAACAAAGAGAATGTTCAAGTTCTGCCTGAAACCAGCTAGCCAAGATTTAAATCCTAAAATCTACCTCCCCAGTAAATGCATTTCAACAGCAGTGTCTCACACACCCCAAAATCTATTTATTTATTTATTTATTTTCAAACCTTTATTGACCGCCAAGTGTTACAGCATTCTAGGTGTTTTACAAAAAGGCATACAAATTCATAAGAGTACCAATCACCCTTCTCCCACCAGATTATCCTTCCCACCCCACTTAAGCAACACACAATGCTACAATCGGCCATCACTGCTAAAAAATCATGCGTGCCCGTCATCTAAACGAGAAACAGAAAACATTTTAATGCCTTCCTGAATGCCATCAGGTCCATCTCCTGCCGCAAACGTATTCCAGAGGGCCGGAGCGGACACCGAAAATACCCGAGCCGCCACTGCTGCAAATGAATGTGAGAAAATCCAGGCACAGCCAACAGCTGCACTTATGTGGACTGAAGGGCCCTCCCAGCTGGTACCAATATAACATCCCCTATAGATAGCACATCCCCAACCACCTTGAAAATGAAGACCAATAGTTTTGACACACCTCTGTTGAATTGGGAGCCAATGTAGTTGCTGCAACACCCCCAATACTGAATCTTGCCTGTCCACCCCCCACACCAGCCAAGCTGCAGAATTTTGGGTGACCTGCAGCTTTCTGAGAATATAGGCTGATAGTCCAACATATATTTCTCTATATCAGCCTTAGTATTGTATTACGGTCTATATAGTAATAAGTGATTTTGACTTATCCAGAAAAGTCTCAAATTTGCATTTCTTGCCCCTGTGCAGCTCCCTCTAGTCTGAAAGTTCTGATCACCAACAGTGATACTCACAATATATGACAGGAGTTTGAAAGGCCTGCCCTTTTGTTCTTGAAGTTCATTCCAGTTAAAGAGCAATTCCTTCCTTCACTCAAAAATCCCAGTGGGGGAGGTTCATACACAAGAATAAGTCAAACTAAAATAATAAAGGATTGGTCAGTTGCAGCACTTAAATGTCTGCAGAATATTCAGCGGCAATATCAGCAGCTTCCACTGAGTATCTGGATTCAGCAGCGCTATCCAGATAAGTGCTGCCCTTATCTGGGTAGCCGTATTTTTCAGCTGGCACATCTGAATAGCATTTTAGGCCTACTTTACATGCAGCCTAAGTTATCCTGATAAGTGCCAACTGAAAATTGTTGCTATCCTGGTAATGTACTAACCAGATAGTGCCGTGGCTGCCTGTGAAGTTATTTAGTGGTAAGCTCTGGATAATGTGGCTGAATATCTCTCAAGGCCCTTGTCTGGAAAGCCGCCCCCCCCCCCCCCCACCTCGCCCCATGGGATGTTCAGATAAGGACTTTGAATATCGGCCCCTAATGATATAGAACATGAAACAAATGTTTAACATGCCATCTGATGCGTCACTAGTCCTTTCATTAGTTTCTGTCTGTATTTTTCAAATATTTCTTTGACTCATTGGCTCAGTGGCAAGGTTTGTACACTGTGACTCCAGAAGCAGATAGGACAACATCCAAAATCAAAGAACTTTCAAAGGACATAAACATATTTTTTAATTATAAGAAAAATATAATTTAATCAATAAACTGATGATAAAATCCTAGAATTAAACAAAACATTAACTGGCCATGACTTATTCAAGCTTATGAGAGAGGGTAGTTTAGAATAGATGAAGGGGTATTTATGAGTTCAGCTGTGGCATACTGATTAGCACAAAGCAAAACATCAGGACATCCATGTTTTGTCTGTTGCGGTCAGGCTAAAAGAAATTCCAGTGGCTCAGAATTAAAGAGAGCAATATTAGGAGCAGTGCAAAAGTTCTTATGCCCATAACATTGCTGGTATAGCCACAGATATGCCACTGGGTGAAAAACCTTTAGCAGATGTAATTGTGTTTTAAGCTGTAGTAAAATTATGTCTGAAACTATCTTTAACTAAAACTTACACAGAGACACATAGGGACCCTTTTACTCAAGTGCGCTATGCAGTTAGCATGGGTTTCGGTGCATGGTAACTGCATGCTGTAGCTTGTGGTAAATATTAGCGCATGTCCATCTCATTTGGCGTAGGCTGATTTCCACACTAACTATGACTCATATGGTGACATGCTAGATGGGCGGGTTACGAGTAGAGAGTGGGCATTGTGAGCGCCATGCAGTCAGCTAATTAGCATGGGTGCAATTATCTCCACCTCACACGTAACCTATTAGGTAAATGCTGTCCATGCCCCGAAAGGTAATGTGGTGGCTTTGCACTTAATGTGCCTCAATTTTACATACTTTAGGCATGTTAGGTGCAAAACTACAGCATACGTTAGTAAAGGAGTCCCGTAGTATATCAGCTTGAGAAGGAAAAAGTTTCTGCAGAATTGAGGACAATGTGGAAACAACAGAAAAAGAGGAGGATAAGAGCACCTGAGCACCTTCTTTAGGGTGAAGATTGGCATTGGTGAGGATACAACCAGGAGCCAGTTCAGATCCCTACAAGCAAGATAAGCTTCTAAGAATACCAAAGGAGAGGGATTTTACCTCTTAAGGGAGGAGAGATTAAAGCCCTGGAAAATCCACAGATTTTCACAGCTGGACTGAGTAAAAACCGACCAGTCATCAGGGGATGGGTTTATTAATTGCCTAAAAGGTATTAGATGGGGCTGGAAACCAACAACATAGACAGAAATGTGTTTCTGTTTTCTGCATGTTACCGCATCAGTTTGTAATTAACGGTAATCATGCATTCCTTTTACTGTTTAGTCAGAAGAGAAGCCTCAGGTTTGGTGGAGGTGTTATGAAACTGAGACCCCCACCCCCAAAATTATCTTTTTTAGGGCTGTTACTTCATTTGTTTTGTGCTCCATTAGGATTAGGGGATGCCTATATTTTGGGTAAGGCAGCTTTACAGGGGTGAGGAGGGATGTTTAAGAGGGTGGTTTGAGAGAATTCTGGAATCTGGCTGGCCAACTAATAAGTGTGCCAAGTTGGCTGGGGGAGTTTGGGTAGGATGTTCTTTGTTTTGTTTATTATGGCAGCTTACCTGAGGGGGAAAGAGATTTTCAGACTTTCTCTGCCCTCCCACCTTTTACTTGCTTTTAGGAAGGTTATGCTTGAGGAGTACAGGGTAGTAGAGGGGGGAGGGGGAGGTGTTACTGTATGAGATCAAGTACCATGAGATAGAAGGTTCCTGGGTCATTTCTTGTTCTGTGACAGACAGCAGAGTGGATCAGTGACACTTCACTGGGGGGTACCATCAAGTGTGAGGTTCATCAGTCCCTATATACCCTAGTGTTATCATGGTCTAAAGGAGGATCAATCAAGGGAGCTGAAAGGTATGATTACTTCATCATACTGAGATTTATAGACTGAGTCAGTGGCCAAGTTCAGCAATGGGCCTGGTTTGACTGATAGTAGCCCCTCAAGTATAACTTTCTCTAATAAAACTGCGGTCTTTGCCAATTGATATTATTTTGTTTTTTGTTCTGTTTTTGTTGGTGAATTGGGGACTTTTGAAGAGTAGGCTGTGAGTGCTTTTGTTATAGTTTGCATCAATGAGGAGATTGATACATGTCTGTGTACTCTGTAAGGTTGTAGTGGTTGGTAAAGGTTGACTTCTACAAGAGTATTAACATTCAAAAAGCTGGAACTACAATACACATTAAACGCATATACAAATAAAATTTAATCGTTCAATAAAAAGAGCTTTAAAATGCCTATAGAGACAACATTTAAAAATCCACAAAAGCCAAGTGAAAGAAATGTGTTGCTAACTTTGCAGTACAAGGGATCTACTGTGTCTGGTATAGAATTCAAAATGGCAAGGGACAGACACAGTGGATCTCTTCATAGCAAAAAGATGAAATCAAACAAACATTTTTTATACTTCAACAAATAGAGGGGATGGCCTGCATGGAGCGGCAGGAACAGCCCTAAGCAAAGGCATAAAGGGGGTGATCTGCATGGAACAATGGGTACAACCATTCTAGCCATCTTACTGGGCAAACTAGATGGACCATACCGGTCTTTATCTAACATCATACACTACGGGCTCAATATTCAAGGGCATTTGCACGGTTTGCAAACCTGCAAACCATGTAAATGTAGCTAAGTGGGATACTCTGTGGCACTAAAACATAAAAAGAATGAATTAAAGTTGAAGTACAAGAAGCCATGCCTTTACCAATATCAAACAATCTTAATAAGCAGTGTAAATTTAAGAGGCTCAGTTGATAAAAAAAAATTGCAAAGAAAAAAAAATGTGAGTTAACCATTATCTACAGTTGTGGTCAACATTATTGGCACCCTTGCATTTTAGGTATGTTGGTACAATATCTTGAGAAATAATTGGAAATATTCCAATTGTATCATAATATTTTAATAGTATGTTCAAAGATATACAACAAAATAAAATGTCTGTTCAACATTGACATAGTAATTTCTGAGAAAAAAAAATATGACCTGGACAGGACTAATGGCACCCTTCACTATTATTTGGTCCCACAACCCTTGGCAGGGATAACAGCCTCCAAATGTTTCTTGTAGCCAACTATAAATTTTGTACATCTGTCTGCTGGTAGTTTCTCCCACTCTTCAACTGCAATTTGTTCCACCTCATGAATGTTTCCAGGATTCCTTTTGCCAATGGAAGATTTCAGCTCTTTCCAAAGGTTCTTGATTGGATTGAGATCAGGACTCATTTTTGGCCAATTTAAAAGAGTCCATTTGTTCCTTTTTAACCATTGTTTTGTACTTTTGGATGTATGATTTGGAGGACCCATGACCTTCATCCCAGACCTAGCTTCCTGATGCTAGGTAGCAAATTTTGCACCAAAACACCTTGATAGTCCTCTGACTTCATGATTCCTTTAATGTTTTAGGCCTCCAGTTACTGAGGCAGCAAAACAGCCCATAACGTTATGGAACCTCTACCATATTTAACTGTAGGAAGAATGTTGTTTTCTTATAGGCTTCATTTCTTCGCTCATAAATGTATCACTGGTCTGCATTGCCAAAGTGCTCAATAGGAGGCTTACCAATAAACTGATCATCCTGGGGATGAGTCCCAAGGTGGTGAAATGGATCAGAAATTGGCTAACTGACAGATGACAGAAGGTGATGGTAAACAGAACTCACTCGGATGAAAGAAAGGTGAGTAGTGGCATGCCCCAATGATCGGTCCTGGGTCCAGTACTGCTCAATACATTTGTGAGTGATATTGCCAAAGGACTGAATGGAAAAGTCTGTCTTTTTGCAGGTAACTTGAAAATTTGCAACAGAGTGGACTCCCCTGAGGGAGTGGATAACATGATGAAAGATCTACAAAAGCTGGAAGAATGGTCTAATGCTTGGCAGTAAAGATTTAATGTGAAAAAGTGCAGTTTCATGTACTTGGGATGCATAAATCCAAGGGAACTGTATGCAATAGGGGGTGAGAGGTTGGCGTGCTTGGCTCAGGAGAAGGAGCTTGGAGTGATTCTTTCTGAGGATCTCAAGGAGGCGAAACAGTGTGACAAGGCGGTGGCCAAAGCTAGAAGGATGCTGGGTTGCATACAGAGAGGAATTACCAGCAGAAAGGAGAAGGTATTAATACCACTGTGCAAGTCGCTGGTGAGGCCTCACTTGGAGGATTGTCTTCAGTTTTTGGAGACCATATCTCACAAAATATTTACAAGGACTTGAAATGGGTTCAGAGGAAGAAGACCAAAATGATTTGGAGCCTGTGCCAGAAGACATATGAGAAGAGACTTGAGGACCTAAATATGTATACACTAGAGGAGAGAAAGTACAGGGGAGATATGATTTAGACCTTTAAATACTTAAAGGGTATTAATGAACAAACATCCTTTTTCATAGATGGGGAAGTTGTAAACTAGAGGGTATAGCATGAGGCTGCAATGGGGTAAACTGAAAGGCAAAGTCAGGAAATACTTTTTCACTGTAAGGGTGGTGGATGTATGGAATGACCTCCTGATGGAAGTGGTGGGGGCTAATACAGTGACAGAATTCAAAATAGCATGGAGCAGGAATATAGGAACAGGATAAATCAAAATAAACTTAACTATCTCTTATATCGCAACAAATAGGGGTGACCTCCATGGAGCGGTGTGTACACCCTTAAAAACAAAGGCATGGGAAGGGGTGACCTCCATGGAGCAGCAGGTGCATCTACTCTTGCCACTCTGCTGGGCAGTTACTGGTCTTTATCTGCTGTCATATACTATGTTACTATGGTTTCATCTGTCCACAGAACATTTTCCCAGAAGGATTGTGATTTCTCAAGGTGGGTTGGGGCAAAGATCAGACATGACTTTTTATGTCTTTCTTTGAGTAGTGAGGTCCTCCTTGGTCTTTGCCCATGAAATCCTACTTTGTTTAGTATACGGAGTATGGTGCAGGTTGAAACCACCACTCTAGGTCAGCCTTAAGCTCTTTGGTTGTTGTACATGGTGTTTTACAATAGTTTGCACTTACCTTCAAAGACTTCTTGGATTCATTTGCCTCTTCTCACCATGTCCTGGGAGCTTCTTAACAGTTCCATAAGCAGAAAACGTAATAATTGTGAACTGTAGATGCAGGAATTCCCAGGTCTTTGGAGAAGATCTTGTACCCCTTTGAAGTTTGATGCTTGGTGATAATGTTTTTTCTGATGATCTCAGGCAGCTCCTGTCTTCACTATTGTGAAAATAGAACAAGGAGTGAATGTGGCCATTTTGTAAAGGGAGGAGTGGCCTAGTGGTTGGGGCAAGTTGCCTTGGGCCAGGGGTTTAAATCCCTCTGGAGGACAGCAATCTCAGGCCAGAGGGACTGGAGTGTCTAGTCCCACAGGCACTCCTTGAAGCCTTGGGCAAGCCACTTAACCCCCCGATGCCTCAGAAACAAAACATAGATTGTGAGCCATCCAGGGACAAGGAAAATAGACACTGTCCCTGAATGTACACCAATTTGACCCGATGAAAAGTGGTATATAAGATTTGCTAAATAAATAAATATTAGAGCCATCATTCATTGGTTGATTCAAGTCACGTGAGTACTACCGATTGATCACTGGTGCATATAATTTTACTTCAATGGGACTGTGGTTCTTCTGTTCAAACTGATTTGGATTGTTTATACGGGTGCCAATAATCATGTCCTATCAATACATAAAAAGACTGCTTATTATCCCCACCTATATAATAAAAATAATAAAAGGATAAACCTATGCCTGAACAATCTAGTTTACTAATGTATCAAAGAATTTTTTTTGTTTGATCATTTGTCATGAAAGAGAAACTCTTTCTCATAGCAAATCCTCTGTTTTATCTATTTAGAAAGGGGTCAACCCTTCATACCACACACTAAAGGGGATAATACCATAATTTCCCCCAGTATTAATTAACTGAAGCAGCATTTTCCAAGAAGACTTGAAACTTCCAAACCAACACCACCATAGAGACTCTTTCGATTTAACCGCTCCACAGATGATCACGCAGGCTACAACCCTTGTAATTGACAGCCACCATGCTGGTATAGAAAAACCATCCCAGCTGGGTATAGTCAGTCTGCTGATGTGGGAACCACAGAAAACGCTTGCCACCTTAATTCATGCAATCTGCTCCACAACGTTGCGTTTCAGGCCTTCCTCATGCTGGCTTTTTTTAGGAGATATTGGACAGTAAGGGATTGAACTGTATAGGTCCCTTTAATGTTGACCACAGCTGTATTTTAAACTAGCCACCATACTGGGTGATTACTCAAGGGACTTCAATTCTCAGCCATACTGCTATGTCGCAGGTGTCACAGCAATATTCCGGTAACAGTCTGTGATAAGGAAGCTTATCATAGTTCAGGAGGGAGCTATAAAAGAGGTGAATTGGCTCTGAACAAGCAACCTGTCTTTGATGGTAGAAATACTAAAACAGAATGTTTTCATAAAAGACTACCAAACCCAGAATGCACCAGGTTACAAACAGCCTCTAGGAGAGCTGAAGAAGGGAAACGTGTGTTCAATCAGGAGAGCTATGAGGTAATCCCCAATCACTCATCTCCAAGGGCAGGGCTTGATTCAGCACACCTGGGCTGTGCTAGGGTGGAGTGTCCCTCTAAGCACGTTAAAAGTAAAGGATATTCTACACAGAGGCAGAACAGATGGAACCAGGAGAACAAGGGGAGACAGAAGCAGAAGCCATTGGAGAAAGAAGAGAGAGGACTACAACAGCAGAAGCAACGTGGAAGGAAGAACAGAAAGACATCTTGGAGGTCTAAAGAAGGAGGCCACAGCAGTACGTGTGTTGGGTGTGATTCCAGAGGCAAGCATACTCCATTGGACTGGAGGAAGCCAGAGGAGTGGGGTTATAAAGCCAGGAATTCCCAGACTGCACCTTTGAAGGAGACGGCTGCATTTGGAAGGGGCCCTAAGACCAGTGCAAGAAGGTATGTGAAGAGAGACCCAGTGTCCAGGGATCTTGATTTGAAGGCTGGACATAAAAGCTGGACTACTTACTGGCCAGGATACCTGGAGAGGAAACCTAACAGCAAGGGAAGCTCAGGTATGAACTTTGATCTATGCCCTAGCTCTTCATCTGGAAGACAGCAGGGAAACAAATATTATCCTGAGAGTGATCAATTAAGGAATTCCTCTGAGCCAGACCATGATATTGATTCTATGATATTTGAGGAAGAAGGAGATATATCAAATGATCAGTTGGAATACATGGACTGCTCTCTGTCTAGGCTGCTGTTTTAAAGTACTTTCTCACTAATACAACAACCACCAAAAGGAACTGTAACTTGTTCTTTTATCTACCCAGAAAAGTCTCTGCAAGAAAGCTTTAGGGTAGGATTGAGCCACGTAGAGAGAGTGAACCAGCAAAAGGGTTTGCAGCTGGCTAATTATTGGTAATTGAGCCAGGCACAAGTGCACGTGAGCTCTGGAAGGAAACTTCTCTTTTTTGTGTGTGTGAATAGAAGAAAGTTATCCTTGATAAAGAACAGGGTTTTTTTGTTACTTTTGGGTTTGTTTTTGCCTTTTGGAGCACTGCTAAGAAGGTCATAAGCAGGAGCCATCAAAAAGACCTTTTCTGTTTCCCATCAAGGTCTTTATTGATTTATTGCTTAAGAAGTTCAGTTACCTTATATCATGTTTTGTTTTTCCTGAGTACAATACTTGAAGCAAGTGTCCTTTTGTGTTACCAAGTAAATCTGTGTGGGAGAATTAACCCCATGAATAAAATCTGTTTTTCTTTGCTTACACTCGAGCATCACAACTCATTATTTTGTGAACGGCTGATTCTGGTATGAATGAACTACATTCCCCACAATCCTTTGCAAGTCATAATAATATTTTGCCTTTGCTAAGACTGTGGACTTTCATGACCAGCACCCCTGTTTACAAGTCTTACAACTGAATGTAGCCTAGGCATCATGCTGAAAAAATAAATTTCAAAAATTAAATTTCCCATATTTGGTAGGCATTTCTGATCTTGTATCTGTGTCCACTGGAAGCAGCATGATTCAAAAGCAAGAATTTTACTGCTCTTCTTTACAGTGCAGATGATGGCATCTGCAACAAATCCATGCCAGTATCTCCAGTCTCCACAGTAAATGCAGGGGACATTCTCAGCATCTGCCCTGCATTTATTGTAAGGTCAGTTGCTTACCACTTGGATCAGCAGAGAGCACAAGAACCTGTAGCATGGGACCTGATGCTGCCAGAACCCCCTCACCAAAAAGCTACCATGACAAGCTTGGTTGACGTGTAAACCCACCTGATCAAAGCACAGATGTCCAGGAAGACACCTTTTCCTGCTTGATTGCAACCCACCTCACCAGGAGTCATCCTGCTCTACAAAGTCAACAACTATCGGCCACTCTTCATGATGAAATTCCCTTGATTGTAACCCACCCATCCTTTCCTGAGCTTACCCGTTGAAATGAGATAGGGAATTTTATTCATATTTTCGATGTAATTTCAAATGAATGCACATCCCTAGTAATTTAATGCCTATTGGCATTTTAGATGATGTCATTTATGCACATATGTGGCCACATGCACACAGGAATAGCATTATAAAACTGCCTCCTCAATGGCTTCAAAGTCGTATTCTCTTCTCTTGTAAGATTGATTTATTCTGTGTATTTTGGGCTTAAACAACTCAATGTCTCTTAAACCCAGTTGGTGGAAAGCATGTATCAAATGGCCCAGGGGGCTGAGAGGAACCCACCAAGATGCTTGAAGGATCTGCTGGTTCTGGCTGTTGCACTCCTCTCAGCAGCTATTATGTATTCTCTCCAGTTTCAGGATATGAGAGAGTGATCATTTGCATATGCAGATCAATAATTGTGTAACTCTATACTGAAGAACTTCAGACAGGAAAATAATTACTTAGGTTCAGCAAAAAGTGCAAAACATTATTTTTTGAGAATGTTTTTAGAGAAGAGCGAGGAGGAGATTAATGTGGAGAGCAGCCCAGAAGGATATAAATGGAGAGTTTTACTAGGCTAATGGGATTGTGGATAGATTGAGATAAAACTGAGGGGGGTTTGGGAAGATGGATGGGAAAAGGAGGGAGGGTGGGAAGGAGAGATGTTTGTATTAGATGGAATACATTATGACATTTAACATGCTTCAGACTGCTATTGGAGAAAGCATGAAATCAACTAGACATAACTAAACCAAACAACCTTGATGTTCTTTTTGTAATAAACATAACTTTTTACACAATAACAGATTCCTCAGGAAATCAAAGGGTTACTTTAATTACATTACATTCTTGCGAGAAGGGCGTTCGCTTGACTAAGAGGAGACACCTATCCTCTGTATCACAGTTCTTTTATAGTACACTATGCCCTCTCCCTCTTCCAGCATGTCTATAACTCATTGGTTAATACTGTCTCACTCCACTTCTTTGCACTTCCACACCTGTGACAGGCTACGTGTTACTAGACACGTAGTCTCCCCTCCCAGGATGTAATAATCTGTAATCTGTAATAAACATAACTTTTTACACAATAACAGATTCCTCAGTGAAGCAAAGGGTTACTTTAATTACATTACATTCTTGCAAGAAGGATGTCTGCTTGACTAAGCAGAGATACCTATCCTCTGTTTCAAAGTTCTTTTATAGTACACTATGTCCTCTCCCTCTTCCAGCATATCTATAACTCATTGGTTAATACTGTCTCACTCCACTTCTTTGCACCTCCACACCTGTGACAGGTTACGTGTTACTAGCCACATAGTCTCCCCTCCCAGGATGCAGACATACAGCAAAGGGAGTCAGAAAGTCATTACATTCAAAATTATATTACAGAGTGGTAAATGAATGGAATACAAGAATTATATTACATTGTAAAAATAACATATCACATTTGTTTATATCATTTTGAATAGGGAAAAATTCTAATATCTGACTGTGTTTTTAGAAAAGGAGGGCATGAGCCATTATTTTCTCATGAATATAAAAAGGCAAGGGTGGCTCTATAATGAGATGGTGTGAGGTGGCCGCCTCAGATGGCAACATTTTGGGGGTGGCCAAAAAATGCCCCCAAAATAGCCACCTCACTCTGTCTTCAGAAGTTTAAAAGAAAAGTGTAGTCAAGCTGCTGCTCCTGCTTCTTGGCAGTGGCAGAATCAACCCCTATGCCCCACCCTTCACTGCCGCTGCAGATCCAAGGACACAGGGGCAACAGCGGGGAACTCTCACCGATGGCAAAAAAAAAAAAAGCTATTGAAAAGCACAGGGTTTTCAAGCCTCCATTGGCTTGTAAGCTCCCTGATCTTTATCTTTATTCTGGCATTTGATTGACCACATAGGCAGAAGCATCAAGATGCTTCACAATAAATAAATAGGCTTTAGCAAATGGGAAAGGAATGCCAATTAATAGAAGGAAAGCAGAGAGGACAAGGGCACATAGAAAAGGGTGGAAGAGAATGTACATAGGAACAGTTAGGCAAATCAAGAGGGGCATATGATCTGGTCTGGGATTGGAGAGATGTCAAAAGCGAGGCTGAAGAAATGGGTCTTCAGCATCACCTTGAACCTCAGGAAAGACTGTTCAGCACAGAGTAAATCTGGGAGTGAGTTCCAAAGTGCTGGGCCAAGGAAAAATAATGTAGAGTGAAGTGTGAGCTCAACACGTGCTTGGGCAGTGGATGGGAGGGACAGATGGTCATTATGAAATGAGTAGAGGGCACAGGGAGGGGTATGCATGTGTAAGAGGTCAGCAAGATATTGAGGCATGCCAGTGTGGACCACTCTGTGCATGGTGGTAAGTATTGTATATTGAAATCAGAACCAGAGAGGGAGCCAATGCAGCTGGATAAGGAGAGGGGGGGACACATGATCTGTGTGTGAAGATTGAGTGAGGATTCGGGCATCTATGTTCTGAAGTAACTGTAGATGGTGAAGCTGGTACTGGGGTAAACCTGCTAGGATGACATTGCAGTAATCGAGGCATGACAGAAAGAGGGACACTGAAAGTGTTATCAGGGAGGGTGGAGGGAGAATGGAACACACTGCCTGTAGCTGGTGTAGCATAATAAATGAGCGGTGCACAAGTGAGGTAATATGTTGATGAAAGGAAAGGGAAAAGTTGAGAGTGACTTCGCGGTACCGGAGGGATGAGGTGAGGGGTATACAACTGTCAGACACAACAGGAGCTATTGAATGGCAGGGAGGACTGAAGGTAAACCATATAGCCGCCAGTTTTGCAGGGTTAAGGTGCAGGTAATTGGAGAACAACCATGAAGAGATCTGTGCAAGGCAGGAATTCAGGGAAGTAAGATCAGGAAAGAGAGGGCTGATGTGAAACAGCAGAATAATGTTGCCAGCATAGCAGTACGCTGACAAACCAAATTGTGTTATAACTAGAGTGAGTAGTGTGAGAAAAAGATTGAAAAGAAGGGGTGCCAGTACAGAACCCTGGTGGACCCCACAGGGAACGGGGGAGGCTGGTAAAGCGGAGGGACCAACATGGACAGAGAAGGAATGAGAGGAAAGAAACAACTGAAACCATCAGTGGACCATCCCACAAACCTCATAATCATACAGGCAAGACAGGAGAATTGGGTGGTCAACAAGGTCAAATGTTGATGACAAGTTCAGGGATACTGTGAGAGAGAAACCACCCTGCTCGTGTGCCAAGTGCAGTTCATTCAGAAGTGAGAGGAGGATGGTTTCTGTGCTGTGGCCAGTTCAGAACCCGGATTGTTGGGGATGTAGGGTAGAGGTGGAATCAAGATGCATGGATAATTGTGAGAAAAACTACTTTGTCCAAGATATTGGACAGAAAGAGAAGGTTGGAAACGGGACACCAGTGTGTGGGAACAGAGGGATCCAGGGAGGGCTTCTTCAGGATGGGACAGATGACTGCATGTTTCCAGGTGGTAGGGAAAAAGCCGGAAGAGAGGCTTGAGTTGATCATGTGGAGTAGATATGGGAGGAGAGTGAGAGAGGGTTCTGTCAGCCAGTGGGAGAGGATAGGGTCTGAAGGATATGTAGTCTTATGTGAAGAACTGAGGACTTTATAGAACTAGGCAGCAGTGATGGGATAGAAGGAGTTCCAGGTATGCATCAGATTTGAGCTTAGAAGGGAATGGGGCAGGGGGAGGAAGAGATAGGGGAAAGTAGGGATGGGTAGGGGGGGGAAAGAGGGAAAGGTAAGATGAAAGGTATGAACTTTCTCAAAAGAAAAGGTAGCAGGGCTAAAGGGGTCTGGGATTTTATTTATTTAGACAGTTTTGTATACCACCTTATCCTTCAATCAAAGTGGTCACAACACAATTGGGGGATACATTTAACATGAGGAGATATGAGACACATACACTAATACTTACAGGGAACATGGGCAATGGAGGGTTAAGTGGTTTGCCCAAGACCACAAGGAGCACCTGTGGGACTAGAAACCTGAGTCCTTCCGGCCCAAGGTTGCTGTCCTCTAGTGGGATTTGAACCCCTGACCTTCTGGCCTGAGGTAACTTGCCCCAACCACTAGGCCACTCCTCCCTGGTGTGGATGGCAAGGAATGACATAGAAGCTGGGGTAGAAGAGTGACGTGCTGAGGGGGAATTGAGAGTCAGATATAGCTGATGGGAGGAACTGGAAGCAGAGGTGATGCAGTTGGAAACAGGTGAGTTTGGAAGAGCAAATCATATCACGGTATAGGCGGTAATTACATTGAAAGGTAGCTAGAGATTCTGGCGAGGGATGCCTACACCAGTGTTGCTCTGCACGGCGAAGATAGGTATGCTGGACGTGGAGACCAGGATGGTACCAGGGGTGACAAGAGGAGGGGCGGGAGAACGGTGCAGAGACCTGGGGAACCAGTTTGTCTAGAGTGACAGTTAGTGAGATATTCCAGGAGTTGGTCTGCACATCTGTCGGAAGAGAAGTGAAATCCGAAGGAAAGAGAGTTCAGCTGAGGGAAAAGCCTAAAGAGTGGATTGTGTGAACCGGCATACCAATCGAGTGTGTGTGTGTGTGGGGGGGGGGGGTGAACGGTGGGGAGCTATGGAGGAAGTAGGAGGGGGGGGGTGGCAAAGACAAGGAGAACAGTAGGCAAAAGTGGTCTGTCCAAGGAAGGGGGAGGGCTGAGATGGCAGAGAGAACATATGGAGCACTGACTGGCAAGAGAATTAAATCCAGAGTATGACCCGCAGTATGATTGGTGCAACTAGCACACAGACGGAAGTATAAGTCCTCAAAGAGGGTAAAGAGAGTCTGGTTGCACCGACATGAGAAGGAATCATTGTGGAAATTAAAGTCACTGAGGACCAGTAGATGGGGGAAGGAGAGGGGAGTCTCCAACAGTGACAGGAGAAGAACATCCCAAGGTTCCGGCTGGAGGGAAGACGGATCATACACTAATAAAAAAATTAATTGGCAGAGAGGCCTCCAGCTGGAGGAGAATGGACTCTGGATAGCGAAGTGGGGCATGGACCTCAGTAAGAATAAGGGATGAGCGGTAGAAGACAGCCATGCCCCCACCACTCCGACCTAAGCATGAAGTATGAAAGGCGGAAAACCCTGGCAGAAGGCATTGGTGAAACAAGGCCTCCTCTCTCTCTCTCTCTCCCAGAGCTAGGTTTCAGTGAGAAATAAGGCATCCAAGGAGTACTGGGCACATAAGTCCTGTATAAGAGGGGCTTTGGCATGGAGGGACCTACAGTTTAGGTGGGCCAGACTAAGAATAAGGTATGATGGAGCTGACAGAGACTTGGGGAGAGGGGCAGAGGTAGAGACAGGGCAAGAGATTAGCAGTGGTTTGAGCCATTTGGCCAGGAGATACACTCAAGGGCAGTGAAGAACGCGAGCCCCAATGGACTGGGATAGTAGACATGATCAAGGAGAACAGAAGCAGAAGCAGATACAGTGAGGAGAGCTTACTCAGCAAAGTTAGCTGATGCTGGAAGGATAACAGCCCAGGATAATGTGCTATGACTGAATCAGAAGGATGGATGCTACCAGACCCGCCCCAAGGAGTTTGCCCAAGAAGCAGGCCCTGCTCCTTGTGTGCACCCTTTAATGTGTGCTGTCGCGGCACAGAATGCCACAGTAGCTTTTCATTTATAGTCCAGGGCACTGTGAGGAAATGCGACTGCATCACATCCAGTGGGCGGGACCAAGCAAGGAAGACAGTCAGCAGTGGATGGGTACCTGGAAGACAGCAGAGCAAACACAAGAGTGGTGAGCACAACCGTATTCAGACAGGAGAGCAGGAAGATAGCAGCAGACAGAAGTAATAGCCCCCCTCTGATGCAAAAAGCTTGCTTGTAAGGCCCTGATGAGTTCAGCCCCCTCTGATGATGCTTTTCATGTCAGAGAGGGGGCAGAACTAGCAGGGGCTTATAAGCCATTGGAGGCTTGAAAACCCCGTGCTTTTCAATAGCTTTTTTTGATCATCAGTGAGAGCTCTACACTGCTCCCCCAGTGAAAATCCATGCTTTTGGATTACTGCCAGAAGGAAGAGAGGTGGAGGTAGATGCTGCAGGGGGCCAAATGCTGGTCAACAGGAGAGGGGGCAGGAGGACAAATTCTGGACAACAGGGGAGAGGGCAAGAGGACAAATGCTGGAAAACAGGGGAAGGGCATGAAGACAAATGCTGGAAAATTGGGGAGGGGGCAGGAAGACAAATGCTGAACAGCAGGGGAGGGGGCAGGAGGACAAATGCTGGACAACAGAGGAGGGGGGCAGGACACAAATGCAGAACAGGGGGGGGCAGGAAGAGAAATACTGGGCATAAGGGGAGGGATGGAAGGAAGAAGACAAATGCTGGCCAGGGCCAGTGCTACCCGGTAAGCTGG
Source organism: Ichthyophis bannanicus (assembly GCA_033557465.1). Taxonomy (NCBI): domain Eukaryota; kingdom Metazoa; phylum Chordata; class Amphibia; order Gymnophiona; family Ichthyophiidae; genus Ichthyophis; species Ichthyophis bannanicus. Next base: position 233,446,385 of record CM066034.1, on the reverse strand, counting down.
GTAACTATGGCAGGCAGGTGCCAACATCAAGAGAGTGTTGTCGCTAGCCACCCAGCTCCCACTCTCCGTTCAGGATGGCCTGCAGAGCGCCAATGGCTTAGTTGAGAGCCTGCCTGTAGGGCACACTGTTCCCATGGGCAGAAGGGGAGATGAACACAGGGTAAATAGGTTGAGAAAAGAGAGACGGAAGAGATGCTGGACATGAGAGTAAGAGAGAGGGGATGGTATGGAGATGGGGTAGATACTGGTTTCAGGAGGGATAGGAAGGGAGAGGGCAGACATGGAAGGAAAGAGAGTGGAGGTACTGGATGGGGGGAAAGAGAGAGCCAGAGAGAGACTGGATGATGGGGGAGAGAGAGAGTGAACAAAAGACTGGAGAATTATGGACCAGGGAAGAAGAGCTGGGGAATAGAAGGACTGGGGTGAAGGTTGAAAAGATGGCATAGAAAAGAGGGTGATTGAGGACTGTATAGTAAGGAGTGGTGAAATCTGGGTGGACAGAGAGAGAGAAATAAATGGAATAAATGGAAAGGAAAAAAACAAAATCAAAGGTGAAGAAAACAAAAGGAGAAACAAAAAATGGCAGATTGCCTGGAGACTGTAGAAAGAAAGCTAAGAGAAGATAGAGGAAAGCAGAAGCCTCAGATCAGGACCAACATGATCAGAGAATAAAATGGTCAGACAACAAAAGGTAGAAAAAATAAATTTATCTTTAATTTAATGATTGGACTTTGCACTGTCTTTATATTTTGCACAGTATGGGGAACTGCATATCTTATTTTTCTGGTGTTGCGCCGCATGCAGAGTCTGGCTTCTTGAGATTTCAGTTTAATTTTTGTCTACATATTTTTATTTTTATTTTAGGTTGTGCTCACTTATTCTGTACTTGGTGAGGGTCTGTGTTCTGAGTTTGTGACCGAGGCCAGATCTGTTAACATGGAGTTTGTATGTAGGGATCTGTACTATAGTAACTGGACTTGCTCAACTTTTCAAATAGGTGTTAGATGTTCTAGGGCCTGCTGCAGTATTTATAGTGCTGCTTTTTCTGGGTAGTTCCCTTGTATGAGTTTTGGAAGTTTATGCTAGTATGGTATGGCAGATTTGACCTTGTAGATCTTTGGTGACACTTGTAGGGTTTTATATTAGTTCCCAATATGCCTAGTACTGGAGAATGTTTGTTGTTAGTGAGATGACCAGAATCAGATTTTTTTTTAATATATTGAGTTCTGTGAGTGAATATCCTACTTCTGCTCTGCTCCCATTGTCGAGGGAGAGGTTTCTGTGGTTGCAGAACATATATTCAAAAACAAAAAGTGAGAACCATATCACAGTTTATAACAGAATAAACTGAGTTATAATTTGGTCTAATAAACTGTGCTGTGGTTCTCACTTTTTCTTTCAGTTCCTTGGTTTGTTTTTTTTGTTTTGTTTTCATATGGAATATATGGGGCTTGTTTACAAAGCCGCGGTAGCGGTTCGCGATCGCGATCGCAGCCGCGGCCCCATTGAAATCAATGGGGCCGCGGCTCCGATTACGATCGCAAACCGCTACCGCGGCTTTGTAAACAAGCCCCTATATTTACATTAACACCATGTTGGTCCAGTGCGCAGTTTCAGGAGTTATGTTGGGATTGCCAAGCCCTTCTTGGTTTTTATGTTGGAGTGGGAGGTGTTGTGTTGAGGTCACAAAGTTCCTCTTCTTTTTCAGAGGGTTGGAAGTGCTGTGTAGGAGTCACTGAGCCTGTCTTGTTTTCCAGATGGTGGGAAGTGCTATATTGGGGCACCAAGTTGCTCTTGTTTTTGTGGAAGTGGGAGATGCTGCATCGATGCTGTTGAGCCTATCTTGTTTGGCATATTTAGCAACATGTTTCCTAGCTCTGCACTGGTAATATATGAACTTAAGAACAAAAGAAATGTCATACTGGGCATTTCCAATAGTGGCCAATACAGACCACAAGTACCTGGCAGGTTCCCAAAAAGGCACACAGGTTCCACAATGCTTGTCCTGGGGCAGGCAGTAGATTTCACAGGTCCTCTTTATTCAGTATATATTTATTTATTTGTTTTTATATACCGCGCTATTACAGATCAGTGCGGTTTTACATGAAACATATGAATGTGTGTTACAAATAACACTTACAGATAACAGTGATTAGGTTATATGGTTTACATGGTTTACATCTAACATGGTTTACATCTGAGGTAAAACTAAGAACATATTCACATTACAGGAGTTCACATCTGAGGTGACACTAGGAACATATTTACATTGCAGGAGTTTACTTCTGAGGTAAAACTAAGAACATATTTACAGGAGTTATTTACATTACTGGAACATATTCGCAGTGATGAACTGTCAGGTGATCTACATATTTACATTACTGGCACATATTTACAGTAGTGCGCCATCAGCTGTTTCCGTTTGTGTGGCAGGTCTAGGGTGGGTGGTTGTACGTTAGTTGGAAGAGATAAGTCTTCAATGTCTTCCTAAAAGTTGTAAGATCTGGGATAGCACATATTGTTGGGGGTAGGGCATTCCATTGGGTTGGCGCAAATAGGGAAAAGGCACGGTTCTTGGTTGACTGGGTACAGGTCCTTACTGTTGAAGGAGTCATGAGAGAGTTTACCATACATGTTCTCCTGGTCTTGGTCTCCGGCGTACTTTGTGTCAGTTCTGAGAGTGAAGTTGCTGACATTGTATGCAGGGCCTTAAAAGCGAGTAGCATTACTTTTTAGGTCAGGCGACTTGCTATGGGGAGTCAATGAAGCTGAATTAGAATGGGAGTGATGTAGTTGTATCTGGATGCAGATAGGATTGTGTGGGTAGCTGTGTTCATGGTGAGTTGTAGTGGCTGGAGTGTGTGCTTTGGCATGCCATGAAGGATGATGTTGGAATAGTTTAGATGAGGGAGGATGAGAGCTTGAGCAGTTGAGCAGAAATCTGAGATTTCGAGGAGAGGACATAAGTGCCGGAGGGTTCTTAGTTTATGGTAGGCTGTCTTGGAGATATTTTAAGTGTGGGTCTCCCATGACAGGTGCTTGTTGATTGTTGCTCCCAGATAGCAGACCTCTTGCTTGGTTACGAGATGAAGTCTTTCACTTTGAGGGAGGACGGTGGGGTAAATGTGGAGTCTTTGGATATGAATAAGACCTCAGTCTTATTGGTGTTGACCTTCAGGTTGTGTGTCATGAGCCAATCTGAGACTGTGTTGAAGCATTCAACTATGGACGAGTAGTCCAGCTTGTCCATTATGAATGGAGTGCATAGTAACACATCATCGGCGTAGATGTGGTAGAGTATGTTGAATGATTGGATGATAGCACAGACTGGCTGTATGTAGATATTGAAGAGTAGGGATGAGAGGGAAGATCCTTAGGGGACCACTTGAGTTTGTTGGAAAGGCCTGGATGCCTGGTTGTCTATTCGGACTTGTTGTTGTCGGTCAGATAGGTAGGATTTGAACCAGTCTAAGGCTAAGCTTCTTACACCTTTTTGATAGAGTTGGGTGAGCAAAAGGTTGTGGTTGATGGTGTCGAAAGCTGAGGCGATGTCCATAAATATGAGGATGAAACCTTGTTTTTTCTTATCGAGGCCTGTATGGAGTCTGTCAAGAAGAGTCGTGAGAAGGGTTTCCACACCATGCTGTTGCCGAAAAAATCGTGCTGTTGCTGGTCAAGAGGTGCGTAGGAGTCTATGTGGTCCTGGGTCTGTTGGTACATGATCTTTTCTATGGTTTTGGTTAGGAAGGGGAGGCTAGAGATGGGTCTGTAGGATTTGATATCTGATGGGTCAAGCTTGTTATTTTTGATCAGAGGTCTGATAGCTGATGATTTCAATGGGGGTGGAAGGGTGCTGTCAGCTAGTGATATGTTGGTGATTCTAGCTATGATTGGGCTGAGATAGGTTTTTGTTTGTTTGATCCAGAATGGTGGACAAGGGTCCATTGGGGAGGTTGTGGTGTTGATCCCACTGATGACTCTTTCTATTTGATCAGGAGGGTATGGATAGAAGGATTCCAGGGTCGGTGAGGGAGAGCTGGTGGGGTTGAGGGGGTTCTTGGGTAGTTCATGCTTTGCTGAGTTGGTTGTTGGCGATGTGGTTTTACTTTGGAAGTAGGTGGCAAATTCATCTGGGCTTGGAGTGTTTATTGGTTGTTTTGTAGATGGATCTTTTGTGAGTGATTTGACTAGATTGAAGAGTTTGCGAGGTTTATTAAGAGAGCGCATGAGGGTGTTGGTGTGATGTTCCTTTCTCTTGTTGTTTATCATTCTTTGATGCTGTTGTAGTTTGTTTAGGTAGGCATCTTTGTCACTGGTCAGTTTGGAGCATCACAAGTGGCGTTCAAGCTTCCTGAGTTGCACTAGTGATTCACGCAGGTCAGCGGTGAACCATACTTCTATGTGATTTTTGTGGGGAGGATTTGTGGATGGTGGGAGGAGTGCAGCTTCAGAAAGGTGGCTGTTCCAGTTGTCTAGTAGATTGCCCAGGTCATTAGTGTTGGGGTTGAGGTGATGTAACGTGTTAATGAGGAAGGTCTCCTTGTCGAAATGCTTGAATCGGCGGTGCACAGGCGCGCTCGGTGTGGCAGATTGCTGTTCTATGTTATCGTGTGGAATGTCAAAGAGGATGGCCTTGTGGTCGGACCATGACACTGGGTATACCTGAGGAGAGTACTGATTGTCTGAGGTTTTGTGATGTGGGGTGAAAATGAGATCCAAGGTGTTGCCTCTAGTGTGGGTAGAGGTGTGAATGATTTGGTGGTATCCTATTGTGGTCATTGTGTCCAGGAATGCTGTGGAGTGTTTGACATGTAGAGAGGGAAGATTGAAGTCATCAAGAATCCAGAGTTGTTTCCGTTGGATGTTGTTGTTACATTTTATCAGCTTAAGTACAATAACAAAGACAAGTAAATCAATCATTTCACAAAAAGGGTTAAACATATGTGGCAACATAAACCATAACCATCGATCAAGCCCACATTAAGGTACTGAGCTGAGAAATTCAATAACTACATATTTCAAGAAACTAGAGACATTAAACATGCCCACATAAGAGAAGATAACATATTAATCAGTTGCCACAAGTTCCTCACCCTGTCTACCTATAAGGAATTTATCCAGTTAAGAGCTGTCAAAAAAGGTATATCTCTGCCCCTGTAGGGTCACAAGACACTTACAGGGGAACGTCAAATAAAAAGTAGCACTTAAAGCCAGCACTCTAGACTTTAACTGTAAGAACTGCCTGAGTGGCTCTAGTAACATCTGGAAATATCCTCACAGTTTGAGCACAAAACATTGCAGCTTTATTTTTAAAATACAATCTCAAAATCCGCACCTTCACAGATTCTGCCATAAAGGTCACAAGTAAAGTATTCTGTCTAGTAATATTATCAGTGTAATCTTCTAGAAAACAAGATAAATTCTGGCTAACTGTAAGGGCTAAGGAGTTAAACCCATCCTCCCCAGTGGGAGGGGGGCACCCTAACTTTAGTTGGAATGTAGAATGCTTGAACAATTTCAATGTTATCTGCTATTTTCAAAACCTCTTTAAAATGTTTTGAAATAAAACACTCTGCTAATAATAAACATCTATAACTTTAATTGCTCCAAGAATATCTTTCAGGGTAATCTTCCCATCGACCTCTTCAGAAGGCAGAACTAAAGGCTGCACAGTAGCAAGAGTAACTAGCTTTGGAACCGGAACAACAATAGAAAACAAACTTTTCATCATCTAACAATGGCGTAAAAGTCATGAGAGGAGATGGACTTGGTGGCACAGTATGCCTCCTGGGGCTAAGAGAAGCTCCCTTGGGGGTCATTTGGCTTACCAGCAAAGAAAAAACATGCCTGTCCATTGGCCCCACCAGGACTCCTGATGAGGCAGCAGAGGAACCGTCCTTCGCAGAACCTTTATTCTTCCTCTTTCCCATAGTACTAAGCATCAAAACGCTTCTGGAACTATTCTACTCTGTCGCCTCTGGTGCACCAAAGGGGTGTGTCCAGCACTTTTACTATATCCTCTGTTAACTAATTCCAGAGTTTGATTATGTAGGGCTGTAGGCTAACTGCAGGGAGGCAGTTACGCTCCTCTGCAGTTACCACATTTCAATGAGGCAAAACGACTCATGCTACTTGCGCTGAGCTATTATGTTAGTGTCTGCCAACAATGCAGATGCCTGCGTGTGAGAGTTCTTTTTCTCTCCTCACTCTGCAATAAAGCATAATTTTGGGAAATAAATCCTGTAAACCTAACAGTAATGGGTAAAAGCATTTCCTTGACTACATATGTCTGTTTTTAGTTTGTACTGATATATTGTCAACTTGGTGAAGATCTATCTCTGTTCTGCACGTGTGACAGAGGCTACATTTTCTGATGGCATGGGGTTTTGATGTAGGGAGCTGTAGTAATCCAGTTTGTTTAGTTTCCTGAATAGGAATATGGATTTTCTAGGGCCCACCTCAGTATTTATAGTGATGCCCTTTTCTGGGTACAATCTATGTTGTGTGAGTTTTGGAAGTTAGTGCTGTTATGGATAGTAGTAGATTTGCTCTATGGGCCTGTGCTCTGGGTTCTTGGTGATGTCAACTGTAGGGTTTGGTGGGGGGGTACAGGAATATGTATCGTTTTTGAGATTTGCAGCTTTGCATTCTTTATGCTGCCAGACTAAAATTTAAAATATTTTGTCAGTTCAAATTCAAGGAAATTTCAAATTTTAAGAGACTGTCTCAGTTTAATTTTGTTTAGTAGCCTGATAGCTTCACTGCTGCTGAGTTCTGGACTTTTCCAGCTCTAGCATAATCCAAACCAGCATTTGAATTTATGGCTACCAGGATTAGATTATCTTATTTTATATCTTCCCTCCTCATCAATCTGGTCATAGAAAAATAAATCTGATGTGTAAGTGGCTTTTCATTAATCAAATGTAGTGTTTTATTATTATGTTTGTTTTATTGTAACATCTTTTTTACTGAATTGCACGTATGTTTGGAAGCCACCTAGGATTTTAGATTAGTGGCATATACATTTTAAAATAAAGTATGCTAAATTTATGAAAATAATGCTGCAATGAATTTCCACACATGGCCCTGCATCATCCTCATGCTATCCCTGGGAGGAAGTGGGTGGGGGAAGGGCACTGGGAGGTGATGGAAAGCAGAAATCTCAGATTGGGACCAGCATCATCAGATAACCAAAGGTAGAAGAGAATTGTATTTTCAATTTAATGATAACACTTGGCGCTATCTTTGTTTTATACAGTACATGGAAATGCATCTCTTTTTCTATTTCTGCTTCTGGGTCGCCAGGAGTCAAGACTGACTCGAAGGCACACATTGCATTGCATTGCTGGTATTGCATTTTATGCTGAATCTGACTTTTTGGGGTGCAATTTAATTGTTATCTGCATATGTTTACTTTCAGGTTATGTTCACTTATTCTGTACTTGGAGAGGGTCTGTGTTCTGAATGTGTGACCAAGACCAGGTGTTCTGTTAACATGGAGTTTGTATGTACTGTAGTAATCTGAATTGTTCAGCTTTTCAAATAAGTGTTGATGTTTCAGGGCCCACTGCAGTATTTACAGTAATGTTTTTTTAGATGGACTCCTTATATGAGTTTTGGAAGTTAGTGCTGATATGGTATGATATGGTAAATTTGCTGTATAGATCGTCAGTGACTTTTTTTGTAGGGTTTTGTATTAGTTCACAATATGCCTGGTACTGGAGAATGTTTGTTAGTGAGATGATCAGAATCAGATTTTTTTTTTTTTTAGATATTGAGTTCTGTGGGTGAATGTCCTAGTTGTGCTCTGCACCCATTATTGAGTAAGGGGGTTCTGTGGATGCAAAATATATGTTCAAAAACAAAAAGCAAGAACCATAACACAGTTTATAACAAAATAAAAATGAGTTATAATTTAGTTTTATAAACTGTACTGTGGTTCTTGCTCTTTCTTTTAGTTCCTTGGTGTGCAAACATCTTGCATTTCCTCCATATTAACTAATTCGCTTTTTAGTTTGGTTCAGTCCCTGACTAAAGTTTTGAGAAAGCACACACCCCCCACTATGGGGGGAGGGGGCGCCAAATCATCATCCGCCTCAGGCAGCAGATTGCCATGAGCCGCCCTGCAAAAAGGTCTACCCTAATATGCAAAGCATTGTATTTTGAATTTCATACAGAAAAAAGCCTTCTTCAGGGATATGATCATCTGCTTTCAACAGTGTAAATTCTGGAAGTATGATATTAGAGGAAACTATTTGAAAATGGGTTTTCTGTATTGTAGGAGATATTATCAGTAGCAGATAACTACTTGGTTTGTCTCTAGGGGATACTAATATACTCCTTTTCCCAGGATTCCATAGGACCATCTGGCAAACAAACCATGTGATAAGAGAAGAACCAGCCCTCTTTGTATAAAAATTTGACTTTATTTCTGATAGCAAAAATAGTGGAAATATTAGAATAAATTAGTTTTCTGAGGTAGTATGTTATTCAGTCCTATGTTACAATTACCAAGAGATCTAATCTCTGTTTTAGAAACCAATGTCACTGATTCACTGTGCACTCAGATGTACAGTATCTGTCTTTCTAAGCTAGCCCCAACCTCAGGGAGAAATTAAAGACCAGTACCTTAGCTCTCACCAGAATACTCATGGCTGGGTCCAGGAAATTATCTCCTGCACTGCACAAAGTCAAAGTATGGCAGAGGACCAATGTCAGCTAAGATGAACTGCGTGGTCACACACTGAGATGACGATCTGTGGGAGAAATTCACTCTGTCCCGAGGTTTGCCCTTGAACACTATCTGATTATCCAGTCAGAGAGAGAAGGCAAGCAAACAGTCTGTATCAGAAGTTAGAGTTACCAGGTGTTCTGCCAGCCTCTGTGTGTGTTAGAGTGCTGCAGATGTGTATTATTTTGGGCTGTGTCTGTCTGTGTGTTCTGTTCTGTCTTGTTCTCTTCTCTGAGTTCTTTCTTTCTGAGTTCTTTTTCTTTCTCTCTCTCTCTGTTCTGGGTTCCGGTGTACAGCTGTATAATTCTTTGTCCTGAATACTTGGTGATTGGCTGGACTCGAACTCTGCATGTCATCTTCAGCAAATCCGGTTACAGCTAATAGGTGGTCCTTCTGCAAACAAAGGTCCATTGTGCTCGAAAGTTCAGGTTCATACATTGTTGCCAATGCTAGCACCAGTAACACAGTGAAGGTCTCAGCAAAGTTCTTCTGCACGTAGTCAACTGGAAAAATACTTCTAAACTGGCAGAATTGCTTGATCTGCAAATTTTAATGCTGAGTTATAACAAAACAGGAATCCATTATGTTTAATTCAGTCTTTGGTTCAGAGCAGGCCCCATCTTGTAACAGGAAGCCATACTAGTGGCTCAGGCATTACTTTCTGAACGGGTACCAGCCCTACATTATTGCCCCCTCTCTCTCCTTTTCATTACTCATCTGTCCATCTGGAAACCTTCTCTCCTTTGATATCTTGTATTCACTTGATTGTTCAAAATTCTTTTTGATAAACCCTTTCTGGATTTTCTTGGTTCAGGCAGATTGAGTTCTGTTCTCCATCTGCCTGAACCAAAAGGAGACAGATGGAGAACAGAACTCTCTAAATTGACACCTCTGCCATGCTTAACTCCTTCATTGAAGTATAAAGAAACTCTTACATCATTGTTATGAGAAGCCTTTGGCCCAAAGTAAGTATAAATTGAACTTTTTGTATAATCTAAATTATCCCTTTTGATTTTTTATGTTGGATCATTTTTTCCTACTCCTTAAAATCTCCTAATTTTTTATTTAAGTCACCAACCATAGCCAATATGATATTATTTTAGCTCATTATTTTGTAATCTACCTATCTGCTATATTCTTTGTATCTAATAATAGTATCATTAAATTCAATGAGACTTTATTAGGCAATTTTAATTTTCTTTTATATCATTCTAGTAGTAGTTCAAGGGGAAGTACATTCAGTTATAGCAAGTATTTCCCTCTTCCAGAAGGATTAAATGCGATGAGTGGGAATTAGCGGGCCTGCACTGTCACTTAGCTGGCATGATAGTAATTATTTATTTATTTTAAAAACTTTTATATACTGCCTCTTCCAGAGATCAGTGGCAGTTTACATATAACATAACTATGAGCTTTACATTGAACAATGATCAACTTACATAAGTAACAACGTTTATAACATAACTATTAAACATTAACTATGTACAATTTGGGTGTGCTGGGGGAGTTGGAGTGGGACAGGATAGAAAGGGTCTCACTTGTCTACGTGTTATAGGAATGGTTATTTAGGTTATATGGAGATGTTGACTATTGGAGGAGGCACCATAATATTCGATGAATAAATGGGTTTTGAGTTCCTTTCAGAATTATTGAAAGTCCTTTATTACTTTTAAATTTTCTGGGAGCTCATTCCAGAGTGTTGGAGCAATGTATGTAAAGGCTCTAGTGCAGGTGTGTGATTGGTGTTTCGAATGTGGGTAGGTATAGCGTATCTATTTTGTGAGTGGTTTCTTCTGGTTCTCGTGTTTTCGGATAAGTTGATGAGGGAATTAAGGTGTGCCAATGCCTGTAACCGGGTAAGGCGGACATTTATTTTTATTTATTTATTTATTTAAAGTATCTTATATACCGCACTATTCGGCATCAGCGCGGTGCTCCTGTCCCCGCCCCCCTTCACTCCACTCACCACCCCCACCCCGCCTTACAAATAACCACAACACAACCATTGGGAATCAAACTGATCACAGCTTTATTAACCATACAACATTATCCTTTAACAACAACCAACAGCAAACCTTCAACAACTGAATTCCGGCCACGGAACGAATCCTCACCAGCTGTGTGAGTAGCAAGGTGAGTTCCGCCCGCTTCCACCGTGAACCGGCAACAGGCCATTCCATCCCCTCTCTTCTGGCTTCGCCATATTATTAGCAAAAATCCTGAGGGTTTCACTGGGCCAGGGGTACCCCACGCCCGCCCTGCATCTTACCAATTGCTCCGGACCCCGGACACCTCCGGGATCCTGCCTTACCCCTCCAGCTGCACCCCCTCCCCCATTCCTACCAAACCCTAGGGATGGGAGGGTGGGATACCAGCCACCTTCTTGCACTCCCCCTGGTGACTGATGTTCCCGCTGGCTCACTCCGCCCTCGCACAACCTCCCCCCCAAGCCTACATGATCCCCCATTGGCTCCTGCGCTCCTCACTCACCCATGGGAGCCAATGGGGTTCAACTGAAGCCCCACGCCGACGCCGGGATCCTCTTCCTTTCTCGTTGGGCCGGGACCACGCACCCGCCGCCGCCCCGGTTAGCAGCGGTCACGTGGCCCCGCTGCCTTTCTGTTATAAGTGCACATCATGCAAAGGGGTGGGGAATGGTCAGGTTACGAGTGGACAGTGGGTGTGGACAGCACATTGCAGTTAGCGCAGGGGTACATACCACGTGCTGTAAATTTTGCAATAACTGCCGTGCTTTAGAGAACATTGTAATGTGATAACTATGGGGAACTTTTTGGGTACAACCCAGCACATGATGTTTGCACTTACAATGCATTAATTTTCACTCAAAACATGTGATTAATGCAAAAATGACTGTACTTTACTAAAAGGGCCCCTAAATTTGTACATGTGACAATGAAGGATTGTCACTTGCCCAATACCATAAAAAATATCAGTGAGATGGAATGCTGGCTTTTCTGGTTCCCATCCTGCTGATCTAATTATTCGGGTACTTCATCACTCAGCTGAAATCAAGTTCAAGCTAATAATGAGCTCCTTGTCAACATTGAACAACTTGGGTTCTTTCCTGCTACATTATCCGTTTGACCCTGCAATACTCAAGTAGTCTCACACAGGGCCATACCAAGCCATAAATCTGCCCTGTGCAACTTGCAAACCTTGTGGTGCCCCCCCCCCCAATTTTGATATCACACGTTTATTACCACCCTATCCCCCCATACCCAGCATCTCCCCATCTTACCTCACACCTCTTCATCTCCATCTGGCTGCCCCCCTCACGCTGCCTGCCTGTTTCCTTGGCAGCGGTGATGGCAGCAGTGGAGCGAACCTCCAATATAAAAATAAACATGTCAGAGGAGGGAGGGATCAGACCAACTGTGCAAGAACAGTCAGAAAGACCTGCATTTTTTTTAATTGGGGGTCTGCTCTGCTGCCACCGGAAAAGTGGCAGTGGGGCAAAGGCAGGCAGCATGGGGAGAGGAGGGAGGAGCTGAGGCCAGTGGTTGGCTCTAAATATGCCTCTATTTTTTTGTACCCGATGTGGCTGCACTGGTTGCATAGGGTAGGTACGGCACTTGTCTCACATACTTTAATTCATTTCTTATTGTCTGCTGCTGTATCCATATATATTTTACTCATTGGTCCTTATTAGAGTCTATATCCATTTCAGAAAATGGAGGATATTGCAAGAGCTCTTGAAGATGATCTTCACTATAATTAAGAACATTTTCTCACAAAACGAAAGACATAATGAATCCTCATATGTAGAAACAACTAATAAAAAGAGAGTAAGTTGTCCACATAAGAAACCAGACAAAATGTAAACATTACACCCAAAAATGACAAGAAAATAATATTTCAATAAATAAATTATAAAATTTAATCAATGAACACATGCTAATATCATAAAAATTAAACAAAATTCCACATGGTCCTGTTTTGGCAATAAGCTCGCATCTGAATTAACATTCACAAAATATGCAACCACAATATAAATCAAGCATACTGTATATACATTTAAATAAATAATCAGTGCACAAGGTATAAAAGCTCATTCAGAGATGCATTTAAAATGCCACAAATTGTCAAATCAAGGTATTTTATTGTCAAACTTTTAATAACAAAGCCTATGTTTGGATCCCCTTGCAGGGGTTTACCAATTACCCAGATGCATGGCCTATGATTTCAGGGCTGTGGTGCATGGCCTCTGCTGGAGAACTGTCACTTGCAATGACTAGACTAGATCTACTTGTAGGATGGAAGTACAGTATAAAATATAAGAAAAATCATTGGGTTACAAATGAAGGCTCATAGTGCTAGATCTCAATCTGGTTCCAACTGAGCTGGAAACCAAAGAAGCAGAAGGAAGATACCATACCCTAAAAACAAACAAAAAATCTTGTTAAGACTTTCATTTGAACCAGATCAATTTATGCATGAAACAATGAAAAAAAAAGAAAGTGTGAAATAATATTTTTAAAACTATAAACTACAGTAATAGGAATTGTTCATTGAATACTAATTAGCATACTTGTCAAAATATGACAGAATTTGTTATTAATAATCCAGGCAAGCAGAACATTATTTAAAAGAAAATCCAGTATTCAGAAAATGTGTTGTATATTTTTAATTTTGCTGTTTCTTTTTTCAGCACAAATTGAGGATAATTTCATAAACCTCCGTGCAGTTAATGCTTGTTGCCAGACATGCATTTGGGATCTATTTACACCATACTTTGCTATATAAAATAAGAATGTAACGATGCTCCTCAGTGTAGTCACAGCAGTTATGCCTGTTCTAGGGCAAGCTTAAATGCCTCCACCTAGATTGTTCAGAAACTTGCATAAGTTACAAAATTTTATAACTTATGCATATAGATTTAGGCTCTAACCAAGCTCCTCCCCTTTGCACACCCAAAATGAAAATACGCATGATACGACTTTATGCGCACTTACAGAATAACGCCTGCCTAAAGCACGCACATGTGTCCATGCATGTGTGTAGGTCCTTTAAAATGGAGACTTAAGTACATAACTAGCATTTCATTTTCCACACGTCCCATATAAAATCAGTCTCAATGTGCTGTTAATGAGATTAACATACATGTTTTACAATAATTTTATTGCAGGTTAGAATGCTCAGTCAACAACAAAAGTATTAACATAGTGACTTAACAGGAAACACATTGCATAATGGAAGTAGATAATTGCTTCTCTGTTACATGGTTTGCTTTTTAACAGGTCTTATCTTCTAAACTTTCCTGACTCATTTTACTCATGAGTTCTGATAGCTCCTTCATCTTCCAGTTACTGTATGTTTCAAATTCCTAACTTTTTCTTCCTTCCACTATTATCACTATACAACATTTTTTGAAAGGAGCACATCCCTGGAAAATCTTGTATATCTTCATAAATTAATTTCTTCACCCCTTCACCTATAATTGCATGGTCCGCATTTGCACCCTCTACCATTGCATACCTGTCTAGCTCAGATAGAGCCTCATACAATAATTTCATTGCGAGGAGGATATTAAGAGGTGGCTAGTCATCACCGCTGAAATTTGAACCCAGATATTCAATGCTGGGGTTATTTATGGCCACCGACGTTGAATATCTGTTGGCTGGACTGCGCTTTTGCAGTCTGGTCAGTGACCATATTCAGTCACTGACTGGATTGCAAAAGTGGCTAAAGTTAGGACAGCCATTTATCTGTCCTAATTTTAGGCCAGGAGTTCTCAACCCAGTCCTTGGAACACACCTAGAAAGTCAGGTTTTCAAGATAACCACAATGAATATGCATGGGAGAGATTTATATGCATTGATTCCACTGTATGCACATTTCTCTAATGCATATTCATTGTGACTATCCTGAAAACCTGACTGGATAGGTATGTTCCATGGACTGGGTTGAGAACCCCTGCTTTAGCCCTGGGAGCTACCTCCGCTTTGCTCCCAGAACACCCCGACATTAGTTGGCTAGCATTGGGGCGCTTAGTGGCTGTACCCATGGATATTGAACAGCCCTAACTGCATTAGTACCACTGAATATCTCTTTGAGCCACACTTAGGAAGAACCGCAAGGTAGGCAAGCAGAAAGTCCCGATTTGAAGATGATAGTTGTGAAGAGTACAGATAAGCAACTTGCCCAGTCAATGGGGTTCACGAGGAAAGATGTAGGGAGAAAAACCAAAGATAGGTAATTAGGAGCTGCAGAGTATATGTACTTGTAGGTGAGTAAGAGTAGCTTGAGTTGTATGCACAAGTAGATGGGTATCCAATGTTGTGACTTGAGAAAAGGAGTTACATAAAACTGAAAGAAGACAACTCATGAATAGATTGACATAGAGAAAAATGGTTCAGTGAGAGACCATGGACAGCAGATAACAGTAGTCTAAATGGGAGTTGATACCATAGTGTGGATGATCATTTTGGTAGCAAGGAAGAGATGGATTTTACCAGTGCTAACGAAGAAGAAACATGCTTTAAAAGTGTTTTGGATATATAGAGAGAAGAAGAGAGGCATCAAAGATAACCCCAAGGTTGGAGATTGATGGGATAGAAAAAGAGGGAAGAAGAAAATTTAGTTTGAAGGGCCATGTTAGGTTTATGATATCTTATCTTTTTTATTAAACTTACATGATGGCAGAAAAAGACCATATGACCTCTCCAGTCTTCCCTTCCATACCAATGTAGTCCTTTTTTTTTCCTTTAGACATCTTGTGTGTTTGTCCCATGCTTTATTGAATTCTGATGCTGTCCTTGTCTCTACTACCTGCACTGGAATATTCAGGTAGTGGTGTGAAATAATTAAGCAGGCTGAGATTTAAGACTGGAATCTTGGTGAAATTTCTGGTGTAAAGAGAGATTCATTAACCTAAGAACAGCATCGGAAGTCGCAGGAGATCGGAATACCAAAAAATCAAGTGTAGAGAAAAAGGAGAGGGTATAGAACAAAGCCTTGAGATGCACGAATTGACAGCAGCATAGTAAGGTTACTTGATGTCCACAGATTCTGGAGATTCTCCCTGATTTTCTAGGCCTGTCTTGACTGTACACTACCAAGATTACACTGTCCCCAAATACACAAAAACAAAACCAAATGTACAAAACAAATAGTGCATGTTTTTTTTTCTCTGTGGTAGCAGGATGAAATAATGTTGGAATCAAATTTCTCAGCGCATCATGCAGCCACGGATAAATGAAATTAACAGACTAGTAAGAGAGGATGATGACTGTACTAGAAAGACACAAACCTTGCTCCACAGGAGTAGAAGCAAACTGGCAGTGAAAGAAACTGTCAGCATAGCAGTGGAGGAATAACTATCGGAGGATGTAGTACAAGTATGATGAAGAGGGAAAAAGGAAAATAAGCTAGAACAGTCCCACAATCCAGCAAAGTACAGTGGGGTAATTTTATAAGGAGGTGCTTATTTTTAGATGCTCATGTAAAACTGTCTTTTAGCCATTTGCGCGCATTTCTAGTCACATATGCTTGTTAATGTCTCTTATAAAAACCAGCAAAAAGTATGCGTCGTGTTTGCATACTTTCTCTGTGCACTTGGGCAGAGTAAGGAAGTACTCGCATTGATTATAGAATATATTAATTTGCATGTGTACCTGCAAAAAGTAGGCTTGGGCATTTACACTAGCTATAGGGCAAATGTAAGTGAATGTGCCTTAATTTAAGGCACGTTCCTTATCCTTGTGCAAGCATTTTATAGAATAGGTGTAAGACACATGAAAACACATTAACAGGGTGTGACTAGATAAGATTACCCTCAGTATGTCAAGCCCATGAGGAAGGATGGAGAACTTGGGATTTTATCCCTACTCAAGACATTATTTCTTTTTAAAAATTCAATTAATGATTAAACCATGCTGCATATTTAATTTGGCTATATGGCTTTTTAACTATGGCATCCTCTCTGCTAGACTTTTAGAAGCAAATCAGTGTGGGCATGCTGGTAATCAATCTTCCCTTTTCCTTTGGAGGTGAATCTGCTTGCCAAACATTGAAGACTTAATGCAGTTAATCAGCACATTCTACAATTTAAGTATTTATGAGTTGGGAATTTGTTTCTGTTTGACTTTTGAATGTGTACAATATGAAACAGCAGGACTATGTGCAAAAATGAGCTGTATTCTGTCCAGTAGCCTCTACAGATTAAAGGGAGAGGGAGTAGTTACTAAAATGCATTACAATAACACATGTTATTTGGCCCTTAATGAACATTAAAGGGCAATAATGTGTAGTATTTTTACTGTAATGCACAATTTCTCAATGCACTGTGCGTGGAATACTAATGAGATGCAAAGCATGCAAAACACCTCATTAGTATTCAAACTGAACACCGCAGCTTGCAGTAATTACCACAAGCCACATTATTTATGGAAAAATAATGCCAGCTCAAAGCTCTAGTTCTTAGCACATGGCATACGTATCCTACTTCTCACCCTCCCTCCTCCTCATCACTGGAGTAGAGATATGCATCATGAGCTGATGTAGGACCCCTATTATGGCATGTATCTTGCAAACCTTCCCAGGTGTACCTCCAACGGCTCTAGTTACCTGGTAACTGCAGAAAAGCAGAGACATAATGCACAGTGGGACCTTTGGGTCCTTCAAGGTCCTGGGAACCTTAAGGACTCACCTGGTCCATTGTGGAGGCAGACTGGACAGGCTGGGAATCCATTGGCTGCAGTGAATCTCCGGCCTGCCCATCTGCCTCATCTCGACCCTCTCCCATTCCATTCCCATTCTCTCTCCTCTCTGATCTCTCCCTTTCTGATCTCTCCCTCTCTGACCTTCCCTTCTCTCACTCCCACTTACTCCCCATCTTCTCCACATCTATCACCATCCTCTTGACCAACAGCATTTTTTCCACTTAATTGTTTCTCTACAGAGTGCATCATCTTCCAGGGCTGGGACCACTATGCTTATATGGCCTGTTAGCTTTTGCTGCATATCCATTGGTGTCTGTAAGTGGTAATAGGATGTGTTCATGGGCAATCTCCTGACCCAATCGCCCCTACAGCCTCAAGGTGTGGGACAAGGTGCTCGTGCTCAGAGAGGAGAGAGATCAGAATGCCAAGGGTGATGAATATGCTGATCTCCAAATAGAGGGCAAGGATGATGTTGAATGGTTGATATTGATTGTAGGATAAGGCGGTATAGAAATACTGTTAAATAAATAAATAAATAAATCTTCCACCTCCATCTCCTTTCAACAATGTCAGGTATCTGGGGAGGGTGCAGAAGCAGTTGTGGACCAAGACATCCCTAGTTAGTGAACTAATTAGCTTCTGTACATGGTGAACATCTACTGCAGCAGAACATACAGCTCCAAGCACAGTGAGCAGAGAAACCTGAGCTGATGAGAAGATGGCTGACCCTTTAGGAGAACCATATCTACCTAGAAGGCAGAGAACTGCATGCAATAGAGACCCTCACTAAAGAAATCATAGGGTTGTGCTAAGACTTATGCCACTTCAGGAAACACCATGTCATGTCCTCTTGTACCTCTGAAAACTGTCACAGTGAATTGGCACCCCAATGTTCCAGTCTACAAATGTGCCATAGAGGAAGGCACTTCCACTGTCAGCCCTCCAAACTACCTGCTCAAGCATATCAATGCAGCTGCCTGTCCAGCTAACACCACTCTCTTTCTACATTTCGGGTCCTGTGCACCATGAAAGAGAGGAAACCTTTTTGATTTCCCCCCCCCCCCCTTTCCAGGAACAATGTTTTGGTGGGCTGGATGATAACTCCAAGAAAATATTGGAGATCAATGAGGCATAAACCAACACACCATTACACTAACATTGTCAGAGGCTGAAGGGAAGGGGGCAGGGGAGGGGATATAGGAAGAACTGGCACTCTCTTAGTGGGGGGAGGGGGAGGAAGACGTCTGGTGCTCTTGAGGGATAGGAAAGTGCAGATGGCTGTTGTGTGGGGTTGGATTTGGGAGTTGTGAGTGATGGTTGCTGGGGAGAGGTGGTTGATGGTTCTGTGACTGGGTTGATTATGGGGGATTAGGGGTTGGTTGTATGGACAAGGAGGAAGGAGAGGGCGGTAGTGGATAGGGCACTCCCTTCCTTATCTTCTTCTAGGTCTATGTCTGCTGTTTCCTGTTCTTCAGGCAGCGGTTGTCAGCACCTCAGTGCCAGATTGAGAAGCATGCAACAGACCATGAATCCAGGAGATAAATTCATGGCTGCATGGATTTATTTATTTATTTATTTATTTACATTCTCTTATATACCGCACTATTCTGCATCAGTGCGGTTTACATTGAACAAACTGAAATTACATTGAACAGGGCATTATAACTTGGAGATAATTATTTTACAGGGAACATGGGCTATGGAGGGTTAAGTGGCTTGCCCAAGACCACAAGGAGCACCTGTGGGACTAGAAACCCCAGTCCTTCCGGCTCAAGGTTGCTGTCCTCTAGTGGGATCGATGGTGTCATCAAGAGCATTTTGGCTTCCTGGACCATGGGATGCTGTTCTAAAGGTTGCAGAGCAGAGCTGGCATTCATCTATCCAAGAAGGGTTGACATGTCTTCAGCAGCAGACTAGCTAGCCTATTGAAGAGGGCTTTATACTAGATTCATTGGAGATGGGTGAAGAAAGCCCCTAGGAAAGTGAAACGTTAAATACCTTTGTGAAAATGGGTAAAATGGGCAACATATGGAAAGCAGTGTGAATAAATGCCGTAGCATGGGAAATAAGATCCCAGATGCTGAGGTTTTAATGGGAGAGGCTGACATGGATTTAGTGGTGGTAGCAGAGACATGATTCATGGACAACCATGACTTGGATGTAACTATACCAGGCTATACTTTATTCAGAAAGGACAGGTTAGGAAGAAGGGGAGGAGGAGTGGCACTATATGTAAAAAAATAATATTAAAGCTATGGAAATACAGAGCTTAAAAGGAAGAGAGGGAGGCACTGTGGGTCAACTTAGAAAGAGGGAAAGAGAAATCTATTTGCATTGGTGTGATACAGTCCTCCTTCACAGAGAGAAGAGGTGGATGGAGATTTTATAGAAGACATACTAAGCATTGCCAGTAAAAGGGAAGTGCTACTGATCGGAGATTTCAATATGCCAGATGTTGATTGGCACATCCCTCCTGCAGTATCATCTAGAAGTAAGGAGATCCTGGATTCTTTACAGGGAGAAATATTCAGGCAACTGGCAACAGAACCCACACGTGAAGGAGCCATACTGGACTTGGTGCTTACCAATGGTGAAAGTATTTTTGATGATGTAATGGGACATCATCTCACATCCAGTGATCACCAGATGTGTCATTCAGTATTAAGACTATGGCTGACAAAATCCATTCAAAAGTGAAGGCCTTAGACTATAGGAAAACTAACTTTGCCAAGATTGGCCAGTACCTCAAGGAGTCGTTAGCAGGATGGGAATAGCTGGGGGATGTAGAAAAACAATGGACAAAAATGAAAGGGGATATTTTAAGGGCAACCAACCTTTTTGTTAAATTGGTAAATAAAGGTATAAGGAAAAGGCGACCACTATGATTTTAGAAAGAAGTAACTGAAAAGGTGAAGAATAAGAGGGAGGCCTTCATGAAATGCAAGAGATCACAGAGAGAGGAAGACAGGCATCTGTATTTGGAAAAACTTACAGAAGCTAGTAAAGTAGTCAGGAAAGCAAAGACTCAAAAAGAGAAGGAAATAGCCAATGCAATAAAATGGGGGGATAAGACATTTTTCAGATATGCTAGTGAGAAGAAAAAGGGCAAAAGTGGTATTGTCAGACTCAAGAGTGAAGGGGAGAATATGTAGAAGCTGATGAGGATAAAGCAGAATTGCTTAACAAATATTTCTGTTCTGTGTTCACAGATGAAGAACCAGGAGCAGGACCTCAGAAAACGCCCACAAACAGGAACAGAAGTGAGGGGCATCTTGAAGTTTTCAGAAGACTGTGTTCATGAGGAACTAGCTAAACTTAAAGTAGACAAAGTGATGGGACCAGATTGGATACACCTGAGAATACTGAGGGAATTTGGGGATGTTCTAGCAGCTTCACTGACCAACCTTTTCAATGCCTCTTTGGAGTCAGGGATGGTGCCAAAGGACTGGAGAGAGGCAAATATGGTCCCTTTACACAAAAGCAGAAGTAAGGATGTGGTTGAGACCTCTGTGGTGAGTAAATTAATGGGAACGCTGCTGAAAGAGAAAACTGTGAGGTTTCTGGAGTCCAACGGATTACCAGATCCGAGGCAGCATGGATTTACCAGAGGCAGGTCTTGTCAGACAAATCTGATTGATTTATTTGACTGGGTGATTAGGGAGATGGACCGAGGGAGAACTCTAGATGTGGTGTATTTTGAATTCAGTAAAGCCATACAGGTGACTTATAAACAAACTGAGCAACCTAGGGATGGACCCTAAAGTTAGTGCTTGGGATAGAAATTGGTTAAGTGGGAGGCGGCAAAGGGTACAGATAAATGGAGCTCACTCTATGGAGAAGGAGGTTACCAGTGGTATGCCCCAGGGATCTGTCCTTGGTCCGATTCTTAGCTGTCAGGTAAGGTTTGCCTCTTTGCAGATGATACCAAAATTTGTAATAGAGAAGACACCCAGGAAGGTGTAGATAACATGAGGAGGGATCTAGCTAAGCTTAAAGAATGGTCTGGGCAGCTGAAATTTAATGTTAAAAATTCAAGGTCATGCATTTGGGCTGCAGCAATCCAAGGGAGCAATATGGTAAAGGGGGTTAAGTACTTCTGTCCACAAAAGAAGAGCGAGACGTAGGTGTGATTTTCTCTGATGATCTTAAAGTAGCTAAACAGGTAGAAAAGGCAACGGCGAAAGCTAGAAGGATGTTTGGGTGCATAGTTAGAGGAATGGCCAGCAGAAGAAAGGAGGTGATAGTGCTTCTATATTACTACTACTACTACTACTATATGTCGTTGGTGTGACTTCATTTGGAGTATTGTGTGCAATTCTGGACCGCACCTTCAAAAGGATATAAACAGGTTGGAGTCAGTGCAGAGGGTTGCTACAAAAATGGTTAGTAGTTTTCGTTATGAAGCATATGCGGACAGACTTAAGGAGCTTAATATGTATACTTTAGAAGAAAGGCGGGATAGAGGTGATATGATTGTGATATTTAAATTCCTCCATGGCATAAAAGCACAGGAGGAGAGCCTCTTTCAATTGAAAACAAGCTCTGCTACGAGGGGACATAGGATGAGGGTGAAAGGCACAGACTCAGGAGTAATATGCGGAAATATTTTTTTACGGAAAGAGTGGTGGATCTGTGGAATAGTCTCCCAGTGGAGGTAGTAGAGATGAGGACAGTATCTGAATTTAAAAAAGCATGGGAGAAATACTGAGGATCTTTAAATTAAAAAAGGGGACTGTTGTAGTTTTTGATATGGAAGGGCAGACTAGATAGGCCATGTGGTCTTTTTCTGCCATCATGTCTCTATGTTTCTATGAATATTTGATATACGCTGGCTGAACTGTATAGCATTTCATCCCTGGATCAGTCAAGGCACAGGAAGTGTCTCTTGAGCTGATTAAATGTCATCACCACCCCATTTCTACACTCCAAAATCCTTCCTTCAACTTCTTTCACTCTTTTCTAATATCACCATGGAGGAAACTGTTCATCTTCTCTCGTCCTCCAAACTTACTAGTGTCTCTGTCTTTCTCTGCACACATCCAACAAAACCTGTTGTTTCTTTCTCTTTAACATCAGTAAAATGTGTCCCTTCCTTTCTGAACATATTATTAAGCCCCTAATCCACTCTCTAGTCACCTCCTGTCTAGACTATTACAACCTGCCATTTTCCAGTCTCCCTCAGAGTTATCCCTCTCCCCTTCAATCTGTTCAAAACTCAACTCTGCAGCTAATCTTCCATCAGTTTCACTATGCTCACATAACCCCTCTTCTCAAGTCACTTCACTGGTTCCCTATCCATTTCTGAATTCAATTCAAACTTTTCCTACTGAGTTGTAAGTGTATTCATTCTGCAGCTCCTCACTACCTTTCCTCTTATCACTCTCTACACCCCTCCTCAGAAACTTCGTTCCTCATGCAGATCCCTTTTATCTGTGCCCTTCTCTGCCATTGCCAACTCCAGACTTCATTCATTCTGCCTTGCTCCTCTATATGCACAGAACAAACTGCCCGGGTCAGTATGCCAGGTTCCTTTTCTGGCCCTATTCAAACCCAGGCTAAAAATCTACCTCTTCAAGGCTGCATTTGGATGCTGATCCTCTTATTCTCCTGCTTATCACCTATTTGTATTTTGCCATTCCCTTGACTTACCCAAATCCCTAGTTGTTGTGTGATTTGTCTTGATTAGACTGTAGGCTTTGATGAGCAGGGACTGTCTCTTAAATGTTTATGCACAATGCTGTGTATGTTTTGTATAGCTACACTAATTTATAAGTAGTAGTAGTAGTAACATGTGTGTGCCTGTGTGCCTGTTGTACCACTTCTTTGTATCTACAGTATATGCACTGCCATGATAGGGTTCAGGAACCACCTCCTCATAGGGTTACTTCACTCACATGCGTGCATGTAGAGAGAGTAGACAAATACTACAAAGGGTTTTTCATGTGCTGGATGGGCACTGAAACCATAGGGTTTGTTTTACGGGTGCTGCAACTACCATGACTCATTGAGAGCTCCTAACATGTGCATGTCCAGCTGGTAGAGTGAGCTGGTACAGGGCTTACCTAGCAGCCATCTACCAATGATTTGTCCACTCTCAAACCTCTCATAGATGGACGAGTGGGTCAGGATGTTAGAGTTGTGGCAGGAACTTGAAAATCTTGGGTAAGACATTGATTACCTTCTCTGTACATCGCAGAACACCTACATGTTCAGTGAGTGGGGGTCCGATGGCAAATATGTGATGACCCACAGTACAGATGGAAATCTGACTACTTCATGGAATTGGATTATGGTTTGATGACTGCTGCATAGTCTGAGGAAAGACTATATATTCTGCAATGTGGGTTATAAAGGCCCTAGGCAACTGTAAGATGCATAGTGACAGCAGCTGACTGGAAACTGACAGTGACTAGAAAGGCAAAGGCCATGGTGACCTTGAGGTGGATGGGCATGGACTGGCCTTTGTGTGTGGTGGAGTAGAGGACTGTCTCCAGCTCCTGGCATAGGTGGTGCATTGATGGCTTTTCAAGCAGAACTTGTATGATACTGCTCATACATGAGGCCCAGAAATTAGGTCCTGGACCTGTAGACCCTATGATATGGGTGTCTCCTGATGTCTCTCCTCTTTTCTGTGCAGACCTAATGCAGCTTGGCCAGCCTTAACCGGGGAATGCTGAGGCCTACACAGGCTGCAGGGAACCGTGCAGAAACACAGTGCCTATAGGGAACACTGGAGTATACGCAGACAGGCAAACATAAGGAAACATACAGGAACACAGTGACGACAGGGAACACCAAGGCACACATAGACAGCAGGGAACTACATGAGAATACAGTAGCTATAGGGAACACTGAGCCTAGTGGTTGGGGCAAGGCACTTCAGGCCGGAAGGTCGGGGGTTCAAATCCCACTAGAGGACAGCAACCTTGGGCCGGAAGGACTGGGGTTTCTAGTCCCACAGATGCTCCTTGTGGTCTTGGGCAAGCCACTTAACCCTCCATTGCCCATGTTCCCTGTAAGTATTAGTGTATGTGTCTCATATCCCCGCGTGTTAAATGTATCCCCCAATTGTGTTGTGACCGCTTTGATTGAAGGATAAGGCAGTATACAAAACTGTCTAAATAAATAAATAAAATAAATAAATAAATAAATATACAGATAAGCAGCAAGGAATGACACAGAAACAGTGGCTACAGGGAATACTGAGCAACACATAAGCAATAGGCACCAATCAACTGGGCAACAGGAAGAGTAACACACCAAGGACCAGGGAGTGAGACATCAAGAATTTGGAAATGGCACAGTTGTGGTGGAGGAGATTAGGGAGTGGGAATATACAGGGTTTGAAAGGAGGAGGAGGATAGATTTGAGAAAGGTACAGGCAAACTCTAGGGAATGCAGAGGAACAAAGGGTGGCTCAAACAACATTTATGAGGACACAGATGACAGTCACTACAAAATCTCAGAAGCCAAGCTCCTCCAGTCACCAATGCCACAAGCAGTCACAGCAAGTATAGATTGACAGATGAAAAAAAATCCACCCTGTACATTGCCTGCCAATGTGAAACACATCATAGATGTGCAGACACTGGTGTCGCCAAGACCAGCCATGAAACCTTCCTAGAATGCTTCTCATGGAGATATGCAAAGATCAACAGGCCTGGCGTGGAAACATGAATCTAGCAGTATTTATGAAATCACATTTTAGATGCGAGTATGGCTTCCACATTCTTCTTATGCAGCATCCATTTTTAAAATTAATGTGAACCCCTGTTATATGCCTTGAATGGTGGTAAAGAAAGAGTTGACTGAAACAAGCTGCATGGCTAATCTTCTGCTGGTGTCGCTATGCTCATGTCATCTCTCTTCTCAAGTCACTTCATTGGCTCCCTATCTGTTTCCATATCCAGTTCAAAACTTCTGCTACTGACCTATAAGTGCCTTCATTCAGCTGTTCCTCACTACCTTTCCTCTCTTATCTTTCCCTATACCCCTCCTGGGGAACTCCCCTCTTCTGGCAGATCCCTTATATTTGTGTCCTTCTCTTCCACTGCCAATTCCAGTCTTCAATCTTTCTACCTTATTGCTCCTTATGCCTGGAACAAACTACCCGATTTGATAAACCAGACTTCATCTATGGCCCTGTCCAAATCCAGATTACCCCTAGATATATCCTAATCCACAATTGTGTTGTCTATCTTGACTAGATTGTAAGCTCTTATGAGCAGGGACGGTCTCCTACATGTCTCTATATATTGCTGCATACCTCTTATAGTGCTATAATACTGCTATGTAGTGCTATTAGTAGTAATAGTAGTTAAAGACCTATTTGTGTCAGGGAAAAACTATAACATGTAAATAGTTGTTCACTGTTCACTGTAATTAATTGTATAATATAATTTTGTTTTTCATGTTTTATTCTGTACCCTGTTATTCGTTCCTTGTAAACAGTTGAAATATACTGCCTTTTATTGTTCTATGTAAACCGTTTTGATTTGTAGAAAGACGGTATATAAAACATGTTAAATAAATAAATAAATAAACTCCCAAATGTTGACAATTTTTGTCATATGCTTTACAGTAAGTTCATTCTCTATATGAAATGGGGAATGCATGTGTAAATTTTTGACCCACCCAGGCCATGCCTTAACTATGCTCCTAACACAGCCCCTTCCAACATTAAATCTAGCCCTTTATAAAATCAACATTTACACATGGATGACTTTCATGTAGAAATGCCAGATTTTCTATGTGGAAACCGCAAATAAGACTTCTAAAATAACCCCCTAACTCACATAAAGTTGATTTCCACACATGGAAGCATTTTGTGCGAGTTAAAAATATTTTAAACTTAAAACCATGGGAAACAAATAGAAAGAAATGGCTGAAAATTTGGCAAAAGCTTGAAAATGCACAGAAAATATTTTTCATGCATATTTCTACAAGATG
Organism: Ichthyophis bannanicus; assembly: GCA_033557465.1. Classification (NCBI taxonomy): domain Eukaryota; kingdom Metazoa; phylum Chordata; class Amphibia; order Gymnophiona; family Ichthyophiidae; genus Ichthyophis; species Ichthyophis bannanicus. Next base: position 233,420,024 of record CM066034.1, on the reverse strand, counting down.
TACATTTTTTGTAAAATCAGCATTTAAAGCCTTTTTCACATGTCTTGTTTTTTCAAAATTTCACATTATTGAACTTCTTTGCATGAATTTACATTGCAAAAGTTTAGTGAAATGATTTATATAAACCTTTGTGTGAAGTGTACTCCATCCAAATGTTTATTACTGCAAAGTGGGCCTCATATGAATAATAATAATAAAAAAGCACCAAAATTTGGGACTTTGTGCATGGTTGTGGCCTTTTTGACGTTTCTTCACATGAAGCACATTTTTGCAAAGTGACTTTCCAATTTCCTATATCAACCTCTTATAAATTAAAATAGAGATGATACTAGCATACTCAAACCTTCAAACATCACAGTAATGCATTACTTATTCAGACCAAGCTTGATATACCATGTTAATAGATGTTTTCACGAATTCTTCAGCATATATTTATTTGCCACCATCAATTTAAATATTTAGAACAAATAGAAATGCTCTTGTACTTGATACTTGCGTAATACCCCATTAGCACTGCATTAATCACAAGCACTTTGCTAAGGCAGCATATTGAATTGTTAATACTAAAGCATCTGTTTATTATTGTCAAACTGATTCGGTGATCTCATATTTAAACTACCAAGTCAATATTTAAACGCCATAGTTGGTGTTTAAAGATCATTGGAAAGTGAGTGGTGCTGAATATCCAGGTAGGGCTCAACCACCACAGCTAGATGGACAGTGGCAATATTCAGTCCATATCCAGATAACTATTTAGATAATGTTGTGCTTTTTGCTGTCCTAAATTTACCTGGATAACAAACTAAGTATCATTGCTATCCAGATAATTTGCTGTTCCACCATGGCACTACCTGGATAGTGCAGACAGTCTGTAAGGATATTCAACGGCACAATGCATATGATGTTAAATGCTATGGCAACCCTGTGAATAATTGTCCTAAACCATGTTCAATCTTCAATCAGGTGGCCCAATTGTTGATAGAGTAGCATCCATAGTTACATCAACCTTTAACCTTGCCAAGAATAATATTTTTCTCTAGTGATCTTTCTCTTTCCATGATGTATATAAAGTATGGAAGTCAAAATCTTTTCATCTGAGTTTTAAAGGAAAGATTAGATTTGAGGTTCTCTACTGTAGTACCAATTGATTTGTTCTTCAGGCAGTCCATGGTATACAAATAGTCATTTCCTGCTCCATAATTTGAAGGCATCTATTTTCTTCCAGTCTGTCTTCTTCATTATCCAACTTTTGCATCCATAATGATGTTATTGAAAATATCAATCTACAGAGAGCAGCTGCCAACACCAATATCTGTAGAGCACCTGCTGCTGTAGCGAAATTGGGCTTTGAATATTAGGCTGCATGTTTGTTCCTGGAAAAACAAAACATCGTGAATCTCTGATCTATTACAGAAATCTGATTTGAGGGTATTGGGGTTGACTGAAACCTGGTTAACAGCAGGCTATATTGATGCTGGTTCCTACTACCATCAGCATATAACGAATGCTGAGAAATAAATAAATAAATGTGTAAACAAGCTTACCTTGCCAGGGTTGAAGTTATTCTTCTCCAGGTGGAAGGGCTATGAGTAGTAGGATCCTTTACTTGGTGCATCCTCCTTTGGGTTTGCATTTCCACTCATCATTTCAAATTTCTCAGAGACCCTATTATTTCATTTTGGGCAATGGGCTACTTGTGCTACAGACTGCTGTTTTTTGTTGAATGGCTTTTAGCATTGGATTGTAATTTGGCTAATGTTGTGGTCATGGAGGCTTTTAAGTAAGGATGTGGTTGAAAACTACAGGCCGGTTAGCTTAACTTCGGCAGTTTGTAAATTATTGGAAACGCTGCTGAAAGAGAAAAGAGTGAGGTTTCTGGAGTCTAGCAGAGTACAGGATTTGAGGCAGCATGGATTCACCAGAGGCAGGTCTTGTCAGACAAATCTGATTGATTTCTTTGACTGGGTGACCAGGGAGTTGGACTGAGGGAGAGCACTAGATGTGGTGTATTTAGATTTCAGTAAAGCCTTTGACACTGTTCCTCACAGGCAACTTATAAACAACGGATTACCAGATCCGAGGCAGCATGGATTTACCAGAGGCAGGTCTTGTCAGACAAATCTGATTGATTTCTTTGACTGGGTGATTAGGGAGATGGACGGAGGGAGAACCCTAGATGTGGTGTATTTAGATTTCAGTAAAGCCTTTGACCCTGTTCCACACAGGTGACTTATAAACAAACTGAGAATCCTAGGGATGGACCCTAAAGTTAGTGCTTGGGTTAGGAATTGGTTGAGTGGGAGTCGGCAAAGGGTACAGGTAAATGGAGCTCACTCTGAGGAGAAGGAAGTTACCAGTGGTGTGTCCCCAGGAATCTGTCCTTGGCCCGATTCTTTTTAACATCTTTGTTAGTGACATAGCGTAAGGGCTGTCAGGTAAGGTTTGCCTCTTTGCAGATGATACCAAAATCTGCATTAGACACCTAGGAAGGTGTAGATAACTTGAGGAGGGATCTAGCTAAGCATGAAGAATGGTCTAGAATTTGGCAGTTGGGATTTAATGTTAAAAATGCAAGGTCATGCATTTGGGCTGCAGCAATCCAAGGGAGCAATATAATATAGGGGGTGAAGTACTTTTGTCCACTAAAGAAGAGCGGGACCTAGGCGTGATTGTGTCTGATGATCTTAAAATAGCTAAAAAGGTAGAAAAGGTGACAGCAAAAGCTAGAAGGATGCTTGGGTGCATAGGGAGAGGAATTGCCAGCAGAAAAAAAGGAGGTATTATTGCCTCTGTATAAGTCTTTGGTGTGACCTCATTTGGAATACTGTGTGCAATTCTGGAGACTGCACCTTCAAAAGGAAATAAACAGGTTAGAGTCAGTGCAGAGGGTGGCTACTAAAATGGTTAGTGGTCTTAGTTATAAAGCATATGATGACAGACTTAAAGATCTTAATTTGTATATTTTAGAGGAAAGGCGGGATAGAGGAGATATGATAGAGATATTTAAATATTTCTGTGGCATAAATGCACAGTGGGGAGAGCCTCTTTCGATTGAAAGCAAGCTCTGCTATGAGGGGATATAGGATGAGGGTGAAAGGGGATAGACTCATGAGTAATATGCAGACATATTTATTTACGAAAAGAGTGGTAGATGTGTGGAATAGTCTCGAAGTGGAGGTGGTAGAGATGAGGACAGTATCTGAATTCAAAAAAGCATGGGACAAACACAGAGGATCTCTAAAGGAAATGAGGGGACTGTTGTAGTTGTTGATATGGAAGGACAGACTAGATAGAACATCAATTTTCTATGTTACTATAAATTCAATTGGAAAATATTCTCAGACATGTAAGAGAAGGTAGTCAAAGACATACTATCCGTGTCCAGCGACAAAGGCTCAAAAACATTCATAGGGCCAATAGACACTCCACCAAGCAAAGAAGAGACCTTCCTCTCTTTTATGTAAAGGGACCACATCTGCCTCTCTCCAGTCCTCAGGCACCACTCTTGATTCCAAAGAGGCAAAGTCAGTCAGGAGAGCCGTTAGAACATCCCCAGGTTCCTTCAGTATTCTCAGATGTATTTCATCCAGTCCAATCATTTTGTCTATTTTTAGTTTAGCTAGTTCACATGAACACAGTCGTCTGAAAATCATTTGAGATCCCCATCACTTCTGTTCCTATTTGCGGATGCTTTCTGAGGTCCTGCTCCTGGCCCTTCATTTGTGAACACAAAACAGAAATAGTTGTTAAGCAATTCCATTTTATCCTCATCAGCTTCCACATATTCCCCCCCTTAACCTTTGAATCTGAAAATACCACTTTTGCCCTTCCTCCTCTCACTAGCATATCTGAAAAATATCTTATCCCATTTTATTGCATTGGATATGTCATCTTATAGTATCTTTGTTTCCGACTATTTTGCTAGCTTCTCTAAATTTTTCCAAATATAGATGTCTGTCTTCCTCTCTAAGTGATCTCTTGTATTTCATGAAGGCCTCCCTCTTTTTCTTCACCTTTTCAGCTACTTCTTTTGAGAACCATAGCGGCTTCCTTTTACCTTTATTTACCATTCTAACAAAAAGATTCGCTGCCCTTAAAATATACTCTTGAGTTTTGCCCACTGTTTTTCTACATCCCCCAGCTGTTCCCATCCTGCTAGCGACTCCTTGAGGTATTGTCCCATTTTGGCAAAGTTAATTTTCCTAAAATGTAAGACTCACTTTTGAATGGATTTTATGAGCCCTCGTACTAATACTGAATCACACCATCTGGTAATCACTGGATGTGAGATGATCTTCCACTATAACATCAGAAACACTTTCACCATTGGTAAGCACAAAGTCCAGTATGGTCCCTTCACGTGTGGGTTCTGTTACTAGTTGCCTGAATAGTTCTTCCTGTAGAGAATCCAGGATCTCCTTACTTTTAGATGACACCACAGCAGGGATGTGCCAATCAACATCCGGCATATAGAAATCACCTATCAATAGCATTTCCCTTTTCCTGGCAATGCTGTGTATGTCTTCTATTAAATCTCTGTCCACTACTTTTCCCTGTGAGGGGGGTCTGTATATCACACCAATGCAAATTAATTTCTCTTTCCCTCTTTCTAGTTTAACCCACAGTGCCTCCTCTCTCCCTTTTAAGCTCTGTAATTCTATAGCTTTAATATTATTTTTACATATAGTGCTACTCCTCCCCTTCTTCCTCCCCTGTCCTTCCTGAATATATAATCTGGTATAATTACATCCCAGTCATGGCTGTCCATGAATCATGTTTCTCTAACCACCACTAAATCCAAGTCAGCCTGTTCCATTAAAGCCTCAACATCTGGGATCTTATTTCCTATGCTACGGGCATTTATATACACCATTTTCCAGATGTTGCCCCTTTTATCCATTTCTTCTATAGAGGTATTTAATGTTTCACTTACCTGGGAGTTTTCTTCACCCATCTCCATTTAATCTAGTTTAAAGCCCTTCAGTAGGTTAGCCAGTCTTCTACTGAAGACATGTTGACCCATCTTGGACAGATGGGTGCCATCTTTGCTCTACAGCCCTTGGAACATCATTCCATCATCCAGGAAACCAAAATGTTCTCGATGACACCATCCACGTAGCCATGCATTCATCTTCAGGATGCGAGCTTCTTTGCCTCTGCCTTTACCCTCAACAGTGAGGATTGAAGAGAACACCACCTGTCTGCTTCACCCTCTGTCTCAGAGCCATGAAGTTACAATTGATATGCTTAGAGGGCTATCTGACAATATTGTTAGTGCCAACATGGATGTGCGACTTCGGGTAATAGTAAGCTTGATGAGTCTTGGCAAATCCTCCATAACATCTCGGATTTTGGCACCTGGCAGAAAGCACACGTCTCTGGACATCAAGTCTGGTTAGCAGATGGACACGTCAGTACCCCTCAGAAGAGAGTCACCAACCACCACTACTCTTCACTTCCTTGTGGTTACTGATTCTGCAACTTTGGGGTTCTTGAGCTCTTGTCCGTCCCTTTCCTGTGATGCTTTCACCTCCTCCACTTCCAGGACTGCATAATGGTTCTTCATTTCAAGGGTTGGAGGAATTGGATTGGTGAATCTGCAGGCCCTAGTGACTTGTGTCCGGCTTTTGCCATTCTGCAGGCTCCCATCTTCACCTCTGCTGGAGAGCTTGAATGTTTCAAGAAGCATCTCATCAATATACTTCTCACTGTCTTGAGTACTCCTCCACTTGTTTTCTGAGAGCTTCAACATTTTTTATTTTATTTATTTATTTACATTCTCTTATATACCGTGCTATTCTGCATCAGTGCGGTTTACATTGAACAAACTGAAATTACATTGAACAGGGTATTATAACTTGGAGATAACTAATTTACAGGGAACATGGGCTATGGAGGGTTAAGTGGCTTACCCAAGACCATAAGGAACACCTGTGGGACTAGAAACCCCAGTCCTTCCAGCCCAAGGTTGCTGTTCTCTAGTGGGATTTGAACCCCCGACCTTCCGGCCTGAAGTACCTTGCCCCAACCACTAGGTTACTCCTCCACTCCACACTAGGCATCCTGCACATGGTCCTTCAACTGGCAAAGGGATCTCTGTCTGGACTGAGGCAGAGGCTGTAACTGGGACAATAGTTCTGGCAATACGATTCTTCCCTGCCATTTGTCAGTTGGTGGAGCTTAGGTACCTGTTGAAATAAAAGAGAGACCTACCAAATTCCAAAATTCATGTCTGTCCCTCAGTTGTCCTTTCAGATAAACAGCAGTTAACCTCTTTTAAGTGTGATCTAACAGTGCTGTTCTGAGTCCCCTGTGTGTTGTTAATTGGGGAGTTGCCCTATAAATGGTTTACTTCCTACTTGGAAGATCGAACACAACAAATCAAATGCGCCCAAAAGAAATCAATGCAGTTCCCTGTCACGCAGGGTATACCACAAGGTTCAGCCCTGTCATCAATGCACTTTAATATTTCTTCCAACTTATATGCAACATCATCAAACGCCACAAACTTCACTATCACCTCTATGCTGACAACATCATGGTGTATGCTCCAATCAACCTACTAGCTCTTGACACTACAACAATAACCAGATGCCTTGAAGACATGAATGCCTGGTTCACAGCCAATAACCTGACAGTCAACTACAATAAAACTGAGGCAATGTTTGTAATCAGGAATCCCACCTTCATTCCACCACAGACTATCAGCATTCTTGACAAACTAATAGCAGTCAAAGATGAAGTTAAATACCTGGGCATCACAATGGACAGATCTCTGAACCTGAAATCCCACATCACCAAAACCGCAAACAAGGCCTATCAACATTTAAGGACCATCAGAAAGCTCAAGCCAATACTCCACCAGGACCAATTCTGCACAGTGTGCCAAGCACTCATCACACCACTACTTGACTACGGAAACTTACTATATCAAGGCTTCCCTCAGCAGACATTACACCCACTCCAAATGGTGCAAAACACTACAGCACGCATCATTACGGACACTCCAAGAACTGAGCACATCACCCCCATCCTACAGAAACTGCACTGGGTCCCAATGATGGCCAGAGCAAAATTCAAAACAATCCTGATCATCTTTAAAATCATCCACCATCTCTCAGTGGATGCACTCCAAGATATCATAACAAAGGATATCAGCAATAGACCAAGAAGGACCAATAATGACAACATGATCAGCACACCTGCAGGATATCACAAGATTAAACAAACAACCTCAAGAAGAGCTCCTTCACTAATGGCGTCCACACTTTGGAATTTCCTCCCAACGGGCTTGAGGGCCTTGAATGACATCATAGATTTCTGCAAGGCCCTTAACACCCTGCTCTTTACAGAAACCTATGAGCAGACAGACAACAGTCTCCACCCGAACAGTAATGCAACTACCTCCACTAACTCGATACTCACTTATCCTAACTAGACATACGAGTTCATTGTAGAATGTTGTCTGTCAAGTATCCTTATGTTAAATGTAACCCTCCAATTGTGATGACCACACATCACAGGCCCCTAGCTTGGAAATATTTTGTTGTTGTTGTTAAGTGCCGTCGAGTCGGAGTCGACTCATGTCGACCCTCTGGATAGCTATCCTAAATTGTGTTTGGTCTTCAGTCAGGCGGCTCATTGTTGACAGACTGGTACCCGTAGCTGCTGTTATTGTATCGATACATCTCATTGCTGGCCTTCCTCTTTTGTGTTGACCTTCTATCTTGCCAAGCAAGATGTCTTTCTCTAATGATCTCTCTCTCCGCATGATGTGTCCAAAGTATGAAAGTCGAAGTCTTGTCATCTGAGCTTCTAAAGAAAGCTTAGGTTTGATCTCCTCTAGTACAGACTGGTTTGTTTTTCGGGCAGTCCATGGTATACACAGTATTAACCACCAGCACCATAATTCAAAGGCATCAATTTTCTTCCTGTCTATCTTTTTCACTGTCCAGCTTTCACATCCATATGATGTTATTGAAAATACCATGGCTTGAACAAGTCGAATCTTTGTATGGAGAGAGACATCTCTTCTCTTGAGAATCTTATCTAGGTCTTTCATAGCCATTCTGCCAAGAGCAATGCGTTTACTCATTGATAAAATATACAGGAGAAAGATTTTGTACAGAATGTAGAAATTAACAACATTGTGAAATCACAAACAATATTGGAGTGGAGGAGTGGCCTAGTGGTTGGGGCAAGGTACTTCAGGCCAGAAGGTCAGTGGTTCAAATCCCACTAGAGGACAGCAACCTTGGGCTGGAAGGACTGGGGTTTCTAGTCCCACAGGTGCTCCTTGTGGTCTTGGGCAAGCCACTTAACCCTCCATAGCCCATGTTCCCTGTAAAATAGTTATCTCCAAGTTATAATGCTCTGTTCAATGTAATTTCAGTTGTTCAATGTAAACTGCACTGATGCAGTATATAAGAGAATGTAAATAAATATTAGGTCTATACCAGAGTGATGTGTGGAAGGTTGGCCTTTTAGTTTTAAAGCTGGATTTATTATTTTGTGTTCTGAGGCTTTTGTTTCTTCCTTCCTGCTTTTTAAATGTTGTACAACTGGTTTGTTTAGTACCTGATGTGAGGTTTGTTAACTTAGTGGAGAGATTATATTATTGATTTTTGTCAGTGTTCTGTTCACTCTGGTATAGACCTATTATTGTTTGCGATTTCACAATGCATAGAATAACAAAACAAAAAAAATAGCTTTTGCAGTTGAAAACCAAAACCCCTTTAAGAGCTTTCAAACAGAGAGATTGTAGTTAAAGGCCACACAGATTACCTTGCTTGCACCTAGTCCCTGTGAGGAATTTGTACCTATTGCACCGTGGACATTGTGCAGTAGGGCATAGTGCTTTCTCTTTTATTTGCTTTAATTCCTCTTTGCACCTGTTGTTAAAAGGTTGTCTGTGTGCCCATGCCTAAAGAGAAAACTAGTGATTTTTTTGGATAGGAGTAACTTTCACTCAATTTTCTGCCTCACTTTTTTTGGCAAAGATTATCAAGCAAGAGGTTCATGTAGAGCAAGATGTTTTTGTTGTGTGCCATTCATCATTAACAGGGGGCACTCTCTGGTCTAGGTGCACTGGAAACTTGACTCTGAGCAATGCTGGCTGACTGGCCACCATATCCAACAACCATTCCAGTCTTAAAAGTTCCACAGCAGCTCTATTCACTGATTAGTTCCAAAACAACACTTAATCACTGTTGTGCCAATCTTTAATATAAGTCCTCGCTGCTGCATAACATGGGCCACAATACTGGGCCATGCTCCATATACCTCCTGATAGCAGTTCCCACTGGCACAGTCCATTTCTCCACTTTCATGTCAAACAGCACGCAATATTGTTCCAAGCACAAACCTCCCTTTACTACTGGCTGGTAACATGATGTCTGCCTTGAGTCCACACCACAGTTTCCAGGCAGCTTAAGTAAAATCCAGCTGTTATCCTGCTTCTGCACTGGGAGAGACTGCTCTCCCTCCCCCGTTCTCTAGGGGGTTTTTGTCTCACATAGCAGAAGACTAAGTTCACATACAACGTTTTAACCCTCATTCAGCAATCAACAAGGCAAGTTTAATAATCACTGGACTTTATCCCTAAAACAGTCTCTAAGTGCACATAAAGGAGCACTCCATATACTCATTACCTTGGGAAATACTCCAGTGAAGCTTGTCCAAGGTCCAGCTTCTCTCCACTCAGCCAGCTATTCTCCCCCACTCCTGGGTTTCTTTCCCTGCTAGCCCAGGGGAAATGAACTCTGTGTTCTCTGCTCTGGGAAACTCTCATACACAACTCCACCTTCTCCCAATTGTTCTTGCCTTAATTGAATCACCTGGGGCTCTATCTGTGGCAGGGACCTTCTTAGCCCCATCCCAAGGTATTCTGGGACATGTATTGTGCTTCTTGTACCTGACCCTGCCACACATTGCATCTTGAACACTGTGGCGCCGTGGCGCCCTCCTAGGCGGCTGCCTAGTGGGGGCGACCGGTCATCACACTTGATTCTATGCTTCAACGTAGTAGCTGAGGCCCTTCTAGTGTAGTTGTGGGCTTATTATAAAGCAGTCCGAGTGGATGAGGCTGACACAGGAAAATTTGTTATAAATTTTTTTTATTTTTCTTTGCAGCGTCAAAATTGGCAACAGGCCTTGATAAAGGTTCCCAAACAGCAAACAGAAAGAAGGATAATTTCTCCAACAAAAACTTTTCAAAAGAGACATTCAACTGCTCTAGCAAAGCAGTTTCTTCACTCTTTGCTTTTTAACTTAAATTCTTCTTCACTTAAGCAAAACACTTTAAACTCGGTTACATGCACAGTCCAGCAATCTTCTCAGCTTCTCCCAGCTGCTACAAACCAGCGTGTGATTATGTGCTGCCTCTTAGCTTAGAAACTAACAGCATTTTAACACAGCTCCAGCATTAGTAAAAATGGCTGCTTTTAAAGCATGAGGTTTTCCACCTTTTTATCTGCCCTTCTCAATGGCTTTACTTAGCACCAGCACTTCTTATATTTTCACACAGCCTTCAATAAAACTTCTAAGCATTGCTTGTACAAAAACCACATTCCATAGATTCATCAGAGGACACTGGATTATCTTGATAAGACCCAATTTCCATCTCCTCTGTGCTGTAAGGCTCAGGGCTTGGGACACGTTCTGGAACGTTTAGCTGCACTTTCTTTAAAAGTTTAAAAAGCTTTTCCCACTTGAGATTCCTTCTCCCATTTGGAACTGGGTCAGAACCTCTTGCCCTTCTTCCCCTTACTGAATCAATTTCAGGAAATGTTTGGTTTACCTGGCTTGCAGAAACCCTTCCTCTCCAAGGCTTTCTGAATTGTTTGGTTATGGGCTCAGAGCTTGAGCTGCTGTCTTCAGAGTCAGAAATGTAGTTCTGAATCTTTCCCCAGCTCCTTTCTTTCCTCTGGCCCTGCCACTTGCCTTGGCAGTTCAGGCTAGTCCCTTTAGAATCACCAGGACTCTCAGCCCTGCAGTGCTGTCTCCTCTCCTGGCTTCTCTGGACTCTCTGCCTCTCCTCGTGGCTTTCTTCCTGCTCTCTGTCCGTCTTCCTCTCACTTGCTGAGTGACGCAGTTTAAATGCTCTGTAGCCTGCTTCCTTCTCTGGCCCCACCCTCTCTCTCCCTGCAGCTGCTCTGGAGACTGGGTGTGGCTTCAGTCTAGCTCTGCAAGTGTGTGTTTTAGTTTCACTTTCTCTTTGGGACCTATGCTTAGGTGAGCCCATCCCCCATTTATGGAAAAAAACTTCTTTTTTTTCACTTTCACAGGGCTGTGCTGCACCCGCATCACCACAACACTTAGCAGCAAGATTTGTGGCTCAGAAATCCTATTAGTTCCTTTGACTGTTTCTTGGGAGCCTGGATGACTTATCTGTTACTATTTCTTGACATCTTGTCAGCCTTCAATTCTGTAATCCCTTTGATTTTGCTGGCCCGCATAGCTAAGATGGGATTGTAGGAGTAGTTGTGAAAAGGTTTGCCTCTTTCTTGATGGAGAAGGCCTTTATTGTGAGGGATACACCAAGGTTTGGCACTCTCCTCAATGTTATATAATGCTTCATTTTTAGAAGTTGCTGCATGAGTTATGACTGGAGTTTAGGTTTTATTTGGATGACATTCTGCTTATGGAATAATTTTGTGGGAATGGATGTTTACTTATTGAAATCAGTTTAGCATTTCTTCGTATTGCACAATGGATGATAGATAATGGTCTTTTAATACATTTTAAGAAGATGGAGGTGATGTTTGTGTTTAAGGTACTATCTAGGTATCTCCTGAATCTATCTCATTAATTACCCATATTATTCCAGTTAGATAGAATATGTTATCTAGGAGTCATTCTTGCCACCAAGATTTCCTTTGTGATCAGATAGTGGCAGTAGTGAATGCTTTACATGGAAATTCCAGTTCTACCTGGAACAATCAGATTTTTGTGCAGTGGTCTAGTTGCTGGCTTTGCCCCTTCTAGACTACTGTAACATGATTTACCGAGATCTTCTTTGGAATAGTTTTAGGCTTTGACAGCTAAGCCAAATGTGATTCAACCACAAATGTGGTTTGTGTGATTCAAGGCCTTAGGAAATTTGACCACAAACCACATCATGCCTGTTTTGATTGGTCTCCGTTAGCTGCCAGTTTCTTTTGGTCGAAAGGAAGACTATGATAAAATGAGGAAAATAGTTAAGAAAAAACTAAAAGGAGCAGTTGCAAAGGTTAAAGACTTACAGACCACGACACAGTAATAATGAACCAGCTAACACCAAAGGGATACAGCCTTCATCACTGCTCCCGGACACATGCCAAAGGCGGAGGCGTAGCCATCATTGCCAAAGACAACCTCCACCTGCGGATCCACGCCTCGGAAACCTCCAATGAAGCAGACATCCTCACCCTCACCAACAAACACCTCTCGATATGCCTGATCTACCGAGCACCCACCACAACCACCGACCTATCACAGATACTACACCTCATCTCCGAAAGCACCAACCCTTCGAAGGAACAAATTATCCTAGGAGACTTCAACCTCCCATCACTCCAGGAAAAACAAGCAGAAACCTTCCTCAATGCCATGACGGCAATGGACCTGACACAAATCATACAAGAACCAACACATGAAAAAGGAAACACACTTGACCTCATATTTCTAAACTCCCAAACCGCCTCCTCATACAGAAGACCAACAATCTCACCAGTACCGTGGTCAGACCACTACATCATCAACATATCCCACACCTATCAACTCAAAAATAACAGAGAAGACGAACACCACGCAAGGAGATTCAAAGCATTCAGCAAGGAAGACTTCCTAACGCAAACCCTGCCTAACCTACACACAAATTCCAACAACCTTGATGACCTGATCCACAACTGGAATACCACAATCTCCTCAGCAGCCAGCACAACTAGAAACAAAACCAATACCAGACCCATCTCCTCAAAAGCCCGATGGTTCACCCCCAGCCTCTGAAAACTGAAGACCAAACTTAGAAGAACCGAAAGGAAATGGCGAAAAACCAAAAGCGAAAAAGACAAAACAAAATACCTTTACGAACTCAATGCATACCACTCAGAAACTGACAACGCCAAAAAACCCTACCACACCAAAATCATCACAACAGCCATAATCAAACCTCGAGAGCTCTTCCAAATTGTCAAAAAACTAACAAGGACACCCAGTAACTCCGACCAGCTGCCAGATATCCCCCCTGACCTTCTAGCCCGACAATACAAACAGCTTCAGCAACCGCAAAGCTCACATCACTATGCTGAAACAACTAAGACAAATTCATGCCCCATCCTGAACAGAGACTGGAATACATTTGACACAACTTCAAAAGAAGAAATATCTTCCACCATCTCCTGCTTGAACACCTCCACCTCCCCACTGGACCCCTGCCCCACCGACTGGATAAAGAAAACCAAAGAAGACCTGAGCGCACCATTAACCCACATCGTAAATGAATCCTTTACCCAAGGACACATGCCAGACGCCCTCAAGACCACAATCATTTGACCAACCCTAAAAAAGCACAACCTAGATCCCCTAGACCCCACCTCCTACAGACCAGTAGCGAGCCTCCCACTCACCGCAAAGATAATCGAGAAAATAGTCCAACGTCAGCTTCAAGAACACCTGGACGTCAACAACATACTGGACCCACAGCAACACGGATTCCGACCATTACATGGAGTCGAGACCCTCATGACCACACTGATGAACACCCTCATCATAGGAACCCAAGAGAAACACTCCGGGTACATCCTGATCTTCCTGGATATATCAGTGGCCTTTGACACCATCTCCCATAACACCCTCATCCACAGACTCCAAACAATTGGGATCAAAGACACTGTACTCCGATGGTTCAGGTCCTATCTAACCAACTGACAGCAACTGATCCGCACCAAAACCTCCACCTCACCCCCCTTCCAGCAACATCAAGGAGTACCTCAAGGATCCACATTATCAGCCATGCTTTTCAACATCTACCTCCGCCCACTCTGTTCAGTCATACGCACCCACAACGTCAACTTCCACTTATACGCTGACGACATAATGCTCTACGCCCCAATTACAACCACAGACCCAACAAACGACCAACTATCAGCCTGCTTCACCGACGTATCCAACTGGCTACAAGACAACAACTTATCCATTAACATAAAGAAGACCGAAGCTCTTATAGTGACAAAAGACCCAGACTTCAAACCACCCACTCACCTCACCATGGGAACCACCCAAATCCAAATACAACCACACATAAGATACCTTGGCATTATCATTGACCAAGCCCTAACCCTTAAGCAGCAAATCAACAAGACCACTGGAACTATATTCCACAAAGCAAAAACGGCACAACGTCTCCGACCTCTCCTCGAACCGCAGGACTTCAGGACAGTAATGCAGGCTCTGACACTCCCTCATCTGGACTACTGCAACATAATCTACCATGGACTACCTGCCACACAAGCCAATCCCCTCCGAACTGCCCTAAACACCACGGCGAGAATAATTCACAAGGCAAAGAAACGGGACCACATCACACCAATTCTGAGAGACCTTCATATTCTCCCCATCGAAGCAAGAATCAAGTACAAAGCTCTTCTACTCACCCACAAATCCATCCACCAAACACAAGGCACCCCACTCCGCACCCTACTGCCTCGCCCAACCCACAACAGAACAACCAGACAATCCTCCAACAGCTCCATTGCCATCCCCCACAAAAGAACCAAGGCAACACAACGGACCTGCAACAGAGCCTTTGAACTCTATGCCCCATCCCTCTGGAACTCCCTGCCAAACCACATCAGGAACAACGATGATCTCCCATCATTCATAAAGCAGCTAAAAACTGTCCTATTCCAAGAACATCTCTGAATAGGAACCCCCACTATTTCTCTTCAAGAACTTCAGACCAGTAACTGTGCTACCCTGTCAGTCTCTATGTTCATCCCAAAATCATCAATGTTGAGCCCCCGGTGATGGCCCCCCTCTCTATTGATCCCCCCCCCCCTGTTCTGTGTCCCACCGCTTTGACCCGGTGAAAAGCGGGATATAAATGCAGTTAAATGAATAAATAAATAAATAAATAAACATCAAGCTTGGGTGTTGTTAAAAAATACTATCTTGGAAGCCCAGACCAGCTGTATTCCACGCTTTAAGAAAAGTGGAAGGAAGTCCAAGAAACTGCCAGCATGGTTTAAAGGTGAGGTCAGAGAGGCGGCTGTTGCCAAAAAAGCATCTTTCAGAAAATGGAAAAAAGAGCCAAATGATGAAACCTGGAAACAGCACAAGTACTGGCAAGTCTAATGCAAGGCATTGATAAAGCAGGCAAAGAGAGAATTTGAGAAGAAACTTGCTGCGGAAGCAAAAACGCGAAATAAAGATTTTTTTTCAAGTATATTCATAGCAAAAAACCTGTGAGAGAGTCAGTTGGTCCATTAGATGATAGAGGAGTTAAAGGGGCACTAAGAGGCAACAAGGCGATAGCGGAGAGACTGAATGAATTCTTTGCTTCGGTCTTTACTGAGGAAGATGTAGGGATGTTACCCATGACTGAAGTGGTATTTAAAGGTGCGGAAGAATTGAAGGAAATATTGATACATCGGGAAGATGTATTACAACTATGAGATAAACTGAAGAGTAGCAAATCACCTGGGCCAGATGGTATACATCCAAAGGTGTTGAAAGAACTGAAATATTAGATTGCAGACCTGCTATTAGCAATCTGTGAACTATCATTAAAATCATCTCTAATACCTGAAGATTGGAGGATCGCCAATGTAACACCAATTTTTAAAAAGGGTTCCAGGGGTGATCCGGGAAACTACAGACTGGTGAGCCTGATGTCAGTACCGGGAAAAATGGTAGAAACCATCCTAAAGAATAAAATTACTCAGCATGTAGATAATCATGGCCTAATGGGAGACAGCCAACATGGCTTTAGACAAGGAAGATCTTGTCTTACTAATCTGTTATGTTTTTTTGAAAGTGTGAATGAACAGGTGGACAAAGGTGAGTCTGTTGATATAGTGTATCTGGACTTTCAGAAAGCCTTTAGCAGGGTCCCTCATCAGAGACTTTTGGCAAAATTAAAGAGTCATGGGATAGGAGGCAGTGTACTACTGTGGATCAAGAGCTGGTTAAAAGATAGAAAGCAGAGGGTTGGGCTAAATGGCCAATTTTCCCAATGGAGAAAGGTGAATAGTGGTGTACCCCAGGGATCTATGCTGGGTCCGCTGCTTTTTGACATATTCATAAATGACCTGGAAAGTGGAATAATGAGTGAGGTTATCAAATTTGCAGATGACACAAAACTATTTAAAGTTGTTAAAACCCAAGAGGATTGTGGAAAATTGCAAGAGGATCTTGACAAATTGGAAGACTGGGCATAAAAATGGCAGATGAAACTTAATGTGGACTAGTTCAAAGTTATGCACCTAGGGAAGAACAACCCAAACTATGGTTACACAATGCAAGGTTCCACTTTAGGAACCACCACCCAGGAAAAAGATTTAGGCGTCATTGTGGAAACCATGTTAAAACTCTCAGCCCAGTGTGCAGCAGCAGCCATGAGAGCAAATAGAATGCTAGGTATCATAAGGAAAGGAATGGAAAATAAAACAAAAGATATTATAATGCCTCTATATCATTCCATGGTGAGACCGCACCTTGAATATTGTGTGCAATTCTGGTCGCCGTATCTTAAAAAGGATATAGCATTATTAGAAAAGGTTCAGAGAAGAGCCACCAAAATGGTAAAGGGGATGGAAGGATACTCCTATGAAGAAAGGCTAAAAAGGTTAGGGCTCTTTAACCTGGAAAAGAGACGGCTGAGGAGAGATATGATAGAAGTTTATAAATTAATGAACGGAGTGGAACGGGTAAACGTAGATCGATTGTTTACGTTATCAGAATATAGAAAGACTAGGGGACATGTAATGAAGCTACAGGGTAAACTATTTAAGACTAATAAAAGAAAATATTTCTTCATTCAACGTGTAATCAAATTCTGGAATTTGTTACTGGAGGATGTAGTAAAGGCTGTTAGTGTAGCTGGGTTTAAAAAAGGTTTGGACAAGTTCCTGGAGGAAAGGTCCATAAACCATTATTAAGAAGGGACCCAGGATATCAATGCTTGACCCAGTACAAGCATTGTGGAACCTTTGTCTTTTGGGGAAACTGCTAGGTATGTATGACCTAGATTGGCCACTGTTGGAAACAGGATACTGGGCTTGATGGACCTTGGGCTGACCCAGTATGCCATATCTTATGTTCTTAAATGTTTATGTATTTAAATCACTTTATTTGTCAATGTCATTGGAATTTTTGTTGCTGTTCCTCTATGCTTCTGCTCTTGCATTAAGGTTGGCATCACAACATTTACTGACAATTCCCCCAGCCTCAGTCTGTAATGAGACTCCCCTGGTTAGAGTTTTCTCCATGATATGTCCAAATCTGTGGAATACTTGCCCTCGGCCCTTTGAGGGATCTGTGATTACTTGGATTTCTGGAAGGGTGTTAAAACCCATCTTTTTAAAATTAACTTTTCCTTGAGTTATTGGTCTTTTATTGATTCTGAAATTTTAATTCCTGAATTTTTGTTTTGTTATGAAACTTTTATACTCTGTATGTTGTTTCTGTAAACCGCTTAGCAATTTTTTGATAGGCTGGTAAAAATGCTGCTAAATAAATGTTCTCCAGGAACAAGAAGAAAGTCATTCCTCACTTATGGGTGATGTCAGCACCGACAAAGCCCACGCGGAGCAATTCCCCAGCTTTCAAAGAAAGCCTTTGGGATTGCTGCCACACATGTGTGGTCCTCTTCCCACCCAAGGGTGCTATCTTGCTCAGTCTCCCTTTTTCCGCGGAGCCATTTGGACACACGTCCTCATCTCTCGGAAAAAAGTATTTTGTTTTCGGCCTCTGGCCTTCTATTTTCTGGTTGCACCGGTCCTCTACCCGTCCTCCTGCTCTACCATTTTAGAGCCTTCAGGGGATGGATTTCTTCACCTTTTTTGCCTCAACGGGCTTCGCGCCCTTTTTTGCCCCAACTGCTGGCCGCATGCATTTTCGAACTTGCAGGGGCCATTTTTGCCCCTATGGCCACCAGATTCAAAAAATGTGATATATGCTCTAAGAACATGTCTCTTACAGACACCCCGTGACTGTTGCCTGCAGTGTCTCGGGGCTGATAATGATCTGGAGCTCTGTTCACTTTGCAAGAAAATGTCCTCTAAAGCCCTGCTCGGTCGTAAGCAGAAGTCTGAAGACATTTTCAGGAAGGCTGCCTCGGAGTCCCCGGTGGCGCCCTCGGTCATCTCTCCTCTGGTGTGATCCCCCAACTCGGCCTCACGCTCTTGGCGACACTCCAACCAGAGGTCCCCTGAAGTGGAGCGGTGCAAGAAGAAGAAGGCCTCGAAGTCGCTGTCGGGGGCTATCAACAAGCGCAAGAGCTTCTGCGCTCAGTCACTCAGCCCCCTTCAGTGTTCCCAAGAGTCGGACAAGGAACAACCCCGCAAGGTATCACGCACAGATATAGAGGCCTCCGGCGAAGGTGCCCGGTTTCCTGAGGGCCGTCCTGGTGAGGACCCCTTCTCCTCCTCGACGCCCGACCCAGTAACCCCAGGATTGGCATCACAGGGCCTCACTCCCACGTGGGAATCCCACATGCTGGCGCTGGAACACAGTGTTTCTGCGTTCATCGCTTCCCAGCAGGTGCTTACAGTCAGCTTCGCTGACTCACACACAGAGACCGTGAGTCCCTTGTGTGGGATGCCAAAATCCATCCAGGAAACCCCCGAGAGCCACGGGCCTCATGAGGGTCCTCCACATCAGTCTCGCTTGCCTTCCCGTTCCTTGGGGGTGAGATCTTCCAGGGCCTCCAGCTCCAAGTGGGCTTTGGCTACTGGACAGGGTGATCTGCCTGGTTCAGATTCCTCATCTGAGTTCTTGGACTGGGAGTCCGATGGGGACACCTCCTTGGAAACCCGTACCCACCGGGACCTTCCATCAGACCTCTCCCCACTCGCGTTCCAGCGGCGCTCGCCACCTGAAGATATCTCCTTCCTGGTGTTTGTTCGGGATATGGCACAGGCTCATTACCTGGCCACCCAGGCAGAGGAGGACACTCGAGCTGAACATCCTTCAGTGCGAGTCCCCACCCAGGAAGTCTCTTACTGTTCCGGTCCCTCCCATCCTGTTCAGGCGGCTGCTCCACATGTGGGAGGCACCTGCCTCAGTTCCCATCGTGAGTAAGTGCCTCAACACTATGCACAAGGTACAGCGCGGCCCTGGGTTCAGAAAGACCCAACTTCCCCACACTTCCATGGTGGTGGAATCAGCCATGAGAAAGCAAAAGAGCCCGAAGTCACACTTGATGATCCCCCTGGGCACCGGGAGTCGAGAGCCCTTGATGTCCTAGGCCGCAAGGCTTACCAGGGTTCCATGCTCTCCTGTTGCATTCAAGCATACCAACTATACATGGGCATGTTCTTGCATGACCTGGCCAATAGGTTCAGTACCCTGCTGAAGTCTGTCACGGACTGCTCAAAATACCTCTCCCATACCGCCTACAATGGTTTTGAGTCCTCGGCTCGGGTGGAGGCCATGGGCATTGGGGCCCATCATCAGGCATGACTCCAATCGCAGGCTTTAGAGTTCATTGGGGTGCACCTCGATACTTAATGGGTGACTACAATTTTACCAGCGAATCGTGCCAACCACCTCCAAGCCCTGGAAGCTCAGGTCCAGAGCACCCCCTGGGTCACAGCATGAACTATGCTGCACAACCTGGGACACATGGCCTCTACCATTCATGTGGTTCCCCATGCCCACCTACACATGTGGACAGCTCAGTGGTGCCTCAGCGCCCTGTGGAGCCTGTCCATCGGTCACCTCAGGGACCCCGTAAGGGTCTCCCACAGCCTTTGCCTGTCCCTGGGTTGGTGGCAAAATCCCTGCAACCTCCTCTGGGGGTTGCCCTTCCAGACCCCACAGCATGACATGGTGCTAACAACGGATGCCTCCCTGTTGGGGTGGGGAGCCCACTGCAGTGTGTTGTACACGCAAGGGCAGTGGTCGCCCGAGGAGTCTCAGCAGCAGATAAACTTGCTCAAGCTCCGGGTGATTTGGTGGTCCCTGAGGGCCTTCGAGGACCACCTCAAGGGGAGGTCGATGATCTTGCAGACCGACAACCACATGGCGATGTTCTACGTCAACAAGGAAGGGGGTACCGGTTCATGCTCCCTCTGCTAGGAAGCGGTCCTCCTCTGCTCCTTCACCTTCCGTCGGGGGATGTCCCTCAGGGTGGGGTTACCTCCTGGGCCAGGAGAATGTTCTAGTGGACAGGCTCAGCAGGATCCTCCACCCTCACGAATGGCTGCTGGATCTGGGGGTGGCCGGCAATGCACCTATTCGCCAGTCCTCAGAACACAGCTCCCCAGCTTCTGCAGGCCGGTGCCACACATGAGCAGGGAGAGCCCGGATATGTTCCTTCTGAGCTGGTCCTCCGGCCTGCTCTATGTGTTCCCTCCCAATCCTCTCATTGCGAGGACCCTCCTCAAGGTTCAGCGGGACCGGGCATCGATGATCCTCGTAGTCCCCTCGTGGCCTCGACAGCACTGGTTCCTCCGCTCCTGCTCCGGTTGTCGACAGAGGTCGAGGAGGTGGTCCTCGCGTTGAGGAAGTCCTCGACTAGATGAGCCTATGCCTTCAAGTGGCAGCACTTTTCAGTCTGGTGATCCGGACTCCAAACTGCACCCATTCTCTTGCCTCACTCAATGGGTCCTTCAGTACCTCCTCCATCTCTCGAGGGAAGGTCTGAAGTCAAATTCTGTCAGGGTGCATTTGAGTGCCATTTCAGCGAATCACCTTCCTGTCGAGGGAAAGCCCCTCTCGGGGCAACCTTTGGTCTCCCACTATATGTGGGGCCTCTTGCTACCCAAGCTACCCATCCAGCCTCCCCTGGCGGAATGGGACCTGAACGTGGTGCTCATGCAGCTTACGCGTCCACCTTTCAAGCTGATGAAGACGTGCTCGCTTAGGCATCTATCCTGGAAGGTGGTCTTCTTGGTGGTGCTGACCTCAGCCCGCCGAGTCAGTGAGCTTCAGGCTTTCATGGCTGATGCTCCTTACACCAGATTCTATAGGAATAGGGTGGTCCTCCATTTTTTTTTAGTGCCAATCAAGTCAGTGTTGACTCATAGCGACCCAGCTACCTCTGGGTTTTCTTGGCAATGTATCACCGGAAGTAGATTGCCAGCCTTTTCTTCCGAGGCAATGGAGGGTAAAGTGACTTGCCAAAGTCACAAGGAGTGCCAGTGGGAATCGAACCCTTGATCTTCTGGGTAGAAGGCAGTTGCTCTTAACACTAGGCTACTCCTCCATACCCATCCCAAATTCCTTCCTAAAATTGTCTCAGATTTCCATCTTAACCAGGAGATAGTCTTACCGACTTTCTTCCTGAGACCCCATGCTGACCTGGCGTCAGCAACTTTACATACTCTTGACTGCAAGAGAGCTCTACCTGCAGCGCACCCATGCTTATTCCAAGTCTGACCGACTCTTTGTGACTTACGATCCCAATTGATTGGGGCAGGCAGTCACAAAATGCACCCTTTCTGTTTGGGTAGCAGACTGCATCACCTTCGCCCATGCGGAAGCAGGTGTCCCTTTGGATTGGCGAGTCACCGCACATGGGGTCTGAGCCAAGGCGGCTTCGGTGACCTCACTGCATGCGGTGCCCCTGTGGAACATTTGCCGGGTGGCTATCTGGTCTTCAGCAAACACCTTTGCTGCACACTACTGCCTAGAGAGGGAGTCCCATCAGGACAGCGCCTTCAGCCAGGTTGTACTCCATAATCTGTTTGGGGTATAAGCAACTCCTGCCTGCCAACCCTTTTCACTGCTACCAAGGGCTTTGCCCCGAGGGCCCAAGGACTCAGGCTCCTTCGGGCATCGGCTTCTGCTCACGATCTTGTAGAGGTGTTTTTTGGTTACAGGTTCCGTAGCCGGTAGCTGGGGAGTCCCATAAGTGAGGACTGACTTCCTGCTTATTCCTGGAGAAAGCGTAGTTACTCATCTGTAACAGGTGTTCTCCAGA
Organism: Ichthyophis bannanicus; assembly: GCA_033557465.1. Lineage (NCBI taxonomy): Eukaryota > Metazoa > Chordata > Amphibia > Gymnophiona > Ichthyophiidae > Ichthyophis > Ichthyophis bannanicus. Next base: position 233,397,898 of record CM066034.1, on the reverse strand, counting down.
GACAGCAGAAATCAGTCCTCACTACCCTCCCACCTCCCCTGATGAGTTGCTGCATTTTCATCCTTCCCTTTCCATCTGCTTGGTAGGGCTCAAGCTAAGGGACTTTACTGAGCAAGATGGCACTCTTGTCCACTGTATTCAGAAAAGTTACACATTTCCAATTCTGCTTGTCTCCACAATATACCCGTGGATGCCACGCCCCTCAGGAAAAAATGTGCATCTTGCTCCTCTTCATACTACTGCTACTACAACTACTACTACTACTACTACTACTGAACATTTGTATAACATTACAAGACATACACAGTGCTACATAGACATGTAAAAGATGGTCCCTGCTCATCAGAGTTTACAATCTAGTCAAAACAGACAACACAGTAGCTGTAAGCATGAGCTACATCTAGGGGGAATGATAGGGAAGCACAAGGGAGATCTGGTGAATCAATATCCGAAAGAGGCAGCGAAGAGGTAAGTTTTCAGTCTGGATTTGAGATAGGTCGGAGAAGGCGTCTGATGTATAGACATGGGTAGTTTGTTCCAGGCATAAGGAGCAGCAAGGTGAAAGGAGCAAAATCTGGAGTAAGCAATAGAAGAGAAGGGCACAGATAGAAGCGATTGGGCAGAACAGCAGAGTTCCCATAGAGGAGGGTAGGGAGAGATAAGAAAGGAAAGGTAGCGAGGAGATGCAGTGTGAATGCACTTATAAGTCAACAGGAGAAGTTTGAACTGGATGCAGAAATGGATAGCCAATGAAATGAATTGAGAAGAGGGGTAATATGAGCCGCACAGTAGAGTATTGAACAGATTGAAGGGGGGGGGGGGGAGATGATTCAGAGGGAGACCAGCTAGGAGTAGGTTACAATAGTCTAAATGGAAAGTGACTAAGGAATGGTAAGTGTCTCAGTAATGTGCTCAGAAAGGAATGAGTGAATTTTGTTGATGTTGTGCTGAAAGAAATGGCAGGTTTTAGTTATCAGTTGGATATGTATGGAGAAGGCGAGAGAGGAGTGAGATGATCCCAAGGTTGCAGTTGATGAGACAGGGAGGAGTAGAGAGTTATCCACAAAGATTGAGAAAAGAGGAAAGGGGAGAGGAGGGTTTAGGGGGAAAAATAAGAAGTTCAATTTCAAGTGGTGGTGAGACATCCAAACAGCAATGTCGAAAAGGCAGGCAGAGATCTTGGCCTGGATTGCCAAAGAGATTTCAAATGTAGAGAGGTAGATCTTGGAGTCATCAGCATAAACATAGAAACATGATGACAGAAAAAGACCACATGGCCTATCTAGTCTGTCCTTCCATATCAACAACTACAACAGTCCCCTTTTTACCTTTAGAGATCCTCTGTGTTTGTCCCATGCTTTTTTGAATTCAGTTACTGCCTCATCTCTACCACCGCCACTGGGAGACTATTCCACGGATCCACCACTCTTTCCATAAAGAAATATTTCCGCATTATCACTCCTGAATCTATCCCCCTTCACCCTCATCCCATGTCCCCTCATAGTAGAACTTGCTTTCAATTGAAGGAGGCTCTCTCCCTGAACATTTATGCCACGGAGGTATTTAAACATCTCAATCATTTCACCTCTATCCCGTCTTTCCTCTAAGGTGTACATATTAAGATCCTTAAGTCTGTCCTTATATGCTTTATAATGAAGACCACTAATCATCTTAGTAGCCACCCTCTGCACCGACTCCATCCTGCTCACATCCTTTTGAAGGTGCGGCCTCCAGAATTACGCACTATACTCCAAATGAGGTCACACCAAAGACTTATACAGAGGCACTATCACCTCCTTTTTTCTGCTAGCCATTCCTCTCCGTATGCACCAAAGCATCCTTCTAGCTTTTGCTGTCGCCTTTTCTACCTGTTTAGCTACTTTAAGATCATCAGACACAACCACGCCTAGGTCCCGCTCTTCTTTAGTGGACAAAAGTACTTCACCCCCTATACTATATTGCTCCCTTGGATTGCTGCAGCCCAAATGCATGACCTTACATTTTTTAACATTAAATCCCAGCTGCCAAATTCTAGGCTATTCTTCAAGCTTAGCTAGATCCCTCCTCATGTTATCTACACCTTCCTGGGTGTCTACTCTATTGCAGATTTTGGTATCATCCACAAAGAGGCAAACCTTACCCGACAGCCCTTCCGCTATATCACTAATAAAGATGTTAAAAAGAATTACGCCAAGGACAGATCCTTGGGGCACACCACTGGTAACATCCCTCTCCTCAGAGTGAGCTCCATTTACCTGTACTCTTTGTCACCTCCCACCCAATCAATTACTAACCCAAGCAGTAACTTTAGGGTCCATCCCTAGGGTGCTCAGTTAGTTTATAAGTCGTCTGTGAGGAACAGTGTCAAAGGCTTTACAGAAATCTAAATACACCACATCTAGGGCTCTCCCTCAGTCCAACTCCCTGGTCACCCAGTCAAAGAAATCAATCAGATTTGTCTTGCAAGACCTGCCTTTGATGAATAAAGATGGTATTGAAAGCCATGGAAAGAGATGAGTGCACCAAGGGACTGCATATAGAGAGAAAAAAGGAGTGAACCCAATACAGATTCTTGGGGTGCACCAACTGAGAGTGGGATAACAGTAGAGGAGGATCTACCAGAACAAACACTGAAAGAGCGATGTGAAAGATAAGACAGTATCTGACAGTAGTTCGCTAATGCAAACTAGACATAAATATCAATGAGAAATGACTGTTGCTGCAACCTATACCACATACGAGTCCCTTTTTTTTTTTTAGTGCTGTTAAGTCAGTGCTGACTCCTGGCGACCCAGCTGCCTTTGGGTTTTCTTGGCAATGTATCACCTGAAGTAGATTGCCAGGCCTTTAGTGCTAGGTAATCCCAGTGCACCCTATATGGTATAAGAGAATGTAAATATGAACATGTATATGAGGACATACTTTGCATCAAATAGTACTTAGCATTATAAAACGGCCCAGTGATTCCTGCCTTGGTCATCTCTACAAACATGCTTTAAACTGCTAAGGATAGACCCTTACCAAGTGCACAAAATTTGAAACTAACATTGTAATTCCCCAAAGTATGTATAATATTGCTCAGCAATAAATGTATGCCCTTTTCATGCCTCTGGCCTATAAGTGCACTTATTCTGCTGCTCCGCACTACTGTTCCTCTCTTATCTCTCTCTAGACCCTTCATCAGAAACTATGCTCTTCTGGCAGATCACTTCCATCTGTGCCCTTTTCTTCCACTGCCAACTCCAGACTTCACTCCTTTCACCTTTGTGCTCCATATGCCTGGCACAAGCTGCCTGAGTCTGTATGGCACGCTTCTTCTCTGGCCCTTCACAAATCCAAACTGCATGCTCACCTCTTAGTTTCTGCTTTAGGACCTGATCCGCCTAATCTTCCTTGTGTTTCCTTACCATTCACACTAAATGTATCCTGTCAACAGCTGCTATGTTGTCTGTCTTGACTAGATTGTAAGCTCTATTGAGCAGAGACTATGTTTTACGTGTCTCTGTGCAGCGCTGCGTATACCTTATAGCACTATACAAATGATTGATAGTAGTAGTATGGCCTTCTGGCTATGTCCTCTGATTCCCACCTATCTGGGTATTGAATGTCTCTGAGCAGCTACACCTGTCCCATCATGGTGTATATCAGTCTGTATATATCGGCTATCTTTCTGGCATGAGAGGGGAGATCCCTGTGCCATCCACACCAAGTAGCATGCCTGCTGATATATCACCACTTTCGCAGCTCTCATAGATCCTGGACTGGGTAAGGATGTAGGCCTCATGGAACAATCTGAGGAATATTGGCACACCATCAGTCATGTCTCCTAGTGCCTGGCACAGCAGATGTATGGCTGCCCTATCACACTGCCAACAATATATGATCTTATTAGAGTACCCTATGAAAAATATTCCAGAAGGAATCTGAATTAGGTTCCCCATAGCTAAATGTCACAACGTATCCCTGTCAATAAGGCATCCTTAAAATATGAGCATTCAGCATTGAAAACAACACTAATATATGCTCAATATCAACATCATTGGTCTCTAAAAATGTGCATTATGGGCATATATTACTGCTATTTTCACTGTTGAATGCTCTTATTCTGAGGATCCCTTATTGACAGGGATATGTTTTGATATTTCACTATAGAGAACATTCCTTGATTTTGTCTGACTGATAACACTGGCACTTGGTGATGCTGTGGTCATCCATACGGTCCAGGTACCTGTCAAGCTTTCATGTCCCGCCTCAATTACAGATGAGCACACCAGATCCTCCCATGTACCCCTCAAGCCACACACACACACACACATACACAAACACAAACACACACACACACAAACAAAAACAAACACACACAAACTCACTTTCAGTCACAGAAACATAATTCTGCCAAAAAGATGCCCCATGATAATAGCATGGGGTACCAGGACTAAAAATATGATCCCTCTTTCTGACTGAAACAAGAATCCTTTCCCTACTCATGCCCATATTTTTATGTTTATATTTATTTATTCATTTGATATACCGCCCCCACTATGACATTGGGGAGGTTTACAACATTTCAAAACACAAAAGAAAAGAAAATGGAGGGGAAACACCCCAGAAAGGAAATACAAAATTTGATAAGAAAGGAAGAGAAAAGATACATTCATGCAGAAACAGTCAAACAACAGAACTAAGGTAGGGAACAGGAGGCAGAAGGGGAGAGATTAAAGGCAGAGGGAGGGAGGCCAAAAGCAGAGGAGAAAAGGTGGGTCTTCAGAAGAGAACGAAACTTAGAGTAGGATTCTTCTAAGTGGAGTGCAGTAGGAAGGGAGTTCCATAAAGAGGGGCCGAGGTAGAAAAAGGCTGACTACCGGGTGGATTGTAAGCTTGCATTGGATGGAGAGGGGAGTTGGAGACGATTAACATGTACAGAGCGGAGACTACGAGTGGGAGTATGAAAAATGAGGAGGTCAGCTAAATACTGAGGTCTATGAGTATAGATGGCTTGGTGTACCAGAGTGAGGATCTTGAATTGAATCCGAAAGTCCAGTGGAAGCCCGTGAAGCTGACAGAGAATAGGGCTAATATGAACTCGATGGGAGGCATGTGTGATGAATCGAGCTGCTGTATTTTGCATTAACTGTAACCTATGTCACTGATACTGGGGAACACCGGCAAGGACCGGATTGCAGAAGTCTAGCCTGGAGATGACTAGAGAGAGAAGGGTAGCTAGTGCCTGCAGGGATAGAAAAGGGCAGATAGTTCGGATACGACGAAGATTGTAAATTAAACACCGGGATAACTACTTTCCATATATCAACAGTCCCATGTTTCAAAAAATGGAAAATATTAGGGTTCCCTAGATTGGCTTCTTCAGCATAAACAGCACATTTCAGCATTGCCATAATACACATTATTGCTCTTCTGAATATTTCTGTAAGAGTGTTAGTGTTTATTTACCTTACAATATTCCCTCGCCTCTGCTTTCTGCTCCTTAAAACTGTATCTTGTGTTTTTCCAAACTCCAGTCTCACCAGTTCAGCACATACTTGACACAGACATTCTTCTATATTGGACGGCATGCAGAGCACAGCAGAATATTTTCTAAGTCCTGGCCTTATTCGTGTTTCACCAGGAATAGCGTGGACATTTCCGGGAAACATTTAAAACGTACATGGGCTTTTCCTAAATTTGCTTTATACATCTCCATGGCTGACAATGCACCTGTTCCGCCCCTTCTGGGCACATTCTGAGATCCCACATGGACCGACCCACATAGACACAAATACACAATCTCTCTAAACAACCGCAACCATGTGTTGTTATGTAAATATGTTGATCAAGTTGTAAATAGTTTCTCCCCCTGTTTACCTCAATTTTAATTATAATGTATAATGTTCATGTTCTGAGTTTAATGTAAACCACTTTGATTTAAGCATAAGGTGGTATAAAAAACAGGTTAAATAAATAAATAAAATAAATAAATCCCCATGCTAGCGCCGTGTACATGCTCAATAGCAGTGCTTCAGAATACGGCTGGGGACATTTTCGGCACATAAACATCCCTGCCACATGTACAAACCCTTTATTCATGTTCTCAAATGACCCCCACAGAAACTTCCTTTATAAATATGTACTTTTTCAAACTTAATGAACTCTGGCTGAATGCACGTACCTTAGGAAAAGGACATTGACTATTAAAAGAAAATTTAATTTACAATAATGAATTTTCAGTTTTGTTCAATCGTAACATGTTTTCATACATATAGTATGTAAAACAATTAAAGCAATACTCATCTTTTGTTTTTATTCTACTGTAAATCTATTATTACTTGATTGTATACAGTATAAATATTACATAATTTATCTCCTTATATTTTAAAAATTATATCAGTTAACCAGTATTTCAACTATACAGAGCTGTAAATGCTATTTCACATAATTTTTTCTGGGCGTTCTGCATAATACCAATTCACAGAAAATGGTAGGACTTGCATTAGAGTTATGCATAATTCTTTCACTGTTTTCCAAAATAAATTACTTCCCAGACATGCTTTTAACTAAAAAAAAAAATAATGGCTGCATTTAATTTCATTTTAAATACAGTTTGTTTTCCAAATTAAATCTGTAGGTGTTTTAAAAAGACAAGATAAACGTTTTTACAGATAGGCCTTCAAGTTGTATGGCTGGTTTACAAATATAAAAACCCCATGTGTTCAATAGAAAGGATATGTGTAGGGTTCCTTGCAGAAATATTGCTAAATAGGGCCCCAAGAGAATACCTTGTTCACAAGCTCAAGAAACATCCAGATGGCAGAGCATGCCCACCCAATTGTACAAGTGGGGGGTGGGAGAAGCCTGTAGCAGATTTTCTCAGAGTGGGGGAGGGGGAGGGGTATAGGGTCCAGAGAGCATTGACCATAGTGATGGGCCCTTCAGAGCAGTCAACATCTGTGGGTTCTCAGGTATTGACATGCGGTTGGGTAACAGATGCAAGGCTTATGGGTGCCTCTGTAGGTGCGCCTAACTTTCTGCAATAATTTACTTGGAGTGTCAGTGTATAGAATATGAGACCAGAATAGTGGTCTGGCTGGTATGTTAAAGGGGTGTCAACCTTATATTTTTATGGCATCATCTCTAGAGTTTTGTTAGGGTTGCTTTCTGATTTTCACCAAGGGATCCATTCAGTGACCATGGGATTGCACAGATGCCAATGACTATAGATATCAATAGTCAGGGTCACAACCCAAGACATTGGAACATTGTTTTGCTTGCATATTATTATAGTTGCTTTCCATGTTCTACAGTTATTTGGATGCTTCTCTCACTTGGTCTCTTTGGGGGTGATACTACTGAAAGTCTGTGTTGCACAGATTCAGCTGGAATAAGCCCTCTTTGGATTTATTATTATTATTATGTATTTATTATTATTTAACAGCTCTTCTATACCGCCTTATCATACATTCAAAGCGGTTTATATGGAGCAATTACAGCAACTATCTTTACATAGAACAGGGATATACAACTTGGAGGTTAAATGGGGTATTACAAGTAATTAACAATTTTAACTATATACAAAGGAATTCTTGCAGTGTTATGTGATACATTTCATCAGTGATCATGGTCTTCTGGGGTGGCTCCATAGTACTCCATGAAAAGGTGGGTTTTTATTGCTTTTCTAAAGTCTACTAGGTCTTTGATTGCGCGAGTTGAGGTGGGGAGATCGTTCCATAGCTGGGGTGCATACAGGGAGAAGGCTCTCTTTCAGGTGGATTGATTTGCTTTGCTGAATTTTAGTGTGACCTCTAGGCTATTGTCTGTTCCTCGTCTTGTTATGGTTTGGGGTGTTTTCCTGATCAGTGGTTGGAGAGTTGCTGGAGAGAGGTTGTTTAATGTTTTGAATATTATTTTTATGTTTTTGAATTGGTGCGTACAGAGATCGGGAGTCAGTGTAGCTGATGGAGCATGGGGGTTATGTGTTTGTATTTCGCTGTTCCAGGTATGATTCTGGCCATAGTGTTTTGCACCAGTTGTAGGGGAATGATAGCTTTCTTTGGAAGGCCATGACAGATTGCATTGCAGAAATCTAATATAGGCATTATTATGGCTTGGCATACAGTTTGGAAGTCATTGTTGGTGAGTAGTGGTTTGAGTTTGCATAGCATTCTGAGTTTGTGGTAGGCTGATCTGGTCGTCTTTTTGATGTGAGACTAGAAGCGGAGTTGTTGGTCAAAGGTAACTCCGAGGTATTTGACTTCCTTTTTATTGCTTATAGTGTGATCAAAGATCTTTATTGAGTCCGGTGGTGAGAATATAGTACTCCTGGTAATGTGCATCAGTTCCGATTTTCTGTAATTTATGAATAGGCTTTGACTGTTGAGCTATTCTGATATTGATTCGAGGTATGCTGTGATTTGTGTGTAGTCTGGAAGTTTGATGTTTATGGGGGTGAATATCATGATGTCGTCTGCATATATTCTGTAAAGAATGTTGAATTGTTTTATAATGTTGCATATTGGCTGAATATAGATGTTGAATCGTAGTGCTGATAGAGCTGAGCCTTGTGGGATGCCCTGGTGTTTGGTGAAGGGTTCAGATTTTGGTTATTGTTTCTCACTTGCTGTGTGCGGTGGGAGAGGTATGAGAAGAACCAATCTAGCACTGTGCCATTTATCCCCATGTCTCTAAGTCTTTGCAGCAAAGTGTTGTGATTCACTGAGTCAAAGGCAGAAGTGATATCTATGAAGCATAATACAAAGCCATTGTGTATGTTTTCTATACCTGTTATGAGGGTGTCCAAGAGAGATGTAATAAGTGTTTCTACGCCATGGTTTTACTTAAAGCCATATTGGTGGGGGTCCAGTGGGGTGAAGGTGTCTATGTGGTCTTGTAGTTGATGCTGTACACATTTTTCAATTACCTTGGCTATAAAGGTGAGGCTGGAGGTCGGTAGGAGTTTGGTTCATTTTTGTCGAGATTGTTGTTCTTTAGGATTGGTCTGATGGATGCTTTCTTGAGTTGCTGGGGGAAGTATCCTTGTGTGAGTGAGGATTAATGATCATTTGTAGATGAGTTGTTAAGTATTCTTTTGTTTGTTTGATCCAGGTAACTGGGCATGGGTCAATGGAGGAGGTTGTTGTGTTTATGTTGGTTATGACGGAGTCAAGTTGTTGTCTTGATGGGATGTAGAATGAGTCCCAAGTTTCGTCCTTTATGTGCTGTATATTAGATTTGGTTGTAAAAAGGATTTGTATCATCATGCTTTAGCACGCCAGCATGGTATTTAGTATCCTGGAGCCACTGATTCCTGTCAGCGACTTCTCTTTGTGCCTTTCAGGGAAAACCTGCATTTTTTTCTTTGGTTGGGGGTAGCTGGGAGGATAAAGGGTTAGTGGTTTGAGAGACATGAATTTGCCTAGTGGTCTGATAATCTCATAGTTGTAGTTTGCTGGTCTTCGCTTGAGGCCACCTTAGTGTGCACTTCCTTGCCTATCTTGGCTTTCTTAATCCATTCTTAGCTTCTTTCTTTCTGGATTTTGATAGCAGGGCTGCCATGTAGTGGTACTGTATATACATCCTTGTATGACACCATATCAAGAGGACCTACATGGTTATGGCAATTATTTTTTTATGCTGCTTAGGGTGAAGTAAATGTAAATAGTTTTCAGGTATTGGCTCACCTGACTTTGTTTTAGTGGCTCCCCTGTTGTCCTGGCTCCAGGGTTCCATAGCCTTTTGGTTTGAATCTAGGCTAGTTGTTGTCTGAATGTGGTGGATAGCTCAGTGTGTTCTTGCTAGAGCGCCTTGTTTATGGAATGTAGTCCAGGTACTGTAGATGCTAGGACCCCTAGGGCATGAGTCATCTTCTTTTTCAGTGACTTGACTCATTCAATGGTTTATTAACAAAGGCACCATGTTTCATTTTTCTGTTCAGATATTCTGTGTGCAGTTACAGTGAACATTTGCGGTGTCATGTAGTGTGATCTCATGGTTCCGACTATGGTCCTGAAACTGTGGGACTTATTGCTATTTGGGTAGCATGTCATCAATGTGTCATATTTTCACTATTGAGACTAACTGTGAACATTCTAAATCTTGGTAGATCTGTGAGCCCTAATCCATGGTTGGCAGAGGTGTTACATGTCATTGGATTGTAGTAGTATTTGCTGTCCAGCCTCACAGCGTTCATTCAGTTGTTCATATCCTTATTTGGAGAGCTGCTTGTTGGAGGCTTTTACTGCTTTGGGGCTCATTCAGTAGTTATGGGTGGATGTGTTTGATCTGGGTGTTTCATTCACAGTGGAAAGTACAGACTAATCCCTCCTAGAAAACTACTGCTTCCTAACCTAACGGTTACTGGTTTGGGGCCAGATCAGGCCTTGATGACATTGTGATAGAACAACATAATTTGGTTCTTCATAATTCACATCATATCTTTGACATCTTCGACAGAGACTGGTCTGTTGGGGAGGTCAATGCACCAGGTCATTAGCAGGAGGTGAGGGCAAATTTAACTGGGGATGTCTGCTTCTACAACAGCTGCATGGTGTCGATGGATGGGGTTTGTGGGTGTCTTTGGGTCACCGGAATGGTTTTAGTACTGGACGTGCATTTTATCGGGCCTTCACACTTGATTGATTTCCACCTCTGAACATTGCTGGAGGTTAGTGTCACCATGGGTTTCTTGTAGTGTCTAGTGAGTTGTGTGGTTTGAGTTTGAGGCCTTGGGTATTCAGTTTCCCTTTCATCTAGGTGGATCAGTTCTGAATACCATTTTCTCCGCAACTTCAGCAGAGGTACAGTCCAGAGGTTAATAGTGCAGAGCTGTATCACATTATGAGGGACTAGCCTTGAGGATCTCCTACTATTAGGCCTTGGTTGTGGATATTGTACAGCTTAGTTTCACCTGCTGCAGATGGCTATATGTTTTATTATGCTTCTGTTGTCTCCGTCTGTACAAAATGGTCACTGGTACTATATTGGTGTTTGAAGTAGAATGGAGGCAGTTGGGAATCCTGGGATCTTTGCAGAATTTTGCTGAGGAATGGTATAGGTCTGTGAAATGATCATATCACCCTTTGTGAGGCACTGCAGGTTCCTTATCTCAGGTAACATGTCTTTGGGTTAATTATACTAATTGTAGAGCCTCCTATTGTCATCACAACATTATGGTTTATTGTAGGCACCATCAGGGGTGGTTGTCGAAACACTGCAGTGAGTGACTTGGGAGGCCTAATTCTGGGTGGTGTTCTGCCCTGCTTTACACAGCTCTGCATATCAGTGGCTTGAAGGTTCCAAGGATAGGCTCCTTTGGATAAACACATGGCATGGGGATGACGTTGAGATGGCTAGGGTGCATATGTAGAATTTTGGCATAGTCTGGTGAGGTTTTTGGATAATATGGCAATGGTCTTCATACTCAGTTCTATAACCAGTGGGAAATGGGGGAAGGGGTTTGCCGAAATATCCCTTGGGACTTGAGATTCGGGAGTCATACCAGTAATCAGGATCCATGAAGAACATCTTAAAAACATAGAAATATGACAACAGAAAAATACCACATGGCCTATCTAGACTGTCAGGGATCTTGAGTTCTCCAGTGCACATTCATATGATTTGACGTGGATTCCTTGCAAACTTCACAAGTATGTACTGGTGTTTTCTCAGTGCATTTGATACTTGCAATTCAATAAGTACTTTGGCTAGGGGTGTTTAAGACAATGTGCTTAGGCTGTTGACTCTTTGTGTCTTTTGGTGGTCAGCTAGTTCCTTCTCTGTATTTAGCTCTGGAACTGTAGTCTCCAAAGTGTCGGTCTAGTGTTTCTTCTCAGCCCACTTGGGTTTGCTCACTTGTGGGGTGAAGGACATCAGAGCAGTTTACAGTCACTGCAAGCAGGTACTAGATACATTCCCTTACAATCTACATGTGTACCTGAGGCAATGAAGGGTTAAGTGGCTTTCCCAAGGCCACAAGGAGTGCCCATAGGACTAGAAACCCTAGTCCCTCCGGCCTGAGATTGATGTCCCCAGGTGGGGATCGAACCCCCAACCCTCTGCCTGAGGTAAGTGCCTATATTATTTGATGCATGTTCAGTTTACCCATGCCTTTCTGTAAGGAAAGTTGTCTACTCCTACTATAACTTATCACACAATCTAGAGATTCTAACAGAATGTGCGATTGAGACTGAGATGTACAAACAACCCTAAAATCATAAAGGGGGCTACTTGTGCCCCCTCCCGCCATGGGGAAGCTAGACAGGGGCGGGGAAGGGGAGGATCAGGGCGGTGTTAGGGTGGGCAGTAGGTGGTCACCGGCCGATTCTAATGTCTGCCCTGTACCTCGGGGGTCGGCGACTTGAATGGGGAAGTTATTCCACTTCCGAGGTGGAATAACTTTCCTGGACATCAGGGATCGGAGGGCCCGGGGGCAGGAAAGGGCGGCACGGGGCAGAGAGCATTCCCCGCAGCCTGACCCTGGCCCTGGGAGGCCAAATCGGGGGTGGGGCTGCAGGGAATAAACTGTTTTTTTCAGCGACCGACATCATGGCTTTTAAATGGAGCCGCGGTGCCAAGGCAACTGGACGCCATTGCGCCGCGCCTCCATTTAAAAGTCCTGACTGAATTAGTTGAGCAGTGCCTGTACGTGCAGGCTGGGCTGAATCGCAGTCCCGGCCTGCACATACAGGCCTGATTACAATTCTGATCCCACGGGGCTAGACATGCCCCATGTGATCAGAATCGCTACCCTCTCTGTACACCCGGTCAAACCAGATGTACAGAGGGAGTGTATATTCAGGATGGAATAAGCCTAAAAGTGTTTAGCCTGGTTTGAATATGGTTAGAGAGGAAGTGTGACACACTAACATAGGAAGTCTATTTCAGGCAAATGGCACAGCAAGAGTATAAGAGCAGAATCAAGGATTAGCAATAGAGGAGAAGAGCACAAATAAGAGTGACTTCCAGATGAAAGGTGTTCATGAGAAAGAGTCTAGGGAGATTTGTGTAAGTTATCAGGAGCTGCAGAGTAAATCATAGCAGTTTCAACTATATGTAGAAGTAGATAAGGAGCCAATATAATAACCCAAGAAGAGGAGTTACGTAGTAACAATGTTGAAAACTGCATTTTGAATAGATTTCAACCAGGAAAGATGGTTCGTGGGAGACCCATGAGAAGGCTGCAGTAGTCTATACTGAAGGTAATCAAAGACTGTATGAATGTTTTAGTAACATTCTCAGAAAGGAAGGAAAGGACAGATTTTAACATTGTTGGAAAGGAAGAAGTATCCTTTAGGAATGTTTTGAAACTGTGTAGGTAAGAGGCATCAAAGATCACCTTGGGATTACTAGTTGATGGAACAGGAAGGGTGAGAACACAATCCACAGAGCCAGAAAAAGAGGTAACTGCGTTTGGGGAGAAAGTTAAGGAGCTGTCTTGGTCATGTTAAATTTATGGTAACCATGGGACATCCAGACAGAGATAGAAACATAGAAACATGATGATAGCAAAGACCACATGGCCTATCTAGTCTGTCCTTCCATATCAACCACTACAACAGTTCCCTTTTTTTCCTTTAGAAATCCTCTGTGTTTGTCCCATGCTTCTTTGAATTAAGATACTGTCCTCATCTCTACCACCTCCACTGGGAGACCATTTCACAGATCCACCACTCTTTCTGTAAAGAAATATTTCCGCATATCACTCCTGAATCTATCTCCTTTCACCCTCATCTCATGTTCCCCCCGTAGCAGAGCTTGCTTTCAATCGAAAGAGGATCTCCCCCTGTGCTTTTATGCCACGGAGGTACTTTAACATCTCAATCATATCACCTCTATCCTGCTTTTCCTCTAAGGTGTACATATTACGATACTTAAGTCTGTCCTCATATGCTTTATTTTTTTTTTATTTTTTTTTTTATGCAATTTTACAATAAATTCAAGAAGGTTTAAACAAAAACACTTCTAAGAAACAGGGCAAACACATGAAAATATCTTGAGATCAAGATAAAAACAATATCAAAGCAAACAAACATAAGTATAATTTAAATGTGCTAACCCTCTCTAGTCCACTACATAGAGGGGATCATCTCGCAAATGAATAAACACAATAAATAAAGAAAAGATTAAGTCTAAATCCAGACCAACAACTAACATGAGCCTAAGTGGAGTTGGTAGAGGATTCTAGGCGCCTAGCAGTTATAAAAGCTAACAGCTGAGAGGGCTCAAAAAAAACATAAGATACAGACTGATACTTAATCAAACATTTACACGGGTGTTTCAGAAAAAATAGCCCGCCCAGCTGCAAGATCCCAGGACGGAGCAGTAGAAACTCTCTGCGCCGTTTCTGGGTGTCTCGTGCCAAATCTGGGTACATACGATCAGCCAGACCCCTAAACAGCAGCTTCCTCTTCCGGAAGAACAATTTCAACATCCACTCTTTATCAGATAATAGGGCAAAAGTTATTAATAAAGTAGAAGGCTCCTGAGAGTCAAGACCGGAATTTTCCAATAAGTCCGTAACATTGAGAGCCTCTCCTTGCACCAATCCACCCCCAGAGCTCCCTGTAAGGGGAACAGATTTAGCTTTGGGAAGATAATAAATTTTTACCAGAGGCGGAATCAGGTCAGGGGAGACTCCCAGTATCTTAGTTAAATATTCTTTAAACATATCTTTGGCAGAGACAGAAAAAACTCTAGGAAAATTAACAACTCTTAAATTATTCAAACGTGAAAAGTTATCTAACTGTTCTAATTTGACCTGGACAGATGAAAAGTTCTTTTGAAAGGCTTCAGCTTGATCTTCTAAGCTTGTAATACGCTTCCGGTCAGCTTCAAGTTCCTTAGAGATTCCAGTAATCTTCTCCTCTAATTCTACTACAGAATCCATCGCAATCCCCACTTTAGTAGATAAAGATGTAATTTGCGGGAGTAAAACTCCTCCAAGGGAAACAATAGCGTCCCAAATTGCTTCAAGTGTAAAATTTATTGGACGTTGAAGAAAGAAAGCTCCATCCGGAGAAGACGTCGTTGCACTTGCCATTTCCAGCCGCTCAGAAACCTCTTGACACAGAGGAGAGGAAACCTTCCCTGTGCTCTCAGCTCCACCAAGCGCCGATGGCAAAGGAGAGTGGGAGGATCCACCAACCCCACTCACCACTTCCTCCACTCCGCTCTTTCCCGGCACTCGCGAGGTGAAACCCCCTCCTGTCTCAGCAGGGGGGGAAACCTCCAGGAAGCCTTCAGGCAGCGAATCACCACGGAGGATCTTAGGCGCAGGGCTCAAAGCTGGGGAGAAGGACTTCACCGAGGCATCCACCGAGCACTCCGACTCCAATGACGCTGCCTGCCGGCACTCTCCACCAGCAAGGTCCGGATCCCGAGGAGCACGAACCACGAAGGAATCCAAAGGGCCCAATACCGAAACAAGAGGCGTTGAGGTGAGAGCGGGCTGCGAGGGCTCCTGCCCAGCTTTCCCCTTACGCTTCTTCCCCATGAAAGAAACGGCGTACTAACTCGGACGCGACTCAAACCGCCATCTTGAAACTCCCCCCGGGCCCTCATATGCTTTATAATAAATACAACTAACCATTTTATTAGCCACCCTATGTACGAACTCCATCCAGTTTATATCCTTTTGAAGATGCGGTCTCCAGAATTGCACACAATACTCCAAATGAGGTTGCACCAAAGACTTATACAGAGGTATTATCACCTCCTTTCTTCTGCTAACCATTCCTCTCCCAATGCACCCAAGCTTTTGCTGTCGCCTTTTCTATCTGTTTAGCTACTTTAAGATCATCAGGCACAATCACATCTAGGTCTCGCTCTTCTTTAGTGGACAAAAGTACTATATTGCTCCCTTGGATTGCTGCAGCCTAAATACATGACCTTGCATTTTTTAACATTAAATCCCAGCTGCCAAATTCTAGACCATTCTTCAAGCTTAGCTAGATCCCTCCTCATGTTATCTACACCTTATTGTCTACTCTATTGCAGATTTTTGTATCATCTGCAAAGAGGCAAACCTCACCCATCAGCCCTGCTGCTATATCACTAACAAAGATGTTAAAAAGAATCAGACCAAAGACAGATCCCTGGGGCACACCCACTGGTAACCTCCTCCTCCTCCTCAGAGTGAGCTCCATTTACATGTACCCTTGGTCGCCTCCCACTCAACCAATTTCCAATCCAAGCAGTAACTTTAGGGTCCATCACTAGGGTGCTCAGTTTGTTTATAAGTCGCCTGTGCAGAACGGTGTCAAAGGCTTTACTGAAATCTAAATACACCACATCTTGGGTTCACCCTCGGTCCAACTCCCTGGTAACCCAGTCAAAGAAATCAATCAGATTTGTCTGACAAGACCTGCCTCTGGTGAATCCATGCTGCCTTAGATCCTGTAGTCCATTGGACTCCAGAAACCTCATCTCTTTCAGCAGCGTTTCCAATAATTTACTCACCACCAAAGTTAAACTAACCTGCCTGTAGTTTTCAACCACATCCTTACTTCCCCTTTTGTGTAAAGGGACCACATGAGCCTCTCTCCAGTCCTTTGGCACCACTCCCGACTCTGAGGCATTGAAAAGGTCAGTCAGTGGAGCTGTTAGAACGTCCCTCAGTTTTCTAGGATGTATCCCATCTGGTCTATTGCTTTGTTTACTTTAAGTTTAGCTAGTTCACACAAATACAGTCTTCTGAAAATTGTTCAAGATGCCCATTGCTTCTGTTCCTGTTTGTGGCTGTTTTCTGAGGTCCAACTCCTGGTTCTTTATCTGTGAACACAGAACAGAAATATTTGTTAAGCAATTCCACTTTATCCTTATCAGCTTCTACATATTCCCCCCCCCCTTCACCCTTGAGTCTGACAATACCACTTTTGCCCTTCCTCTTCTCACTAACATATCTGAAAAATGTCTTATCCCCCCATTTTATTGCATTGGCTATTTCCTCCTCTTTTTGAATCTTTGCTTTCCCGACTACTTTGCTAGCTTCTCTAAGTTTTTCCAAATATAGATGCTTGTCTTCCTCTCTCTGTGATCTCTTATATTTCATGAAGTCCTCCCTCTTTTTCTTCACCTTTTCAGCTACTTCTTTCGAAAATCATAGCGGTCTCCTTTTCCTATTACCTTTATTTACCATTTTAACAAAAATGTTGGTTGCCTTTAAAATATCCCCTTTCAGTTTTCCCCATTGTTTTTGTACATCCCCCAGCTGTTCACATCCTGCTAATGACTCCCTGAGGTATTGTCCCATCTTGGCAAAATTAGTTTTCCTAAAGTCTAAGACCCTTGCTTTTGAATGGATTCTTATAGCCCTAGTCCTAATACTGAACCACACCATCTGGTGATCACTGAATGCAAAATGATCTCCCACTATAACATTAGAAACACTTTCACCATTGGTAAGCACCAAGTCCAGTATGGCCCCTTCACGCGTGAGTTCTGTTAACAATTGCCTGAATAGTTCTCCCTGTAGAGAATTCTGGATCTCCTTACTTCTAGATGATACTGCAGCCGGAATATGCCAATCAACATCTGGCATATTGAAATCCCCTATCAGTATCTCTTCCCCTTTCCTAGTAATCCTGTGTATGTTTTTAATTAACTCTCCTTCCCCCTCTTCCTCCTGTGAGGGAGGTCTATATATCACACCAATTCAAATAGATTTCTCTTTCCCTCTTTCTAGTTTAACCCACAGTGCCTCCTCTCTCCCTTTTAAGCTCTCAGATATAAGATATCAAACAAGCAGGCTGAGATTTGGGACTAAATTCTTGGTGAAATATCTAATATAAAGAGGTAGATGTGGTACTGAAAGCTGTGAGAGGAGACTAAAGCACCAAAACAAGTGTATAGAGAAAAGAAGCACTTGGGCCATACCGTTATGTGTTACAGTAATCCTAATAGATCATATCACAATATGACTCATCAAATAAAATACACCTTTCAATGAGTACTTCAACAGAAACACCTAAAACCCTCATACCACCACTCCCCCCTCCTAGATATTCTCCCTATCTCATGCCTAGACTCTTCACCTTCCTCATGTCCAGGACACCTCTCTAGTAAGACCATTTCTTATGTTTGTTTATTAAACTTGATATAGCACCCTTCACATTTGTAGCAGGGCAGTGTACAATAAAATAAATAGAGGGAAAAGCAAAGGAGTGCATATCTGACAGGAAAGGGAGGAGGGGATCAGGTCAGGAGAGTAAGAAATCGGGAGAATTAGGTAGCTGATAAGTCAAAAGCATTCTGAAAGAGGTGAGTTTTGAGTAGTGATTTGAATCCAGGGTAGGATAGTTCCAGTCTAAGATTGGGAGATCAAGTCTAACCCCATAGAACTACTTCCAGCTTTACTTTAAGTTAATGTTTTAGTTTATCCAACCGTGTTAAACATCCTAGTTGCAACACTTTAAGTTCAAGGTTCCTTTGCATGTACACCACTTTGACGCTCAGAAAAGTGGTCTATACAAATACCTAAATAAATAAAACATCATAAAAGAATAAATACAAAGGGGCATGTTTACTAAAATGCACTAAGTTAGCACATTGAGGCCTATTTTTTAGTGCAGGGCAGGGCCATACCCATGCTAAATGATGAGAATATGCTGGTATGTACCCAGGCAGCTAGTGTGGACTTTGCCCCCACACTAAGCTGTTTGCTGCAATTAACGCGTAGTGCATTTGCCATCACCCTTTGAGGTGATGGTAAGTGTACCCATGCAAACTGCAACATTGCCAGTTAGCAAATTCCAAAGATGTCCATCCTAATCGCAACGTGCACACTCCGCCTCTGAATCACCCTATCTCCACCCAACCTGCATTAAGAGGTTAGCGTGGGATTTTTATCTTGGCCACATTTTTAGTGTGCTGCAATAGTTACTGCAGCAGATTTAGTATGTGATAAACCCTACACTAATGGTTAGTGCACTTTATTTAACATGCCTCAAAATGCAGCACCACAAGGGCATTGCTACATCTGGCACTTCCCTACTCTTACTATGGCTTATATGGAAAGGTGGAAACAAAAAAAGGCAGGGTTAAAGCCAAATCTAGTAAAAGACCATGAGTAAAAAAAAAAAAAAAATCATACACAAATTATTAATTTATTTTTACTTATTTATTAAAATAAGTAAAATTATTTTATTTATTTTAATAAATAAGTTTAAAAAAAAGCACCATACATGCATAGCCATGTTTTGGCATACAAATGCCTGCATTAGGGACATTCACAAATAAGTAAAGAACTAAATGTTCACAGACAGCCACAAGTACATTCAGACACATTAACAGTATAAATAATTCTGAACAAATATTTCCAATCATCACCAAATAAAATTATAATATATAAAGAAACCATATTTGTATAACATAATTATAAATCATAATATATTTGTACAAAATTACTATCAAAATTAGTTCTACAATGAGGAAAAGTAATAAAGGAAATAAAAAGGAAAAAGGACAAAAAATCTAAATCCATGACAGTTTAATTAGGACAATATAAATCAAAATAAAAATTAAAAAAAACCCAGATATTGGTTAATGACTTTATAGTGAGAAAGAAAAAATAATGAATATAAACATCCATACATTACAAATCAAAAACATTGATCACCTTCCATAAACACTGTGCACTTGCATTTGAAAGGAGAAAAATTAAGGGGCAAGTGATGGACCTTTTTATTTTATTTTTTTATTGCTCATTCTAGCTAACGAAGCTCATGAGTTGCATTTCCGCTTTTTCCTCTCTCAGCCCAAAGCCAAAGAGTCAGTGGGAAAGTACAGAGATTAAATATACAAGTTCTCCATTGCGCTAACGTTTTGATTGGTGTTAGTCTGTCTTTTCAGTGACTGCACTCCTGGACCCATCTCTTAATATCCATAACATATTTCTCTCTCGCTTTTTCAGTCTTAGGGGCCCTTTTTACTAAAGAGCACTAGGGTTCTGCCAGGGGTGTGACCAGCATGTTCCCAGCACTTGCCACACAGAATGGCACCTTAACTCGCCACAGTAATCTGTACTATTACTGCGGGTGCCTTGAATGCCATGTACAGTATAGAGGCAGCATTTGATGCACCCGTGCTAATTGCACAAGCTGCAGGTAGCATGCGGCAGGACCGTACCAAGCTAGAAAGGTGCCCTGTGTGACTTGCGAACCTGGTGCCCCCCTTCACCCAATCACACATAGTAATTTGGTCTTGTTGGGCTTTTCGGAAGCCCAGTGAGGACATTGGAGCCCGTTTCTGTATTTGCACTCTATGCGGCTGAACTGTTCTCACTGTCCTTGGTATGGCCCCAGCGTGTGGTGTGTACCTGCATACTACCTGCTTTGGGCTTATCACACCCACTCTGCCCCTAGCCTGCCCCTTTACCACCTCAAAGTGGTAAAGCCACATACTGGGCTCACTGCCCTGGCCCAAGCTGTCGGTCCCCACAGGCTTCATCGCATGCTTAATACACCCCAAAACCCTCACTGATTACACAATGCAGTTTAGTAAAAGGGCTCCTTAGAGTTGTATTATTTATATGTGCAGTAATAGTGGGAGGAGTGGTCTAGTGGTTAGGACAAGGTACTTCAGGCCAGAGGGCCGGGGGTTTAAGTCCCACCTGGGGACAGCAATCTCAGGCCGGAGGGACTGGGATTTCTAGTCCTGTAGGCACTCCTTGTGGTCTTGGGCAAGCCAATACAATCAATAGTGGGGGAGGGTAGTGCATGCAGTGAAGATGTTATGAATTGCATGTATGAGGGTGGTGTAACAGATTAGGTTGAACTAGGTACATTGTGAGCTATATTACAGCATGAGCCATAGTACAGAACAATGTATCATAGCTCATGCTGTAATATAACTCACAATGTACCTAGTTCAACCTAATCTGTTACACCACCCTCATACACGCAATTCATAACATCTTCACTGCATGCACTACCCTCCCCCACTATTGATTGTATTGCTGTGACACCGCTTTGATTGTATGATAAGGCGATATAGAAATACCGTTAAATAAAATAAATAAATAAACTTAACCCTCCATTGCCCATGTTCCCTGTAAGTATTAGCGTATGTGTCTCATATCCCCTCATGTTAAATGTATCTCCCAATTGACCGCTTTGACCCGGTGAAAAGCGGGATATAAATACAGCTAAATAAAATAAATAAATAGTGAAAATCAGTAATTTGGATATCCTGCCCTTATGTAAATCCTTCACAGTTCTAGCAGGTGCCTGATCACCCACCAATGACTCACATTATAATGCAGGAGTAATGTTTATTCCAGCTAAAGAATGATCACTTTCTTCACCCCCTTCCCCCTACATCCATGCACATACTCTGGGATGAGTCACAGGGAATAACTCTGAACAGATTCTGAATACATTTGGACTAATTTTGCAATTAGAGAGCTAAGACATGGGATTCTGAATGGCAAAGCCTGGTCAAATAGCAGCAGTCACTCTCCTCAGCTGAGTAAAATGTGACTCTCCACCTCATAGGATTTCAACTTGTACAAAATGTGGGAAATAAAATGTGAAAATATTTGTTGTATTTTTGTTCACATAAACACCATATTAATCTGAAAATGTGCGTGTTTGTGTACCAAGAGCTTGTTTTTGGTCAGTTTTAGAGAACAATCATTTCAAGAGTGATTTTTCTCTATAAAAACTCCTCTTTCATTGACTCTCTAACTCAGGGAATGTTAGCAGTTTCAACTCAGCCTCTGATCCTTAAAGCTGGTAGATACAATACCCACCATAACTGTTGCCACTATGCAATTAACATTATTTTTTTCTGGAGGTCAATCAGCATGGATGGTATGCTTTCATTTAACATAGGCTACGTGGATGGACTCTATAATCAACACTCATCAGAGACATGTAGAACCTGAAGCATACCACTGAGCAAACTTAAGGTACATTCTCCATAAGAGCTTTGTAAAAAATCCCTATAAACCCAGTGACAGACCTATTTGTTTATAAAACCTTCTACCTTTATTATCTATCAGTCTTTAGTGTGAATTCTTAGTGAAACACAATGGAACTTAATTGCTAGGGTGTAGTGTGAAAAAAAAATACTTCCACCTGTCAAGAAAACAAATGCATTGTAGAAAGACAGGAGGAAGTGAAACATTTGCTGGGTAACAGTTGGGCTTCTTTGGAGAGTAAACAGGTCAGATGCCCAATGGCGGAACCTGTGTATGGCACTGTGAAAACAAATGATCCACTGGTAAAAGCCTTTTTGAAACACACAGATATGGAAAAAAATAGAGCATGCAAGGCTTCAATAGCAGCTTATTAAGAGAGAAATACATAACTCAGTGTTTGAAAAATTCAACTCTGAGACAAAGAATTGGCTTTAAGTGCTCTGTAACATCAAGTATGCCTTCAGGAAAGAAAATAAATTCTGCACTTTATAGATGCACTAAATACATCTATACAGCATGCTAGGGCTAGGTTTAACGATGTTTTCACCCAGGAGGGTTCTATCCAATAGATTTACCGTATAAAAAAAAACAAGAAAAATGTTCAGAATGTTGTTCCCAAGAAACACATTAATTTCTTTTTCATTTGAAAAGGCATAATAGCATGTTATGCACTGATTAGATCAGTATGCACTTATTCTCATCCTGTATCTTGTATATTTATTTATTTAGCTATTTTTCTATACCACTGTATCTAAGAGTCACAGCAGTTTACATGTAACAACATAGCTTAACAGGGCTTTACAGAGAATGGATTATATTACAATTGAGCAATATAAAATGGAAATAGAACAAGATTATCTACTTAACATGAACAGAGCATTAACTTGGAAGGGAAGGGAGGGAGGTAGAACAAGGGGAAATGCATTAGATTGTGGGTGGTGGAGGGAAGAGGTTGTAGGGTGGGGAGGGGAGAGAGGGAAGGTTCAGTAATAGCTGGTCACGCTGTATACATTTCCTTTCCAATAGTGCTAAGCTTTCAGAAGAGAATGAAGTGATTTTGCTCAGATCATTTTCTAGTAGCTCAAAGTAAGCTGCATTCAAGTGAAGTAGATATTTCCTTGTCTCCAGAGGACTTACATTCTAAGGGATCCTTTTACTAAAGTGCATTCGATTTTTGAATTTAACATACATTTAGCAAGAAAGGTAATGAACATTACAGGCAAAGTCTCTGTAGTAAGTGTCAAGGGCGAGGCCAGCTTATTCCCACAGAGACACATACCCTAATGCGCTGTGCAATTAATGTGGGTTCACTTCACACTACCATTGAGGTGGCGTTATTGTAGCCATGCTAATTGCAATATGGACAGCAGATGATATGATCCCCAGCACTAACTGCACTGTGCTCTTATGCCTGTGCGATAACAGTTACTGTATCACATGCTTAGTGCACTTTAGAAAAGGGCCCCTAACCTGAAGCACTGGAGTATTGTGGGTGATTTTTTTCAAGATCACCAAGAGCACTGGTGGGATTTGAACCGTGGCTTCCCTGGTTCTTCAGCTATTAGACTATTCCTCCACTCTTTTTAAAATTGTTAATGGTAATATTTATATCTGGCCCAACCCTGTTTGGCTAACAAGATCAGATGAGATCGAGAAGACTCAAGGTGGATGTGGCCATCTGATCTCGGAATATTTATATTTGTTCAGCACGCTAACTTCTAATCAGAGAAAAAATGTCTTGAAAGAGCATAAGAACATAAGAACATAAGATATGCCATACTGGGTCAGACCAAGGTCCATCAAGCCCAGTATTCTGTTTCCAACAGTGGCCAATCTAGGTCATACGTACCTAGCAGTTTCCCCAAGGGACACAGGTTCCACAATGCTTGTATTGGTTCAAGCATTGATATCCTGGGTCCCTTCTTAATAATGGTTTATGGACCTTTCCTCCAGGAACTTGTCCAAACCTTTTTTAAACCCAGCTACACTAACAGCCTTTACTACATCCTCCGGTAACAAATTCCAGAGTTTGATTACACGTTGAGTGAAAAAATATTTTCTTTTATTAGTCTTAAATAGTTTACCCTGTAGCTTCATTGCATGTCCCCTAGTCTTTCTATATTCTGATAAGGTAAACAATCGATCTACGTTTACCCGTTCCACTCCGTATAGACTTCTATCATATCTCCCCTCAGCCGTCTCTTTTCCAGGTTAAAGAGCCCCAACCTTTTTAGCCTTTCTTCATAGGAGTAGCCTTCCATCCCCTTTACCATTTTGGTGGCTCTTCTCTGAACCTTTTCTAAAATTGCTATATCCTTTTTAAGTTGCTGAATAAATGCAGAAATTAGTATTGGGGAATTTGACTAAATTATCTCTTCCTGAAAAATTTCTCTGACCACTCTGGTAGAGTGCAGAGCAAGGCTGTTTCACTAAGCCATACAGAATGGTTGATGGTGATATTCAGCCACTATCTGTATAGTTATGTGGTTTAAGTTAGGACAGAAAAATTGCTGTCCTAACCAAAACCAATTAGCTATACACATGGGGGGGGGGGGGGGATTCATTCCAGAAAATAAATAAGGGGTTTGTACGTGCAGCAGGGACATTTATGTGGCAAAAAAATTCCTGACTGTATTCTGAAACACTACTGACATGCACATCCACGGCACTAGCATGAGGATCTCAGTACATAGGAAGGAGAGGGCGGAATGGGGGAGTGGTTATCTGCAGAGATATAGAAAGCATATTCATAAAAGGCCCGTGTACGTATTGTTTCCCGAACACGCCCATCATGTTCCTGCTGAAACATGTACTAAGGCCAGGACTTCTCTGCAGTGTGACCCATATTGAAGAATGGTTGTGAAAAGTATGTCATAAACTGGTGTGACTGCAGTCTGGAAAAAACACAAGATGTAGTCTTAAAGTATATGGAGAAGAGGTGAGGGAATGTTGTAAGGTATAGATACATTAATAAACACCCTTAAAGAAATATTAAGAAGAGTAATAGTGGTTATTTAGGCTATGCACTAATGTGGTGTTTGTGCTAAAAGAGCCAATCTATGGGACCATAACAATTCCCATGTTCAGAAAAATGGGACTACTGATGCAGGGACAGTAGAGCGTGAGCAGGGAAAGGATTCCTTTTTGGGTGAGGAACGAATATCACATCTGGTATCCCATGTGATTGTTATGTCATAGCTGTTATGTATACTGTAGGTTCAGGACATCCTTTTGGCAGAATCATGTTTTTGTGACAGAAAAGGAGGGTGTGTGTTTGTGTGTGTTTGTGTGTGGTTTGAGGGGTGTATGGAGGGGATCAGGCGTGTTCATCTGCAATTCAGGGGGAACATGAAATCATGCCAGTATCTGGACCATATGGATGACCACAGCATCACTGGGTGACAGTGTGATTGAGCAGTCAAACTCAGAGAGGGTTCACCATAGCTAAATGTCAAAACATATCCCTGCCAATGCTAAGGGACACTCACAATAAGGGAACTCAACAGAGAAAACAGCACTAATGCATACCAATAATGCACATTTTGTGGGACAAATGGTGTTGCTTTGAGCATGTATTAGTGCTGTTTGCACTGCTGAATGCCCATATTCTGAGGGTCCCTGTTATTGACAGGGATATGTTTTGACATTGAGTCATAGGGAACCTATGCTGATTCCTTCTGGATCATTTTAAATAGGGTAGTCTAATAAGATCAGATATTGTTGGCAGTGTGTTAGGACAGCCATACGTCCACTGTGCCAGGCACTGGGAGACGCAACTGATGTAATGCCAACATTCCCCAGATTGTCCCATGTGGCCTAAATCCCTACCCAGTCCAGGATCTATGAGAGCTGTGAGAGTGTGATATATATGGAGTCTGGCTACTTGGTGTGATGGCACAGAGATCCCCCTCCCACGCCCACACAGCACTGACCAGAGGAGGAGTGCCACAAAGCTGACTGTGGGAAGGCAGACAGGGCTGCCCCACAGGTAACAGATGTATACAGATTGCATGATGAGACATGCAGCATGATGAGACAGGTGTAGCTTTTTGTGAGAAATGCCAGTACCCAGATAGGTGGGCCCCAGATGCCATAGCCAGAAGGCCCTTCTACAACTACTACTGATCATTTCTATAGCACTACAAGGCGTATTCAGCACTGCACAGACACATGTAACAGATGGTCCCTGCTCAGCGGAGCTTACAATCTAGTCGAGACAGACAACACAGCAGCTGTGGACAGGATACATCTAGGACAATGGTCAGGATCCCAAGGGAGCTTAGGTGGATCAGATCCAGCAGTGGCAACAACGAGGTGGTGTTCAGCCTGGATTTCAGAGGGGTCAGGGACGAAGCACGATTTACAGACTCAGGTAGTTTGTTCCAGGCATAAGAAGCAGCAAGGTGCAAGGAGCAATGTCTGGATATGGCAGTAGAAGAGCAGGTGAAGCAATCTGACAGAAGAGCAGTGTTCACGGGGAGGGGTGTAGGGAGAGATAAGAGGGGAATGGTAGTGCAGAGCAGCAGAATGAGTGTACTTATACACCATAGGCATGAAACAGGCATACATTTGTTACTCAGCAATATTATGCATCCTTTGGGGACCTGCAGTATTACTTCTGGGTTTTGTGCACCTGGTGAGGGTCCATCCCTGTGTTGGTTACCCCTACTCTGTGTTTCTACGTTAGGTTGTAACTGTTGTACCATGCAGATTACCCACACTCTGTGCTTTTACTTTGGGCTGTATTTATTTATTTTAATTCTCTTATATACTGTACTATTCTGCATCAGTGCATTTTACATTGAACAAACTGAAATTACATCAAACAGGACATTATAACTTGGAGATATAATTTTTACAGGGAACATGGGCTATGGAGGGTTAAGTGGCTTGCCCAAGACCACAAGGAGCACCTGTGGGACTAGAAACCCCAGTCCTTCCGACCCAAGGTTGCTGTCCTCTAGTGGGATTTGAACCCCTGACCTTCTGGCCTGAAGTACCTTGCCCCAACCACTAGGCCACTCCTCCACACCACTCCTGTAACTGCTGCTCCATTTAGGCTACCCCTGCACTGTGCCTTTTTTGAATTATAAAAAGGTCATTACAATTTTAATTTGACAGGAATACTCTTCTTGCTAAACATGGATTCTCTGTGTTTATTGCATGCCATTTTGAATTCAGTCACTATATTTGTCCCCTTCACTCCTACCTTCTCTTCCTTTGTATAGAAACATAGAAACATGACGACAGAAAAAGACCACATGGCCTATGTAGTCAACCTTCCATATCAACCACTACAACAGTCCCTTTTTCCTTTAGAGATCCTCTGTGTTTGTCCCATGCTTCTTTAAATTCAGATACTGTGCTCATCTCTACTACCTCCACCGGGAAACTATTCCACAGATACACCACTCTTTCCATAAAGAAATATTTCCGCATATCACTCCTGAATCTATCCTCTTTCATCCTCATCACATGTCCCCTCGAAGCAGAGCTTGATCTCAATCGAAAGGGGTTCTCCTCCTGTGCATTTATGCCACAGAGGTATTTAAACGTCTTAATCACATCACCTCTATCCCGCCTTTCCTCTAAGGTGTACATATTAAGATCCTTAAGTTTGTCCTCATATGCTTTATAATGAAGACCACTAACCATTTTAGTAGTCACCCTCTGTACTGACTCCAGCCTGTTTATATCCTTTTGAAGGTGTGGTCTCCAGAACTGCACACAATACTCCAAATGAGGTCGCACCAAAGACTTATATAGAGGCACTATCAACTCCTTTCTTCTGCAGGCCATTCCTCTCCCTATGCACCCAAGCATCCTTCTAGCTTTTGCCCTTGCCTTTTCTACCTGTTTAGCTACTTTAAGATCATCAGACATAATCACGCTCTTCTTTAGTGGACAAAAGTACTTCACTCCCTATACTATATTGCTCCCTTGGATTGCTGCAACCCAAATGCATGACCTTGCATTTTTTAACATTAAATCTCAGCTGCCAAGTTCTAGACCATTCTTCAAGCTTAGCTAGATCCCTCCTCATGTTATTTACACCTTCCTGGGTGTCTACTCTATTGCATACCTTATCTGACAGCCCTTCCACTATAACACTAACACAGATATTAAAAAGAGTCGGACCAAGGACAAATCCCTTATCCTCGGAGTAAGCTCCATTTACCTGTACCCTTTGTCGCCTCCCACTCAACCAATTTCTAACCCAAGCAGTAACTGTAGGGTCCATCCCTAGAGTGCTCAGTTTGTTTATAAGTCGACTGTGAGGAACAGTGTCAAGACTTTACTGAAATTTAAATACACCGAATCTAGGGATCTCCCTCGGTCCAACTCCCTGATCACCCATTCAAAGAAATCAATCAGATTTGTCTGACAAGACTTTCCTCTGGTGAATCCATGTTGTCTCGGATCCTGTAATCTGCTGGACTCCAGAAATCTTACTAGTTTTTCTTTCAGCAGTGCTTCCAATAATTTACTCACCACCGAAGTTAAACTAATTGGCCTGTAGTTTTCAACCACATCCTTATTTCCACTTTTGTGTAAAGGGACCACATGTGCCTCTCTCCAGTCCTTTGACACCACTCCCGACTCCAATGAGGCATTGAAAAGGTCAGACAGTGGCATCCCCAAGTTTCCTCAGTATTCTAGGGTATATCCCATCCGGTCCCATCGCTTTGTCTACTTTAAGTTTAGCTAGTTTCTCACAATCAGTCTTCTGAAAATTGTTCAAGATGCCCCTCTCTTCTGTTCTTGTTTGTGGGTGTTTTCTGAGGTCCTGCTTCTGGTTCTTCATTTGTGAACACAGAACAGAAATATCTGTTAAGTAATTCCTCATCAGCTTCTACATATTCCTCCCCTTCACCCTGGAGTCTGACAATACCACTTTTGCCCTTCCTCTTCTCACTAACATATTTGAAAAATTTCTTATCCCCTCATTTTATTGCATTGGCTATTTCCTCCTCTTTTTGAATCTTTGCTTTCTTGACTACTTTGCTAGCTTCTCTAAGTTTTTCCAAATATAGATGCCTGTCTTCCTCTTTCTGTGATCTCTTGTATTTCATGAAGGCCTCCCTCTTTACCTTCACCTTTTCAGCTACTTCGTTCGAAAACGATAGCGGTCTCCTTTTCCTTTTACCTTTATTTACCATTTTAACAACAAGTTTGGTTGCCCTTAAAATATCCCCTTTCAGTTTTTCCCACTGTTTATCTACATCCCCCATGAAGGATGTCTATATTTCCACTGGAACTTTCCTAGACTTTATCCTCTTAGTTGTTTGTTCTACAGCCATGCAGATTCTATAGAACAAAACCATATTTTCCAGAAGACGGACTTAAAGGAAACTGACATTTCAAAATATTCTCAATGCATTTTGCTGCTGATTGCAGGACTATTAGAAATTGGTTGGTTTGATTTCCCAGCTAGAGGCATATGTTAGAAACCAGAGTAGACTTCATTCAAATTAGGCTAGTCTGAGTGAATGGTAGATGCTGATCTTAAATACTCTTCTACTATACTAGACTGAGTCCAAGAGCATCATAAACTTCACATAAAATGCCTTTAGTTTTATTATACTGAATGACAGATGCACTGCAGGAGCTTGTGAAACTAAAATTCAATAACACTATATGATGGTGGAAACAAGTTAAAAAGTGTATATTTGCAGTGTGACACAATGCTTGTTTCCCCTATTTGCAGAATTTGGCATACTTGGGTTCATGTGTGTCTGTGTCATGGGGCTGTATCTTGGGGAGTGTGGAGGGTGCAACTCTGTATGTCGTGGGACATGTAGGGGTGTATGTGTCTGATGGGGTGCATGTGTGGGTGTGTTTAGTATTTAAAGGGGCTCTGTCCCTCCTGTCTTCTACAGTAGAGTATACCTATTTAGGTCTTCAAGTCTCTTCTCATACATCTTCTGGCTCAGGCTCCATATTGTTTTGGTCACTTAACTCTGAACCATTTCAAATCTTTTTATATCTTTTGTGAAATA
This sequence comes from Ichthyophis bannanicus, assembly GCA_033557465.1. NCBI lineage: Eukaryota > Metazoa > Chordata > Amphibia > Gymnophiona > Ichthyophiidae > Ichthyophis > Ichthyophis bannanicus. The sequence goes on along the minus strand of CM066034.1, from coordinate 233,367,991 downwards.
GGGTCTTCAAAACTGAACCCGACACTCCAAGTGAGACCTCACCAACGACTTGTAGAGGGGCATTAAGACCTCCTCCTTTCTGCTGGTTCTTCCTCTCTGTATGCAACCCAGCATTCTTCTAACTTTGGCTACCACCTTCTCACATTATTTTGCCACCTTGAGATCCTCAGACACTATCACCTAAGGTCCTTCTCTTGTTTTGTGCACACCAACCTCTCACTACTTATTGTATACAATTCCTTTGGATTTCTGCATTCCCAAGTGCATGACTCTGCACGTCTTCACATTAAATCTTAACTGCCAAGTATTAGACTGTTCTAGTTTTTTTAGATCTTACCTCATGTTCTCTACTCCCTCAGAAGAGTCTACTCTACTATAAATGTTTGTGTCCTCTGCAAAAAGGCAGGCTTTTCCCTTCAATCCTTCAATAAGAACACTCACAAATACATTGAACAGTTCCAGTCTCAGGGCCAATACTGTTCAATGTATTTGTGAGTAAGTCTGAAACTTTATTTTTAAGTTCTTTCAGCACCCTCGGATGTTTATCATCCAGTTCAGGTGATTGCTTCTCTTTAGTTTGTCAAATTGCCCTATTGCATCTTCCACTTTTAAATATCATTACTGGCATGGGTATCTTCTTTACATCTTCTTCAGTAAAGAGTGAAGCAAAAAATTAATTTGTTTTTCCATTGTGGCCTTGCCCTCCCTTAGTGCCCTTTTACCCCTCCATCATCTAATGGACCAACTGACTCCCTTGCAAGCTTCTTGCTTTGAATGTACTTGAAAAGCTTTTATAATAAGTTTTTATTTCCACAGAAAACTTCCTTTCAAATTCATTCTTTGCCTGCATTATCAATGCTTTGCATCTGATTTGTCAGTGCTTGCCAATTTACTGTTTTCTTCATTTGGATCCTTTTTCCATTTTTTGAAAGATGTTTACTCTTGGGTATAACTGCCTCTCTCGCTTCACCTTTATCGCTTCACCTTTAATCTATGCCAGCAGTTGTTTGTCTTTTCTTCCACTTTTTTTTAAAATGTGGAATACACATTGTCTGGACTTCCAATATGGTATTTTTAAACAATATCCAGGCCTAATGTACACTCCTTTTAGTTTTTTCTTCCCTAACCATTTTCCTCATTTTATCATAGCCTCATTTTTGGAAGTTTAATGCTAGTGCAGTAGATTTCCTTGCTGTCCTCCCTCCATTTATTAAATGAAAACTGTTCATGTTATTATCACTGTTGCCAAGTAGTCCCAACACTGTTACCTCTCGCACTAGATCCTTTGTTCCACTAAGGACTAAAATAGTTCCATGTAATGTTGCTACCTGAATCAGCTGATCCATGACAGTCATTTATTTCATCTAGAAACTTTGGGGTCTGTTTACTAAATCGTCTTAATGTGCGCTCTGCCACATTATCGCATGATAAGGTACCTTATGGCGCAGTAATGGCGCTTTATTTGGCGCAGAGGTACCTTAGCGTGCGATAACGCGTGCAGCGGCGCAAATGAGCACTGAGGGTGGAGAAAGGCTCCCGGAGGGCGGAGTAAGGCTCCCCAGGGGCGGAGAGAGAGGGTCAATGGGTGGAGAGTGGGAGGGGAGAGGCTCCCTGCACACTAATGCTGTGATATTCGAGGCTGAAAACTAACGCCAGTGAAACCCTGGCATTAGAGCTGATTTAAAGGGAAAAGAAACCATTTACGTCAGCAATGTACAGCAAAACCGGGGAAACCTATAAAAAGTGATAAGTGTGATACATGTGCACGGAACAAAAGGGCAAATAGTGAAAATGACCAGCAGAAAATGTAATAAAAACATAACCACGCTGGCCAGTAGTGATTTTAATTGAAAACATCAAAAAACACTCCCGAGAAAGCTCCAAAAAAAAGATATGAATTTTGGAAGGGTCTATGCTCCGTCCCCATACAAGGTGAATGAGCCCACAGTGAAATTGCGCTGAGCAGGGTTTTCCCTCTCCATTGGGCAGGTTTCCTAAGGCATGCACATGTTCTGCAACAGCAGGGCGGGCATGTCGGAACGGGCAACTGGACAGATGCTTGAAAAGGGGACACAGAGGGCTGCAGGCGGCACATGCTGTGGTGCAGCTGGGCCACAGTGCGGACTAGGGTGATGCCTAGGTGGCCCATAGGAATGCTGAAACAGTAGTGCAGCCAGACAGCAACTGATGAGGGCCCAACATGGGCACGAGTGTGCTTCCCACAGTGTCACAGGGGATAGTACCCAGCAGGTACCCTCAAGGGCACAGAACATAGCAAGTGGTGCTGGGGAGAAGCGTGGATAGCTATGCAGGCACCCCTACCCCAGAATCCGCACCATAGGCAGATGCCTACCCACAGAATGGATGGCCTGAGACTGCGCTCCACCAGCACCACCAGCAGAAGGGCATGTCAGCAGGGTGGCAGAGGGGTACTGGTGGTGGAGGGGGCAGTGGCAGCTGCCCAGAGCAGACCGTGGCCTAGCCCTGTGTAGGTGGGTGCCATGCACTGCAACAGACAGGCCCTGTCTGACGAACAGTCATGGTATCCCCAGGGAATGCACTGCCTCTATGGCAACACGGTGGTGCAGTGCACACAGTCAGTGTGTTCAGGAGCAGAAGGTCACAGGTTCAAGTCCCAGCTGTGGTTCCTGCCAACCCATCCCCCATATTTTATCCACTACTAAAACGTGCTAATACAGACAGAACCTTTATTGCAGATGACGTAGACATTCCCAAAACACCTACATTTTACCCTACAGAGCACAGACACCATAAACATGTGCATTACCTAGAGCAGAGTCTCCCAAATGCAGTCCTGGAGGGCCATACACCATTCAGGTTCCATGCTGCCTCTAATAAATATGGCTGTGCTGCATTTCTATGCACCACCCCCATGGTATGCAGATATATCTCATGCATATTCATTAGGGACAGCATGAAAATCTGAACAGTGTTTGGCCCTCCAGGACTGGAGTTGGGAACCTCTGCCCTAGAGCAGCGGCCAACAGGGGCAGACACACCCGCACCCACAGGCTCCATTATCCGAAGCCTCCTGGAGAGGCAGGATGTTGGGCCCTGTGTGCATCTCCCAATACTAGCACTTGCATACCTTAGCAATGCCACCCTAAACCTGGGGAAACTGTACACAGCTATCAAAAGGTTGCTATGATAACTGGCAGATAACAATGCCTATGTTAAGCACAATTGGCTGATTGAGCTGCATCACAGCAACCTTTCTGATGTCTGTGGAGTGTGCCTCAGGTCTGGTGTCTGACAGAGTGACCCCCAACAGTATTGCGTACCATAGCCATGCCTGCACTGTGCCCAGGACTGGTGTGGTGGCCAGGGCTGCCGAACACCTCTATAGTTGCACAATGCTGGCATAGGTGTGTGGAGTGTGTGTCTGTCTATCCAGTGTGTGGTGGCTGCCAACACCCTCCACAGCCCACACTGCTAGCACTGTTGCCAGTATTGGCCTGCCAATGTGCAATGAGGAGCAAGGTACTGTGGGAATAGCCTGGATAGGGTGGCCTGGCCTGGCTGCATCTGCACAGGGCATAGGGCAATGGACATTGTAGTGCCCGGCCACCACCTACATGGACAGGGTGGCCACAGCATGTCCTGCTGGGAGGTCACTCTCACCCTGACTGAGCAGTGCTATATAGTATTTCTCTCATGTGATAGTTATGGGTTCTCTTTTGGGGCCCAATCACTGACTTATCTGCTTGGTGTGTATGCTGACATCCCAGTTCTGGGTACACGCATCTCCAGGAACATGCACTATGGACTAGCTAGCAGACTGTCTGCAGCTAGTATGTGTCTGGCTGGAACACCTTGCAGGGTGCAGCGGCTGGAGGCTTGCTGCTGGAGAATGTCAGATAGTGGTGGGGGGCAGCTGAGCATTTTCAGGCCTACTGTCTGTCTGCTATTGCTTTATGGACGTGTACAGATCTGCAATGACTGTCCTGTAGGGTGTCTGTTCCCCAGCAGGACTGGGGTTGATGGTCCCCTCTACTGCCACCACTTTAGGGAGGTAGAATGTGGATCTGTTGATGAGAGATCCTGTTTCTCACCTTGAGCCCCCGAGGGTGGGTTAGGTGGTGGTACATAATCTGCCTATAGGTCCAAACACCACCCCCCCCTTCACCTACATCATGTAACCATGGCACCAACACAGGATATGCACTATTCTGGGTGCATCATAGCCAATAAGGGCTAGACATGACTGAGAAATACAGATGGACACAGATGTATCCTAGGTGTGTCTGCAGGAACTACCTATCACACACAGCAGCACTGATGGAGAAGTGCAGCATGGCATATATCAGCCATGAAAGGTGCTGTGGACCCCACCTCACCCTCAGGGTGAGCACAGTACCCGCACAATGTGACGGTCTGTAGCTACTCTGTGCCAGTAACACACATGTCAGTACCCCCTACCAGGCTGAGGTGCTGTGGGGGTGCACACGGTCAGTTCCCCCTACCAGGCCGTGGTGCTGTAGGGGTGCATACCCCATCTTGTGATCATCTGTAGACTGCTGATTTGCATGTGCAGTGCATCATGGGTACGGGTGGGTTAACCCTATCCTGGTAGCCACAGCAGACAGTTTGTGTGGTGACCTGCAGTCCTTCTGTAGCCAGCCAGGTGTTTGTTAGCAGCTATAGAGATGTAGCCCACTGGTTACTTCACTGCCTGTGGAGCCAGAGGTCATGGGTTCAAACCCACGGTGGGGTTATTTGATAGGGCTGTCTGAGGCATTGTCTATTTTTAATGTACACTAGTGCTGCCAGCAAAAACACCCTCAGAGTACTGTAGCCATAAGGTGCTTCATAAGGCGCCCCATAAGGCACTTTATAGGGTGCCATATAAGGCGCCCTATAAATCACCTTCTACAGTGCTTTATAAGGTGTCCTATAAAGCGCCTTATAGGGTGCCTCATAGGGGACATTATAGGGTGCCTTGGCGGACAGTGCACTTTATAATGTGCCCTATGGAGTGCCTTATGCGGCACCTTAGGTTACGGCACGTGAGGGTGTGTTTGTTGGCAGCACTAATTAAAATATACATAACATGCCTCAAAAAGCAATACTTACACTTAAGAGCTAATGCCTCAGCCAGCCCTATGCATTAGGCACACTGGGGTATCAAACTCATGACCCCTGTTCCATCAGTCAGTGTATTAACCATTGTGCTACACCTCTGTTTCTGTGTTTGCATGTCTGCGCGCCTACTTAAGATTACCGCACGTTAATGTGCTTAGCGGTGTCTCACCTGATAATGTGCGCAGCGCATGTTATTGCGCGATAATCCCATTTTGCTACATTAAGACCGAAACGCCCACTCCTTTTATGGCAGCCTGCACACTATCACCGGGCACACGTTAAGACGGTTTAGTAAACATACCCCTTTATCTCCCTAGCATGTACTGATGTGGCATTGACCCATTCGATTCTCTGGTAATTGAAATCACTCATTATTACTGTATTGCCAATTTTGTTAGTTCCCCTAATTTCTGTTAACATTTCATCATATGTCTGCTATTCCTTCCCCTTCTCACATGAAATTTCTATCCATAAATATTCCACAGTGGATATTTTTCCTGTTAAATCCCAGTGAGAATCACACTGGCATTCTCTTGCCACAGTCCACTCTTCATGCAGTTAGGACTCCCACTGGTGGTTTTTTTGCCACAACCTTGATCTTCATGCCAGTAGGACCAAGAATTCTGCTGGCTCTTCAACCTGCTGCTTTGCTGAGGGAGAGAGGGAGGGAGGGAGGGGTGAGATGCTCTGTTTGTGCATGTTGATTTATGGGGATCACCCAAATCATTAGAGAGGTCCTAATCCGCTGTGTGGTTGAGCTGTCTGTCTGTCTGTCTGTATGCATCTGTTTGTGCACAAACAGATGCATACAGACAGACAGACAGCTCAACCACACAGCGGATTAGGACCTCTCTAATGATTTGGGTGATCCCCATAAATCAACATGCATTTCCCATTTTATAATGGGAACACCTCTATTTGAAATAATTTCCACATCAGATTTTGTACCTGCCCTGACGTGCAAGCAAACACCTGCCCACAGATCTCCTCCTTACAACAGCATGCAAGTCCTTGCCCCCCCCCCCACCAATCCTCTGCCATGATTATCCAATGATACCTGGCCCATGGGTTTACAATGGTGCCTCTAACTCCCTAGTTGTAGTCTCTAGTACTACCACTCGAGGGTTAAAGCTGCCAAATAATGAGTACACATCCATAATTTGGGGTGGGAGATGAATTCTATCCCATCACTGGCCCCCTTTAATGATAGCAGGCCAGACTGCACCTGCTATCTGTATTTATGCAGCCAGGAACCCACAATATTCCTGGCTGCAACAACACAATATGGGACATTCTTTGATACAATTTTCTTATTTGTGAAATTATTGCTCCTCTTGGACATGCTGGAAAATACTGTTGTATTTGCCAACACCCTTTCAGGTATTTTATAAAAGGCTTAATGCTCTGCAGAGTGTGTTGTAAAATACTAAGGGAAAAGGGAACTGGATTTAGATCACACCTTTCCCAGAAATTCAGGGCTCGCTATATTCAGGTAAAAAGGTATTTCCCTTTCCCTGGAGGGTTTACAGTCCAAGGGGCATGTTTATTAAAGTGTTGCAGATAGCACAGGAATAATGTACTGTTGGCACATGTTTCTAATGCAGGGAGCATGGCCACAGAAGTGAAGTAATGTCGCACTAGTTGTGTCAATCACACAGTAGTAGTGCACATCAGGTGCACATATGGGCTATAAATGAACACACTACTTGTCCCCCTTCAACTCAGAGCTAACACTATTGTGATCCCTTTTAGACAGGAGTATGTCACTGGGCCACAGCACTGTGCTGTGCTGAAGGTTGAAAGCATCTTGCAGATGCCTGCAGGATAAGAGAAGACATATCTGGGTAGCTGCATCATGACACAGAGAGCTTCCTTATGGAATTCATAAGATTTAAAATGTAGAGGCAACCTGTCAAAGTTGATTGAATTGTAAGCTGCAATGAGAGGGACTATCTTTTACATGTATCTGTGCAGCGCTGCGTAAGCCTCGTAGCTCTATACCAATGTGCAATATAGTAGGAGTAGTAGTAGTATTCTTACTCCTAATAGAGACAGTTCTCCTAAGGAAGTGATGTAGCCTGTCATATTGCTTAATTATTTGCAATGAACTGAAAACATCTTTGCATAATAAGATTTGATATATTTGAGTAGGGTTTTCTCTTTTAGAAACTGTAAAGTTCAATTTGTTAAAATACAATGAAAAAATGATTTAAATGTTCATAGTTTCAAAGCTAAGAGATATTAATTTCATATTGTGAACACAAGATGTTTTTATGTTGAAAATGTAAATTTAGAAATGCTTGCTTATGCTTGTTTTATAACAAAACTGTTCTAGAGTATGTCCACACTTATTTCACGCTGCTATTTTTCAGCAACAGTAATATCTGAAAACTCCCATTATCAGGAAACATCAAGAGCCTTGACTTCCCTAGCAGCAGCAACCTCTGCATGTTTCCTGTGCTAGCAAAGTGAATAGGGAAATACTGTACAGAAAGTGACAGCAGAAAAAAAACCATACCACCTATTTAGTCTGCTTCTTCAAACCAACAGCTTTGTCTTTGCAACCCCTTCTCCCTTGACATTCAGAGCGGTTTACATTTGAAACAGCTAATGAAATTATATCCTATAAGAGGATGCACAAGAAAAAAATAATAATGTTAGAAAGCAAAAATGTTACATCCTATCAAAAGCCCTTTTAAACCTACAATATCTCAAAAAGTTAACACCATTTTCAGTAATACTTTATGGGACATGTTTCCAAAAGTGCCACAAGTAGCACAGGACAAAAATGTGGCACTTTACCATGACAGAGGTGTAGAGTCCATGGTACACGCAGGAGGCACAGCTGAGGCAGAGAAGGAATGCCGCAGTAGGTATGCCAGTCACACATTAGTAACTACTACACATCTGATGTGCATGCGCACTCTGAAGGCATGTGCTATGTGCAACCTTGCACTTGCATGCTAACACAAATGTGGCCCCCTTAGACAGGTGTATGCCATGGGCCACAGCACTGTGCTGTATGGAGGGGTAAGAGCAACCTGAGGATACCTGCAGAGTATAAGAGGACACATCAAGCTAGCTGTAACATGCCACAGAGCCAGAAGGGCCTGATAGCTGATAGGTTCTCCATGGGACCCCAGGGGATAGCTGTAGTGCAAGGGCATGCCAACGCAAATGGAATCTGTGCTATATCATATCTGAGCGGAGAGCCAGAGCAATGTTATGGATGGCAGCAGGCTACCACATCCCTGCAGAGGAATCAGACAATAATTCACAGCCTTCAACTCCAATAACAGGACACAGAGCAAGTGGCCAGTGAAGGATAAAGAAGAATGACTGAGGAAAATGTACACCCTGCTTCACAGCTCAGAGCTATGCACCAAAGTAGAAGTGGGTGGATTATAAAAATTAGGGCAGAAAACACATGCATAGAGATATGATGCAGCTGTTTCTGTGCGAGATGGGCAAAAATGCTGCATCTATATGAGCAGGACTGGTATACTTTGTCTCAGAGGACCCATACGCTCCCAACATAGAGAGAACTCTAGGGACACACAACAGAACAGAACAGACCCCAATAGAAACATGTGAACCCATTCAGCTGTCAGCTTGGGCATGCCAATTTTTAGGGAAATGATGGCCTAGAGGCCCTTGAGAGCCTAAAACAGTTTGCCAGATCTGTGAAATGCCTTATCCCTTAGGTAACAAGTGTGGGAAGGAGATACTAATAAGGGAACTCCAATTGAGCTAGCTCACCTTCAGTGGTATGAATGTAGACATTTGCTATGGGCCTGTAGGCCACACCATCCTATGGTCAGAGTGATAGGCTATCTGCTTTTAGAAACAAAGCCCATGTCGCCGGCATAGTCCCTCTGGTGCATCTATGCACTGAAACATGTATCCCCATGTAGAAGAGGTGGTGGGCAGGCAGCACAATTCTTTGCCAGACCTACAATTTACCAGTAGTCACATCACCTCATTTGCATGCTCTGAACCCAGCTGTGTTCAGTCATCTCAGACCCTGGCTATATGGCGCCTTCTAGCTGTTTCACTGAGCACAGACCCTAACTCCCAACTCTTCCCTGGCTCATCACACCAGCATCCCTCTTGCAATTATCCAGTGCATATGCATACATAACATCAAACTTTCAAAACTGCCATTACCTAGTATTGTATGTGTGTTCCCACCTTTCCAGCAGGTGCACTCAATTGCTGCAGCCCCTGTTTTTTTGTTTTTGCATGTATGTTCAATTGCACCTACTTTCAGATTGGGTGAGCACAGAGGTGGTGCTTGGATGGAACATAGGTGAGGCCTAAATTGGCAACAGAAATGAAACTGGAAAAAGACTGATAGAATTCTGCCAAACCAATGATCTATTCATCTCAAGCACCTTCTTCCAGCAAAAAGTGGTGATTGTATACATGGACTTCACCCAATGGATTGTACAAAAATCAAATTGACTACATCTGTGGAAGTCAATGATGGAAAAACTCTGTAACATCAACAAAGACAAAACCTGGCATTGATTGTGGTACAGATCACCAACTACTAGTATGAAAAATCAAGCTAAAGTTGAAAAAGAGTAAGCCACTCATGAATGTAGCAGAATATGACCTTGAGAATATGCCACCAGAATTTAAAGACTGCCTGCAAAATCGATTTGCTGCTTTAGATACAAATGACAGAGCTCTGGAAGAGTTATGGGATGATATCAAGAAGGTTGTGTTGGAAGAAAGTGAAAAGCCTCTACAAAAGGTGAAAAAGAAAAATATGACCAAAATTGCCCAGAAACACAGAGAAGCTAAATCCAGAGTAGAAAGTGAGGCAATTGCAGAACTCAACTTTCCAATGTGCAGCAAGACAAGAGAAGTACTGCAATGACACATGCAAGGGAATAAAATCAGAAACTCTTAGATGAAGAACAAGATTGGTTTTCCTAAAGTTATGAGAGTTAAATAAAAAAGTCTAGCCTTGAATTGGAATGTTACAAGATGCTCCAGGATCCATGTTGAATGATGATGAGAAGATAAAGAAAAGATGGAAATAATATACAGAGTCATCATATCATAAAGATCAAGTGGATCAATAGCCATTTCAACCTGTACCTTATGATAAGGAACCATTGGTGGTAAAAGAAGAAGCTGAAACAGCATTGAAAGCCTTATCAAAGAAGAAAGCACTGGGCATTGATGGTATTCCCAAAGAAGTATTACAGAAATCGGATGCAGCTGTTAACATACTTACAAGGCTCTGCCAGGAAATTTGGAAGACAACATTATGGCCAACTGACTGGAAACAATCTGTGTTTATACCAATACTAAAGAAAGGTGATCTAACTGATTGTGGAAATTATTGCACAATCGCTCTGATCCCACATGCCAGCAAGATTCTAGTCAAGATTATTCAGCAAAGACTGCAACCAGAACTGGAACGAGAACTGCCTGAAGTGCAAGCAGGGTTTAGGAAAGGGCGAGGAACGAGAGACATCATCGCGGATGTGAGATGGATCCTTGAAAAGACAAAAGAATACCAAAAAGGATATCTTTGTGTTTTATTGACTATAGCAAGGCTTTTGACTGTGTAATAATACAAAAATAAAGTATGGTCCTTAACGGAGCAAAATAAAATCTCATTACACAAAAATAGCTCCAAACTAACTGTTACAATAGTAGATACAGTTGCCAGTTCCACAACTACCTAAGCTTCTTTCAACTGTTGTTAAAACTTGTACTAAAAGCAAGGGAAAAGGGGAGATAACCAGCAAACTCACTACCAAAATGCTGCCCACGTTCTCTTCTTTGACTTGCACTCGGATTTCTGAATGTGCTTACCGGAGGGCGCTATTTAACGATGGGGCCTGGCTGATTAGATCCTCTCAGGCTAGCATCAGTAAGGCAGATGCTGATCACATCAATATGGTTACCAGATATTCACCGTTGAGTTATAAGATTCAACGCATTATTTCAAAGCACAAGAATGTTCTGAGTAATTTCCCTGGTTTAGAAGATAAATACATCAAGTGTGTTTGGCAACAGAATGCCAACCTGAAAGAAAAACTTAGTCCTGCCGTTTTGCGGCCTCTTGAAACAAATGAAAGAGGGGCTCTTGAGAAAGGACATAAGAGGTGTGGAAGGTGTGGAATATGCCCAGTCACGGCAGAAGTGAAGGATTTTACTTATCATGGGAAAACATGTCTTTTGCAACATGCGACATCATGTGATACCATTTCGGTGGTCTATGTTATTAGATGTCCCTGTAATCTTTTATATATAGGGAAAACAACCCGTACCTTTAAGATCCAGATTTTGGAACATAAAAGTCGGCTACACTGTAAAACAATTACTGCACCTATAGTCCAACACTGTCTTGATTTTGGACATGAGTTTCAACATTCACAATGTTTTTGCATAGAACAGGTGAGATCAGCAATGAGAGGGAAGACCCAGGAACAGACGTTATTGATATCTGAGCAGCGCTTGATTTTTAATTTAAATACTGTGATTCCATATGGCCTTAATTCTATGGTAGATTGGGGAGTATGTCTTTAAGAAGGGATTTTTTCAGGGATACCAGCAGAGAGTAAAACGTCAGCACTTGTTCAGTATAAAGTTTGCCAACTTGAGGTAGTCCCCATTGTGATACCGCAAGCCCTCTGATGCAAGAAAGGAAACTTTTAAATCTTGAAAAAAACAGGATTTGCCTGCAATTACGAGAAGGGACACATAGAGGGAGCAGGAGAACAAACCTGAAAGTGGAAGAACCACACCTCTATAGGCAGGACTCAGAAGCAGCTGCTCTGGATTTAAGTAGGAACAGAGCACTGCAAGAGAGAGAGCCAAGAGAGAGAGAGCCGAGAGAGCCAAGAGAGGCAAAGGTGCCAGGAAGGCAGTCAAGAGAGCCAGAAAGGCAACAGAGAAACCCCGAAGGGAAGAACCCAGAGGAGAAGCACAGGAGGAGGCAAGGAGCTTGGCAGAGACCTTCATGTGGAGAACAGGAGGCAGTGCCAAGGGAAGCTCCAGAGGCCAGACTCAGAGACCGAGGTGAGGTCACTGACAAACCCAGCAGAGCTAAAGGAAAGGAAGCTACTGGGAGAGCAGGCCTAGAGAAAGGCCATACACAACTTCAAGGGGCAGTATCACGGACTGCAGCCAAGGAAGGAAGTGCTTATCCCTCCGGTTGGAGAAGAAACCTTCAAGAGAAAAAAGGTACTTTTAAAAGCTTTTACAAAAGTAACTTGAAAGATAAAGGAAAAATTCATAGCCTTGAGAGAAAGGATATACCTGAAGCACAAAACTCTCAGACGAGGCCTCAAGCCTTTTTCAAGAAGCCTAGAGAGGAACAAAGGGCTAGTTTTTATCTGGACAATAAGGACTGTTTTAAACCAGATATAACTGATAAGTTTTACAGGAAAAAGTTTAATGTTGCCAGAGAATGGAAGGAGCAAACTTTTAGTCCTGAAACAACAGCAAGCCCAGGGAGATATACTAGACCTAAAAGCCGACGCCCCAAACTCCCAAGCCAGCACTGGGATACAGTATGGCATGCTTTTAGGAAACCAGGTTTTAATATCCAAGAGATCTCAGAGACCTCAGTTTCAGATCCCATAGACATGGAATGGCTGCCAGGGGAATCTGAGAGCACTGAAGATATAGAACCAATGGAATGTGACTTTTGCACAAGAAGATATCTTTGAGTAAAAGGCAAACAAATCTAATGTGTGCAAACTGTACTGGAAAGTTTATGCTTTAAGTTGGTGAAGGAACCATGTTATTTTGAGTGTTTTGCTGACTCACGTTTTGATGCAACTGAATTCATGTTCTGTTACTCATTACCTCATATTTTGAATTTCTTCATGCGAAAAGGGGAAATAAAAGCCTTTTTGTACCCTACACTTGGCAAGAGTTACTTTTTAGGTTGTTGACCCTGAGGCTGACAATGGGACCTGCTATCCCATTGACCCTCACAACAGATCAACCCTGAACCTTTTAATTCTTATGCGCTCCCCAGCCCCTGTGGAACCACTACGCCGCCACTAGAGGGGGCTGCGGGGGACATAAGTGGCGTAGTTTCACGGATTTTTGGGGTACTCTTGAGTGTACAGAGCAACGTGGGCAACTACTCAAAAGAGAAATAGAAGCTCTTTTCTTTTTGAAAAAAAAAAAAAAAAAACTGCAAGTAAAACCCGGACTGACCTGTGTTAGAATCCGGATCGGAAGAGGAAAACCAGGAGACCGGAGCAGTTATTAGAAAGTGGACCGGAGTTAAAAACCAGGAGTGGAGTCCTAGGAATCCGGACCGGAGTGGAAAAAGAAAAAAAAAAAAAAAAAAGGAGGAAAATCCTAAAGGTGAAAGATCATCTGGCGAATCCAGGAGCGGTGGAGCAACCCCTGGACGACCGCACTACATTCCCGAAAAGCTGATGCAACATTAAAGCAAGGTAAGGCGTAGATAACCCTACCTAGTGTTGGACACCTGGGGAAGTAGAAAGAAAAAATATAGAGGGTCTGAAAAATATATTTTGTGAAGAGCCGCACTTGGGTTTTTTTTTCTCTTTCTGTTTTTTTTAACAGGTACAATGGAGCCCAAGGAGCTGTGTGCCTGGATGGCACACCAATTCACCAAACAGGCTGAGCTGGCGCAACAGAGCCAGGAGCAGGCGCTAAAGGCGATGCAGGAGCAGCAGATGCCTGTCATAGAAACAATGAGCGCATGGCTGGCGCAACAGCGAGAGGAGCTGGTTCAAAGCAGGAAAGAAGGAACATCACTCGTCGGACGGGTAAACCCTGAACTTGGACATTGGTCTTGTTCGGACTTAATGATAGGGAAGCTCAGTCCAAGTGACGATATTGATGACTTTCTAGACACTTTCGCTAGGATTGCGAATTCGGCTAAGTGGCCTGAGGAGCAGTGGGCCATACGCCTAGCGGCATCACTTACAGGTGAAGCGCTGGCGGCCTACAGGTCCATGCCCCCAGAGCTCGCAAATTCATATCAGGATGTAGTAAACGCAATTAGAGATCGTGTTGGTCTTACGCCGGTGGCGTACAATAAAATGTTCAGAGCTGCTATGCTTAAGGTAGATGAAACACCTAAGGCATTAGGCCACAGGTTGCGTAGTCTTGCTTACAAGTGGCTACAACCTGAAAGGAGAAGTATAAATACGCTCATGGATGCGATAATTTTAGAGCAATATATGAATGCACTACCTAACAGGGTGCAGAATTTTCTGATGCTCCAAAATTGTAGCAATACCACTGAAGCTATTGTGCTTACTGAAAGATACTTAGAGGCTGAAAAGGTGACACAGCCTAGTGTAAGTCCACGAAGTGCCATGGGATTGGAGGCACAAGGGAAGGGAAGTCCCTCACGTCCTCCAGCTGGTAGGTGGCAGAGTTATAAAACCCTGGAGAAAGTGAATACAAAAAAATGTTTTGCGTGTGGAAAAAAAGGACATGTACAGTATGAATGTCATGCGAGAACAGCCTTGGTAGGAGAGTCACCAAGAATAGTGCATGATGGGTTTCTTGTCAATGTAAAAATACATGGCATAAGTGTACGAGCATTGTTAGATTCTGGAGCCGACCAGACTATGCTTTCAAAAAGGTTATGGTCGACCATCCAGGATCATGGACTGTCGGTTTCAGAATCACCTGAGGGGTATGTCAAGATTAAGTGTGTACATGGAGCAGCTACCCGCTACCCCATTTATAAGTTGTGGATAAAGGGGATGGGTATTGTGAAAGAGATGCCAATGGCAGTGGTGCCAAGATTACCGCAGGATTTAGTCCTGGGCCGAGATTGGCCTCAATTTAGAAAAACTTTGAAGAAAGAATGTTTACCTCAAGATAAACCAGATTCCACTGGCAGGCCACTCGACTTTATTAAAAACTCCACAGTACAGCGGAGCAGCCTGGCTGCTGCGACGGATATCACGATCCCTAGCCCGCTGTGGGAGAAACCCCCAAAGACCGTTGTAAAGGATCGGTCACAGCCGCTCAAAAAGTTTGTGCTTCGCTACTGCAAGACATCCGCAAGAGCGCGGACACCTCAAAGAGCATCAGCACAAGCGGCAGGCTATGACCTCCATAGCGCCGTGGATATGATCATACCAAAGCGAGGGAGAACATTAGTGACCACGGACTTACAAATTGAACTGCCACCTGGATGTTATGGAAGAATAGCCCCGAGGTCCAGACTGGCCGCCAAACACAACATTGATGTAGCTGCAGGAGTCGTGGACCCTGATTATAGGGGTGTCCTAAAGGTCCTCTTATGCAATTGTTCAGAGAAGGACTACGAGGTTCAAGTCGGCGACAGAGTGGCACAGCTCATTTGTGAGCGGGTAGGATTTCCTGATCTGGAGGAAGTCCCGATGTTAAATCCCACAAGCCGAGGAGTGGGAGGTTTTGGCTCGACGGGGAGAGCAGAAGTAGAAAATTTAATGGCCATAGGCGCTGATCCACCCGAGGAAGAATTGGGCCCTCGTCTGGAGGATTGTAAAGAAGACTCTACCCCAAAGCTAGGAGAAGAACTCTAGATAAAACAAAAGGAAGATTTGACCCGATTGTTAAATAAATACAAAGATGTCTTAACGCCAATGCCTGGAGAGACCTCGTTGGTGGCGCACGAGATCCAGACTCCTCCCGGTAAAATTATCCGGCAGCGTCCATACCGACTGCCGGAGGCGAAAAAGCAGGAGGTCATTAATCAGGTGCAAGAAATGTTACAGATGGAGATAATAGAAGAGTCACACAGTCCCTGGTGCAGCCCGGTGGTGTTAGTACCAAAGCCAGATGGATCTATGCGTTTTTGCATAGACTTTCGGCAAGTCAACACGATTTCAACTTTCGACGCGTACCCGATGCCGCGTATAGAGGAGCTATTAGATCGGCTCGGGCAAGCAAAATACCTGACGACATTGGACATGACCAAAGGATATTGGCAGGTCCCTTTAACGCGAGATGCCAAGCCGAAAACTGCCTTTAGTACACCCTTGGGGCTCTACCAGTTTAGGAGAATGCCTTTTGGCTTGCATGGGGCAGCCGCCACATGCCAACGCCTAATGGATGTGATTCTTCGACCGTATCAGAATTTTGCGACCGCATATATGGATGATGTGGTGATCCACAGCGCCACGTGGACAGAACACCTCCAGCAGATAGGCACCATATTAGAGGCTATGAGGAGAGCGGGCCTCACTCTTAATCCTAAGAAATGCACGTTCGCAGCGGAGGAGGTCAAGTACCTGGGTCATCTAGTAGGTCGGGGAACCGTACGGCCACTATTGGATAAAGTTGAATGTGTCAGGAACTTCCCGGTTCCTCAGAATAAGAAGCAGCTGAGAAGCTTCCTCGGACTCATAGGGTATTATCGTCGGTTCATACCGCATTTTGCCGAGGAGAGCAACATCTTTACAGAGATGCTTAGAAAAAATGCCCCGAATATAGTACGATGGACGCCCGAAGCAGAAGCTGCTTTCCAAAGATTGAAAGGGAAGTTGTGCCAGGCCCCCGTTCTACGCGGGGTAGATTTCCAGCAAACGTTCCTACTTCAAACTGATGCCTCAGAAACCGGGCTGGGTGCCGTTTTATCCCAGGTACAAGAAGGAGCAGAACATCCCATTCTGTTCCTTAGCAGAAAGCTCTCATTAGCGGAAAGAAAATATGCCACCATTGAACGCGAATGCCTCGCTATCAAGTGGGCCATTGAAGCATTAAAATTTTACCTTACCGGGAGGAAGTTTGTCCTCATTACAGACCATGCCCCCCTGAAATGGCTGCATACAATGAGGAACGAAAATGCCAGGTTAACCCGGTAGTATATGGCTTTACAACCTTATGACTTTCGTGTTGAGCATAGAGCTGGGAAGCTACATTGTAACGCAGACACCATGTCTCGGATTACGTGCTGCGGTGAAGAGCTTCCCCCAGCCCGTAATATTTTGAGAAGGGGGATATGTGATACCGCAAGCCCTCTGATGCAAGAAAGGAAACTTTTAAATCTTGAAAAAAACAGGATTTGCCTGCAATTACGAGAAGGGACACATAGAGGGAGCAGGAGAACAAACCTGAAAGTGGAAGAACCACACCTCTATGGGCAGGACTCAGAAGCAGCTGCTCTGGATTTAAGTAGGAACAGAGCACTGCAAGAGAGAGAGCCAAGAGAGAGAGAGCCGAGAGAGCCAAGAGAGGCAAAGGTGCCAGGAAGGCAGTCAAGAGAGCCAGAAAGGCAACAGAGAAACCCCGAAGGGAAGAACCCAGAGGAGAAGCACAGGAGGAGGCAAGGAGCTTGGCAGAGACCTTCATGTGGAGAACAGGAGGCAGTGCCAAGGGAAGCTCCAGAGGCCAGACTCAGAGACCGAGGTGAGGTCACTGACAAACCCAGCAGAGCTAAAGGAAAGGAAGCTACTGGGAGAGCAGGCCTAGAGAAAGGCCATACACAACTTCAAGGGGCAGTATCACGGACTGCAGCCAAGGAAGGAAGTGCTTATCCCTCCGGTTGGAGAAGAAACCTTCAAGAGAAAAAAGGTACTTTTAAAAGCTTTTACAAAAGTAACTTGAAAGATAAAGGAAAAGTTCATAGCCTTGAGAGAAAGGATATACCTGAAGCACAAAACTCTCAGACTAGGCCTCAAGCCTTTTTCAAGAAGCCTAGAGAGGAACAAAGGGCTAGTTTTTATCTGGACAATAAGGACTGTTTTAAACCAGATATAACTGATAAGTTTTACAGGAAAAAGTTTAATGTTGCCAGAGAATGGAAGGAGCAAACTTTTAGTCCTGAAACAGCAAGCCCAGGGAGATATACTAGACCTAAAAGCCGACACCCCAAACTCCCAAGCCAGCACTGGGATACAGTATGGCATGCTTTTAGGAAACCAGGTTTTAATATCCAAGAGATCTCAGAGACCTCAGTTTCAGATCCCATAGACATGGAATGGCTGCCAGGGGAATCTGAGAGCACTGAAGATATAGAACCAATGGAATGTGACTTTTGCACAAGAAGATATCTTTGAGTAAAAGGCAAACAAATCTAATGTGTGCAAACTGTACTGGAAAGTTTATGCTTTAAGTTGGTGAAGGAACCATGTTATTTTGAGTGTTTTGCTGACTCACGTTTTGATGCAACTGAATTCATGTTCTGTTACTCATTACCTCATATTTTGAATTTCTTCATGCGAAAAGGGGAAATAAAAGCCTTTTTGTACCCTACACTTGGCAAGAGTTACTTTTTAGGTTGTTGACCCTGAGGCTGACAATGGGACCTGCTATCCCATTGACCCTCACAACAGATCAACCCTGAACCTTTTAATTCTTATGCGCTCCCCAGCCCCTGTGGAACCACTACGCCGCCACTAGAGGGGGCTGCGGGGGACACCATGTGCAGCGTTTTTTGAAGTCAGATGTTCAAGTGCAAGTCAAAGAAGAGAACGTGGGCAGCATTTTGGTAGTGAGTTTACTGGAATCTCCCCTTTTCCCTTGCTTTTAGTACAAGTTTTAACAACAGTTGAAAGAAGCTTAGGTAGTTGTGGAACTGGCAACTGTATCTGCTATTGTAACAGTTACTTCAGTTAGTTTGGAGCTATTTTTGTGTAGTGAGTTTTGACTGTGTAAGCCATGAGAAACTCTGGGCTACATTAAGAAGCATGGGTATACCAGAACACCTGATCATTCTCTTGCACAACCTTTACATTCATCAAAAAGCAACAGTTCGGACAGAACAAGGAGAAACAGAATGGTTTAAAATCAGCAAAGGTGTGCGATGAGGTTACATACTTTCCCCCTACCTGTTTAAATTATATACAGAACAAATAATCTGAGAAGCGGGACTGTATGAAGACAACCAAGATGTGAATATTGGTGGAAGACTCAACAACAACCTTTGCTATGTTGATACCACATTACTGTCTAAAAGTGAAGATGATCTGAACCATTTGCTTCTCAAGATCAAGGAACATGGGCCTGCACCTTAATGTAAAAAAGACAAAGATCCTGACATTTGGAAAAATCAGTAAGTTCATCATTGATGGAGAAGAAATTGAAATAGTTGACAACTTTAACCTACTTGGATCAACAATCAATAAAGAAAGGACAAGCAGCCAAGAAGTCCGATGATGCGATGCTCTTATTTATTTATTTATTTATGTATTATAAATTTTTATACCGCATTTTCCAGCAGATCAAAGAACAACTTTTTTTTAATAGTACAGTGAACGGTACATATTCAATTTTATGGAACATTTTATAACTATATATATATAGAATGTTTACAACTATATACATTAACATTGTTATTAACAGTAAAGAGGCCATCTACATGCAACTATATACAATTTTGGTTGTTAGGTAGATGGAATGGCTATGAAGAACTTAGGCAAGGTTCTCAAGAGCAGAGATGCTTCTCTTCATACAAAGATTCAACTTGTTCAAACCATGGTATTTTCAATAACGTCATATGGATGTAAAAGTTAGACAGTGAAAAAGATAGAGAGGAAGAAAATTGATGCCTTTGAATTATGGTGCTGGCAACGAATACTGTGTATACCATGGATTGCCTGAAGAATAAACCAGTCACTACTAGAGGAGATCAAACCTAAGCTTTCTTTGGAAGCTCAGTTGACAAGACTTCAACTTTCATACTTTGGACACATCATGCGAAGAGAGAAATCATTAGAGAGAGATGACATGCTTGGCAAGGTAGAAGGTCAATGCAAAAGAGGAAGGCCAGCAATGAGATGGATCGATACAATAACAGCAGCTACGGGTGCCACTCTGTCAATAATGAGTTGCCAGACTGAAGACCAAACACTGTTTAGGACAACTATCCAGAGGGTCACCATGAGTCGACACTGACTTGATGGCACTTAACAATAAGAAATTGTAAAATACTATAACTTGCATATTTTCTTTACTAATCTACTCACAGGCATTTACACTAAGGGGTATGTTTACCAAACCGGTTAACCCGAGCTATATGTTTACTAAAATGGTAACCCAAGCTATTTGTAATTAGATCCCATGTAATTCAATGGGACCCAATTACAGATAGCCCAGCTTAACTGTTAACCCGGTTTAGTAAACATACACCAACCCTAGACTTGGGGGTAAGTGGCCGTGCCTAGATTTGGAGTGCCGACCTCAGCACGAATGCCCCTATTCTATAAAATGCTTACGTACTTTATTTTTTAAAATAGGCTCACATATACACATGACAATGCATGTTAATTGCGCAGGAGTAATAGGATTACTTTCAAATAGTCTAGAGTTTGATTCCAAGAAAATCGAGTCCCTTGGGGAAAGGAAATCATCATTCCTCCCTCTGAATAACTCTCTGGTATTAGACAGGGTTAAAATTGATTTTAAAAATGAGGTCAGTAGCCTGGGGATTTTAATCAATTCTTTTTTTGCAATTTGTCAAACAGATTAATTCTGTTGTCAAAAGTTCTTGTTTTCCTGTTTTCAGTTACATCAGATTAGGCACTTTAAACCTTTTTTTATTGGCCACTAAACTTAAAACTTTAGTGCATCCATTTATCTTATCTGGCCTAGCCTGCTGTAATTTGTTGTTACTAAACTTCCAGAGAGGGGAACCCATCTTCTGTAGCTTATTCAGAGTACTGCTCATCTTATTATGGGCTGTGATCAGAGAGCTCACATATCTCCAATTTTACAGGTTTTGCACCAGCTTCCTATTACCTCTAGAATTAAATTTAAAGCTGTGTTGTTAGTGTTCAAAGCATTGCGGTACTTGAGGCCCACTTATCTTGAAGAAAAATTGTAAGAATATGTGCCAACACGTCTACTAGGCTCCTCTCAAGATGCCCTTCTTCAGATATCTTCAGATACAAGATTAATGTCTACCAGAAATAGTTCTTTCTCGGTTTTTGATACTTTACTAGAGAGACTGGTTTAATTTCAGTTCCATTGAAATTTTGGGAAGCTGCGAAAACCACACTCTTTTTTTAAGCTTTCTCCTGATCAAGTAATACTTCTGAGACATATTAAAATTTGTAGATGCTTTAATTGTTATCAAAGAATGTTTTATTTTACTTATTGTTATATTGATTTTGTTTGGGTTTGGTTTTATTTTCAGAACATTTTAGAATTATTTTATATGCTATTTTTTGACTTAGATGTTTTGTAATTTGCTAAGTATTAAGATTTTCTGCTTATGTTTCTTAGAAATGTTTTTTTATGTTTTATTTTTCATGTAATTAAATTTTCTACGTTACTTTTCTATTTATTTTATATACAGTATCTATTTTCTTTTTCTCTTTTGATATTTTGTTGAAATACATTGTATGCTGGTGTTGAGCTTACATTCTGGTATTACAATTGTACATAAATAAAATAACTTCAGATAATATATTTTTCAACAGTGAAAACCATGGAGATTTTCAGTGTTACTATAATCCTTCCAGCATCTTCCCTTACCTAGAATAATCATCATCCTTGGATTCCAATTATATGCTAATCTAGTCAAATATTTTCAAGATGGTTTGATTTAAATTAGGATAGGCCCAGTATTCAAAAGTATTTATGTAGTCAGCAGCAGGTGCAGACCACTAATACTGTTTCTAAACTATCTACCAGTTGTTCATTTAAAGGTGCATTTTAGATAGAACATCAGGTTAGGACATGTTGAGTCCTGATGTGCATACACATGCAGTGGGAGGAGTCATTTGAGAAATATATGTGGGAAAAGTGTAAGTGCTAGCATTTCACAACAAACATGTCAATGTTAGCTGAAAGAATTTCTAGAGGCACACAAAATGCAAAGAACTTCACTGTAATCGATATTTGGCAATAGTGATCTGCTATCTTGTTTTAGCAATGGAAGCAAGGGTCCTATATGCAAAATGCAGAACTTGATGCACATATAGATGTCCCCATTGTATCAAGTTTCAGAGGAACGTGAATGTGCTGCACTTGAATTAAGAACGTTTTTTGGACTTTTTTTTCCTTTCTCTCCTCAGATCTATTGCATGGGTAGGGTGAGCCGTTTTTATTTTTGCTGCTAAGTTCTTATCCCTGATCTGCCCTGAACAGTATTAGTTATCAAGGTCTGGTGTGAATGAAAGGAATGATACAAATGTGTTTTCAGTATATATGTGGGGATGAATTATTTTTATTTACTGGTGGCTTGGGATCCTTAATAGCTTATGTTACTTTTCCTGGCCTTGTTAATTGATTATTTTTGTAATGATTTTTTATGGCTTTAGAAGGAGTATTATCAGTATGGGTAATCTGGTCATCTGTGTGGATATATTTGGGGGTTGTGATGTCTGGATGACTGCTCTGGACCCATGTAATGTGAAAGGATGACTTTTTGAGCAACCTTTCTTTGGTTGCTCTGTTGTGCTTTGTACATGTACTCAAGAAGATGGGATGCTATGGGTTGTTGAATATATGTCTTACAGGATCTATTGTGCTGATCAATTGATACTCTGAGCATCAAATCTTTGAACATCAGTGCGTTGAACCATCTTATTAACTGTAAGAAAATTTGTAATCATCTCGAGTCTTGATGCTATCATTTTATGTTTACAAGAAATGCATTTGATATAGGCTGCCTATCAGAAATGTAAGGTGAAATGAGCTATGCGGTATCTTTTATTTTTCTGCTATCCATAAGAAAGGAGGTGTATGCATACTGCTTAAAAACTCACAAAGGTGCAAGTTCTTAGCCTGTCATCTGATACTGAAGGTAGATGAGTGGTGGCTGAGATCTCCGTTAAATTCAAAATATATTTTGTTATGTCTATATATGCCCCCATTAGGGATGACCCCGTTATTCATGAAAGAAATTGGGTAGATAATGTTGGAAGCTGAAGAGAAGGTAATTGCTGGAGACACTAGTATCCCTTTGAATTTAGTTTTAGACTGGCAATTTAAGGTGGCAAAAGCCAAGGCCCGGGGCAAACTTAAAAATATGATATCCTTAGCAGCAATGTCTGTACAACCTAAAAATCACATCCGGAATGAGAAGCTGCGTTTTTGTAGGTTAAATTATAGGTATCTTGTGGAAACTACTTTTGGTGAAAATGTTTCTTCATTTATTGTTTTTTTTTCAGATAAATGATATGGGTGATACTGCCTCTGATGTGACCTGGGAGGCTTTTAAAGCCTCTCAACATGGGGAGACAATCAGTTACTTATTGTGGAGGCGGAAACAGGTCATATAAAGGGGAAGACGGACCAGCTTGAAAGCCAAAATATTCTGTGTCATTCTGGTTGTCTTTTTGCCCAGTTGACCCAAGTGAAGTATCAACAGAACAGATTTATGAATTAACAGACTGCCCATGATATACTCGTATTTGTGCAGAAAACTTGTCAATATGTGAGTAGTAATAGGGTGGGCATGCTATTGGCGAGGTACCTTAAAACCCATAAACAAAAGCAAATGATTATCTCCATTTTAACAACATAAAAACATAAGAAATGTTATACTGGGTTAGACTAAGCTCCATTATCCTATTTCCAACAGTGGCCAATACAGGTCACAAGTGCTTGGCAGGTCCCCAAAAAGGCACAAAGGTACCACAATGCTTGTCCAAAGGCAAGCAGTGGATTTCCCAGGTCCTCTTTATTAATAGTTTATGGATCTTTCCTCCAGGAACTTGTCCAAACCTCTTTTAAACCCAGCTACACTAACAGCTTTTACTACATCCTCCGGTAATGAATTCCAGAGTTTGATTACGGTTGTTGTTGTTAAGTGCCGTCGAGTCGGAGTCGACTCATGGCGACCCTCTGGATAGCTATCCTAAATTGTGTTCGGTCTTCAGTCGGGCGGCTCATTGTTGACAGACTGGTACCCGTAGCTGCTGTTATTGTATCGATCCATCTCATTGCTGGCCTTCCTCTTTTGCGTTGACCTTCTATCTTGCCAAGCATAATGTCTTTCTCTAATGATCTCTCTCTTCGCATGATGTGTCCAAAGTATGAAAGTCGAAGTCTTGTCATCTGAGCTTCTAAAGAAAGCTTGGGTTTGATCTCCTCTAGTCCCGACTGGTTTGTTCTTCGGGCAGTCCATGGTATACACAGTATTCGTCGCCAGCACCATAATTCAAAGGCATCAATTTTCTTCCTGTCTATCTTTTTCACTGTCCAGCTTTCACATCCATATGATGTTATTGAAAATACCATGGCTTGAACAAGTCGAATCTTTGTATGGAGAGAGACATCTCTGCTCTTGAGAATCTTATCTAGGTCTTTCATAGCCATTCTGCCAAGAGCAATGCGTCGTCTGATTTCTTGACTGCTTGTTGCTTCTTTATTGATAGTTGATCCAAGTAGGTTAAAGTTGTTCACGATTTCAATTTCTTCTCCTTCAACGATGAACCTGTTGATTATGCCAGTTGTCATGATCTTTGTCTTCTTTACATTAAGGTGCAGGCCCATTTTGAGACTATGTTCTTTGATTGTGAGAAGCAAATGTTTCAGATCATCTTCACTTTCAGCCAGTAATGTGGTATCATCAGCATAGTGAAGGTTGTTGATGAGTCTTCCACCAATCTTCACACCTCTGTTGTCTTTATACAATCCTGCTTCTCTGATGATTTGTTCTGCATATAAATTAAACAGGTAGGGGGAAAGTATGCAGCCTTGTCTTACACCTTTGCTTATTTTAAACCATTCTGTTTCTCCTTGTTCCGTTCGAACTGTTGCTTCTTGATCAATGTACAGATTGCGCTAGAGAATGATCAGGTGTTCTGGTATACCCATGCTTCTTAATGTGGCCCAGAGTTTCTCATGGTTTACACAGTCAAAAGCCTTGCTATAGTCGATAAAGCACAAATAGATATCCTTTTGATATTCTTTAGTCTTTTCAAGGATCCATCTCACATCCGCAATGATGTCTCTCGTTCCTCGCCCTTTCCTGAACTCTGCTTGCACTTCAGGTAGTTCTTGTTCCAGGTATGGTTGTAGTCTCTTTTGAATAATCTTCAGTAGAATCTTGCTGGCATGTGGGATCAGAGCGATTGTGCGATAATTTCCACAGTCAGTTGGATCACCTTTCTTTAGTATTAGTATAAACACAGATCTTTTCCAGTCAGTTGGCCATGATGTTGTCTTCCATATTTCTTGGCAGAGCCTTGTGAGTACGGTAACAGCTGCATCAGATTGCTGCAATACTTCTATGGGAATGCTATCAATGCCTGGTGCTTTGTTCTTTGATAAGGCTTTCAATGCTGTATAAACTTCTTCTTTCATCACCAATGGTTCCCGATCATAAGGTACAGGTTGAAACGGCTGTTGGTCCACTTGATCTTTATCATATAAAAACTCTGTATATTCCTTCCACCTTTTCTTGATCTTCTCAGCATCATTCAACATAGAACCTTGAGCATCTTGTAACATTCCAATTTGAGGCTGGAACTTTTTCTTTAACTCTCGTAGCTTTAGGAAAGCCGATCTTGTTCTTCCTCTAATAGTTTCTGCTTCTATTTCCTTGCAAGTGTCATTGTAGTACTTTTCCTTGTCCTGTCTTGCTGCACGTTGGAAATCTCTGTTGAGTTCTGCGATTGTCTTTCTTTCTCCTCTGGCTTTAGCTTCTCTGCGTTTCTGGGCAATTTTCAGAGTTTCTTCCGTCATCCATTTTGGCCGTTTTTGCTTTTTCACCTTTTGTAGAGACTTCTCACTTTCTTCCAACACAGCCTTCTTGATCTCATTCCATAACTCTTCCGGAGCTCTGTCATTTGTATCTAAAGCAGCAAATCGATTTTGCAGGCAGTCTTTAAATTCCAGTGGTATATTCTCAAGGTCATATTTTGCTGCATTCATGAGTGGTTTGCTCTTTTTCAACTTTAGCTTGAGTTTGCATACTAGTAGTTGATGATCTGTACCACAGTCAGCTCCAGGTTTTGTCTTTGTTGATGTTACAGAGCTTTTCCATCGTTGACTTCCACATATGTAATCAATTTGATTTTTATATAATCCATTCGGTGAAGTCCATGTGTACAGTCGCCGCTTGTGTTGCTGGAAGAAGGTGTTTGAGATGAATAGATCATTGGTCTTGCAGAATTCTATCAGTCTTTCTCCAGCTTCATTTCTGTTGCCAAGTCCATATTTTCCAACTACTTTGCCTTCTTCTTTGTTGCCAACGTTTGCGTTCCAGTCACCCATGACTATCAGGATATCCTGTTTGCATGTTCTGTCAATTTCAGCTTGTACTTGTTCATAGAACTCTTCAATTTCATTCTCTTCTGCAGCTGTTATTGGGGCATATACTTGAATTATAGTTGTGTTGATAGGCATTCCTCATAGACGAATAGAGATTAAGCGTTCGCTGACTGCATTGTATTTCATTACAGTTCTTGCAAGTTCTTTGGTTATTCATGCATGCTAACTGCAAAACCTTTGTGCTCCTTAGTTTAATTCTTAATATTCTTAATTCTTCAATATTATTTTCAGACTTTGACAACCTCTCTGAGGATATTCTAACTTTCTAATGTTGCCAGTATCCTTTGAATATACTTCAGTCCAAGCTATGAGCTTCTAAATGACTATTGGCTTTAACCTATACATTATTTTAAAAACTGCGCTGTCTCCATTTTAAAAGTTAGTACCAGTAGCCTCATTCTACCCTGGTTAAGGTAGATCCCATCGTTATTGAATAGACTCCCCAGTTCCTAGCAAATCTAAAGTCCTCTACCCTGCACCACCGTCTCACCAATGCACTGAGACTCCAGAGTTCAGCCTACCATGGAAATGGGGAGTATTTGTAAGAATGCTACTCCGGAGGTTCTAGATTCTAATTTCCAGTTTATAATCCTAAATTTGGCTCCTAGAACCTCCGTCCTTCTCATTTTTATTCACTGTCAATATATAGCATGACAGCTAGCTCCTTCCCATATAGGTGATACTTGCAATCTGCCACCTTTGCACCGGGCAGCCAAGTTACTAAGTGATCCCCATGCCACCAGCCACCTGGCTGTCTGTATTCCTAATGTAACTGTGCCTGATTTTCATAAGGCAGTGAATCAACAGAATCATGTATAAAGAATTTTGTAAGAAACCTTAGAAAACTCCCATTGATGAGGTGTTCACTGAAAGACTGCTACAATCCCACAAAGATCTTTTGTATCAATGCTGGCAGAAGTCCTTTCAACTTCTTGGTTAGATCATAGCAGCAGCAGCACCATGATCTGAATGTAGAAATGTACAGTTGGAGGACTGGCAACCTGGGACAAGTCTTGTCAAAAGGTAATATAAAGCTGATCTGAACAGTGATCAATATGCCAGCGTGATCTCACTTTTTCATAATGAAAAAAATTCCATGTGTTCCAAAGTAGGACCTGAAATTTCTTCTAGGTTTTTCTATGACACTTATTTTTTTCCTCCTAGCAATTCGTCAGGTTGACTAGAATTATCCAGACAGCTAATCAGTCTTCAGTGTATATAAGAAAAAATGATATGCCCTTCAGCAATTGCTTTACTGTCCTAAGGCTGGAGGTCACATAGCTCAGAAATAACATTTGAGTCCTTGCATTTATTGTCTTTGATTTGCAGAATGATTCCAAAACTGAAACTAAGGGCCCTTTTACTAAAGGATTTACAACTAATGCGCCAAACAAATGCACTTTAATTATAAATCCTCCATGTTAGATGTCGGGGGTGTGACCAATATGTTCCCAGCAACTAATACTTGATGGGCCACTTAAACATGCACTCTGCTAAGGTGGGTTCACTTAACGACACCCATAGAGGAGTCATCAGGTGAACCCATGTTAAGAGCTGCATTGCTGCAGAGCATGTGGCAATCACCTGATGCTAGTAGTAATGCATTCTCTAGGCCCATTCTCTACCCATTCTCCACCCCAGCCAGTACTCACTGATTCACATACATTTTAGCGTCGGATAGCAGACATGCTTGCTCATTAATGTTCCCCGATTTCCAAGTTGACACGCATTTAAAACGCAAGTGAACCAGCTAATAGGATTTAATAAAAGGATCCCTAAATGTGTCTATATTAAACTTTAGATTAAAGTTCAAAAACATATACAGCCTGATATTCAAATCCAGTAGCCGGCTGACTAATGACAGGAGAGCACCGCTGTGGATCTCCACAGACTGCTCCGGCACTATCTGTTTAATGCAGATGCAGTTTGTGGGTGGAGAAAAGGCATGTCTGTATGAACCAGATATGTGCTGGCATTTATCCGCTTAGCCAGATATTCAGCCGGGGCTTCACTGAAAACATGGGCTGCCTAACTGCTGTACTAACTTGCTATCTACAGAAGTCCTGACTCAATATTGGCTACATGCCGGCACTTATTTGCTTAGCAGTGCACAGCTGAGATATTCAGCAGAGATCTGCTAGTCAGATACTGCTGCTGAATAACCCACCAATATTTAAAGACCACCGCTAATTGGTATGATGTTTAAATATCAACTGCTCTGAATATCGACTCCATAGCACTTCGGTTGTTTAATTGTCAAGGGAAGGCGCCTGCAAAGCTTCAACTGGTGAGAGCTGAAGAATGAAAGGCCAGAGCTCTAGAAACTTAGCTAACTGCAAGGAACAAGTAGGTCTAGGGGCCATAATGTTTCAAGAGAAGAATATGGTGACCACTCGCCCAAGGTGTACATACTGGCCAAAGTTTAGGTTAAAAGAGGATGCTGGGAATTAGGAAGTCGTTCACAATAAACAGATGACTGTCCAAGCTCTACTCCAGTTTCCAGTCTCTGATCCTCCTTCCAGCTCCCGCCCCTACTTTCTAATTCCATTTCCAATTTCAGCATTCAGTCACCTCTCATACCCCCTCCTCTCTTCTCAAATCCTGCACCAGCCAGCTGGCTTCCTCTCCTAGTGATAACCCAACTCCTGCTTGTGAGTACTGGCATGGCTGGGAAAGCACACATTAGTAGAAATAAAGCAACAGTTTCTCAAGATCAGACCTCTCTAAATTGCCCACATTTAGGAAATTACTCGTACTTGTTTGTGAAGGTTCAAAGAAAAATTGAAAAAAAAAAACCAAACCCTTGCAATAAACAAGCAATTAGCCTAAAAGCTTCACTTAGGAGTCAAAGTTCCAGGCATTTTAGCCAAACTAGAAATAGAACAGCAAGGTAAATGGCTATTAACTCTCCTTTGACAACATACACATTTTTGAAATTACAAAACTAGCAATAAATTGCTTTGTTTTATGGCCCATACTTTTTATGCATTATATTCGTTATAAGACCTCTCTTTTCACATCTATAAAAATGAAATTGTATACATATATTTTAAACAAAAGTTTGAAGAGATGAAAATAACCATTTTTAATTTTGCCTAATTGAATATAAATGTTTGGTGCAAGTAGCTGGTTAATACTAGTCATTTTATTAATGTCATAAAGTCTTCGGAAGGTAAAAATAATGTAGTCACTGGTGTCTTAGAATTACTAATTACTTAGGGGACCTTCTACTAAAGTCAGCTGAGCACAGGATTTAGCATGTGGTAACTGTTAGTGTGGGCAGACACTGTTACTGCCACTGACCTGATAGTTACTGTGCACTAATTCTCACGTTAACTGCATATCACATGATGGGACAGTAACTGGATAGGGTGGGGGAGTGCGTGGGCATGGACTGCACCTTTCAGTCAGTGCAGGGGTACATACACTACCACATGCTGTCAATGTTACAGTTAGCACAGTCAATGCACCCCCGCATGAATTGCAAATGTCACTGCCTTCTATATGGTATGTTTCTGTGTGATAACTGTCGGGAATATGCTGGGCACGCCCCAGAAAGTTATCACATGACTTTTGTGCAAACTGCACATTCATTTTTACTCAAAATGCATGGTAAATGCAAAAACGTACCACACTTTAGTAAAAGGGCCCCTTAATTCCAGATTCTGTTGAAAGAAACAAGAATATCACAGGTATATGGTGACATTTTACTTACCAGATAATATCTGTTCCTTGAGTTCTGCTAGAGCAGTCCAGACAAGTGGGTTGTGTTCCCCTACCAACAGTTTGGTGGAGACAAAGAACCAATGAAAGGCCCAGCTTTCAATTACATAACTCCTGTGCCTTTATCCACCTCAGCCACCAGAGGTCCCTACAGTATTTGTCCCAAAGCAAATGGGAGAGAGCAAGCCTCATACAACCTCAACGTGGGCAATAAGTAAACAGCAGTAGAGAGCTATGTACAGGAAGGTAAGAATAGAAGGCTGTCAGTAGAAGATGAGCTTGCAGAATCAAATATAGAATCATGGCGGACCCAAGGGTACTGCAGCAGTACAGAGTAAATACAGTTTCAGAGGCAGGCCCTGGACTAATCTATCAAAACTCAAGGAAAGGACATTATTTGGTAAGTAAAATGTCACCTTCCATATTGACCTGCTAGAGCTGTTCAGACAAGAGAAATGTATCAAAGCTACAATGCCATTGGGCGGGAAGATGACACAGCGGATCATAAAACATTTGAGCTGAAGGCCGTGTCTGCCTGTGCATGGACATCCAAGCAGTAATGCTTGACAAAAGTGGAAAGTGATGCCCACATTGCTGCCCAATAAATGTCTGCAGGGGCTACTGATTTCCGCTCTGTCCATGAGGATGCTTGCACTCTGGTAGAAAGAGTGTGCAGACCCTCCAGAGCTGGCCGGTTCTGTAACAAATATGCTGAGGCAATAGCCTTCTAATCCAGCACCCTAAAGTTGGCTTGACTGCCTGCCTTAACCTTGCACAGACCTGCAAACAGCACAAAAGATGTTCTGACTTGCGAAAAGAATTCATAACCTCCAAGTACCAGAGAAGCATCCTTCAGACATCCACAAGGCAAAGATCCTTATCCTTCCTATGCTGCTCCTTGGAGAAGGAGGACAGACAAACCACCTGACAGACAAGGGGAATGTCCCCACCTGCAGAAACACTGGGCACAGAAAAACAGGAAAGCAGATGCCACTGGTGGGAATGAGATCCTTTATTGATTTGTGTCCCAAGACATAAATCAATAAAGGCTCTTATGCCTACCAGCGGCATCTGCTTTCCTGCTCTTCTGTTCCAGGCAAACCACCTGGTACATGCGAAAGGTAGAAGGCACTTTAGGCAAGAAGGAAGACACAGGCTGAATGGAAACAGCCTCAGTTGAAAAGGAAGATCAGGATCTTGGCAAGACAGAGCCTGCATTTCAGAGATTCACCTTTCAGAACAAATTGCAACCAAGAAGACAGTCTTGAGTATCAAATCCTTTAAGGTAGCATACTTCAGTGGTTCAAAGGGGGCCACCATCAGGATATTGAGCATCAGACCAAAGGGGAGGATGCAGGCATCAAACCCCTTGGAGAAAACATGAGACGTCTAGGTGCAAGGCCAAGAACTTGCCTGTCACCGGACCACAGAAACAGACCAGAACTGCAACCTGAACCTTCATGGAGTTAAGTGAGAGGCTCTTCTCTAGGCCATCCTGCAGAAAGGCCAACAGGGAGAGCACCTTGGCTGCCTCAGGAGCAAAGTGCTGCATGCTTCACCAGCGCTAAAAATGGCACCATATCCATATGTATGCTAGCTTGGTAGATCTCTGGGCACCAAGTATGATAGAAATTACTTCCGGAGAGTAGCCCTTATGCACTAGCAGTCTCTTTCCAAGATCCATGTCATAAGTGAGAAGGGAGCTGGGTCTTCCAGGAAGATTGGTCCCACCACAATAGCCCCTGAGATGGAGGCAGCCAAAGAGGAGGCACTTGAAGGAGCCGCATAAGGTCTAAGAACCACTCACTCCACAGCCATTCTGGCACTACCAGAACAATCCTGCTGGGTGGTGCTCTATACACTGAATCACACACCCCACCAGGGGCCACACAGGAAACACATACAACAGCCACTGACTGGGCCAAGTCTGGGTCAGGCCATTGATGCCCTTGGATCCCATCTCCATGTAGTGACTGAAGAAGTGGCACACTTTGGCATTGGAGCGGGACAGCATCAGGCAACCTTAGCAGTGCAGAATCAACTGAAATACCTCTTGACTCAACTCCCTCTAGCCAAAGAGTTCCGGCTGAGGAGGTCTGCTTCCAAATTGTCCACTCCAGCAATGTGCTGAGCCGACAAAGCTAGGAGGTTCTTATCTGCCAAGCAAACAGGAGATCCATCTCCAGGGCCACTCTGGTGCTGCTTGTGCTGCCCTGCCCATTGACATAAGCCACTGCCAAGGCATTGTCTGAAAACACCCGAATCGCCTGACCCTGGACTAGGGGCTAGAAACGCAGAAGAGCCAACTTGATGGCCCTTGCCTCGA
The DNA here is from genome assembly GCA_033557465.1 of Ichthyophis bannanicus. Classification (NCBI taxonomy): domain Eukaryota; kingdom Metazoa; phylum Chordata; class Amphibia; order Gymnophiona; family Ichthyophiidae; genus Ichthyophis; species Ichthyophis bannanicus. The sequence continues at coordinate 233,335,656 of CM066034.1, read as the reverse complement.
GGCAGATAATGGACCACATTGCTTCCCTGCAGTTCCAAATGATCTGAGCTGAATGGTCTTGGCACTGGGCTCCCTAGCATGAGAGACTGGAATCAGTTGTCAGCAAGATCCAGGAAAAATTGTCCAGCGGTATGTTCTTTCTCAAATGAGAGGGTTGATACTACCACTGCAGGCTGGGCCTCACCCTCAATGTGAGCAGAAGCCTGCACTCAAACTCCTGAGAACTCAGGGACCATTGAGTCAACAAGGATCCCTGGAACAGCTATTTGTGAGCATGTGCCCACAGGACCATCTTTGTGGTTGCTGCCATCAATCCAAGGAGCTGAAGATAATCCCAGTCTCTTTGGCTGTTCACAGAGCATCACCAGGCAATTAGTCTTCTGACTTTCTCCTCTGGCAGGAAAACTCTGTCCACGCGAGTGTCAAAACATGCTTTCAGAAACTCGAAGGACTGTGAAGGTAAAAGCTGGCACTTTTCCTGATTGATCACCCAGCCGAGGCTTTCCAAAAAGGACACCACTGAGGGCATCACCCGAGACACTTCTGACAGGGAATGGGCTCAATTGAGCCAGTTGTCTAGATAGGAATGGACACACATTCCTTGGTGCCACGGTGCCACTGCAGCCGCCACCACCATGACCTTTGAGAAAGTCCTTGGGGCTGTGGAGAACCCGAAGGTAAGGGTGGTGAATTGATAGTGAGAGCCAAGCATAGCAAAATGCGGATACTTCTGCTGATCTGCACAGATTGGGACATGAAAATACACTTCAACTAGATCTAGAGAAGCCAAGAACTCCCCTTGGTGCACTGCTTGAATCACGGAACATAAGTTTTCCATCCAAAAGTGCATGATACACAAGTGCTCATTGGTTCCTTTGAGGTCCAGAATGGGCTAGAAGGGACCATCCTTTGGCACCACAAAGTTGATGGAGTATCTGCCCTTGCCCCGCTCATCTGGGGGGGGGGGGACAGGCACCCACTGCCTTTAGGTGAAGCAACTTGTCCAAGGTGGTTCAGACCATGTCACCTTTGATAGCAAACCCACAAGGGGAAACAATGAAGGCATCATGAATCAGCTGATTACATTCCAGGACATAGCTGAATTGAATGGTGTCTAGCACCCAATAATCCTTGGTAACTTGGATCCATTCCTGAAAGAAGAGGCAAAGCTTGTTGTCCACCGAAGGCATCAGGGAATGGGCCCTCAAACCTTCATTGCATGGCCTGGGAGAGTTCTCCTTTGTAAGGGGCTGAGTCCCTGGGTCCAGGTGCTCCACAAAAGGATTGAGAATGAGCTTGAGATTCTGAAGCAGAGGGGATGAAAGATTTTCTAGGTCGGTAAGAAACATAGATACATGTCAGCAAAAAAAAAGACAATATGGCCTATCTAGTCTGCCCTTCCATATCAAACACTACGGTCCCTTTTTTTTTTCCTTTAGAGATCTTCTGTGTTTATCCCATGCGTTCTTGAATTCACATACAGTCGTTATCTCTACTACCTCCACTGGGAGACTATTCCACACATCTACCACTCTTTTCATAAAGAAATATTTCCGTATATTATTCTAATGCCCTGTCACCCTCATGCTATGCCCGCTTGATGCAGAGCTTACCTTCAATCGAAAGAGGTTCTCCTCTTGTGCATTTATGCCATGGAGGTATTTAAACGTGTCTATCATATCTCTATCCTACCTTCCTCTAACGTAAAGATGGGTGTTTGAGAGAATATTGAATAATGTATAATCAAAAGGCAAATAGTCCTATATGCTGCTGAAGAGGTGACTGCTGGGGAGGTCAGATAAGGGACATTAAAAGAGCAGCCTGCAGTAACAGTCACTGGGTTTGTGGCAGCACTGATAGCATGCAATAAATAATACCCGGAGTCAGTACAAGGATCCAAACCAATTTATTGTGCACAAGGCCCAAGCATCAAAGGACTGAGCAATGGCTAACAGGAACAACTTCCTTAAATACAGGCTTCACAGTTTGATACAGGCAGACTTTCTATTGGTCCCAACGCCCCCTGCACCTATCCAATCGGGGACCCCCTCACTGGGCCCTGTTCCCCCTTCTCAGGCTATGCTAACACAGGCTCAGTTTCTAGACATAATACATTCCTGCTACAAGGTCACTGCATCAGCATAAAAGCATGGAATAAAGGATTAATACAAACTTATCAAAAACAGTTTAGAGCGGTTTAAGGCAGATCCTCAGCCTTCACTGACTTTGGTCTTTCTCAGCACTACTATTTCTAGCAGTGGGGGTGGGGACTCCGGCCTAGCTTGCAGGCTCATACATGTACAGGCTATTATATAGGCCATAGCCTACCACATTCCCCCCTTTGATTATTCTCACCCGCACCTTAGAAAGGGTGGGAATTAAATCACATATTATACTTGTGTAACAGCATCATCTTGGGGTATATAGGGTAATATTGCCACATAGCCAACACTTTAGTTGCTGTCTGCCGCTTCACAGTGCTATCAATAACTGAGGTTATAGTGCGCAAGCAATGGGGTAGGAGACATGGGAGAAACAAGCACACAGCCAATATTAAGAATACAACTAATACAAGAGTTTTCAGGCCACCCAGTCCTGAAAACATGGAACCAAACCATCCATCAAGCTCCAGTCTATGCCATTTCCAGACTGGCACATAGGCTTGCTTCCGCATATGTTCGGCTATGTCTTCGACAACTTGGCCTTCATTATCAATCTGCAAACAACGGTTAGTTAAATTCAATATTCCATACACTCCACCTTCAGCTGCTAACAAATAACCCACCGCCGCCCGTATTATCACCTTCGCCTGCCGTTCTGATCATATTACTCCCATTCTCATTCGGCTTCACTGGTTCCCTCTCTGTGTTAGGTTTCACTACAAATTTCTGATCCTTATTCACCGTGCACTCCATACTAATAATCCTTTATACTTGGCCGATTTAATCTCCCTTCATACACCCTACCGTCAGCTTCGCTCTCTTCACGCTAATCGTTTGGTTTTACCGTCCCCATCTCATGCCCATTTGGAGAAGACCCATCATGCTGCTTTCTTTTTTCTTGGTCCCTGGTTATGGAATGCCTTGCCCTCATCCCTCCGCTTAGAGTCCTCCTACCCACAGTTTAAATCCGCTCTCAAAACTCACTTGTTTCAAAAAGTGTTTGATCTCCCTCCCTGATTTCCCCCTGACTTTTCCTTCCCTGATACCATCCCTGGTTGTGGTTTTGTCCTAGTCTGTTGGTTTTGTCTTTCCCCTCTGTCTGTCTTTGTTAAGTGGTCTTGTTTTTTGTCCTTTTGTTTATTTATTGCTGTTAACCATTGCTTGAAGTTTGTATTTAGTTATGTAGTGCTGTCTATGTCCTTTGGTTTATTTATTGTTGTTAATTACTATTTGCTGTTTGCATATTGTTAAACTGTTTTTATTGTTTTATTGTATAAATTCTTATTGTTTTTAAACTTATGTTTTTAATATTGTCTATTGTTTTAACTTGTGCCCATTTCTATTTGTTATTTATTGCTGTTTGTATTGTTGTTGTGCTTTCCTTTCTTTCCTATTATTTTTGGCGTTCCTTTTCCGTAGTTTGCAGTGCCGCCTTTTATTTTGTTTGTACACCGCTTTAATGTTTTTAACGTAAGCGGTCTATCAAGTATGGAATAAAGTTAAAGTTAAAGTGCTAAACATTGTTCAGGAGCATTTACACCTGGCCACCAGGACGTCTTTCTAGTGGTGGCATCATAAGACTTAAACGAGTAATCTGTATTCCAGTCTGAGTAGTAGTGATGCAGGCTGCACAGGGGGGAGAGTACGGCAAAAGTCATTCCAAGGGACCCAAGGGCTGCCCAAAGACTTTCTCCCACAGCTTCCACTGCACCCTGGCTCCCACGACGTGTGACAGGAGTAGGGGTGTAGATTCTTAGTCTCTTACAGTAGTGGTTGTTGTCGCAAAGTGAGCCGCAATGGAGTTTCAGGGTCATTTACGGAAGTTCAATGACCAAGTTCAGGTGTGGCTGCTGGCTTTACTCGACTGTGATGGATCCAAGGTTCAAACTCTGCAACTTTAACTGCTGTTGGGGTTATCAAGATGACAACATAAGGTCCCTTCCAAAGCGGTATCAACGGTGTCCTTCTCCACGCTTTGATCCACACCGAGACTTCAGGCTTGAGAGGATGTAGAGGTTGATGGGCAGCTGATGAATCTGCAAAACAGAACTTAAAACCAATAGTTCTTGCCTAGTAATTTCAGATCCAGTCTGTTACATATCACCTTTTGTTCCTTGTACCATAGGCGGGGGTCGCCTATACAGAATCTCAAAAGGGGAAACTCCTAAAGACTTAATAGGGACTAAACCTATCCTGAGAAGGGCTATAGGAAGAACTCAGAACTGGGGCTACTTCAGGTAAACTTCATGGCAAAGTTAAATTACTGAGATTCCAGGATTCCATTCATACAGTCTACTTTTTCCTAAGTTCTGAGGTCTGCAGGCAGTATGCATCTGATAATCTTAATATCTCGGGATCATACTTAATGGACTTGTTTCCTGAGGTTATCAACCCGCATTCTTTGTACAGGGCCTCATGTGCATGCAAGGTTGTAAGGGCATACATGGAATCTGTGTACACTTTCCCTATTGTTAGTGCTCTAGTTCAGCTTTCTGTGCTGCAGCTTCTGGGGCCAGAGCTGTGGATTCAACTACCAGATCAAGGGTCACCACCGCATATCCGGCACAACAATGTCCATTAATGATGATAGGACTGCTTCCATCTACAAAGAAAGTCCGTTCAGAGTTTTCCAAAGGAACATCAGTCGAATCAGGGTGACTTGAGAATATAGTGTTCATAGTTTCTAAACAGTCATGATCAGGGGGGTCAAGACCAACTGGTAACAACGCAGCAGGATTCAGAGCTTGACTGACCATCAATTGTACAACATACTTGGATACTACAACATCCGTGAATGCGTGAGCCAAAAACTTCTTTTGTGTTCCATGAGGGTCAGAACAAAGTGCAGTACAGTAACTTGAAGATTTTGTCCCAGGGTGAGCTTGTCAGCTTTGCTCACTAGGAGGGCTGTAGCTGCTACAGCTCTCAAACAAGGGGGCCAGCCTTTTGCAACTACATCCAATTGTTTTGACAGATAGGCTACTGGCCGTTGCCAAGATCCAAGAGATTGAGTCAACACTCCTAGAACATTTCCTTGTGACTCATGAACATAGAGACTGAAAGGTGTTCTGGACATCTGGTAGACCCAGAGTTGGTGCTAACATCACATCAGAGCGGTTTTTCAAAGATCGAAAGGCTGCATCCTATGCAAGTCCCCACTCCAATGGAGACTTTTCCATTCCTTTGATAGCTTGATACAAGGGTTTTGCTAGCAGTGCAAAATTGGGGATCCATATACGACAGTACCCTGCGGCACCGAAGAAGGCTCACACTTGCCTCCTGGTGGTTGGAGTAGGAATACTGCATACAGCTTCTTTGTGTTCTGGTCCCAGGCGTCTAATTCCACTGGACAACTGGAATCCCAGATATTTAACTTGTTTGACATAGTCGCGCTTTGCTCTTGAGACTGTGTATCCAGCTTCACTAAAAGGTACATGAGTTCACTGGTGGCTTATAGACATTCACTTTCTGAGTTGGTGGCTATGAGCAAGTTGTCCACATACTGGAGAAGAACCCTTTCTCCTGGGTTCACATAGTAGCTTGAAAGATCTTGATTTAAAATAGCACTGAAGAAAGTAGGTGAATTCTTGAATCCTTGAAGTAATCTAGTCCAGGTGAGTTGGCCCTGCCTTCCTGTTTTGGGGTCTTGCCATTCAAAAGCAAACAAAAGTTGACTGGTGGGGGCTAGGCGTACACAGAAAAAGGCATCTTTCAGGTCCAGGATGGTAAAATGAGTAGCCTCAGTGGGGATCAGTCCCAAGAGAGTATAAGGATTTGGTACCACTGGGTGTATAGTCTTAACTGCATCCTTTACCCGCCTTAGATCTTGTACTGGGCAGTAATCCCCTGTCCCAGGTTTACTTAACTGGGAGAAGGGGGGGCACTCCTTGAGAAGTCCATAATGCAGTTGCATCAGATGGCAGTGGATACCTTCAATAGCTGGTCGAGGAAGAGGATTCTGCTTCACATGCACTGGTTCCGCTCCTGGCTTGAGGGTGACAATGACAGGGGCTATGTTTTTCGCTAGGCCAGGTGGATCATCTTCTGCCCATACTCCAGGTGGGGCTATAAGGTTGGTGGGTATACAGGAACTAGCTGGCTTGATTGGAGATGCACTATAGAACCGCTACTCTTCTTCTCGGGGAACAGTTAGCACCATCAATCCAGCAGGCTTTGGGTTCATAGTCATTTGCATTTCTCCCCTTTCAGCAAAGGATATCTGTGCCTGAAGCTTAGCAAGCATATCTCGGCCCAAAAGTGGAATAGGGCATTCAGGCATATACAGGAACTGGTGCGCTATTTTCTGTCCTCCTGGTTCACACATGCGGTTCTGCAGGAATGGCTTGGTGGCCCTGTTCTCAGTGACTCTGACAATGGTGATGCATCGAGACTACAAAGGGGCTACTGAGTGTTCTATTCCTGTATTTACCATATATTGGTCCCCTATTTGCAAACAGACCATAGGCTCCTGGGGACTCAGGGTGAACTTGGAGTCCGGTCTGGCCTAGTCTTCATCCATGCTGTAGCCCTCTTCGGCTGCCACTCACTCTATAGCTGCTTCCCTCTCTTGCTGGAACACTGTGCTCGGTTTCTTCTTTCATGACTCTAAAATCAACAAAATCAACCTCCTGTTCTCCAAATGCTCCCCCCTCCCCTCCTGGGTGTGGAGTCAGTCAAAATGCAGGCATTCACTTCTCTAATGTTCTTCTTTTCTGCAATGGGCGCACTGATTCGCACCCAGAGGGGACTAATCATTTTCACGACCCCTTCCACTTTCCTCTGCTCTTTCAATTAGGAAAACCTCCTCCAAATCATTAAACCAAAGTGGCTGCAAGAAGATCTGCTTTCTTTTCTATTTTACATTCACATCCATTCTTACGATTCACATACTTTCTGAACAACTTCCATTAACTGTGCTGTATTCACGCTCGCAAATCCATCCAGTTTCTGCAATGTCTGGTTTATATCTCTCTGGGACTGACTGACAAAAACTGCATTTACCATACGCAAATTCTCCTGGGCTGCTGGATCACATGGGGTATATAGTGAGGGCTGCCTGCGCTATTTGGATTCCACTTGGGGCCATCAAAGCTGATGGGTCTGCATAATACTGTTCATTAGTCCATCAAATCCTAAGGTTTCTCAGTGTAGGAGGCATATAATGCAGCTTTCAGTTCAGTAAAATCAGTGGTATGAAAGGTGAGTTCCTCATGGCAGCGCTGTATCCAGGAGGATAAATACACACTTCATAAACAATTAACCAGGAATTGATCGGGGAACATTTTTCCTACAATCAGATGAACACGGGAAATTACAATAACATTAGCCTTTCAGAGAGCATTTCTAATCGGGACAGAGACATCTTAAGTCAGTAGACTCCAGCAAGCCCTTGCTATACATACATTTCAACAGAATCTGCGCGGACTCCCACCCCTTCCCCCACATGACGTACAGAGGGGGCGGGCTGCATTCCCCTGTGGACTAAGCATAATGGATGCGTGTGCTCATTCTAATTAACAACTGTCTAAACCTATTTCAAAGCTTTAAACTAAGACTGTACTTCTGAAACTGAGATTTTAAAAGACCTTACAAAACACAGTACACATCTTACAGTTCGGGAAAGACAGGCATTATCTTAACAAGTAGATCTCTCTCCCGGCTCTCAAAGCAGCTGTAAATTACTAGACAAAGCAGCTGTATACACTAAATCCTAGACAAATACAGTTACAGCTCGTTTTGTTGTTCCCGTAAGTTATGAACAAATACTTATGCAGTCAAACCCAGATATATCAGAGACAAAATTTCAAGCATTTCTTGTAGTTACTGGCTCGGGATGTCTCATAGTCCTATCAGTGGTCTTAACCTCTACTTCGTAGGTCAAAGGGAAAACAAAAGCAGTCTCATTAATTTCTCTATCATTTCTTTTTGAACAGTGTTTGCTAACGACTGGAACATAAAATACACAAGACAAGGTTAAGCCCATAAATTCATTGAGGAACTCGAACACTCGAACGATATATAATACATGACCATAGCAGAAGGAACATCACTATTAAAACATATTGAATAAAACAGGTACAATATTCTTGAAATAAGCACAAATTAACCCAGCTGCAGAGTGTAGAATAATTGAAACCATCAAAGCGTTAAGTAAAGGATACATTCCTGTCTTTGTCTCCGGGCTGTGTGAAAGACACGCCCCCTGCTCTCCCTGCTTGCAAGAGAGAGAGACTCACACCCAGTGAGACAGCTGTCTTTGTAAAGACTCCTGAGATGAGATTCTACTGTAATACTTTTCCTTAATCGGTAAACAGACACTAAGACAAACACCACCAAACACTTTTGCCTTTCTTGCTGCACTAGTCAGGAGGCAGCACCTCTCTTGGTCTGTATTCAAGACCTCATTCACACATGCAGACATTCAAGACAGAATAAAATCCGGACATTCCCAAAACCCTGACTGGGGGGTTGGGTGGGTTTAGTCTCCGCTTATACCTTTAAGACTTCTGAGACTTACTAGGACCGCCCCGAGAGGGATCAGACTCTCAAGCGCTATTCCAGAATCCCGACTGACGGACAGACTGACTGATTAGCAGAACAGTTCTACTCACCGGATCATGGGTTGGATCCCGGACCCCCCTCAGGTTTGAGGTGTAGGCCGGCCGGAACCGGCCACCAGCGGAGGCAAGGAGGAGCCCTCCCCGATACAAGAGGATGGGTGGCGCCGAAGGCCCTCTGCAATCAGCCAGGGGCGGCTCCAGACCGGACAAAACCTATTGAGGCGAGAAGTCGTGGTATATCTACATGAATACCATCACACTACTCACATTTCCCGGCCAATGCACCAAGACATGTGGCAGCACTGATAGCATGCAATAAATAATACCCGGAGTCAGTACAAGGATCCGAACCAATTTATTGTGCACAAGGCCCAAGCATCAAAGGACTGTCATGGATGGTTTGGTTCCATGTTTTCAGGACTGGGTGTCCTGAAAACTCTTGTGTGTGTTGTATTCTTAATATTGGCTGTGTGCTTGTTTCTCCCATGTCATGTCAGCAAAAAAAAAGACAATATGGCCTATCTAGTCTGCCCTTCCATATCAAACACTACGGTCCCTTTTTTTCCCTTTAGAGATCTTCTGTGTTTATCCCATGTGTTCTTGAATTCAGATACAGTCGTTGTCTCTACTACCTCCACTGGGAGACTATTCCACACATCTACCACTCTTTTCATAAAGAAATATTTCCGTATATTATTCTAATGCCCTTTCACCCTCATGCTATGCCCGCTTGATGCAGAGGTTCTCCTCTTGTGCATTTATGCCATGGAGGTATTTAAACGTGTCTATCATATCTCTATCCTACCTTCCTCTAACGTAAAGATGGGTGTTTGAGAGAATATTGAATAATGTATAATCAAAAGGCAAATAGTCCTATATGCTGCTGAAGAGGTGACTGCTGGGGAGGTCAGATAAGGGACATTAAAAGAGCAGCCTGCAGTAACAGTCACTGGACTAACAGAGCTGGAAAGTAAATATTTAGGGGGGATATGCAAATCACTGCCTGTGCTGAAGGAGCAAGGGTAATATTTACTCACATGTATATATATTATTAAAATTTAACTTTAAAACTATAGGGAATAGTGTAGAGGAATAAAAGTGCACACACTAGACAGAAGGAAATTGCTCAGCCTAAGAGAAATGATATCACTTGGCACTGGCACCCACAGCCCTGTGCTGAAAAGAGTTGGAGAAGAGTTACCTGAGCTTTAGAGGCACCAGGCCTCTTTATCTAAAAGAGCTTAACCCTCATCTGAGAGGGGAGGAGGGGAACCCCCCCCCCCCCTGCCTGTTCTGCAGGCCCTTCTGAAGTTGGAGCTGGGAAGACTCCTGAAAGCCTAGACAGGCTCAGCGTGAAGATGCCAGCAGAGAGCCTCCTACAGACCCAGTTGGGGTTAGTAGTGAAAATGGGTACAGATGATCTCCCGACCCAGGGAGTGGAGATGACAGTGGAGAGACTCTGGAGAGCCTAATCCAGGCTTGGGAGTCCAGCGGCATATAAGTTCAAGAGAGAGCTGCAGTGGCAGAGAATTCGGGAGCTATATGGCCCAGGAAGGGCCCAGTGGCAGAACAACTCATTGGGGAGCTGCAGCATCAGAAAATAGGCTCCAGGGGGAGCTGCAGCGGTGGATCAGAATCAGCTCCAGGGGAGAGCTCTGTCTGCAGAAAGTCCTTTCTGGACTAGGAAACACAAGGCTCAGGGAGGTCCACTGGCAGATCAGCTCAAGGGAGAGCTGCAACAGTTGTTCCGGAGTGGGCAGAATTGCAAAACCCTCTCTGAATTGGAGGAGAGCTTGGAGGAGGTGGAGCCAAGACCATAGAACTATAATGTCTTTCCTTTCACAAGCAGCCACCGGTCCAGAGCTCCAGCAATGGGTGAGACTTGGGGCTGGGGGATAAAGAGAAAGGGAGAGGAGTTAGAAGATAGTTTAGTAAGGATAAATCCATAAGATTCAAGGTTTACTAAGTCATTGCTATTTCACTTTACCTGCTTGAACTATATATTATAATACGGGGTGTACACACTTCATTATTTTATCACAATACTTGATGTATATACAGGGTGGCCCAAAAAAAGTGAGAAAATCTCGTAAATTAAAAGCTTAAATAGTTTACTTATTTACCTTTTTTTAGCTATATAATGTCTTTATTTCAACAATTTACGGTTGCCATCTTTTTGTCAATTGTTTACATCTGTCTTTTTTAATTTTTGAATAACTTATATGCTACGAGATGTTCTCACTTTTTTTTGGGCCACCCTGTATATGGTAAATAAAATGAACCTGTTGACTATGCCAGTTGTTATGATCTTTGTCTTCTTTACATTAAGGTGCAGGCCCATTTTGAGACTATGTTCTTTGATTGTGAGAAGCAAATGTTTCAGATCATCTTCACTTTCCGCCAGTAATGTGCTATCATCAGCATAGCGAAGGTTGTTGATGAGTCTTCCACCAATCTTCACACCTCTGTTGTCTTCGTGCAATCCTGCTTCTCTGATGATTTGTTCTGCATATAAATTAAACAGGTAGGGGGAAAGTATGCAGCCTTGTCTTACACCTTTGCTTATTTTAAACCATTCTGTTGCTCCTTGTTGCATTCCAACTGTTGCTTCTTGATCAATGTACAGATTGTGCAAGAGTACGATCAGGTGTTCTGGTATACCCATGCTTCTTAATGTGGCCCAGAGTTTCTCATGGTTCTCCAGGACCAAGCAGGAATCAGTCCTCACATATGGGTGACGTCGGCGCCGACGGAGCCCTCGCGGAGCAATTTTCCCCAGCTTTCACAGAAAGCCTTTGGGAATTGCAGCGCGCATGCGCGGTCGCCTTCCCGCCCAAGGGTGCCATCTTAGCCAGTCTTCTTTTTTCCGCGGAGCCCTACAGACGTACCCGTCGTGTCCCCGCTATAAAAAGTTGATTTTCGTGAGTTTTACTCGTTTTTAAATTCGGTTCGACGCCGGTCGTTTTCCTGCCCGGACTCGCGACGCCGTTGCGAGTCCTTCCCTTATTTTTCGGTTTTTCTGATTTTAGTCAGTTTCATTTTCGATTTTTCCCTGGCAGCCCGGTCCTTTGACCTTGCAGGGGCCCTTTTTCCCCCGATGGCTGCCAGTGGTTTCAAGCGGTGTGGTCAGTGTGACAGAAATATGTCACTCACTGACACACACGATAATTGCCTCCGCTGCCTGGGCCCGGATCATGAAGAAATGATCTGTGGAGCCTGTGGCAAAATGTCCTCCAAAGCGTTGAGGAGTCGGCGGCATCAGCGGGATAGAATCTTCGCTGACCCCAGCCGTACCCGGACCTCGTCGGAGGCCTCGGCATCCAGAGGCTCCAGCTCTGAACATCGCCGAAGCTCCTCCGACAGGGGTTCTCCCTCCGGAGACCATCGATGGAAGACAAAACCCGCGAGGGCGTCGTCGGTGGACGCTCCTGGCTCCGCGAGGGCCAGGTCGCATAGCCCCGATGGCCGTCCCGGGTCTTTGGAGAAGGAGCACCTCCCGAAGCGACCTCGCCTGGAGTCGGAGTTGCCTGCTCAGGTAAGTCCTGTGGTCCATCTGGACTCGCCTCCGAGAGGTCCGACGTCGGGCCCGACGCCGTCGTGGCCCGAGTCGGGGACTGCTGGGTCACCTGAGGTCGGACTCAGGTTGACGGCCTTGGAGAGCAGACTATCTGCCTTCATGGACCAGCAGCGGGCACTGATCGCTAGCCTCGCTGGCGCCGCTGCCCCGACCTCCGGGACGTCGACGTCTAAGTCGACCCCGGAGACCGAGCCGATCCTCGAGTCCATGCGAACTCGAGTCGATCCTCGGTCGAGGTCACCCTCGGCCTCCCGTTCGGGACCGAGGTCGTCGCCGCCGACTCCCTTGGCGTCGGGGCGGCCGACGCCTCCGCCTGCCCGAGCCGACCCCACTGATTCCTCCTCGGAGTCGGTCTGGGAGTCTGAAGAGGAGGAGTCACCTGATTCCTTTCGGACTCGGTGTGTCCCCTCGGACTCACCTGAGTCCGAACCTCGGAAAAAGTCCCCTCCGGAGGATGCCCGGTTCTCGGACTTCGTCAGGGATATGGCCAAGGCTTTGGCCTTCCCGGCGGATCCCGAGGAGGAGCCTCGAGCCGAAGAGCTCGACGCCCTTCAGTACGACTCTCCCGCCCGGGAGCACTTTACTGTACCGGTGCCTCCCATGCTGGAACGACTACTCTTCCGCATGTGGGAGAGTCCGGCCTCGTCGCCGGTATTGAGCAAGCGGGTCGATTCCATCTATCGAGTCCGCAAGAGTCCTGGCTTCCAAAAAGCACAGCTACCACACCATTCCATGGTAGTGGAATCGGCCATGCATCGGCTGAAGAGCCAGAAAATGCACTCCTTGGTGCCCCCTGGCAGGGAGGCCCGTAACCTGGATGGCCTTGGTAAGAAGTGTTTCCAGGGCTCTATGCTGGCTTGTCGTGTCCAGACCTACCAGCTATACATGGGCATGTATCTCCGAGACCTGGCTAAAGAGCTAGCCGGATTCTCTGCTGGACTGTCCGAGGAACCTTTGCGGAGGTTCCTGGCCTTAACATCTGGTATTCGGGAATGCTCCAAATTCATGTCCCGAGCAGCCTATGATGGCTTTGAAGCATCGGCTTGTGTGGCCGCAGCCGGCATCGGTGCCCGCCGACAGGCTTGGCTTCAGTTGTCTGACCTTGAGCCTTGGGTGCAGGACAAGTTGGTCGATGTCCCCTGCAGAGGTGAGAACCTCTTTGGCAAGCCCATGGCTGAAAAGGCTGCACAGATCGAGACGGAGACTCTCACCAGGACCAGACTTTCTAGGAAGACCTCCGCCCCTTCCCAGAAAAAGAAGGGCTCGGGAAAAAAGTCCTTTTACCCGAGAAAGGCGGCTGCCTACAAACACTACCCCAAATATCAGGCCCCTCCAGCTCCCCAACAGGGTCAGCAGGCCAAGGGACGGGGTAACGGGTCCCGTAGGCAGCAAGCCCCCAAGCCTGCACCACCAGCCCCTGCTCAGCAGGGTGGGGGTTTATGACTTCCTCAGCATAGCCTCTCCCCCTCAGCTGGTCCCTCCCAGCACCGGAGGGCGGCTGGTTCACTTCGCCCACAGGTGGTCCAACATCACTTCAGATGCCTGGGTGCTTCAAGTCGTGCGAGAAGGATATCTTCTCCACTTCCATCAGGTCCCTCCCTCTTATTTTCCGGGGGAACCTCCGCGACTCCCTCTGCACAGGGACTTACTCCTTCAGGAGTTAGCAAGTCTTCTTCAGGACCAGGCTGTGGAACCGGTGCCCCACCACCTGAGAGGTCAAGGCTTTTATTCCAGGTATTTCCTAATACCAAAAAGGACAGGAGGCCTAAGACCCATCCTGGACTTGCGCAACCTCAACAAGTTCCTTGTGCGGGAAAAGTTCAAGATGCTTACCCTTGGAATCCTTCTGCCCTACCTCCAGCAGGGAGATTGGCTATGCTCCTTGGATCTAAAGGATGCCTACACGCACATCCTCATCCACCCAAGCCACCGCCAATACCTAAGGTTTGTGGTGGCCGGAAATCACTACCAGTACAGAGTACTGCCCTTTGGCCTGTCCTCCGCACCGCGAGTCTTCACAAAATGTCTCGCGGTGGTGGCGGCCTATCTCAGGCTTCACGGCCTCTATGTTTTTCCGTACCTCGACGACTGGCTCATCAGAGCGTCGTCCCCTCCGGCAGTCACCAATGCCACACACCGCACGGTGACTCTTCTGCAGTACTTGGGCTTTGTCATAAACTTCGCAAAGTCCACTTTACTCCCCTCACAGGATCTCGAGTTCATCGGCGCAAGACTGCACACTCCTCAGGCTCGAGCTTTCCTGCCTCTCGACAGGGCTCAACGGCTCATGGACCTAGCCGGCCGTTTTCGCAGCCAGTCCCTGGTCTCCGCCAGGCGCTTCCTGAGATTGCTCGGCCACATGGCTTCCACCGTCCACGTGACCCCCAATGCTCGCCTGAATATGCGGCCGGCTCAATGGTGCCTTCGCAAACAGTGGCAACAAACCACCGGCGGCCTAGCCGACTTAGTGCGCCTCTCCAGTCCGCTGGCCTCTTCCCTACAGTGGTGGCTTCATCGGCCGAACCTAGTGCTCGGAATGCCTTTTCAGTCGCCTCAGCCGACTCAAGTGCTGACAACCGATGCTTCCCTCCTGGGCTGGGGAGCTCACTGCCAGGGGGCATGTACTGAAGGTCTCTGGACCGCGTGGGAATCTGCTCAACAGATCAACTTCCTGGAGCTCAGAGCTATTCGTCTGGCGCTCAAGGCTTTCTCCCACCTGACTTCTCACCAGTCCGTCCTTGTCCAGACGGACAATCAAGTTGCCATGTTCTACGTGAACAAACAGGGCGGCACGGGCTCCTTCCTTCTCTGCCGAGAAGCTCAAAAGCTCTGCTCTTGGGCCGTCAGTCACGACATTCTTCTCAAAGCAGTTTATCTCCCAGGCCAGGAGAATTGCCTGGCGGACAAACTCAGCAGGATACTCCAGCCGCACGAGTGGCGTCTGGATCCCTTGGTAGTCCAGAAACTCTTTCTGAAGTGGGGACTCCCCACGATGGATCTCTTTGCCAGTCCTCTCAACCGGCAACTTCCTCGCTTCTGCTCGCGTCAGCCACATCCCCTTCGGGTAGCGGCAGATGCATTTCTGCTCTCATGGTCGGAAAACCTTCTCTATGCTTTTCCTCCCATCCCGCTGGTCTCCCGAACTCTGTTCAAGGTTCTCCAGGACAAAGCGTCCATGATCCTGGTGGCTCCTCGCTGGCCCAGACAGCCGTGGTTTCCACTCCTGTTGCAATTAGCGGTAGAGGATCCGTTCCCTCTGGGGTTTCATCCGGATCTCCTAACACAGGATCAGGGGTCTCTGCTACACCCCAACCTCAGATCTCTCAATCTAATGGCCTGGCGGCTGAAAGGGTAGTCCTTGCTCCCCTTCTCCTGCCGGCAGAGGTGGAAGAGGTCGTCCTAGCTTCTCGGCGACCTTCTACCCGCAAATGCTACGCCCTTAAATGGCGTCGTTTTTTCCGTTTGGTGTGTACAGCAGTCTCAGGATCCCTTCTCCTGCTCGGTGTCGGTGATCTTGCAGTACCTGCTCTACCTCTCTAATCTGGGACTTAAGTCCAACTCAGTCAAGGTCCACCTCAGTGCTCTGTCAGCACACCATGTGCCGGTGGACGGCAGACCTCTTTCCAGCAACCCTCTTGTAGCACGGTTTCTCCGAGGTCTCCTTCTACTAAAACCACCTCTGCGCCCGCCAGCACCTGACTGGGATCTGAATGTGGTTTTACAGCGGATCACCTGTCCGCCTTTTGAACCGATGGCTACCTGTTCTCTGCGTTTTCTTTTGTGGAAAACCTTATTCCTGATAGCCCTCACTTCCGCTAGACGCGTCAGTGAATTGCAGGCCCTCGTGTCTGATCCTCCCTTCACTCGGTTCTACAAAAATAGGGTAGTCCTACGGACTCACCCAAAATTTCTTCCAAAAGTTGTCTCCCCTTTTCACATCAATCAGGAGGTGGTACTTCCAACCTTCTTTCCCAGGTCTCACTCCAGCCGAGCTGAACGAGTCCTGCATACCCTGGACTGTAGAAGGGCATTGAACTTCTACCTTGACCGTACGCGGGAGCACCGTAAAGCTGCTCAGCTTTTTGTGTCTTTTGACCCCAATAAATTGGGGCTCCCTGTCTCCAAGCGTACTCTGTCCATCTGGGTTGCTGACTGTATCGCTTGGGCTTATGGGGCAGCCGGACTCTCCTTAGAAAGTCGAGTCACGGCTCATTGTGTTCGGGCGAAGGCTACGTCAGTGGCTTACCTCCGCTCTGTTCCGCTAGCAGAAATCTGCCGGGCCGCTACTTGGTCTTCGAGCCAGACTTTTGCGGTCCATTACTGTCTCGAGAGGGAGTCCTGCAGGGGGACAGTGCTTTCGGACAGGCAGTCCTCCGAAATCTCTTCGAGGTTTGAGCAACTCCTACCCTCCATCCCGGATGGGGGCTACCGGTGGGTAATAAGTCAGCGAAGATTCCATCCTTCTGTACTGCCGAGCTCGAGGGAGCTCATTTTTGTGCTTAGGGTCTCCGGTAGCCTTAAGCTTGGGAGTCCCATATGTGAGGACTGACTTCCTGCTTGGTCCTGGAGAAAGCGTAGTTACTCACCTGTAACAGGTGTTCTCCAGGAGCAGCAGGAATCAGTCCTCACAACCCTCCCTCCTCCCCGTGGAGTTGCAATCATCTGCTTCAGTTTTTTTGCAAATTTTTATGCTGTCTTTTAGCTATGTCATCAGACTGGCTAAGATGGCACCCTTGGGCGGGAAGGCGACCGCGCATGCGCGCTGCAATTCCCAAAGGCTTTCTGTGAAAGCTGGGGAAAATTGCTCCGCGAGGGCTCCGTCGGCGCCGACGTCACCCATATGTGAGGACTGATTCCTGCTGCTCCTGGAGAACACCTGTTACAGGTGAGTAACTACGCTTTTATACAGTCAAAAGCTTTGCTATAGTCAATAACGCACAAATAGATATCCTTTTGGTATTCTTTAGTCTTTTCAAGGATCCATCTCACATCTGTAATGATGTCTCTCATTCCTCGCCCTTTCCTGAACCCTGCTTGCACTTCAGATAGTTCTTGTTCCAGGTATGCTAGTAGTCTCTTTTGAATAATCTTCAGTAGAATCTTGCTGGCATGTGGGATCAGAGAGATTGTGTGATAATTTCCACAGTCAGTTGGATCACCTTTCTTTAGTATTGGTATAAACACAGATCTTTTCCAGTCAGTTGGCCATGATGTTGTCTTCCATATTTCTTGGCAGAGCCTTGTAAGTACGGTAACAGCTGCATCAGATTGCTGTAATACTTCTATTGGAATGCTATCAATGCCTGGTGCTTTGTACTTTGATAAGGCTTTCAATTCTGCTTCAACTTCTTCTTTCATCATCAATGGTTCCCGATCATAAGGTACAGGTTGAAACGGTTTGGTCCACTTGATCTTTATCATATAAAAACTCTGTATATTCCTTCCATATTTTCTTGATCTTCTCAGCAACATTCAACATAGAACCTTGAACATCTTGTAACATTCCAATTTGAGGCTGGAACTTTTACTTTAACTCTCGTAGCTTTAGGAAAGCCGATCTTGTTCTTCCTCTAATAGTTTCTGCTTCTATTTCCTTGCATGCGTCATTGTAGTACTTTTCCTTGTCCTGTCTTGCTGCACGTTGGAAATCTCTGATTGTCTTTATTTCTCCTCTGGCTTTAGCTTCTCTGCGTTTCTGGGCAATTTTCAGAGTTTCTTCCATCATCCATTTTGGCCGTTTTTTCTTTTTCACCTTTTGTAGAGACTTTTCGCTTTCTTCCAACACAACCTTCTTGATGTCATTCCATAACTCTTCTGGAGCTCTGTCATTTGTATCTAAAGCAGCAAATTGATTTTGCAGTCAGTCTTTAAATTCCAGTGGTATATTCTCAAGGTCATATTTTTTTGCATTCATGAGTGGTTTGCTCTTTTTCAACTTTAGCTTGAGTTTGCATACTAGTAGTTGATGATCTGTACCACAGTCAGCTCCAGGTTTTGTCTTTGTTGATGTTATAGAGCTTTTCCATCGTTGACTTCCACAGATGTAGTCAATTTGATTTTTGTACAATCCATTGGGTGAAGTCCATGTGTACAGTCGCCGCTTGTGTTTCTGGAAGAAGGTGTTTGAGATGAATAGATCGTTGGTCTTGCAGAATTCTATCAGTCTTTCTCCAGCTTCATTTCTGTTGCCAAGTCCATATTTTCCAACTACTTTTTCTTCTTCTTTGTTGCCAACTTTTGCGTTCCAGTCACCCATGACTATCAGGATATCCTGTTTGCATGTTCTGTCAATTTCAGCTTGTACTTGTTCATAGAACTCTTTAATTTCATTCTCTTCTGCATCTGTTGTTGGGGCATATACTTGAATTATAGTTGTGTTGATAGCTATTCCTCATAGACGAATAGAGATTAAGCGTTTGCTGACTGCATTGTATTTCATTACAGTTCTTGCAAGTTTCTTCTTTATTATAAATGCAACACCATTTCTTCTTTGTATTTCATTTCCAGCATAGTAGACCAAGTGATCATCTGATGCAAAGTGCCCAATGCCAGTCCATTTCAGTCCGCTGACACCCAACAGATCAAGTTGTACATGTTCAATTTCATTCTTGACCACCTCCAACTTCCCTTGGTTCATGCTTTGTACGTTCCATGTTCCAATGTGTAAGACATCTTTACAGCTTCTGACTTATTTCATGCGCAGCTACATCAGCAGTCAGACGTCCCGAGGGCTTTGATCCAACCACCTCATAAATGCTGGCTTTACTCTGAAAAGTCTTCAGCTCTTCCCCAGTAGCTAGTTGAGTGCCTTCCGACCTGGGGATCTCATCTTCAAGCACTACAGCACAATTTGTTTTGTTGTAACTCATTGGGTTTGTTTTGTTGTAACTCATTGGGTTTTCAATGCAAGATACAGAAGTAGATTGCCGGGCCTTTCTTCCGCGCAGTTTAAGTTTGGTGGTGCCGTTGTCAGAGAAATGTGATCCTCCGCCGTCAACACTATCCTATTCTGCTGCTGCCAAGAAGGGTAATTTGTCTTGGTCTGGCACCTCAGCTGAGACCTGTCCATCTTGGGAGACCCTGTCAGTAGTTAAACTACTGATAGTTTAGCTCTCAGCATCACTGATGCACACAAGCCCTCACAGCACGACAAGCTGCAAACTACTTTAAGATCATCAGAAACAATCATGCCCACGTCCCAGTTTTCTTTCTTAGACAGAAGTACTTCGCCCCCTACATTGTACCGTTCCCTTGGATTTTTGCAGCCCAAATACATGACCCTGCAGTTTTTAGCATTAAATCTCAGCTGACAAAATTCTCAACTATTCTTCAAGCTTAGCTAGATCCCTCCATATGTTATCTATTCCTTGCTGGGAAACTATTGTAGATTTTGGTATCACCCACAAAGAAACAAACTTTAATCGACAGCCCTTCTGCAATATCACTAACAAAGATGTTAAAAAGAATCAGACCAAGTACAGATCCCTGCGGCACACCACTGGTAACATCCTTCTTCACAAAATGAGCTCCATTTACCTGTACGCTTTGTTGCCCATCCCTAGGGTGCTCAATGTATTAATACATCGTCTGTGTGGAGGCGGAGCCTGGAGCTTGGCGGAATGGAAGCCTGAAACGGAGCTCTGAAGGGCTATTGCAAGAATCCGGTCTAAAGCGCTGACTTCTCATCATATCAGCAAACAGAAACGTCACAACAGTGTTCGGATAGTGGTCGGATGATGGCGGGGCCCAAACAAACCCGATTGGACTTTGCGGGAGGCCAAAATAATAGTGTGAAAAGATCCAAAACGGAACCACCGTCTCCCCAGAAAATGGCGGCGGGCCGAGATTGGCCAGAGGCGGTACAGGAGATACTCGCTGAAGTGCGAGCAATAAAGGACATTGTCACGCATAACAGCGATTCGTTATCATCGATGCAAGGAGATATGAGTGCTCTGAAGCAACAAATGGAGGCTCTTGTAGTGCGTCAAGATACTGCCGAATTAAAAGTGGCTGCGCATGAAGAGAAGCTTCAAGAGCTTAGTAAGCACGCGAGACAAATCAAGGCTTTACAGAGAGAGCTCGAGGACAACAACAACAACAGATCCCGCAGGAATAATATAAGAATTGTTGGGCTACCGGAAGGCGCAGAGGGAGGAAAGAACATGTGCATTTTTCTGCAGCAACTTATACCTACGGTCTTAAAGATCTCATTCGAGCTCCCGTTCGAGATAGAAAGGGCTCATCGCGTCCCATCACAGCCGCTGCTGCACAACAAGAAAATAAGACCAGTTATCCTTAAGGTACTGAGATTTCAACAAGTATCCCAAATCATGGATGCTGCGCGTGCACGAGCACCGATAGAACACGCTGGTCATAAGCTGATGTTTTTTCCAGATTTTGCAAAGTGTACGGTAGACAGACGGAGAGACCTCTTGGCGTTGAGGCCCAGGCTTCAGCACTTACAAGCCCGTTTTGGCCTCTTATATCCTGCCAGAATGAGGGTGACTCTCCATAATCAGACCCGCAATTTTGACGACCCTGAGGCCCTTAGGGCCTTCCTGGACAGTAAGGAAGCTGAGCTGATGTCTTGAACATTATTGCGGGTGCCTAGTTACGGTACCGGTCTTAATATGGGAAAGATGATGCTATCTGTGTAACATATCTTTGTGCAAAGTCTTTGATTTAAATCTAGTGGAAGGCTGGAGGGTCGCTCCAGTGGGTGGGGGGGGGGGGCTAATTCGTCCTCCTTCCTTATGTTTGGCCTTTCATATCCTGTTTGTTGGTTCTGTTCTATCTTTTTGGGGAAGTCAGCGCGCCACCCTGGAGCGGCGCTCTTGCCCGGGCTTCTTCTGCCTCATAAGGTTCACCTATTTTGGGATATATGGTTTGGCTCCTCACTGGGTTCATTGTGATCAGGGTTTTGGTTTTAGCTGTTTGGGTTCTTCAGGGCAGGGTAGTAGCGTGCATAGAGGGTACCGGTTGGAAGGATTGTATAAGGTTACTCCACCTGAAATGTTCTTGGGCCATGCCTGTCGTAGAAAAGAGAGGCCTTGTCAGCCCAGTGTGATGCTATAAGATGGGTCCTATAAGAGTATTATCTTTAAACGTCAAAGGAATAAATGGCCCCATAAAAAGGAAAAAAATAATTCAATATGGCCAACAGGAAAAGGCAGACATATTACTTCTGCAGGAGACATATCTTAATGCAAAGGAGTCACTTAAACTGAATATCAAACCATTTATGGTGGTGGCCTACTCTGCGGCAATACAGAAACATAACGGAGTGGCTATTCTAGTCCGGAGATCCTTAGCCCCGTCTGTGTTATACTCCCTAACGGATAATTGTGGTAGGTGGGCCAGGGTCCATCTCCAAATTGGACGGGCCGTTCTAGCCGTCATTAATTTATATGCCCCCAATTGTGACAGTCCGGAGTTTTTTAGGGCTCTCGCAGAGGAAATACACAGAGATACCACCTATCCGCTAATTGTGGGGGGGGGGACTTTAATTTGGTGTTAGACGCCTTAGTGGACAGGAGGCCTCCTAGATCCAGCAAGCCCCCCAGAGCCCAGTTGGTGTTGGCTTCCGCCATGCAGGAGTCCGGCTTGGTGGACATCTGGCGGCTTCTTCACCCCTTGGACCAGGAATTTACTTTCTACTCTCCCCCACACCACTCATTATCAAGAATTGATTTCTTCTTAATTTCCAAGGCACTGACTGCTAGCATTTTGGCTACAGAAATACATGCCACTCACATTTCGGATCACGCAGCGGTTTCCATCTTGTTGCATGATAGACAACTGGACTCTCCCCAGGCCCACTGGTTCTTTGATAGAACCCTTTTAGAACAGGAAGACCTTAGGGATAAAATACGAGCAGCCATTAAGGAATACTTTCAGTTTAACCTCCCTCAGGAGACGTCAGGTTGGGCTAGATGGGAGGGTTTTAAGGCCGCCATTAGGGCGGTTATCACAGGGTACAGTATCTATCAGTCTAGACAGAGCAGAGAGCAACTCCGAGAGTTAGATGTACAAATTAAAGCGGGAGAACGCATCTTGGTCAAGAGACAAGATCCTTGTATTTTGCTTCGCCTCCAGCGTCTGAGGTGTAAGTACAACCTAATGCTAACCAGCGAGGTAACTCGCAATATCAAAGCTCAGGAAGGCCACTATTATTGGGAGAATAATAGGGCAGGGCGCTTAATGGCTAATACCTTAAAGGCAAGGAAAGAAGCCAGTCGTATAGCGGCCATTAAGGTTGATGGGAACCCAAATTTGCTGGTGACAGATAATGAGATAGCCGATGCTTTTAGAGGGTTCTTTCAAAAACTCTATACCTCGGAGAAACACTGCTCCCAGGAGGCATTCCAGCAGCTATTTGGGAGGATTGAGAGACCACGCCTAGACACAACACTGTCGGGAGTTCTGGGGAATCCAATCTCTTTAGAGGAGATAGAACAAGCCATAATGTCGCTAAAACCTGGCAAGGCGGTAGGTCCAGATGGCCTGCCTTCTGAATTTTTCAAGATATTTGCTAAAGACTTAGGTCCTTACCTACAGGAATATTTTCGAGCCTTGGTAGAAGAAAGTCCCCAGGTGGGCTCTTTTGCTGCCGCCAAGATAATTGTGTTGGAGAAACCTGGAAGGGACCCGCAAGAGGTGGGTAATTATCGGCCGATTTCCCTACTTAATGTAGACTATAAAATATATGCAACTGTGTTGGCAAGACGATTGACTGCTGTACTGCCGACTTTAATACACCCGGATCAGTGTGGCTTCGTGGAGGGGCGTTCCACTGCAGACAATGCAAGGTTGTTTTGTCACATCTTGGCCGGGGCAGAACACATGGATGAGCCACTGGTGGGTCTTTCATTAGACGCAGAAAAGGCTTTTGACCGTGTTGAATGGACATTCCTGTATTCTGCCCTGGAGTGGTTTGGGTTTGAGGACCGCTTCCTTCACCTACTTAAAATCATGTATGTGAAGCCCACTGCTAACCTGTGCGTAAATGGTACTCAGTCGTTGGACTTTCCATTGGGAAGGGGAGCTCGCCAGGGTTGCCCACTGTCGCCTATCCTGTTTAATTTGGCTTTGGAGCCATTGGCCCTCCTTTTACGACAGAATAATAACATTCAAGGGGTTACTCTTGCTGGTAAGGAAATCAAAATCTCTGCATATGCGGATGATCTACTCCTTTTTACTAAGCCACTATCAGTTGCATATATTTTAGAGCAAATAAACTTATACTCCTCCCTATCCGGTTATAAAATAAACTGGGGGAAATCAGTTGCTTTCCCGCTTAACCAGAGAATGCATAAAGCAGATCTTTCCGGGTTCCCCTTTGTGTGGGAATCTGAGAAAATCAAGTATCTCGGGGTCCGTTATAGCCATCCCTTGGATGCGACATTAGAAAGTAATGCGGAAATAATTGTCGACACCATACAGGCTTTGACAACGAGATGGTCACCGCTGCTGTTTTCCTGGTGGGGCAGACTAGAAATAATCAAAATGTCCATTGTGCCTAAAATCAACTATATTCTTGAGATGGTCCCGCTCTATTTTCCTCCGCAAGTTTATAAACGGGCGGAAAATTTGTTGGCCCTTTTCCTATGGGGGAACAAACCACCCAGGATAGCCCTTAAAAAGCTGAAAGCAGATAAAGAGGATGGAGGGGTGCGGTTTCCGGATTTTCTCGCGTACCATCGGGAGTTCTTGCTAAAACAAGGAGCTCGATGGTCCGAGCTCATAACTTCTCAGAGTCCGGTCTGGTTGGCCCTAGAAGAGCGATATGCCGCTCCATTTCCCATGCACCTCCTCCATGGAATGCTCTTTGATGCAAGCTCTAAGCGACCAAAGCTCATCTCAGACACGCAGTGGGCTTTTAGAGAGCTTCTCAAAACTTTGGGGCCCGGTGCAATTATCTCCATGTGTCTTCCTTTGTGGTACAACCCCATTTTTAAAATTCATCACAAATCTTTTGTTTGGAAATCTTGGTATGAGAGAGGTATTTGGACAGTGGGGCAGTTACTGGAGCAGGGCAAATGGAAAAGTTTCGACATGCTACAGCGGGAATTCTCTCTCCCCTGCAGACTGTTCTTTCAGTGGACCCAGTTAAAACATTGCTTAAGTAAGGTATTGGGAGGGTGTGCCTCCTTGTCAGAAGAATGGGCTTTGACTACCAAAATTTCACAAGCGAGACAAGTCAGCGGTGTGGCCTCTTTCTTCTACAAGGAGCTAAAACATAGCTCACTCACACAACTTCTTGGGTTACAGAGAATCTGGGAGCATGATACTGGCTTACACTTGACATCACACTCCTGGAAAGGTTTTTGGAGCCATCAGGTCCGGATCGCTAAAGCGGCCTCTGTCACACAGAGCCTTTTCCTCTTTGCACATAGGGCTTATCTTACACCGGTGAAGCTCAGTAAATGGGATAAAAGGACACCGGGAACCTGCTGGTCCGGTTGTGGCCAAACGGGTACGCTGAAACACATGATGTTTGATTGCCCTATAGTGCAAGAGTTTTGGCTGCCTGTTTGGGAACGAATTCAGAAAGTGTTAGATTTTGAAACTCCCTTTTCTTGGGGGCTTTTAGCTTTTCGTTCGGCTTTGCCCATCCCGGAGTTACACAAAGAAAATAGGTTCCTTCTGGATTTTATGCTGGGGGTGGCTATACATGTCCTGATACGCCATTGGAAAAATGTGGCACTCGTCCATTTTCAATTTTGGTGGAACTCTCTTTGTGCATATAGTAAATTCGAACAAATGCCCCGAAAGGGAGTGACCCAAGGTCCCAAGAACATCTTAAAATGGAAAGCCCTGCATGATTTTGGTGAAGGAGCACGGGGTTACCCTCTGTAATCATGATAACAACAGCGACAAGTTGATTGTTGTTCAGATTCTCCAACCTATTTTTTTCTTTTCTAGAACCCTTGGCTGGCCCAGTGAGGAGATGGGGGTTCGGGTGGGGGGTGGTAGGGGTAGGGGTTATATTTTTTATTTTTATTTCTATTTTTGTTTGCTTTTTGGTTTTGTTGTGGTTAGTTGGTTTCTATAGATTGTTTAAAAATGTATCGTTGTACCCGGTGTGCGGCCCTTGGGTCTGTGTTACTTTTGTTTGTTTTTCTTTTTGTGAAATTGAAAATAAAGTTTATAAAAAAAAAAAAAATACATCGTCTGTGTGGAACAGTGTCAAAGGCTTTACTGAAATCCAAGTAGATCACATCTAGGTCTCTTCCTCTGTGCAACTCTTTGGTCACCCAGTCAAAGAAATCAATCAGATTTGTCTGACAAGTGCTGCCTCTGGTAAACCCATGCTGCCTCGAATCCTGTAATGAATTGGACTCCAGAAACCCCCCTACCCTCTGTTTTAGCAGTATTTCCATTAAGTTACTCACCAAAGAGTTCATACTAACCGGCCTGTAGTTCTCAACCTCATCCTTACTTCCGCTTTTGTTTAAAGGGAACACATGTGCCTTTCTCCAGTCCTCTGGGACCACACCCGACTCTAAAAAAGCATTGAAAAGGTCGGTCAGTGGAGCCACTAGAATGTCCCTAAATTCTTTCAGTATTCTCAGAAGTATCCCATCAAGTTAAGCTACTTCTTCACAAACACAGTCTTCTGAAAATTGTTCAAGATCTCCTTCCCCTTCCTGTTCCTATTTGTGGGTATTTTCTGAGGTCCTGTTCCTGATCCTTCATCTGTGAACACAGAACAAAGATATTTGTTAAGCAATTCTACTTTATCCTCATCAGCTTCTACAAATTCCTCCCCTTCCTCCTTGAGTCTGACAATACCACCTTTGCACTTCCTCCTCTTGCTAACATATCTGAAAAATGTCTTATACCTCCATTTTATTGTATTGGCTATTTCTTCTTCTTTTTGTATCATTGCTTTTCTGACTACTTTCCTAGCTTTTCTAAATTTGTCTTCCTCTCTCTGTAGTCTCTTGTATTTTATGAAGGCCACTCTCTTTTTCTTCACCTTTTCAGCTACTTCTTACAAGAACCATAGTGGCTTCTTTTTCCTTTTACATTTACTTACCTTTCTAACAAAAAGGTTTGTTGCCCTAAAATATCCCCTTCCATTTTTGCCCATTGCTGTTCTACATCCCCCAACTGTTCCCATCCCGCTGACGACGTATTGAGGTATTGTCCCATTTCATCAAAGTCTAAGACCCTCACTTTTGAATAGATTTTATCAGCCCTAGTCCTAATACTGAACCACACTATCTGGTAGTAACTATAGTCTTGAGACCCCTAGTAATCCAGTCAGAAAGTCCTTGCTGGTTGGGTGAAGGCTTATGAGAAAGGGGCACTAGCCTGCTTCACAGTCCACTTAGACCTGTCTTTTGGGAGGCAGTAGGATTGTGTCTCACCTTGGTCCTTCAACTGTTTCTCCAAATCTGTTCCAAACAGGAGCTTTCTCTTAAAAACCAGTTGAGCCAAATCTGTCCTTTGCTTGGTGATGGAGCCAAATTCAAAGCCATGACACCATCTCTGGCCACCAAGCACACCAGGTCATACATGGCATCAGAAAGGAAGGCCATAGCCAATTCCAAGAGAGAAGTGGAATGATCAGGCAGAAGAGAATGAATCCACTGAAGCAGGGCTCAAGATGTCAAGCTGGCACATATCCCCAGCTGTAAAATATCTGCTGCCATGGCAAACTGGATTTTCAGCAAGGAATTGACTTTGCAATCCAGAACATCCTTTAAGACTGATCCACCTTTCATGGGATTAGTGGTCCTTCTGGCATCCACTATGATCTGTGCATCCACCTTGGGAATGTCAAACTACTTGCAGCACTCCTCCTCTAGGAGAGTGTAGATGGTCTTATAAGCCATTAATCCTATAGGCAGGGAGGCGGGTGAGTCCCACTCAGCCAGATCATATCTTTTAATCACCTCGAGGAATGGGAAGACACTAGTGGATTTCTACACCCCTTGAAGAAGTGAGTGCACTTTCGGCTCCTGCTTTGTGCTGCAAGCATCTGTCAAGTTGAAGGTGGATGAGACCCTTGAAATCAATGTCACCAGCTCCTCCTTCCAGAACAGGCAGATCACGCTGGCCTCTGCATAGCCTTCTGAAGGGGAGAGTAGGTCTCATCCACATCAGAGAGCCCAGTACCAATTCATCTGGATCAGAGTCATAGTCAACATCTTGGACAGTCCCCAACTGTTCCTCATCTTCAGGGAGTATCACTCACCGGGGATACTTAGCAAAAAGTAATTGAATAGGGCTTCTACTTTCATCCTGCCTGGCACAAGACTGTGTCTGGGGGCACCTACAGGTTGCAGAGTCTGAATTTCCACATCAGAAAGACCAGGCCTATTGTAAAAAGAAAAATAATTCCGGGGCGGACAATCCGAATTCTGGAAGCTCTCTTCTCGGAAAAGACTTCCCAACACCAGGGGGCATAGCCACCTCAGATTTCCTAGAGAATGAATAATGGCTCACAATAGGGTTGCTTGAGCTTCTGGATGGCTGAGCATCCTTACCCTTAGTGCCATCCTGTACCTCCTGTCCTGAGGCAGTAGGTGTGGACTAACTGTATCCCCCGGCTGAGAGGGGGAAAGCATGCCCTCCGGGGGCGACTCAGAAGCTGCCATACAGGAAAGACAAAGTCCAGAATCCAAGAATGAGGCTCCTCACCTGCCACAAGTCATACAATGTTCCCCAGAAGAAGACATAGAGAGTTAGGGTAAGTATCTCAAGAGCACATGCTAAGGCTGCATTGGCCCACAAGAGTGCATTAACTGGGCTTGTACGTGATACATGTTAAAGGCTCTAGAGAAGGAGCTCTTGTTGGAGACATTTGGGCAGAACGCGCGTTAGGACTTCATGACCCCCGGGGCAGAATAGGCGAAAATGATACTAACGCATTCAGAACATGTCAGGAAACCCCCACGCAGTCCCACTTTCAAGGTGGTAACACTGGTACACCTCCTCCTCAGTAAGTTTGGAGATAGGTGATCCTGGGCCTCGGCCTGTGAACCTGTGGAGCCTGATACCTGCGGCTGTAGCACTAGGTGACTGCTCGCTACTGTAGCTGAACATTTTGCAGCCGCCGCCTCTGTGTCCATGCTATTTGGTTACATCTCCACTTCTAGATAATCCTGAGCAGTCCCCACATAGCTTGGCCTTTGCTAGTATATAGGTTTTTCGGATACATTGATTTGCCACTGCTGTTCCCAGTGTCCTAGGCGCCAGAAACCCTTGCCTAGACTTACACAGTTTATGGCATTTTAATGTGCTGCTCGATGCTGTCAAATATTGGCATTATGCAGGTATGTTGAGGCCACGCCCACATTATGCCCTGTTATGCTCTTGCAGATATCTGGTTAGCGCTGGCCATGGATGCCAAATTTTTGGAGATACCGCTGTATGTGAAAACCCACAATGCCTGATTATGATGCTTATACATGGGCAAGTCGTCATTTATGGCGCCTTAGTGACACCTAACACTTTGAATATCTGGCCCTATATATTTTAATGGATGCTAATGAATACCTAGCCATAACAGACAAATATAGAAGGGGTTGTGTTCACTTAAAATGTATATTTCTTTATTTTAATGGACCTTTTCATGTGCTTTTTTACACATTAATCTTAAACATATTCAATCCTCCAAACTCTCAAAGCATCTGATTACCCAAAAGCCATTCATGGCATGAAAACATTCCCATCCCTAACCCTAGCAACACAATCCCTCCTGAGGCCCTCCACCACCACCACCCCCAATCCCTCTATCCCTATTCCCCCAGCCTTACGAGCGATCACTGGTATCCATTGGGAGCAGGAGCAATACCCCCATCACTCCTGCTCATATGGCTTTGATGATCCCTAGGGGTTATCTTGTGGTACTCCTGCAGTACAGTGAGATTTAGAACCATTTGAACCCAGAGCCATAAAAGCAGGAGCAACTGGGGATCATTCCTGCTTCCACTAGACACCAGGGACCCCTGGTAAGGCCGTGGGTAGGAATTATGGGGATGGGAGGGTCTGTTGTGGGGTCCTTGGGAAGATCTTTGTTGACAGGGATCCAGGTTGGAGGTCTTTCTGACAAGGTACGTTTGTGGGGTGGAATAAACTGCTTTGAGGGGGTGGCATAAAAGGATCTGATGCATTACAGGAATAATCTGTCCAGGGTCAGGAAGGGGATCAGATGGCTTAGAAGTCGTCAGGGAAGGGAGTGAAATTGGGAAGTCTTCTAGAGGATCAAGTTCACTGGGTGATCAGGGGGAATGGTGTTGTTGGTGTGGGATATTTGTGCACAGCAAGAGCAGCAATTTTCAAAAGCTTCCAACATGCATATTTGAGGTGCATTTGTATAGCTTTTTCCCTAAATGCAGATTTTTAGAACCACTTCATCTGTTAGATGTAGGGAGGCATCAACATGTACTCAGGCATCTATTTTACAAGAGGCTCTGTATTTGGCAGATCCTCATGTAAAATAATACTGGAATTCTCCATGTGCTGATCTAGATGTGGAAATTCCTCTCTCCACTTCCTATCTAAAATCTGCCTTATACAGTATTACCCAATATGGTCTTGCATTTTCTGAGCTTAGAACAGGCCAATGCCTTTAAAATTATGATTGATTTATCAGAGTGGGTCAGCATTTTCCTACCCAACACTGCAATATTGTGCAATTATGTATATGTGGAAGGCTTTACAAATCAAATGGAAGTGAAAATGAATGCAACCAAGATGGAAGCCAAGGACTAATCTAGTGTTATCCACATATATGATTGTTTTCTTTCTAATGAGCTTCTTTGAGGCAATTTCTCCAAATGTGTTAGGTGTATACATATTGTGATGGGAATGTCTCATTCCTAAACAATGGTATGTGGCTAATGCTCAATATAGTTTTTGCATTGTGCCAAAGAGAGTCTCCAGAAAGGAGTCCATAAGATGTAGCATGTACAGGCAATTTATCAAGATGTGCTTGGAAATTCCCAACACAATGGGAAATATCTCTGCATCATCTTACCATGTTTTCTTGGTCTCTGACTACATTTCTGGGTACTTAAGTATCGTTTCCCTCTCAACATGATTCAAGGAATAATCTCTGTCATTCTGGTGTTTTTCTCCTTTACCACTATGTCTACTTTCCTTGCATCCAACTTTTTATTGGTAGGAATGGGAATATTCCAGCTGATCATAAACTCTTCATTCTTAGGTTCATAATCCCTATGCTTTTTGGGAACAGTGATGTAGTGCTTACAAAGTTTTCAATGTATGAGAGATGCCATCTTGTGCCTTTCTGTATAGAAATTTTCTGCCATCAGAACTTCACATCCAGCTACGAGATCACTATTTCAAACCCTTTCTTGCAGAATCCATATGTCTATTTTGCCAGTTTTTTCTGTGAGCCATCTTGTCCATAGTCCATGCCCTGGGCTGTGACTTATCAATCTCTCATCCTTGGCTTTCATCTTTCCTTAACCATCCATGTGTCTGGTTTTGATTGACAAATGGTTCCTGGAGTAACACTTTGTATTTCCCACTGTATTTGTGCATTTGCCACTTGTTTGTTCTTGTTTGCTGATCAGATTCTGTTGCTTCCTTCCGTATGTGTGCTGGTAGATTCTTACTTATTCCTTCTATTTGTTAGAATGCTTTTCCAAGACAGTCTCTCTCTCATATCAGGATAAAGAAATTGATTTCTTAGCAAACTGCAGTAATTGGATATGGAATAACTTGCAGTACCACGTATGAACAGCACAGATCTAAAGGTGCTTGACTGTCCAAGCCTATAGGCAAGAACTGAATCATTTCTCAGTCAGGCAGAATGAACTGTACTGCACCCCTGAGGTAGAATTTCACCAGCACGTTGACAAAGCAGGTAAATTATTAGCACAATAATATAGGAAGGAGATATTAGAAGAAAAAGAAGCAATAATTACAGTATATTAATCCTCCCCTGAGTGAGCTTCCCCTACATCACTAGGCAAACATTACCTAATTATTCTAAACCAAGACATTTTTCAAATTCAGAGACTTTTCCAGGCTTAGATTATGAAGCCTATTGCATACTAACCCTACGTGTCAAGATGAAAAGGTGAATTGATAGGTAATAGCACTGTAGAGATAACTGGTAATACAATAGCAGCCTGTCAGGGGCATTTGTGTCATATCAAATATCAGGATCTGGGAACAGTTCCAGGCATGCTCTGTTTTCTTGTTCAAGTTGATAACACGTGCATACCCTTTTCTTCCCTTAGATGTTCTTAATCGCAACAGTGCCTTCTTCATTTAGTTTAACTTTCTCATTGATTTTAAAGTAAAGATCTCTCTGATGAGAGTGTACGGTATTTTTTAGTGTTTTATATGCAAGAGACATTACCGGGTGAACTAATCTTATCATGGCAAAGGCAGTGCTCACAAAAACTAGAATATGATTTCTTCAAAAGCTGTACTGTGTTGGATAATGTGAATAAGACTAATATGCCTATATAATAGAATAAGCAAATTGAACGAGCCTGATCCATACCTAGTTTTCATGTTTTTCCACCCATGGTAACATGAGACTTGACGTGTAGATTCTCAGGGTGTATTTGGAGGGCAATGACATTCGACCTTACAAATGAAGATTGATGAACTCTCAAACATTTCAGAATTTTATTTATAAAAGCCATGGTAACCCATCTAATAAAGCTGTTCTCATTTTCTGAATTGCACATCAGAAGATGAGATGTAGCAATAAACCATATACAGCTAACATTCCTAAAGTTATGTTTAGTGATTTTAAAACTCTCTCACAAGTTCCATTAAAACTGACTGCATAATATATATGTGTGGTTGCAAAGTAACCATGTCGATTGTCATGAGTTTCTATGTGCTACAGTAAATCTTGCTTTTCAATATAATATGAATCATTTTAGATGTAAATTGCAAGCGTGCTGAAATTGCATTGCATTATTAAAGATGTGTGCTCTGTGATCAGCTTATAGAACATGATGGGGGTGTACTATCAACCGCCTGGCCAGAATGAACAAATAGATGATGAAATGCTCAAAGAAATCAAGGAAGCTAACAAAAGTTACAGCACAGTAATAATAACGGGTGATTTCAATAACCCTGGTATCGACTGGGTCAGTGTCACGGCAGGACATGCTAGGGAGATAAAGTTCCTAGATGAAATAAATCACTGCTTCTTGGAGCAGCTGGTTCATGAACCGACCAGAGGGGAAACCATATTGGACCTAGTCCTTAGTGGAACACCAGATTTGGTGTAAAAGATAAGGATGTTGGGGCTACTTGGAAATAGTGATCATAGCATGATCATGTTTGATTTAATTAGTGGAGGAGGGATAGTAAGGAAATCCACAGTACTACCTTTTAACTTTCGAAAGGGAGACTATGATAAAATGAGGAAAATAGTTAAGAAAAAACTAAAAGGAGCAGTTTCAAAGGTTAGAGACTTACATCAAGCTTAGTTGTTGTTGAAAAATACTATCTTGGAAGCCCAGACCAGCTGTATTCCACGCTTTAAGAAAAGTGGAAGGAAGTCCAAAAAACTGCCAGCATGGTTTAAAGGTGAGGTCAGAGAGGCTGTTGTTGCCAAAAAAGCATCTTTCAGGAAATGGAAAAAAAGAGCCAAATGACGAAACCTGGAAACAGCACAAGCACTGGCAAGTTAAATGCAAAGCATTGATAAGGCAGACAAAGGGAGAATTTGACAAGAAACTTGCTGCGGAAGCAAAAACTTGTAATAAAGACTTTTTCAAGTACATTCATAGAAAAAAATTTGTGAGAGAGTCAGTTGGTCCATTAGATGATAGAGGGGTTAAAGGGGCACTAAGAGGCGACAAGGCAATAGAGGAGAGAATAAATGTATTCTTTGTTTCGGTCTTTACTGAGGAAGATGTAGGGATGTTACCCATGACTGAAGTGGTATTTAAAGGTGCAGAAGAATTGAAGGAAACATCGATATATCGGCAAGATGTATTACAACTATTAGATAAACTGAAGAGTAGCAAATTACCTGGGCCAGTTGATATACATCCAAGGGTGTTGAAAGAACTGAAATATGAGAGTGCAGACCTGCTATTAGTAATCTGTGAACTATCATTAAAATCATCTGTAATACCTGAAGATTGGAGGATGGCGAACGTAACAACAATTTTTAAAAAGGGTTCCAGGGGTGATCCAGGAAACTACAGACCGGTGAGCCTGACGTCAGTAACGGGAAAAATGGTAGAAACTATCATAAAGAACAAAATTGCTGAACATGTAGATAGTCATGGCTTAATGGGAGACAGCCAACATGGCTTTAGACAAGGAAGATCTTGTGTTACTAATCTGTTATGTTTTTTTGAAGGTGTGAATAAACAGGTAGACAAAGGTGATTCAGTTGATATGGTGTATTTGGACTTTCAGAAAGCCTTTGGCATAGGGTTGCCAACTTTTTCACCGAGAAAAACCCGACACCTGTGGCTCGCCATGCTCCACCCATTCTCCGCCCCTAGTCCCACCCCTGCCCCGCCCCAGCCCCACCCACACCCACAAAAATTACCGAGGATACGTGTAGGCTAACTTCCTTGATCAGATAATAATTAAACTGGGAACCCCAAAAGCCAAACATGAAATGTACAACACTGGAGAAATAAAACTATAAAGTAATTTCCTCTTGCACTAAACAAAAACGCAAAGATGTTAGCAATGGACACTTCCCAGACCAGACATATTCCAGTTAATAAATTCAAAATAAAAAGTATTTTTCTACCTTCTGTTTGGGCATTTTATTTTTCAGTTGCAATTGCTCCAGTCACTTTCTTCTGGTTTCTTTGTGTCTTCTGCAAGCTATCCATTTGTCCTTTCTTCTCTTTTAGATGTTTTCCTTTCTCTCTCTATTTCTGCTTGTTTCCCTTTTGCTCTTTCCCCCAATTCTTTCCTTATTCCTTTATCATCCATTTAAATTTCACCCTTCCATTCTCAAGCCCCTCTTACTCTCCCAATACCCGGCCCATCGTAGACTTTTCTTCAACACAAAATATCTTTTCCCCTCTCCATTCTCATTCCCCATCCATTCTAGTCCTCCCCCAAAATCAGTTCCCTTATAGTTCTAGACCCACCCAGCATCCACTCTCTTCTAGTCCCATTCTCCCATGCCCCCCATCAGCCCATTTCCAGTCCTATTCCAGCTCTTCATCAGCACATTTCCAGTGCTAGCCCTCACATCACAGGCCATTTGCAGTCCTAGCTCCCCCACCATCACAGCCCATTTGCAGTCCTAGCACCCCTAATCACAGCCTATTTCCAGTCCAGGTTCCCCATCCCTCCACCATAGCCCATTTCCCATCCAAGTTCCCCCCTCATAGCCCATTTCCAGTCCAAATCCCCTCCCCATAGCCCTTTTCCAGTCCAGGTCCCCCCCGCCTCATCACAGCCCATTTGCAGTCCTAGCCCCCCCACCATCACAGCCCATTTGCAGTCCTTGCCCCCCTAATCAATGCCTTTTTTCATTCCATGTTCCCCCTCCCTCCACCATAGCCCATTTCCAGTCCAAGTTCCCCCCCTCATAGCGCATTTCCAGTCCAAGTCACCCCCCCCCCCCAATAGCTCTTTCCCAGTCCAGGTTCCCCCCCCCCCTTCATCACAGCCTATTTGTTGTCCTAGTCCCCCCCATCAAAGCCCATTTGTAGCCCTTGGCCTCCCCCCCCCCCGACCAGCACTGTGGTTTCACCATCCCCCCTTAGTGCAGCTTCGCCCCCCACCAATGAAGCTTCACCCCCTGCCACTTAGTGTAGCTTTGCCCCCTTAGTGCAGCTTCACCCCCTTAGTGCTGCTTCACTCCCCCTCTTAGTGTTGCACCCCCCTTAATGCTGCTTCCACCCCTCCCCCCACTCCTCAGTGCTGCCTCTGCTTTGCCCTGTGCAGCTGCTGCTTCTGCTTTTTACAGAGCAGAAGCTGTAATAAACTTAATTTGAGAAGGAAGAGAAACCTGAGGAGCCCTCCGGTTGTCCTTCTACAGCCCCTGAGGAAGTGATGTCAGAGGGGGGAGGGCTCCTCACAGGTTTCTCTTCCTTTTCAAATTAACTTTATTGCAGCCGCTGCTCTGTGAAAAGCAGAAGCAGCGGCTGCACGGAGGATCGATTGCGTTCGCGTTCGCGCTTGCGCACTGTGGAGAAAAGGTTTTTTTTGCTCTGGCCACTCCCGATCTCGCAGCCAGAGCAAAAAACCGGCTTTTCAAGGGCCGGTTCTATATCTGTGCCGGCAGCCGGCCTGGCCGTGGAAAAACCAGCCAGGCCGGCTGAAAACCGGCCAGTTGGCAACCCTACTTTGGCAAGGTCCCTCATCAGAGACTTTTGGCAAAACTAAAGAGTCGTGGGATAGGAGGCAGTGTACTATTGTGGATCAGGAACTCGTTAAAAGATAGAAAGCAGAGGGTAGGGCTAAATGGCCATTTTTCCCAATGGAGAAAGGTGAATAGTGGTGTACCCCAGGGATCTGTGCTGGGTCCACTGCTTTTTCACATATTCATAAATGACCTGGAAAAGGAATTGACGAGTGAGGTTATCAAATTTGCAGATGGCACAAAACTATTTAAAGTTGTTAAAACCCAAGAGGATTGTGGAAAATTGCAAGAGGATCTTGATAAATTGGAAGACTGGGCATCGAAATGGCAGATGAAATTTAATGTGGACAAGTGCAAAGTTATGCATCTAGGGAAGAACAACCCAAATTATGGTTACACTATGCAAGGTTCCACATTAGGGACCACCACCCAGGAAAAAGATTTAGGCGTCATTGTGGATAACATGTTAAAACCCTCAGCCCAGTGTGCAGCGGCGGCCAAGAGAGCAAATAGAATGCTGGGTATCATAAGGAAAGGAATGGAAAATAAAACAAAAGATATTATAATGTCTCGATATCATTCCATGGTGAGACCGCACCTTGAATATTGTGTGCAAGTCTGATTGCCGTATCTTAAAAAGGATATAGCGTTATTAGAAAAGGTTCAGAGAAGAGCCACCAAAATGGTAAAGGGGATGGAAGGATACTCCTATGAAGAAAGACTAAAAAGTTTAGGGCTCTTTAACCTGGCTGAGGGGAGATATGATAGAAGTCTTTAAATTAATGAATGGAGTGGAACAGGTAAACGTAGATCGATTGTTTAAGTTATCAGAATATAGAAAGACTAGGGGACATGCAATGAAGCCACAGGGTAAACTATTTAAGACTAATAAAAATAAATATTTTTTCCCTCAATGTGTAATCGAACTCTGGAATTTGTTACCGGAGGATGTAGTAAAGGCTGTTAGTGTAGCTGGGTTTAAAAAAGGTTTGGACAAGTTCCTGTAGGAAAGGTCCATAAACCATTATTAAGAAAGGACCCAGGATATCAATGCTTGACCCAATACAAGCATTGTGGAACCTGTGTCTTTTGGGGAAACTGCTAGTTATGTATGACCTAGATTGGCGACTGTTGGAAACAGTATACTGGGCTTGATGGACCTTGGTCTGACCTTGTATGGCATATCTTATGTTCTTATGTCTTATGATGGCAGAAATAGAACATATGGCCTATACATTGCCTTCTTATGCAATCCACAGCTCAGTCTCTAAAATCTCGACTTTTTCTCAGAGATCTATGATGCTTTTGCATGTTTTCTTGAATCTCATGCTGTCCTCCCCAATTTCACTGGGAGGCTGTTTCACACATCCCTATCTGTAAATAAACATTTATTTAGATTACTTCTGAGTCTACTGACCCAAATCCTATGGCCCCTCCTTCTAGAGCCTCTTTTTCATTGAAAGAGCCCTGGCTCCTGTACACGTATACCTTAGAAATATTTTGATGACTCTATCATATCTCCCCTTTCCAATCTGATTTCTCTTCTGCGTATGATGTTTAGATGTTGAAGTCTGTTCCCATATGTTTTATGAAGATGTTTGATGACTATTTTAATAGCTGTCTTCTGCACTATCTTCATCCTGTTTATACTTGCAAATGTAATATGTGGTAACATAATAAAAATTTGCCTGAAGTGACTCTTTGGGTTTCCAAAATGATGATTGGTGCTTCAGAGAACAGGATGAGGAAAAACAAGGGTAAATCCAGATATGAGGGAAGTGGTGATGTAAGAGATGTAAATACAGGGAAGAGAAAAATGAAGAAAAATGCAATTAAAGGCAAAAAAACAGATATTAGAGGAAGGGTAAAAGTGATGAAGGCAGAGAAGAATTTATTTATTTATTTAATTTTTTATTTATTTATTTATTTATTTAACTGTATTTATATCCCGCTTTTCACCGGGTCAAAGCGGCGCTACATTCAAGGGTGGGGGTAATTAAGTATAAGGGTGGGGCGAAGAAAGAGAAGAAAAGTGAAATCGAAAGGAGAGCCTAGAAAAGGAGCTATGGAAAGACACAGAAGAGGAGATAGAGACAAGAGGAAAATCTGTATAGCCTAAGATACTTTACAGCAGAAACCAGGGCTGGATGATGAGAACAGGGCTGGCAGTTCACTTTCCTGACTCTTGGAGCCACTTGGACAGGGAGAGGACTTTCTTTCAAGGCTCTATAATTATAAAGATCTTTGTTTCACGTGTGTTTTCTGCCACCCTCAACGCAGTCGCTCTTAAGAAAAGTCCCGTCTAGTCTGAACAGGAAGCAAACAATAATCCCCTGAAACCTGAATGAGTTGCAAGCACTGTTGCCACTCATTCAAGTTGTTGTTGTTAAGTGCCGTCGAGTCGGAGTCGACTCATGGCGACCCTCTGGATAGCTATCCTAAATTGTGTTCGGTCTTCAGTCAGGCGGCTCATTGTTGACTTACTGGCACCCGTAGCTGCTGTTATTGTATCGATCCATCTCATTGCTGGCCTTCCTCTTTTAAACCTAAGGAGAAGTACATGACAATAATTACGATATCAGTAACAACTGGGCTCATCACTATTCTAATACTTATTGCATTCTGACTTCCCGCCATAAACCAAGACATTGAAAAACTCTCACCATACGAATGCGGCTTCGACCCACTAGGATCAGCCCGCCTACCATTTTCAATGCAATTCTTTCTAATTGCCATCTTATTTCTCCTGTTTGACTTAGAAATCGCACTACTTCTCCCAACCCCGTGGGCAAACCAATTAAATACACCATCTACCTCCATCTTCCTAGCAATGATCATTCTCCTACTACTAACACTAGGTCTAATCTATGAGTGACTCCAAGGTGGTCTTGAATGAGCAGAATAAGAAGTTAGTCTAAAAAAGACAATTAATTTCGACTTAATAAATTGTGGTAACCTCCATAACTTCTTCATGACAATAACATACAGCCTCTACTCAGCCTTTATATTAGGAATAACAGGAATAATTCTTCACCGAACCCATCTCCTCTCAGCCCTAATCTGCCTAGAAGGTACGATACTCTCATTATTTATTACTGTATCCTTCTGATGCATCCAAGTCGAATCAACATTATATACACTTACCCCAATAATTCTACTAACTTTTTCAGCCTGTGAAGCAGGCACAGGCCTTGCAATTTTAGTGGCAACAATCCGGACACACGGCACAGATACAATACAAAACCTAAACCTATTACAATGCTAAAAATTCTAAATCCAACCATCATATTAATTCCAACAACATGACTAGCCAAACCAAAATGATTATGAACAGTATCAATAGTTCATAGTCTTATAATTGCCTCACTTAGCCTAACGCTATTCTACTATCCATCAGAAACTGCACAACTTACAAACAAGTACACCACAATTGACCAGCTATCTGCACCCCAAATAATCCTATCCTGCTGACTAACGCCCATAATAATGCTAGCCAGCCAAAATCACATAAACAACAATACAATTAGTCACCAACGAACCTATATCTCAATGTTTACTTCTCTACAAATTGCACTCATCCTTGCATTCTCTGCAACAGAATTAATATTATTTTACATTACATTTGAAGCAACACTAATCCCAACCCTAATTATTATTACGCGCTGAGGCAACCAAACAGAACGATTAAACGCAGGCATCTACTTTCTTTTCTACACCCTAATAGGATCACTACCACTATTAATTGCCATCCTCTCATTACAAAATTAAACAGCTAAACTGTCACTAACCAATACCTGATTTATTCAACAGATCAGCCCAAACATGACCACAAATCAAATCTGATGATTTGTCTGCTTAATCGCATTCATAGTAAAAATACCCCTATACGGCTTACACCTCTGACTCCCAAAGGCCCACGTCGAAGCTCCAATTGCCGGATCTATAGTCCTAGCTGCAGTTCTTCTAAAACTATGGAATCATACAAATCTCATCTGTCCTAACCCCATTTACTAAAGAATCAGTCTATCCATTCATTATCTTAAGCCTATGAGGAGTAATCATAACCAGCTCTATCTGCCTACGACAAACAGATCTAAAATCTCTAATTGCATACTCATCAGTCAGTCATATGGGCCTAGTAATTTCTGCCGGACTAATCCAAACTACATGAAGTTTTTCAGGCGCTATTACACTTATAATTGCACACGGATTAACTTCGTCCATGCTATTCTGCCTAGCAAACACAAATTACGACCGTACACACAGTCGAATGCTACTCCTAGCCCGAGGAATACAACTAATTTTGCCACTCATGACAACATGATGATTATTAGCAAACCTCAACAATATGGCCATCCCGCCATCAACAAACTTGCTAGGAGAACTAACAACCATCTCCGCCCTATTAAGCTGATCAAACTGAACTAAAATTATCACAGGAGTCGGCACACTAATTACAGCATTCTACACACTAAACATATTCTTAACTACCCAACACGGACCATCCCAAAATCACCTTAACCAAACAAAACCTACACATACTCGCGAACACCTTTTAATAACACTCCACACCGCCCCTCTACTACTACTTATATTAAACCCAGCCCTTATCTGAGGTTCATATTCATGTAAATATAGTTTAAAAAAACATTAGATTGTGATTCTAAAAACAGAAGCTAACAACTTCTTATTTACCAAGAGAAAAAGACTTAATAAGAACTACTAATTACTTATATTTGAGGTTTAATTCCCCAACTCCCTTGACTTTTAAAGAACAGTAGTCATCCATTGGTTTTAGGAGCCATCATTCTTGGTGCAAATCCATGTAAAAGCTATGAACTTATTAACAACTTTCAGCTCTATAATGATCCTTACACTAATCACCCTATTAACACCAATAATGAAACAAACAAACATGCACTCACCACTTACAACAACAAAATGTGTAAAACTAGCATTCTTCATTAATACCATCCCAATATTTATCTTCCTTAACCTAGGAACAGAGACAATCATCTTTAGCTGAAACCTTATCAACATTAACACCTTTGACATCAATATTAGCTTCAAATTCAACTATTACTCAACAATCTTCACCCCAATTGCACTATTTGTCACATGATCAATCCTAGAATTCGCCACCTCCTATATAGAAAAAGACCCATTCTTAAAAAAATTCTTAAAGTACCTACTTACTTTCTTAATTGCAATAATGACACTAGTTACAGCCAACAACCTATTTCAACTATTCATCGGTTGGGAGGGAGTTGGAATCATATCATTTCTACTAATCGGTTGATGACATGCCCGAATAGATTCAAACTCATGAGCTATACAAGCCATCACGTACAACCGAATCGGGGACATAGGACTAATCATAGCAATAGCATGATTTGCAATAAACTCCAATTCATGGGAATTCCAACAAATATTTTTAACTAACACAAACACAACACTCCCGTTAATCGGCCTAATCCTCCCTGCAACAGAAAAATCCGCTCAATTCAGACTACACCCATGACTACCAGCAGCAATAGAAGGTCCAACACCAGTTTCAGCCCTACTCCACTCAAGCACAATAGTAGTTGCAGGCATCTTCCTACTAATCCGACTTCATCCATTAATAGAACAAAACCAAACCGCACTAACAACATGCCTATGTCTAGGAGCACTAACAACCTTATTTACTGCAACATGCGCCCTGACGCAAAATGACATTAAAAAAATTGTAGCATTCTCAACATCCAGTCAACTGGGCCTAATAATAGTTACACTAGGATTAAACCAACCACAACTAGCATTCCTTCATATTTGCACACATGCCTTCTTCAAAGCAATACTATTCCTATGCTCAGGTTCAATCATCCATAGCTTAACGGATGAGCAAGACATTCAAAAAATAGGTACAATCATAACCATGCTACCCACAACATCATCATACATAACTATCAGAACCCTTGCACTAACAGGCATGCCATTCCTGAACAGATTTTTTTCAAAAGACGCAATCATTGAAGCCATAAACACATCAAACACAAACACATGAGCCCTTACTATTACCATAATTGCAACAATATTTACATCAATCTACAGCCTACGGATAATTACGTTCTCACTCATTGGATACACATGAATGCCATCAATCCAACCAATCAACGAAAGCACAATAATAAACCCAATTAAACGCCTAGCATGAGGTAGCATCCTCGCTGGATTCCTAATTTCATCAACCATTGTTCAACCAAAAACACAAGTAATGACAATATCGACAACATCCAAATTAGCAGCAATACTAGTCACAATCTCAGGACTAATAATTGCCATAGATATCTTCACCTCATCAAACAAACAAATAAATAAAGCACATCTATTCACAACATCACTTGGATTCTTCACCACAATTATTCACCGAACATATCCAAAAGCAACCCTGATACTTGGACAAAACATTGCAACAAACCTAATTGACCAAACTGACTAGAGCACACTGGACCTAAGGGCATAACAACCCAACAACTGCCCCCAATCAAAATAATTACAAACTTACAACAGGGATTAATAAAAACATATCTAACAATTTTCCTATTCACCTTTTTAATCGCTCTTTCTATTTAATAGCACTTACAGCCAAAAACGTACCCCAACGAACCAACTCTAACACAACAAAGTCAATAATAGTACTCAACCAGAAATCAATAATAATCACCCACCTAAAGAATACAATACTGACACCCCAGCCCAATCACCTCGAACCAAACAAAACTCTGAAACATTTACCACATCAACAGAATCAACCAATAAATAACCAAATACCAACACACAAATATACCCAACTACATAAAAAATAACAGATCAGACCCCCCATACCTCAGGATAGGGCTCCGCTGCCAATGCTGCTGAATAGGCAAAAACAACCATTATCCCCCCTAAATAAATCAAAAACAACACCAATGATAAAAAAGACAACCCAGCCATAACCAAAGCTTAACAAGCCCCAGCAGAAGCTGCAACTAACCCAAATGCACCAAAATAAGGAGACGGATTAGACGCAACAGCCACCAACCCAAATACAAAACTAAACATTCCAACAAAAGCTATATATGCCATAATTTTTACTAGGAATTTAACCAAGACCAATGATCTGAAAAACCACCGTTGTACTTCAACTATAAAAACTAATGACCATCAATGCACGAAAAACTCACCCAATTCTAAAAATTATCAACAATTCATTCATCGACCTTCCATCACCATCAAACATTTCATCACTATTAAATTTCGGCTCACTCCTAGGAATCTGCCTTATTTCTCAAATCATCACAGGGCTATTCTTAGCCATACACTACACAGCTGACACAACCTCTGCCTCCTCATCAGTTGCCCACATCTGCTGAGACGTCAATTACGGCTGACTTATGCGCAACATTCATGCCAACGGGGCATCAATATTCTTTATCTGCATCTACGTGCACATCGGACGACGAATCTACTACGGATCATACTTATTCAAAGAAAC
Organism: Ichthyophis bannanicus; assembly: GCA_033557465.1. Lineage (NCBI taxonomy): Eukaryota > Metazoa > Chordata > Amphibia > Gymnophiona > Ichthyophiidae > Ichthyophis > Ichthyophis bannanicus. The sequence continues at coordinate 233,292,539 of CM066034.1, read as the reverse complement.
ATGAAACATCGGAGTTATTCTACTCCTACTAGTCATAGCCACAGCATTCGTTGGCTATGTCCTCCCATGGGGACAAATATCATTCTGAAGGGCCACAGTAATTACAAACCTCCTATCAGCTATACCCTATGTTGGCGACACATTAGTACAATTAATCTGAGACGGCTTTTCAGTAGATAAAGCTACACTAACCCGATTATTTTCATTTCACTTCATTCTGCCATTCTTAATTGTAGGCATAAGCATCTTACACCTTATTTTTCTACATGAAACAGGGTCAAATAACCCAACAGGACTAGACTCAAACACTGATAAAATTCCATTCCACCCATACTTCTCATACAAAGATGCCCTGGGCTTCGTAACCATACTCTCACTATTAGCCATCATAGCCTTATTCGTTCCAAACCTTTTAGGTGACCCAGAAAACTTTCCACCAGCCAACCCACTAATAACCCCGCCACACATCAAACCAGAATGATACTTCCTATTCGCTTATGCCATCCTACGATCAATCCCAAATAAACTAGGAGGCGTCTTAGCCCTCCTACTCTCAATCTTAATCCTATTTATTGTCCCTATACTTCACACATCAAAACCACACGCTATAACATTCCGCCCAGTCACACAAATAATATTCTGACTAATAATAGCAAACATAATCATCCTCACATGAATTGGAGGTCAACCAGTAGAAGAACCATTTATTATGATCAGACAAGTCTCATCAATTATTTACTTTATATTATTCACTAACCTAATCCCACTAACCGGACTAGCAGAAAACAAATCATTAAACCACTGTTTAAGTAGTTTATCAAAAGCATTAGTCTTGTAAACTAAAGATAGAGGCTTACCCCTCTCTTAAATTATCCGGGAGCCGCCACATAATAATATAAATTTTCTTTTCAAGAAGGAGGATTTTTAACCCTCGCCAATGGCACCCAAGGCCAAAATTCTTTTTAAACTACTTCCAGCTAAACCCCTAGAATTTTTCATACTATGTATAAATGTGCATTCATCTATATTCCATACGAGTATTATCAAATACTATTAAAAGATATCAGTAACATGGGTGCGGGAAACCATCATCCCGACAGACAGGGATCCACTGCGTGAAATTTCTCGGGCAGATTACCTAAGCGTGTCATTTTAGTTACATATCAAGAGTTGATTGATGCTTGAAATATTATTCGGCCCGTGACCCCGCATAACTGTGGTCTGGCACCTTCATAATTTTTTTTATTTTTAACTTTCAGCCAACATCTCAGAGTGCTTATCAGCATTTTAGTCTAAAACGTGAACATGTATTGCATAATCATTGATCCGCGGAAACAATTACAAAGGTTGACTATAAATGAATGGTTTACGGACATAAATTGATATCTGATGCTGCTTTATCACACATCCTACCTATATTTCCCCCCCCCCCCCCCGACAAAACATTTTTTTTGTCCAACTAAACCCCCCCTACCCCATCAAAACACACTATCTACCTCTCGCCAAACCCCTAAATCCGAGTCTCAATTAGCATGCCTTATTTGAAGAGCGATCCTACTGCCGGGCCACAATCCCACCCAAACAATATATATATTATGTAAACTGTCCGCATAGCTAAAATTATAGCACAACACTGAAGATGCTGAGATGAAACATTAAAAATTTCCGTCGACATTAAAAGTTTTGTCCCAGCTTTATAGTCAACTACAACCTGTATTACACATGCAAGCATCCGCAAACCAGTGAGGAAGCCAATATAACTTTGAGCTGATATCAGGCACAACAAAATTTAGCCAATAACATCTAGCTAAACCGCACCCCCAAGGGTAAACAGCAGTGATAAACATTAGTAAATGAGCACAAACTCAAACTAGACATGGCCAATTAGGGTTGGCCAATCTCGTGCCAGCCGCCGCAGTTATATGAGGGACCCAAGTTGACAACAACGGCGTAAGGCGTGATAAAGATTAAGTCTACAACCTAAGACTGAAACCCGACTAAACTGTCATACGTATAAGTCAGTGGTAAATCCAATTATACAAAAGTAGTCCTAACTAAAAGACCTTTCACCATCACAACCGCTAAGACACAAACTGGGATTAGATACCCCACTATGCCTAGCTACAAACTGAAAACTTAAATCCCTTTCAGCCAGAACACTACGAGTAAACACTTAAAAATCAAAGGACTTGGCGGTGCCCAAAATCCACCCAGAGGAGCCTGTTCTGTAATCGATAACCCAAGCTAAACCTCACCACTCTTTGCCAAAACAGCCTATATACCACCGTCTACAGCTCACCCCACTGAAGGAAAACAAATGAGCGAAATGAACTTACTAAAAACGTCAGGTCAAGGTGTAGCACATAGAGTGGGAAGAAATGGGCTACATTTTCTTACTAAGAATAAACGAAAAAGCAAATGAAAAATTCTTGGAAGGCGGATTTGGCAGTAAAAGGAAACAATCAAATTCTTTTTAACACAGCCCTTGGGCGCGCACACACCGCCCGTCACCCTCATCAACTTAATCACACCAATTTAATAAATACACCTAAAACATAATAGAAGAGGAAAGTCGTAACACGGTAAGCGTACTGTAAAGTGCTCTTGGAATCAAAATGTAGTTTAAAAAAAACATTTCGCTTACACCGGAAAAAATCTGACAGACCAGAACATTTTGAACTATACAGCTAGCTCAAACACCAAACTTCCACACAAAAGACCTAAAACATTCACCAAAATAGTATAGGCGATAGAAATTACACCAGAAGCAATAGAAAAAGTACCGCAAGGGAAAGCTGAAAAAGAAGTTAAACAAACCATAAAAGTAAAAAAAGCAAGGATTAACCCCTGTACCTTTTGCATCATGATCTAGTAAGTAAACTAGAGGCAAAAAGACCTTTAGTCTCTCTCCCCGAAACTAAATTAGCTATTTAAGAGCAGCTACTACGAGCGAACCCGTCTATGTGGCAAAATAGTGGGAAGACTCTTAAATAGAGGTGACAAGCCAAACGAATTTAGTGATAGCTGGTTACTCAATAAACAAGTTTAAGCTTGACCTCAAACCTTATCAAAATAATAAAAAATACAGATTAAAGTTCAAGAGCTATTCATGAGAGGTACAGCTCTCATGAAAAAGGAAACAACCTACAAAACTGGGTAATGATTATAATATGCCCACACACCTAGTAGGCCTAAAAGCAGCCATCTACAAGAAAGCGTCACAGCTCATACCATTCAAAATTCTAATAATAACTTCAAAACCCACAACAATAACTGAGTTAAACCATACAAATGGATAAATTAATGCTAGAATTAGTAATAAGAAAACATGATTTTCTCCATGCGAACCCGTAAATCAGATTGAACTAATCCCTGATAATAACCGACCCTGTCAATGGAAATAAATACCAACAATAAACAAGAAAAACATTAAACACTAGCTCGTTAACCCCATTTATAATCACAGACCAATCAAATTTGTCCAAAGGTATATAATTATAGCAAGCTATAATCTATTCAAGAAGGACATAGTTGCAAGATGGGTAGGAGGATTGGTGCTATATGTAAACAATAATATTAAAAATAATAATATTAAAGCAACAGAATTACAGGATGTATGAGGTCAGGAGGATGCATGGTGGGTTAATCTGGAAAGGGAAGGGTACATCTATTAATTGGTGTGATATACAGACCTCCTTCATAGGCAGAAGATATGGACAGAAATTTAATTGAAGACATTCACAATATTGCTATGAAAGGAGACGTGCTACTGATGAGCAATTTCAGTATACCAGATGTTGACTGGGGCATCCCTGCTGTGGTGTTTAGAAATAGGGAGATCCTGAAGTCTCTAAAGGGAGAACTATTCCGGCAGCTGATAATGGAACCCATGTGGGAGGGACCATACTAGACCTCATGTTTATGAATGGGGAGAGTGCTTCTCATGTTATAGTGAATGATCATTTGGCATCCAGCAGTCACTGGATGGTGTGGTTCAGTACTAGGACATGGGTGGAGTAGGTTCATTCAGAAGTGAGGGTCCTATATTCAGTGCCAGTGTAACCTTTAGGTGAACTAGGCAGTTGCCTAGAGCACAAATGATCCAAGGACACCCATTGCCACCTCTGCCATCCCTCTCTGGGATATGTCACAACAGCAATACTTTTGCATTCAGCTCCAGTGCTATGGTGCCACTGGGCTTAACCCCCCCCCCCTCCAATTCCACTTCCTTTTGCATGGGCAACAAAATGTCTTTCACTGCCAAGCAGACAGGAAGTGGAACCGAAGGGGCAGACTCACAAATGGCATTGAAGCACTGAAGCTGAAAGTAACTCTGGCACTTCAATGCCACTGCTGCATATCCCGGAGAGGGGAGGAAGCCGTGGCAATTGGAGTGGAGGTAGGAGCAGGCGGGGGGCACTTTGAATGAGGTTCACCCAGGTTGCCTCATTTCTTTGCACCGATTCTACCAAGACTTCAGGAATATTACCTTTGTCAAGATGAAACTTGATGGGTTACATCCATAAGAACATAAGATATGCCATACTGGGTCAGACCAAAGTCCATCAAGCCCAGTATCCTGTTTCCAACAGTGGCCAATCTAGGTCATAAGTACCTTGTAGTTTCCCCAAAAGACACAGGTTCCTCAATGCTTGTATTGGGTCAAGCAGTGATATCCCGGGTCTCTTTTAATAATGGTTTATGGACCTTTCCTCCAGGAACCTTTCCAAACTTATTTTAAATCCAGCTACACTAACAGCTTTTACTACATCCTCCGATAACAACTTCCAGAGTTTGACTACATGTTGAGTGAAAAAATATTTTCTCTTATTAGTCTTAAATAGGTTACCCTGTAACTTCAGTGCATGTCCCCTAGTCTTTCGATATTCTGATGATGCAAACAATTGATCTACATTTACCCGCTCCACTCCATTCATTAATTTATAGACCTCTATCATATCTCCCCTCAGTCATCTCTTTTCCAGGTTAAAGTGCCCTAACCTTTTTAGCCTCTATTCATAGGAGTATCCTTCCATCCCCTTTACCATTTTGGTGGCTCTTCTCTGTACCTTTTCTAATAACACTATATCCTTTTTAAGATACGGTGACCAGAATTGCACGCACCATGGAACATAGAAACATAGAAACATGATGACAGAAAAAGACCACATGACCTATCTAGTCTGTCCTTGCATAACAACAACTACAACAGTCCACTTTTTACCTTTAGAGATCCTCTGTGTTGGTCCCATGCTTTTTTGAATTCAGTTACTGTCCTCATCTCTACCACCTCCACTGGGATGGATCCACTACTCTTTCTGTAAAGAAATATTTCCGCATATCACTCCTGAATCTATCTCCCTTCACCCTCATCCCATGTCCCCTCGTAGCAGAACTTGCTTTCAATTGAAAGAGGCTCTCTCCCTGAACAGTTATGCCACGGAGGTATTTAAACATCTCAATCATATCACCTCTATCCCGCCTTTCCTCTAAGGTGTACATATTAAGATCCTTAAGTCTGTCCTCATATGCTTTATAATGAAGCCCATTAATCATTTTAGTAGCAACCCTCTGCACCGACTCCATCCTGTTCACATCCTTTTGAAGGTGCGGTCTCCAGAATTGCACACCATACTCCAAATGAGGTCGCACCAAAGACTTATACAGAGGCATTATCACTTCCTTTTTTCTGCTAGCCATTCCTCTCCGTATGCACCCAAGCATCCTTCTAGCTTTTGCCGTCGCCTTTTCTACCTGTTTAGCTACTTTAAGATCATCAGACACAACCACGCCTAGGTCCCGCGCTTCTTTAGTGGACAAAAGTACTTCACCTCCTATACTGTATTGCTCCCTTGGATTGCTGCAGCCCAAATGCATGACCTTACATTTTTTAACATTAAATCCCAGCTGCCAAATTCTAGACCATTCTTCAAGCTTAGCTAGATCCTTCCTCATGTTATCTACACCTTCCTGGGTGTCTACTCTATTGCAGATTTTGGTATCATCTGCAAAGAGGCAAACCTTACCCGACAGCCCTTCCGCTATATCACTAACAAAGATGTTGAAAAGAACAATACAGAGGCATTATAATATCCTTTGTTTTATTTTCCATTCCTTTCCTTATGATATCTAGCAATCTATTTGCTCTCTTGGCCGCCACTGCACACTGGGCGGAGGGTTTTAACATGTTATCCACAATGACGCCTAAATCTTTTTCCTGGGTGGTGGTTCCTAATGTGGAACCTTGCATCGTGTAACCATAGTTTGGGTTGTTCTTCCCTAGGTGCATAACTTTGCACTTGTCCACATTAAATTTCATCTGCCATTTTGATGCCCAGTCTTCCAATTTATCAAAATCCCCTTGCAATTTTCCACAATCCTTATGGGTTTTAACAACTTTAAATAGTTTAGTGTCATCTGCAAATCTGATAACCTCACTCATTTTTCTTTTTTCCAGGTCATATATGAATATGTTAAAAAGCAGCAGACCCAGCACAGATCCCTGGGGTACTCCACCATTCACCTTTCTCCATTGGGAAAATTGGTCATTTAGCCCTACCCTCTGCTTTCTATCTTTTAACCAGTTCTTGATCCACAATAGTACACTGCCTCCTATCCCTTCAAAAAGCATAACAGATTAGTAAGACATGATCTTCCTTGTCTAACGCCATATTGGCTGTCTCCCATTAACACCAGAAGCCCCTAAGTGCGTCAATTGACACAAATGCATCTTCGAAGTTGTATACCAGTGCCACTGCTAGAACCTTGTCAGTCATGTTCCATGACTTTGTTAGCAAGGTCAAGATGTTCAAATATGTGCATCAAAAATTAATGACAGATGCACCACGTAGCGGAAAAATCAATTTATACCTAGAAGCCCCAAAGTACGTCAATTGACACACTCAATTGTCTTGGATGCCTCAATTGACATACTTTGGGACTTCTAGGTATAAATTCATGTTCATGTTTACAGTTTTACTCCAACATTACAAACAATAAACGCACGATGATGTCATGTGATGACATCACATACTGCACGTATTTAACAAATAAGTAACTTCACATTAATTCACATCTGCATTTTATGCTAAACGCAGTCATCGTGATAATGCGTCAATTGACGCACTTTGGGGTTTCTAGGTAAAATTCCTTTTGGGGCTTCTAGTGTTAAGCCATGACTATGTATCTACTGTATATGTTGAGTAATTTTGTTCTTTATGATGGTTTCTACCATTTTTCCCAGTACGGGTGTCAGGCTCACCGGTCTGTAGTTTCCCAGATCACCCCTCGAGCCCTTTTTAAAAATTGACATTACATTGGCCATCCTCCAATCTTCAGATATTACAAGAGTATTGAAAGAAGGTAAGGAAGTTCTGGCAGCTCTTTGACTTTCTGACTGTTTCAGTGCTTCTTTAGAGTTGAGAGTGGTCTTCAAGGGCTGAAGAGGGCAGATGTATTCCATCTCCACAAAAGCATAAGTAAGGAAGAGTTTGGGGACTACAGACTTGTTAGTATGAATTCTTTGTTGGATAAAATAATAGAAATGCTTCTAAAACAAATCATAATGCAGCTTCTGAAATTCAATGGATTTCAAGATCCAAAGCTGTATGGTTTTACTAGAGGTAGGTCTGGTCAGAGAAATATGATTATTTTTTTAACCCGTTTTGGACAGCTCGCATATTCTTTCTCTGTTCTGGATGATTTATTAGATTTGTTACACTCAAACAACTATGAAATACCGGCAATAATAAAAAAATATTAAAATGTTGCAGAAAATAGAAGTTTCACATAGTGTATGTTTTTCATACACTGGTCCAATATAGTATATTGTCCGTCTTCAGAAAAGATAGGATTCAGTTCCAATATTCATTGACATAAACATACTGTATGATACTATTGAAACTTCAGTTTTCATTTAAAACACTTTATTATGATGTATTTGTCAACAGTCCATTCTGATGGCGGAATATGATACATGTGAAAACACCTCTGATGCAGTGCGTCAATATTGCACCATTGAAACACCTAGAACAGAATGCTTGACAGCAATCAGTTTCGACAACATATTAGCCCAGCGTATGAAAAACATACAAGGCTGATATACGCACCAATAACTCTGACACTAAGTAACTTACAGTTATCTAAACCTATTTTCTAAAGTCTACAAATACTTTTATTTGCAAAATACTAGATATTACAGCATTGTATGCTACTTACTATTTTTTTGTGATCTTTTTATGTTGAGCCGCCAGTACCGTCAAAATCAGCAAACTTCGAATACCTATTAAACTAACTAGATCTCAGATAAAAAATCTGTATATAACGCTTTTTCTCATAACGATAATAGCTAAACATAGTTCCACTGAATTTATAACCATTAATTAGTAAATAGTTGAGTAGTAAGTATGGAAACCTTATGTATGTAAAACATACGCTGGTCCAAATTGGATCGAAGGAGAGTGCTAGATGTGGTATACTTAGATTTCAGCAAAGCCTTTGACATAGTTTGGCATGGGCAACTTATAAATTGAACATTCTTGGGGTTGATGTAAAAGTGATTGACTGGGTTAGAAACTGGTTGAGTGAAAGGTGACAAGGAATAGTGCTAAATCAAGTTCACTCTGAGGATAAGGATATTACAGTGTGCAAAAGGGAGCAGTCCTTAGTCTGGTCTTTTTAACATTTTCGTAAGCAATGTTGTGGAAGGACTGTCCAGTAAAATGTGCTTTTTTGCAAACCTACTAAAATCTGCGATATGGTAGATAATCTAGAAGGTGTAGAATACATTAGGATGGATTTAGCTAGTTGAGCTGGAAGAATGATCTAGAATTTGGCAGCTGAGATTGAATTCTAAAAAATGCATGGCCATTAGGGTGGTCCACTGCCATAGGGGAAAAAATAAAAGTAGGAATTTCTTTGCTCCCTGGCCTGATTCTGGTTCCATTTATGTAGAAAACAATGTGTGCAAAGTTTGAAGCCAATCAAATAATATTTAGGGGTGGCTCAAGGTCCCTATCTATCAGGCCCCTGGATCCCCCCCAGGGTTCGTCAGACCACTGGGTATTATCCGCTCATAGACGGGGGTATCATGCTTGCCAAGCACTCAATGTGGTCCAGATGCTAGTAAGGACTTTGACGATGTGGGGAACATCTTACGGTGTTGTGAGACAACACCCAGAAGGAACTGGAGTTGCTCTTCTTTTGTGGTGTGTCGGCCGTTGAACTCCTCAATGAGTTTGACCCCTCGCTCAGCCACATCATTGATCACTGGAAGATTTTTTACTTTCTTCAGACCGTCTTTGAATGATGCAAGGAAACAGATTGACTTGCGAGTTGCAAAAGATTCAAGTGGTGGAATCATGGAACTTTTCAATTCGACCCGTTTTAGGGGATCTTCGTCTTCGTCATCATCCTCATCGCTTTCATCTGATTCTGCCGGGATCATGGCTGACACTATGGCCCGCTTTGTCGGTGCTGAAACAGCTTCATCGAACAGTGACAGTGCCACAAGCTCCTCTGACACATACCACAGATGCTGTTGCAGTTTGTCTCTGGCCGCTCTTCCAACACGGTCATTGTGGTAAGAGTGTAGTTTCTTCAGCATCTCCAAATCTGTTTGAGGAGCAACTGCGGCATCAGGGGCAGAAAACCAGGCTTCCACATGAATCAGGATGGAGAAAATGCTCACATCACGAACACAGGACTCCTCCCGTTGGGTAAGATCTTTGAGTTGTCCTCGGAACATCCAAATCTTGAGACAGTACAAGACTTTTGCCATCCATCTGGCATGATGGAAAGCTCCGGGTTTCTTGAAATTGAAACTAGGAAGATTCCCTCCAAGGCAGACAATCGTTAACTCCAAGAATTCCAGGTAATCATCTCGGTGATTGCCCTGTGCCAACTTGGATTCCGCAAACTTCATGATGCGATCCCTGTCAGGTTGCAGCACCTCCAAGTCTTTTCCATTTTGATAGTTGGACTTGTCAAGGGAGCCCCAATTCTTTTGGAACCGGCGAAAGAGTTGAACATCGGGACCCGATGAAGCTCCAGAGCATGTAGAGAATACTGAACCAAGAATTATTTCATAAATGTGATGGCGGCATGCCAAATGAAGGACTGTGCGACAGAGTCTCTGTTCTAGAAGAATGCACGCTCCTGATCGACGTCCCGTGTTCGATGCAGTTGTATCAAAGCAGAAGCCTGCAACCTTTTCATCCAAACACCATTCCTGTAACAGTTCATAAACTGCTGCAGCTTGATTCTCGCCCGTTCCTGATGTCAGTTTTGGTACACCAAGAAGTTGTGTTTCTCCAGTGGAGACAGCCGTTATCAAAACTGGAAGGCGGTCAACGGATGTGGTTGAACAGAGGAGAGATGGTAATAACTTGCTATCCCAATGCATGTTTTGCCTTCGGCTTTGAATGCATTGTGCAGGTCCGTCCATTGTTGCTGATGGTGCTTTTCTCTATGGCGCTTGACGCTGGAGCAGCTGATATTGAGCTCCCCAGGATAATGTCCCAGACTTCTGGCGGTTTCAGCTACCACAAACAGAGCATTGCGATCCGTTGTCCCTGTCCGATCCAGGGCTGCTGTAAGCTCTGTGGTCCAGACATTGTTAGGTCGAAACTGCTTCATTTGTGGAGTTGCTTTCTTCTGTCCGTTATCTGAATCCGCAGATGTCGACGAGTCTTCACCTGACTCTGCTGAGGAAGAAGATCCTTCCAGCTGAACTTGGCTTGTAGTTGCCTCGGCTTCGGCAACATGTTTTTGTCTGCGCCTTTTCAGTTCTTCTTCTCGCTGTTGCGATCTTGCTTCCGTGTTGGCCAGTTTCTTGTCCATCGCGCACATTGAGCCGTGGCGCCCTGGTTCTCGTTGCGCTATTAAGAATTCTTTGTCTTCTTGAATATGAATTAAAGACATTGCATTGGCATGCGCCACATCAAATAGGTTTTTCATTGCAACCTGGAATTCTTTTTCATTTGCCTCTTGTTTCCCTCCTCTCCCTTTGTTTTTCTTCAAACGTTTCCACTGATTGAACAATTTCTTTACTTTTTCTTGAATTTTGTCATTTCTTTGAACAGGAAGCCTGGCCTTTTCCCAGTAAGCTTCTACTTCACTTGTTACAATAGATGCACTTTCACTAACGCCTTTGTTTAATGTCATATGGTGATGTAAAAATACACTTAACACTTGCTCCTTGCTGGGGAGCTTGGCCCCCAGAATTGTGGTGGACATTTCTTTAATGAGATAAAAACCAGGTTTTTTCACCATCTGAAAAGAATAAAGATACAAAGATAATAGTACAATGTCTTTGCCACCTCTCAGAGACGAGATTAGTTCAAATATGACGTAATCAAATGTAATCAGCGTGGAACTGAGTGGATGATACAAGATGATGCCACATTTCGTCATCTGCTCCCAGGGGGAAATCTCAAGACTTGTTGAGCCACCCCTAAATATTATTTGATTGGCTTCAAACTTTGTACACAGTGCTTTCTACCTAAATGGAACCAGAATAAAGCCAGGGAGCAAAGGAATTCAGGAATTCATTTTTATGGACCACCCTAATGGGCATGCATTTGGATTGCAAAAAATAAAGTGAGTGGTACTGTATAACGTGAAGTACCTGTGTGCATGAAAAAAGAGCGGGACCTGGGAGTAACTGTACCTGATGATCTAAAGTGGCCACAAATTTAGAAAAGGTTATGGAAATAACCAGAAGTATGCTTAAATACATAGGGAGAGGAATGACCAACAGGAACATGGAAGTCGTAGTGTCTGTATAAGTATCTGGTGAGACCTCATTCAGAGTACTATGAACATTTTTGAAGACCTTTCCTTCAAAAATAGATAAACAGGATGGAGTCATTGAATAGGATTGCTACTAAAATAGTCAGTAGTCTTCATCATAAAACACTTTGGGATAGATTTAAAGATCTCAGTATGTACACTTTGGAAGAAAGAAGAGAGAGGAGGGATATGATGGAGATATTTAAATACCCTATGGTATAAATGCATAGGAAGCAGGCTTCTTTCAACTGAAAGGAAACTCTGCAGTGAGGGGGCATATGATGAAGAGGATAGACTCAGGAGTAATCCAAAGAAGTATTTCTTTACAGAAAGGATGGTAGATGTATGGAATAGCCTCCCAACTGAGGTGATGAAGACAATGACTGTATATGAATTCAAGAAATCATGGGGCAAACATAGGGAATCTCTAAGGAAGAGGAAAAGATTGTTGAACTTAGTATTTGGTATGGATGGGCAGACTGGATAGGCTATGTGACTTTATCTCCAGTCATTTTCTATGTCTGTTTCTATAACCTAACATAGAAACATGACAACAAATAAAGACGATATGGCCTATCCAGTGTGCCCTTCCATACAAGTTATTACAGTCCTTTTTTTTTTCCTTTAGAGATCTTCTTTGTTTGCCCCATGCTGTCTTGAATTCAGAGACTGTCCTCCTGTGCATTTATGCCACTGAGGTATTTTAAAGTTTCTGTCATGTCATCCTTGTCCCACCTTGTCGCCAAAGTACATATTGAGATCTCTAAGTCTGTCCTCATATGCCTTACAATGAAGCCCACTGGCCATTTTGGTAGCCACCCTCTGCACTGAGTCCATCCTATTTATATCCTTTTGAAGGTGTGGTCTCCAGATTTTTAGTGTCTGATCCCTTACTTCCAAGCCAATTACTTATCTAATTATAATGAATGGTCAGTCATGTCATATGCCTGCTGTGAGATCAAGAATTATGAAAATAGAAGCAGAACCACTATTCATGGACTGATATGAGTCATCAATGCCAACAGTGCTGTTTTGATACTGTAGCCTTTACAAAACCCTGATGGGTCTAAGCCATGTTTGCTTTCCGAGACTTTTCCAATTGGGTCCATACATCTTTATCAATCTTTTCCAATAGCAAAAATTTGAAACCAGTCATTAATAGTGGTGTCCTGTCTTTTTACAAGATTGTTCTTGAAATGGGGAGGTTTTTTTTAAGGGCCGATTTTGCATCTCTGCCAGCAGCTGGACTGGCCACGGAAAAACCATCCAGGCCTGCTGAAAACCAGCCGGTTGGCAACCCTAGGCTGGACAGGAGCTCTAGGCACCAGGTGTAGGGCTGAGAACTAGTAGAAACTGACTGCAGTTTCTCTGCCACCGAGACAAAATGACAGCAACTCACTGATATACATACTGTACCAGGAACCAGACACAGATGCGGCAACACACACCTACTCAAAATAGGCAATGCTTTCTAAAACATACCACATTTTATACACATTTTCAATCCTGTTTAAATATTTCACATTTGATGAATATACAATATATTTAGAAGTTAATTGTTTTCACTGCTAATCTACTGACTTCTTTTACCAAGTCACAGGCTTGGCTGCTTATATTGCTTGTTTGTTTGTTTGCCTGTTCCATCACAGACAGTTTTCAGTGAGAGACGCAACTTTTTTTTAGGGACATTTAGAAAGCACATGATTTACAAAGTTTTCCCTTTCTTTGAGCCTTGGTTCGGGTCCTGTACTGGAGGTTGTTCTGCAAATGGATTCTTATTCAACTAGGTTAGTGTTGGTGTTCTCATAGTAACATGGGTATTGATCTTCAAAAGTACTAATGAGGTTAGTATCTGGTGATAACCTCATGAGTCCTCTTCTTTAAAAATATTCATCCAGGCTAACAGATAGATTTTTGCTGGATATCGTCTGATTACGTTATCTGTATAAGAAAAGGAGGGTCAAGAGTTGTTCTTGGCAAGGGGCTACAAGTTATATAGGTAACGATGATATTCAGCTGGTATCTAGATAATGTTATCCATTTAATAGGACCGCACAAATAGCAGTCCTAATTTAAACTGGTTAAATTCTCTGTTTAAATTTAAGATAGGGCCACTGAATAGCGGATAAGTAATTTGCTTTATATACTTATCTTTATGCTCTGCTATATTGATGGCTGTTGCCCCCATGATCTTTATCGCCTCTTATTTACTAATTGGTCCATTGTGTCTGCCCAGCTGAGATCCTTCATCCCTGGTTCTCTATCACCTTTAGTATATGAGCATATAAATTTCCATATTTAAATTAAAACCAGCTCCCACCATTTATTTTATTTATTTATTTGCGCATATTTTTATACCGCCCCTTCCAGAGATCAGGGGCAGTTTTTACATCAGAACAATTAAACTAGAATGATTACATGGAACAATATTTAAGAACTTTATACACAGAACAGTGTAATTGAGGTGTCACCTCAAACTATTTACATAGAACGGTACTGGGAAGGACCACTTTGAACTATTTACAGAGAAAGTTTACAGTAGAGTGAGATTGGTGTACTTCCTAATGGTTACAGATCATGAGTTACATCAATAAATATAAGAATAGTTTCCATGTGGTGAGGGGGTGGGGGTGAAGGGAAGCATTATGGGAAGAGGATGAGAAGGAGGGGGAGGGCGGTGGGATGAGAATGCTCTAGGTGTTAGTGTAATGTTCTTTAAAGAGGTGCGTTTTTAGCTCTTTGCAAAATGATTGAAGGTCCTTGTTTCCTCTTAATGTGTCTGGAAGGTTATTCCATTGAAGGGGTGCTACGTATGTAAATGCCCTGTTGCTCGTAGATTATTTGGTATTGCATATGGTATTTGGTACTTTTAGTATGTTTTGGTTGGGTGGTGTTCTGCTTCTATTTGTGGGTTGTATTTTTATGAGTGTGGAAAGGTGAAAGGGGGCTATGTTGTGTATTAGTTTGAACGTTGTCATTATTATCTTGTAACGAACTCTAGCTGAAATTGGGAGTCAGTGGAGCCCGATTAGGATGGGTGTAATATGGTCTGAGAGCTGTGCTTTCATTATGATTCTTGCTGTGACATTTTGAGTCAATTGAAGTATGTTTAGGGGTTTTTTTTTAATTCCGTGTAAGAGGCCATTGCAGTAGTCATTGTGGTGTAATCAACGCTTGCACTACAGTTCTGAAATCAGACAGGACAATGAGGTTTTGTAGCAGTTGTAAAATTATTAGTTTATAGAATATGGTTCTGTTTATTATCCTTTTTTAAATTTTTTTATTTTTATGAATTTTAATCAGTTTACAATGACCGAAAAAGTAAAGGTCAATCTCAAATACGTGCTGCCTTCCTGCCTTTCCCAACTGCCTCTCTCCAGTTCTTCTTTTTCTGCAGAGCAAGCAGGTCGTTGTTCCTGTCACCGCAGAAGAATTCTTCCTTTTTCTTTCTTTTTTGTGGTCGCGTCTGCCTTCCTCGATGCTCTACCGGTACTGACGGTTTTTTCTTTCTTATTTTCTGTTTTTTTTAAAAAAAAATATATATATATATATTAGTACTTTTCCTTTTTTTCCCAGGTGCACGCGCCTTTTTGGGCCTTAGGCCCAAAACATTTTCCTACAATGGAGAAACCTGCCTCAGGTTTCAAAAAGGAACAATATGACAAAGAACACTACGATCCAAGTAGATGAAGTCCACATTAAAGGAACCCAGCTGGGAAAAAATATCCTAACAGAAACCAGCACAAGCAACTAAGGCAAAAATCCTATATTTAGGAGGCAAACTTAACATTATTCACCCTTAGCCACCTCTAATATCCCCTGCTTTTCAGAAATAAAATTTTACAAATGAGTATCATCAACAAAAAAATAGGAAGCACCTTCATAATTGATGATGCATTTACAAGGAAAACGAAGAAAAGAAGTAGCACCCAAGGTCAAGACCTGAGGCTTCAAAGCTAAAAAAGCCTCTGCCTGAGTTGGGTGCTACGGGAAACATCAGGAAAAATATTCACACTATGTCCACAAAATTTGGCAGACTTAAACTTGAAAAAGGCCCTTAGAATATGTTGTTTAAGTTCTAAAGACTTAAAAGTCACCAACAACGTGGAGTGTAAATTAATTAGATCTAGGGAGTCCTCTAAGAAAGCAGTCAAATTAGAAATACACCACATCAAGTTCTCCCTCCACTGAATTAACTTTTTTTAGAGCTGGAGGGAATATAGTAAAGTTGAGAAATTTCAACAAGTTCAGATATGAATAGCACTTCCTTCAAGTATTTATCTAAAAGAATCTTAGGGGCAAGAAGAGAAGAATAAGGAAAATTCAAAAAAAGTAAATTACATAAACGCATAGAATTTTTCAGAGCTTCAAGCTTATTATGCAAAACCAATGAATCTTTAATCCCTGCAGCCTTGACTGCATGCAGTGGAAGAACTTGAGCCTCCAGCTTAGAAAGTGCCATATCAACTGAAGAAACCTTCCCATCAAGCTGCTGTAAGGAAACTACAGCTTCCTAAGGGAAGGCACATAAAGAATTAAAAGTAGAGGACATTTTGTCATCAATACATTTTAAAGCCCCCCCCCCCCCCAGACATCTTTCAAAGTAATCTCTGTATCAGGTAGCAAGGTCGGGAGTTCAAAAGTACTACCAGACCTAACCAACGAAACCGGAGTAGGCAAAGTCACCAACAAATTAATCCCCCTTACCTTATCAGTGTTTATTATCCTTAAGTGTGGCTCCATGCTAAGTGTTTTATCGAGTGTGATCCCTAGATATTTTATTTCCTGCTTGACTTTGAATTTATTGTTATTGAGGTGGATTGTTGGAGGGGGGCTTGAATTTGGGGTTTTTTGAAATGAACATTACTTCCGTTTTCTTGAGATTGATGCTCATATTGTTTTCATGCAGCCAGTCTTGGGTTTCTTCCAGGCAGGCTGCTAGTGAATTGTAAATCGGATTGCATATGTCTAGATGTGTGTACAACATCATATCATCTGCATAAACGTGAAAATTAATTTTGTGTTTTTTTAATATTGTGCAGATTGGCTTTAGGTATAAATTAAACAAGAGGGCTGATGATGCTGACCCTTGGGGTATTCCCTGGGTTTGAGGGAATGTGGTTGACGTTTTTTGTTTGATTTGTACCTGTTGTGCACCGTTAGTTATGTAGGATGTAAACCATTTAAACCTTTTATACCTATGGTATTGAGTCTTGAAATGAGGTTCTCGTGATTTACAGTCAAATACTGCTGTTATATCGAGGAAGATGAGGACGAACATTTTTTTGGTGTTTTCCAGGCCCTGTATTAATTTGTCAAACAGTACTAGGAGTGTTTCAACTCCATGAAATGGGCAAAATCCATATTGTTGTTCATCTAGGTCATCCGTTGAATCTATGAAGTCTTGAAGCTGATGTTGAACTGCTTTTTCAATGGTTTTAGCTACAAAATGGATGCTTGAAATTGGTCTATATGCAGAAGGGTTGTCTATGTTTAGGGCTTTGTTTTTTGGGTATGGGTCTGATTATGGATATTTTGAGGTTGCTTGGCATGGTTCCTTGTTGGCGGGATTGATTTACTGTGTTTAGCAGTGATGGGGCCATTTCTGCTTTCAGTGTTTGGATCCAAGAGACTGGACAAGGATCTAGTGGGGATGTGGTTGTGTTTAAGTTTGAGATTATGTCCAGGATTTGTCTTGTGTCTATGGAGTGAAATGTCTGCCAAGTTTTTGAAGTAGCTACAGCTGAAGGTATCGGGAGGAGGCTAGGACTGTCTTTGGAATTTAGTGTTCTGGCATAGAAGTCAGCTAGGGTCTGTGGCTGGATTGGTATTTTTACATTACTATCTTTGGGGGCTTGGTGATTGATTTTACCAGCTCAAAAAGTTCCCTTCTGTGATTTATGGCATTATTTAATATTTTCAAATGAAAGTTCTTTTTTTGCTGTGTTTATTGCCTCTTTGTAAAGATTGAGCAATAAAAAGTAATGTGCTTTATTATCTGTGGTCTTTTTGGATCTCCATTTATGTTCTGATTTTCTGAGATCTTATTTTATCCTAGCTAGGTCTGAGGTATACCATCCCTCAGATGGCTTGTGTGTGTGGGGTTGTTTGCGTATTGGTTTTGCAACTGCTTCTATTCCTGAGTTCCATTGACTTATGAGTTTGTTGAGGTCAGTTTGTGCTGTATTGACATGGGTGTTGATTGTCTTTAATAGTGAGGCTTTATCAAAGGGTTTGAAACTAGTTGTTTGTTGGGTGTTCATATAGTTCGATGGGGGTCCTTGGCTGGGGAGATATGATGGTTTATTTATTTATTTAGCTGTATTTATATCCCGCTTTTCACTGGGTCAAAGCGGTCAATTGGGGGATACATTTAACATGAGGAGATATGAGACACATACGCTAATACTTACAGGGAACATGGGCAATGGAGGGTTAAGTGGCTTGCCCAAGACCAGAAGGAGTGCCTATAGGACTAGAAATCCCAGTCCCTCCGGCCTGAGATTGCTGTCCCCAGGTGGGACTTGAACCTCCGGCCTGAAGTACATTGTCCTAACCACTAGACCACTCCTCCCTTCCTCCTCCAATTAAATGTGCATTGGATCAGAAAGTTATCTGACAACGGGACTTGTTATGTTGGGGGGGAGGGTGGTATCTGTGGATGTAGGTGTCAACTTAGGGAGGAACACTATGTCTTGTATATTTCCTTTATTGTGTGTGGGGCTGTGTATTATTTGTTGGTATCCCATCTGTCCATTGCTTCAATGAATGAGTTTGTATGTGTGGTCTGTAGGGAAGCTAAATTGATGTCGCCTAGTATAATTTGAGGTTTTCTTAATGGTGTTGTACATAAATGTTTCTAACACAGTTGCTAGTGCATCATGGGTGGCTGAGGGGGGTCTGTATATGAGGCAAACTGTTAGTAATCTGTTATCTCCAGGAACAAGCAGGAATGTAGTCATCACATATGGGTATCGTCGGTACCGACAGAGCCTGCGCGGGAACGCTCCCCAGCGTCCAGTTAGAAAGCTTTTGGGAGCATCCCACAGCGCCTGCGTGCTGCCTTCCCGCCTTTCCCAACTGCCTCTCTCCAGTTCTTCTTTTTCCGCAGAGCCAGCAGGTCGTTGTTCCTGTCACCGCAGAAGAATTCTTCTTTTTTCTTTCTTTTTTGTGGTCGCGTCTGCCTTCCTCGACACTCTACTGGTACTGCCGTTTTTTTCTTTCTTATTTTCTGTTTTAAAAAAAAAAAAAATATATATATATATATATATATTAGTACTTTTCCTTTTTTTCCCAGGTGCACGTGCCTTTTTGGGCCTTAGGCTCAAAACATTTTCCTACAATGGAGAAACCTGCCTCAGGTTTCAAAAAGTGCACCAAGTGTGGCGGTACCATCTCCGTCACCGACACCCATGAATGGTGTCTAAAATGTTTAGGTCCTGACCACTCCATCACGGATTGTATGTCCTGCGCCATGATGTCTAAGAGAGGTCGGTAGAACCGAGCTGCCAAGCTCAGTACCCTGTTTCCCTCTGATGCAGCTTCGGTGGCATCGACGTCTTCCAGGGCTTCCTCTTCCTCTCGTGGATCTCAGGTAACTAAACATAAATCTAGCCGGTCCTCAAAGGTCCTTCTAAGCATCGAGATGCTTCTGGCATTGCCCTTCAGGATTCTGCAATGGCAAAATTGCCCCGGCGTGAGGCTTCGGCTTTCAAAGCATTATCGGGGCTCCAGGATGTTCTCGAGGCCTCGACCTCAGCAGAATTACTGGTGCCATGCTCTGGGGTAACGGCAGTCTTCTTCGGTACCGACATCCAGGCATCGGCAGTGTCGATAGACCAGAGGGTTCTGGCTATTGAACGCAGTCTGGCGGCTTCCTTGCGGCATCGACGCCCTCGGAACCGCGTCAGACAGTTCAACCAGTACCGACACCGGTATCGGTACCGGTACCGACAGCATCGGCATTGACATCGGCATCCGCTTTACTGGCACCCAGTCATGCGATGCCTTCCGGTACCGTTACACCGGTACCGACTTCAGTCGGTACGGGTATCGGGCTCTTGAAGAGCATCCGGACAGAAGATATTTTGAGTCCTCAGAGAAATCTGAGGATTCTGATAATTCTGTCGATGCGGGGATACTTCTTCCAGAGGAGCCCTCCTCCCCTAAGCATAGGATATCTCCTCCATAGGATATTTCCTTTCAGGATTTTATCAGGGAGGTGGCTCGGGGTCTGTCCATTACTGTTGCCCCTGAAACAGAGCCCAGAGCAAAGGAGTTGGAAATTTTACAATATCCCAAAACTCCCAAGGAGGCAGCTACCTTGCCCATTCATGAGATTCTGCATGATCTCATGTTTAGAATGTGGGAGACACCTCTTACCACCTCTCCTCATTCTCGTAGACTGGATTCTCTGTATAGAGTCCCTCCTTGTCCTGGTTTCCAAAAAACTCAGCTTCCTCACCACTCTATGGTAGTGGAATCAGCTATGAGAAGGATCAAGAGTGCAAAGAGGCATGCCTCTAATCCTCCAGGACGTGAGTGCAGAACTCTGGATGCTTTTGGGCGTTGTGTCTTCCAAGCTTCCATGCTTTCTGCCAGGATCAGTTCCTATAGTCTATACATGGGAATGTTCCTGAAGGAGGTCACAGGTGATTTAGAGGCTTTGAGTCCTATTCTTCCTGAGGATAGAAGGCAGGATTTTCTCACATTGGTCAAACATGCCCAAGATGTTTCTAAATTTGTCAACCGTGCAGCTTTTGACTGTTTTGAGTGCATAAGCAGAACCTCTGCCATTGCCATAGGTGCACGTAGAATTGCTTGGCTCCAGGCATCTGATCTGGAGCTCTGGGTACAAGACAAATTGGGAAATATCCCTTGTACTGGTGAGAACCTGTTTGATAGAGATTGGCAGGAAAAAGCCAATGAGTTGGATGCTGACAACTCCACCTTGGATAGATTATCCAAGTCCACAGCTGATCTTGCTAGAAAGAAATCTTTCAAGAAACCATTCTTTTCTAAGAAGAAAAGATATTATCCTGCTTATGCTCAGCAGGGACGTTTTGCAGGTCAGCTTGTTAGGAAAGCTCAGCAACCACCCAAACAGAAGAAAGCAAAGACTGCTAAGCCTCAGCCGTCCCAGTAGTCTCAACCTCCACAGGGCCTTTGACTTTCAGCTAGAGAACTTAGCCTTCCTGGCTCTCATGGGACCAGAGTCTTCCACCATTCCAGGAAGGTTATGTCACTTTTCTCCCAGATGGGGGCAAATAACAGCAGAGCACTGGACATTCTCCATCATAAAGGAGAGGTACAAGCTTCATTTTTAGAGCATGCCCCCTCCCACAATAATAAGGCAGTTCAATTTTCCGACCTCTCTCATCAACCTGTTAGGTCAGGAGGTCACTATGCTTCTTGCCCAAGGGGCAATAGAAGAAGTACCCATCCATCAGCAGGGTACAGGGTTTTACTCCCCCTATTTCCTTATCCCAAAGAAAACAGGGGGATACAGACCTATCTTGGACCTCAGAGAATTGAACAAATTCCTTATCAAAGAGAAATTCAAGATGATTTCTCTTGGAACTCTGCTGCCATACCGTCAGAGTCAGGATTGGCTTTGTTCTCTAGATCTCAAGGATGTGTACACTCATGTTCTCATCCATCCAATTCACAGAAGGTTCCTTCAGTTCCTTTTTCAAGGAAAGCACTACCAATACAGGGTGCTTCTTTTTGGCCTGGCCTCAGCACCAAGGGTGTTCACAAAATCTATGGCTGTGGTAGCAGCATTTCTCCGCACTCTAGGGATATTCGTCTTCCCCTACTTAGACGACTGGCTCATTCGAGCCCCAGTAGAGTCAGAGGCCAGGACTTCTCTATCCCGCACAATACGTATCCTTCAGTATTTGGGTCTGGTAATAAACATCCCAAAATCCAGTCTAACTCCCATTCAGTCTTTAGAGTTCATAGGAGCTTTGCTGGATACCAGAAAGGCTACGGCCTATCTCCCCCAGGCCCGTTGCCTTCGCATGGTGCAGTTAGCTTCTCAAGCAGTGCTAAAGCCTCATCTCACTGCCTGAGAAATGCTACGCTAGGCCACATGGCATCTACTGTGCATGTGGTTCCCTATGCTCGCCTCCATATGAGGGCAGCCCAGTGGACTTTATCCACTCAATGGACCCAGGCATCAGGGTGCCTGTCAGACAAAATAGCAAACAAAAGTTGCCTTATTTTGTCCCTCCAGTGGTGGAAGTCTACTCAAAACCTGTTGCTGGGGTCCCCTTTTCAACAACCCTTACCCCAGGCAACTCTCACAACAGATGCTTCTCCGATGGGTTGGGGAGCTCATCTGCAAGACCTCTCCACCCAAGGCACCTGGTCTCCACAGGAGACTCATCTACATATCAATCTCTTGGAGCTCAGAGCCATCTTCCTTGCTCTTCGAGTGTTCCACACCCTGCTCAGCTACAAGACAGTCCTCATTCATACGGACAATCAAGTAGCCATGTTCTATGTGAACAATCAGGGGGGAACAGGCTGTCTGTCACTTTGCAACGAAGCTTTGCGACTATGGGCCCTCGTCAGAGAGTATCAGATTCATCTCCTGGCAGTGTATCTTCCAGGCATACAAAACTCTTGGGCAGACAGACTCAGTCGAGTTCTGCTTCCACACGAGTGGTCTCTGCATGCAGACCAAGTGGCCAAGAGTTTTCAAATTTGGGGAACCCCGGACATAGACCTCTTTGCAAGTCTGTTGAATGCCAAACTTCCCTGGTTCTGTTCCAGAATTCCGGCTCAGGGGGCTCAGGCCAGGGATGCTTTCCTCCTTTACTGGAGTCAAGACTTCTGTATGCCTTTCCACCCATTCCCCTAATTCCCAAAACCTTGTTCAAGCTTCAGAGAGACAGAGGCCTTATGATTCTCATAGCTCCACATTGGCCACAGCAAGTGTGGTACCCTCTGCTTCTACATCTCTCTCAAGCTCCCTCCCTGGAGTTAGGGTCTGCTCCAGATCTCCTATCTCAGGAGGACGGAATGTTATGGCATCCCAATCCCCAGTCTCTGCATCTGAGGGCTTGGTTGCTGAAGGCCTAGATCTCCATGATCTTAACCTCCCTCAGCAAATAAAGGATATCCTTTATGCTTCCAGGAAGCCTTCCACAAGACGCTCTTATGCTTTCAAGTGGAAAAGGTTTACCATATGGTGTTCGCAAAAGGGTCTTAACCCCATTGCCATACCTCTGGAATCATTACTGGAGTATCTCCTTCATTTATCCAATGCAGGACTTAAGACTAACTCAGTGAGGGTCCATTTGAGTGCTATTGCAGCTTCCTTCAAACCCCTAAATGGACAACCTATTTCCTCCCATCCTCTTATAGCAAGATTTATGAGAGGCCTTCTGCTAACTAAGCCTCCCATTAAGCCACCTCCTGTGGCATGGGACTTAAATTTGGTTCTTGGTCAGCTCATGAAGCCACCTTTCGAACCCTTAGCTACCACCTCCTTGAAATTCCTTTCTTGGAAAGTTATCTTTCTCATTGTAATCACATCAGCACATCGCATCAGTGAATTGCAAGCACTAGTAGCTGATCCACCTTATACAAGGTTCCATTATGACAAGGTAGTCCTTAGGACTCATCCACGCTTTATGCCAAAGGTGGTCTCGCCTTTTCATCTAAACCAAGCGGTCTGCCTACCTGTGTTCTTTCCAAGGCCTCATACATCAAATGCAGAAAGGAACCTTCATACTTTGGACTGTAAAAGAGCTTTAGCTTTTTACTTACAAAGAACACAGCAACATAGAAAGTCCTCTCAACTCTTTGTTGCTTTTGATCCTTCTCATTTGGGACTTCCAGTCTCCAAGAGAGCACTATCTAACTGGATTGCTCAGTGTATTTCCTTTGCCTATCAGAGTAAGAATCTTCCTCTGGAGGGCCATGTCACAGCTCACAATGTGAGAGCCATGGCAGCTTCAATGGCTCATCTGCACTCTGTGTCTATTGACGACATCTGTCGAGCAGCCACCTGGGCCTCGGTTCATACCTTCACAGCCCATTACTGCTTGGACAAGGACTCCCGCCGGGATGCCTTGTTTGGTCAGGCTGTTCTTCAACACCTGTTCCATACCTAATCAACTCCTATCTGCCATCCCTGTTGGATGCCAGATATCCATGGGGGGAAGTGGAGCCCTGGTTCAGGGACACACAACTTCTGGGGTCTCTCCCTGGCATCTAAAGCTAGGGAGTGCCCATATGTGATGACTACATTCCTGCTTGTTCCTGGAGATAGCATAGTTACTCACCTGTAACAGGTGATCTCCGGGAACAGCAGGAATTTAGTCCTCACAACCCACCCACCTCCCCTAGGAGTTGTATCTCTCTATCTATCTCTTTTCCTTTCCCTCTCTCTTTGTCTCAGCTTTAAAACTCAACTGGAGAGAGGCAGTTGGGAAAGGCAGGAAGGCAGCACGCAGGCGCTGTGGGTTGCTCCCAAAAGCTCTCTAATTGTACGCTGGGGAGCGTTCCCGTGCAGGCTCCATCGGTACCGACTATACCCATATTTGAGGACTAAATTCCTGCAGTTCCCGGAGATCACCTGTTACAGGTGAGTAACTATGCTCTCTATTTTGAGTATATCCAATCCTTCGTATGTATTACAGGTGATGGTGGATAATTTTAAGGCATCATTTGCAATTATCATTACTCCTCCTCCTCTCTTTTTGTCTCTGGGGCAGCTAAATAGTTTATAACCCCGCATTCTTAGTTGGTTAAGGAGAACTGTGTCAGGGTCAGTTAACCAGGTTTCCGTGATGCATAATATATCCGGTCTTTTGTCATTAATTAGGTCTTGTATGATCGGGAGTTTATTTCTGATAGACCTAACATTGATTAGCATACAATTTAGAGGGGCTATTATTGGGATGCTGTGCGCCACTATATTTGGCGTTGTGTTTATTTGGATTAGTCTGGCTTGGAGTTTCCTCTGTTTTGTGTGGAATATGTTATACTGAGTAGCTCTGTGTGATATAATGTGAAGATTTTGTATGGGGTATTGGATATAGACAGGGTTGTGTAATGAGAGGCATGGTAGTATGTCAGCGTCATTTGTGTATACATTAACAAACAGTAGCAAAGACTTATAAACATTTTTGATAATTCCATGGTTGACTATGGTAGATTTACACTAGGTTATAAACGATTGATACTACAAAGAGACACTTTGACAATATACTTAGAGACTGCAATATTTTGTAAGGTATGAGAAGGATTCCAGCTTTTAAACTAACACATTGGTCGTGGAATAGACGATGTTCTAGAATTGGCTTAGATTCTTGTATATGACATTGTAATGTGTAACAGGTAATATACTAAACATTTATGGCTAGGCTATATGTTAAAGTAGACCTGGTTCCCAAATAATGATGATTATATTGTACATACGTTTGGTTGACTTTAGAGTCCTTTCTTCTCATTTGATCTACACGTAAGGGCCACGGCCAAGGGTCCTCTGGTGAGGCCCTGAGGTGCGGGCCTGCCAGGCGTGGCACGCCTGTGCGTGCTCCTCTTTTAAAGGTAGTTGCTGCTCCCCGATTGGGCTTTGGTGGTTGGAGCGGGAGGGGCAGTGGCTCCTCCTGCTGCCGATGTGGAATCGGGTGCTGCCTCTGGAGGTGCAGGAGGAGAGATGGTGGTGGAAAGGCCTCCTTTCTCGCATGCTCCTCTTTTAAAGGTAATTGCTGCTCCCCGATTGGGCTTCGGTGATTGGAGGGGCAGCGGCTCCCACTTCTGCTGCCAATGTGGAATCGGATGCTGCCTCTGGAGGTGCAGGAGGAGAGATGGTGGTGGAAAGGCCTCCTTTCTCGCATGCTCCTCTTTTAAAGGTAGTTGCTGCTCCTCAATTGGGCTTCGGTGATTGGAGGGGCAGCGGCTCCCACTTCTGCTGCGGATGTGGAATCAGGTGCTGCCTCTGGAAGTGCAGGAGGAGAGATGGTGGTCTTCTGCCTGGCTTTTCAGCCTTTTTCCTAATACTGTCTTCTATAGCTGTCCCAAGCATTTTAAATTATATTGTAGTGCTGGTCACAATCTCTTCTAATAGGCTATTCCAGGCCTTGACTTCCTCGCTGATTCTTAAAAAAACATTGTGAATCCAACATGCAGTATAGACTCTCTGATGTTTTATTATGAAGTTTTGTAAAAAATCCGTACCACACAAGTTGTTTGAAACATCTGCCCAACCCATACTCATGAACATGAAATTAGGGTTGCAACCATGGCTACTCCACATACAGTAGGTGTAGTTTGGAGAGGGCATGGGGGTGCAGTAGCCCCCCATATGCTGTAGGCACTAATGATGATATGGTTCCCCTTACCTCCACTGTCAGTATGACTTCCTTACCCTTTGCGCCCCCCCCCCCCCCACCAAGAAGGCAAACTACACTGATGCTACCTCATGCAGGCTACCTCAGCCTTTTTGTAAACCTAATGCCACTGTTACCACTGATATATGGGTTGTAATGAATGCTACTCTGTGCATTCCTGAAAGCCTAATGTAGCCATATTTATTTATTTATTTATTTTTCTTATATACCGCACTCTTTAGCATCAGCGCGGTTTACATGGAACCATAATTAACAATAACAGTTTTACATAGAACAGGGAAGAAAAACTTGGATAACTTAGGGAGAAATGCACAAAATTATTTACATATATAACAATGAGTTTTGTGAATATCTTATGATAAATCTATGGATATGCATTAGGACTAGAGGATGGGTGTGTCTATGGTGTATTAGGATTGATCTGGTAGTATTGTATAAATAAGTGGTGCTTGAGTGCTTTCCTGAATTGCATGAGATCAGAGATTGATCGGATTTCTGGAGGCAGTGTATTCCAACATTTGGGAGCATAAAGACTGAATGCTCTGTTGGATGTTGTTAGTGTGCATTTTGTTGAAGCATTTGGTATAATTAGGGTGTTTGCTGATGTAGATCTTCTGGATCTGTTGGGTGGAGTGGGTTGAAGTAGATTGACTAGCGTTGAAGCAGTTATGTTGTGGATGGCTTTAAAGGTGAGTACTAGGGTCTTAAATAGTATTCTTCCATGTGTTGGGAGCCAGTGGAGCTGAAATAAGATGGGTGTGATATGGTCATACCTCGCTGCTCCAAATAGAACTCTAGCAGCAGCGTTCATGGCCAGTTGTAAGGGGGTAAATGTAGATTGTGGGAGCCCTTGGAGAATGGCGTTGGCGAAATCAAAATGGGGTAGGATAAGGGCTTGATAAACAGTTCGGAAGTCACTTGGGTCCAATAAGGTTCGGAGGTGTTTGAGTGTCCGGATCTTGAAATATACAGCTTTAACAATGTGGGATATGTGTAATTTCATGTCCAACGTTGATCCAAAGTGACTCCTAAATAACGGATTGCAGGTTTTGTTTGTAGTTCGGCTTCTCTCACTTTTATATGAGGAGGAGGGGTAAAGTATTGATTTTTCGTGACAAAGAGTACCTCTGTTTTCTTATGTTGGATCCGAAGGTTTTGCGTTAGAAACCATTCGGATACTGCGTCAAAACAATCAATAAGAGGTGAGAGGTCCATTTGCTTTGTGGAGAATGGCATGTAAAGAAGGATGTCATCGGCATATATCTGCCATTGCACATTGAAGGATTTTATGATGTTACAGACGGGTTGAATGTAAATGTTAAACATGAGAGATGATAGTGATGATCCTTGAGGGACGCCCTGTTTTTGGTGGAAAGGCTTTGATTTTGTTGATCTTGATCTTACTTGCTGTCCTCTTCCCTCAAGGTATGATCTGCACCAGTCGAGAGCGAGGCCGGTAATGCCTTTTTCTTTTAGGCGTTCAATTAGTAGGCCGTGGTGAACAGAGTCGAAAGCTGCAGCTATGTCGATGAAGATAAGTACACATCCTTGGTGGATGTTGTCAACAAAGGTGATAATATCATTGAAGAGGGAGGTAAGAAGGGTTTCTATGCCATGTAATTCTCTGAAGCCGTGCTGATGTGAATTTAGAGGGGCTTCAGTATCGATGTGGTCTTGTATTTGTCGTTGTGCTTCCTTTTCAAATATCTTAGCTAGGAAGGGTATGCTGGCTATGGGTCTATATGATTCAACTTTGCTGCGGTCAAGTTTGTTTTTTTTTAGAAGAGGTCTAATTGAGGTTTGCTTGAGTGCTGCAGGGAAGGATCCAGTTGTGAACGATAGATTTATCATTCTTGTAATTATTGGACTGATATCACTGCGTATATTCTTTATCCAATAGGCAGGACAGGGATCAGTAAGAGCAGTGGTGGTGTTGATGGCTGCAATGGTATCCTCAATATGTTTCTTGGGTGGTGTGGAGAATATTGAGAGGCGGTTTAGGCAGATGGTGTCCTGATGGTTAAAGGCAGCAATTTTGTTGTTTGCAATAGTTTTGATTGCAGATGATCTGCGAAGGCTTGTGGGTGGATCTCTTCAGGTGGGCATGGAGATGGTTCCTTGGATATGGATTTGAC
Organism: Ichthyophis bannanicus; assembly: GCA_033557465.1. Classification (NCBI taxonomy): domain Eukaryota; kingdom Metazoa; phylum Chordata; class Amphibia; order Gymnophiona; family Ichthyophiidae; genus Ichthyophis; species Ichthyophis bannanicus. Next base: position 233,264,245 of record CM066034.1, on the reverse strand, counting down.
TATGTTGAAGAGTTCCCGTGGTTTATTTAGGGATCTTTTGAGTGAGTCAGTGTAGAAATGTTTCATTTTCGTCAGGACTGCTGTTCTGTGGGTCGTGAGTTGAGCATTGTATGCTATCTGGTCGTTTGAGGAGCGAGATCGACGCCATCGTTTCTCGAGTTTTCGAAGGTGTAAGAGGGAGGTCCGCAGATCGGAGGAAAACCATGGTGCATGTTTTCTGTTGGTTGGGATTTTGCTATTGGGTGGTTTTTGTGCAATGGAGCTGAGGATGTCATTCCATGATGTGATCATTTTTTCCAGATTGAGGGTAGTGTCATTGTAGAGAGGGTGGGTTTGTGCAAGTATGAGTTCTTTGTTGAAAGCATTGAAGCTTCGAGTTGTCGTTTTAGTGGGATTATTGGAGGTTCTGTTATCCAATTTGCTAGTGTTCACAGGAATTGTGAAGTTAATTAATTTGTGATCTGACCATGGAACTGGTATCAGAGTTGTTACAAGGTTATTATCTAATTCACATGCTGAAAGAGGTGCAAAAATCATGTCAAGGGTGTTCCCTTTTGTGTGTGTGGGACTTTTGATTAATTGCCTGTATCCTAATTCATCCATTGCTTCTAAGAGAGCTGAAGCATGGCTGATGTGCAGAGAGGGGAGATTGAAGTCTCCTAATATCCAATTCGGTTTGTTGTGTTGGGCAGCGTTGGTTGCTAAGTCTAAAATGTTAGGAAGGTCATCTGAGGAGGATGATGGTGATCTATAAAGAAGGTTGATGGAGCATTGATCATTGGCGATGGATAAATGTCTAGGTTGTTTGAGCTTGTAGCGTCTGTTGTGGAAAACTGGAGGTCCGTCTTAGTTAATATGAGGGTTCCTCCTCCTCTTTTATTCTCTCTATGGCAGGAGTGGATGGAGAAGTTGTTGGGTAGGAGTTGATTGATGATTATGTTGTCTGTGTTAGATAACCAGGTTTCAGTTATCATGAGAATATCCAGGTTATAGGCAGATATAGATATTGTAACCATTGCTATTCCATGTAGGTTATCCCAGACTTTTTAAAAACTTGATGCAAACATACCACCCCACTCTCTATCCAGTAAGCAAGCGCTGATAGCCCTCTGCCTCATCTACGTTTTACCTACATAGGCATACACACAAAGACACACACACACATACATACACACATACACAGACCTACCTCCTACCACTGCACTCTGTGTCTATCATGATTTGAACTTAAGAAATAAAATCAAAACGAAGGGAGCAGGAGAGCCACATCACTGGAAGATAGAGCGTTATTGAGGGTCAAGGTCAGCCCTACACGTGTTTCGGCACAAGGCTTTCTTCAGGGGACAGTGACCAATACCAGACCACTTATACACTTAATTGGAGACTGATTGATTATATCAACATATGCAATGTAGCTTTGAACTAGATCAAGGGCATGTGATGGATGTGATCTACCTAGATTTCAGGAAAGCCTTTGATACTGTTCATCATAGGAGGCTTATCAATAAACTCAACAGCTTGAGGATGGGTCCCAAGATGGTGAACTAGATCAGAAATTGGTTGACTGACAGATGACAGAAGATGATGGTAAATGGAACTCACTTGGATGAAAGGAAGGTGATTAGCAGATGTGCCCCAGGGTTTGGTCTTGGGAACGGTACTGTTCAATATATCGCCAAAGGGCTAAATGGAAAAGTCTGTCTTTTTGCAGATGACACCAAAATTTGTAACAGAGTGGACTCCCGTGAGGGAGTGGGAAACATGAGGAAAGATCTACAAAAGCTGGAAGAATGGTCTAATGCTTGGCAGTTAAGATTTAATGTGAAGAAGTGCAGTGTCATGCACTTGGGAAGCAGAAATCCAAGGGGAATGTATGTGATAGGGAGCGAAAGATTGGTGTGCAGGGACTAGGAGAAGAACCTTGGTGTGTTTCTGATGATCTCAAGTTGGCGAAACAGTATGACAAGGTGGTAGCAAAAGCCAGAAGGATGCTGGGTTGCATACAGAGAGGAATTACCAGCAGAAAGGAAGAGGTACTAATGCCACTGTACAAGTCACTGGTGAGGCCTCACTTGGAATATTGTGTTCAGTTTTGGAGACCGTAAATCACAAAGGATATAAAAAGATTGGAAGTGGTTCAGAGGAAGGCAACCAAAATGATTTAGAGCCTGCGTCAGAAGACTTATAAGAAGAGATTTGAAGACCTAAATATGTACACTCTGGAGGAGAGGAGGGACAGGGGAGATATGATTCAGACCTTTAAATACTTAGAGTATTAATAGACAAACAAACTTCTTCCAAAGATGGGAAAGCTATAAAACTAGAGGGCATAATATGAAGCTGCAAGGACAATGAAAGGCAATGTCAGGAAATACTTTTTCACTGAAAGGGTGGTGGATGCTTGGAATGCCCTCCTGATAGAAGTGGTGGGGGCAAACACAGTGACAGATTCAAAATGGCATGGGACAGACACAGTAGATCCCTTTATAGCAACAGGATAAAATCAAAATAAGCATTACTATCTCTTATATCTGAACAAATAGGAGTGACCTACATGGAGCATTGGGTACACCCCTAAACAAAGGCATAGGGAGTGGTGGCCTGCACGGAGCGGCAAGTGCACCTACTCTTGCCGCCTTGCTGGGCAGACTAGATGGACCATACTGATCTTTATCTGCCATCATATACTATGTTACTATGTAAGATATAGTGACCAGAATTACACACAATATTCAAGATATAGTTGCACCATATAACAATGCAGAGGCATTATAATTTATTTGATTTATTTAATAAGTTTTTTATACCGCTTTATCCTAAAATCAAAGCGGTTTACAGTATAACTCAACAAATTTTACATAGAACTCATGGTATAGGTAGGGGTGGCATGCAGGATATGCTAGAAAGCATAACTTATTTACATTTTAACATATCTAGATTGATTAATCAGCATATTAAGAATCGGTATTCAGGTTATTTGGGGTTTCCGGGAAGTGGATTGCAGTGTGAGCTCATTGAAGTGTTCCACGAAGAGAAATGTTTTCAGCTTCTTCCTAAAGTCTTTTAGGTCTGTGGTGGTCCTCAGTGCTTCCAGAAGGGAGTTTCAAATGGTGGGTACCACTAGTGATGGAGCTCTGTTGGTTGTGGACTTGGCTTTGGTGAATGAGCTGGGTGTTTGGATGCTGTCAATGGACGGTGGTCTTTGTGGCCTGTTGCTAGGTTGGGTGCAGATTAGCTCCTGGAGTGTGTCTGCTGAGAAATTTGTCTGATTTTGAAGATAATCAGAGCTGTTTTATATTTGATACGTGAGGTAACTGGGAGCCAGTGGAGCTGGTATAAGATAGATCTTATGTAGTCAGACTTTATGGTGCTGGAGACGATTCGGGCAGCAGTATTTTGAGCCAATTGTAATGGCTTGGTAGTTTGTTTCGGTAGACCATTGAAAATGGAATTGCAGTAGTCAAATAGTGGTATAATGACAACTTGACTGAATGGTCGGAAGTTGTCCTGGCTGAGGAGAGGTATGAGTTGCCATTTTGTGGTATGCATTTCTAGTGACTTTGTTAATGTGAACTTTTAGGTTCAGTTTTCTGTCCAGGGTGATTCCTAGGTACCTCACTAGTTCTTTTACTGGGATGGATGTATTTGCCAAAATGATTGATTGGTGGGGGGAGGGGGGAATTGAAGGAAGTGTTTTTTTTTGTGATGATTATGGCAGTCTTCTTGAAATTGATACTTAGATTGTTATTTGATAACCAGTCATTCATTTCTTGTATGCATAGTATCATATCTGTATAGTCTAGTAGGTCTAGGTGGATTGGGGTATATACCATTATGTCATCCGCATATATGGCATATTGGATGTTATAGTTATTGAAGATTTTGCAGATGGGTTGAACATAAAGGTTGCAGAGTAGAGCGGACAGTGAGGACCCTTCTGGGACTCCTTGTTTTGTGATGATCGGGATTGAGGTGCTTGCTCCTACTTTGACTTGCTGGCAGCGATCTTTGAGATAAGACTGAAACCACTTAAGAGGTGTGTCATGGAGCCCCGGTGTCTTTTGAGTCTGTCTAGAAGGATGCTGTGTGCTACTATGTCAAAAGCGGAGGAGATGGCGATGAAGATCAGGAGTACACCCTTTTTAATATTGTCAGTCCCTCTGATCAAGTTGTCAAATAGTTGCATGAGGAGGGTTTTGACACTGTGGTTGGGTCAAAATTCATGTTGATGGGAGTCCAGAAGGACGTGAGAGTCTGGTTGATCCTGTAATTGGCATTGTACTATCTTTTCGATAATTTTTGTCAAAAATGGGAGGCAGGATATCGGGTGGTATGATGTGGGGTCTGCAATATCTGCTGCTTTGTTTTTGAGGATTGGTCAGATAGTTGCCTGTTTGCGTTAGGGAGGAGCTGCTTATCTTGTGGATATGTTGGACAAGCTCATCTTTGGCTGATTTGATCCATCTTATTGGACATGGATCAGAGGGTGCTATGCAGGCATTTAGTTCAATGATGATGCGTGCAACTTGATCAGTTGTGGGTATGTAAAACTCACCCCATTTGTGTGTAGGGGAGGATAAAGCACAGTCTGGGGTATCCAGATGAGGTATGTCTTTCAGAGGGGGCTTAGGCTTGGCGAGAAGGAAGTTTGCAAAGATTTGAGGGTGGATTGCGTCTTCTATAGTCTGGGATGGTTCCTTTGTAAGTGTGCAGACAAGCTCGAAGAGTTCTCTAGGTTTGTTACTGGATCTTAATATGAGGTTAGTATGATATTCCTGCTTGTGTCAGTTGATTAAATTGTTGTATTCCCGTTGTTTTATTTGATATTGTTTTAAAGTGGTTTCTATTTTGTTTTACCTCCAACTACGTTCCAGCTTGCGTAGTGTTTTCTTTGTTTCCCTTATATGCACAGAGTACCAGGGAGCTAATGAGGTTCTTGTTGTTATACGACTGTGGTTTACTCACACAGGAGCTCTAGCCGCTGCAGCAATGGCGGTGTTCCATGTTTCAATTGCCTCGTCCAGATTGTTAAAGTCTTGTGGGAGTTTTGGAGGGTTGATTTGAGGAATTGTTCTTTATCAAATCATTTGAATCTTCTTTCTGCTTGAGGTGTTTTCTGTGGTGCGTAGGCTGTAGGCGAGACCCGTGTGTAGTAGTGTGAACTGCAGGGACTCCATTGCTCTGAGGAAAGCTGCTGACTCTTTGCTGGGTGCGGAGCTGAGGTTGAGATCTCTCAATAATATGAGCGGTTTGTAGGGGGAGTTGGTTGCACACACCATTTCCAGTATAGTGGACAATTCATAATATCCTTGGTTTTATTTTCCATTCCTTTCCTTATGAATCCTGGCATTCTATTTGTTTTCTTGGCCACCACTGTACACTCTGCAGAGGGTTTCAACGTATTATCCAGGATGATGCCTAAATCTTTTTCCTGGGTGGTAGTTCCTAATGTGGAACCTTGCATTGTGTAACTATAGTTTGGGTTGCTCTTTCCTAGGTGCATGACTTTGCCCTTGTCCACAGTGAATTTCATCTGCCATTTGGACAACCAGTCTTCCAATTTATCAAGGTCCTCTTGCAATTTTTCACAATCCTCTTATGTTTTAACAACTTTGAATAATTTTGTGTTATCTGTAAATTTGATCACCTTATTTGTTATTCACATTTCCAGGTCATTTATGAAAATATTAAATAGCAGCGGGCCCAGCACAGATCCTTGGGGTATTCCACTATTCACCTTTCTCTGTTGGTCATTTAGGCCTCCTCTCTGCTTTCTATCTTTTAACTAGTTTCTAATTCACAATAGTACACTGCCTCCTATCCCATGACTTTTTAATTTTGCCGAATCTGTCATTTGGGTTGTTTTCAAAACATATTACTTCTTCGTCCAATTGTTAGGTCAACTGTGTTGGTAGAAAAATATTATATTATATATTATGAGTAACACATGTAATTATTATGCTGTATCGTTCTTAGTGAATGAAAAGTATATATAATGGTAATGCATTGAATACTACACTTTAAAAACTATTTTATATTCTGTGGGAACAGATAAACCTGTCAAAATTCAAAATATAATACTTTGAACTTTGACAGGAGAAATTTACTGCTGTGCTAATGCGATTATCTGAATGAGAGCGACTCTCAGATTTGCAATGTTCTAGGCAGGAGATTTGCATGCAGTCAACCAAATGGAAAGGAGTTAACCTCTTTCAGCTATTGTCATTTATTATAAAACCTTTAATATTACTGTTATTAAAAACAACTCATTTAAATGTTGAGGGAAGAAATACAAAAGAAAAAAGCAGAATATTATACTTCATCTGATTATAATAGTTTATTTTAATGCAATAATATGCAGGTATCAAATCTGAATGGAACAGATTCTGTCCATAATAGTTATCCTAGTTAGCCATAAAAAGAATATACACGGTAATATACGGTAATATACGGGGTAATATACGGTAATATACGGTAATATACGAATATATAAAAAGAATATACACGGTAATCTAAATTCATATATTAAACAAGACACATAAGAAAGATAATTTGAAAAATGTTATTTATTTATTTACAGATAATAATGTGGACTACCTTTCATTGCAGAACATTAAGATCATCTGGGATGTAGTCTTTTAGAGGGTGAGACAATCCAAAGACTGAATTTTACTCCCTAGCCTTTGGAACCTAAAGGGTAGGCATGGAGCATCTTTAAACCTATAGATTAGCTGTAATTGAAATCCGCTCTGGTCATCCTTATGCCTGAGTCAGGATATAAGTAGTATGTCTGATGCAGCACATATATTGTGGTACTCTGTATCTCTCAGTGTCATCCTGACTAGCAATCTAAAACATGTGCTCTTTTATTGAAACTGGCAAGAAATGAAGAGACTTGGGAATTATAGCTGTCAGTAATGAATGCTATAAAACAGACTAGTATGAATAATAAGCAAAAATCAATGGGCAAAGGCCAGAGGCAACCAGAAATTCAAACAGCATGTCGGGTCTAACTGGGAGACGAATCAAGTATAGCCTAGGCCTCATTTAGCTTCATTCGTAGCTAGTACGCTGAGTAACTGCTTACAGGCCTGCTTTATAAAGTGAAATGGTTAAGCACTATAGAATACATTTAAAAGTAAGACAAAACCTGCAACAAATGCACATTATGGATAATAAATTGAGAAATACATTGTAGAATAGGAGATGGTAATAAACTATATAATTTGCATGCCATGTACACATTTGAAGGAGATACCAGAATAGTACTGAGTGACTGAACCTACATTGTTGCATTTTGTGAAAGAACCAGTAAAGGACGGCATTCTTGGGTAGAACGTGTTATATTTCCCTACTCAGGACCTGTAAGCTTGGAATCTCTTTTTATTTATTATAAGTGTGAAAACTAGAGGATAACAAGTGACACCAAATTTTTTCAAAAAATAAACTCTGCGGGCCAGATTTTCTGCTAGTACACTCGCTGTGTTAAGTGCCAACACTTAATTCTTATAAGGCCACTATCCATCTAGGTAGAGATGCTAAATAAATGGAATGATTGATGATCACTGCTGATACTATCTGCTTAGTGGCTGAATATTGCTTCTAAATAGGTAACACAGGTACACTAAAAAAAAATTTTTTTAAACTGCCTCTAATGTTTCGATTGATTTTTACATTTTTTGGTGCGCTGAATCCAAATCTGGTAACCAATTTGCTCCATCACGTACAGATTTTTTGCTACATTGGGTTACCACTTATGCTCATCATAACGAATCTTCTGAAGAATCAGGGCAAATTCTCATATTTTTCTTGGAGAATAACAGAGTGAGCAATAGGAACTGAAGCGAATGTGTTGCCATTATGAAGAAGAACACCTTTTATGCTGTCTTTTGACGAATCAATGAACAGCCACCATTCAGCAGGATCATACTTGAGTTTAAACTTTTCCATCACTCTGTATATATCGTTGCAAAATACCAAATCTTCCTCTTTGCTGAAATACTTCAAAAATTGTGTCTCGCGGTTGCGGTACCAATAAAAAGTTGTTCCTGGTGACAATAGATTTTTCTGTTTAAGCCGAGAATCTAGCAGTTGGGCAGCATCTTTTGGGAGTCCTAAATCCTGGACTAAATCATTCAATTCAGCTTGAGAGAAAAGTTCAGGTTTCGGATCTGGTTCAGTTTCAAACTCGGAAGTACTGGACTCATCGGGAAAAGCCATCTGATGAGTCTCATCATGATCAGAACCGTCCACACAAATATGATCCAAAGATTTTGGTGGTTCAGGCACAGGTACTTCGTTGCTATGAGGCATAGGCCTAATTGCTGAGGGAAGGTTGGGGTAACTTATTACGTTCTTATTTTTTAAGTTGTATCCCTTCACAATGCAAGAGCAAAAATAGCAGTCACTGCTGTGGTCTCTTTGTTCACGCCACATCATAGGTATTCCAAAACGAAATGCTTGTTTTTTACCTTTCATCCATAAGCGTAGATCTTCCTCACATGTCTTGCACATTTTGTGAGGAGCCCACGGTTTGTCTTAATCGCCTAACTTCAAACCGAAATAGGCGAAATATACTTTTTTAATAAATGCAGAAATGTTCCTCTGCCGCTTTTTCACGGTATATTCCCCACAAATAAAACAAAAACTGTCTGGAGAGTTGACGCAACCTCTGGCTCTGTGAGCCATCACAAATACACAGCACTGCAAACTACAACTGTAGTGAACCACTTCGGAATAAAGCTGGATTACGACTGAGCAAACAAAAGGTAATAATGAACTTGCAAGAAACTGAAATTTGACAGGAACGTTCATGTCGCAACCACCGTGTTTGAGCGAGCGAACGAGGCGAGGCGAACAGGAAAGAACATGCGCCAGCGAGAGTATTGGATTTAGCCCCCCGCCTCCCAATTGTCCTGTTAATGTATAAAATGAATACGAAACACTCTAAAATATCATGAGGGAGTGTTTCTAGTTAGTTAACCATTACAACCTCTATTTTGGGCCAAGAAAATAAACTGCAGTCGGCTAAAAAGAAATTATGTGAACATTCCTTATATGGGTAAGAAATCTAATTTTGCAAGAAAACGTGATGTGCTGGAACATTTTGGCTATTTTTCCTGGATTCAGCACCCCAAAATCTATAAGAATCAGTTGCAAAACTGGAGGCAGTTTTTTGGTAGTGTACCTGTGTTAATTTATGGTGTTACCTTTGCTTCTCCCCTAACCCTACCTACAATTATATGGATAGCATTAGGCCGTTTAGTGGTTTAGCCTGATATGATCCATATAACTTTTGAAATTCTATGGATAGGGAACTATATGCTTGTTATTCATTAGCTAAAGTACAACTCTCTTTGAAAATCTGTCTGTGGCCACTGCAGAGCCCAATCAAGATGGCTTCATGAACTAACTGCTCCACAACAGCAAGACTTTTTTAAGATAATAAGACCCCCTGTACTGACTGAATCCTCTGCAGTGCATACTCACGATCAGCAGTCATGTCCATTAACAAGTCAGGCAAATCAGAGATCCAGTTTGGCCTAGTGTCTAGGTTAAAAAAAAAACAGATGATAGATCCTTTTTGCTGGACAAAACAGCGCCCTGGAACAAGTGGGCCAGTGATCTGATGAGGAGGAACTGCGGGTACTCAAAGACTTTAAGAACTATCTTGAGTCCATGAAGGTGCATTGACGGGCTAACACGATCCATGGTAACTGCTAAGAGCATGTCTTGAATTCAATTTGGTTAATAACTAAATCCTTGGGTGATTATTAACTATAACAATGGCAGGCATGTGTATTTTACATATATGCTAGACCTGGCTGGGATTGAGGGGGCTAAATTTGCAACACTGAATAAAGTTAACCACTATTGTGAGGCAAATGCTATGAGTTCTGTTCACATATGTAGGATGGCAGTGGTTTGCTAGCCATCCAAAAAAAAGTTTTTTGCAATTAGGCACTGTGACCGTAGGTATGCAAAGCATACCGTGTCATGGGGCATGGATGCTGAGAGTATGAAGCTAACTATGTATAGTGGCTGTATGCATCTGATTTTGAAATTGCAGGTAGCGGTATGGGATAGAAATTTGGGGTCAGTTAGAGTCCTGAAGGGCGCACCATATGGTACATTCTGGACCATGGTTTGTGTAATGATTGAGTGTGGAATGGACCTGGTTGGAACCTCCCATGGTTCTCGTTATGTTCGAGTTAAAGGAGAATATTTTTCAAAATGTTAATGGGCTAAATCACCTTGTGAAAAAAGGTGCAAACTGTTCAATTATCTTAAAAGATTGTGTGTAGAAGTGCTCTTCTTGCAGGAAACTCACATATTATATGATTCTTATGTGAAACTTAGTGGATTGAGTTGAATCATATTTTTTGCACCAGCCCACAACAAAAAATGTGGTGTCTCCATACTGTTCAAGAGAGGACTGCATGAAAAAAGTTGAGTCAGGCTTCTTGATGTTTATGGGAGATGGGAATGTGTAGAAGTTCTTATTGCACAAGACTACCTATAATTTTTTGAGAACTTGCTGAGGTTCTCTTAAGCTATGGCACCATGAGAAAACTGAAAAAAAAAAGCCCTGGGACAAGCTACTTTCCTTGGCAATATTGGGCTTAGTTGAACAGTGAAGATTGTTGCATCCTAGAGCTAGAGGTTACACTTTCTTCTCAACCTCCCATCAAACATACTACAAAATAGACTTTTTTTGGTCTCCAAATCCCTAATACTGTGTGATGCAGCAGACCAGCACGGCATAGAAGACGTGTACAAGCTGCAGTATTTGCAGGAGCCTGATAGTGGGAGCAAGAGGGACCTCTGGAAGACCGAGGATCCACGCCCTACAGGGTGTAACCTGAAACCAGCCAGCCTCCAATCCAGGAAGACAGGAACTCCTTTTAAAGGAAGTCAGGAAGACTGGAGAGAGGGCAAGGAGAGCAAGAAGAACAGGAGGAGCAGGGAGAACAGGAGGAGCAGGGAGTACAGGAGGAGAAGTAGGAGCAGTGAGAGCTCTGGAAGAAGTGCTGTGCCGAGCAGAAGTGACTGGACAGGCAGAAGTAGCCTTAAAGCCAGAAGCAGCAGAGAAGGCCGCAGAGAAGCTGCAGAACCTTCAGAAGCCGAAGGAGCGGAAGGAGCTGCAGAAGCTACAGACACTGCTGGAGTGCAGGAAAGAGGTACAAGCCAAAGGAACCTGAATGGGCAGAGACTACAGAACGGTCCAAGAGATTCAGGTATGCAAAAGCTGCATTGTGATTGCTGTGGGCAGAACCCAAGCCGTATTGCTGGAGCAAGGCAGAATCTTCCTAGGACTAGGCCACAAGCCTCATCCTCAGGAAAGAAGCAAGAGTTACAAGGTAAACCATATTGTATTGGAAACAGCCTATGGAAAGGGCAAGAGACAGAAGCTCCCTGTACATGTCCCACTGCTTAAAAGAAAAGGTATGAAAAGTTTTTATTGAATAAGAAACTTTTAAGTAAGCCAGGTTTGCAGGAAGTGCATGTAAACCCTGGGAAGAAAGAGAGAGATTCACACTGTAGAAATGCTCATGGCCGACGCCCCACGCTAAACTCCAAACACTGGGAGGTCATACAGCATTTGGGTGAGAAACCTAACTATAGCTTGCCGGGAACTGTTGAATTTGTCTCAGATACTTTGCTGGAGGAACCGATGCAAGTGGAAGAGGTAGAATCCCTTTCAGAGGAAGACATGGATTGCAGCTATTGCATCACGGGAAGCGTAGAATGCTTGTGTAACCAGTGAGCACTAAAACCGGTGTAAATAGGAATGCCTGCTTTTGTAACCTTTCTGTGAAAAGAACAGTTTTTGTTTAGAATCTGAGTTGTGATTTTTATAACCTGATGTAAGGAGATTTCTGTTGGTGTTTGAAGCCGATCCTTTGAACCTTTGTGCAAACCAGGGGAAATAAAGCCTTATTTTTCCCTACACTCGATGACCTTTTTTTCTCTGGGTATTTTTGGTAATACAGGATGCTACCGAGGCTATACAACCTTGGGCCCTAGAAAGAGAAACATACCAAACCCAACTTTACTTTTATTTATGTTCGACCTGCCTTGACCACCATCAACCACCAGGGCGGTGTTGTGACATAAAAATGGCGTAGTTTTTGGATGCTGGATCAGAGCCTTCAAACTACCAGAAAAAGAAAAATAAAAATCCTGAATTTAAAAGGAAAAACTCAGATGGTTCTGCTGAAAAACCTGGAGTAAAAACAAGACCCGGAGCGGATCACTTGAAAAACCCGGAGTGGAAGAAGAGAGACCCTGAGTGGAACAGGTGGAATCCGGAGCGGCTTGTGAAAATCCTGGAAGCAGAAAATCCTGTTGCCGGTTTTCGGAGTGGTGAGCTGCGGAATGCAACAGCATCGGATGTTCCCGAGCTGAATTCAACACTTACCTCAGGTAAAAAGTAATTAACCCGGGGCAGTGTTGGATGTTAAGGGAAGTTTGAAAAAAAAAGAAAAAAAAAAAAACTAGTGTTGTGAGAGCCACACTTGGTTTTCGTTTTTCTTCTGTTTGTCTCTCTATACAGGTTCACCATGGAGCCAAAGGAGCTCTATGCATGGATGGCGCATCAGTTCGACAAGCAAGCCGAATTCGCCCAGGCGAACCAAGCACAAGCTCTGCGAGCCATGCAGGCACAGCAACTGCCGGTATTGCAAACTATGGAAAACTGGTTAGCATTACAACGGGAGGCGATGGCAAAGGCGAGCGCTGAAAAGCTGCAGGCAGCCGGACCAACTAACCCAGCGAGCGGACAATGGACATGTCACGATCTGATCGTGGGGAAGCTTAGTCCCAATGATAACATTGATGACTTTTTAGATTCGTTCACTAGGATTGCAGGTTCAGCAAATTGGCCGCCTGAACAGTGGGCCATTCGACTCGCAGCATCCCTTACAGGGGAGGCCCTTGCTGCATACAGGTCGATGCCCCCAGCCCTAGCTAACAGCTATGAGGAAGTAGTCAACGCCATAAGGGATCGGTTAGGCCTTACACCATTATCTTACAATAAAATGTTTAGAGCCACCACCCTTAGAGCCGATGAAACCCCAAAAGCCTTAGGCCATAGAATACGGGGTCTGGCGAATAAATGGCTACAGCCAGAAAAGAAAAACGTAAACACATTAATGGACGCGATAGTACTTGAGCAGTACATGTCCGCAGTGCCAAATAGGGTACAGAATTTCTTGATTTTGCAAAATTGCTGTACAACGACAGATGCAATAGCTCTCACGGAGCGCTATTTAGAGGCCGAGAGAGTCACCCAACCCAGGGTAGGGACTCCCAGACTGACACTGGGTATGGAGGCCCAAAGAGTGGAAAGCCCCTCATGGTCCCCATATGGTGTTGTGAAAAGTAATAAGCCTCTAGCAAAAGAGAATGTGAAGAAATGCTTTGCAGGTGGGAAAAAGGGTCATCTGAAAAGTGACTGTTACTCACGTACTGCTCTGGTAGGGGAAGCCCCGAGAACAGTACGGGAGGGTTTCATATTAAATGTAAAGATTCATGGGGTAGATGTAAAAGCACTCCTGGACTCAGGAGCTGACCAAACCATGATTTCGAAGAGGTTATGGTCTGTGATCAGAGATCAGGGATGGTCAGTTCCGGAGTGTCCAGAGGGTAATGTCAAGATAAAGTGTGTCCATGGAGCGGCTACCCACTACCCTGTGTATAAGCTGTGGGTGAAGGGATTGGGCATTGAAAAGGAGATGTTAGTGGCAGTCGTGCCTAGGCTACCACAAGAATTGGTATTAGGCCGCAACTGGCCACAATTTAGGAAGAGTATGAAAGAGGGTTTAGCCTCTTGGACAGTACCAACTTCCACTTGCATTCGGCATGAGCCTGTTGAGAGTCCCAAGCCACAGCCAAATAACCCTAAGAAGGGTACTGATCCTAGGGAAGCCCTAGTTTATACGCGGTCACAGGGCCAAGATGCTGAAAAGCCCTCGTGTTCAGGAGAAACTTCCTTAGGAGACCTTCCTTCACATGAGGAACTAATAGGTGATCCCCCGAGGAGGGACCGAAAATCCAAAGCCGAGCGGAGGAGAGAAAGGACGTGCCGTTCTCAGGGCAGAGCGGAGTTGGAAGCGGGAAGAGGGATGCCATGGGTGCCTGCGGACCTGATGGAGAGGTTCCCCTCCTTTAAGATGGAGCAGAGAGCAGACCCTGCACTAGCCCGTGCATTTGAGCATGCGCAGGAAAGAAAGGATTCTTTCCCCAGATTCCTCATGGAAGAAGACATACTTTATCGGGAGACTAAGGACCCTCGTACCGGAAATATTAAGAAACAGTTGGTGGTCCCGAATACCTTTAAATCCCTGGTTTTGCGACTGGCTCACGACCATCCAGTAGGGGGCCATAAGGGAGCACATGGCTCCCTTGAACAGATTTTAGCCCGATTTTACTGGCCAGGAGTCTTCCGGGAAACATCTCGCTATTGCGAATCGTGCGCATCATATCAAAGAGTCACTCCTCATCGACCAACTGAAGTACCGCTGGTTCCGATGCCCATAATCTCGGAGCCGGTAAGGAGACTGGCCATGGACATAGTTGGACCCCTCATCAAAACACCCAGAGGATTCCAGTATATCCTGGTGATTATCGACCAAGCTACCCGCTTCCCCTGGGCAGTGCCCCTGAGAAACATTTCGGCAAAGTCAATTGCCCTAGAATTAGTCAAGTTATTCTGCGAGATAGGGTTCCCGCAGGAGGTCTTGACAGATAGAGGGACTAACTTCTTATCAAAGTACCTCGCACAAGTTTGGGACGCTTTTGGCATCCATCATGTGAAGACAGCCACCTACCACCCCCAATGCAATGGTCTGGTGGAACGACTAAACCAGAGCATAAAGCAAATGCTTCGTCGAGCATTGGGTGGCCAAATGACGGAGTGGGACACCATGTTGCCATTTATCCTGTATGCCTGTCGGGAAAGAAAACAGACTTCCTTGGGTACCTCGCCGTACGAACTTATGTATGGACGACCGCCCCGAGGTATATTGGACGTCCTAAGAGAACAATGGATTGAGGTGGAGATAGACGTACCTTTATTCTTAAAGAACTTAAGAACCCGCCTGAAAAGAACCTCCCGATTCGCAGGCGAAAGTCTACAGGAGAGTCAACAAAAACAGAAAAGATACTATGATAGGCATGCCAAACCCCGGCAATTAAAGGTCGGAGAAAAGGTGATGGTCTTGATATCGGGCGCCACTCCTAAGTTTGAAGCCCGGTGGAAGGGGCCTCATAAAGTGGTTAAGCCTATAGGATCAACCTCCTACTTGATCCAGGATGAAAAAGGACATACATAAGTATATCATGCCAATATTCTTCGGCCCTGGCATGAGCGGTCAGTTTTGCTGGCTTCGGCGGAGAACATATACCACCCTGAACCGATACCGGTGGGCAACCGACGAGGGAAGTACGGGACCAGTCAGCTGCAGAAGAGCGCGGTATCGCGTATTACGTGCTGTGTAAAAGAAACTTCACCAGCCCGTAATATTTTAAGAAGGGGGATGTGTGATGCAGCAGACCAGCAGAGCATAGAAGAAAATGTTTTAAACTTGAAAAAAGACGTGTACAAGCTGCAGTATTTGCAGGAGCCTGATAGGGGGAGCAAGAGGGACCTCTGGAAGACCGAGGATCCATGCCCTACAGGGTGTAACCTGAAACCAGCCAGCCTCCAATCCAGGAAGACAGGAACTCCTTTTAAAGGAAGTCAGGAAGACTGGAGAGAGGGCAAGGAGAGCAAGAAGAACAGGAGGAGCAGGGAGAACAGGAGGAGCAGGGAGTACAGGAGGAGCAGGAGGAGAAGTAGGAGCAGTGAGAGCTCTGGAAGAAGTGCTGTGCCGAGCAGAAGTGACTGGACAGGCAGAAGTAGCCTTAAAGCCAGAAGCAGCAGAGAAGGCCGCAGAGAAGCTGCAGAACCTTCAGAAGCCGAAGGAGCGGCAGGAGCTGCAGAAGCTACAGACACTGCTGGAGTGCAGGAAAGAGGTACAAGCCAAAGGAACCTGAATGGGCAGAGACTACAGAACGGTCCAAGAGATTCAGGTACGCAAAAGCTGCATTGTGATTGCTGTGGGCAGAACGCAAGCCGTATTGCTGGAGCAAGGCAGAATCTCCCTAGGACTAGGCCACAAGCCTCATCCTCAGGAAAGAAGCAAGAGTTACAAGGTAAACCATATTGTATTGGAAACAGCCTATGGAAAGGGCAAGAGACAGAAGCTCCCTGTACATGTCCCACTGCTCAAAAGAAAAGGTATGAAAAGTTTTTATTGAATAAGAAACTTTTAAGTAAGCCAGGTTTGCAGGAAGTGCATGTAAACCCTGGGAAGAAAGAGAGAGATTCACACTGTAGAAATGCTCATGGCCGACGCCCCACGCTAAACTCCAAACACTGGGAGGTCATACAGCATTTGGGTGAGAAACCTAACTATAGCTTGCCGGGAACTGTTGAATTTGTCTCAGATACTTTGCTGGAGGAACCGATGCAAGTGGAAGAGGTAGAATCCCTTTCAGAGGAAGACATGGATTGCAGCTTTTGCATCACGGGAAGCGTAGAATGCTTGTGTAACCAGTGAGCACTAAAACCGGTGTAAATAGGAATGCCTGCTTTTGTAACCTTTCTGTGAAAAGAACAGTTTTTGTTTAGAATCTGAGTTGTGATTTTTATAACCTGATGTAAGGAGATTTCTGTTGGTGTTTGAAGCCGATCCTTTGAACCTTTGTGCAAACCAGGGGAAATAAAGCCTTATTTTTCCTTACACTCGATGACCTTTTGTTCTCTGGGTATTTTTGGTAATACAGGATGCTACCGAGGCTATACAACCTTGGGCCCTAGAAAGAGAAACATACCAAACCCAACTTTACTTTTATTTATGTTCGACCTGCCTGGACCACCATCAACCACCAGGGCGGCGTTGTGACAACTGGTAGTTCAGTCAGTAGCAATATACTCTATTATTATCTCTGACCATGCTACAGTCTCCCTGGAAATTAAATTGTCTGTAAAGCAGGAGAATAGGTCTGATTGGCATTTTGTTAACCACTTCCTGACTGATGAAGGCTTTTTTGGGAAGATGTCTGCATTTACGAAAGACTTCTTATAGCCGAAATGAGCTGGGAGAGATGTCTCAGATTACTATATGGGAGGCATTTAAGGCCACACTGAGGTGAGATCATCAATGCCTCAAGAAAGAGGAAAACAAGATATGAAGGATATACAAAAGATGGAATCTGATGTAGCTCAACTGGAACAGCAGCATATTGCTACTCATAGTAATAAGATCCTCATGCAACTTATGCAATTGAAATATTCCTAAAATAAAATGCTCAGTAGGCGGGCAGAACATGTTATGTTTATTCAAAAATCTGGTTGTCATTTGGGTAGTATCAGAATGAGCTGATGTTTAGCACATTATATCAAAATCTACTATCAGAATCGTATAGCAAGATCTTAGCAGTTAGACGCAGACCACACCTTCAAAAGGATACAAACGGGATGGAGTTTGTGCAGAGGGTGGCTACAAAAATGGTCAGTGGACTTCATTTTAAGGCATATGGGGACAGACTTAAAGATCTCAATATGTATACTTTGGAAAAAAGGTGGTAGAGAAGCAATATGATCGAGATATTTAAATTCCTCCACGTCATAAATGCATAGGAGGAGAGCCTCTTTCAGTTGAAAGAAAACTCTGCAATGAGGGAGATAGGATGAAGGTGAAAGGGCAATAGACTCAGGAGTAATATGTGGAAATATTTCTGTATGGCAAGAGTGGTAGATGCATGGAACAGTCTCCCAGTGGAGGTAGACTAGGACAGTATCTGAATTCAAGAAAGCATGAGACCATCACAGAAGAACCCTAAAGGAAAAAAAAGAGGCTGTAGTAGTTTGCATGGAAGGGCAGACAGGATAGACAATATGGTCTTTTTTTGCCATCACATTCCTATGTTTCTTTGTTTCTATTTAATACACTACAATGAAGTGGGATTTATGTATGTTCTTATATAAAAGATAAAACTAGATTTTTTTTCATAACCTATTCTTTAGCTAAGAGTAAGACATGCCCTGGTAGTTGCCATCTAATTAGAAGCCGAAATGTCTTTTGACATTGTTGAATGCCTATACCTTTTTAGGGTACTGCAGTGGTTTGCATGTGGACCTGATTTTATTGTGGGTATAAATGCTGCATGATTGTCCTGCATCTCATATTTTAGTTAATGAAGAGGTCAGAACCTGATTTTCTTGAATGCAGCACTAGACAGGAGTCCCTTTTCATCCCTACTGCTCAACCTGGCCCTGGAACCCCTGCGTCTAGTAATTAGGCAAACAGAGGATGAAAAAGTCAAATATGCTTCTCATGAGGTCAAATTTGAGACTTATTCAGACGATATGCTGCTCTTTCACAGAACCTAGGACATCTCTCCCAGTTTTAATGGTAAAAGTGAATGAGTTTTCTGGATTTTCAGAGTACAAAATAAAGTGGGGAAAAATCTGAGATCATGCCTGTGAACAATATTACTACACAATCTGATGCTGGAGTCAGGTGTCTCCCTTACAAATTCAATATCTAGGAACTATTTTAATAAAGATTTTAAGTAGATGATTCATGTTAATATGAAATCTCAAATCTGCTCACAGGGACATTCGGCAACGGTCACCCTTAATGTTATCTTGATGGGGGAGAATGCTATTACTACTACTACTTGTCATTTGTATAGCGCTACAAGGCATACGCAGCACTGTACGTGTACAGGGTGACCCCAAAAAAGTGAGAACATCTCGTAGAATATAAGTTATTTAAAAATTCAAAAAGACAGAGGTAAACGATTGACAAATTTAAACAAAAAAGATGGCGACTGGAAATTGTCGAAATAAAGACGTTATATAGCTAAAAAAGGTAAATAAGTAAACTATTTAAGCTTTTAATTTGAGATGTACCCTGTACAAGTAAGAGACAGTCCCTGCTCATCAGAGCTTACCATCTAATCAAGACAGACCACACAACAACTGGGGACTAGGATAATTCAAAGAATCTTTAGTAAACATGTCCTCTAGTGTACCTTCATGGCTAAAAGCTGATGAAGAAATCCTTTCCCCTATTTGATTAAGATTATTACTTATAAATGAACGGCCAGAGGTCATGTGATCTCAAGAACGAGTGAGGACGCTTCTCTGCTTCCTCCAGGACTGACGGCTGTTACCGTCCCTGCTTGTGAGTAATCTCATATCTGGACGGCTCCAGTAGACCCTGGGTGCAGGAATTGGGCAATGGAGGGAAAAACAGCATGCATTCGGTGGTGAAAAAGGACAAGGAGAAGCCTAGGGCGAATCCAAGCTGGTGGCCGCAATGCTGGCCTCACCGAGTGCCGAAAATATAGAGTCTGCCCATGAAAAGATGACCCGTGAAGTTGTCAAGCTGCTGGAGTCCAAGTTCAATCAAGTGCTCCAAAAACTGGAAATTATGGGAGAAGCTGTGGCAGAGGTCGGAAGGAAAGTAGAAGAAGTGGAGCAACATGCCCCTTTGCTTGAGGATGCTGAGGTGAAGCATTAAAGGGAACTTAAGGCTCCGTTCATATGTTTCCATGTAGTAAGTATTGTAAATAGTCACCCCGGTTATCCAAGTTATTGAGCCCTGTTATCTGTAAACTCATACGTGTTAACTGTACTGAGCATTTTTGTTCCATGTAAACCGCGCTGATGATGAATAGTGCGGTATATAAGAGACTGTAAATAAATAAATAAATTAGACTCAAAATGCGAACTTACTCCTCAAAGTTGATGATTCACAGAATCGATCTCATTGGAATAATATTCACATGGTGGAAGTACCTGAGTAATGGTCTGACCAGCTGTTGCCTTCTCTTTTTGAAAACTGGCTACCCAAATTACTAGGCCTGGAGACCCTTGTGAGCCTTATTCATGAGGGACGTTCACACAGACTAGGGCCTAAAATGGATGGCAAGAGCAGGCCGAGAGTGGTGCTTGAATGAATTTTGAACTTTCAACATAAAGTTCAACTTTTGCAGGTCTACCATAAGAAGAAATAATTGTGGCTGGCAGGGCCGGATTTAGCTATACGCCATGTATGCCATGGCGTAGGGCCCACAGCTGCAAAGGGCCCACAAAAATTGAAGTAGTTAGGCTTTTTTTTTTAATAAAATAAAAAAAAACCTGCTGGCTGCCGCCGCGGGGCCCCCCTCTGCTGCCGCGGCAGCATGGACTGACCCGCGGGGGCCCCCTCTGTAAGCTCGGTCCCTCCTCCCTCCGTGCCACCGTGTCTCCCTCCGAGCAGGCTGATAGAGACGCGCAGGCAGACTGTCTCCTTCTGCCGTCCCGTCTCTGTTAAGCCCGCAGGGCTGATGGGAAATTTCCCATCAGCCCCTGCGGGCTTAACAGAGACGCGAAGGAGACAGTCTGCCTTCGCGTCTCTAACAGCCTGCACGGAGGGAGACACGGAGGCACGGAGGGAGGGACCGAGCTTACAGAGGGGGCCCCCGCGGGTCAGTCCATGCTGCCGCGGCAGCAGAGGGGGCCCCGCGGCGGCAGCCAGCAGGTTTTTTTTTTTTAAAAATAAATTTTACTTTAGGCCGGGGGAGGGGAGGGGGTAGGACTGGTAATTGGGGGGGCTGGGACTGGGGCTGGAAATGGGTTGGGACTGGGACTGGAAATGGGCTGGGACTGGGACTGGAAATGGGTTGGGGGGATTAAGGCTGGAGGTGGGCTGATGAGGAGGACTGGTAATGGGCTGTGGGCTGTTGGGGGGGGGGGGTTAGAACTGGTAATGGGCTATGGGGGTGGTTAATACTGGTAATGGTCTGTGGGATGATGGGGGCTGTCTGGAAATGGGCTATGGAGGGGGCTAGGAATTGAAATGGTCTGGAGGGGTTAAGACAGGAGGTGGGCTGATGGGGTTAGGACTGGTAATGGGCTGTTGGGGGGGGGTTTAGAACTGGTAATGGGTTTTGGGGGGTTTAGACTGGTAATGGGCTGTGGGCTGATGGGGGCTGTCTGGTAATGGGCTATGGGGGGGGGCTAGGACGGGAAATGGGCTGGGGGGTTTAATACTGGAGGTGGGATGAGGGGGTTAGGACTGGTAATGGGCTGTTGGGGGGGTTTAGAACTGGTAATGGGTTTTGGGGGGGTTTTAGACTGGTAATGGGCTGTGGGCTGATGGGGGCTGTCTGGTAATGGGCTATGGGGGGGCTAGGACTGGAAATGGGCTGGGGGGTTAAGACTGGAGGTGGGCTGATGGGGTTAGGACTGATAATGGGCTGATGGGGGCTTTAGAACTGGAAATGGGCTTTGGTGGGGGTTAAGACTGGTAATGGGCTGTGGGCTGAGGGGGGCTGTCTGGTCATGGGCTAGGGGGGGGTTAGGACTGGAAATGGGCTGGGGGGGGTTAAGACTGGAGGTGGGCTGATGGGGTTAGGACTGGTAATGGGCTGTGGGCTGATGGGCTGATGTGGGGGGTTAGGAATGGCAATGGGATATGTGGGGATGACTGTAAATGGGTTGATGGGGTTAGGACTGGAAGTGGGCTGATGGGGGGTTAGGACTGGTAATGGGTTATAGGGGGGGCTTAAACTGAAAATGGGGTGATGGGGGGTTAGGACTGGTATTGGGTTGGGGGGTTGCTAGGACTGGAAATGGGCTGATGGGTGGCTAGGACTGGAAATGGGCTGATGCAGGGACTAGAAGGGAATGGATGCTGGGTGAGGCTGGAACTAGAAGGGAGCTGATGTTGGGGGAGGATTAGAATGGGATGGGGCTGGAAGAGTAAAATGGAGAAGGGAAAAATATTTTGTGTGGGAGGGATAAAAAAATCTACAATTGGCCGGGTATTGGGAGAGTAAGTGGGGATTGAGGATGGAGGGGTAAAATTTGACTGGATGAAATAGGAATGAGGAAAGAGCAAAAGGAGAAAGATTAGTATGTTAAAGCAGATGTAGAGAGAGAATGGAAAAAAAACTAGAAGAGAGAAGAAAGGACAAATGGACAGCAGACGATGGAGAGTTAGCAGAAGACATGAAGAAACCAGAAGAAAGTGGCTGGAGCAATTGCAGCTGAAAAAAATGCACAAAAGGTAGAAAAATATCTCTTTATTTTGAATTTATTAATTGGAATATGTCAGCTCTGGTAAATGTGCATCATTAACGTCTGCGCTTTGTTTAGTACAAGAGCAAATTAATGTATAGTTTTATTTCTACAGTGTTGTACATTCCAAGTTTGGCTTTTGGGATTCCCAGTTTAATTATTGTCTTTCTGTTTCTAAAATGTGATTACTTGTTTGGTGATGGTCTATGTTCTGCATGTGTAACTGAGCTGAGGTGTTCTGTTTATATAATTCCTATTTGACATTGCCACTTGTTCTCTTTCCCCAGTAGGTCATGTATTGTTGTTCTCTGAAATGTATTGGTTTAATATTTGCAGTGTTGCCTTTTGATTGGTAGAGTATGGTGCTTTGTGAGTCCTGGTAGTGCTGTTAGGATACGGCGGGTTTGCTATGGGTTCTAAATGGGCAGTGTTTGTAGTAGTTCCTATGTGTCTGGCAGTTGGCACTGGATTATAGTAATGTAGAAATCTTTTAGTCTTTCTTTATCCATACACTCATTAAGAGGCACGTTTACTAAAAGTTAGTATATGGTAACATTATGCAAATATTTATGCAAATGAGGCCCCTTATGCAAATGAGGCCCACACCCCCCTTGGGCCGCCCCTGCTGGGGCCCACAATTTTTGTTGGCATAGGGCCTCACTCAAGGTAAATCCGGCCCTGGTGGCTGGACAATCAGCAGATTCTGTTTCAGGATTATTTGATGACCATGTCCATGAAGCAAAAAGAATTTGCACCTGCCTGTGCGGAGCTTTTTAAGCCGCACATACATTTCCTGCTGGCTTATCCTGTGATCCCGAGAGTGCAGCATGAAGGGAGGGCTCATGTGTTCGAGCAAGTGGGGGCTGCAAGGAAATTTTTGTAGTCTGCCCAGGACAGAGCCGGTGCCAAGCCCTTGAGATCTGTGAGTTCCTGTAGTGCTGCCGGCCGCTTGAGAGCATGCTGGTATGGACTTGCAACTTTGGGTGCATGACAGATATTTTAATTACCTTGGTAACTTTACCAATGGAGTGGAGGAGTAGCCTAGTGGTTAGAGCAATTGCCTAGTACCCAGAAAATAAGGGGTTGATTCCCACTGGCACTCCTTGTGATCTTGGGCAAGTCACTTTACCCTCCATTGCCTCAGAAGAAAAGGCTTGGCAATCTACTTCTGGTGATACATTGCCAAGAAAACCCAGAGGCAGCTTGGTCCATCAGGAGTCAGCACTGACTTGATGGCACTAACCCCCCTCCCCCCACAAAAAAAACCCTTTACCAGTTTGTTGAGACTTAGTGTGTGGACTGGGTATGGGGCAGTAGTGGGTATCCTGCAGAGGGGATTATCTGTGACCAGGGTAGGATAGCACCGAGGCATCAGAGAATGTGACCCATTCCATAAAGGTGGAGAATGAGATATGTTGGGTTCTGATTATGGTGGTGTGTAGGGTTTTTGAGAGTGGTATGTGTGGATTGGGATGGAGAGGGAAGGGTAGGATGTGTATGGCCGGTTGCATGGAGTATGGAGCTGGATAGTGTGCAGTGGGTGGAAGGGTCCCTGTAGAGTGGCAGGTCACATCCACAAGAGGTTTAGATAATTCAGGAGTTGAGGCTGATTGGCCCTTGGGTGGTTATCAGTCTGGGCAATGCAAGTTAGTCTCTGACCAATTGAGCAGTGTCATTTAACTTGCATGTAACCATTTGGAATGTAGAGGGGATAACCTCTCCTGTTAAACATACTAAAATCCCCCAAGCCTTAAAGCATAAGGGTACGCAGGTGGCTCTGCTCCAGGAGACTCACTTGAGTGCCTTGGAGCATGCTAAACTTGAAAGGGACCGGGTTTCCTCAGTATATGGTGCTTCCTCGGGCTCCAGAAAGGGTTTGTGTGGTGGTTTTGGTGAAATGCGGGATCCCTTTCGAAGTCACAGAATGGGAGGCCGATCCACAAGAGCGGTTTGTATTCCTTTTTGCTAAAATTTATAATGAGGAATTCTTAATAGTTAACATATATGCCCCCAATGAGTATGACCATAATTTTTTCAAGGAGCTCCTTTACCGGGTATCCCAAACTGTGCAGCGCCAGGTTATTTTGGCTGGAGACTTTAATTGTTCTCATGATCCAAAGCAGGATCGCTCCGGGAGGGGTCAGACTTTAGGGCTGGACTAGCAAAGGGATTGGTTATTTGTGTCTGTTAGAGGGCCTGGGGGATGTGTGGCAGCTCTCCATCCATGGCTCTTGATTGCAGTTGGATTATATCTTGGTTTCATCTGGTAGCTTTAGTCGTATTCTGCGGACTGAGATTGAACCTATAGTGATTTCTGACCATAGAATGGTGTGGGTTGATTGGGAGGGTAGGAGGAAGGTGGATAGGGGGGGCAATTCCCGGCATACTTGGGGGAGGATGAGGAGTTTTGGTGGTATCTGTGTAGGCAATAGGATGACTATGTGCAGTTCAATGCAGAGCATAAATGTCTCCCACCTTGGTTTGGGAGGCAAGCAAAGGGGGGGGGGGGGGTGCTGAGAGGGGCTATTATAGTTTTTACAGCCCAGTGGCAGGAATATCTGGACTGTAGTATTTTGAAGCTTGAGAAAACTATGCAGGCACAGAAAAGGAGGGTGTTGGGGCAAAAGAGGCAGGCAATGCAGCAGGCTTACCTTTCCAACCAGGCAGCTCTCAATTTGCTATTGCAGAAGAGAGCTTTGCTTACCATGCAGTACTATAAACACCATTTCTATTTCTATGGAAATAGGATGGGGAAATTGCTGGCAATTCCCGATATGTTTCAGTCATGAAGGATGCTGAGGAGCACCTGCATAATAACCCATGTAATATAGCAGCAGTGTTTTGAACCTTTTATCAAACACTTTATACACCTGAGTTTGATGGTCTTGACTGTGGAGAGACATTCCTCCATGAGCTGTCAATCTCTAACTTATTGGAATCAGATCTTGTGGTAAAAAATGTGCCAATCTCAGCTAAGGAGCTGCAACAGGCTATTAGGAAGGTAGCCCTGCATAAAGCTCCTAGGCCAGACTGCTATGGAGCTGAATATTATAAGCTGCTAGAGATGTGCTTAACTCTGGCCCTGGTGGATATGTTTGTGGATGTGCTAAACAAGGGGATTTTACTTTGAGACATGTGTCAGATGGCTATTACAGTGATCTCAAAGCCCGGTAAGGGTCTGCTGGACCTCGCTTCTTACCAGTCTATATCGCATTTGAACTATGATGTGAAGCTTTTGGCATAGATTCTGCTGCAATTGTTAAATAATATCCTATTGGGTTTGATAGGCCTGGATCAGGTGGGATTCGTACAGGGTAGAGGGACGACAAAGAGCATTGCTTAATTGGTACTAGCTATGGAGTATTGTATGCAGTATCATCTCCCCTTGTTGCTGGTGTGCTTTGATGCCGAAAAGGCATTCAACAGAGTCTCATGGTCTTACATGCTCACGGCTCTCCAGATTTTTGGCTTTGCGGGGGATTTTCTTAAGTGTGTTCAAGTGCTTTGTATCAAGTCCCAAATGGTGGTTTTGGTAAGTGGGGTGATGTCAGAGCCATTCACTCTAGATAGGGGCATCCAGCAGGGTTGCCTGCTGTCTCCCTTGATAGTTGCATTCTCCTTGAAGCCACTTCTTTTAGCATTGCAGGCTGAAGGGCAGATACAGGGCTTGCACCTAGGTACTGAAGAGATTAAGTTGAGTGCTTTTGCCAGTAGTATGTTGCTTTGCCCGAGGGCACCTCCCTTTCAGAGGCTCTTCATTTCATTGAGAGTTTTGGATGCTTCTCAGGCTTGCGCATCAATTGGAGTAAATAAATGGCCTTAGATGTGGGTGGGAGCATCTGAGGAAGTTGGAGGGGGATATTCCCATTGACCTGGGTGAGTCCGAAGGGGTTGGAGGGGTATATTCCAATTGACCTGGACTAAGAGCTCGATCCATTATCTCAGAATACAGTGCCATGAAAACTTATCTAAGCTTTATAATATTCAACCCCTCCTGTCCAGGTTGGACCAGTACCTGCACAAATGGATGGGATTTCCTCTTTCATTAAGGGGAAGAGTGGCAGTATTTGAAATGATGGAACTGCCATGCTGGATCTATGTACTCCAGCACCTGCCACGTTGGGTAGCTCCTAAGGACTGGCAACATTTAGATTGGGCATTGGGGAACTTGTTATGACAGAGAAGCTGACCACAGATACCTTTCTAGGCTCTACTAAAGCACAGAGAGGAAAGGGGGGGGGGGTAGGTTTGCCTTGTATGCGGGATTACAATTTGCAATGTATCATGCATAATTTAGTTGATGTAGTCAGTGATATGATGGATTGTGCTCCTTTGCCAATCTTGGACTGACTTTTAGCTCTGCACCATCGGGTCTATATGTTGCATATGAAATTGCATCGACTCCTGGGCTGGTGGGGTAAAAGTGGTAACCCTTTGTCGATGCCAAAATATCTCATGGAGATATATGGGACTTTTGCTAGTAGTTGGAAATGCGGAGTTTCTTCCTGGACTGCAGTCATCGGTCCCTCGGCAATGGGCAGCGCAGGGTATCACTAAAATTGGAGACCTAAGAATGGATAAGGTGGAAGAGATAGACTCCTTTGCAAACCTGCAGCGATGGTATGGACTGGAGCAGAGGGACTTTTATTATCTTCAGGTGAATCATTATATTCTTAACCTCCAGCAGGTGGAACTGCACATCCTTTGGGGAAGGGGGCTAATAGAGGTATTTAATTCTTTGACAGAGATGGGGGTCAGGGGGATTACAAGGGTGCTGCAACCTGCTCTGGATCAGAAGTACCTGGATCTGCTTTTGCATAGGTGGTGCAGATGAGCTTGCCAATTTTATATCAGCCCTCTTGCATTTGCTTTTCAAAGATTTGCCTCCTTTTCTGAATATGTCTTATTTCAGGAACTTCAGTATACATCTTTGTGGTGAGCCTGTGTGCATAATGTCTGGGTGTATAAAGCAGGGCTGCAGGACACAGGTCTCTGCTGACTGTGCATTCAAGCCCTGGGCATGTTGCTACATCACTTTTGGTCCTGCCCAAGGCTGCAGATTATGTGGATGAAGGTGTGCCTATGGCTGGGAACCCTAGTGGGTCTTGGGTTATCTCCTTTGGTGGAGATGTGTTTGGGCGATATCCAGCAGAGTGATGCACTTATGGTATGCAGCAGCTACTTTGTGAGTGGGACTTTATGATAGGTAAGAAAGTTAAATTGTGACATTGGATGTCTGAGGAGGCCCTGGGGATACAGCAGTGAGAACAGGCTCTTCATGAGTTGATGGAAATGGAGCGTAGGATGGCGAAGATGTTAGGCTCCAAGGTCCAAGATCATTTCCTAGCTATTTGGTCACTTATGATTGATTCTTTTTCCCCTTTTACTAGAGGGGTGGTCTTGAATACATGAGAAGTGGTATGAGGCAGAGTGTTTGTGGTGAGGGTAATGCAGTTGGGTCTGAATAGAAAGTTGTGGATGGACGGTTGCTGCAGGGAAGGTAGGAGTGGAGCATGAATTGATTCTTTGTATTCTTGGTTGTAATTTGTGAGGTATCCTTTTGTTTTGGAGTTTCTCTGTGTATTAGTTTGTGTAAATCTCTGTGATAGTTTCGTGAGGGGTGGGGCGGGGAAGGATGGGTTGATCATTTTGCTTGGCTTTGGCTTGGCCTCGGTACAAGACCAATATTGTTCTTTGTTATATGGGGATGTATGGAAATGTTGATAATCTTTGCTGTGTATCTTGGTTGCTGTTGCCTAATAAAAAGCATTGATACTAGAATTGAACTGCCAAATAATTTTCACTGACACAGTCCCTCTCCTATGTATCTTAACTGCTATAGTGGAACTGGAGAAGAGGAAGGTAGTTTCTCAATGGAATACTAATATAACATCCCTATGGCATAATCCAAAAATTAGGATTAATATGAAAAAATGCTCTTGGACAGTAACAGCATGTTATAGAAACACTGGGTCAGCTAATGGATGGGAAAGTAGTCATATTTTTCCCCAAAACTGGTGACTACATTTTGTAATGTAATATGTATTGATGTTTCATTCATACTGTAAATAACCAAAATGAATCTTGTACAGAAAAAAGAGACCACCACAGGATAATATACATATAGTGGTAAACTTAAAAAGAAAAGCAAATAGTGTCTCTCCTCCAAGTCCTCGATAATAAGGTGGGAGAGTACAGAAAATAAGCAGGAAGGTTACACAACCATATACAATACAAGGGGAAAAAAGAAACTAAGACAAGATAGCAGCTAGAGACAATCCAAGGCAGAAAAATACAAATACACAGTTACTCATTCTCTACTAAGAGTGTAGAAACTGATGATTCCAACAATCTGACGTTAATGAATGATTGTGTATAAGGTGGTGCATTATGCATTTTTTCAGCCTACTGATTTGGCTTCAAACATTTGCACAGAAACTTTCAAAAGAAAAAAGTCCCTGTTTGCAGTGCAGTAGGTTTAAGTATTAGAAACTGTTCACATCGTTTCTGCATTTTCCCTCATTATCTCAGAAAAAATAGATTAGAAAACCACAGAAAGGAACTGTTCTCTTTCTGAAATACATTTTAAGTAACAAGTCTCGGTCTGACATCAAGGCACAAGAAATAATCAAAGTAGCAGTGACACAGCACTCTGAACCCAAAGCTTCCAATAACTGAGAAACATTTAAAACATCCATAGCTTGTTCCAAAGTAGAAGCAGCAGATTCCCCCTTGGTCTTCGGCAAATAATATGCTTTAGTAATCAGAGGAAACAACTCCTCAAGAACCAAGCGCACCTCTGCTAAATATTTCTTAAACATCTCCAATGATGTAACACCAGATGAACGAGGACAATTTAAGACCCAGAGGTTAGTAGCACATGTAGCATTCTCTAATGCTTCAATTTTAAATTTCATAGCAATATTGTCTTTCATTAGCGCCATATATACTTCCGATAACTGTGATCCCATGTGTATGATTTTGAGAAGTTGTATTGAAAGGGGTATGCTTACGAAACTGCAGTAAAGGAGCAAGTGTGCTGTTAGTGCGTGCTAACGGCGCACTTGTGCCCTTAGTGTGTCCAAAAAGCCACTTTAGCACACGCTAATGGTACCGGCAGCGTAAAGCACCCTGTGGGCAGAGAGAAGGCATGCATGGGGTGGGGAGTGGATGAGAACAAGACTTGCTTCCTTAATGCAGGCACCTTAATGGCAGGAACCCTAATGCAACTCAAAACCTTGTGGAAAGGGTGTTGTTTGAGGAGAGAAAGCCTATTTAACATCTGCATTGTGATGCAAAGACAGGGGAACCCAATAGAGTAATGGTAGTGCTCCATTAGCAGCAACAGCATAGTGCTTAAGTATAAAAGGGCACTATGTTGATGGTGCAAATGGCGGCAAAGGAGGTGGTACATAGATCATGTAGAGGGGGCTGCTGATGCACAGGGGGGACCAGACAGCTGCCTAGATGGCACATTGGAACATAAGACTACAAAATAAGCCAAACTGTGTCAGACCAAGGTCCATCATACCCAGTATCCTATGTCCAACAGTGGCCAATCTAGGGCACAAGTACCTAGCAGTTTTCCCAAAAGACACACAGGATCTCCAATAACTGTAATGGGGTAAGCAGTGCATAGCCCAGGTCCTCTTTAGCAATGGTGTATGCACCATTTCCCAGGAACCCGTCCAAACATTTTTAAACCCAGCTACACTGACAGCTTCTACCACATCCTCCTGTAATGGATTAAAGGGTTTGCTTACGCGTTGATTGAAAAAAATAATTTCACTGAGAAGATCCAAATGGGTTATACTGTAGCCGCATTGCAGGTCCCCTAGTCTGTCCACAGTCTGATGGCATTAAAAAGCAACCTATGTTTACCTGTTCCATTCTGGTCAAATATCTATAGACCTCTATCATATCACACCTCAGTCGTCTCTTCCCCCGATCAGTGGGGAGTGTCCCTTTTGACATTGGTTTGAAAAGCAAATGAGTCTAGTCCATTTTGATTAATGGGATGCCTCAAGCTGCGAGACGGCGTTTTCTGTTCACAGTTGCAGTGGTTTAATATACTGAGAAGAAAACACTTGAAGAAGCAGGGATTATTCCCGAAACATGCATGTCGTGTGAAGATTAGTATATTTGGCAACGGTGGAAACTATACATGGCGGATTTTGATATATGGACAGATAAGTTATGTGTTTTTTAATCATATTTAAAGGTGGAGAACCTTATAGAAAAAAAGCAGCTTGTCATCTGGAGGGGGTTTGATTTTCAATTCTTGCCCTCCCTCGGCACGGTTCTATAAAAATTATAAGAAATTGGTTGGGGAATTGGTTGGTGAATCTCTTTATATTATTGTAATTCATTCACTGCATAGGGTATGGGTTGATTCTTTGTCTCATGATAGGGCACCTTATCACATATTAGGGCACCTTGTCTCTCTTTAGGACGCATTGTCTCTCTTTAGGATGACTTGTCTCTCTTTAGGGCACCTTGTCTCATGTTAGTATGCCTTGTCTCATGTTAGTATGCCTTGTCTCATGTTTGGGCACCTTATCACATATTATGGCACCTTGTCTCTCTTTAGGATGCCTTGTCTCATGTTAGGGCACCTTATCACATATTAGTGCACCTTGTCTCTCTTTAGGATGCCTTGTCTCATGTTTAGGGCACCTTGTTTCTCCTTAGGACACCTTGCCTCTCCTTAGGACACCTTGTCTGATGTTAGGGTGCCTTATCTCATGTTAGGGCACCTTATCACATACTAGGATGCCTTGTCTCTCTTTAGGATGCCTTGTCTCATGTTAGGGCACCTTATCTCATGTTAGGGCACCTTATCTCATGTTAGGGCACCTTATCTCATGTATTAGGATGCCTTGTCTCTCTTTAGGAAGCCTTGTCTCATGTTAGCAGTTGGCAGCATAGGAGTTTGCACTTGATACAGGGAGGGAATCCCGAAACATGCACGTCGTGCTTCATGCTTTGTTGCTGCATCTATTCATGGACTGTGATTCTTCATTTGCAACTAAGTTAAGTACTTCACTGGGTTTCACCCGTTTGGTTAATAAAATGGAGTTTGCCGCCTGGAGTGGATAGGTTCAGGTTCTATCCTCCTCTGGCACGCTCCGACAAAAATAATCTGTTTAGATCTTGTGGGGTCTTTTTATGGTGATTTTTTTGGGGTTCTTGATTTTTATATATCACCTGTTGGGACGTTTTTGAGCTGTTTCATGTTAGGGCACCTTATCTCATGTTAGGGCGCCTTATCACATATTAGGGCACCTTGCCTCTCTTTAGGGTGCCTTGTCTCATGTTAGGACACCTTGTCACATATTAGTGCACCTTGTCACATATTAGAACGCTTTGTCATTCTTTAGAACGCCTTGTCTCATGTTAGGATGCCTTATTACATATTAGGACGCCTTATCTCTCCTTAGGATGTCTTGTCACCTTACCGCACTTGGTCCTGTTAGCTCACATTAAATGACCCAAGGCACCCTAATGCCAGCACAACCCCTACCCGCCCACTGCCTTATATGGCTTCAGGCACCTTAGTGCTGCCCTTACCACTGGTGACTTTACCGTGGTTTAATAAACATACCCCAAAGTCTCCATAGCACTTACAGTAATTGATATTTTCTCACAATTCTGTTGCACATTACAGTAGATGAAAGATGGATAGTTTGTTTGGAAACCGTATCTGAAAGAAGAACCATAGCATCCCAGATGGCCTCTAAGGTAAATTTATTTCAGCCTCAAGAGAGACAAAGAAACAAGCACTGACACAATGGCCAGTTCAGTTATCTCTGCACTGACTCCAGATCCGCACTGTAGAGAAGGTCCCACAGCCAGCAAATCTTCCGAAATATGTCTCAGAGTCCCGGGGTTGTCCCTCCACAGCCCATCCTCCAGCTCTCTTCAGACAGAGACTACAACCATGACAATTTTCGACTCGCTGAGCTCCAGGCTAGAAGAGTCTGGGAAAGAATCACTCTGGCGTGGTGGCGGAGTCCGTGCCACTGGCGAGATAGATCACTATTGGATAGTGCAGAAGAGCCCTCCAGACTCATCACTGCAAAGCCTGACCTTATCTTTGCCATTATTGCCCCGGAGATCCTGACAATTTGATCCTTCGGACTGGTAAGGAATGACTTAGGCTCCGAGGATAGCTCCAGTTTAGTCTTCTCTTTGCATTTTGGCATAGAGAAAAATCAGAAGTTGGGACACGTGCTCTATGTGGCCATCTTGAACCCTAGCCCCTCCCCTTGCTATATCAACCACTTTATTTACTAGATTTAATCTTCCTGATACTGAAGCTTAGAGACAGGCTTAATCGTCCCACATATAACATCTTGAAGTATAGACTGTAAAAACTACAGGAGGACGTTGCCATTTATACTATGTGCACACAAATTTGGAAAACGGTCATATAATTTCTATTTTATTTCTAGAAAGTTGTGGTTGGCACATTGTACCCCACTAATCTGCTATATAGAGTGTGGAAAGTGCAGGGTCTCCTGAAGACATCATAGTCATTATTGGTGCTATGTTACCTGTCCTACTCTGTCTGGAAGACATGGAAAATTGGGTTCTTGAAGTCTAATCAGTGTTAGCACTGTGCCTTGGCACAGAGTACTTTGACCCACATAATATATGACTGTCCCAGTGTTGAAATATTCTGGGTCGAAGTATGGAAACATGCCCAGATTGCTGATGTGACGGACACCATGCTGGTGGTTTATTTTAAAAGTAAGCTGTGCTTTGATTTATCTGTCCCTGATGTAGGCATTTCTTGCTGAAACATGTCTGTGTCAAGCATAATAAAGGATGTTTTCTTAATTGCAATAACCTGCTCCTTCTTTTGCTTGTATTGGACATCTGGAACAGGCTTTATCCTTAAAAATAATCATTTTTTATTCATTGGAGGTTACAGCTGTGTTAGATAAGATCAAGAAGAAATTACTGGACATTTTAGTATTTCTTACAATACAGATGATTTTAATTGGAAAGATGCCTCACAGCTCAGTGTAACCTTCTGGTGGTATACCATATGCTATCTAAATCCTCAATACGATACCTGGGAGTCATCTTAGATCAACGCCTGGATATGAAAGCCCACATAGGAAATATAGTCAAATCAGTCTACCACAAGATCCGCTCACTTAGGCATCTATGTTCCATCCTCGAACCAACTGATTTTCAGACGATTTTCCAGGCATTGGTCATACCTCATTTTGACTATGCCAATGCAATACTACAAGGTCTTCCCCAATCTACGTTAAACCCGCTGCAGCTAGCCATGAATGCGGCAGCAAGAGTCCTCCACGGAGCCTCCAGGAGCGATCACGTGACACCTCTGCTGATACAGCTACATTGGTTACCCATTCGTGCAAGAACTGTCTTCAAGACCTTGATAATCACTTTTAAAGCTGTTCACAATCTCTCACCTGCAGCAGTAACCGCCCTCATCCATTCCACATCCCCAAACAGAATAAGAAGATCCACGGCTATAAACTCCCTAAAAGTCCCGAAGGCACTTACTGCCTGCACCAAATCAACAGCCAACAGGGCCTTCAGTCTCAGTGCCCCAAGATACTGGAATGCGTTACCCCATGACATCCGGGCTATTAAGAAC
Source organism: Ichthyophis bannanicus (assembly GCA_033557465.1). Taxonomy (NCBI): domain Eukaryota; kingdom Metazoa; phylum Chordata; class Amphibia; order Gymnophiona; family Ichthyophiidae; genus Ichthyophis; species Ichthyophis bannanicus. The sequence continues at coordinate 233,230,487 of CM066034.1, read as the reverse complement.
CTACCACAGTTTAGGAAAGCCCTCAAAACCCACCTCTTCAACAAGTACCTTATAGAGCCTGACTGCATCCCCTAGAACCTCAGGACACCCCCGATACCATTCTCAGTCAAATTTACAATATCACAATCAACTCACCATGTGGATACTCAAACCTATGAAGTGAATTGTGTTTTCTATGCAACTTCTTTGATTATGACTCCATGTAATAAGCTTTGTAAATAGTTACCCCTGTTATCCAAGTTTCTGTCCCCTGTTATATGTAAACTCATACATGTTAACTGTAATGAGCATCTTGTTCCATGTAAACCGCGCTGATGCTGAATAGTGCGGTATATAAGAGACTGTAAATAAATAAATAAATAAATAAGTGCGCAAGTTTGAAGTAATAGTATCCACCAACACTAGTGCGTGTTCCAATGTGGCACTACCTCTGCGATGCTAAGTGACTTTAGTAACTATGAAGGATGTTTGTCAAGATGATCCTGCCAGAAATAGGGACATTGTTCCCTCCCCACCCCCCCTTGCTTTGTTTAACTGTTTGTGGTTCTGTCTTTTCAGACTGTACTTTGTAGATGGTAAAATTCAGTAAATAAAGGGGGAAAAATAAAATCTCACGGTATAAAAGTGCATAATGTAGGGAAAAAATGGAAAAATGGCAGATGAGGGCAAGCTTAGGAAGTGCCTCAGCTCTACTTGTAAAAATATTTCTCTCTTCTTGAAGCTAACAGGGGTCAAAAACTATGTCAGAACTATGTACTCTACTGCTGCTTTCAGTCTCATGATGTTTTGGTGTATTAAACATGTAACCAGTGGAGCTTGATCCCCATGCTGTGATAACCTTGAAGCAACATAGTACCTTAACACAAGATACCTTAAAAAATGCACAAGCTCAGGCATCTGATATTAAATACTGTAACACTATGCAGCTTGCTGGAGAAAGGTGATTTCTGTGATCATGTGCTTAGGGTCTCCGGAACCTGTCTGATCCTTTCCATCCCTCCAATCAGAAGAGAGGAAGATGCTGACTATCCAAACCCCAGAAGCAGAACATGTAGATGCAGCCTTGATCACAGTTGAAAAACTGGCCTTCCCATAGTCTATAGTGGTGTTCAGTATAACTTTGCTTCTCTGGCTCTCTTTTTCTTATTCAACCTATCTTGATATTCCACCTCCTTAATTTTGATGTAAAATCTTAGGATTATTGCAATTGGAGACTGTAAAGATTGCAAGATGGAAAATGTACATAAGTGCTTGACTCTCTCCAGCAGCAGCAGCAGCAGCAGCATTTCCACCCAATGTATGTATGCCTCTTGCAAGCCTCTCTCAACCTTCTTGGCAGCTGTTACAGCAAATCTCACATTACTGACTATCGGGCATGTTTATTAAAGGTTAATGCATGTTAACAAAAGTTAACCTGCTTTAAATGCTGCCATAGCCTTTTTATTGCAATGGGCGCACTGGCACTTAACATGCATTAACTTTCATTAGCACATGTTGAGCTTTATTAAATATGCCCCTATGAGTTCTTGTTTCAGCAAACATTACAGATATAACCTAGTAGAATTTGTTTTCCATAATGTAAGTATACAACTACTCTGATGGCATTTATTTGGCTTGCTATCCCACCCTTCATACAAAATGCCATCAAGGTGGTTTACAAAATAAAAAAAATAATAAAAGAAAAACAAGAAAGAAAAAGTTGCTGCTTGTAACTATGCTGATGAGGCTGGCAATCTTCACCAACTGTGCTTTTCTGCCACTTCCTGCAATCACAATATCTAAAAGAAGCCACCAATAAAATAAATGCACTTAGCAGAAAGACATGCACTAGTGGCCAAAATAAGTTCCCTGCTTCCCCAGCGTCGAACATTTGTTTACTTTGGTCTTTTTAGATCACAAATTATTTTTCCGCTGCAAACAATAATAAATAACCAAACCCGTACATCTGTAATCATGATAAATCCAGGTAAGGGGAGAGAAATGATCCATGTTTCTTCAGGAGCAATCTCAGTTTGCATCAAACGTCCACTGTTCTCTGTGTACAAAAGGAAAACCAAGCATTCTTTTATTTTTCAATTTCACAGTACGTTACTGCAACTCCTGGAAGATAAATTTTATTATTTTAAACATAATTTAGATAGTTTGTTAACGTACAGCATAAACGCAGATTAATTTGCATGATATTCTATGAAATATTATTCTGGGGTAAAAAGAATGCTCTGTTTTTATGTTGAAGTGCTTTGTGGAGATAATTTGATAGTCTTTTTTCCCCTCACGTAAAGCTCCTGTTATATGTGAAAAAGGTAATTCTAAAATTGCATTGGGTATACAAGCATGATGAGTAGGTGCATTGCAAGATTGCACCTAGTTTTACATAATTTGCATGTAGGCATTCCTTGGAACACAGTTCAGATGCCAGAGCTGGTCCAGAATTGTAAGATATGCACATATTTTATAAAATGCCTGTATGCATACACAAAATACATGTGCATCTTTGCAATGTCCTCAGAACAGATATAAATTTGTATCCTACTGGGGATCATTTTAAGAGCTTATTTTATATGGACAATTAGGTGGCTGCCTTTGGAAGACAGACAAGTTATATCCCTAAAGAAGTCAGCTTGCATGATGAAACTTAAGTTTGGGAAGAAGAGAAGGCTGTTCTCAAATTGTAGTTTTCCGATAAGTGACATTGTAATGCTTTTAAGTGCAGCTAAAAAAAAAAAAAGCATGTTAAGTGCAAAGCACTATGTTGCCTATCAGGGGCATCGACAGCATTTCCGCAAGAGGTAATGTGTAGTGCCAGTCAGTAATGTGGATCGCCAATGCTATGGGTTGTCATGCCCCAGCCCTCCGCCTAGGGCTTAGAGGGATAGGGATGCCATTTACTTCCCTTGTAAGAGGTTGAACAGCCTTTTTCTCCAGTGAAGGATGCTGGGAATTGTAGTTCTAGCCTTCTAATAGGAAGTGTAATTATGGACCGAGAGCGTAGGCAAAAATGACAAGGTTTATTTCCCCAAAACGCAAACAAAGTTCAAGCATGTTGTAATAGGATACTTTTCAGGTATTCGCTCCAGGTCATTTACAAACTGGGCTATATGAGCTTTCACAGTCTTTACTTCTATGCATATGCTTCAAAATAACAGATAAAGCAAAACAGAGCTTCTTCATTCAGCCAAAGTAAAATAGCTTATTTTACCTTTGTCTTGATTCAACAGTCAAATATAGAAGCAATAAGTATTCTCCTCTTACCAAGAGCAGGCTCCTACCTTCAGCTTAAGGCTAGGCTTCCTTACTCAGCTCTTCTGGAGACTTTTATCATCTCAGGTATTCCTTAGCTAATAGACTCAACACTATCAGCTTTACACAGTGTACAGTCCATGAGTTCCTCTGGCTGCAAAGAATCTTGCTCAATGAGGTCCACCTGCATTTCCTCTAGCTCCGGCAATACAGTGCCCTGCTCTGAAGCTTCAACGGACGTTCCAAGGTAAACCCTCTCTGAGGAACCCTGCGTTTCTCTGGAGTACAGCTCTCCCCGGTAAGGATAAGTTATCTCTGAGGCTCTGGTCACTTCCCCCTGGCTGTGCTCACCATTCTCCCTCCAGCTTCTGGGAAACAGTCCCTGTCTCACTTGCCTGAGTTCCTCTCTGGAGCTCTGCCACGGTCTCCTGTTCCAGGCTGGGCTCTGTGAACTCTCGGGCTGAGGGCTTCCTCCTCTGAACTCTCTGAATCCCTTCAACAGGAACTGGGGTTTGAAGCTTTTCCTGCTCACTCTCTCTGAGCACTCCTCTCCTGGTCTCTCTCCACCCAGGCTCCCTCCACTGCCTTCTCTTCTCCTCAGCTCTGGCTGTGGGTGTGGTCCTCCTTGCCTGTCTCCTCAGCTCTAGCCACGGTTTATATCTCTGCCTCTCGGGCTGTGTCTCCCTCTCTCTAGACAGGTGTATGCAATCATCCTCCAAGCCTGCAACTACGTCAGCAGAGCTTGGGTGTGGCAGCCTAAGTTCAGATTCCCTGTGCTTGCTCTCTCTAGGGAAACGCTGAAACCTGTGCATTGCAGGGATGTCACTTTTCTTAAAGGTAAAATCCTTAGTTTCTCCTATTTCCATAGGCTCACTATGGGTTTCCTTATCACAGGGTGCAGTTAGCTTCACCTATTGAGGTGGAAGTAATTGCACCCATGCTAATCACAAGACCCACTGTCAGTGTGTGGTATATATTCACATGCTAACAGGGTGGCACTCACTCCCACGCTCTGCCCTTAACCTGACCATTTCCCATTCGAAGATGCCAAGTGCAGTTAGTATGGGAAACTATGTACGCTGTCACAGCCACTGTGGATGACAGTGTGCCATTAGCACATGCAAAAAACCCACCCTTTATTAAAAGGGACCTTTAGCTTGAATATGGTATATCCCCGATGAAGTCCTTATACTATCATTTCATACAATGTCTTTTGTGCTAAGAGCTTGCTTGCAATAGTAGAGAAGGAGTGTTTTTTGTATTTTTGCTTTGCCTTTAAAAAATACTCATGACGCAGGCATTTTCTGACATTTCATATAGGCACCTAATAATTTTTATGTTGTATATTTGAGAGGACAGAGTATTTAAACCCTGGGACATGTTTTCTGATGTGTGCTAGCAGTTAGCATGGGTTTACTAAGCGGACTGCAGTAACTGTTACCGTAAGCTAAAACATCCAGCGTGGCAAAAAAATCCTGTACTAACTGCTTAGCACACGATGGGGGCAGAGACTGAGCATTGACTGCACATGGCGGAGGGTAATTAATGCTCACTAAGTGTCAATGTTGCAGTTAGTGCAAAGGCACCTAACACCACCTCAATGGGTGGCAGTAAGTGCACCCGTGTTAATTGAGATTGCCGGTTTAGCACGCTGGAGTACTTCTCAGTGTGCTACCTGCTGGGGAAGATGCTGCGCAGGCCCCCATAGTTGGTGCAAGCTCATTTCCCTTCCTGGGCTAACTTTTGCCTCTAAACGCATGCTCCCTTAAGCTAGCGTACTTTAGGAAACATGCCTTTTTAGGTGCAAGAGATGATTACAGCTAATAAAAATGCACAATGGACCGCCCACATCAGTATCATTCTGTACAGAACCATATAGAACTCTGCTATTATTGTGTTCCATTTATTAAATAGAAATAGTTATTATTCAACTAATAAATCCAACCACAAAAGTAAACAGATTTTAAAGAACACTACAGACTGAACATGGCCTTCTGTTTCAGAGCACAGTAATACAATTATTTAACAAACTGGTCAAGTGATAATTATTCACAGCAGTAATGGAACAATTCAAATTCTAAGCATAGATAAATACAGGTTTCAAAACTGGAACCTTGCCACTCACCATTACTAATGGGAATGAAATTTGATTTTTACCTCTTCATGGTGGTGACCAGCTGCTCTCTTTCAGACAAATCAGAATGTGGCATATCCAGCTGTTTCATACAATTGAATTCATTTTCTTTAACAGTGGTTCATGCTTTAGCAACTCAAAGCTTTTGAAGAAATCAATAAGAATCCTACAGGTAGCTCTCATCAAGCAATACCCCTGCAATGGGTACAATTAAGACAATTTTACTAGCAATGCAGGAAAGGTATAACTCAAGACGCATCAACTTTTAAAAAAAAAAAAAGTTTTCTTTCTAAATTCTTCAGCATGAAGTCCTTCAGATTTTCTGCTATATTGTGTTCTTTTATTTATTCAGTTTGGTTTATTACCTTTATCTGCAGATCTGAAGACATTTACAGACACAATAGTGAGTATAACTGTTATCTTTTACACAAAACTACACCCAGGATCTTACCAACCTAGCAATGCATCCTGTGCAACTAGTGAACCTGGTGCTCCCCCCCCCACCCCACCCCACCCCACCCAACTGAATGGAGAACTTGCTTTTGTCGGGATTCCTAGAAGTGCAATGATGATATCAGCACCCCTTCTTTCCTTGCACCCTGTGCAGCCACACCGCTCACACAGCCTTTACTACGCTCTGACCATACCCCTCTCCCATTCTACCCCCATCCTGTACTGCCGAACTATACTATTTCTTTTATAAGGACCTATATACTACAGATGTTTACAGTACAGTATCTGTTTCTATGAAGTGTAGCTGCAAGGTGAAAATCAGCTCTGTTCATCTATATCCTCAATTGTATTTCACAGGGAATTTTTCACATTTTGCCACAACTAGGAATTTCATATGTTGCATGCCATAGTAATGAGTGCAAATTTAAAAAAAAAATGCCCCTTCTCATGGTGGCATGTAAAATTTTTAAAGGGCCCACCAGGCAAAATCAGAGGTCCCCCAACCCTCGGTATCTTTAATTCCATGGTGGCCCAAAGGGTCCGATGCCCCCACCCTCTCAGCCCTGATGCAGAGCTGTAAAGTTAAAAAGCCCCCCATCCCTGAAGTACTAACCTTTGCTGAAACCTTACCCCTTCCCAAAGTATAGGCACAACTCTCCCGGACACCAACTCACTCAGAGGGATCCCAGGGGCAATAGAGGTAGGAACAATCCCCACTCGCTCCTGCCCTAGCAGTTGCGTAGCCCAAAATGGTGCTAATGATAGTTTCATGGTACTACTGCTAGGGGTCATTTATTCAAATAAGGGATCTAACTCCTCATGGTAGTGCTTTGAGACTACTGCTTGGAGTCAGCTAGTAGCTCTCAGCAAACCTCGGTTGCTCCTGCCCCTATCACTTTTTGGACTCTGTGGGGGATAAATTGTGTGAAGGGGTTGGTGAGGTCTGCGCTTTGGGAAAAAGAAAGTCTTTGAGAAGGGAGGACTTTCAAAACTGTTGAGCTCTGCATTGGGGCCTAGGGGTGAGAACATTGGGCCTACTGGGCCATCATGGATTTTTGGTCCCTCTTGTACAGAGTCTGGGGGGATTTCTGATTCAGCCGAGAGGGCCTTCAAATTTTTCATGACACCATGAGAAGAGGCTTTTTTTTTTTTGCAAAAACGAGCCTGCAAAGTAGTTTTCATATTCTTGATTTCACTTTTTTTTTGTATTAATGAACTGCTCTGCATGATTTTGCATTGCCATCAATAAACAGGATCAAAGAATATCAAATGTCTAATTTTAGAATGGAGCCTGAAAATAGTGACAAATATTTTTTTTGACAAATCACGGATACCAGCAAATTTAATGCTAGTTCACTAGCAGGTTTGCTTTATTTTATATAATCAAGTTTATAAACCAAACTCTATGAGAAAATCATGTCAGTAAATTCAAAGATCCACCTGATATAACGCCTGCAGCTCACTAATGCAACAGCAGCAGAGAGGGGCAGAACAAAAGATGAATTTTTAATGGGGGGGAGGGGGTTTATAAGCATTTCAAATTAAAATATTATACCATATGCATGTAGGAAAGTGAGAAACAATGACATAAAACAATCCAAAGAAATTAGGACACACCAGTCCAATCAAAGGAAACAAAGAACATTGGGTCCTGTTTACTAATCGTTTTCTTCAATTTTGTGTCTATGGGAAAAATGCTTAGTAAACAGGGCCCACTGTCTCTCAGAAGTCCATATCAAAGGAGGAAGGGGAAGGCATGTAATTCCTCATAGGAGACAAAAAGAAAAAAGAAATCCCATCTGAGAATAAGGCTATAATTACTTTTAAATGGATCGACACAAAATCACGCCAAACCCAAAATGCATTCATCATTCTTATTTTGAAGAAAGAACTCCAACTGATTGGGATATTAGAAGATGTACCAGTTCCCAATGAAACTAAGAAGGCACTTATATCTGAATTTAAGAAAAAAAAAAGTTCCCCCATCTAAGCTATTCAATCTTTAAGCTGTACAAATATCTTCCTCCTAAGCTGCGTAGATCTAGCCAGATCCGAGAACAGAGAGTCTCCGACCAAAGAAGGAAACATACTTATTTTTAAAGAAACATCTAAATACTTAGTTCTTGTCCAAATCAGTGTACAAAGTTACCACCAACATGCTCTGGTAAAGATCTCTTCATGAGAAGACTCAAGGAAGGCAGAAATATCAGGGCCATCAGTTGGATATGACTCTACTGTAGACCATTCTATAGCTGACAGCCTGCCATGGACATCACCTGAACAAGTAGAAACCTTCCATACTGAGCTTACAGATAGAAGCATAAGAAGATATGACTATCATTAAAGTCACAGGTACAAAAAGCTATAGAGTCTACATTTTTAAGCTAAGACTTATATGCTATCTAGTTTGGAAGTTGAAAAATTGAGGATGGTTTTGCAGTTTATTATCTTACCACTACTGGACAATTGTAATATCTTGTATTTAAGTTTGCCCAGTTCATTAATAAATTCATTATAGATTGTTCAAAATGCAGTGTCTAGGATCCCAAAGAATCAACTGAAACTAAGGACAGTGAAAAAATATGCGGCACCTTAGGCAGGCCTTCATTCCTGCCACCTTACTGCTTCCATCCCCGCCATCACCACTGCCACCTCTCTCTGGGTCCTGTAGTGGTTCAGTATTTGGACTAGGGCTGTTAGAATCCATTCAAAAGCGAGGGTCTTAGACTTTAGGAAAACAAAGTTTGCCAAGATGGGCCAATACCTAAGGGAGTCGTTAGTGGGATGGGAACAACTGGGGATGTAGAAAAACAGTGGGCAAAACTGAAAGGGGATATTTTAAGGGCAACCAACCTTTTTTGTTAAAATGGTAAATAAAGTTAAAAGGAAAAGGAGACCGCTATGGCTTTTGGAAAGAAGTAGCTGAAAAGGTGAAAAAAAAAGAGAGAGGCCTTCATGAAATACAAGAGATCACAGAGAGAGGAAGATAGGCATCTATATTTGGAAAAACTTAGAGAAGCTAGCAAAGTAGTCAGGAAAGCAAAGATTCAACAATAGGAGGAAATAGCCAATGCAATAAAATGGGGGGATAAGACATTTTTCAGATATGTTAGTGAGAAGAGGAAGGGCAAAAGTTGTATTGTCAGACTCAAGGGTGAAGGGGAGAAATATGTAGAAGCTGATGAGGATAAAGTGGAATTGCTTGACAAATATTTCTGTTCTGTGTTCACAGATGAAGAACCAAGATTTGGACCTCAGAAAACAGCCACAAACAGGAACAGAAGTGACGCACATCTTGAACAATTTTCAGAAGAATGTATTTGTGTGAACTAGCTAAACTTAAAGTAAACAAAGCAATGGGACCAGATGTGATACATCCTAGAAAACTGGGGGACATTTTAGCAGCTCCACTGACTGACCTTTTCAATGCCTCGTTGGAGTAGGGAGTGGTGCCAAAGGACTCGAGAAAGGCTCATGTGGTCCCTTTACACAAAAGGCGAAGTAAGGATGTGGTTGAAAACTACAGGCCGGATTAAGAGGAATTGCATAACAAATATTTCTGTTCTGTGTTCACAGATGAATAACCAGGAACAGGACCTCAGAAAACACCCACAAACAGGAACGGAAGTGAGGGGCATCTTGAACAATTTTCAGAAGACTGTGTTCGTGAGAAACTAGCTAAACTTAAAGTAAACAAAGAGATTTGACTAGATGGGATGCACCCTAGAATACTGAAGGAACTCGGGGACTTTAAAGCAGCTCCACTGCCTGACCTTGTCAATGCCTCTTTGGAGTCAGGAGTGGTGCCACAGGACTAGAGAAAGGCTCATGTGGTGCCTTTCCACAAAAGCGGAAGTAAGGATGTGGTTGAAAACTACAGACCAGTTTGTTTAACTTCAGTGGTGAGTAAATTATTGGAAACGCTGCTGAAAGAGAAAATAGTGAGGTTTCTGGAGTCCAGCAGATTACAGGAACCGAGGCAGCATGGATTCACCAGAGGCAGGTCTTGTCAGACAAATCTGATCAATTTCTTTGACTGGGTGACCAGGGAGTTGGACCAAGGGAGAGCCCTAGATGTGGTGTATTTAGATTTCAGTAAAGCCTTTGACACTGTTCCTCACAAGTGACTTATAAACAAACTGAGCACCCTAGGGATGAACCTTAAAGTTACTGCTTGGTTTAGAAATTGGTTGAGTGGGAGGCGACAAAGGGTGCAGGTAAATGGAGCTCATTTTGTGAAGAAGGATGTTACCAGTGGTGTGCCACAGGGATCTGGCCTTGGTCCGATTCTTTTTAACATCTTTGTTAGTGATATAGCGAAAGGGCTGTCGGGTAAGGTTTGCCTCTTTGCGGATGATACCAAAATCTGTAATAGAGTAGACACACAGGAAGGTGTAGATAACATGAGGAGGGATCTAGCTAAGCTTGAAGAATGGTCTAGAATTTGGCAGCTGGGATTTAATATTAAAAAATGCAAGGTCATGCATTTGGGCTCCAGTAATCCAAGGGAGCAATATAGTATAGGGTGTGAAGTACTTTTGTCCACTAAAGAAGAGCGGGACCTAGGCATGGTTGTGTCTGATGATCTTTTTTTTTTTTTTATACCTTTTATGTATGAAGATACCTTTTTACATGGTCATACTATAAAGCAGTTATAACCAAGGAATACAGCAAATCAAAAAGGAAAATACATACAAATATAGTTCACAACAATCAGTCCACATCTCGGGGAGACATTAAAACTAAACAAAACGAGATATATCCTTAGAAAACAAGGCAAGACCCCCCAAAAAAGGTCAATAGCCAACTGATCAGCCGGAAGAGTACCCTCACTGCCCACCCTTAACCAATCATGAAATAGTACATGCCTCTTCCCGATCTACAATCCACCTTTCTAGCTCAGATAAAGAGAAAAAGACAAACTTATCATAATGCAATGAAATACAACATTTGCAGGGATATTTTAGGAAAAATGTAGCCTCTAAAGCAAGTACTCTAGGTTTCAACAACAGAAACGACTTCCTACGAAGTTGTGTGGAACGAGAAACATCTGGAAATATAGATACTCTATCACCACAAAATTGGAACTCCTTCCTTTTGAAGTAAGACTTCAAAATAGAAATCTTATCATCCTCTAAGGATAGAGTAACCAATAAGGTGACCCTAGTGGTAATCACATCTTGGGTTTCTTCCAAAAAAGCAGTTAGATTGAAATCATCCTTATCTGATAAAGGCACCTCATCCTTATCCCCAGAACCAGAGGAAGTTTTAAATGGAAGGTAATAGCATTTAGTGACTAAACAAGACTCAGCCTGTGGGAAAAGGAGGGTATCCTTCAGATATTTCCTAAAGAGTACTAGAGGAGACAACAACAAACAAGTAGGAAAATTTAATAACCAAAGGTTCTTACTACGACCTAAGTTTTCCAGATTCTCCAGCTTCTGATGCAAAAGAAAACTATCTTTAGCATGAGTTGCTGTAAAATCTGCAAACTTTTTAACTTGAGGGCCTAATTTCACCAGCGCAGAGCTACACGCCCCAATCTTGGAATCAAGAGACTGAAACTTTTGAACAGACTCCCTTGTGAATTGACATAACTTAGGAACAGTCTCAACAAGCATTTGTTCTGTACCCGAGACCACAGCCCAAACATCCGAAAGAGAGACAGTGGAAGCAGATGGTTTAGCTGACAAAGGAGAAGAAGGACTCCATGAAACCTCTTTAAGGACCACATTCGAGGATACCAAAGCAGGAGACGATTCCCCAGACAGTTCGAGGAAACCCAGGGGAAGCGGGGGTGTTCGCTCGACAGAGCTTAGACTCGCACCATCAGTTACAGGATCAAGAGGCACAGTACCTGGAATGGCGGCTCGCGGCGTAGAGATTAGGTGTTTCTCAATCGCCCCAGCTTGAGAATCTTCAGCAGGGGGTTTCTTCTTATGCTTGCCTCCTGGCATAACTCACCTACTCACACCACACAGCTCCAAACTGCTCCAAAGGGGCTCACAAGGGGCAGAAAACCCCCTTTGAAAATTTGATTCTATACGGCGCTCAGCCGTCGGCGCGTCTTCTAAGTGTCTGATGATCTTAAAGTAGCTAAACAGGTAGAAAAGGCAATAGCAAAAGCTAGAAGAATGCTTGGGTGCATACGGAGAAGAATGGCTAGCAGAAAAAAGGAGGTGATAGTGCCTCTGTATAAGTCTTTGGTGTGACCTCATTTCGAGTATTGTGTGCAATTCTGGAAACCGTACCTACAAAAGGATATAAACAGGATGGGGTCAGGACAGAGGGTGGCTACTAAAATTGTTATTGCTCTTCATTATAAAGCATATGAGGACAGACTTAAGGATCTTAATATATACACCTTAGAGGAAATTCGGGATAGAGGTGATATGATTGAAACATATAAATACCTCCATGGCATAAATGCACAGGAGGACAGCCTCTTTCGATTGAAAGCAAGTTCTGCTATGAGGGGACATGGGATGAGGGTGAAAGGGGATAGATTCAGGAGTGATATGCGGAAATATTTTTTTATGGAAGGAGTGGTGGATCCGTGGAATAGTCTCCCAGCGGAGGTGGTAGAGATGAGGACAGCATCTGAATTCAAAAAAGCATGGGAGAAACACAGAGGATCTCTAAAGGAAAGAGGGGACTGTTGTAGTTGTTGATATGGAAGGACAGGCCATGTGGTCTTTTTCTGTCTTCATTTTTCTATGTTTCTATGTGTGGTCCACTTCCTGCCAAAGGGTGCCATTTTGCCTCAGTCTCCTTTTTTCCATGGAGCCATTTGGACATTGTCCTTTTTCCCTTGGAAAAAGTCTGATTTTTTTAATATTTAACTTTTGTCCGGTTTGCGTACTGGTTCCTTCCCAACCCCGAGCCAGCTCGCCTCGGCATCGCTCTTCAGATTAATCTATCCATTTTCCACTTTTCTCATTGAGTGCCGCCTCAACTGGCATTTGTGCCCTTTTTCAGCCGAAGGCCTTGGACCTCTGCCTTGAGGCAGAGACCCCCTTTTTATGATGGACTCAAGTGGCTTCAAAAAGTGTGACCGTTGTGGCAAAGTTATGACACTTACCAATCCGCACGACTGCTGCCTCCGATGCCTTAGCTCGGAGCACAATGATTCCAACTGCGAACTCTGCAGAACATGTGATCTCAAAGGCCTTAAAGAGCTGCAATCAGCATCAGGAAAAATATTTTCATGTCAGACTCTGCCCCGGAATCTTCGATAACACCACGCTCCAGGGCCCCCTCTGATACCTCGGTGCCCCATGAAGCCAGGGCCTCCTTGAAGTCCCATGACAACGATTCCTCCAATGCGGAAGTCCCTGGAGGTGGAGCATAAGTTGTCCCATAAGGAGTCGTTGGCTCCCGCTGACCATCCTCAGGCCTCCAAGGCCAACCTCATCGATGATTCCAACTTGACAGTATCGACGCTGGGCCCAAAGTCCTCTATGCCTGTATCAAAGGCTGCAGAGCCAACTGGCATGGAGACCAGAATGGCAGCCATAAAGAGCAGTATATTTGTCCTAGTGGCCATGCAGTGGACATTTATGTCTGGCTTGTCCGATTCATCTGTCCCGACACTGGGACCCTCAACATCGAGGGCTTCCCCGGACATTGAGCCAGTCCTCGAACACCATCGGCCTTGAGAGAGCCCCTTGCCCCGGCCGAGGTCTTATTTCTATTCTTCAGGAAACTGGTCCTCCCCGGTGAGCACCTGTGGCTCGGACCGATGATCCTCTGTGGGTCCTTCACCACGGATGGTGGTCCTCAACTAAAGTGATCATGCGGCGTTGGACTCATATTCCGACTTTGAGTCTGAATAGGAGACCGAGGATGAAGAGTCCCTGGACACGAGGCGACACTGTGACATGCCATCAGACTAATCTCTCCCGGCGATCTGATACTACTCCCCACCCAAGGACTTTGCGTTCCTCAATTTTATGAGGGATATGGCCAAGGATCACGTGACTGAGGCCGAAGAGGACCCGCAAACCGAGGAATTGGAGATACTCCAATATGAGGTACCCCCCTCAGGAAACCCTTATGGTCCCAGTGCCCCTGATCCTCGACTGCCGCCTCCTTGAGATGTGGGAAATATTGGCATCAGTACCAATTGTCAGCAGACACCTCGATGCCATGTACTAGGTACGCCGGAGCCCTGAGTTCCAAAAGGCTCAGCTCCCCCACAACTCAATGGTCATGGAGTCAGCCATGCGCTGGCTTAAGAGCCAAAAGACACACTCATCAGTACCACCCAGCAGGGAGGCCCAAACTCTCGATGCCCTTGGCCGAATCCACTCATATCAACTCTATATCAGCATGCACCTGAAAGAACTTTCGAGGGAGCTTGGGGGATTCTCAGCAGGCCTCGATGGAGAACCCCTACAGAGGTTCAAGACCCTAACCTCTGCGGTAAAGGAATGTTCAAAGTTCCTGACAGCCTATGATGGCTTCAAGTCATCAGCTAGGATGGCCGCCGCAGGCATCAGGGCACAACACCAAGCATGACTGTAGTCATCCAACCTGGAACAGTGGGGTACAGGACAAACTGATCGATATCCCTGCACAGGTGGAAACCTGTTTGGGAAACCCATGGTGGGCAATCAGCAGAGATAGAGACCGAGTATTTGACGATAACCAGGCTCTCCAAAAAGACCTTGGTGTGCAACCCTGAAAGAAAACCTCAGTAAAAAGCTCGCCTTTCAAAGAAGAAAGGGGACTTCAGTTCTACTCTGCACTTCCATGCCTTCTTGGGCCCTCAGCAGTTCCAGCAACAAAAAGGACAGTAACATGGTCCCAGAAAGCATAAATCCCTGAAGCCCCAGGCACTGGCTTAGACCCAGCCCAGGGGAGGCTTTTGTCTGCCTGGGCATGACCCTTACACTCCCTAAGGGATCCTTTGCTGCCTACAGGGGTGCGTTTAGCCCTGTTTGCCCACAGGTGGATAGCCATCACCACTGATGCCTAGATGTTACAGGTGGTCAAGGAGAGTTACCTCCTCCACCTCAGACGCTGCCCCCATTATTCCCAAGAGAGCACACCCAAGTCTCTCCTTCACGAGACCCTGTTCCTCATCAATCTAGCAGGATTACTCTGGGACAAAGCAGTGGAGCAAGTCCCAAAACACCTCTGGGCACCAGCTTCTACTCCAGGTGCTTCCTCATCCCTAAGAGAACTGGAGGTCTCAGCCCATCCTGGACCTGCAAAAGCTCAACAGGTTTCTGGTCAGGGAGAAGTTCAAGATGCTCTCCCTTGGATCACTGCTGCTATTCCTCCAGTAGGGAGACTGGCTTTTCTCCTTAGACCTAAAGGATGCTTATACTTACATACTAATCCAGCCCAGCCACAGAAAATACCTCCAGTTCATGGTGGGGAAACAACACTACCAATACAGGGTGCTGATCTTTCGGCTAGCCCCATCTCCAAGAGTCTTTAGAAAGTGCCTCGCGGTGGTCACAGCCCACCTCAGACTTCAAGGGGCCTTCGTCCTCCCCTACCTGGATGACTGGCTCATAATGGGGGACACAGCAGAGGCACAATGTGCCACCAGATGCACCATAAACCCCCTGCAGCACCTGGAGTTTGCTATAAACTATCCCAAGTCCCACCTCCCACTCAGTGCCTAGAGTTCATAGGGGCGCAGCTGGACACCTGTCAGGCGGAAGCCTTCCTCCCTCAGGAGAGGTCAGCATGTCTCAGGGAGCTAGCCACAGATGTGCAACTGAACAGGGCACTGCCCACCTGGCTTCTACTCTGCCTGCTGGGATACATGACCTCCATGGTCCACGTGACCCATCTACACATGAGAGCTGCTCAGTGGTGCCTCCGCTCTCAGTGGACCCAAGATACAGGCAGGCTCGGGGACAGGGTGCACATGACCTGTCAGCTGGCATTCTCCCTTGGATGGTGGAAGAATCCAGGTCACCTTCAGGCTGGGATTCCCTTCCAGGCACCCACCCCCCAGAAAGTCCTCATTACAGATGCCTCCCTAATGGGATGGGGAGTGCATTGTGACAGCCTTCAGACACAAGGTTGCTGGTCCCAGAGGGAATCCAAAATGCAGATCAACCTGCTGGAAATCAGGGCCATATTCCTGGCCCTCAAGGCCTTTTGCCACCAGCTACAGCACCACGCAGTGCTGATCCAGACCGACAATCAGGTTGCGAAGTTCTACATGAACAAATGGGGGAGTGGGGTCGTACCCCTTCTGCCAGGAGGTAGTAGCCCTCTGCTCTTATGCCACATGCAATGGGATGCTCCTGAGAGTGATCTATCTCCCGGGCCAGGACAATACCTTGGCAGACAAGCTGAGCAGGATACTCCAGCCACACAAGTGGTGCCTGGACCCAGCGGTGGCCTCAAGGCTGTTCCAGCTCTGGGGCATCCCAGTGATGGACCTGTTCACCAACCCAGATGACATGTAATTGCCCCATTTCTGTTCCCACCAACCGCACACATCTCAGGGTAGTGGCAGATGGATTCCTCATACCATGGTCAGACGGACACCTGTACACCTTCCCCCCAACACTGCTGATATCCAAGACCATGTTCAAGGCTCAACGTGACAGAGCATCACTAGTGCTGATAGCCCCTTGATGGCCCAGACAGCCCTGGTTCCCACTGCTCTTCTCCTTATCAATAGTACCGCCAATTCCCTGGGCCAAGCCCCAGGACTGCTCTCGCAGGAACAGGGCACTTCCTGTACTCCAACCTGAGGTCCCTCTCGCTCATGGCTTGGTTGCTGAAAGGGTAGTACTAGTCCCCTTCAACCTTCCACGGGACATGGAAGACATTCTCCTGGCCTTTTGTAAGGCCTCCACAAGAAGAGCATATGCCTTCAAGTGGCAGCGTTTCTCACTGTGGTGCACAGAGAACAGACGAACCTGTTCTTTTGCTCAATGCATGTGGTGCTTGAATATCTGTTCACCTATCGCAAGTGGGACTGAAGTCCAACTCGGTCAGAGTACACCTAAACACTATTGCGGGCGCATCACACTCCATTGAGGGGAAGCCCCTCTCGACCCAGCCCCTTGTGTCTCAGTGCCTACGGGGCCTCATTTTATCAAAACCCCCCATCTGCCCTCTGATGGCAGAATGGGACCTTAATGTGGTGCTCTTGCAACTCACTAAGCCTCCGTTTGAGCCTTTAGCTACCTGTGGTACCTCTCCTGGAAGGTTGCCTTCCTAGTAACACTTACATCAACTCACAGAGTTAGTGAGCTCCAGGCTCTGATGGCAGAGCCCACTTACACAAAGTTCTACAAGAACAGGGTGGTGCTCTGCACACAACCTATGTTTCTGCCGAAGGTGGTGTCCTCATTCTATCTCAGTAGGGAGGTGGTGCTCCCCATCTTCTTTCCCAGGCCTCACTCCATCAGGGCGGAGATTGTTCTCCATACTTTGGATTGCATGAGAGCCCTGTCCTTCTACCTGCAATGGACCCAGGGATACCGCAAAGCTCAATAGCTTTTCCTATCCTATGACCCTAGCCATCTGGGGCTCACAGTAACTAAGCCAACTCTGCCCACCTGGGTGGCGGACTGCATTACTCTTGCCTATGAGCAAGCGGGGATCCCACTGGACCAGAGTCACAGCACACCGCATCAGAGTCATGGCTACTTCTGTGGCCAATCTGTGTTCCATCCTCATGATGGAAATTTGCCAGGCCGCCAGCTGGTCTCCGGTCCACACCTTTGCAGCTCACTATTGCCTGGAGAGGAAGTCCCAGTGGGACAGCACCTTTAGCCAGGCCATATTCCATAATCATTTTGGGGTGTAGGCAACCTATGTCCTCTGACCCTTCTGTGTTCAGGCTACCGGAGTGCTAGTGTTCCCTGGATGCTTGGGTCTTGCGAGAGTCTCTCCCTCGGGGCTCAACTGCTGCTAGTCACAGCTCTCCCTTTGCAGGTTGCTGTGGCATTTTTCTTTGATTCCATGTTCTCAGTAGCCTGTAGCTGGGGAGTCCCATATGTGAGGACTGTCTTCCTGCTTGTTCCCGGAGAAAGTGTAGTTACTCATTTGTAACAGGTGTTCTCCGAGGATAGCAGGAATCAGTCCTCACAACACTCGCTCTTCCCCTTGGATTTGCCTCTTTACCATCTTATATTTTTGCCATCTTAGCTATGTCATTATACTGAGGCAAGATGGCACCCTTGGGTGGGAAGTGGACCATGCATGTGTGGTGCATCTCCCAAAGGCTTTCCTTGAAAGCTGGGGTGATGCTTCCGCGCAGGCTCAGTTGGCGCCAACATCACCCATATGTGAGGACTGTTTCCTGCTGTTCCGGGAGAACACCTGTTACAGGTGAGTAAATACGCTTTTCACAGCTGGTGTCCTACAGAGCCCAGCCTCCCCTCATGCTTTTCCAACTTGATAACAAATTGCCTAAAAAACTCAGGGGGACATATTCTGTGGTAGCAGCTAGGCCATTTAAAATGCCTAACCACTGCCATTTTATTTAAATCTGGATATTCAGTGTTGGGAAAATATTGTTTTCACCATTGAATATCCAGGCTTGTTAGAAAATGGCAATATTCAGCCGTTAACTGAATAACGAAAGCCTGTTTGTCAGGATAGCTATTCAGATGACCTAATTTTAACTTGTTAGCTATCTGGTTAGCAACTGAATATCTGCACTAAATGGATAGTGACAGTCACCTCCTTTAATCTGCACAGACCACTTCAACTTAACTGGACATTTCTTATACAATCTGGATAGTGGTTAGTGCTCTTGAATATTAGGCTGAATGTATTTTAACTGGTTAGCAGTCTATTAATTGGCTAAAATTCTTTCAATATGCCACACTTCGTGATTTTGGAAATAGTATCAGATAAAACCTTCTCTCTCCAGCTAACCACCTCCCATATGTCTTCCAAGGACACCTGCTTAAATCTATGTGCTCCTCTTCCAAGCATTGTGGACAATATAACCACCAGCATAGGAGTCCTGATCTTGGAAAACGTAGATAGAGCAACTTGGATCAAGATGGCCCCTCTCTAATGGATATGAGCTACAGACTCTGGAACAAATCAGGAGCTCCTAGCAACTCATTATTTGGTAGAAGTGATGAATGTTTCTGTGGAACCCAAACTTGACTTCCTACTATACCTCCAGTCTGCAGTTAAAGAGATGTAGCCCCATCAGTCTTCATCATTGGGGAAAGAGGAGGTGTTCTACCTGCTGGAGCTAAGCAAGTTATCAAGATTTCCTGATGGAAAATTCACCTTAACAATTGCGGTCATCAACAAGTGTGCTGCCACTGAAGATAGTCATCCATGAGCCCCCATACCACCAATGCCTCTTTAACAGGGTAGGATGATTGTAAATCTTTGCCTTTCTCTTTTCCACTGGGAGCAGTTAAGAAAGCAACATAACTATAAAAAAGGAAACTTGCAGAGGGGCTTCTTCCAGTGTGACCTACACTGATGACTCCCCTCCCTTTTTTTAGAACAAATCTGTTAATTTGTTTTGAATAGCATACACATACAATGGATTCATCATTAAACTGGTAGACTCACATAATATGTTAACATACTGAAACTAAAACTTCCTACTGAAATCAAGAGTGGCAACTGGGAGTGATAATGCAAACCAAGAATGGCACTGCAATGGCAACTAGCAAAAATAGAAGACACCAGTAGGAAAGTATGAGGACAACTGGGAATGCCAATATTGCTTTGTTGGAGCTGAACACTCAGTCCTCCTCCCACTTGCATGGAAATTGAGGGAAACCAAGCAAAGGGAATTATATCTTTAGGAACATGAGCTTTAACACAAGTATGGTGCGAGATGTGAATGATATGGACTCATGATTTTCCTGTCACCGAGAATACCCATTCACTGAGCATGCTGGTTGATGGGCAGAAAGGGAAATGTTGGGTGATCTTAGCCAGGTCTTCCCAGACTGTGAACTTGTTTGCCCAGTATTTCAATAAGTCTGTGATCATGGTCTTGATGGGCTCTGGAAGAAATTCATGTAAGAGTCTGTCACAGTGGATTGATGCTGATCTCTGCTGTATATGGCTACTGTGCATCTATGGCCTGCGCATCTATGGCCTGTGCACATTCTGTGTTGCCATTGGGGACTGGTATATAAAGGTAGTAGCTGAAAGAGTACTACCCATGCTGAAGTACTACTTACTGGTATGTCTACTCTTTCCCATGTTGCATCCCCACTGCTAGGAATGTGCATTAGCTTTGATACGAATAATGAAACAGGACAAATGAACCATATTCAGTTAGTTTTCACACATACTAACTGAAAGGCTGGGATCACAAATTTAAACTAATCACCGTTTGTTTTGTTCCCTTAGCATACAGTCAGCTGTTGGCACAGACAGCAGTAGAATGATTCAAAGAGGAGGAAAGGAAGGTGATGAGCAAACCAGAAGTACAAAGCACTTCAACCAATCATCTAGAAACTCTTTGACAAGCAGCAAAATAAGCCTATCCCTGCCTGATCTATCCAAATCTATTTTAGCAGCTGGACAGACATCAGTTTTCAGTTCTTATTTTATTTTTTGGTAGGGATGTTTATATAGTTCAAGCACTAGCATGGCTTTAAAACAATCCTAGTTGTATTTCTAATCAACATGTTGGCTATTTTCTCTTACAAAAAATGTTCTGTAAACCTTAAAAAAAAAAAAAATTGCATTACTCTTGCAGCTGTTTTTTAAGCTCTTTCAGTGCCTTACAGTCTTCATGACACTGTTATTCCATTTGTCCCTCTTCTGCTGCCTTGAATGTTTCATTTCACCTTTCTTTCTGTGAGCTGTGAGCTTTGGGGTGGGAGTGGGGGCTACCTGTCTTCTTTCTCTTTCAGGTTTGAAACCTTTTGAATGCCTGAGGGTCTTTATTCTACCACTTTCATCCTTGGGGGTTTGATACCTCTTTTCTTGCTCTATTACTCCATGATCAATGTCTTAGCAGTTTAATGGTGGTTTCTCTTTTTCTTGTTTTGCACATATCTTGGTACCTTTGCAATAGATGTTTCTGGCTATTTGCTCTCCTCATAGCTGGTAGAAACCCAGAAAAACTTGTCAAGCATTCTCTTTTCTGCTGCGTACAAAGATCTGTGTGCTCTTCTAATGTTTTTCCCTTTTTGAACAATTTCTAAAGTTTAGCAGATTTTTTTTCCTGAAGCATTGCAGCAAGCAAACACAGGGCCATTTCTCTCTCTCTCTCTAAAAACCTGACAGAAACTGTTTTTCTTTCCTGATGCTGTAGCCTGTCTTCCAGCACAACTGTGACATCATCATTCAATAGGAATATATTTGTGCACATTCTGTTTATTACCGTGCCTTAAAAAATTAAGAGGCCCTTTTACTAAAGTGCAGTAGGATTTTACACTTCCTGTTCATTTAGCACTAAAATCAATGCACAGTAAGTGCGATGTTATCACATGGACAGTTCATCTAGTGTGTGGTGGTAGCATTCACATTAACAGGGTGGCATTTAATGTCACCTATTCGTTATCGTTATCTTTATTAGAATAGTTGATATACCGCGCCTTCACAGTATCAGGGCAGTTTGCAATTACCAAAATAGAGGTAAGCTGGCCAGGGCCAAGAAAGGAAAAGAACTACAATTGCAGACAGGAAAGAACACAATCATTCAGGGACAGAGGATAAGAGAAAACAGGAGAAGCATAAGATAATCAGGGGGCAGTTGGAGGGAGGTCATAGACAGAGCAGAAACGGTGAGAAGGGCCTTAAATTTAGGAAAAGAATGTTCCTGGCGGAGGGCAGTAGGTAATTAGTTCCATAGAAAGGATCCTAGGAAGAAAAGGTGGAGTGGCGTGTCAACTCCAGGTGTGCACGTGAAGGGGAGGGGAGGTGCAAACGATTTTCATGAACTGAACGGAGGCTGCGGGGTGTGGTATGGAACTGTAGAGAGTCAGCTATGTATTGTGGTGTATGTGTATGAATAGCCTTGTGAGTTAGAATGAGAAGCTTGTAACAGATGCAGAATTTGACAGGAAGCCATTGGAGGTGAATGAGAGATGGGGGGGGTGGGGGGGGGTATGCGATCATAGCGTATGATGTGAGAGAGAATCCGAGCAGCACTATTTTGTATCAACTGAAGACTGCGGAGATGGGACAGAGGGATACTACTGAGAACAATGTTGCATACAGAACAAATTTGCCAAAGGTAAAATTAAGAGCATTGGGTAAGAGAAGAGATATGATCGTGGAAAGATAGGTCAGAATCAAGTAACACACTGAGAAAGTGAAGAGACGAAACTAGAGGGATAGGGGAATTCAACAGAGTGAAGGACAAGGAGCACCGAAGGTATCCTTAGGTACACCCAGGGCCGGCCCGTCCATTGAGCAAGAATGTTTTTTGCACAGGGCCCCGCGTTTCAGGGGGCCCTGCGCAAAAAACATTCTTCATCATCCCAAATTTAAAAAAAAAAACAGCTGATTCTGCCGCGGCAGCATCAAGAGTGCCGCCGCGGGGCCCCCCCTGCCCGGCAGAGCCTCCCTGCATCGTAGGCTAGCGTTCAATCCCCGAACGCGGGCTTCTTTCAGAGCCGCGAGAGTTTGCTTTCTCGCGGCTCTGTTATTCCCGCCGGGGATTTCCCATCAGCCCCGGCGGGATTAACAGAGCCGCGAGAAAGGAAACTCTAGCGGCTCTGAAAGAAGCCCGTGTTCGGGGATTAAACGCTAGCCTACGATGCAGGGAGGCTCTGCTGGGCAGGGGGGGCCCCGCGGCGGCACTCTTGATGCTGCCGCGGCAGAAGCAGCTGTTTTTTTTTATTTTTAAATTTGGGATGATAGGGGGAAGGGGGTTTAGGACTGGTAATGGGCTATGGGGGGGGGAGGCTAAGACTGGAAGTGGGCTGATAGGGGAGGGTTAGGACTGGTAATGGGCTATGGGGGGCTGACAGGAAATGGGCTGATGGGGGGGTTAGGACTGGTAATTGGCTATGGGGGGGGCTAAGACTGGAAATGGGCTGATGGGGAGGTTTAGGACTGGTAATGGGTTAGGGGGGGGCTAAGACTGGAAGTGGGCTGATGGGGGAGGGTTAGGACTAGTAATGGGCCATGGGGGGTGCTAATACTGGAAGTGTGCTGATGGGGGGCTTAGGACTGGTAATGGGCTATGGGGGGGCTAAGACTGGAAATGGGCTGATGGGGGGGTTAGGAATGGTAATGCGCTATGGGGGGTCTAAGACTGGAAATGGGCTGATGGGGAGGTTTAGGACTGTAATGGGTTATGGGGGGGGGGCTAAGACTGGAAGTGGGCTGATGGGGGAGGGTTAGGACTAGTAATGGGCCATGAGGGGGGTGCTAAGACTGGAAGTGGGCTGATGGGGAGTTTTAGGACTGGTAATGGGTTATGGGGGGGGCTAAGACTGGAAATGGGCTGATGGGGGAGGGTTAGGACTGGTAATGGGTTATGGGGGGGCTAAGACTGGAAATGGGCTGATGGGGGTTAGGACTGGTAATGGGCTATGGGAGGGGTTAGGACTGGTAATGGGCTGATGGGGGATTAGGACTGGTAATGGGCTATGGGGGGCTAAGACTGGAAATAGGCTGATGGGGGGCTAGGACTGGAAATAGGGTGATGGGGGGTTAGGACGTAATGGGCTGATGGGGAGGTTTAGGACTGGTAATGGGTTATGGGGGGGGGCTAAGACTGGAAGTGGGCTGATGGGGGAGGGTTAGGACTAGTAATGGGCCATGGGGGGATGCTAAGACTGGAAGTGGGCTGATGGGGAGGTTTAGGACTGGTAATGGGTTATGGGGGGAGCTAAGACTGGAAATGGGCTGATGGGGGTTAGGACTGGTAATGGGCTATGGGAGGGGTTAGGACTGGTAATGGGCTGATGGGGGATTAGGACTGGTAATGGGCTATGGGGGGCAAAGACTGGAAATAGCCTGAAGGGGGGCTAGACCTGGAAATAGGGTGATGGGGGAGTTAGGACGTAATGGGCTGATGGGGGGGTTAGGACTAGTAATGGGCTATGGGGGGGCTTTGACTGGAAATGGGCTGATGGGGGGTTAGGACTGGTAATGGGCTGGGGGGCTAAGACTGTTAATGGGCTGGGGGGGTTGCTAGGACTGGAAATGGGCTGAGTGGAAGGAGGGCTTGAACTGCAAATAGCTGATGGGGACGAGGGCTTGGAATGGAAATGGGTTGTGAGGGGGAGGGAGCTGGACTGGAAATGGGTGAGTGGGGGGGGGGCTAGGACAGGAAATGGGCTGATGGAGGGTCTAGAATAGGACTGGAAATTGGCTGTTGGGGGGGTGCTAAGATTGGAAATGGGCTGTGGTGGGGGTTTGGATTGAAATGGACTCATGAAGGGGCTAGAACTGGAAGTAGGCTCATGGGGGGCTTGGATTGGAAATGGGCTGAGTGGAGGGGAGCTAGGATTTGACATGGGCTGATGGGCTCATGGGGGCTGGGATTGGAAATGAGCTGATGGAGGGACTCGGATGGGACTGGAAATAGATGGGGGAGCTAGGACTGGAAATAGGCTGATGGTGGGTCTAGGATAGGACTGGAAATGGGCTTATGGGGTGCTAGGACTGGAAATGGGCTGATGCGGGGACTAGAAGGGAGCAGATGCTGGGTGGGACTGGAACTAGAATGGAGCTGATGTTGGGGGAGGATTAGAATGGGATGGAGCTGGGAGAGTGAAATGGAGAGGTAAAAAATATTTTGTGTGGGAGGGAAGACAAATCTACAATTGGCCTTATATTGGGAGAGTAAGTGGGGATTGAGAATGGAGGGGTAAAATTTGAGTAGATGAAATAGGAATGAGGAAAGAGCAAAAGGAGAAAGATTAGTATGTTAAAGCAGATGTAGAGAGAGAATGGAAAAAAACTAGAAGAGAGAAGAAAAGACAAATGGACAGCAGACGACGGAGAGTTAGCGGAAGACACAAAGAAACCAGAAGAAAGTGACTGGAGCAATTGCAGCTGAAAAAAAATGCACAAAAGGTAGAAAAATATCTCTTTATTTTGAATTTATTAATTGGAATATGTCAGCTCTGGGAAATGTGCATCATTAACGTCTGCGCTTTGTTTAGTACAAGTTCAAATTAATGTATAGTTTTATTTCTACAGTGTTGTACATTCCAAGTTTGGCTTTTGGGATTCCCAGTTTAATTATTGTCTTCCTGTTTCTAAATTGTGATTCCTTGTTTGGTGATGGTCTATGTTCTGCATGTGTAACTGAGCTGAGGTATTCTGTTTATGTAATTCCTATTTGACATTGCCACTTGTTCTCTTTCCCCAGTAGGTCATGTATTGTTGTTCTCTGAAATGTATTGGTTTAATATTTGCAGCGTTTCCTTTTGATAGTTAGGGTATGGTGCTTTATGAGTCCTGGTAGTGCTGTTAGGATACGGCGGGTTTGCTATGGGTTCTAAATGGGCAGTCTTTGTAGTAGTTCCTAATGTGTCTGGCGGTTGGCACTGGATTATAGTAATGTAGAAGTCTTTTAGTCATACACTCATTAAGAGGCATGTTTACTAAAAGTTAGTGTATGGTAACATTATGCAAATATTTATGCAAATGAGGCCCCTTATGCAAATGAGGCCCCGCACCGAGTCTCCGCACATGGCCCCGCACCCCCCTTGGGCCGCCCCTGGGTACACCCCCATTAATTGCAACATTGGCAGTATGCGATATGTTCCCCCATGCTAACAGCAGTGTGCTCTCCATGCTCACTCTCTGCCCCAACCCACCCATTCCCCACCCCATTGCATGATTTGCGGTAAATGCAAAAAATAGCATGCTGTAACTGTAATACCTGAGTGGTAATAGTTACCATGGCCCCATGCTGACAGTTACCCTGCACTAAAACATGCATCAACTGTACAGCAAACATTAGTAAAAGTATGGCTAAGCTGATGTAACACACACAAACCAAAAACATAAGGCACATTAAGTTTTTTTAATGTGTGTTATTTAACACATACTTAAAATTCCCTAATAAAACAAATGTGTGAAACTAACAAAAAAAAACCACCCAAAAATTTAAAGTAAACTGATTTTATTTTCCTTGTGCACATCTCTATCATCCATGGGATTTCAATGAATAATCCAGGGATAATCTTTTTGGCTGCTTGTCTAAGAGTTTCAAAAGATGATTAGCCAAAATGTCACATGCTTCTGGTTGGACCACCACACCCTTCCATTCTCCCCTTCCTGGAGTATAAACACTGTGACTGTGCTGTATGAGCGTGTATAGGACCTCAACAAAAATTAGTTGAACAAATGGTGCTTCATGTAGGGGCGGCCCAAGGGGGGTGCGGGGCCATGTGCGGAGACTCGGCGCGGGGCCTCATTTGCATAAGGGACCTCATTTGCATAAATATTTGCATAAAGTTACCTTACACTAACTTTTAGTAAACATGCCTCTTAATGAGTGTATGGATAAAGAAAGACTAAAAGATTTCTACATTACTATAATCCAGTGCCAACTGCCAGGCACATTAGGAACTACTACAAACACTGCCCATTTAGAACCCATAGCAAACCCACCATATCATAACAGCACTACCAGGACTCACAAAGCACAAGACCCTATCTATCAAAAGGCTACACTGAAAATATTTAATCAATACATTTCAGAGAATAACAATACATGACCTACTGGGGAAAGAGAACAAGTGGCAATGTCAAATAGGAATTACATAAACAGAATACCTCAGCTCAGTTACACATGCAGAACATAGATAATCACCAAACAAGGAATCACAATTTAGAAACAGGAAGACAATAATTAAACTGGGAACCCCAAAAGCCCAACAACACTGTAGAAATAAAACTATAAATTAATTTCCTCTTGTACTAAACAAAGCGCAGACGTTAATGATGCACATTTCCCAGAGCTGGCATATTTCAGTTAATAAATTCAATAAAGAGATATTTTTCTACCTTTTGTGCATTTTTTTTCAGTTGCAATTGCTCCAGCCACTTTCTTCTGGTTTCTTCATGTCTTCTGCTAACTCTCCATCGTCTGTTGTCCATTTGTCCTTTATTCACTCTTCTAGTTTTTTTTCCATTCTCTCTCTACATCTGCTTTAACATACTAATCTTTCTCCTTTTGCTCTTTCCTCATTCCTATTTCATCCACTCAAATTTTACCCCTCCATCCTCAATCCCCACTTACTCTCCCAATATCCGGCCAATTGTAGATTTGTCTTCCCTCCCACACAAAATATTTTTTCACTCTCCCAGCTCTATCCCATTCTAATCCTCCCCCAACATCAGCTCCCTTCTAGTTCCAGCCCCACCCAGCATCCGCTCCCTTCTAGTCCAGGCATCAGCCCATTTCCAGTCCTAGCCCCCCATAAGCCCATTTCTAGTCCTATCCTAGCCCCACCATCAGCCCATTTCCAGTCCTAGCTCCCCCATCTGAGTCCCCCCATCAGCCCATTTCTACTCCTTTCCTAGCCACACCATCAGCCCATGTCAAATCCTAGCTCCCCTCCATTCAGCCCATTTCCAATCCAAGCCCTCCATGAGCCTACTTCCAGTTCTAACCCCTCCATGAGTCCATTTCAATCCAAGCCCCCCAACAGCCCATTTCCAGTCCTATCTTAGCCCTCCATCAGCCCATTTCCTGTCCTAGCCCCCCTCACTCAGCCCATTACCAGTCCTAGCACCCCCATAGCCCATTACCAGTCCTAAGGCCCCCTAACCCATTACCAGTCCTAAGCCCTCCCATCACCCCATTTTGTCTTAGCCCCCCCATAGCCCATTACCAGTCCTAACCCCCATCAGCCCATTTCCAGTCGCAGCCTCCCCACAGCCCATTCCAGTCCTAACCCGCCCATTAGCCCATTTCCAGTCCTTGCCCCCCCCCCCATAGCCCATTACCAGTCCTAACCCCCATCAGCACATTTCCAGTCCTAGCCCCCCTATAGCCCATTACCAGTCCTACCCCCCATCAGCCCAGTTCCAGTCTTTGCCCCCCCCATAGCCCATTACCAGTCCTAACCCCCCTCCCCCCATCAGCCCACTTCCAGTATTATTCCCCCCCATAGCCTATTAGTAGTCCTAACCCCCCATAGCCCATTACCAGTCCTAACCCCCTCCCCCCATCAGCCCACTTCCAGTCTTAGTCCCCCCATAGCTCATTAGTAGTCCTAACCCCCCCCATAGCCCATTACCAGTCCTAACCCCCTCCCCCCATCAGCCCACTTTCAGTCTTAGTCCCCCCCATAGCTCATTAGTAGTCCTACCCCCCATAGCCCATTACCAGTCCTAACCCCCATCCCCCCACCAGCCCAGATAGATTTTTTAAAAAAATGGCTGCTGCTGCTGCCGCCGTGGCAGCAGCAGAATCAAACGTCCATGCCGCAGGGCTTCGACTGCCCGGCAGTACCTCCCTCGAGCATCAGCTCCCGAGTCCCTCCCAAAGCGCGGGCTTTCAGAGCCGTGAGAGTTTCCCTTTCTTCTCGCGGCTCTGTTAATCTCGCCGGGGCTGATGGGATTTCCCATCAGCCCCGGCGGGATTAACAGAGCCGCGAGAGGTCAGAGAAGCTCTCACGGCTCTGAAAGCCCACGCTTTGGGAGGGATTCGGGAGCTGATGCTCGAGGGAGGTTCTGCCGGGCAGTCGGGGCCCCGCGGCGTGGACGTTTGATTCTGCCGCTGCCACGGCGTCAGCAGCAGTAGCCGTTTTTTTTTTTTAAAATCTACTTGGGCTAATGAATGTTTTTTGCACGGGGCCCCCTGAAACGCGGGGCACTGTGCAAAAAACATTCTTGCTCAATGGACGGGCCGGCCCTGGCTTCATGCAAACTTGCAGTCCTCTGCATTCAATTTGGTGGTGGCAAAACCAACTGACAATATTGTCATTCATTTATTTATGCAAAAAATATATATATTGCCTATCCTAAGCAGGTTACAACGCACATAAAAATATATACATACAAATAAAACAAATTTAAAACAAACAAGACTACATATAAATAATGAGGGTAAGATATTTAAAAGGATTTATGTGATTTGCAGAACTGTAAACTGCACAAATACCACTCACCAGGATGTTCAGCAGTACTAACCCATTTGAATGCCACTGAATATCCCCCTAAGTGATTTAGATGCCCCATCGCTATATGGTAAACAATGGGGCTTTTTGGGGGGTAGCACCCTTAGCTAGCCAGTAAGGAGTGATATGAGGTATGATCAAAAAAGTATTAAGACTTATACAATAACTCAGCCTCCTTCAAAGTAGTCCCCTTCCAATAAAACACACTTCTTCCAGCATTTCTGCCCCTGCTGGAAACAATTTTGAAATGCCTCTTTCATTATGCTGTGAAGCTGCTGTGTCAAGTTTTGCTTAAAAGTCTCCAAGCTATCGAATCTCCTTCCTTTCAGTAGTAATTTCAGTTTTGAAAACCATAGAAAGTCACAGGGTGCAAGCTCAGGTGAGTACGGAGGTTGACAGACTTGCATGATTTGTTGTTTGGCCAAGAACTGCTGGACAAGATGTGATGTGTGAGCTGGGACATTATCATGATGAAGAAACCGTTCACCATTCCTATGCAACTCTGGCCTTTTACAATGAGTCATCTCTCAAATGAGTCAGAACTTGGACATAGTACTCCCTTAATGATGGTTTGGCCTTTTCGAGCATTCTCATGATGAACAATACACTGGTAATCAAAGAAAACTGTGAGCATGACATTGACATTGCTCCTCACCTGGAGGGATTTCTAGAGGCCGGGAGAGTTTGGAGTCCTCTGATGTGAGGACTGAGCCTTAGTTTGTGGGTCATAACCAGAAACTCATGATTCATTACCAGTAATGATCTTTTTGATGAAATCTGAGTCATTTTCAATGCATTCGAACAACTCCCTGGCTGCAGACAGTCAATCTTTTTGGTCAAGTGACAGGAGTTTTGGCACAAATTTTGCAGAGACACATCTCATCACCAAATCGACAGTAAGAATGGACTGTACTGACCCGAAACTGATGTTCTTTTATTCAGCAAGCTCCCTGATAGTCAATTGGTGATTTGAGCATATTGCAGCATGCACTGCTTCAACTTTGTCTTCATTCCTGTTCATGGATGGCTTCCAGAGCCTTCGTCACTGTCAACACTTTGGTGGCCCTCTTGGAAACATTTGTACCCGTCATAAACTTGAGCATGACTCATGCATTCATTGCTATACACTTGCTGTAACTTGTCATAAGTCTCTTTGCATGAATCTCCAAGTTTCTGGCAGAATTTCATGCAAATTTGCTGTTCATTTTCTCCCATTGTAAATCTGACAAACTGATTTTACACGATACCAAACATCAGAGTCATTCTGAGGCGCGAATAGTGGGGATAGATGTCCCGCTATTTGGTCCCTCTTTCGACCCTGACTAACTTCCCTGCATGTTGTATGTGAAAGATAGACGGGGTGGGAAAGAGGCGGTGTGGGGTCGGAGTTAGGACGGGCAGTGGGTGGTCGGTGGCCCTGGACGTACAGGATCGATTCCAATATCGGCCCTGTACTTCCAAGGCCAGCGGCCTGAACGGGGAACTTATTCCACCTAGTTGGGTGGATTGGGCAGGCCTGGGGCTCAAAAGAGGTGGGATGGGGCATAGGAAATTCCCCACAGCCCGACCCTGGCCTTGGGAGGCCAGATCGGGGGTCAGGCTGCGAGGAATGAACATTTTGGTCTGGCAGATGGGGACTACGGCTTTTGAATGGAGCCATGGTGTTATGGCAAGCAGACATTTTGGTGCCATGGCTATATTCAAAAGCCCTGACTAAGTTAGTTGGGGAAAGCCTGTATGTGCAGTCCAACCCGAATCGTGGTCCTGTCCTGCGCATACAGGCCTGGATGTGATTCTGATCCCGCAGGGCTAGACGTGCCCCATGTGATCAGAATCCCGGCTCACTCTGTGCGTCTGGTTCCGACCAGGTGCACAGAGGGCCAGCATTTCCAAAATGGAATCAAGCCATATCTGATTTAAAAAAGTTCTGGTGTGCTGCAACCACGCTAGACTCTGTACATGCAGAGTACATATCTAGGTCACTGCATGCTTAATAGCATCATGGTGTGACATATTGTGTTGTAACTACACAGCAATTCTCAATAATTTTTGATCACACCTCGTATTCATAGAAACATGATGGCAGAAAAAGTCCACATGGCCTATTTAGTCTGCCCTTCCATATCAACTACAATAGTCCTCTCTTTACCTTTAGAGAACCTCTGCGTTTGTCGTTTGTCCCATGCTTTTTTGAATTCACATACTGTCCTCGTATCTTCCACCTCCACTGGGAGACTATTCCACACTCTACCACTCTTTCCATAAAGAAATATTTCCATATATTACTCCTGAGTCTATCCCCTTTCACTCCCATCCTATGTCCCCTCGTAGCAGAGCTTGTCTTCAATTGAAAGAGACCCTCCTGTGCCACAGAGGTGTTTAAATGTCTCTATCATATCACCCTTATCCAGCTTTTCCTATATATACATTGTCGCCCCCACCTGGCTGGGCGTATAGCCGGGCACCAGGATGGAGTCGCCTTGCTGCCCTAGAATAAGTCCTCCCAATATGGCTGCCAGGAGGGCTGCTGGGATATGTAGTTTCACTTATCCATATTAGGCAAAAGTAGTTGTGCAGACAAGTGGTCAGGCGAAACAGAGAAATATTTATTTGTTGTGTTCTGGGGTTTCCATCATATTCACAAGTAACAGGCTGAATAAACAATAATGGGATTCTTCTCCAAAGCAAAGGTATAACTTTTACAAAAGTATGCACAGGAATACTGGTATCAGCAATAGATAGCTTCTTAGGAACTTGCTTTCAAAGCTCAGATTATAAAGCTTCTCATGGGCACATTAGCTTCTTATGGGAGTGTTTACTTCACAGCTCCTTTATAACAGAAACAGCTTTAAAATGTCCACTGAGCTTTCCCTTCGGTTTCAGGCCTTACAGAGCAACAGCTTGATTAACAACGTTCAGCTGTTCTCTGTGCTGCGTCCTTCAATCAGGTAAGTTCCTTACTATGGCATTCACTCATTCAAACAGGTTTTAAGCTTAACACACTTCTAATTCATTAGCTTTACAATAAGAACACTGCATCTCATCGGAGCTGTCTTCATAGCAGCTTCCTATATCCATTTCCTCAATGGCATCCTCACCACATTCTTCAGAGGGTACCTGGCTGTAGAGCTGACTAGTTTGTTTCTGGAGCATTTCATTCAATCTCTCTATTAAAACCTTTTTCTGCTCTATTTCTTCAGAGAGCTGGGAGTGCTGACCTGCAGACAAGCTATTGTTTCTACTGCTAGAGCTTAGCTGGTTATTATAATTATTCCTTCTATCAGGAACTAATTCTCTTAACTTTCTTTCAGGCAGGAATTCTGGAAGACACACTTGCCTTAGTTCAGGGCCATTTAGTAGCTCTCCTCTTTCCTTGCCAGAGCCATGCTGCTTTCTCTCTGCAGACACTTCTCTCCAATGTAGCACACTTCCTTTCTGCTGAGACTGCCTTGGACTGGTTCCAAGCAGATCCCACTGCTTGTCTTTGAGCTTGAGCCCAGCACTTCTCGTGCCTCCTTGGGCCCCTTCTCCTCTAGCTCCAGTTCCTCTGGATTCTCTTCCAGGTCCTCTGGGTTCACTGCCACTCCTTCTTCTCTCTTCTCCTCGTCTTCCTCCTTCACTTTCCGGTCCTCCTCTCCCTGACTTTCCAAACACAGGAGTTTTAAACTGCTCCTTCTCAGGGACCACGCCTTTTTCCCAGCACACGTGGGAGCTGCTAGGCTTCACTCCAGCCCTGACGTGCTGAAGTGGGCGGGGCTTAATGGTGACTGTGCTATGAGTCAACGGTTCTCGGTTGCTGGGGAAACCCTGAATGCTCTCACTCTTAAAGGCACAGAGTTCATTCTCCTGGCACTCCATAGCCTCTGAACTGCCTTCATCATCACAACATATTAAGATTTTTAAGTCTGCCCTCATATGCTTCATAACGAAGACCAACTTGAGCCCTCCCTCCCCGGAAGTACCGCGGCCGCGTGAGCGCGGCCGCATCCTGCGAGGTACACTGCCTTCCATCTATAAAAGAAGAGCGCCTGCGGCGCGCGACTTGGGCGCGCACCGAAGGAGCGCACCTAAGGAGCACGTGCTCCTTAGGTGCGCTCCTTGGGGCCGCTCCGGCGGCTACATATTTACATCACTACTTCAGTCTTTGCTATTATTCTGTCTTTGTGCTCCCATATTGTCTGGGGAAGTTTCTTCTCTTAGCTTGCTCGGACTGTCTCCCAGAGTCTCTTTTTATTCACTTCCGGCAGATCTACTGTTCTGTCCCTATACTCCTGCTCCTTTTCTTTCTTTCTACCCCATGGAAGCTATTCCTGTGCTCTGGGGCAGATGTCCTGACAAGCTGCCTCGCACACGATTTCGGTGCCTCTCTAATCTTCGTCCTTGCTTACTCTCTACCACTCCTTTCCTGTCTTCTTTATCATCTACCTCTCCTAAGTCTCCCTTCTCTTTCGGCTTAGTCAACTGTCGGTCCCTACGCAGCAAAACTCTCCTCATCCAGGATCTTGTCCTTAGGTCCTCTTTTGACCTCCTTCTTCTGACTGAGACGTGGCTTAGGGACGGGGAGGATGCCCTCCTCACCCGCTGTCTTCCCCCCGGTTTTTCTGCGGTCTCCACTCCACGTCTAGGTAAATCCGGCGGCGGTGTGGCTGCTTTGATACGGCCCACCCTCTCCTTTACTCAGCTCTTTCACCCATCGCTCCACTACCCAGAAGCCCTTCTGCTCTACCTCCACACTTCCCCCCCTTTGCACGTGCTCCTTATCTACTCCCCCCCTGCTCTTCGCTCTGAGCTTTGGGATTCCCTTCTTTTGACTATCACTGATCTTTCTCTCGCTTTCCCCCATCTACTCATTACTGGGGATTTCAACTTACATTTGGACTCACCCACCTCAACCAGGGATCTCGCCTTTACCTCTCTCCTACAGGATCTATCCCTCGTACAGCATGTTCCTTTCCCTACCCACCAGGCCGGGCACACCCTGGACCTATTCCTAACATCATCCTCTTCCTCTCTTGCACTTTCTAATCTTTCTGCTATGCCTCTCCCTTGGATAGACCATGTCTGCCTCTCTGTCCTGTGTTCTCATTCACAGGGGCCTCATTCTTCCTCCTCCTCCTCCTCCTTCTCCTCCTCCTCCTCCCTCTACCCCTCCTCATCCGCGGCTCTCCCGTGCCCTTTCATCTCTTACCATCCACCAGTTTCCCACAGCAACCGAGCTTTTTCCCTCTGACTTTTCCCTCCTCTCTCCCAACTCTCAAGCCACCCTCTGGTCATCAGCTCTCTCAACTGCTCTTGACCGTATTTCCCCTTTGCGTCCTCAGCCGTCCCGCCGCCGCCCCATGCATCCCTGGTATCATGGGGGTCTGCGGCTCTTACGCACGCAGCTTCGCAGAGCAGAGCAACTGTGGCATAAGAGTCCTTCACCCACCTCACTTACATTCTTTAAATCCAGCTACTCTCACTATCGCTCTTCTGTCCATCTCGCCAAACGCACATTTTTCTCTAATGCCATTCTGAATGCCCCAAATCAGACTCGGCACCTTTATTCCACCCTCCGGTCTCTTACCTCCCTTCACTCCCCAGCCTCAGCTCCTCCGGTCCTTCCCTCTCCTCAGCCTTCCCTTCTAGCCGCCTGCTTCAGCAATAAGATCTCTTCTTTGAGAGCTTCTTTACCTTCCTGCCCTGCTCTGATTCTCTCCCCTACCCCCACTGCCTCTCCCCCGCCCATCTCACATACCTCTCACTGTTGGGCATCCTTCTCACTGATCACTCCTCCTGAACTTCACCATCTCATCTCCTCTTCAAAGAAGACCTCCTGCTCTCTAGACCCTATTCCTTCCTCCTGGCTCCTGGAATCCTCACTGGGTCTCCTTCCCTATATTCTTTCTATGTTTAACTCCAGTCTTTCCACAGGGTCCTTCCCCCACTCTTGGAAACATGCCTTGATTCGCCCCCTCCTTAAAAACCCCTCACTTGATCCCTTGGTTCCCGCCCATTATCGTCCTGTCTCCAACCTTCCTTTTCTCTCAAAGCTCCTAGAGAAATTCGTCTTTGCACAACTTTCACATCACCTTGACTCCACTAATTTTCTCCACCCTCGCAATCGGGTTTCCGTCAGGGTCACAGCGTCAAAACTATTCTTCTTGCCTTTACTAACACTCTGCATGTAGCTCATGATCGTGGTGACATCTCGGTGGCGGTTGCACTTGATATTTCTGCTGCTTTTGATCTAGTCGACCACTCCCTCCTTCTTCTTCGTCAACGGGAAGCGGGTCTCTGCAGTACTGTTCACCGCTGGTTCCATTCCTTTCTTTCCTCTCGTTTGTGTGCTGTCCTGCCACCTTCCTCCTCTGCCCCTCCCTCGGACTCCTTCCCTCTTCCCTGTGGGGTTCCTCAAGGTTCTGTCCTGGCTCCCCTTCTTTTCAACCTTTTCTTAGCCCCCTTAGCCCTCTTAATCCAACAGTCCGGTTTATCTGCTTTTTTCTATGCTGACAACATTATTCTGCTTCATCACACCTCCCCATCCTGCCCTGACCTCTCCACGTTAAACTCCTGTCTTTCCACTGTGGCTGACTGGTTGACTCGTAATTGTCTTCACCTTAATCTCACCAAGACTGTTGCTATCTGATTCTCTCACAACAACCCATCCCCTACACTGGCCCCCTCCTTCTCTGGCTCTCCTGTTCCCCTAGTCTCCTCCTTTCATTATCTTGGGGTTCACTTTGATTCTGATCTATCTTTCCATGCTCATATATCACACGTCACCAAATCCTCCTTCTTCTTCCTCTGACAAATCCGTGCAGTTCGCCCCTTCCTATCTTCTTCAGCTCTCACCACTTTGTTGCTATCGTTGGTGATATCATGGGTTGATTTCGCAAACTCAGTCTTCGTCGGCCTTTCCAAATCCCAACAGTCCCGCCTACAACGGATTCAGAACACAGCTGCTCGTCTGGTCACCCATTCTTCCCCCCGTGATCACATAACACCCCTACTATTTCGTCTTCATTGGTTGCCCTTTCCTCACCGTGCTCATTTCAAGCTGCTTATTCTGGTTCATAAAGCTCTCCACACAGGCACCCCTCAATACTTAACCGACCTTCTTTCCTTTCACTCTCCTAGGTACACCCCTCGCTCCTTCCATCTTAACCGCCTCACTCTTCCCTCCCCTTCCCGCGCCCACCTACAATCCACTCGTTCTTCTGCTTTCTTTTTTGCTGGCCCCACCCTCTGGAACTCCCTCCCCTCTTCACTCCGTCTGGAACCTCACCACCCCACTTTTAAACAGAACCTGAAAACCCACCTCTTTTCCCTGGCATTTGATGTCCCCTCTCCCTTTGTGTGAATCCCACTTGTCCTATCCTCTGCTTTCCTCGTGTTTTGTTCTCCTTTATGTTTAGTCCTGTCTCTCCTGTTTTATTGCTTTTCTATCAAGAAATTGTATCTCTTTTCTATTTCGTTGGCTTTAGCCTTCTTTTAAATTTGGTTTTATTGTACACCGCTTTGCTTACCACTGAAAGGCGGTTTTTATCAAATGAAATAAAACATAAACATAAACATTAACCATTTTAGTAGCCACCCTCTGCATTGACTCCAACCTGCTTATATCCTTTTGAAGGTCCGGTCTCCAGAATTTCACACAGTGCTCCAAATGAGGTTGCACCAGAGACTTACACAGAGGCATTATCACCTCCTCTTTTCTGCTGGCCATTCCTCTCCTTATACACCCAGGCTCTGCATCAAATTACACCAGCATAAACACCTGATATTTAATGGAGCTCTCCACAATAAATCTAGAGAGTTCTTTAGAATGAGCTTTTCTGAAAGTTTTTTCAGCAATACAGCATTAGAAGCTTATATAAATGTATCATTTATTTTGAAAGGATACAGAGTACTCCTATTTATTAAGACAATAAAAGCTTGTACAAAAACACATTATAATTTTAGTAGCTATGAAAGATATTTGCATACCTTACAATATCTCTATTAATCTGTAGTGTCATATTTGATAACATTTTCTGCTGTTTTCCTTTTGTTGAGAGTGATTTCATTTTTTAACGCTCCTTTTATTGTCTACAATATTTGTTTATTATCTGAAACTTGACAAGAATGTGGAGTCTGACTTCCGATCACTTTCCAAAGAATGCTAGAAGCATCGATTTTCAATTTAAAAAAGGCAGCCCAGTGTTAAGAAAAGTAATAAAACTTCATCATCCTGAAGTAAAGAATATACTAAACAGAAAAATGATTTTGATAATGCTGTTAAGATATTTCATTTAGTAAAAACAAATAATATAGATTAGCAAGTTGCATTTTAACCTGAACGAGGCACTGGAGATGAATGCCTTAGTAAAGTGACACCTTTTACAGATGAACGTGCCCAAAGTTAAAAGTGACTAAAATGTGGCTCAGCTGATAACAGCAGAGTTTGTTTTTCCACATTAATTCTCTTCAGAAAGACAAACAATGGCATCAATGTGCAAGTGGGAGGTTTTTGGGTTACTGCTAATGCACATTTCTTGCTGGTAATATTCATGAAAACCAAAGAAGTCATAAGCCACCCGGTTATTTCAAAAGATTTCCTAGATATTTGGACTCCACCTTCTTGATTCCTGATTACTACAGGTACCCTCTAAATTTGGGAGGCAATCCTGGAGACATGTGGGTTGATACTTAAAAGCATTATGCTGTCAACAGTAGCACCATTTGTAGAACTGCTTTAAAAAAAATCAGTCTGTGGCAGATGAATATATAACTTTGGCCTCTTAAATCGTTAAGAGGGTAATCTTGTAAGGAGGTGCATAATGTTACTACATACCGTCTATGGGGCATGTATAGGGAGGAGTGGTCTAGTGGTTAGGACAAGGTACTTCAGGCCGGAGGGCCGGGGGTTCAATTCCCACCTGGGGACAGCAATCTCAGGCCGGAGGGACTGGGATTTCTAGTCCTATAGGCACTCCTTGTGGTCTTGGGCAAGCCACTTAACCCTCCATTGCCCATGTTCCCTGTAAGTATTAGGGTATGTGTCTCATATCCCCTCGTGTTAAATGTATCCCCCAATTGACCGCTTTGACCCAGTGAAAAGTGGGATATAAATACAGCTAAATAAATGTTTACAAAATCACACTAATCATTAGCCTTGGCTTTGCTTCATTGTTAACAAGGGGCTTGTAGTAAAAATCCCAACCTAACCAGTTAGGAGGGGAGTGGGCGGGTTGGGCGTAACATGGGCATTGATGTCTTTTCTTGATGAGCACGGTCTTTATGGACATGTGCTTACTGCAAAAGGAGCCATTAGCACAGGGGTGGCAGTATGTATACCTATATGTCGGTTAGCACAATGCATTAATGTCAGAAGATGGATGAATATACCCCAAAAGTTAGCACAGCTCAGTTATGCATTAACAACATACCCTTTAATAAGCATGCCCTTATGTGTCTAAGGGGTATGTTTACTAAACTGCGGTAGCATTACAGACCGCGTGTTAGGTAACATTCCCACGCGGTAACATAACGTTACCATGCAGTAATGTTACCCAACGAGCGGAAGCATTCCGTGGCATGGTACACACTGCAGAGGGAGGAGAGAGGGCGGAGAGCAGGGGTCAGTGGGCGGGGGAGTGGGCGGGGAGAGGCTCCCTGCACACTAGCGCACTGAACCAAAGGGCTGAATCCTACCGCAAATGAAAACCTGCCGTTAGATGCACATCTGCAAGAGAGAGAGAAACCATTTAAGTGTCAGCAATGTACAGCATAGGCAGGGAGCACAAGAAACATGATAGTAGTGCTCCATTTGCAGCAACAGCATAGTGGCCAAGTATGAAAGGCCACTATGATGATGGTGTAAATGGGGCATAGGGGGCTGCAGGCAGCACATGTAGTGGGGGCATCCGGGGCATAGGGCTGACTAGGCTGTCGTCCAGGTGGTACATAGGAACACAGAAACTGGAAGTCAGCAAGACAGCATCTGACAAAGGCCAAACACAATATACAAATATCTTGCCCACCCTAGCCAATAGTTGCTAGGGTGGAGACAGGACATCCCCACAGCTATCTCTTCCCCATATTGAAGGCGGTGATGGCGGGGGGGGGGGTGTGGAAGTCCATGTATGCCTCGCCACCCCAGACCCCGCACCCTAGGCACCTGCCTACCGGCACAGTGGATGGCCTGGGACTGTGCATGACCAGCACTGACAGCATATGGTCATGTCGGCATGGCAGGGGGAGTGTGTTTGTGCTGTAGGGAGCAGTGCCACTCACCAGCAGTGGACCTAGGCCATGCCCTGTACCAGTACGTGGTGTGCAGTGCAACAAAAAAGGTCTGCCTGAGGAAAGTAAGGGTAGCCCCAGGGACTGCTAATCCTCTGTGGCAATAGTGTGGTGCAGTACACACAGCCAGTATGTCCAGAAGCAGAGAGTCACAGATTCTAATCCCATCTGTGGATCCTACAGACTACAGAGCATCTCCCCACATTTTACCCTACAATGCAGATACAACATCAACATGTGCAAACCCCAAAGCAGCGTCGAACAGGGGTCAAAACACCCACTCACACAGGCTCCACTATCCAAAGCTTCATGGAGAGTCAGGCTGTTGGCCCCAGCATGGAGCTGCAGTTATCAGCAGAGCACTACTACTACCACCTGCACAGTTTAGCAATGTTGGCACTGTGATCAGGACCAGTGTGGCGAGCAGGATTGCCAACCACCCCTATCATTGCACAGTGCTGTAATAGAAGTGTGTGTGTGTGTGTATGTCTATCAATTGTTTTGTGGGTGCCTACACCGCTCTGGGCCCACAATGTCCCACTGTTACCAGTATTAGCTTGCAAATGTGCATAATGAGGAACAAGGTATTGTGGGCGGATTGGCAGGATGCATCTGCACAGAGTGTATGGCAATGGCTGGGACACTGTAGTGCCTGACCACCACCTGCATGGACAGGGTGGCCACAGCATGACATGCTTTGAGGTCACTCTCACCCTGACAGAGCAGTGACCATGGCATGTCTGTGCTCCCACATAGTGCTCATCACCTATTTGTCTCTAGTTATACCTGTGTGTTCCCAGTTCTGGGGCCCAATCACTGAGATACCTGCTTGGTGTCTGTGCTGTACATCCCATCTCTGGGTGCACAGGGTTCCCCTGTGAGCATGCACTATGGACTGGCTAGTGGACTGTCTGCAGTTAGTCTATGCATGGTTGGAACACCTTGTAGGGTGCTGCAGGTGCAGTCTGATTGTGCTGTCTGCTGGTGAATGGCAGACCGTGGGGTGGGGCAGTTGAGGTTTCCCCGGCTCACCCCAATCATTACTGCTGGTCTGCCACAGTCACAGGTATGGCTCTGGCCCACCAGCCCTGGACGGCTGTCTTCTGTCCTACAGCCAGGGCTCAGGCACCTTCTCCACCCCCTCACCTACAAAATTGGTGATTGTGGGTCCTTTGGGGTATATAGTGTATACCACAAGTGCTACATCCACCTCATGCGAGTCTAGACACCCCTCTGCCTTGATAACAGGTGGTCATGGCAGCCAGACCTTAACACTGGGTATGCACTAATCTGGGTGGTGTCTGGCCCCACAGGGCCATATGTGACTGCAGGACACAGAATTACTTTCAGTTTCACTGCTAGGAACAGCTGGCACACACTGGTAGTGCTGGGGATGTGCAGCAGGACCTATCTTTAGCACCACATGTACTGCAGACCTAGTGCTGGGCGCCCATCCTAACCCTCAGGGTGAACACAGGACCTGCACATCTGTGCCAGTATCACACACTGTCAGTCCGTCTTACCACGCTGCAGTACCGGAGAGGTGCAGACCCCATCTGGTTATCGGCTGTAGACTGCTGTTCTGCATGTGCATTGCATCATGGGTGCTGGTGGGGTTACCCTATCCTGGCACACAGAGCAGACAGTCTGTGCGGTGACCTGAAGGCCTTCTGTACCCAGCCATTGCTATGTAACAAGCCATAGAGGTATAGCCTACTGGTTAGTACAATGACGTTCTAAGCAGTGGTCATGGGTGTGATTCCTCATTGTTCCCTCTTCATGCCTGTCTAACTCAGATATTTTGCATGCCTGTAGCAGTCATATCTTTACAGATCCGTGCTGCCAGCCCATATTACCCTCACCACTGTTGCCAACAATCCTTCAGTCCATCTTTCTGCGTCTGTCAGCTGTGTAGAGTCCTGTCTTCCTGTGCAGGCTGCCACCCCATATCCTGCACTGGTACCCTTTCCCGCATTGCGCCTCTTTGTGCTTGCCTCGCCTGTGCCTAATCTGCATGGCACCACCACTCCTCTGACCACCCATCATTGTAACTATCCTGCCACCTCCACCTCCACTGGGGGACACGTATTCCCATCATCTGCCACCAACTGTCTTTCCAGTACTTACATTGCTGACACCCTGTGCTGTGGTACAGTTGCCCCCACCATGTTTGTCAACAGTACTGTCAGCCACATGGGATGCCTGCAGATATGGCAGGTCCAGCAGCTCTCAGCTCTCCCTCTTTCACTCACCTGTTCATTGCCTTTCCTTAGTGCTCTATCTAGTGTTAGGGCAACATCTGTCACTATGCCTCACAGGTCATGCATGTCATCCTGAAGTACCTTGCAGCCCTTAGGGCACACTAATTTAGGGCACCGTAACCTTGTTAGGCCTTCTTAACCTATGGTTCCATAGCCCAGGGTGCCTTCTACGGTGCCTTGTCCAGGAGTGCCTAATACAGCACTTGGCCTAAGGAGCCCTATACAAGGTTACAAGGCACCTTATAAGGCATCTAACAGGGCACCTTCTAAGGCACCTTACTTATAAGGCGCCTTGTAAGGTGCCTTATAGGTAAGGTGCCTTATAAGGCACTTTGTAACGCGCACTAGTCTAAGGCGCCTTGTAACGCACGTTAGCTGATATGACTTGCCATGACGATGCACCGCCCACGCCTTTATATGGGCATCTGTACCAGTACCGCTGAACTTAATGCGGGTGACATTACCGCAGTTTAGTAAACATACCCCTAAATCACAGTATTTTAGTGATTTATGAGTGCTGGTGAGCATGTATTTGTGTACTGTAGCTAGTCACTATTCCTTAAATTACTCCTGTGTCTATCCCTTCATTCCAATGCTTCCTTTCAGCTCTGGTGCATTTATAACATAGAGGCATTCAAATGTCTCTTTCATATCACCTCTCTCCCATATTTCCTCCAAAATAAACATATATCCCTATATTACTATTACTACTACTACTAAACATTTGTATTGTGTTACAAGGCATATGCAGCACTGTACACAGACATGTACAAGATAGTTCCTGCTCCACAGAGTTACACTGAAGATCACTGCTCATTTTAGTAGTTACCCACTGCAACAACTCCATTCTGTTTATATCCTTTTGCAGGTGCAGAAATGCACACAGAGACCACTATCATCACCTCCTTTTTCCTACTAGTCATTCCTTTCCCTTTGTACCCAAGCATCATTTTGTCTTTTATCATCACTTTTTTTATCTGTTTGGGTACCTTAAGATCATCCAAAATGATTATCCCCAGATCCCACACTTCTTTTGTGCACTGAATTCCTTCACCTCCTATATTGTACTGGTCCCTTGAATTTTTGCAGCCCAAGTGCATGACCTTGCACTTTTTAGTATTAAATCTTTGCTGGCAAATTCTAAATCCCTCCTCATGTTGTTTGCACATTTCAGGATGTCTATAATGTTGCAGATTTTGATATCATCCACAGAGAGGTAAACCTTTTCTTACAGACCTGCGACAATATCACTTAGAAAAAAAAAGGGGCAAAGGACCAATCCCTGTTAATGCTTGTATCTTCAGAGTGAAGTCCCTTTACTGCTCCCCTATATTGCCTCCCACTCAACCAATTTCTAACCCAGCCAATCATTTTAGAGTCCATCCCAAGGACACTTAATATATTTATAAATCTTTGATCATCACTATCAATACTGATTCCAGCCCCAGATCTCTTGGAAGGATCAACTACCTTTCCTTCTTTGCTATGTCTACCTTTGGAAACACTAACAATTCAGTAAGAGAGAAATAATTTTATTATATTGCTTAATATGTCAAGATTTTACTATGAATCTGTACACAGTTCACAGATCACACCTGGAATTAGAGAGACAGTGAACACTGCAGTAGAGCCAATCACTTTGTAGTTAATAATATCGACGAACACAGAAATCCAAATTTTACAAGTGAAGTGACTCTCATGCACAGATTGAAGTAATATGTGTTCTTTGTCCTGCCTTGTAGATAGACAGTGACAATGTGACAGAGCAAGTCACTTTGCAGTCTCTAATATAGACCCATACAGCATTCCAGACTTTACAAGTTAAGTGACTTGCAAACTGAAGTTTATATGGACCTACACAGGATTCCAGACTTTAGAAGTGATATACACACATGGAGGGACATTCCATTTAGAAGTGATATGCACACGTGGATGCACATTCCAATCAGGCCGTCCAGCCCCCTGTGTGGCCAATCAGAAGAACATAAGGATATGGGGGTATGAGGAGGTTATAGGGGCTTTATGGGGGTAGGGTGAAGGATGGAGTGATTGTATGGGTAGTCCTAATCTGTGGTTGTTGGGTGTCTGTTGCAAAAATGTTCCAGGAAGAGGTGGGTTTTGAGTTGTTTGCGAAAGTCTATGGTTGATTTGTTACTTTGAATTGAGGGGAGGGGGATAGTGAATTCCAGTGGGTAGGGACATACAGAGAGAATGCTTTTATTCTTGTGGTTTGCTTAGATTTGCGAGTCTGTGGTAGGAGACTGAGGAGGTTTTAGGTGCTCTTTCTTCTTGGTCTGTCAGAGTTCAGGGTGTGAATTAGTGCTTGGAGGTGCTCTGAGGATTGTTTGTTCAGGGTTTTGTGAATGGGGGTTAGAACTTTGAATTGTATTCTGGAGATGATGAGAAGCCAGTGAAGGTGTTTGAGGTTAAGAGTGATGTGGGTTTGTCTTGAGGCTTGGAAGCTAGATCGAGCAATAGTATTTTGGATGAGTTGTAATAGGAGAAGAGCGTACTTCGGTAGACCATGATAAATGGAATTACAGTAGTCAAACAAGGGAGTGATGGTGGCTTGGCAGACTGAGCGGAATGTATCGGGGGGGGGGGGGGGGGTTGGCAGGGGCGTAGGTTTCAAAGAGTTTTGAATTTATAGAATACAGCTTTGGTGATACTTTGAATATGGACCTTGAAGGCCAGCTGCTGGCCCATATGATAACGAGGTATTTTATCTGGGCGCTGACTTGGATATTGATGCTGCCGAGTCTGATGGAAGCAGGGGGGATGAAGTTAGGGTATTTTGTGACATGGAGGAGCTCTGTTTTTTTTTTAGGTAGATGTAGAGATTATGAAGATACAGCCAGGTGATTACTTCTAAGAGGCAACACGAGAATATGGAGTAATTAGGAACGGAAGTGGAGAATGGTGCAAAGATCATGATGTCATCAGGATATATCAAGAACTCTATTTGGAACTGTTGGAGGATGACAAGCAGTGGTTGAATGTATATATTGAACAGTAGAGAGGAGAGGGATGATCCCTGTGGCACTCCCTGGTTTAGGGTGAAGGGAGCTGAGATTTGTATTTGTTTCTTTATTCTCTGGTTTTGGTTGGAGAAATAGGAATAGAACCATTTGAGGGGGTATCACGGACTTTAATGTGGTAGAGTTGGTTAAGGAGGAGCTGGTGGGATACAGTGTAAAAGGAGACAGTGAAGTCCAGAAAGAGCAGGATGTAGCCTTGGGTGATTATTTCAATGCCTGTGATGAGTGA
Organism: Ichthyophis bannanicus; assembly: GCA_033557465.1. Taxonomy (NCBI): domain Eukaryota; kingdom Metazoa; phylum Chordata; class Amphibia; order Gymnophiona; family Ichthyophiidae; genus Ichthyophis; species Ichthyophis bannanicus. The sequence goes on along the minus strand of CM066034.1, from coordinate 233,185,842 downwards.
ATTTAGAAGAGAGGTCATAAGGGTTTCTGTGCTGTGGTTGGAATCCATGTTGATGCATGTTTAGAGGTGCATAGTGGTCTATATGATCTTGGAGTTGGGTTTGTACAGCTTTTTCAATGAGTTTGGAGATAAACGGTATACTAGTTGTAGATCTGTAGGAGGAGGATGAGTGTGGATCCAGGTTTGGTTTCTTCTGAAGCGATCTGATTGATGCTTGTTTGAGGGAGGAAGGAATCCTTGCAAAAGGAATAAGTAGACAATGTCAGATATGATTGGAATTGTTCTTTTGTGATTTTAACCCAGGAAACTGGACAAGAGTCAAGCGTTGAGGTTGTGGTGTTGATGTTGCTGACTATGTTGTTCAGTTTATCAGATAATAGTGTCTTGGAGGTAGTCCAGTGGTGTTCTTGAGTTGTCTCTTCATTTGAGGTTGGGATGGTTGGTCTGCTGGAGGGTGTAGAGTGCTTGGCCTTCTCACCCGGACCCAGTTTCTACTTGTCTTGTTTGTAATTGTCCCTCAAGTTTGCCTTTTTTGATTGAGCTGATAAATGCATCACTTCAGTGCAAACATTTACCATTAGAATTTTAAAAAGGTAATCTGCCATGCATCTGATCTTTAAACATTTATTTTATTTATTTATTTAGCAATGCTTATATGCTGCTTTTCACTGAGTCAACGTGTTGTACATTCAGTTATGGTATATATTTCCCTTGTCCTCGAAAGGCTCGCAATCTATATTTTGTATCTGAGACAACGGAGGGTTAAGTGGCTTGCCCAGGCCACAAGGAGTGCCTGTGGGACTAGAAACCCCAGTGCCTCTGGCCCGAGGTTGCTCTCCTCCAGTAAGATCCAGATTGGGACCCCTTTGACTTAAGAAACTATCATCCCATTTCATATGTGCCATTTCTTTCCAAACTAATAGAGCAGGTGGTTTTACAGAAACTAAAGAATATTTTGGATTTAAATCAGATTTTGGATAGATTCCAGACTGAAAAGAATACTGAGACTCTTTTTCTCTCAATCTGTGATCATTGATTAACTGAATTGGGGAAGGGAAGGATAGTGCTTGTAGCTTTTGTAGATATAACTGCAGGCTTTAACTCAGTTCCCAGTTAAAATTATGGATGAGTGTAAGGATAGTTGACTGATTCTAAAATTTTATTGAACAGACTACAAACTGTTTTTCGTATAATCATTGTTCTTACTGGTTTTCCACCCAATGAGGACTGCCACAAGGGTTCCCATCTGGGCTGTTTTATTTGTTTGTCCTCTACCATTTTGTCATTTTTTGAAAGAACTGAATATGCATTAGATATTTTATTTATTTATTTTATTTATTTTAAAGGATTTATATACTGTTTTGTCCTGAAATCAAGGCGGTTTACACTTCAAACAATCAAAAATCAGTGTCAGTAGGGGTAGGCATGCAGTGTTAACAAAGAGTGGAGGTGATGATTTCTTGGTGTGCTATTTACAGGATGAGCTATGTACAAGTGGTTATATACAGGGAGGGTAGAGGGTGCATTATGCTACTGAAATTACAGTTCCTGATGTGGGAAGGTGATGCAGCTTGCGGAATTCAGCATATGACTACAATTAAACTGAATCCTGAGAAAAATGAATTTATGATCTTATCTCATTCTGCCTTTACTGCATTCCCCTCTCACTATTTATAGAGAATTTCTCTATTGCAATTTCCCCAGTTGTTCATTATTTAGGGAGTTTAGTGGTTTTAGTGAATTCAAATTTCACATTTCATCCCTTCATCTAAGAACTAACAACTTAAAGCACTATTCAAGCTTTGTTTGTTGAAAAGATTAAGGATCCCTTTTACTAAAACCTACTAAGGTTCTGCACTTAACGTGTGAAACAAATATATGATAAGCGTGAAGCCTCCGCATTAGCTGCTGGGACATTACCAGCATATCCCCAGCAATTAATACTGAGACGTGAATGCTAACATTTGCTCCAGTAAGGTGGGTTCATCTAGCAACTCTAATAGAGGTGTCAGGTGAACTCACACTAATTCTACATTGCCACTGAGCATGAATCAATTGTCCTCACGCTAGTGCAGTATGCTTTCCATGCCCACACTCTGCCCATTCTGCATCATGTCTATTTCATGTGCTTTTAGTAAGCCACTAAGAATGATTTAAGAGTACTAGAATATAAAAGTCAGGGTAGAAGAAAGGAAAAAGGAGTGCCATTATATAAAGAAATTGATAGTAAGCGACAACACCTCAGGGCTTACTAGGTAAGTAAGAGGTAGGTTAATCTGGAAAGAGAGAATTAGACATCTATTTACATTGGTGTGATATACAGACCTCCACAGGCAGGAGTGGACAGAGATTTAACTGAAGGCTGAAGTATTGCTATGAAAGAAAAAGCGCTACTGATAGATGATTTCAGTATGATGGATACTGAGTGGGACATCCCTGCCGTGTTATTGTGCAGAAGTAAAGAGATCTTGGATTCGCTACAGAGAGGACTATTCTGGTAACTGTAACTAAACACTCATGTGAAGAGCCATATTGGACCTAGTGCTCATATTTCTGGTGTTCTAGTGGGCGATCATCTCACTTCTAGTGATCACTGAATGTTGTGCTTCAGCATTAGAACAAGATCAGAGATGATTTGTTCAAAAGTAAGGGTTCTAGACTTTAGGAAAACTAACTTTGCCATGATGAGGGAATACCTGAAAGTCATTGGCTGGATGAAAACATCTGTGGAATGTAGAAAAGTAGGAAGCAAAATTGAAAGGAGATTTTTTTAAGAGCAATAAACCTATTTGTTAGAAAAGTAAACACATGTAAAATGTAAAAGAGGCCACTATGGTTCTGGAAAGATGTAGTTGAAAAGATAAGGAAAAAGATATTGGCCTTCATAAAATACCAGAGATCATAGAAAGAGGAAGACGAGCAATACTATTTGGAAATTCTAACAGAAAATACAAAAGTAATCATGGGGGGGGGGGGGGGATAAGATGCTAATGGAAGAAAAAATAGCCAATGCAGTAAAAGAGGGACACAAGACATTTTCTTAGATATCTTAGTGACAGGAGGATGTGCAAAAGTGATATTTCTAGACTTAAGAGTGAAGGGAAGGAATATGTACAAGCCGGTATTCTGTGTTCACAGATGAATGGTCAGGAGTCAGACCTCAGAAAACAAATACACAAATAGGAAAGGAAGTGATTGAATGATTGGTCATGAGTAACTACTGTAGCTAAAATAAAAGTAGACAAGAAGATGGGGCCAGGGCAGAGGTTCCCAACTCCAGTCCTGGAGGACCAAACACCATTCAGGTTTTCAGGCTGTCCCTAATGAATATGCATGAGATACATTTGAATACAATGGGGGCAGTGCATGCAAATGTATTCATGCATATTTATTAGGGACAGCCTGAAAACCTGTATGGTGTTTGCCCCTCAAGGACTGGAGTTGGGAACCTCTGGCCTAGAGTAATGAAAGAACTTGGAGAAGTGCTGGTAGCATCACTGACCTTTTTCTATGTCTTCAATGTGTGGTCCTAGAGCAGTGATGGCTAACCTTTTTGAGCCCGAGTGCCCAAACTGCCGCACAAAACCAAAGAATTTCCTCAAAGTGCCAGCACGTCAATTAAAGCTCCATTTGCATAAGGTGCTTCATTTGCATAAATATTTGCATAATGTTACCATACACTAACTTTTAGTAAACATGCCTCTTAATGAGTATATGGATAAAGAAAGACTAAAAGGTTTCTACATTACTATAATCCAGTACCAACCGCCAGGCACATTAGGAACTACTACAAACGCTGCCCATTTAGAACCCATAGCAAACCCGCCGTATCCTAACAGCACTACCAGGACTCACAAAGCACCATACTCTACCTATCAAAAGGCAACACTGCAAATATTAAACCAATACATCTCAGAGAACAACAATACATGACCTACTGGGGAAAGAACAAGTGGCAATGTCAAATAGGAATTATATAAACAGAATACCTCAGCTCAGTTACACATGCAGAACAGACCATTACCAAACAAGGAATCACAATTTAGAAACAGGAAGACAATAATTAAACTGGGAACCCCAAAAGCCAAACTTGGAATATACAACAACACTGTAGAAATAAAACTATATATTAATTTCCTCTTGTACTAAACAAAGCGCAAAAATTAATGATGCACATTTCCCAGAGCTGACATATTCCAATTAATAAATTCAAAATAAAGAGATATTTTTCTACCTTTTGTGCATTTTTTTTCAGTTGCAATTGTTCCAGCCACTTTCTTCTGGTTTCTTCGTGTCTTCTGCTAACTCTCCATCTGCTGTCCATTTGTCCTTTCTTCTGTCTTCTTGGGGTTTTTTTCTATTCTCTCTCTACATCTGCTTTAACATACTAATCTTTCTCCTTTTGCTCTTTCCTCATTCCTATTTCATCTACTCAAAATTTACCCCTCCATCCTCAATCCCCACTTACTCTCCCAATACCCGGCCAATTGTAGATTTTTTATCCCTCCCACACAAAATATTTTTCCCCTCTCCATTTTACTCTCCCAGCCCCATCCCATTCTAATCCTCCCCCAACACCAGCTCCCTTCTAGTTCCAGCCTCACCCAGCATCCATTCCCTTCTAGTCCCTGCATCAGCCCATTTCAAGTCCTAGCAGCCCCCCAACCCATTTCCAGTCCTAGCAACCCCCCAACCCAATACCAGTCCTATCCCCCCCTCATCAACCCACTTCCAGTCCTAACCCCCCATCACCCCATTTTCAGTTTAAGCCCCCCCCTATAACCCATTACCAGTCCTAACCCCCCATCAGCCCACTTCCAGTCCTAACCCCCCATCAGCCCACTTCCAGTCAGCCCCCCATAGCCCATTGCCAGTCCTAACCCCCCCCATCAGCCCACAGTCCATTACCAGTCCTAACCCCATCAGCCCACCTCAAGTCCTAACCCCTCCCCATCAGCCCATTTCTTGTCCCAGCCCCCCATAGCCCATTATCAGTCCTAAACCCCCCCATAGCCCATTACCAGTCCTAACCCCATCAGACCACCTCCAGTGTTAACCCCCCATCAGCCCATTTCCAGTCCTAACCCCACCCAACAGCCCACCTCAAGTCCTAACCCCTCCCCATCAGCAGTCCTAACCCCCCCTAGCCCATTAGCAGTCCTAACCCCCCCTCTCTAGCCCATTAGCAGTCCTAACCCCCCCCATAGCCCATTACCAGTCCTAAACCCCCCATCACCCCTTTTCCAGACAGCCCCCATCAGCCCACAGCCCATTAGCCGTCCTACCCCCCCCTAGCCAATTAGCAGTCCTAACCCCCCCGCCCCTTAGCAGTCCTAACCCCCCCCCTCGCCCATTAGCAGTCCTAACCCACCCCCCATGGCAAATTTTAAAAAAAAAAAAAAGCAGCTGGCTCTGGCTTCTGCCGCGGCAGCGGCAGAATGCAATGTCCCGTGGGGCCCCCTCCGCCCGCTAAGCCCCTCTGCAAGGGCTTTCAGATTCGCGAGGGAGAGCGTCTCCCTCGCGTCTCTGTTAAGCCCGCAGGGGCTAATGGGAAATTTCCCATCAGTCCCTCGCATCTAAAGGGGCTGATGGGAAATTTCCCATTAGCCCCTGCGGGCTTAACAGAGACGCGAGGGAGACGCTGTCTCCCTCGCGAATCTGAAAGCCCTTGCAGAGGGGCTTAGCGGGCAGAGGGGGCCCCGCGGGACACTGCATGCTGCCGCGTCCGCGTCCGCGGCAGCAGCCAGAGCCCGCTTTTTCTTTTTCTGCGGACCTTCACGCGTGCCAGCTGCAAGGCCTTCGCGTGCCACAGCTGGCACGCGTGCCATAGGTTCGCCATCGCTGTCCTAGAGGATTGGAGAAGGGCCTATGTGGTCCTTCTGCAAAAATAGATGTAAGGAGGAGGTTGGAAACCACAGGCTGGTTAGTATGATCTCTATAGTAAGTAAATTAATGGAAGCACTGCCTAAACAGGATACTGAGATTTCTGAAATCCAATGGATTGCATGATACACTAGATATGGTGTACTTAGATTTCAGCAAAGCCTTTGACGCAGTTCCACATAGGCAACATAAATAAATTTAATGCCCTAAGGATTGTCCCTAAAGTGTCCAACTGTGTTGGAAACTGGTTGAGTGAGAGGTGATAAAGGCTACTGGTAAACTGAGTTCAATCTGAAGATTAGGACATTGCCTACTTTAGATCATCAGACACCTGGCTTCTCATACCAGTCACAGCCAGTCTGAAAGGCCAGAGCTGCCCAAGACACAGATAAGACTAAGCTTTCTCCTTTCTATCTCTGCTGGCTTTTTTTTATTGCAAATATAGAATATTAACTGTGGGTTAAACCTTAGGTATTGGGAAAATTGCTAATTGCTGGTCCTACATTGCGTTTGGGGATAGTCAAACTGTTTGATTTCCTTGTGTAGCCTTAACAGTTTTCTGAATGTGCCCTCAGCTCAGGTATAAGCCTACTGGGGAAGGGACAATTGGGTTCCCGCCCACCCTACCCCTCACTCCACCCACCCCTGGGGCTGCATTGCCTATATAGTAGCCAAAAGCTTGGGATATGCCCACATTCTCTTAACGAGCATGTCTTGTATTCAGTGCAATACCTGCGGTACTTTCATTCCAAGAATAATCATTTGGAGCCTAAGAGCATGTCCTATGTGCCGAAGGTCATCTGCCATGCATAACGAATTGACTCTACTAAGAGAAGACCTAGCTGCCATGCATAAAGAATTGTCTCTACTGTGGGAAGAACTGGCTGCAATAAAGCGTACCTCTTCTAGGATACAGACTGAACAAAGTCCACCACTGCTCCCACAAACAGTCAAACACCAGGAACAAATGGATCACAGTGGGTTCGGGTAGATTGCGATCTGTGACACAGAGGCATCCTATACACCAAGAAATATTCTTGCATAATGCATTCTCTGCCTTGGTGTTAATGAGGATGCCCAATCCAAAGAAACTGAACGGCCATTAGAGAAGTCAGTCAATGCCCAATCTCCTGCTAAAGCACCAAATATGAAGAAAACCTCACCAAACAGAAAACTACTACTACTTGGAGATTCCATCATCAGAGACACCAATTTGGGAACATAGTTCAAAGGAGAGAAGATAGTCAAATGCCTCTCAGGCTCCTCAGCAGGAATACAAACCAAATTATTGATGTACTTAGCGCGGAAAGCAAACACTCCAAACTTGATGTTGTCATCTACTTGGGTCCAGTGACCTGGCTAGAAATAGTGCCTCTACAGTCCAAAAGGACTTCCAATCTCTGGGAGAAAAACTCAAGCCCATTGTTAACACTGTAGCATTCTCAGAAGTTCTACCTGTTCTAGGTAAGGGGTCAAAAAGGCTAAATCGCATTAACAGCTTTAATACATGGCTCCAGACCTGGTGCAAACGAGAAGGATTCAGATTTATTGGCGACTGGGAAAACACATGGACCAACAAGAAACTATACTGTGCTGATGGACTACACCTCTCTGTCACAGGGAAAAGAATCATATGTGAAAAATTCAGGCAGTATGTCAATTTGCATTTAAACTAGAAGAAGGGGGCGACAGACGGGGAAGGTCAAGTTCTGGATGTCACCCCCTGCAAAAGCAGAATAACAGAAACAACCACACTTTTAAACAACACATCAAAAGCAACTGGGAAGAACTGGGTAGAATAAAATCAATGCAAAATATACACAAGCCAGTTAAATGCTGGAAATGAGTCGAAAAGGACATGGACATTGTGGCCATTACAGAAACATGGTTTAATGAATCGCATGATTGGGATATAGCCATACCTGGCTATAATCTATTCAGAAGAGACAGAGAAAATGGAAAAGGGAGAGGAGTAGCTTTGTATGTCAAAAGCAATATTAAAGCTACTGAAATGCAGGATGCATGGGGAAAAGAAGAAGCGCTCTGGATTGTGTTGGAAAGAGGAGATGGCACTTTCATCCATACTGCTATAATCTACAGACCTCCGACTCAAATTGAAGATAGAGATAACGAATTGATTATAGATATTGCCAAGATAGCAACAAAGGGGGAAGCAAAAATATTGGGTGATTTTAATCTACCCAATGTGGATTGGATTACTCCTTCTGCAAATCTGGAAAGTAGCAAAAAAATTGTGGACGCTATCCAAGATGAGTTACTTAGACAAATGGTGATGGAACCAACCAGGGAAAGCTCAATGCTGGATTTGGTGCTCACCAACAGTGATAGCGTGTCAAATGTCTGGGTAAGTGTCCCTGTGAGCAACAGTGATCATCACACGGTGTGGTTTGAGATAAAAGCCAAGGTGCAGTCCAATCATAGCAAGCTCAAAGTCCTAAACTTCAAAAACACTGACTTCAACAAGATGGCCAAGGAGGAGCTGACAGGGTGGAAGGGGAAAAGGGAAGTGGAATTGCAATGGACTAAAGTAAAAGGGGCAACAGATAAATATGTAAGGAAAGTAAATAAAATCAAGAGGAGAAGGAAACCTATTTGGTTTTCCAAAGAAGTGGCTGCTCAAATAAAGGCAAAAAAAAAAAAAAAGCTTTCATAAAATTTAAAAGCTTGCAAACAGAAGAACACTGAAATGATTGCAGGATCAAACTCAAGGAGACAAAAAGAGAAATAAGGATAGCAAAATCAAAGGCAGAGGAAAAGATGGCTAAAGATGTTAAGTGCGGCAACAAAACTTTCTTCAGGTATATTCGAGAAAGGAAGAAGATCAGAGGTGGAATTGCAGGATTCAGAAGTGCTGGGAACGGACTCGTGGAAAATGACATTGATAAAGTGAAATTACTAAACAAATACTTCTGCTCTGTTTTTACTAAAGAAAATCCTGGAGAAGGACCACCTGTGACTCCCAAATATAAAAATGGGAATGAGGTAGATACCACACCATTCGGAGAGGATGAGGTGTTAGAATAACTTGCAAAACTGAAAGGGGACAAGGCCATGGGACCGGATGGGATACATCCCAGGATACTGAAAGAGCTCAGAGAGGTTCTTGCAGGGCCATTAAAGGATGTTTTCAACAGATCCTTGGAAACAGGAGAGGTTCCTCAGGACTGGAGAATGGCTGACGTCGTACCTCTACACAAAAGTGGTGACAGGGAAGAAGTGTCAAACTACAGGCCCGAGAGCCTTACCTCAGTGGCAGGAAAAGTAATGGAGATGCTCCTGAAAGAGTGAAGAGTGAACTTTCTCAAAACCAGAGGGTTACAGGATCCGAGGCAACATGGTTTTACCGAGGGAAGATCTTGCCAGACAAATCTGATTGAGTTCTTTGACTGGGTGACCAGAGAACTGGATCAAGGACACGCGATGGATGTCATCTACCTGGATTTCAGCAAAGCCTTTGATACTGTCCCTCATAGGAGGCTTATTAATAAACTCAGTAGTTTGGGGATGGGTCCCAAGGTGGTAAACTGGATCAGAAATTGGTTGACTGACAGACGACAGAGGGTGATGGTAAATGAAGCTCACTTGGATGAAAGGAAGGTGATTGTTGGGGTGCCTCAGGGTTCGGTCCTGGGACCGGCACTGTTCAATGTATTTGTGAGTGATATTGCTGAAGGATTGAATGGAAAAGTCTGTCTTTTTGCAGATGACACGAAAATTTGCAACAGAGTAGACTCCCCCAAGGGAGTGCTTAACATGAGGAGGGATCTGCAAAAGCTAGAGGAATGGTCTGATGCTTGGCAATTGAGATTTAATGCGAAGAAGTGCAGTGTCATGCACTTGGGTAGCAGAAATCCAAAGGAAATGTACGTGATAGGGGGCGAGAGGTTGTTGTGCACGGAGCAGGAGAAAGACCTCGGTGTGATTATTTCTATAGATCTCAAGGTGGCAAAACAGTGTGACAAGACAGTGGCAAAAGCCAGGAAGATGTTGGGCTGCATTTGAAGAGGAATTACCAGCAGAAAGTAAGGGGTACTAGTGCCACTGTATAAGTCTCTGGTGAGGCCTCACTTGGAATACAGTGTTCAGTTTTAGAGACCGTATCTTGCAGAGGATGTAAAAAGAATGGAAGCTGTTCAGAGGAAGGCGACCAAAATGATTTGGAGCCTGCATCAGAAGCCTTATGAGGAGAGACTTGAAGACCTAAATATGTACACTTTGGAGGAGAGGAGGGATAGGGGAGATATGATTCCGACCTTTAAATACTTAAAAAGAAATAATGAACAAACAAACCTCTTCCAGAGACAGGGAAGCTGTAAAACTAGAGGGCATGACATGAAGCTGCAAGGTGGTAAATTGAATGGCAATGTCAGGAAATACTTTTTTACTGAAAGGGTAGTGGATGCTTGGAATGCCCTCCCTATGGAGGTGGTGGGGGCAAAGACAGTGATGGAATTCAAAGTGGCCTGGGACAGACACAGTGGATCACTTTACCGCAACAAGATTAAATCAAAATAAACTGTACCATCTAATTTTTTCAACAAATAGTGGTGTCCTACATCAAAATAAACTGAACCTGTGAATTTGCTGTGATGGCTGAGGGCTCCCTAGCGAAAGATTGGTCAGCTGTTGGAGCCGTAGGAGGTCGAGTAGGAGCGTCTCCCTCTGGTGGCTCTTCGGGGGTTGAGCTTGGTGGAAGTAGCTCCCCCCGTATTGTGGCATCTCGGCTTCCTGGGAGTGTGGTAAAACCGACGCCAGTAACATTAGATAGCTTATGGGAAGCTATCTCTACCCTCCAGCAGTCCTTCTTGCCTTTTTTGGGTGCTGTATCTCAGGAATTGTCTGAAGTTAAAGCTCAGTGCTCCTCCATGGTAACAGAGGCGGCTATTCAGGCTACAAAAATATCTCAGGTGGAATCCAAGGTGGAGGAGTTGCAGGCCCTTGGTGTGGTAAATTCAAGGGATCGGCTGATCCAGGCGAGAAAAATTGAATTTCTTGATAACCAGCTGAGGAGGAATAATTTGAGACTCCTGAATTTCCCGAGGTCACCCTTGCTTGCACCGTTGGACCTGGTCCATAAGTACTTTGTGGACGTGTTACAAATGCCCGAGGGCTCGTTACCTCCAGTGGTCAGGGCTCAATATGTGTCTATTTCCTCGGTGGATCCGCTTGGTCAGCAGGGTAATGCTGCAGGGCTAGCGCCTCCTACAATGGACTTGTCTGAATTTCTTGAAAGCTCGCTAGAGGTGGTGACAAGCCGGGCTACTCTAGTGGTTAGTTTTGCCTTTGAATCAGATAGGAACGCTGTGCTGAAATTGTATTTCCTAAGAATGTCTCAATCTCAATTTATGGGCTCAAAAGTACATATTTTTCCTGACCTTGTTCGAGACACCCAGAAAAGGAGGCGAGATTTTCTGGTTTTACGCCAGAGAACTCTCTCCCTGGGAGCTCAGTTTAAATTAAGATATCCGTGTAAATGTGTGATTTTTGTATCGTGCTAAACAATATTTGTTTTTTGAGGCCATGCAATTGTTGCAATTTATACAAAGTAGGGAGGGAGGGATAGAGGGGGGTCCCATATTGGCTGCCATACCATGATATCTTTGCTCCTGTGAGTTTTTTTTTTCTTTGTATCTTAGGTTTCCTAAGTATGATTTCTTTTTTCTTGGATCTTATAGTGGGGTTTAATTGTGGTCTAACTATCTTGTTATGTATTTTCTTTGGTGAATTTTTATTGAGATAAATTTGTTGATCTCTTTCTGTTCTTTGAATTTCGATTCAGATTGTATTCTGGAATTGTTTGTTATAATATAAATTATAAATAAATAAATAAATAAATAAAAATAAACTGAACCATCTAATTTCTCAACAAATAGGGGTGTCCTACATGGAGCGATGGGGGGAGGAGAGGTGGGTTCACCCCTAAAGAAAGAAACAAAGATATGGGGAGGGGTGAAGACATAGGGAGGGGTGCACCTGCTCCTGGTGGGTGCACCACTAAGCAAAGACATGGGTAGGGGTGCACCTACTCCCTAAAAGACATGGGTAGGGGTGCACCTACTCCCTAAAAGACATGGGTAGGGGTGCACCTACTCCCTAAAAGACATGGGAAGGGGTGCACCTACTCCTGCCATATTGCTGGGCAGACTAGATGGACCACACTGGTCTTTATCTGCCATCATTTACTATATGTTACTATATATGTTACCAGTGGTGTGCCATAGGGATCACTCCTTAGTACAATTATTTTTAATATTTTTGTAAATGATATTTCAGATGATACCAAAATCTACAATAGAGTGGACACCCAGGAAGGTGTATATAATATCAAGAGGGGTCTATCAAAGCTTGATGAATGATCATGAATTTGGTAGCTGAGATTTAATGCTAAAAAATACTGGGTCATGCATTTGGGCTGAAAAAATCCAAGGGATCAGTATGATATATGGGGTGAAATACATACTGTATGTCCATGAAAAAAGAGAAGGATGTGGGAGTTGTCATTTTTGATGTCCAAACAGATAAAAAAGATAATGGCAAAAGCCAAAATGATGCTTGGATTCATATGAAAAGGAATGGCCAGCAGGAAGGAGATGATAGTGCCTCTATGTAAGCCTCTGGTGAGACCTCATTTGTAGTACTGTGTCCAGTTCTGGAGACCACACCTTCAAAAGGATATAAACAAAATGGAGCCAGTCAATGGTGTCCCCAACACCCCTGCCCCATGCTGCTGGTGCCCCCACCCCAAGACCGCCCCAAGGAGGCAGCATGGCAAACATGATTAAGTTGGGTTGCCACGGTGCCTCACACTCCAGGTGCTGGCCTCTCTTCTTTCCCAGCCAAAGTCTTGTGATTTTGCCATGTCATCTCCATGGGCCCAGCGGGGGTGCACTCCCTCCCGGCTGGCACTTGGGGTGGGCCACACCCACTACCCCACCCTTTGTACAGCACTGGCATTAGTGGAGAAGGTGGCTACTAAAATGGTCAGTAATCATATAGGCACAGACTTAAAAATCTCAATAGGCCCGTTATTGAGTTTCGACAGCTATGTGCCTCTAAGCCATATAGCCATTGCCACTGAACTTTAAACCCAGATATTCAATCTGAGGTCATATCCAGCCACCAGAATTGAATATCTGAGTATGCTGCAATGAGCCAAATGGCGTGGAAGCTTACCAGGCAATAGCGACATTGAACACAGTTAGTTCCCACAGGTAAAGATAGTCAAGGTTTTCCCACACCTATCTTAGAAACATAGAAACATGACGACAGAAAAAGACCACATGGTCTATCTAGTCTGTCCTTCCATAACAACTACAACAGTCCCCTTTTTACCTTTAGAGATCCTCTGTGTTTGTCCCATGCTTTTTTGAACTCAGTCACTGTCCTCATCTCTACCACCTCCAATGGGAGACTATTCCACGGATCCACTACTCTTTCTGTAAAGAAATATTTCCGCATATCACTCCTAAATCTATTTCCCTTCACCCTCATCCCATGTCCCCTCGTAGCAGAACTTGCTTTCAATTGAAAGAGACTCTCTCCCTGAACATTTATGCCACAGAGGTATTTAAACATCTCAATCATATCACCTCTATCCCGCTTTTCCTCTAAGGTGTACATATTAAGATCCTTCAGTCTGTCCTCATATGCTTTATAATGAAGACCACTAATCATTTTAGTAGCCACCCTCTGCACCGACTCCATCCTGTTCACATCCTTTTGAAGGTGCGGTCTCCAGAATTGCACACTATACTCCAAATGAGGTCGCACCAAAGACTTATACAGAGGCATTATCACCTCCTTTTTTCTGCTAGCCATTCCTCTCCGTATGCACCCAAGCATCCTTCTAGCTTTTGCCGTCGCCTTTTCTACCTGTTTACCATCTTTACCCATGGATTGCTAACTGGGCAGTGGTTCAACATCACCATTGCTCAGTTATCAAAGGATGCCACCTCTTTTCCTCTCTGGAACACCCATGACACATCCTGATTCTACATGGATAGCATCAAGGCATGTAGTGGCGGAACCAGTGGATATTCATTGGTACCAACTGTGTTAGTGTCGATGAATATCCCTCTATAACAGCATTTATGTGGCTTACAGGTTTTTAAACCGTGTAAATGCCGTTGAATAGCAGGCCCAATATGGATAGCTTGTAAGGCAGGAGAGGAAAGATATGCTAGAAATGTTTAAATGCCTGCTTGGCATAAATCTACAGGATGAGTCCTCTTTCAATTGAAAGGAAGCTCTGGCATGAGAAGTCATAGGATGAAGGTAAAGGGGGATAGAACTCAGGAGTAATCTAAGGAAATATTTATTAACAGAAAGAGTGGTGGATGTATGGAATAACCTCCTACTGGAAGTGATAAAGACAAGCACCATCTGAATTCATGAAAGCATGGGACAAATACAGAGGATCTCTAGGGGAAAAGAAGGGATTGTAGAGCTTAGTAATTGGTATGGATGAACAGACTAGATAAACCGTATGATCTTTCTCTTCCTTTATTTTTCATTATTTCATTTTTCAATTTGCTATATGTTGATTGGGATAACTTGGTTATTGTGTCATCTAGAAGTAGAGAGATCCTGAATTCTCTACAGGAAGAACTGTTCCAACTACTGGTAATGGAACCCATGTGGGAGTAAGCACTACTGGACCTAGTTCTTACAAATGAAGAGTGTTTCTGATGTAGTGGTTGATCACTTGGCATCTAGTGATGGTGTACTTCAGTATTAGGAGATGGTTTAGTCAAAAGCGAGTGTCCTAGTCTTCAGGAAAACTAACTTCGTCTGGATGGGGGAATACTTCAAGGAGTCATTAGCTGGATGAGAACATCTGGGCAAAGTAGAACAATGGTAGGTAAAACTGAAAGGGGATATTTTAAGGGCCACAAAGCTTTTTCTTAGGAAAGTTAAAGGGGAAAAAGAAGCCACAATAGTTTTCAAGTAGCAGGAAAGGTAAGGAAAAAGAAGTTATTCTTCATAAACTATAAGAGATCATAGAAAGAGGAAGTCAAATAAATTCTGGAGAAGCTAAGGGAAGCTGGTAAAGTAGTCAGGAAAGCAAAGATGGAAATGGAAGAAAAAAAGCAAATAGAGTAAAACATGGGGACAAGACTTTTTTTTAGGTATCTTACTGACAGGAGAGAGTGCAAAGTGGCATTGTGAAATTCAAGGGTGAAGAGGAGGAGTATGTAGAGGCTGATGATGATAAAGAGGAATTGCTTAACAAACATTTCTGTTCTGTGTTCACAAAAGGAGGGCAGGAAATGGGACCTCAGAAAACAAACAGAAATAGAAATGGAAGTGAGTCAGAACTCAAACCATTTTCAGAAGACTTTATTCATAAGGAGCTAGCTAGACTAAAAGGAGATGAGGCCAGATGGGATTCATCCAAGAGTATTGATTGCACAAGAGGCTCCTGTTCACAAAATCAGAAGTAAGAAAGAGGTTGGGAACTACAAACCTGTGGCTAGTCATGCTCCGCCCATGCCCACCCTGCCCTTCCCGCCACCACCCCACCCTTGCTCCACCCCCTGTCCCTAGAAAAATTGCAGAGAGAGCAATGTGCAAACTGAACAAGCAAGATTGCTACACATTCCTAAACAGAAATTCTATACTGACAAAATATGCAGCATTGGTTGTACACACACGCACACACACACAGGCCTCCATCAATAAATGAGCACAAAACAAAAAGAGAAATATATAGACAAAAATTGAACTGAAACCCCAGAAGCCAGACTCTGCATGCAGTGCAATATCAGATAAATAAGAGATGCAATTCTCCATACTGTGTAAAATAAAAAGGTAGTACGAAATCCAATCATTAAATTGAAAATAAAATTATTGTTTCTACCTTTGTTATCTGACCATTTTATTCTCTGATCATGCTGGTTCCGATTTGAAGCTTCAGTTTTCCTGTCTTCTCTTAGCTCTCTTTCTATGGTCTATAATCCATCTGCCATTTCTTGTCTCTTATTTTCTTTTCTTCACTTCCTTCCATCAGCCTATTTCCATTCCCAGTAACCGTATCCAGTATCAGCCCCCCTTTCCAGTCCTCCCCTCCCATGTCAATCCCCTTGCATTCCCAGGACTGCCAGTGGTGTCCATTCCCTTCTAGTCCCACTCCTTCCTCACTGTCCAGCCCCTTCTAGTCTATATACCATCCCAGGTATCAGCTCACTTCCACTCCCAGTGCTATCCCCACGTTTCTGCTCCCTTCCAGTTCCAGAGCCCCCTCCCTTCCAGCCTTCTCCCCATTATCCAGTCACTTTCCAGTACCATCCCCAGGTGTCAGCTCCCTTTGAGTCCCCTCCTTATCCCCTCTATAAGTTCCCTTCCAGCCATCTCCTTCCCCTCCCCCTTTCAGCTCTCTTCCAGCCACCTCCTTCAACCTGTCAGCCCCTTCCTGCCACCTCCTCTCCCCATCTTTCAGCTCTCTTCCAGCTCTCATCTTCCCTCTGTCAGTCCCTTCTGCCACCTCCTTCCCCTTGCAGCCACTGCTCCTGCTTCTTACAGAATGATGCTGCAATATAACCAATTTAAAAGCAAAATTAAACTGTGTGGAGCCTTCCGCCCCCCCCCCCCCCCCGTGCAGCTTCACCTTCCCCTTGCAGCCACTGCTCCTGCTTCTTACAGAGCAGTGGCTGCAATAATGTAAATTTAAAAACAAAGAAAACCTATGCGGAGCCCTCCAGCCCTATTAAATGCCTGCTGCAGCGCCTGCGCTCAAAAGGAAGTGACGTTAACAGGGGGCGGGACGCTGCAGCAAGGGTTTCATAGGGCCAGAGGGCTGCACAGAGGTTTTCTTTTGTTTTTAAATTAGCTTTATTGCAGTCGCTGCTCTGTTAGAAACAAGAGCAGCGGCTGCATGGGGGGCTGGGAATGCAGATGAAAAGCTGGTTTTCTGCTCTGGCCACTTCCAGTCTTGCGGCCAGTGCAAAAAAATGGCTTTTCAGGGGCCGGTTTTTGATCTCTGCCAGCAGCTGGCCTGGCCACGGAAATAACAGCCAGGCTGACTGAAAACCGTCTGGTTGGCAACCCTAGTCTGACCTCTGTGGTAAGTAAATTAATGAAACACTGCTAAAACAGAGCTTAGTGTAGTTTCTGGAATCCAAGGGGGACAGCATGGCTTTATTATAGGTAGGTCTTGTCACACAAATTGGAATGATTTCTTTGACTGGGTGATCAGAGAAATGGATCAGAAGAGATAGGTACAGTAGATGTGATATACTTGGATGTCAGAAAAGATGCTTCATTCATGGAAACTGAGGTGACCTTAGACAAAAAGGATAACATCCGGGATACCATAAATGCCCCAGGTATTTAAAAACATTTCAAAACAGAAAACTGTTTATAATAGGAGGCTCCATTATCAGAGGCATTCATTTGGAAACAAAGCTAAATGGGGCATAAAAAGGTCAGATGTTTTCCAGGATCTTCAGTCCTAAAGATCTTGGGAATACAAACCAGATTGTTAGCAAAGTGAGAGAGGAAAGTAAGGATTCTAAAATTAATGATGTTTTCAATGTGGGAAAATATGATCTGGCTGGAAAAAGTACCTCTGCAGTGCAGAGATTTCCAAATTTTGGGAGACAGCCTGAAACCATTGTTAGCACTACAGTATTTTCAGAAGTTCTACGTGTTCATGATAAGGGGGAAGACAGGCTACATCACACAATCAGCTTTAATGCATGGTTTCAAACCTGGTATAAACATGAAGGCTTTAGATATGTAGGCGCCTGGGGCTATAGATGGAGCAACAAGAGGATATACTGTAATGATGGTCTAAATCTTTCTGTAGCAGAAAAAAAGATCATACGTGGAAAAATTCAGATAGGTATGTAAGAACATAAGAAATGCCATACTGGGTCAGACCAAGGTCCATCAAGTCAGTATCTTGTTTCCAATAGTGGCCAATCCAGGTCACAAGTACCTGGCAGGTACCCAAAGTCCACAGCTTCCACAATGCTCATCTTGGGGTAAGTAGTGGATTTCCCAGGTCCTCTTTAATAATGGTTATAGACCTTTCCTCTAGGACCCTGTCCAAACTTATTTTAAACCCAGCTACTCTAACAGCTTTTACTACATCCTCCGGTAACAAATTCCAGAGTTTTGATTATGCATTGAGTGAAAACAATAGTTTCTCTTATTAGTCTTAAATGGGTTACATTGTAGCTTCATTGCTGCCCTCTAGTCTTTCTACTTTTTGATAGCATAAACAACCGATCTACTCGTACGTTAATCCATTCCACTCCATTCATTAATTTATAGACTTCTATCAATCTCCCCTCAGCTTTCTCTTTTCCAAGTTGAAGAGTCCTAACCTTTTAAGTCTTTCCTCTTAGGGGTATCCTTCAATCCCCTTTACCATTTTGGTGGTTCTTCTCTGTACCTTTTCTAATTCCGCTATATCCTTTTTAAGATACGGCAACCAGAACTGCACACAATATTCAAGGTGCGGTCAAACCATGGAATGATACAGAGGCATTATAATACCTTTGGCTTTATTCTCGATTCATTTCCTTATGATTCATAGCATTCTATTAGATTTCCTGGCCACCGCTGCACACTGGATAGAGGGTTTCAACGTATTATCTACGATGACGCCTAAATCTTTTTCCTGGGTGGTGGTTTCTAAGGTGATACCTTGCATCATGTAACCTAACTTTGGGTTGCTCTTTCCTAGGTGCATTACTTTGCACTTGTCCACATTAAATTTCATCTGCTATTTGGATACCCAGTCTTCCAATTTATCAAGGTCATCTTGCAATTTTTCATAGTCCTCGTGGGTTTTAACCACTTTGAATAATGTTGTGCCATCTGCAGATTTGATCACCTCACTCGTTATTCCCATTTCCAGGTCATTTATGTAAATAATGTAAATAATATTTGTAAATAATGTAAATAATATTTGTAAATAGTTCCCCTTTGTTATCCAAGTTTGTATACCTGTTCTTTGTAAACACAGAATAGCTTGTTATTCTGGTAATTTTGTTTCATGTAAACTGCGCTGATACCAAATAGCGCGGTATATAAAAGATTATAATAAATAAATAAATACATTTATAAATATCTTAAAAAGCAGCAGGCCCAGAACAGATTCCTAGGGTACTCCACTATTTACTTTTCTTCATTGAGAAAATTGGCCATTTAGCCCTGCTCTCTGCCTTCTATCTTTTAACCAGTTTCTGATCCGCAATAGTATACTGCCTCCAATCCCTTTTTAAAATTTTGCCAAGAGTCTCTCATAAGGGACTTTGTCCAAGGCTTTCTGAAAATCCAGATACACTATATCAACTGGCTAACCTTTGTCTACCTGTTTATTCACACCTTCAAAAAACTACATCAGATTAGTAAGACAAGAATTTCCTTGTCTAAATCCATGTTGGCTTTCTTCCATTAAACCATGACTATATATATATGATCAGTAATTGTATTCTTTATAATGATTTCTACCATTTTGTCCAGCACTGATGTCAGACTCACAGGTCTCTAGTTTCCTGGATCACCCCTGGAGCCCTTTCTAAATATTGGTGTTACATTGCCCATTCTCCACTCTTCAGATACTACAGCTGATTTTAATGATAGTTCACAGATTACTAATAGTAGTATATTTCAGTTCTTTCAATACCCTTGGATGTACACCATCCGGTCCACGTGATTTGGTACTCTTCAGTTTATAAAATAGTTGTAATATATCTTCCCGGTTTATCAATATTTCTTTCAATTCTTCCAATACATCACCTTTATATACTATTTCAGGCATGGGTATATTCCCTACATCATCTTCAGTAATAACCAGTGACAGATGGAAAGCAAGTTCAGGATGTCCCCCTCAGCAAAAGTATTGCAGGAATAGTAAAACCAGAGATTCATATATTTATTCATGCATCAATAACAAAGGGGGAGGGAAGTCGGGAATAAAACCCATGTAAAATAAATGCAAGCCTACCAAAACCTATTTGAAGGCTATGAGCACAAATGTCCATAGCTTAGAGGTAATACAGTTCCTGACATTGGAAGTCCTGATGGTGGAAATGGACTTGGACATTGTGACCATTAGAAAAGCATGGTTTAATGAATCTCATGAATGAGATATTATCATATTCTGGATATAATCATTTTAGGAAGGATAGAGAGTGCAGGAAATTAGGAGTAGCTCTCTTGGTCAAAACTTGTATTAAAGCTGCTGGAATGCAGGGTACTTGGGGAAAAGAAGAAGCACTGTGTATTAGTCTGGAAAGAGGAGATGGCACTACCAACCACAGTGGGGTAGCCTACAGACCTCCAATTCAAATGGAGGGAATGGACAGATACTTGTGCAATGACATTGTAAAGGTAGTAAAAAAGGGAGAGGTGGTGATACTGTGGGACTTTATTCTTCCAGATGTGGTTTGGAGTAACCTGTCTGCAAATATGGAAAGAAGCAGAAAGATCATGGATGCCCAAGAGGCTTTGCTCAGGCAGCTGGTTAAGGAACCCACCAGGGAAGGGTCAATGCTGGATCTGGTGTTCATTAATGGACATTGTGTCTAATGTCCAGTGGGTGCCCATTTGAGCCACAGTGATCCATCACATGGTGTTGATTGAGGTAAAAGCCAAGGATGAGTCCAATCACAGCAAACTGAAAGTGCTACATTTAAAAAATGCTGACTTCAGTAAATTGGAAAATCACCTAAAGAATGAGCTGGCAGGGTGGGAGGAGATAAGGGAAATGGAAAGGCGGTGAACCCCCCACCACCTCCCGGTACTTTTACAATGGAGCAAGAGCTTTGCCCATGTGCTCCTGTCCCTGCACCATGATTTTGAAAAATAGCAGTGCCTGGCCCTGTGTCATGCATCCTGGGATGCACCAGATGGGGTCAGACTGCCATATAAGGTAGAAAATGCCTTATATGGCAGTCTGACGTTTACTGGTGCATCCCTGGATGCAACGCACAGGGCCAGGCACTTTTAAGATGACGGTGTAGGGGCAAGAGTGAGTGGTCAATTCTCCCACTCTATCGTAAGGATACGGCGTGGGGGGTTTAGGGGCCACCGGATCTTTTGTGATTTTTTGTATTTTTTTTATTTTAGTAAGTAAAAAGTATTGTTAGAGACACCATGTTATCATATAATCGACTGATAGTAGGTCTGAATTAATGTTTTTCCTCATAAACACTCTTCTCTTAATCAGGAACGCCTACTCACTGTACCTTTACTCAAATTTCTAAGCCTAAGCGCTCAAAACTGCACATATAGGTCTGGTCTCATCAGTCTCATGGTGATCTCTACTGCAAACTGATATGTAACCAAGGAGATAGTATCATTTCCAGGGTTCCTCTGATGTCTCATACTTTAGAATTTTAGAATCTCAAGTCAAAAGGGAAGCCAAACAGCTCTACTCAGAATCTTGCTGTTTTTTTAAATGTGTTCTATAGTAAAAATATCTATTAAATTCAAACAATTTTTTAAAATATGTTAGTACACTTGTGTAGCTCTCCTAGTTGTAATTTTATTTTGGTTGCTGTTTTTGTTTGTGTGTTTTTTTTCATAGAATTGTGTGAACTAAAAAAAAAGTCATTAATTCAAGAAGTACAGGATGAATTTTGGCTTTTTAAAGTGTCCTTGAGAGGAGTAGGCTGTAGACCCTGGGAGAAGTTCTAAGTCTTTTATTGCACAAAAAAAAAAGTCACTGACTACTGGTAATCCAAGTGTGCAGTCACTGTGTATTTGGTATGGAAATAGTACCCTTAAGGGAGGGAACCGCCATATCAGGAAACAAGTTTAGCTTGTGAAGGACCTGTGCTGCAATTATATGGCCTACAGTGCAACCAAGGCTGGCTATTATCACTAGTCCTTTCCCATTATCAGAGTTGCCCTAAAAAAATATTGAGCATAGTTCATGAAGAGTGTAAAAACTGAGGAAGTCAGAGTGGCTGAGTTCAATAAAACCAGAGGTCTCTTATTGGTATAGGGAAACTCAATTATCTTTTTTTCTTATAATTAGTTAGGGGCAAGGTTAGGAATTAGGAAGAATTTAACTGCAAAAGGCAAACTTCAAAGAAATTTAAAAAATTCTGAACAAATAAAACTAGAGTTACAGCCTTTATCTAGATTAGTTTCTGAGTTTATTAAAACTTAGGGAAGTAGGAAATTGCCGCTGGAAGATGGGGAGAAAGACTACTGTGTGCTGTAAGGACAACCTAATGTGAACCAGGACTCTGCAGACCTCAAGAACTGAGATAAGTGTGCACAAAGCTTCACAAAATACCCTAGCCAGTGATTTAAATTTTCCAGAGAGAAACACTACAGCATATGCTATTTGCAGAACTTTGGACGGATTAATTTGTTTCAATAGCTATGCGAAGAGGAAAAGTATTTACCTGAAGTCCAGGAGCAGAAGAATGCCTAAGAACATAACAATTGCCATACTGGGTCAGACCAATGGTATATCAAGTCCAGTATCCTATTTCCAACAGTTGCAAAACCAGGTAACGAGTACCTGGCAGGATCCCAAAATGTAAACATATTCTATGCTGTTTGTCCTAGAGATAATTGGTGGATTACTCTAAATCTAATAATGGTTAATGTACTTTTCCTCCAGGAACTTGTCCAAAACTTTTTTAAACCCAATAGCTTTTACTACATCTTCTGGTAATGAATTCCAGAACTTAATTATGTGTTGACTGAAGAAATATTTTCCCTTATTAGTCTTAAATGTACTACTTTGGAGTGTCATTGCATGTTTCCTAGTCTGTATACTTTTTGAAGGAGTAAACAACTAATTCACGTTTACTCGTTCTAATCTGTTCATTATTTTACTGACCTCTGTCATATCTCCCCTCAGCCATCTCTTTTCCAAACTGAAGAGCCTTAATTTTTTAAGCTTTTCCTCATAAGTGTATCCTCCTATGCCATTTATCATTTTGGCTGCCATTCTCTGTAGCTTTTCTAATTTTGCTGAATCTTTTTTTTTCTCAGATGCAGTGACCATGCAGTACTCAAGGCAGAGACATTATGATATCCTTTGTCCTCCCAGCCTGATTTTTAAGTTACTCAAGCATTTCTCAAGTGAGACCTTGTCAAAGACTTTCTGAAAATCCAGATATATTATACTAAAGAAAGGAGAAAGTTATATTACTTTTTTATTTAACATTTCTTATATACTGCCTTTCAAGGGTATCAAGACTATTTACATCAAACACAACTGAACTTACGTTATATAGAACAATTAGAGGAATAAGTGTAAAGGATACAAGATAACAGAGGTTAATTGTATCTATCCAGATAATAGGGAGGACTGGGGATAGGTTAAAGCAAATACAGTTAACTTATTTACATTGTGAATCAACAGTAGGTCTAGTTCTGACTGTAATTAGGGGTCATTTGGCTGTGTGATGAGATTTTAAATGACTGTCCCATAACATTGTTGAAAGCATGTGGTTTGAGCCTCTTGCTGAACTCCTTCAGGTATTTTATTGCTCTTATATTTATGTATTTAGACAGTTTTGTATACCACCTTATCCTTCAATCAAAGTGGTCATAATACAATTGGGGAATACATTTAACATGAGGGGATATGAGACACATACACTAATACTTACAGGGAACATGGGCAATGGAGGGTTAAGTACCTTGCCCAAGACCACAAGAAGCACCTGTGGGACTAGAAACCCCAGTCCTTCTGGCCCAAGGTTGCTGTCCTCTAGTGGGATTTGAACCTTTGACCTTCTGGCCTGAAGTACCTTGCCCCAACCACTAGGCCACTCCTCCACTTCCTTAAGGTTGGACTGTAGATGGAGAAAGTGTGTTGGCATGTTTCTTGCATGCTGGATGTTTTATGTTTGGGGACTTTAATTAGGTTTGTGGTTTGGTTTCTTCTTGGTCTGCTGTCCGAGGTTCTGTGAATGAGTGACCGCAAGCAGTCAGCGGTGAAGTTGTGCATACTCTTAAATGTGTTCATGAGTTATTTGTATTTTATACGTGCTTGGATGGATAGCCAGTGTAGCTCTTTCAGGACCAGGATGAAATGCTCTTGTCTAGATGTCCGTGAAATCAGGCAGGCTGCAGATTTCTGGGCAATTTGTAATGGGAGGAGTGTACATTTTGGTAATCCTTGAAGTACAGAATTACAATAATCCAAGTGAGGGGTGATGATCACTTGGCAAAGAGTGCACACTAGATTATACTCCAATAATGGGAGGAGGTTGTGGAGGATCTTTATTCAGTTTTAGAGAAAGAAACAAATATAAATTGATGCATATGTCGTGTTGCCGGTTTTTTCAATGCTTGCTGTAAACCATCTCATCTGTAATCCACTGTCCTGGGCTGCAACTTTCAATCTCTCATCCTTTGGTTTCAGTTCACCCCTCCTTAACCATTCATGTGTCCATTCTTGATCGAAAAAAGATTCCTGGAGTAACACTTTGAATTTCCCACTGTATTTGTGCATTTGACACGTGTTTTAGTAGTTTGGGGATGGGTCCCAAGGCAGTGAACTGGATCAGAAATTGGTTGACTGACAGTCAACAGAAGGTGATGGTAAATGGAGCTCACTTGGATGAAAGGAGGATGATTAGCGGGGTGCCCCAGGGTTCGTTCCTGGGCCCGGCACCGTTCAATGTATTTGTGAGTTATATTGCTGAAGGACTGCATGGAAAGGTCTGACTTTTTGCAGATGACACGAAAATTTGCAAGAGTGGACTCCCCTGAGGGAGTGGATAACATGAGGAAAGATCTACAAAAGCTGGAAGAATGATCTAATGCTTGGCAGTTAAGATTTAATGCGAAGAAGTGCAGTGTCATGCACTTGGGAAGCAGAAATCCAGGGGAAATGTATGCGATAGGGGGCGAGAGGTTGGTGTGCATGGAACAGAAGGACCTTGGTGTGATTAATGGTAACCTGACCAACCGCCACCTAGACCAGCTCTGCAAATAGTTAAGAGTGCATTGCATGCTTTATATTGTTCCAGTGTTACACTGTTACATTGTGCTAGTTCCCTGTACACCAGTGTCCCTACCATGGTCCTGTTTCACCCTCAGTTAACTGTAAACTGCCTTGAATGGTAGAAAGGTGGTATAAAAGTAAGTTTAAATAAATTAATGAATGTTACCTCTGGGTTGTTACCTTCTCTAGGATTCATGTTAAATCCATATCCCAAATAGATGATGAGATTACTCATTGGATTAAGCGCCAGACAGAACAAAAGTGGTGACAAGGAATCTCCTTGAAATAGTCCTTGCTGGATCTTGATGTTAGGAAGGATGTACTGACTATCTTCATACTTCAAAAATAGGGCAGTTTGCCACATTGCCATAGTAAACTTAATGTACTTTATCAAACCAGGATTTATCTTATACATCACAAGGTACAAAGTGAAGCAGAGGCCGTAAATGGGCAACACCCTTCAGAAACACACTGTATCAGGATAAGCCCCCAAGGAAGAGCCTTCTAGACGTCTATGGAAACTAGCAAGTGTAGCCACCTGAATTTTCAAGGAATCCAAGGCCAAACATTTCTTAAGATTGTCTTGCAGAAATGACAAAATAATGGCAATAGAGGCCTTAAAGGACAAAAAATATCACTCAGCACACCATTCTTCAAATACTCTCCATATTCTAGGATAAGCCAAGGAAGTAGATCTCTTTTTAGCTTGCAGTACTGTTGTAGTGACTTCCTCCATGTAACTCTTATATCTCAGATGTGACCTTTCAAGAGCAATGCTGAATGACAAAAGGAAAAGGTTTATTCCATGAGAACTGGCCCCTGCGAAAAAAGATCCTTGATCTGCAGAGGTTTCATACTGTCCTCTACCTGAAGGTGCACTAGAGCGTCATATCATGGGCACCTTGGCCAGCCTGAAGCCACAAGATTGATATGGGATGAGTGGCAATCCGCCGCAATAACCAACTTATCAGTGGCCAAGGCAGAAAGAATTGTATGCAAAAGGGGGAGAGAAAATGGTGTGCACAGACCAGGTGAAGGACCTCAGAGTGCTAGTGGCTCCGCAGCCTTTGATGCGGGCATCGATGGTTAGTGATCTTCATTATAAAGAATATGAGGACATATTTAAGGATCTTAATATGTACACCTTAGAGGAAAGGCAGGATAGAAGTGATATGATTGAGATGTTTAAATATCTCCATGGCATAAATGCACAGGGGGAGAGCCTCTTTCGATTGAAAGCAAGTTCTGCTACGAGAGGACATGGCATGAGGGTGAAAGGGATTAGATTCAGGAATGATATGCGGAAATATTTCTTACGGAAAGAGTGGTGGATCCATGGAATAGTCTCCCAGTGGAGGTGGTAGAGATGAGGACAGTATCTAAATTCAAAAAAGCATGGGACAAACACAGAGGATCTCTTAAGGAAAAAGGGGACTGTTGTAGTTGTTGATATGGAAGGACAGACTAGATAGGCCATGTGGTTTTTTTCTGTCATCATTTTTCTATGTTTCTATGTTTCTAAGAGTGTAAGACACTGAAAAAGCTTTCTTATAATCAATCCATGCTATACTGAGATTTCTGCTTTTCTTAAAACTGTCCATGATGGCCTTTATTAACATTAACTGGTCTTTAGTTCCATATGCTCCTGTCTTATTGCCCTTTTGCTCTATTGCCATGATGTTATTTGATTTGATATGATCATATATTCTGTCTCCATCTATTGTAGTGAACTGCTTATAAGTTGTAGGTAGACAAGTTATTGGCCTGTAATTTTTGGGAATGTTACTTGGGTCCCTTTTTGGAAGGAGAAATGTTCTTCCTGTTATAAGGCATTGCAGTGCTAAATTTGGCTGCTTGACCAATTGTTTTTTGCAATTTGCCAGGTCTTGATGGACTGATGTTAGCTGAGCCAAAGTTTGGTCACTCCATGTGGGCCAGGGCTCTTCCAGTTGGAGGCTCATTTTAACCTGCTTTCCAGCTCTAGAGTTGATGTTTGATCTTTCTAAATGTTCCTGAATGCAGGGTAACCATTCTTAGGTTTGCCAACCAGCCGGTTTTTCCGTGGTCAGGCCGCCTGCCGGCAGAGATCCAAAACCTGCCCTTGAAAAGCCATTTTTTTGCTCTGGCTGCGAGATCAGGAATGACCAGAGTAGAAAACCGGCTTTTCATCTGCATTCCCGGCCCCCGTGCAGTCGCGGCTCCTACTTCCAGAACAGTGGCTGCAATAAAGTTAATTTCAAAACAAAAGAAAACCTGTGCAGAGCCCTCCGGCCTTATAAAACTCCTGCTGCAGAGCCTGCCCCCTGTAACATCACTTCCTTTTCAGCCCGGCGCTGCAGCAGGAGTTTCATAGGGTCGGAGGGCTCCGCACAGGTTTTCTTTTCTTTTTAAATTAACTTTATTGCAACCGCTGCTCTTTAAGAAGCAGGAGCAGCGGCTGCAAGGGGAAGGTGAAGCTACACTAGGTGGAGGAAGGTGAAGCTGCACTGGGGGAGGGACGGTGAAGCTGCACTGGGGGGGAGGAAGGTTTTACTGCAGCCGTCACTCTGTAAGAAGCAGGAGCAGTGATGCAAGGGGAAGGAGGTGGCAGAAGGGACTGACAGAGTGAAGGAGGTGGCTGGAAGAGAGCTGAAAGGGTGGGGGAAAGGCGGTGGCAAGAAGGGAACTGACAGAGGGGGGAAGGAGATGGCTGGAAGGGAGCTGTCACCAGGGGATGGTACTGGTAAGTGACTGGGTAATGAGGAGGAGACTGGAAGGGAGGGGGCACTGGGACGGGAAGGGATCAGAAATGTGGGGATGGCACTGGAAGGGGGATGGACAGAGAGTAGAGTGACTGGAAGGGAGTTGACACAGGGGGTGGCACTGGGAGTGGAAGTGAGCTGATATCTGGGATGGTATTTGGACTAGAAGGGGCTGGGCAGTGAGGAAGGAGAGGGACTAGAAGGGAATGGACACCACTGGCAGTCCTGCGAACACAAGGGGATTGACATTGGAATGTGATGGGAGGGGAGGATTGGAAAGGGTGCTGATATTGGGGACACTTTGACTGGAAATAGGCTGATGGAAGGAAGTAAAGAAGAGACAAGAAATGGCAGATGGACTATAGACCATAGAAAATGAGCTAAGAGAAGACAGGAAAACGGAAGCCTCAGATCGGAACCAGCATGATCAGAGAATAAAATGGTCAGACAACAAAGGTAGAAAAAATAAATTTATTTTCGATTTAATGATTGGACTTTGTACTACCTTTATATTTTACACAGTATGGGGGAACTGCATCTCTTATTTATCTGATATTACACTGCATGCAGAGTCTGTTTTCTTGGGGTTTCAGTTTAATTTTTGTCTCTATATTTCTCATTTTGTTTTGTGCTCATTTGTTGATGAAGACCTGTCTGTATTGTGTGTGTGTGTGTGTGTGTGTGTGTGTGTGTGTGTGTGTGTGTGTGTGTGTGTGTGTGTGTACAACCAATGCTGTGTAGTTTGTCAGTATAGAATTTCTGTTAAGAATGTGTAGCAATCTTGCTTAGTCAGTTTGCACATTGCAATTTTTTGGGGGACAGGAATGGAGGTAGGGTGGGGCAGGGAAAGGGTGGGGTGGGGGTGGGCATGGGCGGAATATGACTAGCCACAGGTGGCGGGTTTTTCTGTTTCAAAAAGTTGGCAACCCTAACCATTCTGCTTCTTGTTATTGGTCTCTATAGGGTCCTCGTATAGACTTCTCCAGAAAGTTTATGTTTCAGCCTTGGTTAGTGGTGGTTTTAACATTCTCTTTCCAAATTCCCTGTAAAACTGTTTTGGGTTCTCTCTAAATAGTTTATTTTGATATGTCTCTTCTGTTTTCTTCATATCGTCGCAGTTTCTGCACTTCTGCTGTTATTTTCAATTGTTAGAAAATATAAATTCCAGTTCTTCTGTTAATGCAGCATTCTTCAGCTTGATGTCTTGGATCTTCCTAAATATTTTTGATCATAATCCTTTTAAATAGCTGTCTTTCAGGGATACCTCTGGAGCAATGTTTGTATTTTTCCTTCGATGCACTTTTTCTAAGGAGGAACTGTTATTGTTCTCTTTCTTCTGGCCCTGGATTTTAGTTGGTAGTATTCTTGCAGTTATAATTTTAGCTTTACAATATTGCATTCATTATATTTTGGTGATGTCAATAAATGGTCCCTTTACACTAGATATGGCTTTCTTCATCTTAATTATCATAATTTTACCCTTAAGTGTTAAATTTAACTTTGGTAATCTTACCCTGCTTGGAACCCAGCATATTCATCTTTTTCCATGTGGACTAGGAATTTGATTTTGAATTCCTCCACCTCGGGGGCTTTCTCCTCCCTTTCTTTCTCCTCTTAAATTGATTTGTTGACCCGTTCTTTATTTGCCTCACTCTTCTGCAGTTCCAGATCTCTAAGCTCCAACTCCCCCTCAACTGCTCTTCTATTTTCTGTGTACACCTTTCTTCTGGTACTCTCACCTAGGTCTCCTCCTCTTCCTCCCTGTATTTCTTTTTCCATGGAAGCCCTTAGATGACTCAAAATGTTTTCATTTACATACTACTTTACTTTGATCTGTGAAATTAAAGATCTTAAATTTGCATCCGTTGCTTTTTGCAATTTTTCATGTGACAATTTTCCTCTTTCTTCCAGTTTATGGTGGATTCTCTTTGTATACCCTCTTGCTTTAAATATAGTGTTTGTAGCATAGAAATAGCAATACATTATCTCCTCGTTATCTGCAGAAGTCCACTTAACCATAATTAATTCTCTTTACTTTTAAATTAATTTCTGTAGTTTATCTCCTGCCACAATGGGCCTATGTGCATGCTTACTATATTACCATGGCTTTTATCCATGGCTGGGTTGTTACCCCCATCTACAATTGCTGCACTATTGCTACCACCATCATTAGCCCTAGTGCAGAGGCTATGGATGGCACATTTTTCTCCTGGGCAATATGCAACCAGTATGTATTGTTCTTTGTCTTTCCTACCATACTTCGGTTGTAGTATTGCCTGGCTGGGATTTAGTATAAATTTTATACAACAGGGTCACCATGTGAAGGTACCCAGCAAGATTTGGGGAGGGAACTATATTCTCTCCCTCAAAGAGATGCACAGCAATTAACCAACCACAGTTAGTGAATTTTATGCTGCATTGCCCTTTGACCCCTTTGATACGCCTTTTAGTCTCTTTCTGTTACCATCTACTAGGTTGTTTGCTGAGATAAGGCTTCCACCTCAGCATTCTGGGAGTTGCTCATGACATCCTGTCAGACCTTACAGGGGCTTGCAGGGCTTCGGATGCAGAAGAGATATGGGAAGAAGGATCAACAACACACACCTTTTGGAAAGGCCACAGGAAAAAAGAAAGACCTTAACTATTCATTTTCACAGTATAATTTTTTTTCCTTAAATTGAAGAAAGCAGAGTCAAACCAAAGATTAAGTGGTGACAACTTTTCTACAGGACTAAGACACACAGCAAAACCAGCTGAATCGGGAGTGATAAAGGAGTTTAGAGTGATTAGCTTCTCTGAAGACGAGTCCAGACAGGGTAAGAATGCCACTCGCCCAAGAAAACATTACAAATAAAAAGGAAATGGGGTAGCCGCCTTTGAAAATGAAAGTAGGTGGTGGCTCCACAAATTATGGCTCCCCACAACTCTGATTCCCATTTCCAGTCTGGAAGGGAGCAGCACACCGAGAAAAACTTCTTTCACCTTAACACATCTGTCTAATGTGTATCTTGCCATACTTCCCCCAGTTTTACAATGTTTTTGATCTTGATTAGAATGTGGGCTCTGATGAGCAGGGACTGTATCTTACATCTGTATTTACAGCGTTGCATACTCCTTGTAGCGCTATACAAATGATTATAATTATTTATTTATTTATTTAGACAGATTTGTATGCCACCTTTTCCTTCAATCAAGGTGGTCACGTCACAACACAATTGGAGGGTTACATTTAACATTAGGGTACGTGTGAACAGTAGTAGTAGTAATAATACAGTAGATGAAATTCAGTTTTCTTAACTGGGATGAGAATACATTGTTTATTGCAGAAAGGGTTACATTATATTGTTAAGGGACCTTTTACTAAAGTGAACTATGCAGTTAGCATGGATTGCAGCATGTGATAACCATGCATTGTGACCCATGGTAAATGTTAGCACGTGGACTGATTTCCAAACTAACTGTGCTTTGCAAATTCAGGTGGTAATTTAACAGGTTAGGGGTGGAGAATAGTTGCGTTGAACACATTCTAGTCAGAGCATCTGCACTAACTACAAGGCTTACAATTAGCGTGGGTACAATTACCACCACCTCAATAGGTAGAGGTAAGTGCACTTGCACTGATTTTGTCACCTGTGCACAGTGCAGTGAGTTAATTGATGTAACATGTTGTCCATGACCCTGGCCTTATCGCAGTGGTGTTGCATCTAACGTGCCTTGGTTTTGGAGCTATTGGTAAGTTAGATGCAAGACCCTAATGCTCTTTAGTAAAAAACTCCATTGATACTGTACCTCATTCTGAATGAGATTCTTAACAAAGTTTTGCTACTGTTATTTTGAAGAACAATATTGTACATTCATCTAATTTGTGAGATAATAAATTCAAATTCCTAACTGCACGATCTTTTCTTCATTTCCCTGATTCGAAGTGTTACAAGCAGGGAATTCCCTGGAACAATCCCAAGTGAAATTTCCTTTATGTGATTGCTCACCTGCCCGATTGCAGTTCAAGGAAAGCAGGTGGTTGACTGTGACAAGGAAGTTTGCTTTGTGGGGACTTTTGAGTAGGGCTGCACCCTTGGGATAGTGGAGCAATTTAAAGTAACAGATACAAAATCTATCCACATTTGCTATTCTTTTCCTGAAA
Organism: Ichthyophis bannanicus; assembly: GCA_033557465.1. Taxonomy (NCBI): domain Eukaryota; kingdom Metazoa; phylum Chordata; class Amphibia; order Gymnophiona; family Ichthyophiidae; genus Ichthyophis; species Ichthyophis bannanicus. The sequence goes on along the minus strand of CM066034.1, from coordinate 233,154,119 downwards.
TTTAACCTCCATATTATGTATTCTCAAATTTAACAAATTAAAAATATAAAATGAATTTAATGATTTTTACGTCCTTGTATTTTTATAGGGATACAGTATCCTTAAGGATGAGAGGAGACTGCCATCTTCTGCTTAAAACAACATATTGGAAGAACATTCACTACTCTGTGGTTCAATTAAGATTTGCAACATCTATTATAGTGTTTGAAATGAAAATAGCATAATTTCATGTCATCAGCAAAAGAAGCTAAATTACTTTTGTACTGAAAGTAAAGCATAACCCAGAAATACAGACTAGGCAAGTATTCAAGTGAAGAGGAGGAAACGTAAGCACAAAGAGGAAGAAAAGAAAATGATTGTCGAATCTGAAACAGATTTTTATGTTGAAAATTAGGCTACATTATCTTATAGGAGGCACAGACGTGAACAATGTATAACACATGGCATTATTAAAGGCCTTCAATTCCAGAGCTTGTGCATTCCCAGAGTACCATTGTGCCTTGATATTACGAGTTAGCCTGAGGACTGTTGGTGCTCTACCCATCCATCAGAGGTGCATTGTTTTAATGAGGAATACTCAGCTGATCTCACTGAGGCCCTCTATACCTGAGAACCTTTCCAGACTTTGTTCAAAGAATGAGTAAGGCTATCCTCTTTGAGTTACAGGTTATAGATGAGCCAAGGACAAAGAAGGAGTGGCTAATAGACTACAAATATGAGAGTTCAAATCCTACCTTTCCCCATAGTACTCATTGTCCTGTCACCTCAAGTACAGTACCTTCTTAGATTGTAAGTGGTTTGGGGCAGGGAACATTTTTTTACTTGAAAGTTAAAAATGCTGTAAAGTACCTTGAGAATTATTTGGAAAGACAGGCTAAATATGCATAATAATAATGATGGTTTCATATGATCGATTAACAAATACTGTTCCTTTTAGACCTGATTCTAGCCCGCATGTCCGGGCTCTCCATAAGAAAGGCAAATAATCACGTGTAGCAACAGACCCAGTCCAAAACGTGATTATTGTGGAAAAGACAGAGTATAAATTTTATTTAGTAACCTATTACCAACCCGACACAGGCCGTGTTTCGCACCCTTCATCAGGGGTTGATCCGGCGAGTAAACTGAAAATATAAAAACCATAATTACAAATTAAAATAAGTACCATATAAGTAATAAAACTGTGGACAAAACAGATGCCATATTATAAATAAATATTACATACAAATAAATATAATAAAAACAAGTTGCAAATAGAAGGGTAAAAAAGTGTAGCATAAGATAAATAATTAATAAGTACAATAAATACATAAAACAATTATTATAAAAAGACAACAAAGATACATAAAAACATCATAAAATAAAAAGGATGTGTCAACATCACAGATAAAAACAATAATAAATACCTCTGTTATGATTATTGAGGATACATCTCTGAATAACCTTTGTAAAAAGGATATTTGTGTGCAGCTAGAAATACTGAAATAAGAATATATAAATAGCTGTTAAAGACTATGGCACAACTAAAAAAAAGTTTATATACATTATGTTTTAATAACCGGAAGCAACATAACCTGTATACATAGCAGGAGCGAATAGAAAGGAAGGAGTTTATTATCTTTATGTATACCTTTGAAAAAGAAACCCAGTGATGCTAACACTAGGCTTGCATAAACACTAACCAAAGGAGAATATCTAGGCTAATCTAATACAGCAGTTAGAACAAACAATAAAAAATGTTGTAAATCGGGGGACATATATATTTATAAAAAACATTGTGATGAGTAAAAGGAATGTCGCCAAAAGAAACACCCTTACAAATTCCATAAATCTCCATGAGTCCAGCCAGAAACAGACGCACAGAGGGAGACGCGATTCTGATCCCACGGGATACATCTAGCCCCACAGGATCAGAATCTCGAACAGGCCTGTATGTGCAGGCCAGGACCCCAGTTCCGTCCGGCCTGCACATACAGGCCTTCCCTGGCTAACTCAGTCAGGGCTCTTCAGTGGAACTGTGGCGCCATGGCATCCGGTTGCCATGGCACCACGGCTCCATTGGAGAGCCGCAATACCCGGCCGCCGGCTCCTGAAGCGGACTCCTTGCAGCCTGACCCCTGATCTGGCCTCCTAAGGCCAAGGTCAGGCTACAGGGAATGTCCTCGGCCCCCCCACCCCATCCGCGCCCCATGCCCAGGGCCTGCTGATCCTTGGACAAGTTGCCGGCCCCAGACATACAGAGCCGACATTAGAATTGTCAATGACCACCCACTGCCCACCCTAACACCGTCCCCATGAAGGAATCAACAGCATGGTATTATCTCCAGCTCCTGGGATCTATGGTAGCGGCCTTGAATCTGGTGCCCTGGGCTCAGACCATATGAGACACTATAGCAGGTGTTGCTTTCTTGCTGGTCTCTGCAACTGCAACCGCTGTCGCAGAAGTTGAGTTATCCTGAGGATATGAGAAGGAGGCTCGCCTGGTGGCTACAGTCAAGCCATCTCACAGCCAGTCTGTCGCTGGAACAGTCACAGTGGATTCTGGTATCGATGGGTGCCAAGTGCACTGTCAGTCGCAGTTCATGCAAGGACAATGGACTCGAGAGGAGAGCTCTTGGTCCATAAACCACTTGGAAATGAGGTGTTTTTTCTGGCCCTCCATTCTTCCACCCCCTGATAGCTTGGAAGGCTGACCAGGTGTTCTCGGACAATGCCACCATGATGGCATACATCAATTGACAGTGGGGCACAGGCAGTGTGATGCTGGCGGAAGAGATTCAACCCTTACTGCTGTGCACAGAGGAGAATCTGACCACTCTTTCCACGGTTCATGTAGCGGGCAAAGAAAATATTCAAGTGGACTTTCTCAGTCGGCACTGGTTAGATCCGGCAGAGTGGGAATTGAATGCAGCGGTGTTTCACAACATCACCATATGTTGGAGCGAGCTGGACATAGACCTGATGACTTCTCTGGTCAATGCCAAGGCACAGAATTGGCTATTGGAGGGGATTCTGTATGTGTTTCTGCTGTGGGTGCTCATTGCCCACGCCATGGGCTCCTGAAATGAATAGAAAACCCACAATGGTCCAATGATCTCATTGCCCTGGACTGGCCACACAGACCGTGATATGCGGATCTGTTCCAGTTTCTGATAGACAAGCCCTGTGGCTTCCCAACAGGATCAACCTGCTCTCACAGGATCTGATCTTAATGCAACAGGTAGATCAATTCTTGCTTATGGCTTGGCTCTTGAGCGGGTGCAGCTGAGGCATAAGGGCTATTCAGCATCTGTTATTGCTACCCTGTTAAAGGCCAGAAAGAGTTATACCACCTTGTCCTATGTGAGGGTCTGGTGAGTGTTTGAGGATTGGTCTGCTAGGAGCATTTAGCCATTTTCATCCTCTTCCATATATCTTATTATTCCTGCCGAATGGCCTTGAGAAGGAATTGGTGCTTAATTCCCTAAAGCTTCAGGTGGTGGCTCTCTCTTGCTACAGGGTGTGAGTGCAGGGGTGTTCTTTAGCAGCTCATCCAGATGTGGTCCATTTTCTCAGAGCAGTGAAACAAGTCCATCCACCCTTGCAGCTTGTGGTTCCTTCTTGGGACCTCAATTTGGTGCTATCAGCCTTGGCAGCGGCGCCATTTGAGCCGCTCACCAGGGCGTTGTTAAGGGATCTCACTCTGAAAACAGTATTTTTGGTGGCTACATGTTCTGCTGGTCGAATATCGAAACATCAAACCCTTTCTTGCAAGGAGTCTTACCTGCTAATATCCAAGGAAAAGGTGGTGCTGAGGACAGTGCCCTCTTCCTACCTAAGGTGATATCCCACTTCCATTTGAATCAAACAGTCTCCCTGCTGGTCTTCTTCAACCTGAGGGAGTCTTAAGAGGAGTGTCAGCTACATCTGCTAGACTTGCTCAGGGTCCTGTGTAAGTATCTTTAGAGGACAGAATCCATTCGTAAGCTGCACAGGTTAATTGTTTTATTTGGAGGCCCTTGGAAAAGAGAAGCAGCTTCAAAAGCCTCAATTGCTCACTGGGTGAAGCACGGAATAGTCTCAGTCTATAACATATCAGACAGAATGGTGCAAATGGGTCTTAGAGTTATCTACTTTGTCAGTAGGAAACTGGATTCTGGAACTGAAGAGGCAGCTCTTCTACTGTGATATCAGAATTCAGACATGCTCAGTCCTCAGCTGCTGGTGGACAGGAGTAACACGCATGCACTGGACTGGACTGGAGGGAGTCAAGGAAAGACAATTAGCAGGTAAGGTCTAATTTCACCATATGCATTACTGGTACACTGTACATTAGCAAGCAGGATTTACACTGACTACTCAAAGCTCTAGGCAGCAGTGCTACATACAATCCACTATCAATTGCATAAGAATATGACAGCAAAAAGGACCATTTGGCTCATTTAGTCTTCCCAATTCCACTTGTGACTTAGTGTAACTGATTCAGCTAGTCTCTGGCTCTCCTCTTAACTCTTTGTCTTTAGGGATTTTTTGTGCTTATTCCATGCCTTTCTCAATTATTGCTATCTGCACCACTTACACTGGAAAGCTATTCCATGTTGGAAAGGTATTCACTCCACCCTATCTTTGAAAAAAATATTTTCTAATGTTGATCCTGAGGTCCAAATATGCCATGACCACTTGTTCTATAGAATTTGCCCCTGTAAAAAATGTTTGCTTCTTGAATCTAAAGTTTTTAAGTGTTACAAGGAAAAGCTACCAGGATAAGAAAGATATCTTCTGGTAGCTTTATTTCTTAAAAATGCACTGGACTCTGAAATTATTTTTAATTAACAAAGATGTTCTCTTTTGGAGGAATAAAATCCACTTCTTCCCTGACATGAGCAAAAACACTCCATTAAGATGGAAGATCTTTTTATTTGAAATACCAAGCCTCCAATTTCCTTGATAATATGCTATTCTATATCAAACAGATGTCAGATATTTTTATGATACACCAAAATTAGAACTTTTCTTGATAAATATGTTGTCTAGCATAGCCCTAATCTGCTAAAGCTGGATCCTTATGGAAATCTTTTGAGATATTCTCTTTTGTGGCGTTTAACCTTATCTCACTAGATATGTGAAGACATATTTTAGATAGTATGTGGAGATTGGAATAGAGGTATCAAGGTCAGGACATAATGATTTCTGACATTATTTTAGAAATGGAGCTGCTAAACGTGAAGTTTTGAAAATACATAAAAGAAAGTATAGGATAGCAAATGGATTTATATCCAAGTTTACACATGGGAAATTGTTACAACATGTGTTGTACTCTCAAGAGCGTTGTAGAGCCTCAAGTTTGGCAGCTAAGTGATTGTGACTCCCAAGCATTTAGGAGAGTAGGAGAGACACAGTTGTGTCTGTGTCTTCAATGTATGGCTCCTTGGTAGTCACTGTGTGAGAAACAGGTTTTACTGCAGGCAACAGCTCAAGCCATGGATGAGAACATAAGATTTTACATGATCTCAGGGTGCTAGGATTCCAAGGCTGGATATATGGAGAAATATCATCTTCAAAAGTGTTTGAGGATGGTACTGTGTTCCATAGGGCTTGCAAGATATTTTGGACAGAGTGACGGCACAGACTGATCTTTGCTTTATCACACTATTTGTTTGTTTTTGTGAGTAACTCCATTCTTGTATCTTTTAAGACTTACAAGTGGATAATGGGGTTTGCACTACAGAGCAACAGAACAGCAGAGATGCCTGTAGAAATCGCAATGCAAGATAGTCAGAGTGTGTAAGGAGGACCTTTTATAGTGGAGACATGTGATTTTCTATGGGCTACCACATCTCTTGGCAGATGCTGGCCATGGATTGCTATCTGGGTTTAGCTCCTACCTTTTTCAGTAGTGACTTTAAGCCAGTATCATTCTAATACTGTAGGTAACTTTCAGTAGTGGCTCAAGGCACATAACAACCAAATATAGTGGATACCAGGGAGCTTAATATTTAAGTCTGTACTTGAGGGAAATGGAAAGTTAAGTAACTTGCCTAAGCGGGGATAAGTGGAATTTGAAACTGGCTTCCCAGAATCTCAGTCCACTGCTTCAAGAATTAAGATGCTCCTCTCCATTTAGTAGGAACTCCTGACAACATGGAAGTCGACCAGGTCACAAACCACTTTGAAGCTTCATGAATTCATAGAAGGTTAGTGCTTTCTAAGGATTTTAACTTGTGGTTTTTTTGTCTTTTTTTTTTTTTGCTAGAGTCATATCCCTTTAGGGTGCTGCTGTAATAAAAAACCAACCAGGAAGAGAGTCCATACTACTGGACTGTTACTCCATTCTTGAACTCCTCTGTGACTCCTGGGACAGATATAGATTGAAATGCCAGAGGCTTACACTAGGAGGGAAAAACTGACCAAGTTATTTTTTTGCTGGTTTATTTGTTCCATTACAGGTTGAGTGATAAAAAAAGAGTCTAGTCCAGGGAATGCCTCCAAATGAAAATGTGTTTTTGGTGTAGAGGGGCAACCAGGAGGCATTTCCCAGTGATTTTCTACTTGGTCATAGCGATATGTCTTAAGGTGGCTATGGGTGGTTTTGTGCCATGGCAGCATCATAAAGTGGTTTGTCTGAATGTGAGAAAATTTGGTGATAATCGTGGTGAAGTTGCACCCAAACTATCCCTCTTTCCAGGGACACTCTGCAAAATAGCACCACCTTTTGGTGGAGTACGATGGAGATTGGTCCCTTTGGGAATACAGCAGAACACCTACTCCAGGAATGTGAGTGAACTGCAGGAGACATGAGGAATGTCTGGGTAACCAGCAGCAGTGGTTGTGACGTAGATGATGAAAATGGAGCCAAGTCTCAACCTACTTCACATGGGCTGGAGAAAGATCATTGATCGAGACTGCCTCTGGACATGGCAGTAGTTTGCATGCCAAGAAATGCAACAAGGTTGCTATTCAGACTCCAGAGATGCAATGGGAATCTTGATAATTACTCCAGCCACTGGGTGAAGGGAAGGGAGAAGAGAATGACTTGATAAAATCCACAGTATCCACAGTATCTCCTGTTGATATTAATGAGGTTTTGGAATCTGATCCAGTGGCTGACTTCAACATAGATATGTAGCTCTAAGCTAGAAGTCTTATAAAGCTAATATTAGTGCTAGTGTGTGTGTGTGGGGGGGGGGGGGGAGGGTAGTGAATTCAGGGGTCCTGAAGGGCCAGATTGTACCATAAGGAGAATTGATGCTCACAAGCACATAGCAGGATGTGCATGCCTAGAGGCAGGAGACAATGCCAGAATGAGACTAGGTTCATTGGATTGGATTGGTGATGTGCTGAGAACCAGTGACACCGAGATTAAAGTTCTGACCATTCCACCTATATTCCTTGAGATCTTGGTGAGGTGATACGTTGATGGTGAAGATAAGGATCGGGCTGCATTTCAATATGCTCCTAGGATCAGTGCAGGGTTGAAGCATGTGTTTAAAACATCTGCCATCATGGGGATCCCGAGGGAGTCAGTGCCAACACAAGGTAGTAGAGACCACATGGTATGATGACTTGGCATGTAGAGTGGCTCTGTCAGTGCTGCATCATCAGTACCTGATACTCTATGCCAGGGGAGCAGGGACACAGGCAGTGTGAATTTGAGCTGGCGGCCCAGTGCTAGTGGACATCAGAGGTGGGCTACTAGGAACTGGCACAAGACGGTACAAGACACAATATTCTCTAGAGTGGTTGACTCTGATACTTGGTGACAAGGGTCACATAGTGCCAATACTTTCAGCTTCCTCTTGGTGCTGTGGTTTGCTCTGAGCCATGAGCAGGCCTATGACACTCTTTGCACTAGCAGAGTGCTATGGTTGGAATAAGAGGAAGTCATCTGAGCTTTTAACCCCAGATAGAAGGAGATGCTAGCCATGGAAAGAAGATGTCAGCTGGCACCTTCACAAGTGGCATGGTGCTTTCCATGAGGTCATGCAATTTGAGTCGGTACATCAGTGGAAGGGAGATCATAGTGGTTGCCTTGGCAGTGCGAAGATCAAGTGGTGCAAATCAGTAGCATATGGCACCAAGGAGATGCCATGATGATGCTCTTGCTGGAAGCACAATACCAGGAGGGAGCTGAGGCACTGACATGGGGGAGGGGGGAACACTGAGAGCCTCAGCATCTTCCTGGCGAGAATGGACAAAGCAAGCTCTGACAGATTTTGATGCTCCCATGGCAGTTTTTTTGGCACTCCCATGTCAGCAGCCACCATTGAGCTGAGTAGAGGTCTTTCTAGTAGAGAATCATGAGCTTTATCAGCCAATGAAGAGTAAGGCCCCTGCACCAGCAGCTCCAGTGTCCACAGTATCTATCATCCATTGGGATGATCTCTCATCTGTAGGGGGTATCTCTCCAGAGGAGAGTTGGGCACCCTGTGCCAACCATTTCATCTGAGGCAGATCTCTCAGACAAATCAGGCCCCATCAGCTGGCTCTTGCTCAGGATCTGAAGTGGGCTCTGGACACATACGTCCACTACAGGAAGGTAAATTTCTGGACTGGAAACCTTATTTGTTTGATGCAGGTGGGGGCAAGAATGGACGAAAGATCTATAAAAGGAAACTTTGGGATAGAGAAATAAAAAAAAATTTGAAGAACAAAGAAGAAAAGTAGAGGAGAGCTGGAAGATATGTCCATATAGCAAGGCAAGTTGAACATAACGGAGAGGATATAGGCAGGCACTGTGGTGGGCAATGGCAGGCACATAATCAAAAAAATCTGAGCTCTAGGAGAGCTAATCCATCCATGGCACTGTCAGATGTCATCACCAGTGTGTGGCTGACTCATCCTGCTTGTCCATAGAGAAACTGCCATTCACGTAACACACAATAGTGAGTTTTCCTATGTGTTAAATGTATGAAAATTGCTGGGAACAACCCAAAAGTTGACAGACAGGTTTTGCAGTTACCACATATTAATTTCAAGGATCTGCCTTTGGGGCCCATTCTTTTCTCTCTCTATACTCGTTAGATTGATGCTCAAGGATCTATCTTGAGACCTCTTCTTTTCTATCTATCTATCTCTCTCCCTCTCTCTCTTTCTATATTCATACACTCATCTCCTCCCATAGTTTTCAATAGCAACTTTATGCTGATGACTCTGATTTACCTCTCTGCCCCTGAACTCTCTCCAGTAATCCAGACTTGGATTCTCACCTGCTTGTCTGATAATGCTCTCTGGATGTCCTGCTAATGTCTGAAACTGAACATGGCCAGGAAGGTGCTCATTGCTCATTATCTTTCTCCCTAAACACACCTCCTTCCTCCTTCCTTCCTCATTTCTCTATTTCTATAAATAAGAATGCAAGATATGCCATACTGGGTCAGACCAAGATCCATCAAGCCTCATATCCTATTTCCAACAGTGGCCAATCTAGGTCACAAGTACCTAGCAGTTTCCTCAAAATACACTATCATCCTTCCCATTTCCTCAGCTTATATCTCTGGGGTATCATCTTTGACTCTTCCCTCTCTTTATCTTTCTCTTTCTCTCTCTCTCTCTCTTTGTGCATATCCAACATATAGCTAAAACCTGTCATTTCTTTTTCTATGTTGTTGTTAAGTGCCGTTGAGTTGGAGTCGACTCATTGCAACCCCCTAGATAGCTATCCTAAATTGTGTTCGGTCTTCAGTCAGGCGGCTCATTGTTGACAGACTGGTACCCGTAGCTGCTGTTATTGTATCGATCTATCTCATTGCTGGCCTTCCTCTTTTGTGTTGACCTTCTATCTTGCCAAGCATGATGTCTTTCTCTAATGATCTCTCTCTCTTCGCATGATGTGTCCAAAATATGAAAGTCGAAGTCTTGTCATCTGAGCTTCTAAAGAAAGCTTAGGTTTGATCTCCTCTAATACCGACTGGTTTGTTCTTCGGGCAGTCCATGGTATACACAGTATTCGCTGCCAGCACCATAATTCAAAGGCATCAATTGTCTTCCTGTCTATCTTTTTCACTGTCCAGCTTTCACATCCATATGATGTTATTGAAAATACCATGGCTTGAACAAGTCAAATCTTTGTATGGAGAGAGACATCTCTGCTCTTGAGAATCTTATCTAGGTCTTTCATAGCCATTCTGCCAAGAGCAATGCGTCATCTGATTTCTTGACTGCTTGTTGCTTCTTTATTGATAGTTGATCCAAGTAGGTTAAAGTTGTTCACAATTTCAATTTCTTCTCCTTCATCGATGAACCTGTTGATTATGCCAGTTGTCATGATCTTTGTCTTCTTTACATTAAGGTGCAGGCCCATTTTGAGACTATGTTCTTTGATTGTGAGAAGCAAATGTTTCAGATCATCTTCACTTTCAGCCAGTAATGTGGTATCATCAGCATAGCGAAGGTTGTTGATGAGTCTTCCACCAATCTTCACATCTCTGTTGTCTTCATACAATCCTGCTTCTCTGATGATTTGTTCTGCATATAAATTAAACAGGTAGGGGGAAAGTATGCAGCCTTGTCTTACACCTTTGCTTATTTTAAACCATTCTGTTTCTCCTTGTTCTGTTCAAACTGTTGCTTCTTGATCAATGTACAGATTGTGGAAGAGAACAATCAGGTGTTCTAGTATACCCATGCTTCTTAATGTGGCCCAGAGTTTCTCATGGTTTACAAAGTCAAAAGCCTTGCTATAGTCGATAAAGCACAAATAAAATATCCTTTTGGTATTCTTTAGTCTTTTCAAGGATCCATCTCACATCCGCAATGATGTCTCTCATTCCTCGCCCTTTCCTGAACCCTGCTTGCACTTCAAGTAGTTCTTGTTCCAGGTATGTTTGTAGTCTCTTTTGAATAATCTTCAGTAGAATCTTGCTGGCATGTGGGATCAGAGCGATTGTGTGATAATTTCCACAGTCAGTTGGATCACCTTTCTTTAGTATTGGTATAAACACAGATCTTTTCCAGTCAGTTGGCCATGATGTTGTCTTCCATATTTCTTGGCAGAGCCTTGTAAGTATGGTAACAGCTGCATCAGATTGCTGTAATACCTCTATGGGAATGCTATCAATGCCCAGTGTTTTATTCTTTGATAAGGCTTTCAATGCTGCTTCAACTTCTTCTTTCATCACCAATGGTTCCTGATCATAAGGTACAGGTTGAAACGGCTGTTGGTCCACTTGATCTTTATCGTATAAAAACTCTGTATATTACTTCCACCTTGACCTTCTCAGCATCATTCAGCGTAGAACCTTGAGCATCTTGTAACATTCCAATTCGAGGCTGGAACTTTCTCTTTAACTCTCGTAGCTTTAGGAAAGCCGATTTTGTTCTTCCTCTAATAGTTTCTGCTTCTATTTCCTTGCATGTGTCATTGAAGTACTTGTCCTTGTCTTGTCTTGTCTTGCTGCACGTTGGAAATCTCTGTTGAGTTCTGTGATTGTCTTTCTTTCTCCTTCGGCTTTAGCTTCTCTGTGTTTCTGGGCAATTTTCAGAGTTTCTTCCGTCATCCATTTTGGCCATTTTTGCTTTTTCACCTTTTGTAGAGACTTCTCGCTTTCTTCCAACACAACCTTCTTGATGTCATTCCATAAATCTTCTGGAGCTCTGTCATTTGTATCTAAAGCAGCAAATCAATTTTGCAGGCAATCTTTAAATTCCAGTGGTATATTCTCAAGGTCATATTTTGCTGCATTCATGCGTGGTTTGCTCTTTTTCAACTTTAGCTTGAGTTTGCATACTAGTAGTTGATGATCTGTACCACAGTCAGCTCCAGATTTTGCCTTTGTTGATGTTACAGAGCTTTTCCATCGTTGACTTCCACAGATGTAGTCAATTTGATTTTTATACAATCCATTGGGTGAAGTCCATGTGTAGAGTCACCACTTGTGTTGCTGGAAGAAGGTGTTTGAGATGAATAGATTGTTGGTCTTGCAGAATTCTATCAGTCTTTCTCCAGCTTCATTTCTGTTGCCAAGTCCATATTTTCCAACCACTCTGTCTTCTTCTTTGTTGCCAACCTTTGCGTTCCAGTCGCCCATAACTATCAGGATATCCTGTTTGCATGTTCTGTCAATTTCAGCTTATACTTGTTCATAGAACTCTTCAATTTCAGTCTCTTGATATGGCTCTTGATGTGGCACGGTACCCATTGTCTGTGATTGTTTTTGTGGACCTTCACGGCTGACAAACTTATACATAGTTGGATCCTCACATTTATTTATTCTGATCAAAACCGCAAAATTGGGATATTACCTAGAGTTATAGTGTCCTCTTTCAACAGTTGGCAGTTCCTTTACGGTCCTAAGTTTTTATGGTGTGCCTCAACCCCTGAAGAAGTATGGTATGAAACACGGCCTGTGTTGGGTTTGGTCCCCCTTGTTGCATATGGACCAATAAAAGTTGTGAGTTTTAAACGCTGCCCACGTCTCTATATTGTTTTTCTGCGCACATCCACGTGGCAGTTTGCTGTTTCCTTCTTGGTGGACTCTCTCTTCTTCAATCCATTCAGAAGAAGGCCGCACAGCTAATCTTCCACTAGTGTTGTTACGTTCACATATCCCTCTTATCAAGTCACTTCATTGGGTTCCTAGCCACTTCTGCATCCAGTTCAAACTTCTCTTATTGACCTATAAATGTATTCATTCTGCTGTTCCTCATTACCTCTCCTCTATACACCCCTCTTTGGTTGAAAACTCCACTCATCAGGCAAATTGTTTCTATTTGTGCCCCCCTCTTTCATTGCCAACTCTATACTTCGTTCATTCCACCTTGCTGCACTGTATGCCTGGAATCGACTACCTGATGCAGTGCATCAGGTTCCTTCTCTGGTCCTCTTCAAATCCAGGCAAAAAAACCACCTCTTTGATGCTACTTTCGGATCCTGATCCTTACTCTCCTGTATATCTACTCAATACCACCGGATGAAATCACAGTTTATATGTCTTTAATTATACTGTTAAATGTAAAAAGTTAAATCTGTTCCCTGTAAAATGACTAGGACATGATTAACCATGTACCTTGAATTTTCTCTGTTCATTGTAAACCGCACTTGATACTTGGGAAAGAGTGGTATATAAATGTGTGCTAAATAAATAAAATAAATAAAAATATCACCCATGTGTATTAAAACAATCTCTCGTCCTCTGCTGTGTTTGTCTTGCATAGATTTTAAACTCTATTTAGCAGGGACTATTGTGTGTGTGTACAGTGTCACATATACCTTGTAGCATTATATAAATGATAAGCAGTAGGGGGAGGAGGAGTCATTTTGGCAATTACCATGCAGTTAATGTGAAACCTTGGCTTTAGCTCAGCAAATGAGGCCCTAAGAAGTATCTAGGGCTAATATTCAGCAGGGCTTATATGGTTAGCACTAAGAATGGTTTTAATTTTATTTGTTTATTTAGTAATATTTAGTTCACACCTTTCCAGTAGTAGATCAAAGTGAGTTACCATCAGGTGCAGTAGGTATTTCCATGTCCCTGGAGGGCATATAATCTAACGGGCTGATAAAGAATGATCAATGATTTTTTTGCGCACAGATAACACAACTTATACGCACACATTCCGACACACCAAATGTAGAAAAGAGATTGATGCACATTTAAGCAGCAAAGCAAAAGCAAGCACACACAAAAATACCAAGCATATTTAAATTATATGTAAATGAGCTGTACATATTAAAATGGCATGCTAATAATGTCTGTGCCCAATGCAGAGAAACACACAGAGGATTACATAATTAGCCAAAGTGCCAAATATCTCTGTGCCTCGTCTGAGGTGGCTTAAACGTCTTGCACATGCTCCTGACTGTATTTTGATAGCATAGGGGGCTTTACACAATGCCTGGACCATCTGAGGTAAAATGTCAAGCTTCCTCTCAGATGATCCAGGCATTGGAGAAAGCGCTGATGACATCAAATACTGTCGGGGGGCCGATGCCCCTGAAACAAACCCTCCAACAGAAACAAAATCGCTGGTAGCCCAGCGGCCCCAATCTCCCACCCACCCAATAAAACAAGTCCCAGTGGTACCTGAACCCTCCACCCCTTCCCAGTAACTTTACGATGGAGCAGGAGCATTGCCCATGAGCTCCTCCCCCTGTGCTGCCATCTTGAAAAATGGTAGTGCCTGACCCCGCGTGATGCATCCAGGTAGAAAATGGTCACTGGGTTACCAGGTTTTTTTTTTTTACTGGTTGGGTAGATGGGGGGTGGGGGGTCAAAGCCATTGAGCTATCAGGGTTTTTTTATTGGGTGGGTGGGGGGATTGGGGCTGCTGGGCCACCAGGGATTTAGTTTCTGTCGGGGGGGGGTCTGTGTTAGGGGCACTGTCCCACAGACAGTATTTTGATGGCATTGGAGGCATTCCCTGATGCCTGGATCATCTGAGGTGAAGTGTCATACTTCTCCTCAGATGACCCTCATTCTCTGGGAGAGCATGCCAAACTTGCACCAACATCTGTGCCCATGTGTTTGGCGTGCTCTCCCAGTTTAATGCTGACATTGGTGCTGCAGTTAACGCATGGCTTATTTGCATATGTGCCCCTTTCTACATGCCGACGCTGAAGTTGTGTGCTATTGGTGCACTACATAGAGGCATATATAGCTGATAGCGTGCAACTTCAGTGCCGGCTTTCTGCATTGGCAGCTAAGGTAGTACCTGAGGCAATGGAGGGTTAAGTGACTTGCTCAAGACCACAAGGAGGGTCAGTGGGGTTTGAATCCTCGTCTTTCAGATCCCAGGTTGCTCCCCTAATGACTAGGCTACTCTGCCACTCCACTTGCATTATCCAGTCTCCCTACTAATTATTGCTAGAAGCAGAGAGAAAGGTCCAAACTTTTCCAGAACTGGGGAGGTTCTCTCTGCAAGTCATTTCAGGCTGGGAGGGGACTCCTCTGAGAGGTAAAAGCCCAGTGACTAAAAACCACACCCAAAAGCAATTTCCTGTCTTTGACCTCTAGCCATTATACCATGCACCATTAGTGGGTGACTGCCCTCAAGGGGGCAGGTCCCTCAGTCAGAGATATTCACGTAGCTTAAGGAGAATCTGCACCAGAAGAATAAGGGGTGCTCAGCCTGAAGAAAGAATTAAGCTGCCAAGGATAGAGAGGAGCAGCACAGGGAAGATGTAGTTCACAGCAGCCACCCAGCCAAACAGAAGAAGGAACTAGCCCAAATGAAGGGTGTGTATCCACATAGGGCCAGGGAACTGTGGAATAAAGGCCTTAAACTCAGGCACTTTGGAGTGGGGAAGTATAAAGTTGAAGTACTTCATGGGACACAAGAGATTAGTCAGAGTATTTAAGAGGGGCTTGAGGTAAAAATGCAAGACGAGAAAGGGAATAAAAGCTTGAAGTAATGAGGTAAAAACATTATTTCAGCCATCACAAGACTTAACTGTTTGTGACAAAGTTCTTGTTTATTGATTTTATAAAGTGTTCAAGTTGTTTATCAGTGACCATAATTTTAAGTAAACTCTTTGTTCAGAACACAAACTTCTGGCCTGGACTCTATTTATTTTGAATGGTGAATGTGAGTGTGTTAAGTTCCAAAACTTTAAAACCGCTGCCATTTGATAACACACCTCCTCAGTAGATTGAACCCTGGTATTTTTAAATCCAGGAGCTCAGAGAAACTCTGAATAACAGTTCCTTTGATTAGTATGCTCCCTTGTTTGCCCAGTACTAGAAAGGGGGTTACATGAGGTTTCCTATCCAGACACTAGCTGAATATTGCCCCTATCTGGATGTGCTGGTGGTCAGCGCTGAAAACAGATATTCAGCACTGACAGATATCCGGATTACAGCCCTGAATATCCTGTTTCATTTTAAATGCCGCAGCTGGTGTTTAAAAAAAACACTGTCCATGGGGTTTAAATATTGTCCCATTTCTAAAGCACTGGAATGGGGGGTGGCCACAGGGGCCTGGCCCCATCAAAACTTCGCTGCTGTGATCGGAGTTTCCTGTATATGGACCCGCAGAGACCTGATCTCCCGCAGGCAGAAGTAGGGGAAGGCCAGCAATCACAGCCACATGGAGTTCAGCTGGTCAAGCGACAGAGCTTGCCCCCCCCCCCCCCCGATCATAGCGTTCCGATACCTCTGACCCATTTGATTTTACTTTCTCAGGTTTGCTTTAAATTGTATAATCACACACAAAAATTATCTTTCGCCTTGCTTAACCTGTTTCCTACATGATTTAAATAGATTTTTTAAAAAATGCATCGTCAATCATAACAAAGAAAATATTGTTTCCTTGGCTGCAGTAAATTTTCTCCAGCTAATAATTTTGCAGTGTTTGAATAGAAAAAATGTGCATATGTTAGACACATTACAAGTTTAAATCTGGTGATATGTAGTACCAATCAGCAAAAGTACAACCTTGGCTGTTATCCATTCAAGTGTATTCATATATTCATAATTACATTTTCTTAAATTTACAAAAAATCTCTCTAAATTAAACATGCATCTTACATTTAATTACCTCGTGCGTGGGTCAGAAAGTACTGGGCACTGTGTTTACCAGCTTTTAAGCACTTATATATATAGAGGCGATACTGAGTCATTCTACATGTCCTTACGTGGTTTACTTTAAGAATGCTTTTTAGCAGGCCTAAAGTAAACCACTTAACCATACACAGCGATCAGTATTCTACACATATATTCAGTGCCAGTGAATATGTATATTTTTTGAAATGCTGCAGTTTCCGTTTAATAAAAACACTGACCATCAGGTATCAATATTGACCTGATGGTTTCTTTCCTTGATGCACACCAGTCATCATCATTCGGATCACACAAAACAAATTGACCGATAATTAGTATTACCTTAAAAAAATAAAAATTAAAAAGTGTATGGAGAGCAGAACTCAAATATGAAAATATTTGTCTACTGTTGGTTTGCTTTACTATTATGAAAGATACTTTCTCGCAACACTCCATTCTTGTTATGCCAGGATGAGGCATATCACCACACTGCTGGATTTGTTCATTCCTTCAAGGTAGAACATTTTTATTTTCTATAGGTTATAAGTTCTGTTATTGCAAATGAGCTTCAAAGATCACCTAACACACTTTCTCTGGTATGAACACAGGAAAAGGATTCCAATATGCAGATTACTCTTGTACAAAATGAAAGCCAAATCCTGCTCTTCCTGCCTCATGGAGAGATACTACAAATTATAGCATGTTTACAAGAGAGTTAGCTGTTTAATTGTATGCCCCTATTTTGCAATGTGTATGTATATGTAATTCGGAGCTGGTAGGTCTCTGCTCCTGCCAGCCTTGACACTATATTAATTGATTGAATGATAATATGGTAATGACAGAACTGCAGGAAACAGCCTATTGGATGTGCAAACAGCACCAGTCTGCTGCTATTTTCCCACTGATCTCAGGAGAGGCATGTCTTCTTCTAGCCCTAAAGCATTTCCATATGGAGCAAAGAATTACTGCCAAGAGCAATGGCATTTACAGGTTGACCAACCCCCGAAATGATCAAATTGTATCTCAGCATGTCGAAAATGATTATTTTTCTTGCATATTTGTCACAAATCCTGCAGCAGCAATTGAGCCATACATTGAAGAAAATCCTTTTTTGCAAGAGAAAATATCCGTAGAGAACAAACTGAAGATCAGAAAGAAGGAAACAAATTCTAATATATTCATAGGTGAAAATGGGAAGGTTATAGTCTAGTCAGTGATATTCTTCATCCAACACTTAACTAGGTAAGGAGAGTTGATTTTATTCTTGGTTCCTCAAGCTTTTGTGAAGGCAAATGAGTTAGCATCCTTACTTTGGGGAATATCCTTTCAATTTAGACTTGTCAGGGATGTGTATAAGTTTAAAAAAAAAACGTTGTTTATATTTTTTCCAAATGTTGCCAGATTTTTGGGAGTTTTTTTTTTCAGTTTGTTTCACACACTGAAAATTTTTTAAACACGTGCTATAACCTTGTGGAGGCTATAGCACGAGTTAAAACTCCCATGCAGTTACCATACATTGCAGTACGCGTATGTGAGGCCTATTTTATAAAGTACTGTACTTTAGGGGCATACTGATATGTCTGAGCCTAGTCACGGCAGCTATGCCAACTCTGAAGCAGGTGTAAATGTCTGCACCTGGATTCGGCGGAAACACATATAAGTTATACTATTCTACAGCTTACATGTGTAATATAGCCCTTGCCTATGTTCTGTTCAAACTATGCCCCTATGCATACCCTAAGAACATATGATATACCATACCGGTCAGACCGAAAGGTCCATCAAACTCAGTATCCTGTTTCCAACAGTGGTCACACCAGGTCATAAGTACCTGTCAGGTTCACAAAAAGCAACTGAAGGTACATGCAATGAGACCTGTGTGTGCTTACAGACTTGCAGTTGCCTAAAGTACATTCATATGTGCCCATTCAGACATGTAAATCCTTTAGAAGAGGAACTTACATACATTTCTAGCACATACCCTTCCATTTGCCCTTTAGAGAATAACCAGCTTAATATGAAGTAATTGACTTAATACATGTTAATTTGTAAGTTACTGCACATTAAATCCATCTAGCATGCAATAAATTTCCAAGGCATATTAATGAACAGAATGCATGCTAACTAATGGATATCCCTAAGATTTATTACATACCTTTCCCAAATCTGAACTCAATGTAGGTTACATATTCAAGTATATGAGTTATTTCCCTACCCAAACTGGTTTACAATCTAATTGCTTCAAGCACAATGCAGTGACTTGTCAACAATTACAAAGAGTGTCAATGGGAGAAGCAAAATTTGAGCCCTGGCTGCTTCTATAACCATGAACTGCTCTAATATAGCCAAATGGATTCTGTTGTTAATATTCTACAGCAGTGGTTCTAACCCTGTGGTCTGTGGACCTTCTGGGGGAGGTCTGTAAGACCATTACAGGATGTCCTTAGGACACAGAAAAGAATATAGAGAGGCAGGTGGAGACAGAAAAGGGAAGGGAGCTAGAGGGCTTGTGGGGACAGGCTTGGTGCAAAGATGGTCTACAAAGAGTGGAGGGGGTGATTTGAGGGTTCCTGAATTCTTTGGAAGTTAATAAGGAGTCCACACAAATAAAAAAAAAAAGTTGGGAACTTCTGTCCTATAGATTTTAGCAAATAATTTTGAAGAAAACTGAAACTTTTTGACTCACTTTCCCTGCTAGTGGTTTTATATAGGTTATGATGACTTTTATCGAGCTGTTTGATTTTGTGTTCCATGTGATTGATAATATTTCCTGTGTTATCTTGTACCCCACTGAGAATGTTTAGGGATCAGTGAACTAGAAATTTATGTAAACAAATACATACATAAATAAAATAAATCTTACTTATGCTTCCTGGGATCTGAGTGTTTAAAGCAGCAATTATTTTCCTTGCATATTGGTCACAAATCCTGAAGCAGCAACTGAGCTATACTCAAAAAAATCTGCCTAATCCCACCTTCTATTAACAGGAAAAGAGAAAAATAAATACCTTTTGTGATGCTCCCCACACATTATAATATTACAGCTTCAAGTGCTTACAGCTTTAGAGCTAAGCTATATACTTTTTAATACATAAGCATACCTAATATGGACAGAATACCGGACTTTCCCCACAAGAAAACCACTTAATTTCAATACAAATTTAAAATCTACAGAATAGAATAGTTTGAAAGATGAAAGCCTATTAAAATTCTGCTACGGTTTTCAAGTTCAATAGTGACTTGCAATCCCAGAGTAAAGCTTTTATCTTTTATCAGCTGTCCAGGGAAACAGTTTAATTCTGAATACAAAAATCTTTCAGTATCAGAAATTCAGAACTGCTTTGATTTGAATTCTGCTCTGACAGTGAAAGAAACAGAAAATGCAGCATGGTATGAAAAAAATCCTCAAAGGTTTAGCACAAAACGTAAGAATACTAAAATAATGGGATTCTTCTTTTGCTGATTTCCTTACGGTTATGTTTTCTGGAATGCAATTTTTGGGTCACATATACTAAGTCTTTTCCCCAGGGATAAAAGGGGCCTTTGCACTAGCATTTAGCATGCATGTAGACTAGCAGGCTATGCATGAATACCCTAGCATGTATGCTAAATCAGTCCCTAAATATATGAGCATGTATATATGAACAAATGTTAGATGCAAATAAGGCTTTAGGCAGCTTGTGGAAATAGCTAGGCTGTTGTCCTCCATGAGGTAGTTCATTCGTAACACTGTTATGTGCTGTTAAGTGGAGGTTGACTCCTGACAATCTTGTGGATAGTTGTCTCTGTTGTGTCTATCCCCTGGGTTTTCTTGGCAAGGTACAACCATAAGTAGATGGTCAAGCATTTCTTTCCCCAAAGTAGACCTACAGCACCTGGTGTTCCAAGGTGGTCTTCCATATAAGTACTTACCAGGCTCAACTCTGCTTAGCTTCAAAGATCAGACATACATAGGATGGGATGGCCATAATCTGTAGATTATAAGATACTATAATTTATATGCATACTGAAAAATATAGGGCTGGTGTGCATGTTAGGTCACTTAGGCTATTGTTTTATAAACTGTAAATCCAAAAAAGCCACTTCACGTATCTAACAAAAATACATCAGGCAAACACCTCCCATAGACACCGGTTGAGCATTTTGCCACATGCTTCATCAGGGACTAAGCTGACAAACCCAAAAGCCATTTAACCATAACGGACATTGCTGTGAGAGAAAACAAGAAAACAGAGAAAAAAGAAAAAAATAGTGTCTTACATAAACAACATGCCCTCAATAATAGAATGCAGGACCATAAACAACTGGTAGCTCCAATAAGGAACAAACAGCCCAAACATGCCCAAAAGATTACACTGCAACATCAAATAAGGATGCCACGCATGTGCCCCTTAAAAAGGAGCCAGCCAATGACGTCATAAATGAGGGAAACCCTTAAAAGCACACCCATTGATCGTATTGTGACCTTGCACCCACCAAAAATGAACCATGTCAGCCCCCAAACCACCTCTCTAACAATCAATGACAGCCAGACCCCCCACTTTTCTGTCAACACGAAAAAACAAAAAAGAAAGGGAATTCAAACACATGCACTCCAATCAATCCGGGTGTTAAGACTGCCTGGATGTACAGTCCCCAAGTGAAAAATCCACTTCTGTTCGCATAACAAAAGCAGATGATCCCTGTCCCAGTGACCATAGCCACGCAAAACCTGGTCAATACAAAAACACCTCAGATCATAAAAACCATGCCCAGAATCCAAACAGTGTTGTAGAAGAGGTGCTTCATGCCGTTTGCACTTCAAGCGGCTTTTATGTTCTCCCATTCGGATCCTAAAAGGATATATGTTCTTCCCTACATAACCCATATCACACTGGCACTGTATAAAATAAACAACTCTACACGAACCACAGGTGGTACTCCAACGTATCAAAAAACGGTGACCATTATTCACAAAATCAGTTAGTTCCTCAGATATGGTACAAATTGCGCAATCCCCACAAACATGGTGCCCTGAAAATCCAGGAACTGACTGCTGCAATGGTCTGAATAAAGCTGGACTTAATATCTCCTTGAGATTATGATTCCTAGACCACACATACCAAGGCTTTTTGCCCCTTAATCCAGGAATAATTTGCGTGACCCCAAAACATTTATGGATAATCCACTGTAGATGATAACTATAAGGGGAAAATTGGGTATGAAATGAATATGTTCACTATCAAATACATCAGACCCTTTGGCCAAAGGTCGTAGCAATCAATCCCTATGGTTATATCTAGCCCTTCTATAGGCCTGATCAACAACCGGAACAGATTAACCTCTTGCTAGGATATCCCTTTTAAAAGAATGGGAATGGGCCACAAGCTCATTCGTATCAGAACAGTTGCGGCGAAACCTGATAAATTGGGAAAAAGATAGCCCCTCCATCAGCCTCTGGGGGTGGGCCCAGGAAAGAGCAGTCACTGGGACTGAGGCAGTACAGCAAGCCATCCACAGCTTCAAGTTAATTGTGCTACACTGGCCCCAATGTGTGGTCCTGGGGGGGAGGGGGGGAGACGACACTTGTTGCAAGGGGGGCGCCCGTGGGGCTTGAAATGCCACTGAGGAGAATCATTTGATATATTGTATTTGGATTTTCATAAACCCTTTGAAAAGGCCCTTCATGTGAAAGACTTTTGAGATGATTCAAAAAATAGGACATAGTGTACGGTTGTGGATTGGGAATTGGTTAAAAGACAGAGAGTAGGGCTAAATGGTCAATTTTTTCAATGAATAAAGATGAATAGTGGAGTACCCCAGGGATTTGTACTGGGTCCACTGTTTTTTTAAATATATTTTTAAATAACTTGTAAATGGGAACAATGATTGAGGTGATCAAATCTGCAGACAACACAAAATTAATCAAAATTTTAAACCATAAGATGATTGTGAAAAATTGCAAGAAGACCTTGAGAAATTGGGAGACTGAACATCCAAATGACAGATGAAATTGAATGTATAAAAGTGAAAAAGTATGTACTTAGGGAAGAACCACCCAAACTATAGTTAAATAATACAAGGTTCTCTGTTAGGAGTCACCACCTAGGAAAAAGAACTAGGCATCATTGTAGATAATATGCTGAAGGTCTAAAATTTAATACCTGCTTTAGACCAGCTGTTAACTGTTCAGTTCACAGGGTATTCCAAGGGCTTAACTAACAGGAAGCTTTGAGATTACTGAATGGATATGGAACTGATATGACAGGAGACATAAGAGTTTGAAAGGATAAGGAAGAGATAAAGGAGAGCTGCTTTGTTGCACTGGATTCAGAACCTAAATGTATTATCTTTTGAATTGTTGTTCCTAGAATTTAATAATAAAAGATTTTTATTGTTGTTAATTGCATTTGTTCTATATTGTTTTGCTGTTTGTTAATGTACATTTTAGATTTTTAGGCACATTTACCTAGAACAATGTTGGGTAGTACCTGTCTTTCTGTCTGTCCGTCCATCCATCTCCAAGCATGAGTTTGTTTGTTTATTTAAAAACACTTCTATTCCATAAATATGAAAATTTCATCCAATGTTGTTTACATTATCAAATAAAACACTAAATACTGTATCATAATACCAACAATCTGAGAACAACCACCCTCCCATTCTGCCTCTTTTTCCAGGAACAAGCAGGAAGTCTGTCCTCACATATGGGTGACGTCGGTGCCGACAGAGCTTGCGCAGTAACTTCTCCCCAGCTGTCAAAGAAAGCCTTTGGGAGATGTACCACACATGCGTGGCCCCTTTTCCACCTAAGGGTGTCATCTTGCCTCAGTCTCTTTTTTTCCACGGAGCCCATCGGACATGTGCCTGTCCCCCCACCCCCGGAAAAATTTTGTTTTAATTTTTGTTCTTTTTATTTTCTTTCTCCAGTCGGGTACCAGTTTGCCTCAGTTTCACGTTTTTGGGTTCTTTTTTCCTCTCTTATTTTCTTTACTTTGGTCAGTATGGATTCACACCTTTTTCCTGGCCAGGCCAAGTGAGTTTAACCTCATGAGGGCCGCCTTCACCGCTATGACCTTGGTCAACGGCTTCAAGCCATGCGACCACTGCGCACACAACATGTTGCACACAGACCTGCATAACTGCTGCCTTTGAAGTCTCGGGCCAGACCATTATCCCTTGGTCTGCATTCTCTGCAAGCAGATGACTCCCAAGGCCTTTAAAAGCCAGCAGCAGCAGTGTGAGTCCATCTTCCAAAAGACCGACTCAGCCCTGGAGTCTCTGTGAGACCATGCTCCAAGACCCCCTCTAGGACCTCAGACCCTTGTTGAGACTGTGCCGCCTCAGAACCCTGGGGCCATGGAGCCTCAAGCTGGAGCCCCCTCAATGAAGACCAAGCCAAGAAGAGCCAGAAGCCCTCGAAGATCTTGTTGGGTGATGAGCCAGGGAAAGTGGGGAAGTCCCACTGGCCCTAGACCCAGAGTCCCCAATGCAAGGCTGAGGGCAATGGCCGATAGAGGCTAACCAAGTTGCTCCAATGAGAGCCATTGATGTCACAGGATCAGTCTTAGACCCCCGAGGACATCCTCATTGAGGACTCCTCCTTGACGGATCAGTGCCTGGCCCAAAGTATTTGGTGCCGACGCCAAAGGCTGTGGAGCCATCTGGCCTCAAGGCCAAGATGGTGGTCTTAGAGCATAGTTTGTCTGCTTTCATGGCTCAGCAGTGAGCTCTGATGCCCGGTTCCTCAGGCTCATCATACCAAACCACTGGGTCCTCTACTTCGAGGGACTCCCCAGAGGTTGAGCTGATCTTCGAGCGCCATCGGCCTCGATAGACACTTTGGCATTGGTCCTGGTCCTGGTCCTGGTCTCAGTGCTGTAGTCTTCCCCACTCAGTGCCCTTGGCTCTCAGTGTCAGGGCACTGGGAACATTGGGGCGGTGCATGAACCCGAGACCCGGGGAGCCCTCCTCTGATCCCGAGTCAGACTGGGAGACCGAGGACAATGAGTACCCAGACAACTGCTGCCACTGGGATGTGCCCTCAGACCTGTCTCCCCCAGAGACAAGGCGCTGGTCCCCACCCGAGGACATGACTTTCTTCAGCTTTGTGAGGAACATGGTGAAGCCTCTTGCCTTCACGACTGAGAAGGAGGAAGACCTTCCCACAGAGGACCTTGAGATCTTCAAGTACAAGGCTCTCCTGAAAGAGGCACTCACGGTGCCCATTCCCCCCCATCCTGGCATCCATCTGTCCAAGAAAGGTCAACGCATCTTCAGTAGTAGACTGGCTAATCTACTGAAGAGGGCTTTAAACTAGATTCGTTGGGGATGGGTGAAGAAAGCTCCCAGGTAAGAGAAAGCCCCCAGGTAAGAGATACATTAAATACCTTTATGGAAATGGGTAACAGGGGTAACATATGGAAAGCAGTGTGTATAAATGCCCGTAGCATGGGAAATAAGATCCCTGATGTTGAAGCTTTGGTGGGAGTGGCTGACTTGGATTTAGTGACAGTTACAGAAACATGGTTCACAGAAAACCATGATTGGGATGTAACTATACCTGGCTATACTTTATTCAGAAAGAACAGGGTAGGAAGAAGGGGAGGAGGAGTGGCACAATATGTAAAAACTACTATTAAAGCTTTGGCATTACAGAGCTTAAAAGGGAGAGAGGAGGCATTGTGGGTTAAACTAGAAAGAGGGAAAGAGAAATCTATTTGCATTGGTGTGATATACAGACCTCTCTCACAAGAGGAAGAGGTGGACAGAGAGTTAATTGAAGACATACGCAGCATTGCTAGGAAAGGGGAAGTGCTACCGATAGGAGATTTCAATATGACAGATGTTGATTGGCACATTCCTGCTGCAGTATCATCTAGAAGTAAGGAGATCCTGGATTCTCTACAGGGAGAACTATTCAGGCAATTGGTAACAGACCCCACACGTGAAGGGGCCATACTGAACTTGGTGCTTACCAAAGGTGAAAGTGTTTCTGATGTTGTAGTGGGAGAACATTTTGCATCCAGTGATCACCAGATGGTGTGGTTCAGTATTAGGACCAGGGCTGTTAGAATCCATTCTAAGGTGAGGATCTTAGACTTTAGGAAGACTAACTTTGCGAAGATGGGCCAATACCTCAGGGAGTCGTTAGTGGGATGGGAACAGCTGGGGGATGTAGAAAAACAGTGGGCAAAACTGAAGGGGGATATTTTAAGGGCAACCAACCTGTTTGTTAAAATGGTAAATAAAGGTAAAAGGAAAAGGAGACTGCTATGTTTTTCGAAAGAAGTAGCTGAAAAAGTGAAGAAAAAGAGGGAGGCCTTCATGAAATACAAAAGATCACAGAGAGAGGAAGACAGGCATCTGTATTTGGAAAAACTTAGCTGGCAAAGTAGTCAAGCTAGCAAAGTAGTCAAGAAGGCAAAGATTCAAAAGGAGGAGGAAATAGTCAATGCAATAAAATGGGGGGATAAGACATTTTTCAGATATATTAGTGAGAAGAGGAAGGGCAAAAGTGGTATTGTCAGACTCAAGGGTGCAGGGGAGGAATATGTAGAAGCTGATGAGGATAACGCGGAATTGCTTAACAAATATTTTTGTTCTGTGTTCACAGATGAAGAACCAGGAGCAGGACATCAGAAAACACCCACAAATAGGAACAGAAGCGAGGGACATCTTGAACAATTTTCAGGAGACTGTGTTTGTGAGAAACTAGTACAACTTAAAGTAGACAAAGCGATAGGACCGGATGGGATACACCCTAGAATACTGAGGGAACTTGGGGACATTCTAGCTACTCCACTAACTGACCTTTTCAATGCCTCGTTGGAGTTGGGAGTGGTGCCAAAGGACTGGAGAGAGGCTCATGTGGTGCCTTTACACAAAAGTGGAAGTAAAGATGTGGTTGAAAACTACAGGCCGGTTAGTTTAACTTCGGTGGTGAGTAAATTATTGGAAATGCTGCTGAAAGAGAAAATAGTGAGGTTTCTGGAGTCCAGCGGATTACAGGATCCGAGGCAGCATGGATTCACCAGAGGCAGGTCTTCTCAGACAAATCTGATTGATTTCTTTGACTGGGTGACCAGGGAGTTGGACCGAGGGAGAGCCCTAGATGTGGTGTATTTAGATTTTAGTAAAGCCTTTGACACTCTTCCTCACAGGCGACTTATAAACAAACTGAGCACGCTAGGGATGGACCCTAAAGTTACTGCTTGGGTTAGAAATTGGTTGGGTGGGAGGCGACAAAGAGTACAAGTAAATGGAGCTCACTCTGAGGAGAAGGATGTTACCAGTGGTGTGCCCCAGGGATCTGTCCTTGGTCCGAATCTTTTTAACATCTTTGTTAGTGATATAGCGGAAGGGCTGTCGGGTAAGGTTTGCCTCTTTGTGGATGATACCAAAATCTGCAATAGAGTAGACACCCAGGAAGGTGTAGATAACATGAGCAGGGATCTAGCTAAGCTTAAAGAATGGTCTAGAATTTGGCAGCTGGAATTTAATGTTAAAAAATGTAAGGTCATGCATTTGGGCTGCAGGAATCCAAGGGAGCAATATAGTATAGGGGGTGAAGTACTTTTGTCCACTAAAGAAGAGCGGGACCTAGGTGTGGTTGTGTCTGATGATCTTAAATTAGCTAAACAGGTAGAAAAGGCGACGGCAAAAGCTAGAAGGATGCTTGGGTGCATACAGAGAGGAATGGCTAGCAGAAAAAAGGAGGTGATAATGCCTCTCTATAAGTCTTTGGTGCGACCTCATTTGGAGTATAGTGTGCAATTCTGGAGACCGCACCTTCAAAAGGATGTGACAGGATGGAGTCGGTGCAGAGGGTGGCTACTAAGATAATTAGTGGTCTTCATTATAAAGCATATGAGGACAGACTGAAGGATCTTAATATGTACACCTTAGAGGAAAGGCGGGATAGAGGTGATATGATTGAGATGTTTAAATACCTCCGTGGCATAAATGTTCAGGGAAAGAGCCTCTTTCAATTGAAAGCAAGTTCTGCTACGAGGGGACATGGGATGAGGGTGAAGGGAGATAGATTCAGGAGTGATATGCGGAAATATTTCTTTACGGAAAGAGAGGTGGATCCGTGGAATAGTCTCCCAGTAGAGGTGGTAGAGATGAGGACAATAACTGAATTCAAAAAAGCATGGGACAAACACAGAGGATCTCTAAAGGTAAAAAGGGGACTGTTGTAGTTGTTGATATGGAAGAACAAACTAGATAGGCCATGTGGTCTTTTTCTGTCATCATATTTCTATGTTTCTGTGTTTAAAAGGTGCTCCTCCACATGTGGGAGACCCCACCTCAGTGCTCATATTGAGCAGGTGGCTAGACTCGATGTACTGGGTCCACCAGAACCCTGGTTTTCAAAAATTCCAACTGCTTCACAAGTCCATAGTGGTGGAGTCAGCCATGTGTAGGCTCAAGAACTCGAAGACGCACTCCGCGGTGTCCCTGGGTAGGGAGGCCCATGCCATGGAAGCAATGAGCAGAAAGTGCTCACTGGGTTCTCAGCTAGTCTCTCAGAGTAACCCCTCCAGTGGTTCTGGAACCTTGCCTACACAGCAGTGAGTGCTATAAGTTTATCACTCGAGCAGTCTATGACAGTTTGAAGTCAGCAGCTAGAGTAGCCGTAGTGGGCATTAGTGCTCGGTGCCAGGCCTGGCTACAGTCCTTCGACCTGGAGCAGTGGGTGTGGGACAAACAGTTTGATGTCTTTTGCTGAGGGGAGAATCTCTTTGGGAAACCCATGATGGATAACGCCGCCAAGCTGGAGTTCGAGTACCTAACTAGGACTAGGCTGAAGACCGTTGATCCTTCCTGGAGGAAGGCTTTGGGCATAAAGTCCTCATATCAAAAGAAGAGGAAGGCTTATGGAAACTACCCCCAGTATCCAGCCTTCCCAGCTCCCTAACAGGGTCAGCAGGCCAAGGGACACGGGCATTACCTGAGTAAGTCTAAGGACCCAAATCGCAGCCCGTGCCCTGGCGCAACCTGGAAAGGGATTTTGATTCCTTGGACATGGGGGGGGGGGGCGCATCTGATACTCTATGTCCACAGGTGGAACTCCAATACCACCGATGCGTGTAACCTTCAGGTAGTGAGGGAGAGTTACCGCCACCAGATGCCCCCACCATTCTTCTTGGGAGAGCTTCCCAGGACTTCCCTCCACTGGGCACTGCTCCAGCAGGAACTCACAGGCCTTCTGTCAGACCAGGTGATGGAACCCATCCCAGCTCATCTCAGGGGCATGGGGTTCTACTTCTGCTACTTTCTGGACCAGAAGGACCAGAAGCTTCCATCCCATCCTCGACCTACAGGACCTCTGGTGAGGGAGAAGTTCAAAATGTTCTCTCTTGGAACATTTTTGCAATACCTCCTGCAGGGAGACTGGCTAAGCTCCTTGGACTTAAAGGATGCCTATGTTCACATCCTCCTCAACCACTTCCACAGGCAGCACCTTCATTTTGTGGTCGGAGGGGAAAATTATCAGTACAGAGTGCTACAGTTCGGCTTGGCCTGCACCCTATGGATATTTACCAAGTGTCTGGTGGTGGTCGAAGCCCACATTAGGCTCCAAGGGGTCTTTGTCTTCCCTTATCTGGATGACTGGCTCATAAAGGGAAGCACCGCCACCGAGGCTCATCAAGAGACGGCCCACACTATCCTCATTCCATTCATCTACCACTCTTTCCATAAAGAAATATTTCCACATATTCTCTGGGATCAAGCAGGAAGTCAATCCTCACATATGGGTGATGTCGGCACCGACGGAGGTCTCATGGTAGCACTTCCCCAGCCTTCTAAAAAAGCCTTTGGGAGATGCCACCAAGCATGCGTAGTGCCCTTCTCACCCAAGGGTGCCATTTTGCTCCTTCTCCTTTTTACCACGGAGCCCTTCAGACATCCATCTGGCTTTTCCTTTGGAAAAAGCTGATTATCTTGTACCTTAGTTTCATACTCTCCTCCAGTTATGCACTGGTACTCTTCCCGCCACCCGCCACCCAAGCCCGCTGCCCTGGCATCAAGTCTATATACTTTTTTTCTCCTTGTTACCTTTGCACCTTTTTTCCACTGACAGAACCATGGGTCTTTGATCTTGCTAGGGTACTTTTTTCCCCCACGGCTACCAGTGGCTTTAAGAAGTGTGATTGGTGTAAAAAAAATCATGTACCTCACCGACACACACAACTGCTGTGTATGCTGTCTAGGACTGGACCACGACCCTGCAGCCTGTGGTCTCTGTAAAAAGATGTCTTCCAAGGTTCTTAAGAGCTGCCAGCAGCAGCACAACAAGTTTCTCCTGGAGTCCCCGGTGTCTTCGAAGACGAAGACCCCATCTGAAGCCTTGGACTCCCACGGTGCCCCGGTGGATCCCAGTCAATGCCATGGCTCTTCAAAGCGTGGGTGTCCCTTGAGAGAACACAAGAAGAAGAAGAATCCCTCAAAGATGGCATCTCTGGATGGTTCTGGCAGGTCGGAGAAGCCCCGAGCCAGGTCCTGCAGTCCACGGTGCTTGTCTAAGGGCTCGGAGTGGGAGCGACCCACCAAGGTAGCCCGGAAGGAATCACATGAAGATCAGCCTTGGACACCCAATCCCATCCTCATTGAGGACTCCCCTCAGGGGGAACCTGTGCCAAGCCTGAGTTCCTCGGTGCCCGCGCTAACAGCTACATAGCCTTCTGGACTGGAAACCAGAATGGTGGCCCTGGAGTACAGCCTGTCTGTCTTCATGGACCAGCTTCTCGGCTGGATCTAGGCCTACTAGCTGTATATGGGCATGTACCTGAGAGACCTGGCAAAGGAGCTCACCGGGTTATTGGCTGGTCTCTCTGAGGAACCCCTGCAGAAGTTCAAGAACCTGGCCAAAGCCATCTGTGAGTGCTCCAAATTCATGACTTGAGCAACCTATGATGGCTTCGAGTCTTCTGACCTCAAGCAATGGGTTCAGGACAAACTAGTCGTTGTCCCATGCCAAGGGGAGAACCTCTTTGGCAAACCCATGATGGAAAAGGTGCCGAGTTGGAGACCGAGATTGTGATGAGGACCAGGCTCTCCAGAAAGACCGCAGGCCTTCCCCGACAGAAGGGCTCAAGCAAAAAGTCCTTTTACTCCAAGAAGGAGGCTGCTTACAAAAATGACCCACAATTTCAGGCCTCCCCAACAGGGTCACCAGGCCAAGGGATGTGGGCAAGGCCCTTGTAAGCAGAAGACTCCCAAGCCCGAGGTGTCTGCTCCGGCCCAGACTTGGGGGAGTTTTGACTCCTTGGGCATAGCCACTTCACTCCAAGGAGGACAACAGCCCACAGGGGGACATTTGATCCACTATGCCCACAGGTGGCCAACCATCACCTCCGATGCCTGGACACTTCAGATGGTCAAGGAGGGCTACCTCCTGCACCTGGTACACCTCCCCCTTTCTTTCCAGGAGAGCCCCCAAGGTCTCCCCTTCACAGGACCTCCTACTGCAGGAACTCACAGGCTTTTTCGAGAACAAAGCGGTAGAATCAGTACTCCAATATATCAGAGGGAAGGGGTTATACTTCAGATATTTCCTCATGCCAAAAAGAACAGGGGGTCTAAAGCCCATCCTGGACCTGTACAACCTAAACAAATTCCTGGTGAGATGCTTTCCCTTGGAACATTGCTGCCTTACCTCCAGCAGGGAGTTTGGCTATGCTCCTCGGATATGTAGAATGCTTATACCCATATCCTCATTCACCCCAACCACAGGCAATATCTTCGCTTCATGGTCTTCACCAAGCATGCGTAGTGTCCGCCTACCTCCATCTCCAAGGGGTATTTGTCTTTCCCTATCTAGATGACTGTCTTATAAAAGGAAGCATGGCCCTGAGGTGCAGCAAGCTACATCATGCACCATCCATGTCCTGCAACATCTGGGGTTCATGATAAACTACCCCAAGTCCCACGTCCTCCCTACATGATGTCTGGAGTTCATAAAGGTGATGGTTACCCACCTTCTTCCCAAGGTCTCACTCCAGCAGGGCGAAGACCGTCTTTTGCACCTTGGACTGTAAGAAGGCCCTGTCCTTCTACATTCAATATAAGCAGGGGCACCACAAAGCTTCTCGGCTTATTGTTTCCTACAACTCCAGTTGGCTGGGGGAAGCGGTGACAAAGTGAACACTGTCCATTTGGGTGGCGGACTGCATTGCCGTCGCCTATGAGTGGGCTGGGCTCATGCTGGATGGCCGTGCCAGCATACACAGTGTCAGGGCCATGGCGACCTCTGTGGCAAACCTGTGAATAGCGTCTGAGGCAATCAGTGATGGCAAAGGCGGTTCTTGATGGCCGCTGTCACTATGTGAGGCTGCTGAGTGGGATTTAGAATAACGAGGAGTGGTAGTGGCTCAGGAGGTAGCTCTTAGCCAAGCACAGGTAATGGCTTCGTACATGAGGGGGAATCTGCATGGGTGTGGCACATGCCCACCGTTAATTTACTTATTGTTAATATTGATTTGGGTTTAGCTGGCAACCTCAGACCTTTTGAGCAACTTTCTCCAGAGGCAGAATAGACCAAATTAGGTTTTACAGTGCTCCAGATCTGTAGGAGGAAGAGGTGACCCTGAAACCATTTCACACTGACCTATATGGCCAAAGAGGCGGCATCTGCTCGCTTATGTTGCTCCAAGAGGAAAAATATCGATACATCGGGAAGATGTATTACAACTATTATATAAACTGAAGAGTAGCAGATCACCTGGGCCGGATGGTATACATCCAAGGGTGTTGAAAGAACTGAAATATGAGATAGCAGACCTGCTATTAGTAATCTGTGAACTATCATTAAAATCATCTCTAATACCTAAAGATTGGAGGATCGCCAGTGTAACACCAATTTTTAAAAAGGGTTCCGGGGGTGATCCGGGAAACTACAGACCGGTGAGCCTGACATCAGTACCGGGAAAAATGGTAGAAACCATCATAAATAATAAAATTACTCAGCATGTAGATAGTCATGACCTAATGGGAGACAGCCAACATGGCTTTAGACAAGGAAGATCTTGTCTTACTAATCTGTTATGTTTTTTTGAAGGAGTGAATAATCAGGTGGACAAAGTGAGTCGGTTGATATTGTGTATCTGGACTTTCAGAAAGCCTTTGACAAGGTCCCTCATGAGAGACTTCTGGCAAAGCTAAAGAGTCATGGGATAGGAGGCAGTGTACTATTGTGGATCAGGAACTGGTTAAAAGATAGAAAGCAGAGGATAGGGCTAAATGGCCAATTTTCCCAATGGGGAAAGGTGAATAATGGTGTGCCCCAGGGATCTGTGCTGGGTCCGCTGCTTTTTGACATATTCATATATGACCTGGAAAGTGGAATAACGAGTGAGGTTATCAAATTTGCAGATGACACAAAACTATTTAGAGTTGTTAAGACCCAAGAGAATTGTGGAAAATTGCAAGAGGATCTTGATAAATTGGAAAACTGGGCATCAGAATGGCAGATGAAATTTGATGTGGACAGGTGCAAGGTTGTGCACCTAGGGAAGAACAACCCAGACTATGGTTACACGATGCAGGGTTCCACATTAGGAATCACCACCCAGGAAAAAGATTTAGGCGTCATTGTGGATACCATGTTGAAACCCTTGGCCCAGTGTGCAGCAGCGGCCAAGAGAGCAAATAGAATGCTAGGTATGATAAGGAAAGGAATGGAAAATAAAACAAAAGATATTATAATGCCTCTATATCGTTCCATGGTGAGACCGCACCTTGAGTATTGTGTGCAATTCTGGTCGCCGTATCTTAAAAAGGATATAGCGATTTTAGAAAAGGTTCAGAGAAGAGCCACCAAAATGGTAAAGGGGATGGAAGGATACTCCTATGAAGAAAGGCTAAAAAGGTTAGGGCTGTTTAACCTGGAAAAGAGACGGCTGAGGTGAGATATGATAGAAGTCTATAAATTAATGAACGGAGTGGAATGGGTAAACATAGATCGATTGTTTACCTTATCAGAATATAGAAAGACTAGGGGACATGCAATGAAGCTACAGGGTAAACTATTTAAGACTAATAAAAGAAAATATTTTTTCACTCAACGTGTAATCAAACTCTGGAATTTGTTACCGGAGGATGTAGTAAAGGCTGTTAGTGTAGCTGGGTTTAAAAAAGGTTTGGACAAGTTCCTGGAGGAAAGGTCCATAAACCATTATTAAGAAGGGACCCAGGATATCAATGCTTGAACCAATACAAGCATTGTGGAACCTGTGTCCCTTGGGGAAACTGCTAGGTACATATGACCTAGATTGGCCACTGTTGGAAACAGAATACTGGGCTTGATGGACCTTGGTCTGACCCAGTATGGCATATCTTATGTTCTTATGTGCTCCATGCCGATTCTGGACATCTGCCAGGCCCCACCTAGTCTTCAGTCCTTATTTTCGCAGCTCATTACTGTCTGGAGAGGGAGTCTCAATGGGAGAGCATCTTCGGCCAGGCCATGCTCCGTAATCTTTTCAGTGTCTAGGCAACTCCTACCTTCCAACCCTTCTGTTTTCAGGCTACCGGAGTGTTGGTTCTCATCGGACACATGGGTCCTACTGTAGTCTGTATCTGTGGACTCGATTACTGCTGCTCATGGCTCCCTGTAGGGTGAACGTGTTTTTTTCTTATGGGCTTAGGTAACTTGTAGCTAGGGAGTCCCATATGTGAGGACTGACTTCCTGCTTGTTCCTGGAGAAAGCGTAGTTACTCACCTGTAACAGGTGTTATCCGGGGACAGCAGGAATCAGTCCACACAACTCTCCCTCCTCCCCTTGGAGGTGCTTCTTTATCATCTTTTCTTTTTGCTGTCTTTTAGCTATGTCATCTGATGAGCAAGATGGCTCCCTTGAGTGGGAAGGGCACCACACATACATGGTGGCATCTCCCACAGGCTTTCTTTGAAAGTTGGGAGGATGCTTCTCAGAGGGCTCTGTTGGCACCCATATGTGAGGACTGATTCCTACTGTCCCCAGAAAACACCTGTTACAAGTGAGTAACTAAGCTTTACTCCAGAGTCTGTCTTTTTACCCTCATCCTATGCTCCCTGGTTGCAGAGCTTACTTTCAATTGAAAGAGGCTCTCTTCTTGTGTATTTATGCCAGTGAATGATGATTTCAAGTGTCTGCACAAATTGTGGCAGAAGTTTTTTTTAAAAGTAAAGAAAGTAAAAAAAAAAATCTGAAAAACCCCCAAAGTCTAATAAAAAGATGAAACAATGGGCATATCATTGGGACTGATGTTTGAAATGGGAAACAAATGGTGAGCACTGATAAGTAGCAATTATCTGGCTCCATTTTGATGAGAAATTTGTGCATTCCCACAGACTTGTGAGCTGTAAAAGAGTTAGTTGGTTTTATTAGTACCCCTTGGGGAAGGTGTCAGGGAAAGGAAGAAAATATGATGGACTACTTGGGGAGGGAAATATTGGATACCTAGGGGGTGGTTCAGGGAAGGGAAAAGAGATGTTGGATTATGGGGAAGGAATAAGGAATGAGAAATGCGGGATGCCTGGGGATGTCAGGGAAGGAAAGAGGGGATGCTGTGCTAGTAAATATGATGGACTACTTGGGGAGGGAAATATTGGATACCTAGGGGGTGGTTCAGGGAGGGGAAAAGACATGTTGGATTATGGGGAAGGAATAAGGAAAGAGAAATGCTGGACACCTGGGGATGTCGGAAGGAAAGGGATGCTGTGCTACTGGGGGGATAAGGATGTGAATAATATGCTGGACACAATGGCATGCCAAGTGTGGGGCCATGGGTGCAGCCCGCCCTGGGTCTGGCTGTAAGGGGGTGCCCCCCTACCTGGCCACAGAAGCAGTGGGGCAAACTTACCAAAAACTGGCTTGCCACACTGTCTTTGCTCCAGGCCGGGTGCTCTTCTCTCCTGGCCAAAGTATCATGCTGAGGCATCTGGGAATGCGACTGGCTGGACACCTATAGAGGGAAAGAAATGGGGGATCCTGGACACAGAAGAGGGAGCCAAGACAGGGAATGGGAGAAGCTGTACTATTTGGGTGGGGGGGGGGGGGCTGAAGGTTCATCTGGGTTGTCAAACATTTTTAGGTTGGCCCTGCCCCACCAGCAACAGTTGAGGAGAGCTGGTGGTTATACAAAGCTGAGCAGCTGGCGAAGACCCTTCCCCAGCCGACAGAAGCAAAGGAGGGCTTCAGCAGAGGATTCAGAGCCAATTGTGCTAGAAAGGAGGAGCAGCTCAGGCAGTGATCGAGGAGCTGTCTTACAAAAGGAAGGTGAGAGAGAGCTTGTCTGGGGTAAGAGATAATGACTGCAAGTTGGAGGAGGAAGGGGAATGACTGAAAAGGGAAGGTGAGTAAGCACAAGGGGGAAATGAGAACGTCTCTAAGGGATAGGGTTGGGGGAGCAATAGTAGAGGTAATCCTGAGTGAACAATTTAAGTATGAAATAATGCACCAGATCCTTCTCTACCCCATCCCAAAGGCAACCCACCCATTCATACACACACAGAATACCCTTACCACTTTGCTGAATGCTCTCTCTACATACACACAGAGTACATCTGTCCAGCATTTCCCTACCAGTGATTCCACCCACTGCCGCCGCTACAGCAACCACTGCTTTTTCTTTGTCTGCAGCAGTTGTGATGAGCTGCCAATTTAAAAAAAAAAAAAAAAAAAAGGCACAGGCCTTTATGGTCCATGCTAGGACGCATTCTCAGAGCAGGCGTTACAAAGACCATGTGGTTTGATTGTTTATTTTTATGTTGGAGATCCATTACTGTTGCTGCAGATGCAGAAAAAGCAGGGGGGGGGGAGGCTATTTGCTTGTTTAGGGGAGGAGGTAATGTCCCCCCTCACTCCCCACCCAAACTACACCCATGGATGTCCCCTCATTTACTTTTATGCAAGTACTATTTTTAGCAAAGATAAATTGGGGACCATGTTAATCTGCATGAGGGCTCTTTTACATATTTCTGGAGGAGATGCCAGGTCTTTGACAGTCCAGTTGTTCATCTAAAAGTTGGATCTATGATACATATTAAGATACCTACAAATTTTCAAACTTTCTTAAATGTAATATTAGTGGGCGTTCATACCACTTACAAATGCTGGAATGTCTTTCTTTAATAAAAGATATCAAAATAAATGCTTTTGGCTAGTGACTGATTTCCTTTCTTAGTTCTGTTATTTTCATAAATACTTAATAAACTACATATGTGCAGCTGAATATTTTTTTCATCCATAGGAAGGATAATTTTGTAAGAAATCACTTAAGGACCCTTTTACAAAAGTGTGCTAAACAGTTAGCTCAGGTTTAGGCACATGATAATCGCACACTCAAGCTCACGATAACTGTTGGTGGGGGGGGGGGGGGGAGAGGTGGCAGGAAAGTTACCACACGGTGATTCACACGCCAAATATGACTCACACATCAGGGTGGATATTAGGTGTGGTGAGCACCTTGCAGTCAGCATGTGGGGTAAACACTGTGTGCTGGCTGTCACTGTGGCAATTAGCACGGGTGCAATTACCTCCACTTCAATAGGTGGCCTTAAATGCACCAGTGGTAATAGCTCACCAGGTTAACATAGTATATGATGGCAAATAAAGACCAGTATGTTCCATCTAGTCTACCCAGTAAGGTGGCTAGAGTGGTTGTGACTGCAGCTCCATGCAAGCCACCCCCCTGTAGGCCTGTGTTTAGGGTTGTACTTGCTGCTTCATGCAGGACAGCCCCCCTCTATTAAAGAATATTTAAGTTTGCGTTGATTTCATCCTCTTGCTATAAAGGGATCCACTGTGTCTCTTCCATGCCATTTTGAATTCCATCACTGTTATTTGCCCCACCACCTCCATCGGGAGGGCATTCCATGCATCCACCATGAAAAAGTATTACCTGATGTTTTTAAGTTTACCACTTTGCAACTTCATCATATGCCCTCTACATTTCATAACTTCTCCTTCTTTGAAAAAGGTTTATTTGTTCATTGATACCCTTTAAGTATTAAAAGTCTGTATCATATCTTCCTGTTCCTCCTTTCCTCTAGGGCAGTGATGGCTAACCTTTTTGAGTCCGAGTGCCCAAACTGCCGCACAAAACCAAAGAATTTCCTCAAAGTGCCAGCACGTCAATTAAAGCTCCATTTGCATAAGGTGCTTCATTTGCATAAATATTTGCATAATGTTACCATACACTAACTTTTAGTAAACATGCCTCTTAATGAGTATATGGATAAAGAAAGACTAAAAGGTTTCTACATTACTATAATCCAGTACCAACCGCCAGGCACATTAGGAACTACTACAAACGCTGCCCATTTAGAACCCATAGCAAACCCGCCGTATCCTAACAGCACTACCAGGACTCACAAAGCACCATACTCTACCTATCAAAAGGCAACACTGCAAATATTAAACCAATACATCTCAGAGAACAACAATACATGACCTACTGGGGAAAGAACAAGTGGTAATGTCAAATAGGAATTATATAAACAGAATACCTCAGCTCAGTTACACATGCAGAACAGACCATTACCAAACAAGGAATCACAATTTAGAAACAGGAAGACAATAATTAAACTGGGAACCCCAAAAGCCAAACTTGGAATATACAACAACACTGTAGAAATAAAACTATATATTAATTTCCTCTTGTACTAAACAAAGCGCAAAAATTAATGATGCACATTTCCCAGAGCTGACATATTCCAATTAATAAATTCAAAATAAAGAGATATTTTTCTACCTTTTGTGCATTTTTTTTCAGTTGCAATTGTTCCAGCCACTTTCTTCTGGTTTCTTCGTGTCTTCTGCTAACTCTCCATCTGCTGTCCATTTGTCCTTTCTTCTGTCTTCTTGGGTTTTTTTTCTATTCTCTCTCTACATCTGCTTTAACATACTAATCTTTCTCCTTTTGCTCTTTCCTCATTCCTATTTCATCTACTCAAAATTTACCCCTCCATCCTCAATCCCCACTTACTCTCCCAATACCCGGCCAATTGTAGATTTTTTATCCCTCCCACACAAAATATTTTTCCCCTCTCCATTTTACTCTCCCAGCCCCATCCCATTCTAATCCTCCCCCAACACCAGCTCCCTTCTAGTTCCAGCCTCACCCAGCATCCATTCCCTTCTAGTCCCTGCATCAGCCCATTTCCAGTCCTAGCAGCCCCCCAACCCATTTCCAGTCCTAGCAACCCCCAACCCAATACCAGTCCTATCCCCCCCTCATCAACCCACTTCCAGTCCTAACCCCCCATCACCCCATTTTCAGTTTAAGCCCCCCCCCTATAACCCATTACCAGTCCTAACCCCCCATCAGCCCACTTCCAGTCCTAACCCCCCATCAGCCCACTTCCAGTCAGCCCCCCATAGCCCATTGCCAGTCCTAACCCCCCCCATCAGCCCACAGTCCATTACCAGTCCTAACCCCATCAGCCCACCTCAAGTCCTAACCCCTCCCCATCAGCCCATTTCTTGTCCCAGCCCCCCATAGCCCATTATCAGTCCTAAACCCCCCCATAGCCCATTACCAGTCCTAACCCCATCAGACCACCTCCAGTGTTAACCCCCCATCAGCCCATTTCCAGTCCTAACCCCACCCAACAGCCCACCTCAAGTCCTAACCCCTCCCCATCAGCAGTCCTAACCCCCCCTAGCCCATTAGCAGTCCTAACCCCCCCCTCTCTAGCCCATTAGCAGTCCTAACCCCCCCCATAGCCCATTACCAGTCCTAACCCCCCATCACCCCATTTCCAGACAGCCCCCATCAGCCCACAGCCCATTAGCAGTCCTACCCCCCCAGCCCATTAGCAGTCCTAACCCCCCCTAGCCCATTAGCAGTCCTAACCCCCCCCCCTAGCCCATTAGCAGTCCTAACCCACCCCCCATGGCAAATTTAAAAAAAAAAAAAAAGCAGCTGGCTCTGGCTTCTGCCGCGGCAGCGGCAGAATGCAATGTCCCGTGGGGCCCCCTCCGCCCGCTAAGCCCCTCTGCAAGGGCTTTCAGATTCGCGAGGGAGAGCGTCTCCCTCGCGTCTCTGTTAAGCCCGCAGGGGCTAATGGGAAATTTCCCATCAGTCCCTCGCGTCTAAAGGGGCTGATGGGAAATTTCCCATTAGCCCCTGCGGGCTTAACAGAGACGCGAGGGAGACGCTGTCTCCCTCGCGAATCTGAAAGCCCTTGCAGAGGGGCTTAGCGGGCAGAGGGGGCCCCGCGGGACACTGCATGCTGCCGCGTCCGCGTCCGCGGCAGCAGCCAGAGCCCGCTTTTTCTTTTTCTGCGGACCTTCACGCGTGCCAGCTGCAAGGCCTTCGCGTGCCACAGCTGGCACGCGTGCCATAGGTTCGCCATCGCTGCTCTAGGGTATGCATATTTAGGTCTTCAAGTCTCTTCTCATACGTCTTCTAGCACAGGCTCTGAATCATTTTAGTCACCTTCTTCTAAACAGTTTCAAGTGTTTATATGCTTTGTGAGATATGGTATCTAAAACAGAACACAATACTCCAAGTGAGGCCTCACCAATGACTTGTACAGGGGCATTAAAGCCTCCTCCTTTCCACTGGTTATTCCTCTCTGTATGCAGCCCAGCATCTTTCTGGCTTTGGCTACCGCCTTGCCACATTGTTTTGCCACTTTTAGATCCTCAAACAGTAGCAATCCGAGGTCCCTCTCTTGGTCTGTGCACACCAACCTCTCACACCCTATTGCATACAGTTCCTTTGGATTTCTGCATCCCAAGTGCATGACTCTGCACGTCTTCGCATAAAAGCATAACTAGCAAGCATTAGACCACTCTTCCAGTGTTTTTAGTTCTTTTCTCATTTTATCCACTCTGTTGCAAACGTTTATCATCTGCAAAAAGATCGACCCCTCCACAACATCACCCACAAACACACTGAACAGCACTGGTTCCAGGCACTGGTGGGATTGGGCTGGTTTGCGCCGGTTCACACAAACCGATTTTTACCATGGCCCGTGTTTGCCAAAC
Source organism: Ichthyophis bannanicus (assembly GCA_033557465.1). Lineage (NCBI taxonomy): Eukaryota > Metazoa > Chordata > Amphibia > Gymnophiona > Ichthyophiidae > Ichthyophis > Ichthyophis bannanicus. The sequence continues at coordinate 233,113,699 of CM066034.1, read as the reverse complement.
CGGGCTGGACATGGCATGGAAATGCTAGCACTGCAGCAATGGGACCCCCCCCCCCCCACCTGACACTGATAGCATCAGAGGATCTTGGCATCAGGCGAAGTCCCTGATGCTGTCAAAATATTGTCAGGCGAGGGATCAGGCCATAGGGCAACGGCTGGGTTGCCACGCAAGTGCAGCAACCTGGCCGTCACGCACGTGGGAGGGCTGGAATTGAACCACTTCTTGGTTGGTTTGGATCCCACCACTTGTCCCAGGTTAGGGCACGGTGAGATATATTAACTGCCGGGAATTTGCTGTCAATACCCCCAACAGTTAACACATTGGCTTTGCACTTAACACACCTATTGAGTATCTGCAAGTTGCTGTTCCTTTCGTTGACTCCTTCTCCTTTATTTCAGCTGATGGGATGTGAGATCTGCCATTCTTATGGACCCGTTGGCTATTCCTTCAATAAATCTTTGGTTAGTAGGGTTCAGAAATCCATGCCAGCCTCATTAGGATGCCCCCCCCCCCCCAAAAAAAAAAAACCCAAAAACTTGCCAAGCATACTAGAGGAAGTTAGTTCATGGTGTTTATTCAATGTCCCAGTTGTAGTATATAGAGGAGAGGTCTATCAGGTTTAACTAGTAATCAGAGGCTGCAGTCATACTGTATGGCCATTTTCCCCCACAGTTTAAATATGGGTCTAATGACGTATAAACTACAGAACTGGTACTTTTATACTCATGATAAAGCCCTCACATCACATAGTAAAACATTGATCAGAGTTGGTAGAAATGATGTAACAAGGTATTTCACTTGGAAATTATGCAGCAGTATCATTTTCTCAGATGCATCTCATAAAACATCCTTTACATTCTAATTAACCTTCTTTGTGTTGTTATTAATTTTAGGGTAAGCTGCCAAGTACAGAAGTTCACTCCTGAGTACTCCTTAGGGAAAAAATCTAATACACAAACACACGGCCGCTGCCTCTTCTCAGTATACCAGGATTTTGTCCATTAACACTAAGTCCTTAAGAGCTACTTTCAAAACCAAAGCATATATATTCTCTGGAGAATTAAGCTAGTACACAAAGTCAGAAGTCCTCTTCATACAAGAATGGAGCTTCAGAAACTCCCTTTCCTATTAACACCTTTCACAAGGTGTTTCCATTGAGATACTGATCCTAAACATTCTGTTCATTAACATTTTCCAGTCTCTTACCACTTCTGAATGTAAATCAAGTTAAGCACAGTGGACAGACTATTCACATAACGGAGCAAATTATCCAAATAACAGCTGAATACTGCTGCTATGCAAATAATCCCCAGCACCATCCTCGGCACACACAGGATCGGGTCACGATTTGTACAAGTTTGCAATGCTAATCCTCAATGGGCTGTACAGTGCAGAACTCTTTGGTTTTGCTTATGTTTGTTCCTATGCTGTAACGATTGGATTCTGTACCTTTAGGTGTTACAACTTTCTCATCTTACTTTGACAATTTCGTGAGTAGCAGCTTTTGGCTGTTTTAACAACATGGTTTGCCTTTGAATTTGCATTCAGTGATGGTCTACAAACATCAGCGGTGTTATTTCAAGATAGTTTTTCTAATGTTAATATGACACATGATACATATATCAGATTCCAGCTTTTTAACATTTATATATGACCCATTGTTTATTGTCCTTTTAAATGCATTTGTAGCTACTATATATGTCGTTTTTCCTTGTTATTTTATCATTATACATTATGAATTATTCATTAGCTATTTATTATTTTTTAATTTTTATTATTTTTCCTATTGGGTTTTATGGTTTATCATTGATTTTAATATGTATGTTGGTGTTTTTAATTTTTATTCTTTTATTTATTGTAGAGGTCAATAACCCTTGAAGGCCTCCCGGCCGAAACACGTCCGGTTGACTTCATAGGTTTGTATAAAGATCTCTTTTCATGGCTGGTCTATTGTCCTGCTGTTTCTTTGCCTTGTACCCTATGCATTCCAATTATCAAAGGCCATAGTACAGAAACCTTGCTTATTGTCCTTCTCAATAACACCATAATGTTAAAAGATAAAACTCTAACTATCTCAACTTGATGAATACTCATTAACCATTAGCAAGACTTTCTTCTACCAGTATCAAGGATACAGTGTATGAATGGTTTAAGTCCTATCCTATGTAGAAGGTGTTATATGTGACTTCAACACTGACTCACGCACTTGTTGGTAAATTTATTTTCAGTTCTTATTTTAGTGAAGACTTTTTTTGATCCTTATACTTTTTAACTGTTCAGTTTTGTGATGATTCATGGAAGTGGTGGGGGCAAACACAGTGACAGAATTCAAAATGGCATTGGACAGACACAGTGGATCCTTTTATAAAATCAAAATAAGCATAACTATCTCTTATATCTGAACAAATAAGGGTGTCCTACATGGAGCGGTGGGTACACCCCTAAACAAAGGCAAGGGGAGAGGTGACCTGCACGTAGTGGCAAGTGCACCTATTCTTGCCGCCTTGCTGGGCAGACTAGATGGACCATGCTGGTCTTTATCTGCCATCATATACTATGTTACTATGTATGTTACTATAATACTGCATGTTGTCACCAGCAGGGGCCGAACTGTGGCGTAAGCAGCCAGCAAGACTGCTGGGCCTGACCTTTCTTAATGAAAAGTAGTAGTTGTGAGTCAGAGTGGTCAGGTTTTTCAAAAAGGATTTTATTCCCCTCCCGGGGTTGGATTTTCAAAAATAGTATATTACAAAAGAACTCAGGATACAACCATTATTTTGGCACAACTGAAGAAAAACTTAAATACAGCGTCTTGCTTCAACAAAAAGTCATAAATCACAATGAGCAGTTTTATCTAATATGCTGGCAGTCTCTTCTTGGCTTTTTCAGCTGTTTACAAGGCACTCTTGTCTTTAGCTTCAGCGCAAAGAAGAACTCATATCAGACATCAGTAAAGAGCAATCCATTTCCTCAACACATGGACTTATAATACTAGCCTCTGTAATCATAGGCTCATCAATTACAGTCTTTTCCTTAGGATAGAAAGTCTGTAGCTTTCTGAACTCCGTCTCTCTCTCAGAGCTCTCTGCACAGCCCTCTTCACAACAAGGCAGATAATTGTCATATAGCTTGTAGTAGCAGGAAGGAGAGACACCTCTATCTAAGCAAGCTTTCTCTTTAAAACTTGTGAACCTCCTGCCTTTTGTATTCGGCTGCCACTCATAATACTGCTCTCTTCTGTTAAATGAAGACTTTTCTCTGGAAGTCTTTTGCAGGCTTTTACTGGCATACATTCATCAGGATCAAACATACACACATCCTCAACTGGACTGCTTTCCCTCTCAAGGGCTTGTAACTGTTTTAAACAGCCCTGCTTCTTAAATACATACGGTTTGTTTCTAGCTGCCTCACGTTCCTTCAACTCAGCCAGGTGCCTGGGAAATTCACACTGCGTCAGAGGTAAGTGTTTCCTGTAGCTGACCTCTCGGGGTGAAACTTTCTTTGTTTCCTTCTGATAATTCCTCTGTGGCTTCCTGCTCAAAGTTTCAGGCAGTTCAAACTCTGTGTCTGAGTATTCTGAGCTTCCTTCCGAGTCCTGCAAGTTTCCCTTGTCTTGCCAAGCTCCTGCATCTCCTGAAGCTCCTGCAGCTCCTAGATCCCTTGAATCTAACTCTGTTTGCCTTGAGCATTTTTTATACAGCTTCATGGGCGTTCCCTTGCCCAGGTGGAAGCTGTTTTCCTCATCAGTTGGGGAATGCTTGCTAACTAGGCGTGACTGCAGACCTCGTGTCTGAGTTTGTTTACGTTGCCTATGGTAACTGGGAATCGCTTTGCTTGCCTGCCTGTCAGAATCTAAGCTATATCTATCAGCTTTCTGTGTTTCTGAGGCAGAGGGCAGATCTTCCGTGTTACACATCCCCCTCCTTAAGATATTACGAGCTGCAGACGCCCTCGTCGGACAGCGCGTAATCCTACTTAAGGCATCAGCATTGCCATGCAGCTTTCCGGCTCGATGCTGCACTTCGAAATTGAAGGCTTGTAGAGCCAAGTGCCATTGTGTTAGTCGGGCATTGTTATTGCGCATTTGGCTAAGCCATTTTAACGGCACATGATCCGTGATTAACAGGAATTTACGCCCTGTCAAATAGAATTGTAATGCTTCTATCGCCCATTTGATGGCTAAGCATTCACGCTCCACAGTTGAGTACTTCCGCTCCGCATTTGATAACTTTCTACTTAAATAGGTAACTGAGTGTTCTACACCGTCGAAACTCTGGGACATGACCGCCCCCAGTCCAGTCTCAGAGGCGTCTGTCTGGACTATAAACGGTAGTCTAAAATCGACTCCCCTCAAGACAGAAGCTTTGCATAACTTCTCCTTAAGGGAGATAAAAGCTTCTTCTGCCTCTGGAGTCCAACGTATCCTATTTGGGGCATTTTTCTTAATCATCTCAGTGAAAAGGCTACTTTCTTCCGCGAACCTGGGGATAAATCTCCGATAGTAGCCTATCAGACCTAAGAAGCTACGGACATGCTTCTTATCCAGTGGTCGTGGGAAATTTCTCACACTATCAATTTTATCTGCTAGTGGTTTTACTAGCCCATTCCCAACCACATGTCCTAGGTATTTGGCCTCCCTAGCCGCAAAACGTCATTTCTTCGGGTTTAGGGTGAGACCAGCTTTCCTGATGGCTTGTAGTACTGCCTCTATTCGGGATAAATGTTCAAGCCATGTGCTGCTATGAATGATAACGTCATCCATGTAGGCTAACGCGTATTCTTGGTGCGGCCTCAGGACTTGATCAATAAGTCGCTGACAGGTCGCAGCCGCACCGTGTAGCCCAAATGGCATACGTCGGAATTGGTATAGGCCTATGGGAGTGGAAAAGGCTGTCTTTGGCTTAGAATCCCTCATTAATTGGATTTGCCAGTATCCCTTGGTTAGGTCTAGGGTTGTTAGGAACCTAGCCTGTCCTAAACGATCCAGTAAATCGTCAATTCTCGGCATGGGATATGCGTCAAACTGCGATATAGCATTAATTTGCCTAAAATCAATGCAGAAACGGAGTGTTCCGTCGGGCTTAGGGACTAAGACTATAGGACTAGACCACGGACTATGGGACTCTTCTATTACGCCCATTTCCACCATCTCCTTAACCTGGGCAATGACTTCGTTCTTCTTCGCCTCAGGCAACCTATACGGGCGCTGTCTAATTATCTTCCCCGGCGTTGTGATGACCTCATGTGCCACTAAGCGCATTTCGCCGGGCACAGCTGTCAGGACATTGGAGAACTTCCGCAATAGCCTGGCTAAATCTGCCTGTTGGTGATCCGACAGGTCTGTTCCTGTTCGTAGCTCAGGTTGTTCCCTCCAATCTGAGGGTTGTGGACCTAAGTCCTCCTCTTTCTTCTCTTCGGCTATGGCTGCTAAGCCTTTAACATCCCTCATCTCTGTGGAGCCAAACCCTCCGGACCCACGACTTGTGGAAGCCAATGAAGGTGCTTCTTCCAGCACGGGGAAACCCACACGTTCACATATTAATTGTGCTATTCTTTCACCCTTTTTCACCGTAAAATCCTCTTTCCCAAAATTGAAAAGTAGGGCCTTGACCACGCCACGATAATCAGGGTCTATCACCCCTGCCCCGATGTCAATGAAATGTTTGACCGCTAGGCCAGACCGTGGCGCTATGCGGCCATAGCACCCTTCAGGGATTTGAATCTGTACCCCTGTGTCGATGAGGGCCTTCCCTCCCTTGGGAACTACCGTATCCTCGCTACTAAACAGGTCATAGCCAGCTGAGGCTTCGGTAGCTCTTTGTGGGCTTTTTGCATGCGGGGATGTTTTTGTGAACTTCAATGCAAATTTCTTTTTAGCTGAGGACCCCCTCTCTACCCGTGGTTTCCCAAACAAAGCACTCGGGATCTTTTGGGCAATAGCTTCAGTCTTTGGGGTCTCAGGTTGTGCCTTATTCTCTCCTAGAGGTCTTATCTGGCTTGAATCTAACTTTTCTTTAAGGCCTTTTTCCATTTCTTCCTCAAATGGGGGCCAGTCACGCCCTAGGACCACCTTAAAAGGAAGTCGGGGGACAACTGCCATGTGCACCTTTTCCCTGGCATTTAACCCATTCACACACATCTCATACATTGGGTAAAAAGAGGAGGCTCCATGCACGCACCTTACTTTCACACGTCCATCCACACAATTCAATAAGGAAGGGTTATGGGCTTGAATGGTCTTCCACATTTCTTGGGAGACCATACTTTGATCTGCTCCGTAATCAAGGAGCGCTACAGCATCCACACCCTCCACCTGGACATCTATGACAAATTCTTCCCCAGTGCATCTCTCTCCTCCTGATACAAGGGCGATGTGCTCTTCACATTCCCTGCGTGTGTGACCACTTTTCCCACATTGAAAGCATTTCACAACATCATACTTTCTCACATTTCTCTCTTGTACCTCATGATTATAGGCCTTTCCTACGCCTGGCATTCTTTCCATGCCTGTTACTTTTAAAATGCTACCCCTGGAAGCCCCGGCTAACTCTGCTTCAAAGTAACACTCTGTCAGTTCAGCCGCTTCCTTAGTGGATTTGCACGTCTGTAATAACAAGAAAGCCTTAACCTCCGGTGGCACAGCCTCAAAATATTGCTCAAGAAGCACAGCGTCCATCAAAGACTCCACTGTTGCTTTCTCCGGAGCAAGCCATTTTGTTGCTAAACCTTTTAGTCGCTGCATCAACGCTTTCGGCGTCTCTTTAGGCATGAGCGTTGCCTCTCTAAAAAGACGTCGATAGTGGGTAGGCGTTAACCCTAACCTATCCCTCACTGCTAATTTCACCTCCGGATAATTGGACGCTAGGCCTGCGGGCATTGCCTTGTAGGCCGCCAATGCCTCTCCGGTCAAGGACATGGCGAACCTAACGGCCCACTGGTCTAGTGGCCATTTAGCCGCTTCCGCAATCCTTTCAAAAGCACCTGGGGACAGCAATCTCAGGCCGGAGGGACTGGGATTTCTAGTCCTATAGGCACTCCTTGTGGTCTTGGGCAAGCCACTTAACCCTCCATTGCCCATGTTCCCTGTAAGTATTAGCGTATGTGTCTCATATCCCCTCGTGTTAAATGTATCCCCCAATTGACTGCTTTGACCCGGTGAAAAGCGGGATATAAATACAGCTAAATAAATAAATAAATAAATAAAATCTGAATAATCATCAAAATTATCAGTACTTTGTAAGGGTCCCAGTGCCAATGCACTGCAATTTTGCAGTCCTACCACAGGTGGTACTGGTACGCCATCTTCATCTGCGGTATGTGTCTTCTTCACCAGAGTTATTAGCAAGTCTAGGAGCGGCTGTTGCTGCGCAGCTAGCGCTGCCATAGTCCGATCCTGAGCCTGTCGCGCGAGCTCACTCTGGGCTTTCCATTGGTCCTCCATCCACTTCAGCATATCCTGGCGATCCATCCCGGCGTCGAAGTATACCTGTAGGAAAGAAAAAAAACAAGGCCCACCAAGTGTGGTACAATTTTCGTTTTTCTTTCTCTCTGCCTGCCTCTAGCAAGGTATAAACTTCTTCCCCTTTCTCAGCAATCCTCTCCACCCATGCCCACCTACTTGTACCTCAGCACGGTGTAGGATCTCGCGTTGAGAAAGGTTCTTTGTCCACGCCTCCTCCCAGGTCAGGGTGTGTGGAAATCCAGTCGGTGGAAAATTCTGGACCAGGTTTTTTCTCTTTCAGGATTTTCTTTACTTGGCTGCTGCTTTTTTCCCTTCAGCCAGCTGTATCCTCTTGGAAAAGCCTTGGGTAGTATTTTTTTTTAAAAATCCAAATTACTACGCCATTTATGTCACCAGCAGGGGCCGAACTGTGGCGTAAGCAGCCAGCAAGACTGCTGGGCCTGACCTTTCTTAATGAAAAGTAGTAGTTGTGAGTCAGAGTGGTCAGGTTTTTCAAAAAGGATTTTATTCCCCTCCCGGGGTTGGATTTTCAAAAATAGTATATTACAAAAGAACTCAGGATACAACCATTATTTTGGCACAACTGAAGAAAAACTTAAATACAGCGTCTTGCTTCAACAAAACGTCATAAATCACAATGAGCAGTTTTATCTAATATGCTGGCAGTCTCTTCTTGGCTTTTTCAGCTGTTACAAGGCACTCTTGTCTTTAGCTTCAGCGCAAAGAAGAACTCATATCAGACATCAGTAAAGAGCAATCCATTTCCTCAACACATGGACTTATAATACTAGCCTCTGTAATCATAGGCTCATCAATTACAGTCTTTTCCTTAGGATAGAAAGTCTGTAGCTTTCTGAACTCTGTCTCTCTCTCAGAGCTCTCTGCACAGCCCTCTTCACAACAAGGCAGATAATTGTCATATAGCTTGTAGTAGCAGGAAGGAGAGACACCTCTATCTAAGCAAGCTTTCTCTTTAAAACTTGTGAACCTCCTGCCTTTTGTATTCGGCTGCCACTCATAACATTGCTCTCTTCTGTTAAATGAAGACTTTGCTCATGGAAGTCTTTTGCAGGGTTTTACTGGCATACATTCATCAGGATCAAACATACACACATCCTCAACCGGACTGCTTTCCCTCTCAAGGGCTTGTAACTGTTTTAAACAGCTCTGCTTCTTAAATGCATACGGTTTGTTTCTAGCTGCCTCACGTTCCTTCAACTCAGCCAGGTGCCTGGGAAATTCACACTGCGTCAGAGGTAAGTGTTTCCTGTAGCTGACCTCTCAGGGTGAAACTTTCTTTGTTTCCTTCTGATAATTCCTCTGTGGCTTCCTGCTCAAAGTTTCAGGCAGTTCAAACACAGGTCTGAGTATTCTGAGCTTCCTTCCAAGTCCTGCAAGTTTCCCTTGTCTTGCCAAGCTCCTGCATCTCCTGAAGCTCCTGCAGCTCCTGCAGCTCCTAGATCCCTTGAATCTAACTCTGTTTGCCTTGAGCATTTTTTATACAGCTTCATGGGCGTTCCCTTGCCCAGGTGGAAGCTGTTTTCCTCATCAGTTGGGGAATGCTTGCTAACTAGGCGTGACTGCAGACCTCGTGTCTGTTTACGTTGCCTATGGTAACTGGGAATCGCTTTGCTTGCCTGCCTGTCAGAATCTAAGCTATCTATCAGCTTTCTGTGTTTCTGAGGCAGAGGGCAGATCTTCCGTGTTACAATGTGTTTAATTATGTATAACATTTTTATGTAAATATTTTAAATTGTGTTTTTGGCATATTTATTTTTTTATATCATCTTCAGTTTATATGCGTGTTTATAGTTTTAAGTTTGTTGTTTTATATTTTATTGTTCGTTATTTTTAGACCCCTGATGCAGGTGTATTTGCTGAAACTTTGCCAAGTTGGGATTTGAATAAAGCTTTTCTGAGAGAAGATTCAGTTGGTGTAGCTGTGGTTCCTCTCCGCTCCTTTTGCTTTCCTTGCTGTTTGAGGAGGCTTTTCCTTTCTCTTGTTGACAATGTTGCAGTCGGTGCAAATGCACTAATGACAGCTCAGCGAGCGGCATTAGGTTCATCTATTTTAATTACAATGCATATTAGAGTATGCTATGCATCCCCGCAGTAATTGTTGGAAACATACTGGCAATGGCTCCAACAGTTACTGTAGAGGCTTTGCACTTAACGCACATTAGTTTTAGTGCTTAAACATGTTAAATGCAGAATCCTAATGCACTTTAGCAAAAGGGCTCCTTTGCTTTGTTTGCATGTATATGCCCACTCTCCTTGCAGATAAAAGAATGTGCTGAAAGTTCTTTGATCTTGTGTGGCTTTCAGAATCTATTGCTTTGCTTTGACTGCTGTTGGTCTTTGCAACCCCGCAGAAGTTGCAGTCCTAGATGACTGCCTACTTTTGTCTAATGGTTGAACCAGCCCTAACCTGGATTTTCCATAGCTGGAAGAAGGCTACTGGATTTGATGGACCATTGCTCTAACCCAGAATAGCAATTCATGTCTTCTTATTTAGATTTACATCTCAATTCTTTACTGAATGTGGACTGATGGCAGAAGTTCAAATTATAGGACCGCAAGCAACAATTTTAAACAAACCCCTAGAGTTGGATGTCTATTTCTAAAGATAAGGAAGTAGCTGTGGGTCTTTTTCTTCCAGGGGACACTCGGAAAGAATTTGGACCACTGGTGTGGATGTTAGAAGAGATATCAGGTATAAGACTGGGTAGGTATTAGCCCAGGCTAGTAGTATTTCTGTTTCATTTTATGAGCAAAATTAGATTTTATCTTCATCAGTGTTTCATGTTTATATTTAATCTGATAATTGCAGTGTATGATGTTCATTTGCAAAGCTTTGAATACTTGTAGTGTGTATATGTTCATAAAATGTCACAATTGGAAATTAAAATCTCTCCATGCATGCATTTCAGCTCTCCATCCCCTGGGATTCTGAGTAGGAGTGGGGAAAGAATAAGGAATGGATTTAGCCTATTGAAATCACATACTCATTTCTCATTTCTTCACTGATGAAATGCCAAACTACTGCACAGTTTCAGCTAGAAAAGCAACTATATGTATATGTTGGCAGTAACAAGTTATTGCTGTGACATTGAGGCATGCCCATTTGTACATGAAGGAAAGATGCATAGTCATAATGCCAATTAACAAAATCCTATTTCTCTGCACAACATTTAAATATAGTTTCTGACTGTAAAAGGCTAAGGCACAATCTGTGCACATGCCAGCTTTCCTGGTGGCATATTACAATAACACATTTCATACACATTGGACAAATGACCCACTACTCCTTGACTACAGGACGAATATACAAATAGAATGTTGTAGCACATAGTTTGATTAAATCACTGTTCTCTACAAAACATTTCAAAATTCCAGAGACTGAAAAGTGCCATGATCACTAATAACTAGTGGTTGAAGCAATCGTTTGAAGTATTAGTCATAACTTTTCCAGGGAAGATTTTTGTTAGGCTGAAATCTTTGCTTACTCGTTCTGGTTCATTTCCCATTTGGATTGCATCACTGGTTGCCAGACGTAGTTTCCCTTTTCCTTTTTTAAATCCCAGTCCAAGTTTTGCAGTAAGGAGAGTGGTTAAAGCTTGTAACATAAGAACATAAGAAATGCCATACTGGGTTAGACCAAGGTCCATCAAGCCCAGTATCCTGTTTCCAACAGTGGGCAATCCAGGTCACAAGTACCTGGCAAGTTCCTAAAAAGGTACATAGATTCCACAATACTTATCCTGAGGTAAGCAGTGGATTTACTGGGTCTTCTTTAATGGTTTATGAACTTTTTTTACAGAAACTTGTCCAAACCTTTTTAAAACCCAACTATATTAACAGCTTTTACAACATTTTCGGGTATCAAATTCTAGAGTATGATTACTCATTGAGTGAAGAAATATTTTCTCTTATTGCTCTTAAATAGGTTTCATTGTAGCTTCATTCTGTTTTTATATTTGTCTTTCTACTTCTTGATGGAGTAAACAACCTATCTACGTTTACCCATCCTACTCCATTAATTTATAGACCTCTATCATACTGCATCTCCTCTTAGCCGTCTCTTTTCCAAGTTGAAGAGCCCTAACCTTTTAAGCCTTTCCTCATAGGGGTATTCTTCAATCTACTTTACCATTTTGGTGGCTTTTCTCTGTACATTCTAATTCTGCTATATTCTTTTTAAGATATGGCGACCAGAATTGCACACAATATTAAAGATGCAGTCGCACCATGGAATGAATGATACAGAGGCATAATATTCTTGGTTTTATACTGACCTTTGAACCATTTTAAAATATCCCAGAGCCCACCAAAAAAAAGGTCCAATCAGGCAAAACGTATGGATTATGATGTTCCTTTTCCCCTTTCACTTTTTTTGCTTTTTTGTTGCTTATCTTTTTTTTTCTTTGTGTACTATTGGTTTAGTACTTTTAATTAAATAAGTAATGTATGTTACTTATGATGATATGTACTGACGCTTCACTGATATCCTTATGTGATCATGTCTCCATCCTTTTATTCTTCCTTTAACAATTGTTTTAATGTATTTGTTTTTTTAATAGTTTTTCTTATCAGTCACTGCATATTATGTTTTTATCCTTCTATATGATGTATTTATTAGCGTATTGTTGTTCTCTTTGAGGTGCCCCTGATGAAGGCTATGCCAAAATGCGGCCGTGAAGGGATCTGCTAATAAGGTACTATCTTTTTTTTATCTGCTTGCCTTGTGTGCTCTCTGCTATACAGTGAGATAGAACGTGTGTTCTTTAGTGGACTATTCAAGAAAGCATGGGACATACACAGAAGATCTCTAAAGGAAAAAGGGACTATAGTAATTAGTTGTAGCAATTGAGTAGAGAAGTAGGCTAGTGGTTAGAGCAACTACCTAATACCCAGAAAAGCAAGGGTTTGATTCCCACTGGCACTCTTTGTGACAAGTCACTTTACCCTCCATTGCCTCAGAAGAAAAGGTCTGGCAATCTACTTCTGATGATATATTATCAAGAAAACACAGAGATGCAGCTTGTCTTAAGAGGCCAGAGTTGCACAGGAATGGTGAATGGTTGCTTCATCACAATAACATCCCAGCTCATGCATCGCATCTTATCCAGCAGTTCTTGGCCAAACACCAAATTGTTCAAATCTGTCAGCCTCTGTTCTCACCTGACTTCGCACCCTATGACTTTTTCTTGTTTACAAAACTGAAATTACCATTGAAGGAAGGAGATTCGATGACTTGGAGACCATTAAGCAAAATTTGACACAGCAGCTTCACAGAATAATGAAAGAAGCATTTCAAAATTGTTTCCACCAGTAGCAGGAATACTGGAGGAAGTGTGTTCTATTGGAAGGAGACTACTTTGAAGGAGACCGAGTGCAGTAATTGACAGTGTTATACTTCTTGTGTTATTGTACAAGTCTCAATACTTTTTGATTGCACCTTATAGCAGGTCTGCAGTCTCATATTTCAGTTCTTTCAACACCCTCAGATGTATACCATCCAGTCCTGGTGATTTGCTACTGTTCAGTTTATCAAATAGTTGTAATATATCTTCCCGGTTTATAAATATTTCTTTCAGTTCTTCTGATAAATCACCTTTAAATACCATTTCAGGCATAGGTAACTTCCCTACCCCTTCTTCAGTAAAGACCAAAGCAAAGAATTCATTCAGTCTCTCCACTATGGCCTTAGTGCCCCTTTTACCCCCGACTCTCTCACAGGTTTGTTTTGCTACAAATGTAACAAATTCTCTCTTTGCCTGCCTTATCAGTGGCATGCATCTAACTTGCAGTGCTTATGTTGTTTCCCGTTTTTGTTATTTGGCTCTTTTTTTCCATTTCCTGAAAGATGCTTTTTTGTCTACAACAGCCTCTCTGACCTCACCTTTAAACCTTGCTGGCAGTTGTTAGGCCTTTCTTCCAGTTTTCTTAAAGCATGGAATACATCTGGTCTGGGCTTCCAAGATAGTATTTTTATACAACACCTATGTCTGATGTAAACCTTGAACCTTAGCAGCTGCTGCTTTTCCTCATTTTATCATAGTCACTCATTTGAAAGTTAAATTGTGGATTTCCTTAGGGTTCTCTCTCCTTTTATTAAATCAAATGTGATCATGCTATGATTATTATTGCCAATTGGCCCCAACACTCTTATCTCTTATACCAGATCCTGTATGCCACCAAATACTGGGTCCTAAATAGCTTCCCCTCTTATCTGTTCATGCACTTGCAACTTCAAGACACAGTCATCTATTTCATCTAGAAACTTTATCTCTCTAGCATTTCCTGCTGAGAGACTGACCCAGTTGATACTGGGTAATTGAAATCACACATTATTACTGTGTTGTAACTTTTGTTATCATCTCTTATTTCTTTTAGCATTTCATCTATCTGTACATTCTGGCCAGGCTGTCAGTAGTACACCCCCATTGCCATCGCCTCCCACTTTTTACATGGAATTTCTATTCATAGAGATTCTACAGTGTGTTTTGTTTCCTGCAAAACTTTAATCATATGTGACCCAATGCCCTCTCTAACATAGAGCGCAACCCCTCCACCAATTTGATCTACTCTATCATTGTGATATAGTTTGTACCTGATTTTTGCCTGGGAAGGTACCTGCAAAATATTTGTGGTGGACCTGGCAATTCATCCCCACCCTCTGACACGTTTTGTCTCTCAGCCTTCCCTCCAGTTCTCTCAAACTATGGTGGTCATTTTAGAAGCCCTCTTCATGTTTTGGGGATCTGAAAAGGGTACAGATATGTCCCTGGAGCCATTTACGAAACCAAGTCTGTGGATGTTCCCAGCTTGAAGACATCCAAGTCAAAACAGGGGCATGATGTAGGCATATTCAAGGCATTCCAAAGAAACTGGATATCCTCACCTGAATTCAGAAAAGTCTTGGACATCCTGAGCCATGGCAAAGAGTATACCTGCTCCAGGCACAAATAAGCTGAAAAGTGCTTGTTTTGCCAGGCAAACATGTGGACAGTGTGGAGAAGGAGGTACACTCATACTTTACTTTATAATTTGACAATGAACACTGACAGGGAATGGGGACTCATGTTTTTGTTTTAAGAACATAAGATATGCCATACTGGGTCAGACCAAGGTCCATCAAGCCCAGTGTCCTCTTTCCACCAGAGGCTCATCTAAGTCACAAGTCAGGTTCCCAAAAATGTACACAGATTCCACATTGCTTATACTGGGGTAAGCAGTGGATTTCCCTGGTTCTCTTTAATAATACATAGTAACATAGTAAGTGACGGCAGATAAAGACCCGCATGGTCCATCCAGTCTGCCTAGCAAGATGGCAAGAATAGGTGCACCTGTCGCTCTGGTTATGGTTTATTCACTGTTCCTAGAAGAACTTGTCCAAACCTTTTTTTAAACCCAGCTTTACTAACAGCTTTTACTATATTCTCTGATAATGAATTCCAGCATTTGATTCTGCATTGAGTGAAAAAAATATTCTCTCCTATTAGTCTTAAATGGGCTATATTGTAGCATCATTGTGCATCCCCTAGTCTTTGTACTTTTTGAAGGAGTAAACCACTGATCTTTGTTTACCCAACAACTGATCTATGTTTTGCCATGCCACTAGACGTCCCTGTATGCAATCTTGCTTGAGATGGACATCACTGCTCCACAGATTCATAGCGGGGACCTCTATATGCATGCCAGCAAAGGTGTCCACATCAGGGCATCTATGTTTCTAAAATCAGGCCGAAACATAGACGTCCCCAGCTTTTTTTCTTCATGTTCTGGCCTGGACATCCCAGAGTTCCCTGTGACACCCTTTCTAAAATGCAACTTTGTGTCTCTTCCTATTGCCCATCCAGAAACTTTTTTTCTATACCTTCCTTTCCCCAAAGATACTTTCTTTCTCCTCCTTTCCCCCTCCTCAAAGGAATTCTATTTCTTCATTCCCTTCCTTGCCAAGGCATCCTCCTTCTTTATCCCTTCTCTTCTCCCCACTACACTCTCTTGCTTCTTTCTCTTCCTCCTCTCAGCACTCATCCTTGTCTCTATTATTGCAGTTCCCGTGGCTCACCTGCTACCACTGGCACTGTAACCCTTCAGTTCCTGTAGCATACCATGTCTCTTGGTACTGCTGATCTCAGCAAGCTACATATGCCATATGTCTCTCCCTTGCCAGTGAAGTGTTCATGTGCACTTTACAATCTGGCAACAGACAGATGATAATATTATGGCGCTAATTTTATTAAGCAGTCTTATAAAATTGTTCAACAGAATACACACATATAAGAGAGCATACATACTCACTCAAAAACTATACAGTACCAGGAGCGAGGTGGATAAACAATAGAGATTTATTTGTTCAACCCTACAATTGGGTACTTGTGGGTTCACTTTGATATTTTAATATAAGTTTTATTAATTTATTTTGTAGGTACTGTAATTTTCATGGACATTTATTTGGATATATTCTCTTAATTTTATGTTACAGTATGTTCTATTTATTTCCTGATTTACTCACTCCGAGAGATGTATTATGATTTTAAATCATCCTCTTACATAGCATTCTTAATACATAACTATTTGAAGGTGTCCCCTTCTCTGCAGCATTATTCTTTTTTTAGTCACCTCTGGTTATTTATTGTAATTATATATTATTTCAATGTTATTTAAGTGTTATTATTGTCTTAGCAATATGATTTGGAACAGTTTTTCCTCCTCCCAAATGTCCTTATGCACTCAGATAATTTTGCTTTTAGAGGTTTTTTCGCTCCATTTTCATACAATTTTATATTTTATGTTCTTATGTTTCCCATTTTTGTTCAAATATTTTTTATTGTTATTTTAACTGAATGTCTTAACTGTTTGTTTAAATGGTTATATATATTATTTATATTTATGTTTATACTTTTGTTTTTTATGTTTGAGGTTCAAAACCCTGATGAAGGCGCACACGAAAGCACAGCCATGTAGGGTTGAACAAATAAAACTCTATTGTTATATCCACCTTGCTCCTGGTACTGTATACACATATAGGTACACAACCTAGCAAGATGGTATGACTTACATGCTGCTGTGCATGGGTGTTCCTTGAATAGGGTACACACACAGGGTATACAGACATATTTACACCTCCATCAGAGCAGGTCTAATTTTGTGTGAATTTGTGTACTAATAGGGATAGTTCTGGGAGCCTATTTTGCAGTGGCACATAGATGCCCATTTTGCAATTATAAAAGAGGTATATAATAGGCACCATTCAGACTTTCCAGATAGGCAAGCAATTGTAAAATGATAAGTTGTTGGATTTTTTAAACTAATTTTACATAAGATCCATTAAATAACAATATCTACCACAAGCTAGTAGTTTGACAGACTTTTCTGCACAGTAAAACAATGACTAAATCTGAAATGCTGGATTTTTTTTTTAAGTGTCAATGCTGACTCCTGGTGACCCAGCAGCCCCTGGGTTTTCTTGGCAAGGTATGACCGAAAGTAGATTGCCAGGCCTTTTCTTCCGAGGCAATAGCAGGTAAAATGATTTTTCCAAGGTTACAAGGAGTGTCAGTGGGAATCAAACCCTAATCTCTTGGATAGTAGGCTGTTGCTGTAACCACTAGGCCACACCTCTGCTCCATGTTGTATTGTGAAGATGGAATAATCAAAAGTGTTCATGTTAAAGAAATAATTTGTATTATTCCTTCCTCCATAACATTTGTCATGTTCTTGTTGTCCTTAATTTGGGATTTGGCAAAGGATAACTTGCATTATTTTGGTTGATCCATTAAATGATGGCATGGGTATGGCTGGCATAAAAGTACACATGCTAACATGACACGCATACTTTGTCGGTAGGGATAGCCACGGGCACGGACAGTCTGGGTGAAGTGCCCGTGGGTCCTGAATCGGGGACAGAGACGCGTTTGGTGCCGCACGCCAACCCCAGGACACAGGTATACGAGTGTTGCAAGCGGTGTCGACATCCCTGCTCTCAGTGAATTCCAAAAAGATGTATGACTTTGCTGCTGCCCGTCTCCATGCGGCCACGCCTCCTCAGTTAAAATGTGCATTCCCAAAGCTCCTCCTCACACTGACAGTGTGGTGCTCATGCAAACCACCCATGAAAACGGATGATACAGATGTGCTGATGTGAAACAAACCATATAAGCTAGTCCTTTGCATGACCAGCACACTGCAAGGTGATTTCTATGCACTCAGAGATGTTACAACAGCAAGTAGAAAGTAATAGGAGTGTCCTGACATACATTCCAGCGCAATATACTTGGCAGTACATGAACATTTTAGTTGTGCTTGCATTGGTCATCTCTGACAACGGTCTGTACAATGCTATGTATGGACCAGAAGAAATCAGAAATAGTCTCTACAGCTAAATATCAAAACATATCCCTGACATTAAATAGGGACCCTCAGACTGGGTGCGTGCACCAGTGCAAGCAATACAGTAGATGCCCAATGGCACCAGCATCTGTCTATACAAATGTGCATATTTTTGAAACCACTGATGGTGCCATGTGCCCTGCTGCATGCATACATTCATTCTGAAGGTCCCTTATTGCTGACAGGGATATTCTTTGATATTTAGCCATAGAGACCCCATTCTGCTGTATCCTTGCTGATCACACTGGCACCTGGTCATGCTGCGGTCATCCCTACAGACCAGGCACTGATGTCACTCCAAAATTGCAGTTGTTCACACCAGTTCCCCTCATATATCCCTATAGCCACAAACACACTCACTCTCGCAGTCACACAGATGCCCTGCATTTCTAGAAAACAACTGGTATAACATGATGGCATGGGGTCCTAGGACTACTAATCTGATCTATGTTTCTCACCCACACATGCATCTGTCCTGTACTCACCCACATACAAATCCTACATCAACAGTCCCACTTCTCAGATGATAGGGATCATTAGGATGCCCTAAATCACCTCCTCTCGCTCACACAGCAATTGTCAGCATAGCCGGAATAATCACCATTGCATCTCAGAATATTTTTGTAGGGGTGTTTAGTAACGTGTCTTCACCATCCAACCTTCCCCCCCTCTGCATTCTGTTCTTTACAACTACATATTGTGGTCTTCCAGACTTCAGACACACTGGTTCACAACATCTTTGTCACAGTCATTCATCTCTATGGGATGCATTGAAGAGCAGAGCAGACAAGTTTCTATGTCCTGGCCTTATTCCACATTTTTGCTGTTATAAAGTGGATGTCCAAGGGGGAAGCACAGAAAGTACATGGGCCTTTCCTGAATATGCATTGCATATCTCCGCTGCTGACTACATTCCCGCTGCACCCCTCCCACCCACGTTCTGAGGTTCTCGTGCTAACGTTGTGTACATGGAAAGCCACGGGTGTATCAGTATACGGTTATAGATGTTTTCACTAGAAAAACATCTATGCTGCACACCCAAGGGCTTATTTCTGTTCCGGAAAGACCCTCTTTCTGAATTAGGAGTTAGGCCTACCACTTTAATTATAAATTGGCATTGAAAAATATGACGGAACATTTCAAGCTGTCCTTAACTGTTAAATGAACATTTCTGCTACACTGCCAAATCCTTCTGAGGTTTTCTATAATTTCATAGAATTATCTTGAAGCAGTTCATTTTAAGTGTCTAATGCCTCTGCAGAAAAGCTACCTCATTCCTTATAGGTCAAAAATGGAATGGTTTCCCCAGTGAACATGAAAACTTCTTCAAACTGATAAGCAATTTACTTGCAAATTTCTTTGAATATTTATTTTTGCAGATTCCTCTTTATTTAAAAGCAAATTTCTTTGAATATTTATTTTTGCAGATTCTTCATCTGCCAAAATAGTCCCACAATGCACTCACAATAAGGACAGAATGAAATGTTAATACTGGGGAAGGGCATATTTTAAATGTGATCTGTGGCTACCAATTTCTCTTTGTTTGGTATCTGCAGAACAAATTAGCCAGCTTCTCTGATAATTTTGTTCATTGGCTTCGATTTACCATACGGATTTTAAAGGTTGTTTCTAGTCTTTAAAACTATAATAAATATTATAATAAAGAAAAACAAAAAAAATAAGAGGCATGTTTATGAAAGTACATTAAGCAGTCAGTGTGTGAACTGGAAGTGCATGTCCACAGTAACACCATGCTGGCTTGCGAGCACATGCTATTTTGCAGACAAACTTGCTATGGAATGGCGTGGGAAAGGAGGGGGTTATGGTGGCCCGTGACAGCTAGTGTGTGGGAAGATACAGCGAGTTAGATGTTACAACTGCCAATAGCACGGCTTCACCTTACACCACCTCAAGAGATGGCATTAAGTATAGCTGTTTTAATGGCACTCTGGTAGCACAGAAGTTGCCAGGCCCTATAAGTTTATGAAAAGATTTCTGCCATGAAGTGGTACAGTCAGTGCCACAATACAGATTTCTCTTACCCAATATGGATCCCTGACCCCAGCCCAGCACACACAGAATAGTCACATCAGTACCACCCCCTCCTCCCCTCTGTATCATAGATCCTTCACCTGATCAGCACCTCTTCCTTGACAGTTCCTCTTCAAAGCCAGAACTCCCAAAGCAAGTCCTTCCCCAGAAACCAGAACACCCCCCCCCCCGCAAAAAAACAAGTTCCCGCAAAGACAGACCTCCCCCCCCCCGAAGCTAGATCTTCCCTGAAGCAAAACCATCCATAAAAGTCAGACACCTTCAAGCCAAGAATCTCTGAGCCAAGCCCTACTTCATGAGCCAAGAATTACCCCAAAAACTTGGTCCTACCTCTGTTAACTATCCCAAAGAAGCCCCCACCCCCAGCCAATCTTCCTTGTATCTAATGGACGGGACAGGAGATACCTTTCTTTTTCCTGCCCCATTGCCACTTGAGTTCAAAATGGTAGCTTTGAACCCTAGTGGTAGTTTTGTGGTACTACTGCTAAGCTTTGACCTTAGAGGTAGTGTTGCAAGACTGCCACTAGGGTTCAAAGTCACCATTTTAAATCCAGGCAGCAATGGAGCAGGACAAAGGGGGATCACTACTACCCCATCTACATAACACCAGGGATGCTAATCTTGTGACTAGTCAGAGGGATGGAGGCCTTTTGAGGGGCTACCTGAGATGGGTCTGGATTTAGGAAACTTCTTGGCTCATGAAGGAAGGGTTGGCTTGATAGGATCTTGGCTTAGTGGAGCTGGCTTTGGCAGTGTTTCTTGCTGTGGAGGTGCTGACTTTGGGGGGGAGTTGACCCTGAGGGGCACACATTGAGCGGTGTTCTATGCTATTGTGGGAGGGTACTCATGTGACTACCTATGTGTATGGGCTTGGGGGGTGGGGTCTGTACTGGGACACAGGGTGTGAATATTCTCTGCCATGTGACACTAGACTTTGAAATCATTTTTCTGCTTGACCAGCATTAAATAACTTGTTAGGTTGCCCGGGTATTTCCACGCTATCTTCCGAGCCATAAACATCAATTGCAATGATAGAGCTGATCAAATTGGTGGAGGTGTTGCGCTCTGTGTTAGAGAGGGCATTGAGTCAGAAAGGATTAAAGTTTTGCAGGAAACAAAATTTGCTGTAGAATCTCTATGGATTGAAATTCCATGTAAAAAGGGGAAGGCGATGGCAGTGGGGGTGTACTATCGACTGCCTGGCCAGAATGAACAAATGGATAATGACATGCTCAAAGAAATCAAGGAAGCTGACAAACATTACAGTGCAGTAATAATAATGGGTGATTTAAATTACCCCGGTATCGACTGGGTTAGTGTCATGGCAGGACATGCTAGGGAGATGAAATAAATGACTGCTTCTTGGAGCAGCTGGTTCATGAACCGACCAGAGGGGAAGCCATATTAGACCTGGTCCTTAGTGGAACACCAGATCTAATGCAAGAGATAAGGGTGTTGGGGCCACTTGGCAATAGTGATCATAGCATGATCGCCTTTGATTTAATTAGTGGAGGAGGGATAGTAAGGAGCAGTTGCAAAGGTAAAAGACTTACATCAAGCTTGGCTGTTGTTGAAAAATACTATCTTGGAAGACCAGACCAGCAGTATTCCATGCTTTAAGAAAAGTGGAAGGAAGTCCAAAAAACTGCCAGCATGGTTTAAAGGTGAGGTCAGAGAGGCTGTTGCCAAAAAAGCATCTTTCAGAAAATGGAAAAAAGAGCCAAACGACGAAACCTGGAAACAGCACATACACTGGCAAGTTAAATGCAAGGCATTGATAAGGCAGACAAAGGGAGAATTTGAGAAGAAGCTTGCTGCGGAAGCAAAAATACAAAATAAAGACTTTTTCAAGTACATTTGTAGCAAAAAACCTGTGAGGGAGTCAGTTGGTCCATTAGATGATAGAAAGGTTAAAGGGGCACTAAGAGGCGACAAGGCGAAAGCCAAGAGACTGAATGAATTCTTTGCTTCGGTCTTTATTGAGGAAGATGTAGGGATGTTACCCATGACTGAAGTGGTATTTAAAGGTGCGGAAAAATTGAAGGAAATATTGATTCATCGGGAAGATGAATGATAGTTCACAGATTACTAATGGCAGGTCTGCAATCTCATATTTCAGTTCTTTCAACACCCTTGGATGTATACCATCCAGCCCAGATGATTTGCTACTCTTCAGTTTGTGCAAATCATCTGGGCTGGATGGTATACATCCAAGGGTGTTGAAAGAACTGAAATATGAGATTGCAGACCTGCCATTAGTAATCTGTGAACTATCATTAAAATCATCTCTAATACCTGAAGATTGGAGGATCGCCAATGTAAACACCAATTTTTAAAAAGGGTTCCAGGAGTGATCCGGGAAACTACAGACTGGTGAGCCTGACGTTAGTACCGGGAAAAATGGTAGAAACCATCATAAAGAATAAAATTACTCAGTATGTAGATAGTCATGGCCTAATGGGAGACAGCCAACATGGCTTTAGACAAGGAAGATCTTGTCTTACTAATCTGTTATGTTTTTTTTTAAATAATTTTATTTTCATTTTCAAAAGGACAACATACTACTTAAACATACAAAATGAACATTAACTGATAACAAACCCAACCGCCCCTCCCCCCACCCCCCCCCCCTGCCTACTCCTCCACGGTACGTAGCATATATTTAGTAACACTGTACAACCATGCTATGACAAAACAAAATCATCTTGAACATAAATATGTTATGACATTTAAAACAAGGCGTACTATCTCCCGATACATTTAGCCACATTCACAAAATCATTTAACATTTTCCACTTAGAACTGCTATCACTGGTTCGAGGTAGGGCTTTCCGGGGCATTTGTTCATACTTGCTATATAAGCATACATGATTCCACCACTCCGACATGCTAAGATTAGCTGTGTATTTCCAGTTGCGCACAATTAAGTGCAACGCTAGCCCCATCATAAAATCCAGCAGGAAATACCCCTCCTTGCATAAAGAAGGGAGTCTTGCCGCCGAGCGAAGGCCAATGACCTGCCAAGTAAGGGGTTCCTGAAATTTAAGGACATATTGTATCTGTGCCCAGACCTGCCTCCAAAAAATTTGAATTCCCGAGCATTCATATACAATGTGGACTAAAGTGCCAGGCTGGCTATTACATGTCCAACAAAGAGCATTAGCAGCCCGATCCCATTTTGCCATTTTAGCAGGGGTATAGTAGCAACAATGCGCAAAAAAGAAAAGAGTCTGAGTGACCGAGGCCGACTTCGAGACTCTCACTTGTTTACACCAAAATTTCCACCACTGCTGCGCAGACAGGGCCATCCCAATGTCCTGCTCCCAGATCTATTGAACACCCCGTGCTTGTGAGTTACTGATCTGTCTCAGCATCCTATAGAAGAGCGCCGCAGCGCCCGGTACTTGTGCAGTTTCTTGAACAAGCTCCACCACCCCTTTCTCCCCAATCCCATTCTGTGGGTCTACTTTAGAGCTTCCAAGGCAATGCTGGAGCTGCAGTCACTGAAAGTAGAGCTTGGATGGAAGACCAAACTCCCGTTGCAACTCACTAAATTCTTTCCATTTATTATCTTTAATAAGTTGATTTACAAGCCATATTCCTTTTGAATACCACTGGCGCCACACCATGGGCTTTTTTTGAATTTTGAAACGGGGATTATGCCACAGAGGCAGCCAAGTGTAAGGACATAGGTCTGGACCACCAACTTGAATAAGAACCCCGAAAGCCTCAAGTGTGTCAATTATCATACTTGGGCATTGTGCACACTGTTGGAACTGCATACCCGAAAGAATCCTTAGTGGTATTGGGGCAAGCAGTTGCTCCTCGATATCTACCCACACAGTTCTATCAGCAGATCGACTCTCCAGCCACCGTGACCCCTGCTTTAATAGAAATGCTCTATGATAGGTTTGGAAGTCATGGAATCGAACACCGCCCTCCTCACGACAAAGCTTAAGCTTCCATAATGCGATTCTTGGGACTTTATTCAACCATAAAAACTGACTCAAAATACGCTCCACCATCCGATACGCTCACGGTGGCATTAGGGAAGGCAGCATTTCTAGAACATAATTGATCTTTGGGACGATCATCATCTTTATAGTCTCAAGCCGCCCCCACCAGGATAACACCAAAGGGGACCATTTGGTGGTTAACTCCCGGGCGATTGATATTATCGCTTCAGCGTTAAAGCGAACAGTTTCTTCGAGGGAATAACAAAGGTGAACTCCCAGGTACTTTACCATATTAGACTCCCAGACAAACAGGAATTTACTCATGTCCTCCTTGAGCAGCCAATGATTCAACAGAAAAGCAACAGATTTTGTCCAATTGATTTTATAACCCGATAGTAGCGAGTACCAATCCATCTGCTCTAGTACTTTAGGGACCGAATCCGGGGAAACAAATAAGAGGAGATCATCCGCATATGCCGATAGCTTGATTTCCAAGCCAGCGATCAGGGCACCACGAATCTCCGGGCACTGCTGAATGATAAGGGCCAGCGGTTCTAGCGCTAAGTTAAATAGTATAGGAGATAATGGGCATCCCTGTCGAGTACCGCGATGTAGTGTGAGATGTTGGGACTTTGTACCATTTACACAAATACTCGCAGTGGGCTGAGTATACATTACCTCTAGAAATCTAAGAAATCCAGTCCCAAAGCCGAACCACTTAAGAGTGGCAAACAAGAAAGGCCACTCCAGCCGGAAAAAAGCCTTCTCGGCGTCTAATGAGAGACCGACTAGGGGTTGCGCACTCTGCTCAGAGCCCGCGCGAATATGGCATAAGAGTCGTGCATTGTTGGCAGTGGATCTTCCGGCGGTAAAGCCGCACTGGTCCGGGTGAATCAACGAAGGCATTTTCCCCGACAATCGGCCAGTCAGAACTGTTGCATAAATTTTGTAGTCTACATTTAATAGGGATATGGGCCGGTAATTAGCCGCCAGTAGCGGATCTCTGCCCGCTTTTTCAAAAACCACCATATTCGCCGCAGCAAATACGCTGACCTGCGGCGTCGCGTCTATTAACATCTGAAAATATTGACAGAGAAATGGGACCGGCTCTTTGGCAAATGTCTTGAAAAATTCCGCAGGGAGACCATCGGGGCCCGCTGTCTTACCAGTAGCGAGCGACGTGATCGCCTGCTTGATCTCATCTCCCGAAAAAGGCCTATCCAGCTCCTCTCTCATCTCCTCGTTCAAGACAGGTCGCTCTATTCCCGAAACTAGCTGCTCAAAATTCTCTTGTGAGAATTCCCGCTCTGACTCATACAGCTGAGTATAGAAACCTCTAAATACTTCTGCAATCTCCGAGTCCCGCACCACCACTCCTTGACCTTGTGGGTCCCGAAGGGCGACCACTCTCTTAGCCTCCCATTTACCTTTTAATGCGCTGGCCAATAACCTACCCGCCTTGTTTCCTTCACGGTAATAAGCACCCTGTTGCGCTTTAATACTTCGGGATGCTTCTGTAGACATGATCGTGTTGAATTGAAACCTTAGCCACTGGAGCCTTAACAAGACACATGGATCACCACACTGCGTTAACACGCGTTCTCCAGCTTTAATTTGCTGCTCGAGAACAATCAACTGTTGCCAAAACTAGTAATAACCGCACGGATCATGGCTTTGAATCCTTCCCACCAGGCCCATCCGGAGGTGTCCAGTGGGGAGTTAAGTTGAAAATATTCCGCGATGGCAGCTTTAACTTCTATACAAAATTCCAGATTATCTAGAAGAGTTCTATCAAAGAACCATTCAATGGAATTTGCCCCCGCTCGATCATTCCGCAACACCAGCGAGATGGCCGCATGATCGGACACATGCGCTGGATGTATATCTGCCGCCTCTAGGTTAGGGACGAGCTCCTTGGATACCAAGAAAAAATCTATTCTCAACTGGGATGAATGTGGAGGCGAAAAATACGTAAACTCCAACTCCGAGGGGTGATATAGCCTCCACACATCTACTAACGCCATCTCGCTGATCATGGAAGCAAGCACCAGGTGTCCTTTAGAGGGCTTAGAGGTCCGCGGCGGTTGCCTATCAATCAGCGGATCCAAAGTCTGATTAAAATCCCCCCCAATGATCAAAGGCTTCCCCTTATTCAGATGCACCTCTTTAGCAAGTGTAGCAAAAAATTCTGGGCTATCTGCATTAGGTGCATAGATACAAATAACCTCCACCTCTAATCCCTCTATCTTAAGTAGGGCCTTAGTCCATCTTCCTTCAGTATCAGAACGAGTGTGCACAATGCAAGCATTTATTTATTTATTTATTTAACATCTTTTATATACCGCGCTATTTGTTTTCAGTGCGGTTTACAAGTAACAGAACTGCACAATCAGAAAACACTGGTGTGCTTACATTATAACAGGTAACTTAAACTTGGAAAAGGGGTAATAAAACTATAACTATGTACACACAGTGAAACTATATACAAAAAACAGTGTAAAAACTGAGCTATGTATAAACATATTGGGTTCTTTAGTATTCACAGGCAGACTATGGTCGGAATAAGATAAGATAGGGCATAAAAGAACTTGAGGCAGAAATTACTTGTGAGGGAATTGGGGAGAAGAGTGAGAGTTTGTCGGTTTAGGAGGGCTGATGATCCGATGAGGATTGGAAGCTTGTGCAAAATGGATCAGGAAGATGTGGTGCTTGATTGCCTTACGAAATTGAGAGAGGTCTTTAATCGCTCTTATTTCAGGTGTGAGGTCATTCCAGCATTTAGGTGCATAGAAGGCGAAGGTCCTTTTCTTGGTTGATTGGGTACATTTGATGGACTCCTTGGGGATAATCAGGGTGTTGACTTTCTCACCAAAATGGCCATCCCATTCCTTTTCCTGGTAGCAGGAGAATACGCTACTACTTCATATGGCTTTATACTGAGTTTTAATGTCTCTCGTTGATTTAAGTGAGTTTCTTGCAGTAGCAAGATATCTGCTTTCTCATGCCGGGCATATTCAATAATCTTTTTCCTCTTGATCGGACTGTTTATCCCTTTAACGTTTAGTGAAAGGACTTTATGCTGAGCCATTTTTATACGTAATTACGCTATGCTTCATGGGATCGGTTGCAATTACCCTTTGCTTACAGCGTACGAAAAACCCACAGTTACAAGTTGTACCACAGTGACACCATGTCATGCTCCTATTTATTTATTTTTATTTATTTATTTATTTATTTAACATCTCTTCTATACCGCGCTATTAAAATCAGCGCGGTGTACATCGAACAAAATATACTGCAATGCATACAGGTAACATTGAGTTTACAGAGAACAAGGGAATATATAACATGGAATAACAGGGATAACTATGTACAATCAACATTATACTATATATATGCTTTTACTATATACCATATTTAACTCGAGTGGATATTGTGCGTGTATTCATGTGGTGGCACGGGTCAACAGTAGTAATGTGAACTATCGTGGAGTCTAACCATTTTCTGGTTGGATTAAGGTGCTATGGTGTTTGGTGTAAGTGGGAGGCCTGTTGGTTGTGTGAGTGTCCATGGTCACTTCTGGGTAGTATTTTGTGAATAAGTGATGCTTCACGGCTTTGCGGAATTGTAATAGGCTTTTGATGCCGCGGATTTCATGGGGAAGTATATTCCAATTCATGGGTGCGAATAATGAAAAAGCTCTGTTTGATGTCGCTTTAGTACATGATGTCATCATCTTGGGAACTATTAAGGTGTTCATAGCTGTAGTTCTTCTGTTTCTATTTTCAAGGGTGTTGTGGATTAGTTTGCTGATTGGTGTCGGTGGGTAGTTATTCATGGCTTTGAAGGTCAGGACTAGTGACTTATATGAGAGTCTGGCTTGTAGAGGTAGCCAGTGTAGGTCTTTCATGATAGGCGTTATATGAGCAGATCTTGGTGACCCAGAGAGGACTCTTGCAGCTGCATTCATAGCCAGACGAAGTGGATTTAAGGTTGATTGAGAGAGCCCGTGGAGGATGATGTTCGCAAAATCTAGATGTGGGAGGACTAGTGCCTGGAAGGTTGATCGGTAATCAGTATAGTCAAGTAGGCGGCGGAGGTGGCGTAGTGTTTTGATCTTGTGATATATATTCTTTGTCACATTCTTCACATGCATTGTCATATCAAGGTGTTGATCTAATGTGATGCCGAGGTATCGGATTGTGGGTTTGGACGTCAGTTCTATGTTGTTGACCAGCAGCGACGGAGGAGGTACAAACTTACGATTCCTTGTAACAAATAGGACATCAGTTTTGCTATGATTTATTCTTAGGTTTTGAGTCAGCAGCCATTCAGCTACTGCTCCGAAACAATTGATTATTGGTGTAAACACTGGTTGGTCAGTTTTGAACGGCATGTAAATGAGGATGTCATCTGCGTATGCTAGGCATTGCACGTTGAAGGATCTGATCAATTCACATATTGGCTGCATATAAATATTGAACATCAGTGCCGATAGGGAAGATCCTTGTGGTACACCTTGAGACTGTAGGAATGGCTCTGAGGATTCTTGGCCTGTTTTAACTTGTTGCCACCTATTGGAAAGGTAGGATCTACACCATTCCAGTGCTGTGCTTCGAATCCCCTTCTCTCTCAGACGTTGCAGCAGTATATCGTGAATCACAGAATCGAAGGCGGCGGAAATGTCTAAGAAGATGAGGACAAATCCTTGTTTGATGCTGTTTATTCCTGTGATCAGATCATTGAATAGGGTTGTAAGGATTGTGTCGACTCCATGTGCTTCTCTGAATCCATGTTGTGATTTGTCTGGTGGTGCTTCTGTGTCAATATGATGCTGGAGCTGTTGTTGGGCAGCTTTCTCGATGATTTTTGCAAGCTGGGGGATGCTCGAGATTGGCCTAAATGATTTAACTTTGGATGGATCGAGCTTACTGTTTTTTAGTAGGGGCTTGATAGAGGTGTGTTTAAGACTCTGGGGGAATGAGCCTGTTAGAAAGGACTGGTTCAGTATTTTGCACAGGATTTGGCTTAGATCATGTCGCAGATCTTTGATCCAGTTGGCTGGGCATGGGTCGTTAGGTGCTGTGCTAGGATTGATGGAGGCGACAATTTTCTCAATTTCGCTAGTGGATATAGTATTGAAGTTGCAAAATGGAGTTATTTGAGATGCCTTAGGTGATATAGAGGGGTTGTTGGTATTTATGCTCGTGCTGGCATTAATCATTTTTGATTGCAGGTAGTTTGCGTAGTCCTGTGGCTGCGGCATTGCAGGTTGGGCTGAAACTGGCTCTCTTGTTATGGATTTTACTAACTTGAATAGTGCATGAGGTTTATTGATGGAGCGTTTCAGTAGGTTTGTGTGGTAGAGCTTCTTACTCAGTGTTACCTTCTCACGGTGGGTAGTGAGGTGTGAGTTATATGTTTCAAGTGCCTCTGGTGAGTGGGTTTGGCGCCACTGTCTTTCAAGTTTGCGTAAGTGGATGAGAGATGTACGAAGGTCAGTAGAGAACCATGGCGCGTGTTCTCGTTTTCTTATTTTCTTATCCTTGTGCACTGGACATGAGGCGGCTCTGAGGTTCTCGTCCCATTTGGATACCAGGTCATCTAAGTTGAGGGAGGTGTTAGTCATAGAAACATAGAAACATAGAAACATGATGACAGAAAAAGACCACAAGGCCCATCTAGTCTGTCCTTCCATAACAACTACAACAGTCCACTTTTTACCTTTAGAGATCCTCTGTGTTGGTCCCATGCTTTCTTGAATTCAGTTACTGTCCTCATCTCTACCACCTCCACTGGGAGACTATTCCACGGATCCACTACTCTTTCCGTAAAGAAATATTTCCGCATATCACTCCTGAATCTATCTCCCTTCACCCTCATCCCATGTCCCCTCGTCGCAGAACTTGCTTTCAATTGAAAGAGGCTCTCTCCCTGAACATTTATGCCACGGAGGTATTTAAACATCTCAATCATATCACCTCTATCCCGCCTTTCCTCTAAGGTGTACATATTAAGATCCTTAAGTCTGTCCTCATATGCTTTATAATGAAGACCACTAATCATCTTAGTAGCAACCCTCTGCACCGACTCCATCCTGTTCACATCCTTTTGAAGGTGCGGTCTCCAGAATTGCACATCATACTCCAAATGAGGTCGCACCAAAGACTTATACAGAGGCATTATCACCTCCTTTTTTCTGCTAGCCATTCCTCTCCGTATGCACCCAAGCATCCTTCTAGCTTTTGCCGTCGCCTTTTCTACCTGTTTAGCTACTTTAAGATCATTGGACACAACTACGCCTAGGTCCCGCTCTTCTTTAGTGGACAAAAGTACTTCACCTCCTATACTGTATTGCTCCCTTGGATTGCTGCAGCCCAAATGCATGACCTTACATTTTTTAACATTAAATCCCAGTTGCCAAATTCTAGACCATTCTTCAAGCTTAGCCAGATCCCTCCTCATGTTATCTACACCTTCCTGGGTGTCTACTTTATTGCAGATTTTGGTATCATCCGCAAAGAGGCAAACCTTACCCGACAGCCCTTCCGCTATATCACTAACAAAGATGTTAAAAAGAATCGGACCAAGGACAGATCCCTGGGGCACACCACTGGTAACATCCTTCTCCTCAGAGTGAGCTCCATTTACTTGTACTCTTTGTCGCCTCCCACCCAACCAATTTCTAACCCAAGCAGTAACTTTAGGGTCCATCCCTAGGGTGCTCAGTTTGTTTATAAGTCGCCTGTGAGGAACAGTGTCAAAGGCTTTACTGAAATCTAAATACACCACATCTAGAGCTCTCCCTCGGTCCAACTCCCTGGTCACCCAGTCAAAGAAATCAATCAGATTTGTCTGACAAGACCTGCCTCTGGTGAATCCATGCTGCCTCGGATCCTGTAATCCGCTGGACTCCAGAAACCTCACTATTTTCTCTTTCAACAGCGTTTCCATTAATTTACTCACCACTGAAGTTAAACTAACTGGCCTGTAGTTTTCAACCACATCCTTACTTCCGCTTTTGTGTAAAGGCACCACATGAGCCTCTCTCCAGTCCTTTGGCACCACTCCCGACTCCAACGAGGCATTGAAAAGGTCAGTCAGTGGAGTTGCTAGAACGTCCCCAAGTTCCCTCAGTATTCTAGGGTGTATCCCATCCGGTCCCATCGCTTTGTCTACTTTAGTCAAGAGTGGTTGGAGGTTATCTAGGACCTTGTCACGGTTGAGAGGTTGAAAACGGGCTGCGTGGGTTCCGGTTGAGTTAGATGGTATTTGGCTCACGTGAGAGGTATAGGTGGGTATATTGAATCGAATCAGGTTGTGATCAGACCATGGTACTGGTATAACCGACAGTTCAAGGGCTTGGTGTTTTAAGGTGTTGAAATGGGGTGCGAAGATGAGGTCTAGTTTACCTCCTTTAGTGTGGGTGGGAGAGTCAACATATTGTTTTAGCCTAGATCCCCTAGTGCATCTAGAAATGCTTCTGAGTGGCTGTCATGGAGAGATGGGAGGTTGAAATCTCCAACTATCCAATTTGGAGAGCGTGAGGTGGATGTTGCGCATGCGAGCTCGATTATTGTTGGAAGGTCATCCGGTGATGGGGAGGGTGCTCGATAAAGCAGGTTGATTGAGCAGATTTCATTAGATATAGTGAGGGAGTCGAGGTGGGTTGAGCTGGAGGAGTTGCATAGCTTGAAATTAAGATCTGTTTTGGCGAGGATGAGCGTTCCGCCTCCTTTTTGAGTGGACCTGTGGCATGTGTAGAGGTCAAATCCAGGAGGCAGCATCTGATTCAGGAGGATGTTGTCACAATCAGATAGCCATGATTCCATGACCATCAGGATGTCGAGATTGTATTGAGGAATCAAGTCCATGGCTGCAGGCCATTTTGATCATATGGATCTGGCATTTATCAATGCACATTTTCGGAGGCGTTGGCGATGGAGCTTCTCAGTTTGTGTTTTGTTGATGACTTGTAGAGGAATGCTAAGTAGATGGGAGTGGGATGTGTGGTTGCGTTTTGCCGTTGTGTGGTGGGGGAATTCAAACCATCTCCTTCCAAATGTATGTAGTATTGGTATGTAGCTAGTATCGTGGTTGAGGGCGTTTGTGACACAGGGGAGCCCAAAGGTAAGGAGGGTAGTGAGTGATAACAGTACCTTATACATTTTAGATTAAATGGCAACAGTGCAATGACTAGCAGCAGTGCAGTGACCAGCAATTCTAGCAACAGTGCAATGACTAATTGTTACTGGCAACAATAAAAAGTACTACATACAACGGTAGTACAATGTGCTAATTAGTACTCCCAATGCCTGAAAGCATTCGTACCCCAGAGGAGAAGCTTTGCCCCTGAAAATCATTGGCGAGCTCGTCCAAACAAGATATTTAATTGTATATAGTTATCCCCGGTTCACTCCCAGTTTACCTTCCCTGTTATCTGTACACCTAGATCAGTTATATATTGATAGGTATTTTGTTGTTTAATGTAAACCGCACTGATGATGAATAGTGCGGTATATAAAAACTGTTAAATAAACAAAATAAATAAATAAGATAGACTAGAGAGACCCGCCCTTGATCATCCATACCTTGCAGACATCTTATCTTCGATGCCACAGACTACCCACCCCAATACAATATATCATAACCCCCTTTTCGCTCTTTAACATTTAAGTATTGGAGTCTAGTACAATCTTTCAACCCCCCCCCCTTCTAGATACACAGCTTACAACAATATGGTACCCATAGTGTGATGTCCACCCAACACCTCTACATTCCATAACCCCCGTGCTCATTACTCCTCAACTTATGATGTCTCCACCAACAAACCACAAGACAGAGTTATTCCAGTGTCTTTCGAGGTGCCCTCAATGCATCTGCGATGCTTCTTTTTCCTCCAAATATGCCACCAGCGCATCAGGATCATCAAATGACCTAGTCTGATTATGTAAAGTCACGCGCAGGGTACATATACCATATCGTGCCTGAAGTTGTTGAAGGCATGGCCTAAGCGCCAAGAGTCTCCGCCACCGCTCAACAGTAGTCTTGGCAAAATCAGGGTAGAAGGATATCCTATGACCCTCAAAATCCAAGGGTGCCCACGTCCGCGCTGCCTCCATGATTTGTGCGACTTGCAGGTATCGGAGGAGTCGAAAAATTATAGGCCTCGGCGTCTTACCTTGCAGTATGGAGTGAGAGGGGACTCGATGGGCCCGATCAATTTCAAAATCCTTCTCAAAAGTGAGTTTGAGCACCGAGGGGATCAGCTTCTCTAGGAAGGTTATCATAGCTTTGCCCTCTGCCCCTTCTGGAACTCTGAGCAGCCTCACGTTGTTTCGATGAGCACGATTATTGCCATCTTCTACCTCTCGCTGTAGAGCCCGAATCTGCTTCTCCAGTTTGCCCACCGACTCCAAATGAGCACTGTGCACTGCAAGAATACCTTCCACTTTTTCTTGCCGAAGGGAAATCCCTTCAATTTTACACTAGCGCAGAGATTTCCTCGTGCACTGTATTCAAAGAGTCCCCATTAGCTTGAACAAGCTCCTTTACACCCCGAATCTCTGTCAAAAGCTCCTGAAAGGCCTCAGGCCCTTCACGTGCAGCCGCCATTTTCTGTGGAGAGGGGGGTTCAGTCTTGGACCGCTTTACACTGCAATTCGGTGCACCCGAATAATCGAGCCACACTGGTTTAGGTCCAGCCATCTTCTGGGCTCACAACGGCATACCAGGTACTCTCACCTCGTTCTGTGCACGTTTTCTATCAGGATTCTTGGCGGGTCTCTGCTAAGCCTCCGCTCTATGTGACCATCTTGTTCGGCAGCAGGCTCCGCCCATCTGTTATGTTGTTTTGAAGGTGTGAATAAACAGGTGGACAAAGTTGAGTCAGTTGATATAGTATATCTGGACTTTCAGAAAGCCTTTGACAAGGTCCCTCATCAGAGATGTTTGGCAAAACTAAAGAGTCATGGGATAGGAGGCAGTGTACTACTGTGGATCAGGAACTGGTTAAAAGATAGAAAGCAGAGGGTAGGGCTAAATGGCCAATATTCCCAATGGAGAAAGGTGAATAGTGGTGTACCCCAGGGATCTGTGTTGGGTCCGCTGCTTTTTGATATATTCATAAATGACCTGGAAAGTGGAATAACTAGTGAGGTTATCAAATTTGCAGATGACACAAAACTATTTAAAGTTGTTAAAACCCAAGAGGATTGTGCAATATTGCAAGAGGATCTTAGAAACATAGAAACATGACAACAGAAAAAGACCACATGGCCTATCTAGTCTGTCCTTCCATAACAACTACAACAGTCCCCTTTTTACCTTTAGAGATCCTCTGTGTTTGTCCCATGCTTTTTTGAATTCAATTACTGTTCTCATCTCTACCACCTCCACTGGGAGACTATTCCATGGATCCACTACTCTTTCCGTAAAGAAATATTTCCACATATCGCTCCTGAATCTATCTCCCTTCACTCTCATCCCATGTCCCCTCGTAGCAGAACTTGCTTTCAATTGAAAGAGGCTCTCTCCCTGAACATTTATGCCACAGAGGTATTTAAACATCTCAATCATAACTCCTCTATCCCGCCTTTCCTCTAAGGTGTACATATTCAAAATATAAACTCTTTTTATACCTATCCACTACTGATACACTCTAAAGTTTTAAGAAATCGGCGGATCCTTAGATCGGAGGAAGGACTCTAATGCCGATGTCTCCAGAAAAACATACTTGGTGCTATGAAAGGTAACTAGACACTTACAAGGGAATTTAAGGAAAAAAATAGCCCCAAGGGCTAAAACGCGTGGCTTCAACAACAAAAAAGCCCTGCGTCGTAGCTGAGTTTTCCTAGATACATCGGGAAAGATACTAACCCTCCCCCCACAAAACAACAATGTCTTATTCAAGAAATATAAACGCATCACAGCATTTTTATCAACTTCTGAGGCAAAAGATACCGGGAGGGTAGCCCGAGTGGAAATTTTATCTTGAGAAGACTCAATAAACTCTGAGATATTAATGGACTCCTGCAACCGAGGTGGAGCAGACTCAGCAGAGCCCCCCGCCTCGGAAGCCCCTTTAGCAGTAATATAAAACACTTTAGTCACAGACGGTTTATTATCTTCTCGATATCCCAAAATATCTATCAAATACTTATCTAATAATATCTGAGTTAGCGTCCTCTGTCTACTTGCATGCTCCTCTTGACGTGGACTTTATTACGGATATCCTGTTTTGTTTTTCCTTTGTATTTTATATGATGATATTGGTGGAATATCTGTATTTTCTTTGAAGTTTCCCAATAAATGGAATTTAAACTTAAAAAAAAATGAGGTGTTCATATTGAGATCCTTCAGTCTGTCCTCATATGCTTTATAATGAAGACCACTAATCATTTTAGTAGCCACCCTCTGCACTGACTCCATCCTGTTCACATCCTTTTGAAGGTGCGGTCTCCAGAATTGCACACTACACTCCAAATGAGTTTGCACCAAAGACTCTCGTATACAGAGGCATTATCACCTCCTTTTTTCTGCTAGCCATTCCTCTCTGTTAAATTGATAAATTGGAAGACTGTGCATCAAAATGGCAGATAAAATTTAATGTGGAGAAGTGCAAAGTTATGCACCTAGGGAAGAACAACCCAAACTATGGTTACATGATGCAAGGTTCCACAGTAGGAACCACCACCCAGGAAAAAATTTAGGCGTCATTGTGGATAACATGTTAAAACCCTCAGACCAGTGTGCAGCAGCGGCCAAGAGAGCAAATAGAATGCTAGGTATCATAAGGAAAGGAATGGAAAATAAACAAAAGATATTATACTACCTCTATATCGTTCCATGGTGAGACCGCACCTTGAATATTGTGTGCAATTCTGGTCGCCGTATCTTAAAAAGGATATAGCGATATTAGAAAAGGTTCAGAGAAGAGCCACCAAAATGGTAAAGGGGATGGAAGGATACTCCTATGAAGAAAGGCTAAAAAGGTTAGGGCTCTTTAACCTGGAAAAGAGACAGCTGAGGGGAGTTATGATAGAAGTCTATAAATTAATGTACGGAGTGGAACGGGTAAACGTAGATCGATTGTTTATGTTATCAGAATATAGAAAGACTAGGGGACATGCAATGAAGCTACAGGGTAAACTATTTAAGACTAATAAAAGAAAATATTTTTTCACTCAACGTGTAATCATACTCTGGAATTTGTTACCGGAGGATGTAGTAAAGGCTGTTAGTGTAGCTTGGTTTAAAAAAGGTTTGGACAAGTTCCTGGAGGAAAGGTCCATAAACCATTATTAAGAAGGGAGCCAGGATATCAGTGCTTGACCCAGTACAAGCATTGTGGAACCTGTGTCTTTTGGGGAACTGCTAGGTACGTATGACCTAGATTGGCCACTGTTGGAAACAGGATACTGGGCTTGATGGACCTTGGTCTGACCCAGTATGGCATATCTTATGTTCTTATGGCCCATTCATTCACTGCTTAGAAGTGGTAACTGCTACCCACTATTGCTTAGAACTGCTACCCAGTGTTGCTTAAGATTGCTACCTATTGTTGCTTAGAACTACTACCCATTATTGCTTAGAACTGCTTAGAAGTGGTTACTGCTACCCACTATTGCTTAGAACTGCTACCCAGTGTTGCTTAGAGCTGCTACCTATTGTTGCTTAGAACTACTACCCGTTTGCCCAGACCTTGCTGCCCACCCCCATGGCCCCAAATCTCATTGTCTTTCTCTCCCTCATCCTCCCCAACTGCCTCCCCTCCTATCAACACCCTTCCTAATCTCCCCCTACCCTCCTCACTTCTCCCTCCACTCTTTCCCCCAACCTAGAATCTACCTTCCTCCCTTCTCCCTCCACTCTCCCTTCTAGCCTAGCATCTTCTTTTGAGCCTCTCCACACCACCCCCCGCACCTACCCAGCCCCCTCTCCACCTTCCTCATCTCTCTCTCCATTCTGCCCCCTACCCTAGCACCTGCTCTTGAGCTTTCCCACACCATCGCCCACATTCAACCTGCCCCCTCTCTTTAAGGCAACCTCACCCTCGCTTCCACCGTACTATCTCCACTTTACCTCGCTCTCTAATACTCATTCTCCTTCTCTCTTCAGGCAATATCAACCCTAACCCTGGTCCCCCCTCCAATATCTCTCCCACTCTAAAGATAGTTCCTCACGTACCCTATCTAATCTCATCCACATCCCACTCCTCCCTCCTTCCACCCTCTCCCAGTCATCCCACAATCACTCACCCATAAATATCAACTCCAACCCTACCCCCAAAAATATTCCCTCACATAACCTACCCAGCACCATCAAATTATCCCTCATTTCCTCGCCCCCCTCATATCCCTCTCGGGGAGCACATACACCCATACATACTCACCCTCAACCTTCTCCATCTAAACCTCGCTACTACCCTAAAAATAGACCCCCACGCTATTCTAATGCGAAATCCACACATAACTTATCCAACCTTATCCATATCCCTCTCCTCCCCCCCTCCACTCTCCCGTTTACATGCGCCCTCTGGAATGCATGCTCAGTCATTTAAAAAACCTCTTTTATTCATGATCTTTTCATCTCTATAATGCCCTACACCTCCTTGCCCTGACCGAGACCTGGTTCCCCCAGGCGACACTGCATCCATTGCCTCTCTCTGCCATGGGGGCTACCAATTCTCCCATACACCTCGATTTACTGGTTGTGGTGGTGGCGGCGTTAGCCTCCTACTCTCTCCCTGCTGCCAATTCCAACCCCTCCTGCCACCCCAATCACACTCCCCTCTCTCGTTCGAAGTCCACTCCATTCGCCTCCTCACACCCCCTCCAAGTAGCAGTTATTTATCGCCCACCCGACTACTCCAAATCAGCCTTCCTCACCGACTTTGATTCCTGGCTCTCTGCCTTTATGGATCCCTCCTCCCCCACTCTTATTCTTGGCAATTTCAACATTCACGTCGACAACCCCTCCGACCCCCATGCCTCAAAGTTCCTCACTCTTACTGCCTCCTTGACCTCCAACTTTGCTCCACTGCCCCCACACACCTACACGACCACTGCCTTGACCTAATACTCTTCTCCAATTCCTCTCCTTCAAACTTCCGCAAATCAATCCTTCCCTTTTCTGACCATCACCTCTTAACTTTCACTCTTCAACTCCTGCCATCCCAACCTCGTCCTGTCTCCTCCGACCTAGTTAGAAATCTTCATAATATTGATCCCCTAACTCTCTCCTCCACCATTTCTCCATCTCTCTCCTCCATTTTATCATCCGAGTCCGTCGACGAGACATTATCCTCATACAATACTACACTATCCTCAGCCCTTTACACTCTTGCCCCTTCCACCCCACATCCTTTTAAACGATCTACTCCCCAACCCTGGCTCTCACCAACAATCCGTTACTTACGCATCTGTGCCCGTTCTGCCGAACGAGCCAGGTCCAAATCCCGCTCCCCAGAAAACCTTCTACACTTCAAATTCATGCTTGGCTCCTTCCAGTCAGACTTAGCACTTGCCAAACAAGACTACTACATCCATCTGACTAATTCCCTTGCCTCTGACCCTCTCCATCTCTTTAACACCCTCAATTCTCTCCTAAGGTTCTCCCCCGCCCCCAATCCCACCCTCCCTTTCTGCCCAAACCCTAGCCGACTACTTCCATGACAAAATCCTCAAAATTACCCTCCAATTCCCTACCCCCTCATTTTTCTCCCCTCATCCCCATTTCTCCTCCCCCATCCATACCCCCCCTGCCACCCTCTCCTCCTTCCCTTCAATCTCTGATGAAGAAACCACACTTCTTCTTTCTTCCTCCAAACCCACCACCTGTTCTTCAGACCCTATACCCACCCATCTCCTACATTCCATCTCCCTCATCATTGTCTCCTCCATCACTCATATCCTCAACCTTTCACTCTCCATTGCAACTATCCCCACTGACTTCAAACACGCTGTTGTCACACCCCTCCTCAGGAAACCCTCACTTGATCCCACATGCCTTTCTAACTATCGACCCATCTCCCTCCTTCCTTTCATATCCAAACTATTAGAACGAGAAGTCCACCGTTGCTGCCTCAACTTCTTCACCTCCCAGGCCCTCCTGGACCCATTTCAATCCGGCTTCTGTCCCCTACATTCAACTGAAACGGCACTCACTAAAGTCACTAATGACCTGTTCCTGGCTAAATCCAAGGGCCTCTACTCTATCCTCATCCTTCTTGACCTTTCTGCTGCCTTTGATACCATTGACCATGACCTTCTCCTCATCACCCTCTCCTCGCTTGGCTTCAAGGATTCCGTACTATCCTGGTTCTCCTCTTACCTCTCTCATTGCTCATTCAGTGTATGCTCTAGTAGCGGCTCCTCCTCCTCCCCTACCCCACTCCATGTAAGAGTACCCCAGGGATCTGTCTTGGGCCCCTTCCTCTTCTCTCTCTATACCCAAGGCCTTGGTGCGCTCATCTCCTCCCATGGCTTTCAATACCATCTCTATGCCAATGACTCCCAAATCTACCTCTCTACACCTGATATTTCTCCGGCAACCCAGTCCAAGACCTCTGCCTGCCTTTCGGACATCGCTGCCTGGATGTCTCATCGCCGATTAAAATTGAACATGGCCAAGACTGAACTCCTTGTCTTTCCTTCTAACTCCTCCCCCCCCACCTCCCCCTCTCTCAATCCTTCCGGATGGATCTACTATCCTTCCTGTTCCCTCGGCCCGCAATCTGGGGGTTATCTTCGACACCTCTCTCTCCTTTTCTGCTCATATCCAGCTTGTAGCTAAGACCTGCCGCTTCTTTCTCTACAACATCAGCAAAATCCGCCCCTTCCTCTCTGAACACACTACAAAAATGCTTATCCACTACTTAATCTCCTCTCGCCTTGATTACTGCAACCTACTCCTCGCTGGTCTTCCCGCAAGCCACCTCCTTCCCCTCCAATCTATACAAAATCACGCCGCTCGACTAATCTTCTGCCAACCTCGCCATTCCCATGTTACTTCTCTTCTCAGGTTGTTTCACCGGCTCCCTGTCCAATTCCACATCCAATTCAAGCTTCTCCTGCTAACCTATAAATGCATCCACTTTATGGCCCCTCACTACCTCTCATCTCTTATCCCTTCCTACATCCCCTCTCGAAACCTGTGCTCTGCTAACAAATTACTTCTATCAATGCCTTTTACATGCACTGCAAACTCCCGTCTGCGCTCCTTTCACCTTGCTGCACCTTACGCCTGGAACAGCCTACCTGCGTCTGTGCGCCGGGCACCCTCCTTGGTCCTCTTCAAATCCAGATTGAAGACCCACCTCTTCACTGTTGCATTCAGATCCTGACTCCTTCCTCATCTTACCCTAACCCCCGTCATCATTTATAACCAAACTACTGACCAAACTGTACCTTGCCCAGAACTGACTAATGTTCTACCTTGCGCAGAACTGACTAATGCTCTATACTGTTCTAACTTATGTTTTGTTCTAACTAGATTGTAAGCTCCGATGAGCTTGACTCTGACGGGCAGGGACTGTCTCTTGTATGTCGGCTACCTCTTGTAGGTCAACTGTGCAGCGCTGCGTGCGTGGCGCTTTACAAGTGCTGAATAGTAGTAGTAGTAGTAAGTGCCCTGGGCAGTAAATGCAATGCAGATGCTTGATGTGAACCCTTCCATTTCTCATGGAAGCTTTGCATGTACCAAGAATTAATTTTTTACTCATAATATGCAGTAAGTGCAAAATCTTACTGCATTTTAGAAACCATGTACCTAAAAAA
This sequence comes from Ichthyophis bannanicus, assembly GCA_033557465.1. Lineage (NCBI taxonomy): Eukaryota > Metazoa > Chordata > Amphibia > Gymnophiona > Ichthyophiidae > Ichthyophis > Ichthyophis bannanicus. The sequence continues at coordinate 233,073,053 of CM066034.1, read as the reverse complement.
ACATTTTTAAATTGCTTTTAGGATTCCAGTTTGAGAATCCTAGGTTGCATATATGTACAAATAGCATGCAAATAGCAATTTAGGGGGGTATTAGTAATATGAATTAAGGGAATACACAATGCACAATTTTTCCCCTCAATATGCTTTAAATAACAAAATTATAAGTTATTTTGCTGAAATGCATGCTAGTTTGCCATTGCACATGTTACATAAAATGAGATGCAAAGCATGTAAATACATGCAGAATACTTTATTATCATGCAAATCAAATAGCACAGCTTGTGCTGAACTTTGCAAGTTACATTATTTCTGGAAAACTAACAAAGCTGACTGAAAGCATTGGGCCTCTAACATGCAGTCCAATGATCTTGAGCACCATTTTAAAGGGGACAGTAACTTGCAAAATTGAGGCCAACCCCCGCCAAGACACCTCCATCACCCCAGAAGATTTCCCCCTAGACCCATTCAAGCCCCTACACTTTCAGAGTCACAGCAAGGACTCTCCCTTCGCCACTAGGAAATCCTACCCCAACCTCCACTCCTTACATGGCTGCTTGATCCTCAGAGAAAGTACTATGAGATTATTACTAGGAGTCAGCCAATGCCATTTTGAAACCAGTGGTAGAAGGGGCAGGGTTGGAGGGCAGAACTAGCAGTTATCAAGATGGCCACTTGAGGTTTTGCTCTGGTGGCCAGCTACTACCATTACTTTATTTCCACCGCCTTCCCCACTTGCTTCCAGAACTCCAGCATCACTATTCCATCCCTGGATATGGCTGGGAGCAAGCTTACCAAATTAGATTATTTTGCGGTAATAACTTCTGGGCCTAAATGCTCCAAGCCGGAGCTCTCCAAGTAAAATGGCAACTGTCAAGGATTCGTAGGATGGCCTACAAGAAGTACTTCAGGAGATCCAACAAGTAAAAGAGCTTGTATCGTCTAATGGTGTGGCACTCTCTATTATGCAATTCAATCTGTCTGAGGTTAAAGGACAATTTGTGGCACTTTCCTTGTGATTAGATTCCACTGATACTACACTTCAATGCCATGCAGAACTATTGCAGCAGACCAGGAGTAATACCAAATGGATCAAGTAGTTGGAATGCGATCTCAAAGACCTGAGCAATCACTCATGTCGCAACAATAATAGACTCATGGGTATCTCTGAAGGTGCAGAAGGTATGGTTCCTATAGCCTACCTGAGCAGCTCATCCCAAAGGTGCTTTAACTTAGCTTTCACTGTACATTGGAGTTTGAACATGTTCATTGGGGCCCCTCCTATCGGGCCCCAGCAGTGAAGCACCCATGCCCAATGATCTTTAAGGTCCTATGTTATCACAGGCTCTGCAAATCTCGCAGGCTGAAGGAAGCAATTGCTGATCCAACTGGAAGGACAACAAAGTCACCATCGTATGGTGGAAAGAACCCCAACTCCAGAAACTTCAGGCCAATACGGCCTTTTCTATTCAGCCAAACTCCGGATTACCCTACATAATAAAACCAAACTTTTGAGAACCCTGTGACTGTTGGAGAATTTCTATGTGAAACTGTTGGGATGGACACTCTTTAGCTTCCGTTGGCAGTGTTTGTAAGCTGCCCCTTTCTCCATTCGGGGTGACTCAGCGATATTGCAGTAAGAAGATACAATTAGATTCTTCTATACTGCCCATGATCTTTGGAAGGGGCAGTATAAAAGAATCTAATAAATAAATAAAATTGTGGGTGTCTCCTGTTGACATCTTCCTATGACCGTAGGAGATTGCTTTTCTACTTTTCTCTTTTTTTGGCATTCTATGGTTTTCTTATTAGCATTGTTTGTCAACTGTTATGGGTCTCTTTGTTTGTACAGTCCCTCAGGGATCAACCTTATTGTTATGTGCCATTTTATTTCTGTTTGATAGAGGACCCTGTAAGAAAGGCCTTTACTGATTGCTGTCGCCCGTATATGGGGATGTGTGTGGGACTGGATGTGAATGTTGAGAGATGACTGGCTTTAATGCTCTGGTTTGGTGTATGGATGCTGGTTTGATGGGCAGTTATAATATGTTGTGGTGGATGGGTTAAGGAATGTGAATATAATGGGTGGGGGGGGAGGATGGGAACAAATTTCTTATTCTTTTATTGTTATTATCTTGGTCACCTGTAGCGGGTGGTTCCCCCATTGATGTTCATATTGGTTCACTATAGTGCATCCTCTGTAGACCACTTGCTGAGGGCCCTCATAGGCATCCTGCAGATAGTGTGATGAGAAGGTACATCTTTGCGGTCCCTATGCTTCAAGAACAGTTCTTACTCCTCATACTTTTACTCATGACTACACCTCTTAAATTTTTATAACTTAATGTCAAAGGGTTCAACCACCCTGTAAAAAGGAAGAAAATGTTACTATATTGTCAAAAAGCAGCTGCTGATTTAGTTTTTTTTGTACAAATACATCTACCGTCCAAAGAGACCTCTAAACTTAGCTCTGGCATTTATGCCCATGTGCTTTCCTTCTCGGCCATTCAAAAGAAAGATGGGGTTAGTATCCTTGTTAGACATACTTTATTTCCTACTATTTTGCAGACCCAGGTGGATGACTGTTTGTTTTGCTAAGGCCAAGGTACAGTTTGGGGTAATGACCCTGGTATTTCTTGCCCTTTATGGTCCTATAGGAAATTATCCTTTATTTTTTCATGACATAGCATAAGTACTAACAGCCTCTTCTCCTATCCCTCTCATTTTTGGTGGGGTTTTTAACTTAGTACTGGATCCCCTCCTGGATTGTCGGCCAATCCACTCTCTTTACTCAGGGAAATCTTTATCGTCCCTGTGATCATTGTTGGATACTGACAGGCTAGTAGATCTGTGGCTCCTACAGCATCTGACCACAAAAGATTTTACCTTTTTCTTGTTGCTCCAGAAATCCCAGTCCTGGATAGATTTCTTTCTCTTATCTGTCATTAGTCCCTCTGACGATAGACACTGAGGGCCCGATTTTGCATTGGGCAGGGCTAAACGCCATAGTTGCTTAGCCCTGCCCCCTGCCCCCTTAACCCTGGATATTCACTTCCACAGCAATAGAAGTGAATATCTGGGGTTTGCCACACAGTCTTAAAACCTCTGAGCCTAACTGGATAGCAGCAATTTTCCATGCTGCCCGGTTAGCGCTCAGTGGTGTAAAGATAGGAAAGGGTTTTCGTTCCCTATCTTTTCGACACAGAGTAGTAACTGAGCAGCAAGGAAAATCACTGCTGCCTGGTTAGCGCTTTGCCTCTGCTCCACATTGGAATGACCCCAACATACCCGATGCTAACCAGGTAGCATCGGGGCACGTAGGGGAATTTGGAGGGGATCCCTTTTTATTGCATTTGCATCGTTTACTGGGCTGCAAACCATGTAAATGTCTTTAGAAAATGCTGCCCTGATATTTTAGGGATTACAGTCTCTGATCAAGCAGCAATAACACTGTTCTTGAAGGTCAATCTCCCAGCTGCTTCTAACACTGCCTGGAGACTCAATATAGCTTAATGATGAGTCCTTTCTCTCTTCCACCCGACAAGCCTTTGAGACTTATTATGCATGCAATTCCCCCACAGACACTTCGGTCTGGGCCTGGTGGGAGGGATTCAAGGCCACCATTCAAGCCCACATAACTAGCTACACCATAGGGTCATCTAAGAAATGGAAACCGGAGCTCTCTGATTTAGAGGGCCAAATCCGAGATGGAGAGCAGACTCTTTCACGCTGACTTATTCCCTCCATTCTTCTAAAGCTGCAGAGACTACATTATTATTATAATCTTTTGAGTGCGGAAGCCCATCAGGTAGTAACTCTTCAGCAGAGTAGATATGCTATTGAAAGTAATTGCGCAGGCCAGCTTTTAGCTAACTCTTTTAAGAACAAAAGAGAAGCGGCTCACATTACTCAGATCACTCGGGATGATGGTCATAATGCTATGCAAAACTCAGACATCCTATAATGATTCCATGGATTTATACTGCCCTTTATAAGTCTGAGTTCCTTGATAGCCCCTAAGATTTTGACCACTCTATGGACGGCCTTGAGCAACCTTCTGTTACTTTATCTCAGGTATAGACCCTTGATAAGACTATGATGGAGCAAGATATTTTGCAAGCAATGGATCAGATGGCCATGCAGAAAGCCTGTGGTCGTGATGCTGTTCCCTTAGAATTTTTTTGTTGTTTCAAAAAAGAACTTGTTCCTCAGCTTCTTATATACTATTAGCTGCTCTCTCAGCAGGTTCTCTCTACATGAGAGTTCTCCAAGGCTGACATTGTAGTTCACGAAAAACCATATAGAGACCTCCAAAAGGTGGCTAACTACAGACCCATTTCACTGCTAAATGCAGACTATAAAATCTATGCAAAAGTTTGGTCTTCCTGTTTGAATGTGGTTAACCCCTGTCTTATCTACCCGGATCTCTGTGAGTTTGTCCAAAGTTGCCTGTTCTGCCATCTACTTTTCTTGGCTCATACCTCTTCTTCTTTATTGGGCTTCTCTCTTGATGCAGAGAAGGCCTTTGACAGGCTGAAATGGCCATTTCTTTTCTGAGTTCTCTGGTGGTTTGGTATTGGGGACTCTTATTGCAAAAATCTGATTACTATACACAAATTCCAAAGGTCGGATACTGGCTAACTCTGAACTTTCTGCCCTCTTCTCTCTCTTTCTGGGGATGTGACAAGGCTGTCCTCTATTCCCTCTCCTTTTTAACCTAGTTTTGCAGGCTTTGATGCTTCCTCTTTGTCATTCCCCATTTGGAGTAGGTTTCACCCTTCGGGATTTCTGCATTCAGTTGTCAGGGTATGCTGATGATCTTTTGTTTTTTGAGACCCCTTCATCACTATCAGTGGTCTTGGATATCATTGACTCCTACTCAAAGTTATATGTTTATAAAATCAATTGGATGAAATCTGTTGCTATTCCATTGAACCAGCATGTTACATAGCAACATCTTCAGGCATTCCCCATCCAGAGGACTGACTCCTTTCTCAAGTATCTAGGAGTCCAATATGGACTTAACCTGCTATCAACCATTGATAGGAACATGGAGGATTGTATTTCCATAATTCAGACCTAATCCACATGCTGGTATCCCTTGGCTCTTTCTTGGTGGGGCCAACTAGAAACTATCAAAATGGTTCTTGTCCCCAAAATAAATTATATCTTCAACATGCTTCCTGTATTAGAAACATAGAAACATGATGACAGAAAAAGACCACATGGCCTATCTAGTCTGTCCTTCCATTTCACAAATGTAATAGTGGTCAAATTTATCACAGAGCTATAATTTTGTCAATAAAGAACACGACTCTGCACACTCAACTCGAAAGTATAACAATATCGTCAAAACTGATGTTTTCGTATAGAAACTTGAAGCAGATATTATATATCAATTAAATTAAGAAGCCCTACATACAGAAGCAACTATTAGGTCTCAGACTCGACGGGCAAACAGAACCCAATCAAAAATCTCTGACTGGTCATAGCCCTTTTTGCATCAACGACCTTTGATGATTAGTTGCTCTGAAGGGGGCATCCACTAATTCTTTAACCAAAGGAAATGACGGCTTGAACCAGAAAAACTCAGCCAAAATTGTATAAAGAGAGTGGTTAGCTTAACTTAGCTTTGTAGGCAATGCTTGGAAAACAGTGCTTGGCCTGCGCCTTATCCCCAACGCTCTCACTCGCACTATCATGCGTTTCACCTAGACAAGGTTTCTTCAGGGGGTGGCTAAAAGCACTACAATACAAAAACATATCAGACTTTAGTACGTACATACTTTCAGTGATGATATAAGTTCAACATATCCACTGCAAAGGGAGAAGGTATTAGAGCCACATACCTCACAACACGTTGATTGAAGACACTATCCAAACTTGCCAGCTGTTTCGGAACGCCGCGCATGCGGACTATGCATTTTATAGAATAAACGCTCGGGATTGGCTCTTCTATCCCACAAAAAAACTCAGGTGCAGACTTCCCATTCCACCCGCAAATTGAGACCATAAGGGACCACCGATCCCACCCTATGGATCCAACGCTGTTCATGCCATAAAAGAGTGCAATCTCTGGTTTTACCGTGTTGTGATGAACAAATTAAATCAAGACAGAAACATTGTAACTCCTCAAATGTATGGTGCAATTGCTTCACGGCGTTGGCATTTTAATTTACTCTTATGTTCATTCATACGTACTCTAAACATTCGGATAGTTTTGCCAATATATGCTAAGCCACAAGGGCAGAGAATACAATAAACAACATATGTAGAGGTGCAGGAAGTAGAATGTTTAAGCCGGTACGTCTTGCCCCGATAACTGAATTCACATAATTCTTTTGTAATGTGGCAGATGTTACACTCGCCACACTTCACATGCCCAAATTCGGTATATTCAAGTGGTGGAGACAAAGGGCGCAACACAGCCGGACTCAGTATTTCTTTAAGATTATTGTTCCGCTGCCATACACATCGTACGGTTTTATCCTCAAGGCCAGGAATATTTCCGGTCTGGCTATACCTCCAGAGCAATTAGCGATTCTTAACAAAGGACTTTCTTTCATTCCGAGTATACATTTTGATTCGTTCCAGTTCAGAATCGATTTAGAACAGCTCATAAGGAAATTAAATTTGAAGATCTATTTCGGGGCTCATCCTTGTGTCACTACTACTGAAGAGGACTCTCGACGTATTCGCCTTCCTTTAAAATCTATCTGGTCCCCCCCCGGGTCCTCTACATCCGTCATTGATACTGTATAGAGATTTAATTCTTAAAGACATGCATCAATTAGAAAGTGTGCGGTATTCTACTCGTAGTAGCCTTACACGTCTGGAAAAACAGGCGCTGCAAGCCTTAAGAGCTCGGCCTGAACTTGTTATTCGATGGGCCGAAAAGGGTGGGGGAATAGTGATTCAGAATCGTGATCAATACTTTGGTGAAGCACACAAACAACTTTCTGATGAAAATACCTATCAGGTGTTGCAGACTAATCCAACTGTGGACATTCAAAAACAGATTAGGCAGATTACTACACAAGCTTTGGACGCTCGGTTGATCTCAAAGAAAGAATAGATGTTTTTGAATCCGTCTGATTCTAGTTTAGCAAAATTGTATCTGCTTCCAAAGATTCATAAGAACATCGAAAATCCCCCAGGGAGGCTCATCGCCTCCACTAGGGGATCATTGCTTGAACCCCTCTCAGTTTTTATTGATTCTTTTTTAAGACCTTTAATGATGTTTATTCCATTTTTTATAAGAGATACGACACATTTTTTGCAGATTTTAGCCCAGCACACATCACTGGCTGCAGTTCCTGAGATTATTCTTGTAACGTTAGATGTGACATCTTTATATACAGTGATTCCACAACTTGATGCCCATGCTATTGTAATAGAAGCACTTACCATGAGAGGTGATCTATCAGATAATCAGGTGTCTTTTTTAACTGAAATTGCTGCTATAATGATGTTTAAAAACTTTTTCGTTTTTGAAGGTGTGATATATCATCAAAAAGCAGGGGTGGTGATGGGCGCTACTTGCGCCCCATCGATAGCCAACCTTTATATGCAACGATTCGAACAGCAATGGATTGATGGTGTCTCCGTTTCAGAAGAATCCAACTATGGAGAAGATATATAGATGATATATTCCTGTAATGGTGTGGTACAACTGAGAGCCTTGAAGAATTTTTCTTATGGCTAAATGGCCGAGATGTGCATATAAAGTTTACATTGCACTATCATGCCGAGAAGATTACATTTTTGGATGTTGATGTTCAAAAAGCTGAAACTGGTTGGCTTACCTCTGTACATAGGAAAAGGACTGATCGTAATACTTTCCTTCATTACGCTAGTGCGCATCCTTTACAACTGAAAGACAGCTTACTGCTGTCACAATTTGTGCGCTATCGTCAACTGCACTAGCGTTCAGGTTTTTAAAGATCAATCACGGCTATTGAAACAAAATTATTATGATCGTGGTTATCCTCGGTCTGTTGTTGATAAGGCGTACAAAAGAGCTCTGTATGCCAACAGAGATTTACTTTTACGTCCTGTCGCCCCCACCTGGCTGGGCGTATAGCCGGGCACCAGGATGGAGTCGCCTTGCTGCCCTAGAATAAGTCCTCCCAATATGGCTGACAGGAGGGCTGCTGGGATATGTAGTTTCACTTATCCATATTAGGCAAAAGTAGTTGTGCAGACAAGTGGTCAGGTGAAACAGAGAAATATTTATTTGTTATGTTCTGGGGTTTCCATCATATTCACAAGTAACAGGCTGAATAAACAATAATGGGATTCTTCTCCAAAGCAAAGGTATAACTTTTACAAAAGTATGCACAGGATTACTGGTATCAGCAATAGATAGCTTCTTAGGAACTTGCTTTCAAAGCTCAGATTATAAAGCTTCTCATGGGCACATTAGCTTCTTATGGGAGTGTTTACTTCACAGCTCCTTTATAACAGAAACAGCTTTAAAATGTCCACTGAGCTTTCCCTTCAGTTTCAGGCCTTACAGAGCAACAGCTTGATTAACAACGTTCAGCTGTTCTCTGTGCTGCGTCCTTCAATCAGGTAAGTTTCTTACTATGGCATTCACTCATTCAAACAGGTTTTAAGCTTAACCCACTTCTAATTCATTAGCTTTACAATAAGAACACTGCCTCTCATCGGAGCTATCTTCATAGTCTTCATAGCAGCTTCCTATATCCATTTCCTCAATGGCATCCTCACAACATTCTTCAGAGGGTACCTGGCTGTAGAGCTGACTAGTTTGTTTCTGGAGCATTTCATTCAATCTCTCTAATAGAACCTTTTTCTGCTCTATTTCTTCAGAGAGCTGGGAGTGCTGACCTGCAGACAAGCTATTATTTCTACTGCTAGAGCTTAGCTGGTTATTATAATTATTCCTTCTATCAGGAACTAATTCTCTTAACTTTCTTTCAGGCAGGAATTCTGGAAGACACACTTGCCTTAGCTCAGGGCCGTTTAGTAGCTCTCCTCTTTCCTTGCCAGAGCCATGCTGCTTTCTCTCTGCAGACACTTCTCTCCGTTGTAGCAAACTTCCTTTCTGCTGAGACTGCCTTGGAGCGGTTCCAAGCAGATCCCACTGCTTGTCTTTGAGCTTGAGCCCAGCACTTCTCGTGCCTCCTTGGGCCCCTTCTCCTCTAGCTCCAGTTCCTCTGGATTCTCTTCCAGGTCCTCTGGGTTCACTGCCACTCCTTCTTCTCTCTTCTCCTCGTCTTCCTCCTTCACTTTCCGGTCCTCCTCCCCCTGACTTTCCAAACACAGGAGTTTTAAACTGCTCCCTCTCAGGGACCACGCCTTTTTCCCAGCACACGTGGGAGCTGCTAGGCTTCACTCCAGCCCTGACGTGCTGAAGTGGGCGGGGCTTAATGGTGACTGTGCTATGAGTCAAAGGTTCTCAGTTGCTGGGGAAACCCTGAATGCTCTCACTCTTAAAGGCACAGAGTTCATTCTCCTGGCATTCCATAGCCTCTGAACTGCCTTCATCATCACAGTCCTCGTGAGAGGTCGGTCTTGAAATCCAGTGAAGATTCTTCGGTCAATTTTATCACTAAATTTTCTCCTTTTAGCTCCCATTTGATGCAGATTGTCAAACGTCATGCAAATGTGTTGCACAGTATTCCTGGCCTTGAGGATAAAACCATACGATGTGTATGGCAGCGGAACAATAATCTTAAAGAAATGCTGAGTCCGGCTGTGTTGCGCCCTTTGTCTCCACCACTTGAATATACCGAATTTGGGCGTGTGAAGTGTGGCGAGTGTAACATCTGCCACATTACAAAAGAATTATGTGAATTCAGTTATCGGGGCAAGACGTACCGGCTTAAACATTCTACTTCCTGCACCTCTACATATGTTGTTTATTGTATTCTCTGCTCTTGTGGCTTAGCATATATTGGCAAAACTATCCGAATGTTTAGAGTACGTATGAATGAACATAAGAGTAAATTAAAATGCCAATGCCGTGAAGCAATTGCACCATACATTTGAGGAGTTACAATGTTTCTGTCTTGATTTAATTTGTTCATCACAACATGGTAAAACCAGAGACCGCACTCTTTTATGGCATGAACAGCGTTGGATCCATAGGGTGGGATCGGTGGTCCCTTATGGTCTCAATTTGCGGGTGGAATGGGAAGTCTGCACCTGAGTTTTTTTGCGGGATAGAAGAGCCAATCCCGAGCGTTTATTCTATAACATGCATAGTCCGCATGCGCGGCATTCCGAAACAGCTGGCAAGTTTGGATAGTGTCTTCAATCAACATGTTGTGAGGTATGTGGCTCTAATTCCTTCTCCCTTTGCATTGGATATGTTGAACTTATATCATCACTGAAAGTATGTACGGACTAAAGTCTGATATGTTTTTGTATTGTAGTGCTTTTCGCCACCCCCTGAAGAAACCTTGTCTATGTGAAACGCACGATAGCGCGAGTGAGAGCGTTGGGGATAAGGCGCAGGCCAAGCACTGTTTTCCAAGAATTGCCTACAAAGCTAAGTTAAGCTAACCACTCTCTTTATACAATTTTGGCTGAGTTTTTCTGGTTCAAGCCGTCATTTCCTTTGTTTAAGAGTTAGTGGATGCCCCATTCAGAGCAACTAATCATCAAAGGTCGTTGATGCAAAAAGGGCTATGACCAGTCAGAGATTTTTGATTGGGTTCTGTTTGCTCGTCGAGTCTGAGACCTAATAGTTTCTTCTGTATGTAGGGCTTCTTAATTTAATTGCTATATAATATCTGCTTCAAGTTTTTATACGAGCACATCAGTTTTGAAGATATTGTTATAATTTCAAGTTGAGTGTGCAGAGTCGTGTTCTTTATTGTCCTTCCATTTCAACAACTACAACAGTCCCCCTGTTTCCTTTAGAGATCCTCTGTGTTTGTCCCATGCTTTTTTGAATTCAGTTACTGTCCTCATCTCTACCACCTCCACTGGGAGACTATTCCATGGATCCACCACTCTTTCCGTAAAGAAATATTTCCGCATATCACTCCTGAATCTATCCCCCTTCACCCTCATCCCATATCCCCTTGTAGCAAAACTTGCTTTCAATTGAAAGAGGTTCTCCCCCTGAACATTTATGCCACGGAGGTATTTAAACATCTCAATCATATCACCTCTATCCCGTCTTTCCTCTGAGGTGTACATATTAAGATCCTTAGGTTTGTCTTCATATGCTTTATAATGAAGACCACTAACCATTTTAGTAGCCACCCTCTGCACCGACTCCATCCTGTTCACATCCTTTTGAAGGTGCAGTCTCCAGAATTGCACACTATACTCCAAATGAGGTCACACCAAAGACTTATACAAAGGCACTATCACCTCCTTTTTTCTGCTAGCCATTCCTCTCCTTATGCACCCAAGCATCCTTCTAGCATTTGCCATTGCCTTTTCTACCTGTTTAGCTACTTTAAGGTCATCAGACACAACCACGCCTAGGTCCCGCACTTCTTTAGTGGACAAAAGTACTTCACGCCTATACTATATTGCTCCCTTGGATTGCTGCATTCCAAATGCATGACCTTACGTTTTTTAATATTAAATCCCAGCTGCCAAATTCTAGACCACTCTTCAAACTCAGCTAGATCCCTTCTCATGTTATCTACAGCTTCCTGGGTGTCTACTCTATTGCAGATTTTGGTATCATCCGCAAAGAGGGAAACCTTACCCGACAGCCCTTCCGCTATATCACTAACAAAGATGTTAAAAAGAATCGGACCAAGAACATATCCCTGGGGCACACCACTGGTAACATCCTTCTCTTCAGAGTGAGCTCCATTTACCTGTACTCTTTGTCGCCTCCCACCCAAGCAATTCCCTAGGATGCTCAGTTTGTTTATAAGTCTCCTGTGAGGAACAGTGCCAAAGGCTTTACTGAAATCTAAATACACCACATCTAGGGCTCTCCCTCTGTCCAGCTCCCTGGTCACCCAGTCAAAGAAATCAATCAGATTTGTCTGACAAGACCGGCCTCTGGTGAATCCATACTGCCTCGGATCCTGTAATCTGCTGGATTCCAGGAACCTCACTATTTTCTCTTTCAGCAGCGTTTCCAATAATTTACTCACCACCGAAGTTAAACTAACTGCCCTATAGTTTTCAACCACATCCTTACTTCCGCTTTTGTGTAAAGGCACCACATGAGCCTCTCTTCAGTCCTTTGGCACCACTCATGACTCCAACGAGGCATTGAAAAGGTCAGTCAGTGGAGCTGCTAGAATGTCCCCATATTCCCTCAGTATTCTAGGGTGTATCCCATCTGGTCCCATCACTTTGTCTACTTTTAGTTTAGCTAGTTTCTCACGAACACAATCTTCTGAAAATTGTTCAAGATGTCCCTCGCTTCTGTTCCTGTGTGTGGGTGTTTTCTGAGGTCCTGCTCCTGGTTCTTCATCTGTGAACACAGAACAGAAATATTTGTTAAGCAATTCCGCTTTATCCTCATCAGCTTCTACATATTCCTTCCCTTTACCCTTGAGTCTGACAGTACCACGTTTGCCCTTCGTCTTCTCACTAACATATCTGAAAAATGTCTTATCCCCCCATTTTATTGCATTGACTATTTCCTCCTCTTTTTGAATCTTTGCTTTCCTGACTACTTTGCTAGCTTCTCTAAGTTTTTCCAAATATAGATTCCTGTCTTCTCTCTCTGTGATCTCTTGTATTTCATGAAGGCCTCCTTCTTGTTCTTCACTTTTTCAGCTACTTCTTTCGAAAGCCATAGAGATCTCCTTTTCCTTTTACCTTTATTTACCATTTTAACAAAAAGGTTGGTTGCCCTTAAAATATCCCCTTTCAGTTTTTCCCACTGTTTTTCTACATCCCCCAGCTGTTCCCATCCCGCTAATGACTCCCTGAGGTATTGACCCATCTTGCCAAAGTTAGTCTTCCTAAAGTCTAACACCCTCACCTTTGAATGGATTCTAACAGCCCTAGTCCTAATACTGAACCACACCATCTAGTGATCACTGGATGCAAGATGATCTCCCACTAGAACATCAGAAACACTTTCACCATTCGTAAGCACCAAGTCCAGTATGGCCCCTTCATGTGTGGGGTCTGTTACCAATTGCTTGAATAGTTCTCCCTTTAGAGAATCCAAGATCTCTATACTTCTAGATGATACTGCAGCGGGAATGTGCCAATCAACATCTGGTATATTGAAATCCCCTGTCAGTAGCATTTCCCCTTTCCTAGCAATGCTGCGTATGTCTTCAATTAACTCTCTGTCCACTTTTTCCTCTTGTGATGGAGGTCTGTATATCATGCCAATGCAAATAGATTTCTCTTCCCCATATGGAGAAACTGCTTTCTGTATATTTGTGGAAAAGCAAAACCCCATGTATCGCACTAAAGAAAGTGAAACTCTCAAAGGTCCAAGGAGGGCCAATTTTAAATGGTATCACTATTCTTAGCTTCTTAAGCAGGACACAAATTGGTGTGCTCCCCCCTCGTGAACATTAAGTCTGCATTGGGTACAGCTGGAACAAACGCTGATAGCCTCTACTCTCTATCTTCTCCTTATGGAATGACCACCTCAGGCCTTAAGTTCCAACCACATGTGGTGACACAACAAGCTTTTCAGGAGTTACTAATGCCCCTCGATAATAGTAACCCCCCATAGTGGAACACTCCTATATGGTCTAACCCCCAATTTAAAATACAAATACAGCTGATCAATTGGTGAGTGTGACAAGCACATGGTATATAGAACTTATGTCAACTACTCAGCACTGCCTTCTTTAAGATCTTCTTGGAGTTGCAATGGAAATTTGATCTTCCTGAACACTGTTTATTTCAATGATATCAACTTCATCATTGTCTAATACGCTCTGGGATTAACCCAATCATACTATCACAGGATGGTGATCTTTGGTCTAACGTATGAGGCAGAATCCACTAGATTAGTCTCTCTTTTTTACAGTATTTTTCAAGAAGGTTCCACCTGCCCTTGTGGAGGTACAGAACATATTTGGGAGGTCTATGTTGGAGGACTGCTCTTGCATCATCAGTGAGATTCTTTCTGGGAACCACTCCCAAATACATCCCATTCTGCTTCTCTTACCCAGTCACTCTTTTTTTTTTGCCCCTCAAGCCTTTATTATGCTGATATCTCTTACCAAATGGAACCTCCAAACTAGTCATCTGTGTTGGTCATGCTTTTAACATATAGGTACTCTAATGCATATGAGAGTACTCCTTTTGGAAAATAGCTACTATTTTACATCTATCAGAAGCCCTAACATTTAGTATAATCATCTACCACTCTATAGCTGATGTATCTTCTCTACAGGAGAAAGACATATTTCTGTTTGATATTATGCTCAGTTTTGCTATCAAGTTTGTCTTTATGTACTGGAATGATTTATCAAAATTGGTGGGATCTATTGAAGTTTCCTACTTTATTTATTATTTTTTATTTTATTTGCATTTCTTATATATTGCACTATTTGCGATCAGCGCGGTTTACATAAAACAAATGGTATCCGACAATAAACAAAAGTCAGGTCATTACATTGAACAGGAACAAGTAACTTGGAAAACAGGGTAAACTATAAACATATGCGGAGCATTGAATAGGGTAACTATATACATGTCAGATGGAGTTATTGGGTATTGATCATACTTGGTGGCTGGGGTTCGGGGCAGTCAGTGAGGAATTTGCCTCCTTTTTGTCTCCTCTTAAAGTTTTTGCTAAATGGGAAAACTCTAGATACCTTTATGGAAGCAACCGCCTAGGGCTATTAACTGGAGAATATCATTTCATTTTATTATGTTTGGTATTTCCTTGTGAGTATCCTTTTCCATCCGGGAAGACAGGGGAGAGGGGGTAGGAGGGATAATTTGTGTTTTGGTCTATTCTATTTGTACTTTGTCATCTTTTAAAGTTCAACAAAGTTTTGAAAAACTTAAAAAAAAAGGCAGGGTTGGCTGGGGCTTCCTCGTGCCACCGTACCCTAGTCCACCATAGATCTCTTGAGATAGACCTAATGGGGACTACAGGGGTGTGTACTTGGAAAGTATATGGTCTTCTTTGCAGGTGTGTTCTGGGGTGGGTGATTTCCCCAAGGGTGGGGGAGACATCACAATAAATAGGCAAATACTATAGCTTTTAAGTTCAAAATACAATAAAAACAGAAAATTAGCTCCAATAAAACCTCAACATAGACATATTCAAAGAAACATCACAGAAAAATATCTACATTTGTTATTTTGTATCTTATTCTAATGCTCCAAAACAAGAACAAGTTTTATATGCTAAATAGAGAACATAAGAAGGAATTCTATTTCCTGGCTATCTTCCTGATATAGATTTGTATTTATTTGCAAATGAAAAATTATTTTTATGTGTTAGATTTCATGATCAAATTGGAGTTGAAAATAGGCACTAGAGGGAAAAAATACCCTAAATTTTCTAGTGAGTCAGAATATCCATGTTCTATGGCACTTTCAAAGTAATAGCATATAAGGTCTTTGAGTAATATTAGATAGTCAGGTTGCATTTTGCCTACATCTGTAAGAAATAACCAATTTGAAAACAATAGCACCAGGAAATAGAAAATCACTTGTCAGATGAGATTCTGCTTCCAAAGCTGCCATTATTATACAAATATATTCACCAGATATGTTTCATATACATTCCTGATAACAGCTCATTCAATAGCTCTCTGATGAAATGCAGGAGGAATTTTAGATTACACTTTGTATATAAAAATATCTAGTTTCAGAAGGAAACATTCACAACTGTTTGTTCCTCACCTCTAGAGTTTATTAAAGTTCTCCTAAATGGACCAAACTTTTACAGCCTGCACATTTTGGAAAATATTGGCTAGTTACACGTATGTAAAACTCTAATGCTTTAAGATATTTTTTAAAAAATGTCTTTTTTGGTTTAAAACAAATTGATAAGCAAAACTCTCTCACAGTCTGAAACATGAAACTGAAACAAACCTTTAGAGAGAGCAGAGTTTCTGAGCAGTGCTAAGTTACCCATCAGGCACTTTAAGTACTTGCCTAGGAGCCCCAAGGTTAACAGGTCCCTCAACCCTATTGGTTGACTATTATAAAGGCAGCATTATTGAAGCTTAAATGACTAATTGTTACAGCTCATTTTGTTCATACGCGACTCTCCTATTGACATTTCGCTTCTGCTGGTGGAAGCTTTGACCCCTGCTGGCAAATGCGTCACAAAGGTTTGCTTCCATGCACATCCCATGCAGTCATGCTGCCATACTGACCACGTGGCTCTCTCTCTTGAGGAAATACTTTCAAAGTCTTGCTGTCTCAATGGCAAAGAGAGTCTTAATCTACCACTGTTTGTAAATATATTTTATTCAGGTAATCTAGTAATTAGTTGCATCCAGATATAGTGGGAGGACATTATCCATGATCATTTGCATGGGTAAACGTTTTATGTGCATTAACTGAAAATGGCCTTCCTTTCAGCTGTAATGCTAGCAGGTGTTCCCAAGGAAGTGTTTATAGGGAGGAAAAGACATACAGTAGATGGCATTTTCACATCTCTATGCACTCTTCTCCAGCAAAGGAGAAAGCAAAAAAGGCAAAGCAAAATTAGAACACTAAAGTATATTCCTTTAAAAAATTCAGCAAAGCCTGCCATAGAAAAGTATGCAGCCCCCCCCCCCACCCCCCTCTATGGACAGTTTAACAATTGCCACCATAATTTTTATGCGATCTCAAATGCTAGACTTCTCAATGGTAGCCCCACATTCAAGGCGAAGAACGACTTGAGATCATTGTATCTGACTGCCAAAATTAGAAAAGCTCCTTCCATAAATCCACTGCTCGGATTTCTTTGCTGATGTTTCTAATATCCTGCTACTTTAAAACTGAAATACCCAGAGTTGCTTACAAATTCATATTTATTTATTTATGTTATTGAAAACTTTCTAAACCGCCTTCCCAAGAACTCCCAAAGGGGGATGCACGATTACAATAAATTGATAACATTAGAGTATCATAACATAAAATAAACTGCCACACATTCAAGACATCAAAACCAGGCAAATACTAAATATGACATGATTTAAAACTAATCAGCATGCTGCAGTAAATAATCCTAATACCAGAGACCTACTACCTCACAGGTAAAGGAAAAATCCTGGTTTATTCTGCTCCTATCTAATACTCAACAGGAGTTTGTTACATGTGGTGGGAGCTGCTAGACAGTGTCCACTTATTTGCCTGTATTAGCAGTAAAGCCCATTGATTAATTGGAGCTCTTGGGAGTATCATCTAAGGAAGTTACTAATCTGTTGTAGAATTTCACATTTTACTGCAACTTAGTTTACAATGGAAGTCAATAACCTACGGTAACTCTGTACCACAGGTTAGTGTCTCCCACGGTAAATAAATAATGCAGCTCACATTGTTCTGCCCCCTGGATGCTGATGCTCTGGGGAGCCTTTCTTAAAGGGGCTGGTGTCTGAATAAAACAAGAACAGTTTAGGGGTCCCTCTCCGTTCCAAGCAAAGGTTGAGCCTCCTCCCTGAAGATACCCTGACTTCCCCACACAGATTCTCACCTCTCCCTGAAGTCACATTCCAAGGCCTCACCTGAAGACTGCTACCCCACAAATCCGAAATTACAAACTCCCACTGACCCCTTCACACTCTGTAGGGCACCCCAGGCCTACCTGATTAATTTCCCGGTGGTCCAAAGGGTAACAGTACCAGGTTCAAAATAGCACCCATAATCCCTAGAGATAGTTTATTGGTACTACAGCTAGGGGTTAGACAGGGTCTTTTGTCTTTTAATGTATGTTAAGGGGCAAGCATCATGCATTAATCCCTTAATGCACATTAGTAACTACCTCTCAATCTGTTTTTTTTAAATTAAGAAACCTCTTCCCACACAGTACGAATGTGCATTTATTAGCACACATTCAGTTTCCTAGTGCATTAAAAATCAGGTTAATGAAAAGAATTGATTTGCATGCATTACATGTGTTAACATGTTTTATTAAAATGAATGTTTAAATGGAACTAGAAACATCCAAAAAACTGCAAACCCCCCCCCCCCCAAAATAATCTAAAATATGAAAACAAACCAAAATATTTTGCTTGTGCACATGCCAATGACCTAGCCCCTGAAATGTTGAGAGCAAAAATTGAAATTAAACTCATAAATTTATAGGGAACATGGAGCTAATATGAGGTCTATTACTGCCACATTTTGAACCACTTGGAATCTATGTATTCATCAGACAGAAAGACCAGTGAATAGGCCATTACAGTAATACAAATTGACATAATCAGTGCCTGGATTACTATTATTGCTGGGGTATGCAGTTGTTCACAGCAAGTGTGATCTAATTTAAATTAAAGTAATTAGGTTTTCATTACCATATCAATACTGTACATAGTCTCCTGCTTGAGAAAACTAGAAAGACGCTGGCGCCGTACTCACTCCACAGAGGACATAAGGACATACAACACTCAACTAGAAAAACACCGCCAAGCAATATCTGAAAGCATGAGGAGATTCCACACTGACACTCTAAAACGGTCCCTAAACAAGCCACACGACCTCTTCACCATGGTAAAGAACCTAGCAAAAGAGCCAGTACCAGAGCAACGTAGTCAAATCTACCCTCAAGCCTTCGCCAACTACTTAAAAGCAAAACTGTGCCAAACGAATAAATCCCCCACACATACCATGGCACTTGAGCCAAGATCCGACTGTCTGCCTTCTCTAAGCCATCTGCCAAACACATTGAGGAAATAATTGCTGGAATGAACACAACAACTGTACAAACTGACCCTTGCCCGGTGTCCTGGATAAAAGAGTTACGACCGACAGTCAGCCCTTTTATAGCAAAGCTAATGGATTGCTCATACACGACAGGCACCTTTCCCCAATCCCTCAAATGTACCTCAATCAGGCCACTCCTCAAAAACAACAAACTGGACCCTAAGAAGCCCGACTCGTATAGACCGATATCCAGCATACCACTGTTGGTGAAAATCGTCGAGAAAGACATCCAAAGACAAATTCAAGATCATATTGACGCCTCCGCACCACTTGATCCGTGTCAGCACCGCTTCAGAGCCACACATGGGGTCGAAACTCTCCTCACCATCCTCTTCAGTACCATAATTGCAGGAATTGACAGCATATGCCGAGGGTACGTACTCATATTCTTGGATATAGCGGCGGCCTTTGATTCTGTTTCCCATGACATCCTCTTACACCGCCTCAGAGAGAAGGGGATTTGTGACTTAGCACTCGAATGGTGCAAGTCATATCTCTCAGATAGATGGCAACATGTAAGATCAGATGAAGCAACATCAGAACCTTTCCACAAGGATCCTCTCTATCTGCCCTGTTGTTTAATATTTATATGCAACCGATCTGCGAGATCGTCCAGTCCTTCAAGGTGGAATGCCTGTTATACGCAGACGACGTTCTCCTATATATGCCTTTTTGCAACGGAGAACCCCGAACTCTCACCGCTCATGGACTGTTTCAACGCAGTATCCAGATGACTCCAATCACAAAACCTGCGAATCCAACATAAGAAAACCGAAGTCCTTTTCGTCACCAGAGATCCGAAATTCATCACACCACGGTGCTTAAAGGTCTTAGATGCAGATCTACTTACCAAACCCTCTATTAGATATCTAGGAGTCACACTTGACCAGCGACTCGACATGAAGACCCATAGAGACAATGTAGTGTGGTGAGGAAAGCACCACTACGCACAGATATGCACAGGGAAATAGAACCTCTACCTTTAATTCTGAATGTGTCAGAGGTTTCCCTAGCAACCAAGAGTCTATGACTCACAAGTTAGTCATTCCTAAGCCCCGCCCACAGCAGCACGTCAGAGGGAAGCCAGACCCTGGTCACATGTGCTGGGAGCAAGGTGTGGCACAGGAAGAGGAACAGTTGAAAAACCTGAGTTTTAGAAACTCAAAGGGGGACGGAGCGAGGGGAGCAAACAGAGCCAAGGAAGCCAGGGAGAGACTTGGACAAGAGAGACACGGAGGACAAGGTCTCAGGCATGGTCTCAGTGAAGGAGCAAGTGAGAGAGTGCTGACAAGGAATGAAAGAAAGTGTGAAGGAAACACTGGAAGCAGAAGTGTGAGAACGGATGAGAGATTGCTAAAAACAGCTGAGAGAACAAGGAATGAAACGCTGTTGCAATCAGACGGAGTTGCTACAAACAGAAGACAGCATGGCTGGCTCACAGGAGAGAGAGAGATACTAAACCCCTCTGGCTCCAGGCAAGTGTGTCTTCCTCCATTCATAGCTAATAAAAGCTTAGAAGAATTAGCTTTAGATTTACAAGCTGATTCTAATCATAAGCAGTGTCCCAGGATAAAGGGGAACCGTTTAGCTAAGTATCCAGTAGCCCAGGTAGCTGAAGAGCTGCTGCAGAAACAAGCCCTACTTAAAAGGTTAAGTGACTTGATAGAGAAAGAGAATAGCCAGCTCTCATCCCAGCTGCCATTGAATGTATGTGATACAGAGAGTATTGAAGATATGGAAATTGCTGATGATGAATGCAGCTCTATTGAAATGCAATGTGCTGTATGCCAAGCTTCTGACAGGGAAGAATATTAAAACAGAAAGACATTGAATGAATGCCTGTTTAGAGAGAGAGAAGCCTGATTTCTGAAGATGTCACAAGTAGGTGATAAAGCTGCTGAGTGCTAAGCTCAACTTATAAAGTTAGAAGTTGCTATTAAATGCTCAAGGAACATTTGAAGAATTGTTTGATACAAGAGTTTGGTTCCTATGAAGAGAGCAACCTTTAAAGAAGATAAAAGTTTTGGAAAGAAGTTGTAATTGTGAACAAAGCAAAGTTCTGCTTGTTTTTCTTTTGAATTTGTGGCTGTAAAGCAAAAGCCTGTATTTTGGGTTTTTCCATTTCCCATCCTGCGTGTAAAGGATTCCCTGAATACGATTAATAAATTTCTCTGTCTATTGCCTAAATCACTGGTTCACAACTCCTTACTTTAAAATGGGACTATAATTCCCAGCAGCCCTCCTGGCAGCCATCTTGGGAAACTTGTTTTAAAGAAAAAGGCGACCTCACCTGGTGTTGGTTATCAACCTGGCCAGCTGGGGGCGACAGTAGCAAGAGCTATATACCATAAAATCCGATCACTTAGACACATACACGCCTTACTGGAACCTGGCGACTTCCGCACAGTATACCAAGCCTTCATCATACCGCATCTTGACTATGCAAACACCATACTCCACGGTCTCCCGCAATCCACGATACACCCTTTACAGCTTGCAATAAACTCTGCTGCAAGAGTGCTCCAGGGCGCTTCCAAGTGGGAACGCATTACACCCATCCTTAAACAACTCCACTGGCTCCCCATAAAAGGCAGAATTACGTTCAAAACCATAATTCTGACCTTCAAGATCATAAATAAGCTTGCCCCACCAGCCCTAGCAGACCTTATTCAGATAACCCCCCTGAACAGACATAGAAGATCCCCTGAGGATAATAAACTAATAGACCCAAGAGAAACAACCAAGTGCTGCCAGACAACAGTGAACAGGGCTTTAAAATTCTCTGCACCAAAATGCTGGAACAGCCTCCCTCCTAGTATACGGGCAATCACTAATTTAACGCAGTTTAGGAAAGCTCTGAAATATCACCTTTTCCTCGAGCATTACCCAGAGGACAGCATCTCAAATGCCTCATCAGTAAACTAACCACGTCAAACTGACGTTCAGCCTGCTCTTTCTGTACAGTTGTAAATAGTTACCTCCTTGTTGTCTATCCAAGTTCTGTTGCCTGTTAATTGTAAACACAAATCAAATGTTTTGAGATGTGTATTTAACTAGTTCTATGTAAACCGCACTAATGGAAAATAGCACGGTATATAAGTGCATGTAATAAATAAAAATAAATAAATAGTGAGGTAGAGAGAGACTATAAACAAATAGCAATGAAATATCCACCCAAATCATGAGCAAATCAGGAGAACATAATATAAAGTAAAGCTAAGTTTGCAGCACTACCATTGCTGCCACTATAGGTCCCAGTGAGGGGTGGTAGGGGAGGCAATGGGTATCTCAGGAGGGCCAGGACTCTAGTCAATCACTTAGTTCATCTGATGGTAGCACCAGACCTGCCCTTGTGGGTAGCTCAAGCGTCCTGTGGTATGTGCTGGCATGACTTGCATTGTGGGGTCTTGCCAGGTTTTGTTTCATTTTCTTCTATTTCAGATTCTTTTTGGATTTTACTCTTTTGTATTTCAGGTTGGATGGCTGGAAGGGGGGGGGGAGGTGGAAAGATTTATTTTAGTAATTCATCCTCTATAACCGTGACTCTCAACCCAGTCCTCAGGACACATCTAATCAGTCAGATTTTCAGGACAACAACGATATGTATGAGAGAGACTTGCATGCACTGCCTCCATTGTATGCAAATCTCTCTCATGCATATATTCATTGCAGTTATCCTGAAAACGTAACTGGCTAGCTTGGGGTTAGCAGGTGATGGCCATGACAAAGGGACTGCAATGCAGCTCACACCAAAGGCTCCAGTGCTGCCCAGTGTTTCCTCCTTGCTATCTTCGGGCACTTAACCCCCTCCAACGTTGACTTTTAGTTTGGCATAAACCAGAAGTCTGCATCAGAGGGGGTGGAAATGCCCAAAGATATCAGGGAGGAACTGCAGTGCAGCACTGGAGCCTTTGGTAAGAGCTGTGTCATGGTTCCTTTGCCTTAATGCAGCTGCTGGCCCTGGAGAGGGGCGGTAACTGTGGCAATGGGTGCCCCCAAAGGGCTGGAGCTCTATGCAACCACCTAGTTTTCCTAAAGGTATTTATTTAACGGGTTTTATATCCCACTTTATCATTTCAATCAAAGCGGTTTACATTGAAACTTAACCCTGGAATTACCGAGATTTTTTGCACACACTGAATACCGTTGGGGTCATAAATGACCCTATGACAAATTTTAATTGTTAACCATGAAAATTTTAAACTAAACAGACAAAATATTATTCCGAATTAATTATTTATTATATGAAGGATAAATGTTTTGAAATTTAATGCTTTATCATGAAATTACATGAAGAAGAGTTGCCATGAAAGCACTTTTTGCATGCACTTGATGAACACAGTAAAGTACTTCAGTCATTTGCATGAGACACAGACTATTTCTGAATATAAGAACATAAGAACATAAGATATGCCATACTGGGTCAGACCAAGGTCCATCAAGCCCAGTATTCTGTTTCCAACAGTAGCCAATCTAGGTCATATGTACCTAGCAGTTTCCCCAAGAGACACAAGTACCACAATGCTTGTACTGGGTCAAGCATTGATATCTTCGGTCACTTCTTAATAATGGTTTATGGACCTTTCCTCCAGGAACTTGTCCAAACCTTTTTTAAACCCAGCTACACTAACAGCCTTTACTACATCCACTGGTAACAAATTCCAGAGTTTGATTACACGTTGAGTGAAAAAATATTTTCTTTTATTAGTCTTAAATAGTTTACCCTGTAGCTTTATTGCATGTCCCCTAGTCTTTCTATATTCTGATAACGTAAACAATCAATCTACGTTTACCCGTTCCACTCCGTTCATTAATTTATAGACTTCTATCATATCTCCCCTCAGCCGTCTCTTTTCCAGGTTAAAGAGCCCTAACCTTTTTAGCCTTTCTTCATAGGAGTATCCTTCTATCCCCTTTACCATTTTGGTGGCTCTTCTCTGAACCTTTTCTAAAATCGCTATATCCTTTTTAAGATACGGCGACCAGAATTGCACACAATATTCAAGGTGCGGTCTCACCATGGAACGATATAGAGGCATTATAATATCTTTTGTTTTATTTTCCATTCCTTTCCTTATCATACCTAGCATTCTATTTGCTCTCTTGGCCACCGCTGCACACTGGGCCGAGGGTTTTAACATGGTATCCACAATGACGCCTAAATCTTTTTCCTGGGTGGTGGTTCCTAATGTGGAACCTTGCATCGTGTAACCATAGTTTGGGTTGTTCTTCCCTAGGTGCATAACCTTGCACTTGTCCACATTAAATTTCATCTGCCATTTTGATGCCCAGTCTTCCAATTTATCAAGATCCTCTTGCAATTTTTCACAATCCTCTTGGGTTTTAACAACTTTAAATAGTTTTGTGTCATCTGCAAATTTGATAACCTCACTCGTTATTCCACTTTCCAGGTCATTTATGAATATGTCAAAAAGCAGCGGACCCAGCACATATCCCTGGGGTACACCACTATTCACCTTTCTCCATTGGTAAAATTGGCCATTTAGCCCTGCCCTCTGCTTTCTATCTTTTAACCAGTTCCTGATCCACAATAGTACACTACCTCCTATCCCATGACTCTTTAGTTTTGCCAAAAGTCTCTGATGAGGGACCTTGTCAAAGGCTTTCTGAAAGTCCAGTTCTTTGCAAACATTGCTCTTGCAGGAGATGCAAACTATGTTGCTTTTCTTGTCTTTTTCTCTGGAACAGCAGTGACACCTTGCCCTTTTCTTTGGGATCCAGACATTGCACACAGCATCAGTGGCTTCTTCAATGCTGGAAGAAGTCTCTCTGCAATTACTCTGAAGCAGCTGCTTTCCTAATTCCAAGAGGAATAGATGACATCTGTGCTTTGACTTGGACTGCCATTCTGGATTTAGTGACATCCAAACAATGAAGGTGTTCAAAGCACTGATGCCCAACATGTTGTAGAAGATTGTCACTGGCCAGCATCTTGTCATTCGTTTTGTGGTATACGTGCGCAACATTTGATGTGCCATATCTACTCCACCTTTACTAGAATTATAGTCCAAGATCATGTGTGGTTTTCTTGTCTGGACATGTGTTATCTACTTCTTCTTGATCATGCAAACTGCTCAGAAGAACAACCACTTTTCCTTTCTACGGGCAATAGGAAATCAGAGTGGCGCCATCGCAAAATGCAAACAGTGAAGTGAATACCTCTCAGCCCTTTGCTGTTACAAATTCTGGAGGTAATTCTTTTCTGTTCTTTTGAATTGCCCCCAAAAGTGTCATTTGTTTTTCTAGCAAGGGATAAACTGCAGAAGAAATTGTCAACAGTAACATTTCTGCCAGATCGCGTCAATCCTTCAGTGAATTGCAGCACAAACCTTTTACCCTG
Source organism: Ichthyophis bannanicus (assembly GCA_033557465.1). Lineage (NCBI taxonomy): Eukaryota > Metazoa > Chordata > Amphibia > Gymnophiona > Ichthyophiidae > Ichthyophis > Ichthyophis bannanicus. Next base: position 233,047,891 of record CM066034.1, on the reverse strand, counting down.
ATTCTGTTCCCGGTTTTGTCCGAGTTCCCTTCCTGTATATACTTGAAGACACAGAACATATGACATTGCACTGTCACACAACATCCATAGCTTTATGCCATATTTCCCAGGTTTGCTGGGAATATATTGTCTGAACAGAACACGGCCACGAAATGTAAGCAGTTGCTCATCCACGGTAGCATTTTCACCAGGAACAAAGGCGTCACTTAGAGTTGCTTCCCAGGCATCAAAAACGTGTCTGATTGGAGCAAGCTTATCCATGCCTCATTGTTCACGTCTGTTGGTTGCATCATCAAATCTGAGAGCACAAGAAATTTGCTGAAAATGGTTACGGGCCATATTTTTGCCGAAAACAGAACGACCATCTTCAAGGTTCCACAACTGAACTATGGATTCATTTCGTGACTTGTACACGCCTGAGAGGATCAGAAATCCAAGAAAACGTTGAAATTCTCAGTCTGTCAAATTTTTCCAGGTGTCGTCATAAATGTGTCCTCCTTGTTTGCTCGTCCACATCATGATTTCATTCAATAAGTTCTTCCTCATGAACAAGTGGAATGCTGCGAGAGGGCCATCAACATTTCGTACAGCATACCTTGTAGGACCTTGTTGTACGGGCATGACATTAGCTCTGGCGTATCTTCCAGCAGCTTGCTTTATAGGTTTCTTGTTCCATGATTTGGCATCCTTAGATACATAGGCTTCAATGGCAACATTTGTGCTTATAGTTGATGACCTCTTAGCTCCTCTACGACCACAACTAAGATTCCTCACAGATGATACTGACACCGAGGACTCCTGCCTTCTTCCCAGTCCAGCACAGCCTCGTCCTTTGCCTCGACCTGTAACTTGACTCTTTGCTGCAGGGGATGTTACCGGCTCAACATCAGTCTCACATTCACTTGGCGACCAACTGCTGTCGCCATCTGAATCATAACTGTCATCATCAGATTTATCTCCCAAACTTGGGTGATATGCTTCTTTGCTTGCTGAATATGCTGCATCATCAGACGACTCAGAGCCGTCACTGTCAGCATCTCGTTGCAATATTTCTCTTACTTGGGCAGCTGAATACTTTCGTTTTGACATCATAAACAAAAACCTAAAATAAATAAACAAAGATAAAGTTGAATAAAACGCAAAGCAGTTTTACTATAGGTGTACAATAATTGTGATGAACGAGCTGAAAGCCTTTAGATTTAATCAGAAATAATGAGAGAACATATGATATCAATTACAGAAAATGTGTAATTTTCATAAAATAAGAATACAAAAAATAAATGATACATAATTAATGATAAATACCTTTGTCATAAAAACTCACAAAACTGCAAATTGTATCACGATCCAAACCGGACGTAAGCAACTGGGGTCAAAAATGACCCCACTGGTACTCTGTGCTGCAATTCATCACTAGCGTCTCCTAGCGGATGAAAATTATTCCTCTCATAGCGCAATATAAAGAGAATATTGACATGTGAAAAGTCATAAAAAGATTGCATTCTTGAGCAACTAGTTTCCGAGATACGCGTTGTGAAACTTGCAATGGGGTCACTTTTGACCCCATCGGTACTCCCAGGGTTAAACTTGGTAATGTACATTAAACAGGGACATTGATAACTTGGATTTTTCTGAGGCAATGGAGGGTTAAGTGACTTGCCCAAGGCCACAAGGAGTGCTAGTGGGAATCGAACCCTGGTCTCTGGTTTGCTAAGCCAGTGTTCTGGTAGTGCTGGCCCTGATTGTACAAAAATATCAAGAGCCAAAGTGGGTAACTTTCTGAAAGGGGATCCTTGCTTGTCTGAAGCAGCCTATTGAGAGGCAAAACTCGAGATGACCATTTAGCAGGGATAAGCAGCGATACTGTATTCTGAGGATGGGCACTATTCAATACCAGCTAAGTTCTTTGAGAGTTTTCAATGCTTTTAAAATTTATAAAAAAACTGGTTGGAGGCCAATGACTGAAAGTGTGGGGTTTCAAACTTGATAGTTGCAGGATTAAATATTTTGCAAGTGCAACTCTATCCCCCTTCATTGAGGCCAGCCCTTATTACCTCTGCAGTAAGGGTGGGAGATCAACATTATTAGAAAACAAGTTAGATTTACAGCTGTTCACTGCTATATCCTTTCCCCTTAATCAGATAGTGAGAGTGTGTTATCTACTTTGACTCTTGATATTTTTGTATTTTATGTGGTGTGAGAGCCGCTGCAAGGAGCTACACGTGTGACATGATTTTCTGTTCCTTGTATTGTAGAAGGTTGCCCCTAAGAATTTTGAGTGAAGATGCAATTTTATTATAGATGATTTTAGGATGATAGCCTTTTTCAAACGGATACAAAAGGACCCATTAAAGACAGTGGCTTTTTCACCCATCAGCAGATAGAATCCCTTTGAACTGTAATGTGTCACTGTCTCAACTCATTTGTCTATCCCTTCACCCCCTTTCATTGAGCTGTAATGACACATGCAGAAAGCCTAAGACGTAGATGAATCTGTACTTTTTAAACCTACTGTGCTGCTTCTTCATTGCCCTGATAAAGAGAGGATAACTCTCAAAAGGCTGTCAAAGATTCATTAAGTGAGTCCAATAAAAAAGGTCTCACCTACTACATATTTGTTGGCCCCTTATTTCCATATATCCATAGGATGAAAAGAACTGGGGTCTGCCTTCCCTCTCTCTTCAACTGCATATCTTTCTGTAAACAGGCTGGCCCAACCACAAGGCAAACTAGAGCAGTAGCTTCTGAAGGAGCAGCTACAATCATTGCAAAACAATGAGTCCTGGCAGAATGGGCAGTAAGCAGATACAGTCAAACCTCGGTTTTCATTTGCCCCGGTTTTCATACGCTTCGGTTTTCAACGTCTTTTCTGACTGAGATTTTGTCCCGGTTTTCATGCATTGCTTCGGTTTTCAACGTCTTTTGACTAAGATTTTGTCCCGGTAGCAGGGAAGAAAAGCTGTCAACGTAAGCAGGAGATGTTGCATGAATGTGGGAGGCAGTTCTTTCTCTTGCAGGGTACGTCTGAAGCTATATCATTAAGATTTTCTGCCATTCTGAAGCATTGAGCAGATAATGTAAAGGTATTTTAATGGACTGAATTCAATGTGATTCCGAAGAGAGCTGGGCACAGCAGCTTGTCAGGGGTGGCTAAGGCCAGATGTTAACATACTGTACTGTACAGTACTGTACTTAGCTTGCTTTCAGTGATGTTAAATGTTCATTTATCCATTTCATTAGTCATTTATATTTATTTCTCATTGTTTTCTGTATGTAAAAATATAGTTATTCTCTATAAAATGTATTTTTTGTGAATATTTTTGGGTGTCTGGAACGGATTAATTGGATTAACATTATTTCCTATGGGAAATATTGCTTCAGTTTTCATACGTTTCGGTTTTAGTCAGACTTTTTCGAACGGATTAATCATGAAAACCGAGGTTTGACTGTAGTTCATTTACCCTTAGAAACACAGAAATATGACGACATAAAAAGACCACATGGCCTATGTAGTCTGTCCTTCCATATCAACAACTACAACAGTCCCCTTTTTTCCTTTAGAGATCCTCTGTGTATGTGGATTTTTGAAATCTCCCTCATTTAGTATATATTTTGTAAAATAAAGGTTAATATTCAAAAGTGTGATGTCTGAATATGGATTTGTTTTGGGGGCATGCTATTGAGATGATTACAATCAAGTTAAGGAGGGGGGGTACCCTGGGTGGGGGTCAAAAAACTAATTGCAAGGGGCGCAATTCTAAAGCTTTACCTAAAGCATCTAAAACCCTTGCAGTAGTCCTGTTTGTAAGTCAACCTGAAAGATGTGCTTATGATGATGATGATTATTATTATTATTAAAGACTTATAAAGCGCTACAACATACGAAGCGCTGTACAAACATAGAAGAGAGACAGTCCCTGCTCATCAGAGCTCACAATCTAATAAGACAGAAAACAAAATAAGTTACATAATACAAATAACAAAAATTTACAGGACAAAGTAAGCAAATGTTGATAGAGAGGGTAAAACAGGAACAGAAAGCAATAGTGAAGAGGTGGGATTTTAGTCTGGACTTGAAAATGGCCAGGGAGGATGCCTGGCACACAGAGATAGGAAGACTATTCCAAGCAAAGGGTGCTGCCAGTTGGAAGGAGTAAAGTCTGGAATTGGCAGTACGAGTAAAGGGCACAGATAGACGAAGACTGATAGAAGAGCGAAGCAACCGAGAGGGGGTGTAAGGAGAGATGAGAGATGAAAGGTACTGGGGGGCAGAAGAGTGAATACATTTATAGGTCAAGAGGGGAAATTTAAATTGGATATGGAGATGGATGGGAAGGCAATGAAGCGACATGAGGAGAGGAGTGATGTGGAAAAAACGAGACTGGCGGATAATGAGTCAAGCAGCAGAGTGTTGAATTGACTGAAGAGGAAAGAGGTGGCTTGCAGGGAGGCTGGCAAAGAGAACGTTACAATAATTAAGACGGGAGGTGATTAAGGAGTGGACAATCAATTTAGTGGTGTCAACAGAGAGGAAGGGGCACACTTTGGAAATATTGTATAGAAAGAAACAACAAGTTTTAGCAATGAGCTGGATATCTGAAGAGAAAGAGAGAGAGGAATCGAAGATAACACCAAGGTTACGTGCTGAAGAAATAGGGAGGAGTACAGAGTTATCAACAGAGAGAGAGAAAGGGGAAAGAGGAGGGGAAGCGTTCAGGGGAAAGATAAGAAGCTCAGTTTTGGCCATGTTCAGTTTTAAGCGGCGGTGGGACATCCAGGCAGCAATGTCAGAGAGGCAGAGTGAGATCTTAGACTGGATCTTTATCTTTATTTGTTTTTTTTTTTTGTTTTTTTTATATACCACTCTACGCTCGGATAATCAAGATCTTTACTTACCAAGGGCTAAGACATCACAACTAGAAATGTAGTGAAATGAAACATAGTTTTTGAGATTAGGACAATTCCAGGTGAGCTAGAAAGTCTTCTAAGATATAACTAAGAGGAAGAAGAAATGGAGCTATCTTTAAATATTAAATAAGTAAACAAAGAAGACCCAATAATACTTTATAAGAATGTTGTTATTTCTGTTAAGTGCCATCGAGTCAATATCAACTCTTGGCAACCCTGTGGATAGTTGTCCATGTTTTGACTATCCCCTCGATTGTCTTGGAAAAGTGTGACCACAAGTAGATTGCCAGGTCTTTCTTCTATAGAGTAAGCCTACAGCACCTGGTATCCCAAGATGCATCCTACTGAAACTTGCTTAGCTTTCAAGATCAGATGAGATTAGACACACTCAGAGTGGTGTAGCTGTACTCTTTGTAAGAGTAACTTTTGCAAATAATGATACCAATACTAACACAAAGCAGCATGAATTAATATTACAGAAGTGATAGCAAATGCACCTGACAGAGAAGCAGTTTCATTTAGAGGATTGAGACTTGGCTAACTAATGAAACTGACATGGATATTAAATTAGCAGAAAATTCTGAGGGATTTATTGATCGGGAGGAATTTGCATTCAATGACACTTATAGAGGTGAGAACACTAAAGTGAATGTGTCCCGAGAGGAAGGTCGGCTCAACTTTACGTATGCAGCTTCTGTTGTGAAGTCAGCAAAGATGACATATTTGATCTATAGGGGAGGTTTGCCCATTCTTGCCATTGATATATCAGAGTCTGTGTTTTCTATTGCAACAGCCCTTCTAAGGAAGAGTAGTGATCATTTAAGCTCTGATTTGATGTCTTTCAGGCAGGCTTGTAAAGCTGTCTTCAATACTTTAATTTCCATTGTTTGTTGTTTGCATATAATGCTAAACAATACATTTTTATTGGTTTATATTAAAGATTTGTGATAGTTTCTGATCTGACAAGCATTTACAATGCCATTTAGGTTTGGAACCATTTAAAATCACCCTTGTTCAGTGGCATAAGTTCTAATGAGGGGACCCCCAAGCAAAATTTTGCTGAGGGCCCCCAATGACACAGCAGCATGCTCCCTTCTGTGTGGCCCCTGCCATTGTCATGGTAGAACACTCCCCCCCCCATGCAGCCCCCTCCCCTCTTGGCACAGCAGCGGCGGTGGTGGCAAACTTACTTTAACAGATTTGTCGTGCTGCCTCAGCTCTGTTAAGTTCCCACCAGGCCTAGCTTGCTGTTATCATGAGACTACAGCAAGTTTTCCACTCTGCCTTACTGCCGCTTTGTGGGCCCCCTTTTTGCCTGGACCGTCCTGCCTTGTGGGGGCTGCTTAGGCAGAATTTACACCACTGTCTCTGGTGTTTATATTCTACGTTCATGTTTGACTTAAACTAATTGTATTTCTGTTTCTTTATAGGTATGAAATGTATGTGAGACCATCAAATTCCAGCTCCAGTTATTGTCAGTAAAAATAAACTCTATAAATTATTTCCTTGATATTATGAAATCTTACTAAATTATGGTAAATGCTTTCTTTTTTTTTTAATACTTTATTTTCATTTTCAGGAAAATAAACAATTCTAAGCAAGATACAACAAAAGACAACACCCAACTAAACAACTACCAACAAACCCAAAAGATCCAGACCCCCCCACCCTCCCACTCTCCTCCAGGGTACTCCATATAAGTAAGATTGATTCTCTGCCCTCAAGAAGTGCTAAGCCTGTTACAGAGGTCCAAGATAACTATCACAGAAGTTGCGACACATAGATCTCTATGCTTAGGTGGGACATTATACCCGTAGCCTTAGCCCGGTTTGGCTTCTTTCACAAAGTCATTAAGTAATTGCCATTTTAGACACTGTTTCCCGGGCTGTGGCTGGGCCTTTCGAGAGATCTGCTCATACTTGCTATATAAGCAAACCCGGTTCCACCACTCATGACCATTAAGATGCATAGCGCCCTTCCAGTTGCTAACAATTAGATATATTGCTATTCCCATCATAAAATCTAAAAGGAAAGAACCTTCCTTAGAGAGGGCAGATCAGCCACCGAACGGAGGCCGATGATCTGCCATGACAAGGGCTCCCTGATTTTCAAAATGAGTTGTATTTGTGTCCACACATGGTTCCAGAAGGTCCGCACCCCCAGGCACTCGTATACTATATGTACAAGTGTGCCGATCTCAGCACCACATGTCCAGCAAAGAGGACTAAGACTATTGTCCCATTTTGCTATTTTAACAGGAGTATAGAAGCATTTATGCGCAAAAAAGAAGAGGGTCTGAGTAATAGAGGCCGATCTCGAGACCCTCACTTGTTTGCACCAAAATTTCCTCCATTGTAATTCAGAGAGACGTATACCTGTGTCCCACACCCACCCCTCCTGAACTTTCTGTATCAGCAGGGCCTGTGCCACAGTTAATCTCTTATAGAAACGCGACGCTATTCCCGCAGCCTGTGTAGTTTCTTGAATTATCTCGACCACCCCAGCTTTTCCTAAGCCCTTTTTTGGGTCAATACCTGCACATTCTAGACAATGCTGGAGCTGCAGCCACTGAAAGGAAAGTTTAAATGGGAGGCCAAATTCTTGCTGCAATTCTCGGAACGCTTTCCATTTATTGGCTACCAGTAACTGACTCACATTCCAAATCACTCGCATATACCATTGCTTCCAGACAATAGGTTTCTTCTGAATTTTAAATAGAGGATTATACCAGATAGGCAGCCGGGCTCGACAACACTGTTCCGACCCACAGATACTAATAAGAGTCCCAAAGGCTTTAAGGGTATCTATTATCACAAGGGGATGCGAAATGGTTTGTTCAAACTGCATCCCCGGCACATGCTTCAGAGGTATGGGGGCCAGCAACTTCTCCTCCACCTCTACCCAGACAGGTCTACCAACTGTCGGATCATCCAACCACCGAGACCCCTGTTTAAGAAGAAAAGCATTATGACAGGATTGAAAATCAGGGAAGTTAACACCGCCCAGCTCTCGGCTAAGTTTTAATTTTGTCTCTGCGATTCGCGGAGTTTTGTTTTTCCACAAAAATCGGCACAACAAGCGCTCAATTTGCCGATATACTGGGGTAGGGAACAAGCAGGGGAGCATTTCCAAAATGTAATTAATTTTGGGGACTATCATCATTTTGATAGTCTCCAGCCGACCCCACCAGGATAATACTAAGGGGGACCATTTTGCAGTTAGCTCTTGGGTTAAGTTGAGAATCCCTTCCACGTTCCAACTGATAGTTTCCTCAAGAGGGTAGCGATAATGAACTCCTAAATATTTTACCACGCCGGGTTCCCAGATGAAAGGATGATTACTGACATCCTCCTTATACACCCATCCGTTCAATGGGAATGCTACCGATTTAGTCTAATTAATTTTGTACCCAGAATACACCAAGTATCTCTCTATTTGCTCCAAAATCTTGGGGATGGACTCAGGCGAGGTAAAAAGAAGTAGGTCATCCGCGTATGCAGAAAGCTTGATTTCAAGCCCCGCAGTCTTCACCCCCCATATCTCTGGGCATTGCCGGATAAGGAGAGTAAGTAGTTCCAACGCAAGGTTAAATAACATAGGAGATAAAGGACAGCCCTGCTGAGTGCCTCGCTTCAAATCAAAGGGTAATGATTTAGTCCCATTGACACAAACTCTCGCAGTGGGGTGAGTATACATAACTTCCAATGCCCGAAGAAAACCATTCCCAAAACCGAACCAGCGAAGGATCGCAAATAGAAACGGCCACTCCAATCGATCAAAGGCCTTTTCAGCATCTAAGGAAAGACCCACAAAAGGCGCCGCCATCCCTTCAGCCCCTGCTAAAATATGGCATAAAATTCGTGCATTATCAGCGGTCGACCTACCCTCAGTGAAACCACATTGGTCAGGATGAATTAAAGAGGGCATTTTCCCAGACAACCGGGCTGACAAAATAGATGCATAAATCTTATAGTCGGCATTTAAGAGTGAAATGGGACGATAATTGGCCACCGAAAGTGGATCCCTGCCCGGCTTCTCAAATACCACCAGATTAGCCGATGTTAAAGCGCCTGTTTGCTGCTCCGCGGAGGTCAACATCCGATAATATTGCAAGAGATAGGGAGTCAAATCTTTGGCAAAACACTTAAAGAATTCCGCTGGCAATCCATCGGGTCCAGCTGCCTTACCAGAGGCCATTGAAGCAATCGCACGCTCGATCTCTTCAGCAGAGAAGGGCCTATCCAACTCCTCCCTTCCCGCCTCGTCCAGGACTGGCCGCTGTATACCAAAGACTAATTGATCAAAGCCAGCTTGCGAGAACTCCCGCTCAGAGTCATACAGTTGAATATAATATTTCCTGAAGGTTTCCGCTATCTCAGAGTCATGGACTACCAAGCCAGACTCCTGCGGCCTACGCAAGGCAGCAATCCTTTTGGCCTCCCATTTACCCTTAAGTGCAGTAGCCAACATCCTACTAGCTTTATTACCCTCTCGGTAATAGTTCCCTTGCTGTATCCTAATGCTTTGTGAGGCTGCTGTGGTTAATATGGCATTGTACTGAAATCTCAATCGCTGCAGTCTCAGTAAAATACAGGGGTCATTCCGTCTAGTTAGCACTCGTTCCCCAATTTTAATCTGTTGCTCAAGATCCGCCAGTTGTTGTTTACGTTGCTTTGTCAAACGAATATTGAAACTGGTAATGATCGCTCTTATCGCTGCTTTAAAACCCTCCCACCAGGCCCATCCAGAGGTGGCTTGCGGAGAATTAAACTGAAAATATTCTGTTATGGCTGCTTTTATCTCTATGCAAAATTCCGGGTTGTCCAGAAGGGCTCTATTAAAAACCCAATCGGCAGACTGAGCACACGAGGTATCATCGTTTAACACCAAGGAGATGGCTGCATGGTCAGACACATGAACTGAGTGAATGCGGGCTTCAACCATGTTCGGGACCAGCATCTTTGACACTAAGAAAAAGTCTATTCTAGACTGTGACAGATGCGGAGCAGAGAAAAAGGTAAATTCCAACTCCTGAGGGTGTAAAACCCTCCATATGTCTACCAATGCAATCTCCTTGATCAAGGAGGCGAGCATAAGTTGCCCCTTGGAATGTTTGGCTGTCCGGGGCGGCTGCCGATCAATTAGAGGGTCTAAGGTCTGATTAAAATCCCCCCCTAAAATTACCGGTTTACCAGTTTCCAGATGTAATTCTTTCGCTACAGTGACGAAAAATTCAGGATTATCTGTGGTGGGAGCATAGAGACACATGATAAGAATTTCCAACCCCCCCATTTTCAGTAATACTTTAGACCACCTTCCCTCCGTATCGGAGCGGTGGTGTACCACAATGGCTTTTATAGATTTTCTTACTAATATGGCCACCCCATTGCGTTTCTTAACAGCCGCCGAATATGCCAACACCTCAAAGGGTTTTATACTGAGTTTCAGTGACTCATTATGATTTAAATGCGTTTCCTGCAATAACAATACATCAGCATTTTCCCGTCGCGCATAATCAATGATCTTTCTTCTCTTGATCGGGTTATTTATCCCTTGAACATTTAGAGATAAAACTTTATAGGGAGTCATTGCGGTAGGTGGTTAATCTCGACCCTAAGGGCCTGCACAAAGCTCCAGGTTCTCATCTGATGAAAATTATGTGCGGTGGAAAATGTGTCGATGCCCCTCTTTGGACTATAAAGGCCTCTGGTTAGATTGCTGGGCTTACAAAAGGAAAATATGAATGTATACCCTGGAGGAGAAACTGTACCCTTATGAATTACTGGTGAGCGCAGGCCGACAGGGCTGGCTCGGGAGACCCAGCCATGGCAGACCCTTGCCGTGACAACATCCCATCTTCAATAATAACAAAACCCCCCTCCCCACAATTAATAGATGAATACTGCAAAATATAACAATTGTCTCTATATCACCCATCAAATAGTGACACTATCAGAATTGCAATCGATGGGTGTCCTCATTCACTCAGCCATTATGTTCTCAGGCCCACTGAGTGACGCATCCCGAATCAGGCCTTCCTCAAGTTGTCATGACCTCTCCGTTGGCTCGAGTTCCCTCAGTGCATTTGAGCTGTCTCCATTTCCTCTAGATATGTTAAGAGTGAATCCGGCTCATCAAAGGTTCTGGTCTGATTATGAAGAGTGACGCGCATTCTTGCAGGGTACAGTAAACCAAAGCGTGCTTGAAGATGTTGCAGACGTGGTCTTAGTTCCAAAAACTTTTTCCGCCTATTCACTGTGGGTTTGGCGAAATCAGGATACATAGAGAGTTTATGTCCCTCAAATTCCAAAGGCGCTCGTGCGCGCGCTAAGTCCATTATCTGTGCAACATGCTGGTACCGCAAAGCGCGGAAAATGATAGGCCACGGCAGCGTGCCAAGCGGTACTCTGTGTGAGGGGACACGATGGGCTCGGTCTATTTCGAAGTCCTTCTCAAAAGTGCAGTTAAGGACCGCAGGAATCAGCTTTACTAAGAAGGCTCTCATGTCTTTGCCCTCTGCCCCTTCTGGTATGCCGATCACACGCACGTTATTCCGACACGCCCGACTGTTGCTGTCTTCCACCTCTCTCTGCAGCGCCCGGAGCTGTTTCTCAATTTTGTCAACTTTTTCTAGGCGAACCCCATGGGCAGAAAGAACTCCTTCAACTTTATCTTGTCGGAGAGAGAGGCCTTCAATTTTGCTATGCAGCGCAGTTATTTCCTCATGTACCGTGTTCAGCGATGCACCGTTAGCCTTGACCAGCTCCTTTACCCCTCGTATTTCCGAAAGAAGCTCCTGTAGAGTGTCATGCCCTTCTCGCGTGGCCGCCATCTTTTGTGGGGAGATGGGCTCCATTTTGGACCGTTTTGCGCTACTATTCAATGCACTTGCATAGTCGAGTCGCACCGGCTTAGGTCCCGCCATCAGTAAAGGCTCCACAAACTAAGTCGACAGTGTATGGCACAATTATAACGGGGCTTTTTCAGGATTCTTGCTGGGTCTCACCCGAGCCTCCGCTCTAAGCGTCCACCCTGTTCAGCATCAGGCTCCGCCCCCATGGTAAATGCTTTCTAAACTTTTTGTTTATTTCTTTTATACACTCTGAGAGACAATTGGCGTTATTCAGAAAGGACTTTTACCTGCTCTAGGCCTATGGAAGAAATATTTATTGAATAAAGCCCAATATATTGTTTTAAAATTCCCAGTTTTAAAAAGGCATAAACTAAAAAAGAATCAACAATTTTTCTCTTTCGGTCTTATATCAAGAACTATTTGATCCAGATATGAACTGCACTGTCCTCTAGCTCAAAGACATGTCACAAAGAAATTCTCAGAATATTGTATCTGACGTGTGATTAGTTATTATTCCTATAATTATTGCTACGTCTGCATAGACCTTTTGCTACTCAGTGTTTATGCACTTCTTTGACTCAACCCTTACCTCTGTGAAGAATGGATATATGCAGGGCCGGCCCGTCCATTGTGCGAGAATGTTGTCAATACAGGGCCCCGCGTGTACTTCATACTCGCACAAATGGATGGCTTCAGAGGGAGCATGGGAAGCCCGAGTGAGGCCCTGGCTCCTTCTGCACAGCTGCCAGAATGAAGAGTGTTTTCCCTCACGCTGACAGCTGTTTCTGTGAAGCATGCAAATGCCAGGAAATGCCCTTTAATCTTTCCCAGCACTCAGCGCACTTCACAGAAACAGCCACCAGCATGAGGGAAAACTCTTCACGCTGGCGGCTGTGCAGAGGAGCAGGGGCCTCGTGCAGGCTTTCCTGGCTTGCTCTGAAGCCACTTAGATGGCCGCGGGGCTCTTTGGCGGGTGGCAGGGGGGGAGTTGGCTAGGACTGGAAGTGGGCTGTGATGGGAGGGTAACCTCGGACTGGAATGGGCTATGATGGGGGGGGGGGCTAGGACTGGAAATGGGCTGTGATGGGGGTAAGCTGGGACTGGAAATGGGCTGTGATGGGGAAGCTTAGACTGGAAATGGGCTGATGGGGGGAAGCTTGGACTGGGAATGGACTGATGGGGGGCTAGGATTGGAAATGGGCTGATGGATGCTGGAATAGGACTGGAAATGGGCTGATGGGGGCTGGGATAGGACTGGAAATGGGCTGATGGGGAGCCGGAATAGGATTGGAAATGGCTGATGGAGAGCTTGGACTGGAAATGGGCTGATGGGGAGCTGGAATAGGATTGGAAATGGCTGATGGGGAGCTTGGACTGGAAATGGGCTGATGGGGTTGCTAGGATTGGAGATTGGCTGATGGGGTAGCTTGGACTGGAAATGGGCTGATGGGCTGGAATAGGACTGGAAATGGCTGATGGTTGACTAGGACTGGAAATGGGCTGATGGGGCTGGAATAGGACTGGAAGTGGGCTGATGGGAGCTGAAATGGGGCTTGAAGTGGGCTGATGGGGGGCTAGAATTGGAAATTGACTGATGGGGGAGCTTGGAATGGAAATGGGTAGATGGGAGGCTGGAAAGGAGCATATGGGGGGCTAGGACTGGAAATGGGCTGATATGGGGGCATGGGAGAATGGGACTAGAAGGGAGCAGATGCTGGGTGGATTAAGAACTAGAAGGGAGCTGATTTTGGGGGAGGACTAGAAGGGGATGGGGATGGGGATTGAGGATGGAGAGGGGAAAAGATATTTTGTGTGGGAGGGAAGAATCTACAATTGGCCAGGTACTGGGAGAGTAAGTGGGGATTGAGAATGGAAGGGTGAAATTTGAGTGGATGATAAAAGAATAAAGAAAGAAATGTGGGAAAGAGCAAAAGGGGAAAGATCAGTATGTTAGAGAAGATATAGAGAAAGACTGGAAAAATCAAGAAGAGAGAAAAAAGGACAAATGGACAGCTCACAGAAGAAAGTGACTGGAGCAATTGTAACTGAAAAATAAAATGCCCAAATAAAAGGTAGAAAAATACTTTTATTTTGAATTTATTAACTGGAATATGTCAGGTCTGGGAAATGTGTATTGCTTTGAGGATCAAATGAGGACTTGTAAAGTAACCCGTGGGCCTCACTCGCTAGCACTTTTTTAAAATATAGGCGAGTTTTGCCGTTAAACCGGGCTCTCCAATGCCTATGATTCGCTAGAAAACACTCCTTCTTCAATCGGCTGGGTCATAATTGCGGTCGGAGGAGCACTCCACCCCCTGCATGCATGGCGTTAATGTTAAACAGCGGCGAGAGAAACATTTTCCTCATCATCCCAAAATGTGTCGTGGGCCTCACAGGCCCGCGGACCGCATGTTTGAGACCCCTGTTCTAGATGTATCCTGTGTCTACAGCTACTGTTGTCTGTCTTGACAAGACAGCAAGCTCTGATGAGCAGGGACCGTCTTTTGCATGTGTCTGTGCAGCGCTGCGTACGTCTTGTAGCCCTATAAAAATGCTCAGTAATAATAGTATATGAAATGACATGGAAAATGTTAACAACATGTCCTATATCATTTGATGATGTTTTTAATTGAAAATGAAAAGAAAAAATTGTGTGTTTGTTCTCTGTCATCAATAGTGCATGCTGTTGCCAGACAGTGTGCTCTTTTCTCAGTAGCCCATACCATTGAGCAATAATGTACCCTACTGAGGAAGTGTGCAGTATTATGCAATAATATACACTAGTGACGTCCCTGAAAAGAAAAAAAAAAAGAAAAATTACTCAAACATAATGAAAAATCCTGTAAATGACAAGGGAAACTAATAATAACAGGCTTAAAGGCTACACTTGAGGTAGCAAAACATATTTCTTCAAGAAAAAGCATTAGACACATGGAATGAATTCTCATTGAAGGTGATAGAGACAAAAACTGTAAATGGACCAAGAAGATAGTGGACAAGTACAGAGGACCCTTAGTCATAAAGAAAAAGGAAACTTCAACTGGGTATAAGACAATGAAAGAGGAATTAAATTAGATAAACTTTATTCTTCCTCTCTGCTGTAACGCTATATTTCTATTGTCCTTAAAGTAAGCATATGGCCTCGATTTACTGAAGTTCAATCTGCTGCATCGAGTCCTGAGTGTGTTTTGCAGTTTTTTATGCTGATCCCCCTTTCAGCGCAGGCCAGTTTGGTGGTCTTCTATCCCTGATGGTTTTCCTCGTTTTCTTCAAGCACAGAACCAGTTGTTCTGTCCTGAATGAACCTGATTTCAGCTGATCTGAGAAGCTAGGCAGGGTTGCCTTGGCTTGTTCTTGGTTGGGAGATCACCTTGAAATACCATCCCCCAATATTAGCCCATTTCCAGTCCCATCCCCCCCCATTCTTTTTCTAGCCCCTAGTCCCCCCCCCAGCCTAGATTCAGTCCTAACCCCCCCAGTATCAGTTCTATTCCAGTCCCTCCCAGCATCCTCTCTCTTCTGGTTCCAGTCCCCCATCCCACAACATCAGCCCATTTCCAGTCCTGCCCTCCCCCGTTCCCTTTCTAGCCCCTAGTCCCCAATATAGAAACATGATGGCAGAAAAAGACCACATAGAATATGTAGTCTGTCCTTCCATATCACCCACTACAAGAGCTTCCCTTTTCCCTTTAGAGACCCTCTGTGTTTGTCCCATGGTTTTTTTGTATTTAGATATTGTCTTCATTTCTACCACATCCACTAAGAGACTATTCCAAGCATCAACCATTCTTTACATAAAGAAATATTTACACATATTACTCCTGAGTCTATCCCCTTTCACCCTCATCCCATGTCCCCTCAGAGCTTCCTTTCAATCAAAAGAGGCTCTCCTCCTGTGCATTTATGCCACAGAGGTATTTAAAGGTCTCAATCATATAAGAACATAAGATATTCCATACTGGGTCTGACCAAGGTCCATCAAGCCCAGTATCCTGTTTCCAACAGTGGCCAATCTAGGTCTTAAGTACCCAGCAATCTCCCCAAAAGACACAAGTTTCTCAATGCTTGTAATGGGTCAAGCAGTGATACTTAAACCAAGCTACACTAACAGCTTTTACTATATCCTCTCGTAACAAATTCCAGAGTTTGATTACAAGTTGAGTGAAAAAATATTTTCTCTTATTAGTCTTAAATAGGTTACCCTGTAGCTTTATTGCATGTCCCCTAGTCTTTTTATATTCTGATGATGTAAACAATCAATCTACATTTACCTGTTCCACTCCATTCATTAATTTATAGACCTCTATCATATCTCCCCTCAGACGTATCTTTTCCAGGTTGAAGAGGCCTATCATTTTTAGCATATCTTAATAGGAGTATCCTTCCATCCCCTTTACCATTTTGGTGGCTCTTCTCTGTACCTTTTCTAATAGCGCTATATCCTTTTTAAGATACTGCAACCAGAATTTCACACAATATTCAAGGTGTGGTCACACCATGGAACAATACAGAGACATTATAATATCCTTTGTTTTATTTTCCATTCCTTTCCTTATGATACATAGCATTCTATTTGCTCTCTTTGCCGCTGCTGCACACTGGGTCACACTGCACACTGGGTTACATAAGAACATAAGATATGCCAAACTGGGTCAGACCAAGGTCCATCAAGCCTAGTATCCTGTTTCTAACAGTGGCCAATCTACGTACCTAGTAGTTTCCCCAAAAGACACAGGTTCCACAATGCTTGTACTGGGTCAAGCATTGATATCCTGGGTCCCTTCTTAATAATGGTTTATGGACCTTTCCTCCAGGAACTTGTCCAAACCTTTTTTAAACCCAGCTACACTAACAGCCTTTACTACATCCTCCGGTAACAAATTCCAGAGTTTGATTACACGTTGAGTGAAAAAAATTTCTTTTATTAGTCTTAAATAGTTTACCCTGTAGCTTCATTGCATGTCCCCTAGTCTTTCTATATTCTGATAACATAAACAATCGATCTGTGTTTACCCGTTCCACTCCATTCATTAATTTATAGACTTCTATCATATCTCCCTTCAGCCGTCTCTTTTATAGGTTAAAGAGCCCTAACCTTTTTAGCTTTTCTTCATAGGAGTATCCTTCCATCCCCTTTACCATTTTGGTGGCTCTTCTCTGAACCTATTCTAATAACGCTATATCCTTCTTAAGATACGGTGACCAGAATTGCACACAATATTCAAGGTGCAGTCTCACCATGGAATGATATAGAGGCATTACAATATCTTTTGTTTTGTTTTCCATTCCTTTCCTTATGATACCTAACATTCTATTTGCTCTCTTGGCCGCTGCTGCACACTGGGCCGAGGGTTTTAACATGTTAACCACAATGACGCCTAAATCTTTTTCCCGGGTAGGGGTTCCCAATGTGGAACCTTGTATCGTGTAACCATAGTTTGGGTTGTTCTTTCATAGGTGCATAACTTTGCACTTGTCCACATTAAATTTCATCTGCCATTTGGATGCCCAGTCTTCCAGTTTATCAAGATCCTCTTGCAATTTTCCACAATTCTCTTGGATTTTAACAACTTTAAATAGTTTTGTGTCATCTGCAAATTTGATAACCTCACTCGTTATTTCCTTGTCCAGGTCATTTATGAATATGTCAAAAAGCAGCAGACTCAGCACAGATCCCTGTGGTACTCCACTATTCACCTTTTTCCATTGGGAAAATTAGCCATTTAGCCCTACCCTCTGCTTTCTATCTTTTAACCAAACATGCTGTGGTCACACCTTTCCTTAAGAAACCCTCACTTGATCCCTCCTGTCCTTTTAATTATCATCCCATTTCCCTCCTTCCCTTTATTTCTAATCTGTTAGAGCGTGCGGTTCACCACCGCTGCCTTGACTTCCTTTCCTCTAATGCCCTCCTGGATCCCTTACAGTCTGGCTTTCGTCCTTTGCACTCTACTGAAATGGCCCTTGTCAAAGTCTCGAGTGACTTGTTCCTGGCAAAATCCAAAGGCCTTTACTCTGTCCTTATTCTTCTTGACCTCTCTGCTGCTTTTGACACTGTTGATTACTATCTTCTTCTTGGCACTTTATTCTCGCTTGGCTTTAGGGACTCTGTTCTTTCCCGGTTCGCCTCCTATCTCTCCCATCACTCATTCAGTGTGCGTTCTGGTGGCTCCTCCTCCTCTGTTACTCTGCTCCCTGTTGGTGTACCTCAGTCCGCTCCTCTTCTCTCTCTATACCCAGTCCCTCGGTGAGCTCATCTCCTCCCATGGTTTTCAGTACCATCTCTATGCTGATGATTACCAGATCTTCTTCTCTACTCCTGATCTCTCTTCTTCAATCCAGACCAGGATCTCTAACTGCCTTTCTGCTATTGCTGATTGGATGTTGCATCGCCACTTGAAATTGAACATGGCCAAGACTGAACTTCTCATTTTTTCCCCTAAAATTTCCCTTCCTCTATCTCCTTTTTCAGTCTCTGTGAATGGCTCTGTTCTCTATCCTGTTCCCTCAGCTCGCAATTTGGGGGTTATTTTTGACTCTTCACTCTCATTCTCCACACATATTCACCTTGTCGCCAAGACCTGCCACTTCTTTCTCTTTAATAATGGCAAAATCCACACTTTTCTTTCAGAACATTCTACTAAAATGCTCATCCATTCACTTATCACCTCTCACATTGATTACTGTAATCTGCTAATTACTGGCCTTCCACTGAGTCATCTTTCACCCATTCAATCTATTCAGCATTCTGCTGCTCGGTTGATCTTCAGCCAACCTCGTTTTGCCCATATCACTCTTCTCCTCAGGTCTCTTCACTGGCTCCCTATCCGTTTCCACATCCAGTTCAGGTTTCTCCTATTGACCTATAAATGCATTCATTCTGCAGCTCATCTTTACCTCTCTTCTCTCATTTCTCCCTATAGAACCCCTCGTGAACTCCGCTATTCTAGCCAACTGCTTCTTGCTTTGCCTTTCTCCTCTGTTGCCAACTCCAGGCTTCGCTCTTTTCACCTTGCAACACCCTACGCCTGGAATAGACTTCCTCTGTCTATACGTCGGGCATCTTCTCTGACCGTCTTCAAATCCATGTTGAAAGCTCAACTCTTCGCTTCTCCTCCTTCGCTTACCTGTTCTCCTCCTCTTACCTTTTTCCCTTGTCCTCTTTCTCCTGTTATCCTTCCTTTGCCTTTTGTTCTTTCCTCATCCTTCACCTTCTTTGTTTTGTCTTTTTAGATTGTAAGCTCTATTGGGCAGGGACTGTCCATTTTTGTATTTTTCTGTACAGCGCTGCGTGTGTCTGGTAGCACTTTATAAATGCTCCATAGTAGTAGTAGTAGTAGTAGTAGTAGTAACCAGTTCCTGATCCACAATAATACACTGCCTCCTATCCCATGACTTTTAAGTTTTGCCAAAAGTCTCTGTGAGGGACCTTGTCAAAGGCTTTCTGAAAGTCCAGATATACTATATCAACCACATCTCATTTGTCTACCTGTTTATTCACACCTTCAAAAAAACATAACAGATTAGTAAGACAAGATCTTCCTTGTCTAAAGCCATGTTGGCTGTCTCCCATTAAGCCATGACTATCTACAGGATGAGTAATTTTGTTCGTTATAATGGTTTCTACCATTTTTCCTGGTACATGTCAGGCTCACCGGTCTGTAGTTTCCCGGATCACTCCTGGAACCCTTTTTAAAAATTGGCGTTACATTGGCGATCCTCCAATTTTCAGGTATTACAGATGATTTTAATGATAGTTCACAGATTACTAAAAATAGGATTTTTTCTCCAATCAAGATTCCAAAGACCTTTTATCCAAAAACAAGGCACTATACGTGCTTCAATTCACTTTCCAACACATGTAGCTGTTTCTCCCAAAAACTTTCAGCATTCAAAATAAAGCTTTTCATTCTTTTTACAAAACCCCAAAGAAAATGTTCTTTTCTTCAGATAAAGCAGGATTCTTAGCAAACACTAGCCAAGCAACATTATCCCTGTTTCCTCTCTCTGCTTTGTAGAACATTTTTAGGCTTTAGGACTTTCTCCTTTCAAACCAGGAAGTCCTTATTTTGTCTTCTTACATAGAGAACTGTCCATTAATGAATCATCTGACTCCTTGTCAGATTCATAAGGATCTATTTGCATCTCCTCATAACTTGAGTCTGGTAACTCTGATTTCAAGTCACCTTGCAAAAGCTCAGGCTTAATATCTTCTAAAAGCTTTAACACTTTCCTCCAGTGAGACTTTTCCTTATGCAGTGAGGTTTTCCTTATGCAGTGAGGTTTTTCCCCAAGCACGTGGAAATTCTTTCCCTTCAGTAACTGACACAATGCCTCTAACTGGCTCAAGTTACTTTTTGTTACAGGTTTATTCACGCACCTTTTTGGAGCTGGCAGTTTCCCAGCAGGTTCATAAACTACTGCTACTGTATCTTGCTCCTCGTCAGCACTCCTCCCAGGCACAGCTTCCCTGTCTCCAGAACTAGATGCAGTTCTCCTGCAGTACTGGCTTCCTTCTGGGTCATGGCTTTCACCTCTGAGAACCCCACTGCTTTCTCCAGCGTTCTCCCTGGTTAGGCCTCTCGTGTGACTCTCTCTCACAGCTTCCTTCCCAGTATGCTGCCTTCCTGTGTACTGCTTCCCTCTGGAATCCTTTCTGGTGCTGTCTCTGGTGATTCTCTTTCCTTCCGTCTCCCTGGTGCTTCTCTTTCCTTCTGTTTTCCTGGTGCTCTCCTTTCCTTCTATTCCCTGAGATTTATAAGAGTGTGCCTGAACTCCCGTGCACTGCCCTTCCCCCAGGTGTTTCTTATTAACTCCCAAGCTTGCCTCTGGATTAGCAGAGCTTGGGCATGGTCTGCACTCAACAACTACGTGTGTTTTTTTTCTCTCTGCCTGCAGTTTGAGGGCTACTGCTTTCTTGCTTGTCTCTCTCCTTAAAAGTAAATGACTGTTTTTCTTCCCAATCCATAGACTCAGCTACACTCCCGCGATCACATTACTCACCACCAAGGTTAAACTAACCAGCCTGTAGTTTTCAACTACATCCTTATTTCTGCTTTTGTGTATAGGTACCAAATGTGCCTCTCTCCAGTCCTCTACCACCACCCTGAACTCCAAAGAGGCATTGAAAAGGTCAGTCAGTGGAGCCGCTAGAATGTCCCCAAGTTCCTTCATTATCGCTTTGTCTACTTTTAGTTTAGCTAGTTCCTCAACAACACAGTCTTCAGAAAATTATTTGAGATCTCCATCACTTTTGTTCCTGTTTGTGGGTGTTTTCTGAAGTCCTGTTCCTGGTTCTTTATCTGTGAACACAGAACAGAAATATTTGTTAAGCAATTCCGCTTTATCCTCATCAGCTTCTACATATTCTTCCCCTTCACCCTCGAGTCTGACAATACCACTTTTGATCTTCCTCTTCTCACTAACATATATGAAAAATGGCTTATCCCCCATTTTATTCCATTGGCTATTTCATCCTCTTTTTGAATATTTACTTTCCTGACTACTTTGCTAGCTTCTCTACGTTTTTCCAAATATAGATGCCTGTCGTCTTCTCTCTGTGATCTCTTGTATTTCATGAAGGCCTCCCTCTTTTTCTTCACCTTTTCAGCTACCTTCTTTTTGAGAACCATAGCAGCCTCCTTTTCCTTTTATTTACCATTCTAACAAAAAGGTTGGTTGCCCTTAAAATATCCCTTTTCAGTTTTGCCCACTGTTTTTCTACATCCCCCTGCACTTCCTATCCCACTAATGACTCCTTGAGGTATCGACCCATCTTGGCAAAGATAGTTTTCCTAAAGTGTAAGACCCTTGCTTTTGAATGGATTTTATTAGCCCTAGTCCTAATACTGAATCACACCATCTGGTGATCGCTGGATGCAAGATGATCTCCCTCTCATACCATTCTAGCCCCCCCCCCCCCCCCGGTTCTCATTCTAGCTCCCAGTCGTCATCCCCCATCACATACCAAAAGGGGCCTCGTGGTTGATCAGCTTCAGAGGGAGATGGGGAGCCCCGAAGCCCTGGCTGACCTCTGAACAGCCACGGGAGTAAAGAATGGCATTTGCCTTCTCTCTCACGGCTGTGACAAAAAGGAGCCTGCACTCAGCACGCTGGCAGAGTCCTTTTTATCACAGCCGTGGGAGAGAAGGCAAATACTGCTCTTTACTCCCACGGTTGTTCAGAGGTCAGTCGGGGCATCGAGTCTCCCCGGCTCTTTCTGCAGCCGGTCAGGCACAGGGCCCCCTGAGGTACGGAAGCCATATGTGGGCAACAATGGATGGGCCAACTCTGAGTACCATCAATTGGAACAGCTAATAGGACACTTTGCCTACAAGTATGCAATTAGCCCTGGTGGAAAGACGATAGCTGATACGCTGGTGGGGGGGGGGGGAGTGAATGAGTAGGATGCATGTGTGTGGAGGCGGTAGGAAGGAGGGAAACAGGAGGAAGAGGAGGGGTATAATAAGGTTAAAAATGGAACTAGATGCTATGTTTGAGTGATTGTATTGCTCTGAGAAGGAACATTTTGAAAGCACTGTTCTTTGTTTCCTGTTTTAAGACAGATCATCTATAATGTGTCATTGGGGTAGCGTCAATAAAAATATGTATAAAAAAAAAAAAAGAAGAGTCTGGCTATTTGTGTAATGAAACCCATGAAGAAAAAGGACAGCTAAAGGAACTATTTATGACATTAAAAGCCTGGTGGCTGTTTGCTGATGAAGCTTGTAAATAAATCGTCCTGGCAGTTGCTTATCTGATAAAAGCTGAGAAGAGACATGATGGCTAAGGAGACTATTCTAGAAATTCAAAAGATTGGTGACTGAGGTTTGGGTTAGACCTAGGAATAGCCACTGTTCTATTAAATAGTTAAACAAAATTAGTAAAGTTGTACCTGAGTCAAAGTTCTGAAAGCACTGACTTGTCTTTTATGTCCTTGGCAAGGACTAAGCAAGAGTGAACCAGACCAGATTGAATGCTCTATCATTATAGTAATGGCCATGGAGTCTAGCTAAATTCCCTTAGTGTAAAGAGCAGCTTTCCAGCAATGCTGATTACATGCTGCCAGGCACGGTACATGCTGTAAGATCACCCAAATGTCCTGCTATAACTCATCCCATCTACGCTAGCCTTATCCTTGCTTCAACTCATTGTCCTTGGATCAGGTCGATCTTTACTTTTACATTTTCCACTCGTTCAATGTTAGGAATGTCAGACAGTACATATATGTGCACACACATATATGTAAAGAGAGAGAGAGAGAAAACGTTTCTTGTGTACTTAAAATGTTCATAGAGCTTTCAAGGTATTCAGAAGTCAGAGTTGAAAGCGCAAGTTAGCGTATCTGTCAATTGTCATGCATTCATGAATGTGTGAGTAATAACAAGTATAATAGATTATACACAATGATGTGTTTTAAATACAGATTTATATTTTTGGGTCATATTAAAGAGTGGGGCAAAAATTTAGCAGTGCCAGGATTTTTCGGCACATATTGCTAGACACCAGTATGTGCCATTTCTTCTTGTGTGTGTGTGTGTGTGGGGGGGGGGGGGGGGGTTGGCAAGGGGTGTTACAAACGGTGTATAAATCGTTTCTTTCTCCTTCATGATATATCAAAAGTTACTGTATCCTACCTGGCAGTTGACAGAATAAAAGAGCAAAATATTGTTTGAAAAAAATAAAAATGGAAAGGAGCAGGATATTTCCCAAGATGGCTGCAGCCTCTGAGTTCCACGTAGCAGAATTAGCTTTGGGTTCCATTTGATATGGGCATGAGGAAGGGAAGAGAAAAATCTTACCCCACTGTGTCCTCCTAAGTTCCAATATTGAGCCAGTCAACCTTACTGCAGTATCTGGGGTTCTCAAGGAGCAAACAGAGATATGGATATAAGACAGGGCTTTGTAGGAGACACTGTTCCATTGGAGGCTGAGTCTTTGAGTCCAGATCTCTGGGAGATTCCCCTCCTCCCACCTCAAATCTCCAAATCCGTGGCAGGCCGGCAGTCATCCGGCAGTGAGAGTGTGATACATCTGTCAGAAGGTACCGATCGAGGAAGCCCTGCAGCGATGACATCAGGGTTATGGAAGTGAGGGTGAGGAGATTGGGGGAGGGGGGGGGCATTACTGCAGTCGAGCCTGATTGCTCCAGACTGTGTCATCTTTGGCTGCTAATAGAATTTTGGAGGAATCCACTAGCAGACCAGTAACCTTTCTGAATCCAACTGTAGAAATACTGAACTCCCTTCCACATCCTATCTAAAATCTGCCTTCTTTTACCTTGGCATCTTAGGAAGCATATCTCCATTAACAACGCTCAGGCTTTATGGCAGACTTTGCAACTGTTACTCATCAAGCAGTCAGACACATGCAAAATTACTTTCTTTGTTTTATAATCCAAGTCTCTGTTTTAACAAATCAGTAGCGTCTAATGCTGATAACCAATGAATTTTGTAGATTTCTAATTTTAGACTCAATTACAACATGGTTTTCTGGAAGGCAGCTGATATTGTCAGTTGTAAAAAAGAAATGTCAATAAAACACTAAAGAATTCGTGTTAGTAACCATTTTTTTTGTCATGTCAAGTCAGTGCTGACTCCTGGCGACCCCGCTGCTTCTGGGTTTTCTTGGCAATATATCACTGGAAGTAGATTTCCAGGCCTTTTTCTTCCACAGCAATGGAGAGTAAAGTGACTTGCTCAAGATCACAAGGAGTGCCAGTGGGAATAGGAATCCTTGATCTTCAGTGTACTGGGTAGTTGCTCTAACCCAGAGGTACTCAAATCCAGTCCTGGAGGGCCGCAAACCAGTCAGGTTTTCGGGATATCCCTAATGAATATGCATGAGATAGATTCAAATACAATGGAGGCAGTGCATGCAAATATTTCTCATGCATATTCAGTAGGGATATCCCAAAAACCTGACTGGTTTGCGGCTCTCCAGGACTGGATTTGAGTACCTCTGCTCTAACCACTAGGCTACTCCTTCACTAACAAGTCTGTTTATTATTTAAAGCCATTGTGCCAAGGAATAGTGGAATTATAATGCATGAAGAACCCCTTTTACTGACATGCTAAAAAGCTCCAGTTACTGCATGTTAATGGCCAAAAATAATGAGTAGTAACTGCAAAGCCTCTACATTAACTACTGGGGGCAACGAAAGCATTTTCCCATACAATTAATGCAACGACGTTACACTTACTTTGTGTTTACTGCTTTGCAGATGGCTCACTCCATGTTATCTGCCGCATTAATACTTAACATGTGGTATTGTCCCACACATCAGGTCCAGCTCAGTCCCCATCTCACTCCATGTTAATCAGTTAATACAAGAATGAATATATATTGGAGTATTTTTACTAAATTTCACAAATGGTTGGCAGGAGGTTTACTGCAAGCGAATTGCACTGCGCTAACCTTGAAGCATGGCACGGTGACCGGGCAAGGTTAGGGTTAGAATGTGGGTGTTGACAACACATCACAGAGCACAGTTATCATTGGTACATGCTACCCATGACTGTTGGTGTTAGCACAGGTTCACTTACTGACTCCTAAATGTAGCCATGTTAGGTGTGCTTGCTATTTGGCATGGTGAGGTGAGTCTACCTGTGATAACTGCAGGTGAGCATGCCAGACATGTCCCCACCACTTAGTCTAGTTCTACGACACCTCCTGTGTTAACTTTTGGGGCTTAACGTGTGGCAAACTACTGCATTTGGGTAAACATGCTCCGTTATGTGTTGAGCTGCTGCATTAATTGTTAGCATGGGTGTGTGTTAAAGGTACATGTTAATTACTATGTTAACTGCTTAACACACTTAAATACAAAGGACCTAAATTTGTTGGTCACTGGCAGTAATTCATCTATAAATACATTTTAACAAGCTTGATGCTACATTGTACTGTTTGGAACACAGATGATAATTAAGGCTTCTATTCCTAGGTGTTTATAAATTGTAAATTTAGCCATTTATTTTCTGGCTAGGTATTTTTTGAGAGTACAAAGAATCAGTGTTTATTAGTGGTTTTGCAACACAGGCACAGTACTATTGCTGGGTACTTTTTCCAGTGGAATCAAGAATATGTTTGTGTCACTTAAGAGTCCTCAATGAGGAAAAGGCACAAAAACAGAGCGGAGTATATAAGACAAGCCAGATGAAGGGTGAAAAGTACTCAGGAAAGTGGTGTTTTTCTGATGTTTTTCCAATAAGCACCTAATTTAATTATTTTGCATCAGGTGTGTTTAATCAGTGTTTCAGTTTAAAACCAGGAGTTCTCAACCCAGTCCTCGGGACACACCTAGCCAGTCAGGTTTTCAGGATAACTGTAATGAATATGCATGAGAAAGATTTACATGTACTGCCTCCACTGGATGAATATTCATTGCGGTTATCCTGAAGACCTGACTGGCTAGGTGCGTCCTGAGGACTCAGTTGAGAACCCTTGGTTTAAACCTAAAATCAGAAACCATAATCATATCACTGGTGGTAGTCCTTAATTGTTGATAGAAGGCTGAGATACAAGGGATCTGCATAAACCAGAGCTCTGCAAAGCTACTGAATGACGGAACTCGGTGGTAATTGAGAGGAATAAAGAAAAATATAAGAACTACCCTGAAATTTTACCAAGCATTTACACGGGTACTTCAGAAAAAATAAACCCCCAAGCTGGAGAACCCGGGGACGCAATATTAAAAACTCGCTCCTGCGCCGCCTGGTTTCCCAAGCCAGGTCCGGAAAAATACGGACAATATACCCCTTAAATAAAACATTCCTTTTCCTAAAAAAAAGCCTTAACAGCCACTCACGGTCTGAAACCAATGCAAAGGTGACTAAACAGGTAGCCGGTTTCACTAAAGTTTTATCTGAACTTTCCAATAACTCAGAAATATTAAGCTCATCTAATTGTACAGACCCGGCTGCCCCAGTAAAAACTGAGGCCTTCCAAGCTGTAGGAAGGTAGTATGCCTTTACAATGGGAGGACAGGAGTCCACAGGGACCCCCAAACTCTCAACCAAATATTTGATTACTGGGATACAGGAGCAGGTTGTATTAAATTCTACTAGTATTGTTAAAACGGAGCAGGATTTGAATTTAACAAAAGTAAAGTTGGATGAGGTTTCTGAAAAGAACATTCAACTGGAGACTTTATCGGAGACATTTATTAAGGACTCCAATCAGATGAAAATCAGATTGGAGCAATTAGAGAATTTTTCTAAGTTAGCTAATCTTCGGTTGGTCAATTTTCCTTGTGTACCTAATATTCCTACAAAAGAAATGTTTAAAAAATATTTGGTAATATAATCTCATCATTATTAGTATCATGACTAGTTCATGCTCGATGACACAAACCTTTTAACATCTCTTCTGTTTAACATTTTTCAGGATGCTGACAAAAAAATGTCTTCCTACTGCCTTTAGAAGAAAAAAAGAGAATATTTACAAATGGTTTAAATCAGAAAAAAACTTAATTCAATAGATACACAAGAAATTCATTTGACTGATGATGTTGGAAAGTAATGAAGTTCGTTTTTGTTAAAGATATCAGAACCATTATTCTTACTTGGTTTTATTAAAATCACAAAGGCAGTTCAGTTAACAATTCTCACTTGGCTTTAATAAAATCAGAAAGACAGTTCAGTTAACAAATGAAACAAAGAAAAAAGAAACAAATTCCATTAACATTTCCTCATAGTCCTCCTTGTGTGATTATAATGCATCAGAGATGCAGAACAAATGTTTTAATGATGTGTCCTCAGTAGGGTTGGATTTAGGCATAGGTAACACAGGCACATGTCTATTGTGCCACATTCTGAAGGCACTGGAAAACGGGACTTGCGACCCTCCACTCTCACATCTCTGGGGGAATCCTCTCCTCTCTGCCTTTGGGAGCCATCATCTTAAGTCTGGTCTTGGTTTTCAGTAAACATGACTGTCTTTCCCTACTGGCCCTCACTAATCTTGCTGTCTGTGAAAATTATGCTAAAATTGGTAATGGGAAGGAAAGATCAGTATTGGCTTCAGTGCTGGTGTTCTAAGAAGCAAACCTGAAGATGACAGGACCAAAAGTCATCTACTAGTTGGGAAGGGGAGGGGTGCTGCAATATTGTGTCTTTAATGATTAAAAGCATGACAGGGAAACACTTCCCTCTAAAGGCTGTAGCATGGCTGGAGGACCCCTGTGCAGCTTTGTGAAAAGGTTACTAGCTAGCCATCACTTTGGCAGATTTTTGGCATTTCAAGGACAGATGTGGAGGACAATAGTGGGAAAAAGGTTGAGAGGACAGGTAAAAGATTTGGGGAAAGGAGAATAGTTATTGGATTATATAAAGGATTATGTGTCTGCATCTACCTAAACTGGACAACTCTCTACTGGGCAGACTAGATGGATCATTTTAGAGAGTTCAGATGTGCCACATACAGTACCGAATCCTGAAAAGCTATTAAATAATGTGCATGGATGCAGCAAAATTAGATCCTATGATATGTTCACTATCAACACTGTCCAGACTTAAAGGAAAAGGTGAAGATTGAGGTTAGTCTTCAAAAACACATTACTCTGATTCTGTTATATATTGAGAATTTGACCTTCTATCCTCCAAACCTGTTCATTAACACTAAAAACAAAATTTGACTTTCTAGCATGGTAAATCACATTCAAACTGCCATTTCCTGTAAATTTCAGAGCAGGCCTAGATCTATGCATATATGTTCTAAACCAGGTTTTAACCTTAGTCGTTATGCATCTGCTGCAGCATGCACAGTTAGCTATGAATTTAGAGTGTGAGATGATAACTGGGATATGGTGACTAAGTATAGTATTTTCTGATGGTCTCCAAAATTGTGGGGAGAAACAAGTTAATGTTACCATTACCATCCAGGGAAAGAGATTGAAATTATGCCATGGTCAATCTTAGAGGTAGGCATAAATAGCCAGGTATTACTGTAAAGGAAATTACTTTAGCTAGTTCATGGTTTGATTGATTCTGTGAAAACCATGAAGAAAAATGTGATAATTGTTTTGTCCTCGGGGCACAGGTGTGTCTTCGCGTATGACCATTTTAGATCTTTGCAGGTCACATAAAGGCAAACTTGTTTTTGTTTCACTTCTCTGAGGTCAGCTGGGTGTCTCTTTCTTGCTTTTATTCCCTTTATATCTGAAATCAGTTGAAGGACCTCTTCACAAAATTGTAGTAAGAATTTGCAGTTGCTGCATGATAAAATCCCAAATTACTGAGCAGTAACTGCAAAGTCTCTGCATGAAGACGGTAAGATCGTTTAGTTTGTGTGTTCTCATCACATATTTGGCACCTATTCTATAAAGTAGAGTGTGCATATAGAAAGGAGTGTAAGTGATGAAATATGCATGCAATATCTGGATGTGACCACGTCCATCAACTGTAGACCTGGTGTAAATGTTCGCAACTAGATTTGTCAGAACCGGGCGGAGCCTGATGTCCAGCGGGATGGTCGCATAACGCTGAGGCTCCCGAGAGGCCTACTCAGAATCCTGAATTAACACCGTACATACTTGGAACTTCTACTCTGATCTTGCCGGGGCACATTGGTGAGATGGCGGGGACCAAACCCACGCGCCTGGAATTCGGATCTCCAGCGGCTTCTCACGGCAAACGTTCCAAAACTGAACCTCCGTCCCCGCAGAAGGGGCTGGCCTTGCGCGAGGGCCCCGAAATGCAGCAGGAAATCCTCGCAGAGATTAGAGGGGTCAAAGACCTCGTGCAGTCAAACGGTGAAGCACTCCGAGCGCTGCGGGAGGATTTTGGTGTGCTGCAAAGCAAGCTAGAGGGGCTTTCATCGCGTCAGGACAAAATGGAGAGCATCTTGGACTCCCATGCGGCCCGGTTGTCCAAACTCGACAAAGTTGAACGTCAGGTGCGGGCCTTGCAGAAAGAAGTGGAAGATGGCAATAATAGAGCGCGCCGCAACAACATACGACTCGTGGGCGTACCGGAGGGAGCGGAATCGGGAGACATGAAGGAGTTTTTATGCAAAATCCTCCCTTCCCTGCTCCAAATCACCTTTGCCAAGGATTTGGAGATAGATCGCGCTCATCGTATACCCACAAGCATAACGCTCAACAGGAAGACCCCGCGGCCTATCATTTTTCGACTTTTGAGATATCAACACGTTGAGCAAATTCTAAATGCCTCTCGGGCAAAGGGCCATATGGAGTTTGAGAGCCACAAGATCTCCTTCTATCCCGACTTGGCTAAACCCACGGTCGATCGCCGAAAACGCTTTCTGGAATTCCGGCCGAGGCTCCAACAACTACAAGCACGCTATGGCCTGATGTACCCGGCCAAGCTCCGAGTCACGCTTCACAATCAGACAAGAACATTTGAGGACCCTGATCTACTAGCGGAGTTTTTGGATTCCAAAGAAGCCGACTTGATGCGCTGACTTCCAGAATATTCCTGCAAGTATTCTCATATCCGCTGTACCTGCCATATTGGATCTGCCATATTGGATCTGCCGCAGCCCAGCAAAGAGTCTGGCGAGGGCAGTTTGTTGCCTTACTTTTGATGATATCTGTGACCCGACTCCATCTACCCACAGTAGCCTCGATGAGTATCAGAGACAGTGTTAATTATGGACTCTGGTGTTTCTTTTCTTTTTTTCATGTCTTTCTATTTCCTCTCTAGGGCCTCCTCCCGCAGACATATGGTCGCCATATTCTTTGGGGGTTTTGCTTCTTCTCTAAGATACTTTGGTACATACTTTTCAATATGGGGTGTATTAGCCAGAATACTCGGTGATTATGTCATTGTTGCACAGATTCTGATTATGTTGTATGTTTTCAAGCGCCCTTACCTAAAATGTCTATTACTGATTGATGGCACCATGTAAGATTTTCTCATTGAACGTAAAAGGAATCAATAATCCGATAAAACGGAAGAAAATCCTAAGCTACCTAAGTCAGGAAGCTGCGGATCTGATTTTTCTCCAAGAAACGCATTTAAATTCGAAGGAAACTCTTAAACTCAATATTAAACCTTACATGGTGGCCGCCTATTCCCCAGCCGTTTCTAAGAAATGTGGGGTCGCCATACTGGTTAGGAAATCTTTGCATGCTACTATTATTGCGACTAGCTCAGATACAGAAGGTAGATGGTCCAGAGTTCACCTCAAGATAGGTAACCTTGAAGTTACATGTATATGCCTTTACGCTCCTAATGTGGATGACCCTGCCTTTTTTGCTACCATTGCTCAGGTTGCGCAGGCCTCTGCTAATACTTCATTGATAATTGGGGGGGATTTCAATCTAGTCCTTGATCCCCTGATTGACAAACAGCCGCCTAGGACAAGTGGTCCCCCCAAGAGTCACACCACGCTTACCTCCCTGATCAAAGATCTTGCTTTAGTTGATCTATGGAGGTTACTACACCCCAATGAGCTTGACTTCACCTTCTTCTCTTCCCCTCATAAATCCCAGTCTCGCATAGACTTCTTTCTGATATAAAAACTGTTAGTTCCTCAGGTGGACACTGCAAAGATCCACTCCCAACATATTTCAGATCATGCTGCCATTTCCTTTCAATTACACACCACTGCACCCCAAGGGAATTCGGGGGCCTGGTTCTTTGATAGAGCCCTGTTAACTCAGCCAGAGTTCCAGTTAGAAATTCGAGCAGCCATACAGGATTACTTCCATTTTAATCTACCCCAGGATACTGCGAATTGGGCTTGGTGGGAGGGCTTCAAAGCGGCCATTCGAGCAACGATCACTAGCTATCAAATCCGCCTGCGAAAACAACGCAAACAGCAGCTACTCATACTAGACCAACAAATAAAAGCAGGCGAACGAGTTCTAACTTCCCATACTGATCCATGTGTATTAATTCGATTACAGCGTCTCCGTTTTCAATATAATTCAATCCTCTCAACTGCAGCTTCTAAGAGTATTGAGCTTCAGCGAGGGACATATTATCGTGAGGATAACTGAGCCGGTCGACTCTTAGCCAACGCCTTGAAAGGTCAAAAAGAAGCCAAACATGTAGCGGCCCTTCGAGCTCCACAGGGAGGGGGCATAGTGACCACAGACTCCGACATTGTAGAGCTCTTTCGGGATTTCTATACCCGCCTATATCAATCTGAATGTGAGTTCTCGTCAGAGACATTCGAGCGATTGCTTTCTGGCATTCAGCGGCCGACCCTCTCTGAAGATGACAGGGATGCGATGGATGAACCCTTCTCCACTTCAGAGATCCAATCTGCCCTGAAACGAACAGCCTCGGGCCGTGCCGCAGGGCCCGATGGTCTCCCGACCGAATTCTACAGAACGTTCAGTGCAGATTTAGTTCCCTATTTAAAACTCTATTTTACTGCCCTTGCGGTAGATACATCCTCTTTGGGATCCTTTTCTGCAGCTAATGTGGTAGTATTTGAAAAAGAAGGCAGAGACCCGCTACTAACCGCCAACTACCGTCCAATCTCCCTACTTAATGCCGATTATAAGATCTTCGCAACGATCTTGGCCACCCGGCTATCTGACAGGATGGCCACCCTAATTCACCCCGACCAATGCGGTTTTATACCCGGCAGATCAACTGCTGACAATGCTCGGACCTTGTGCCATGTGCTATCCAGTGCTGCCAATCTAGATCACCCATGGGTGGGTCTTTCCCTGGATGCCGAAAAAGCTTTTGACCGCCTAGAATGGCCCTTCTTATTTGCAGTTCTCCGATGGTATGGCTTTGGGGAGGGCTTCCTCCGATATCTCCAAGTCATGTATACTCAACCCGTCGCCAGTATTTGTGTAAATGCCATCAAGTCTCAGCCATTTAATCTCCAAAGAGGCACGCGTCAAGGTTGCCCCCTATCACCAATGCTCTTTGATCTAGCTCTTGAACCCCTAGCCCTCCTTATTAGACAGTCCGCACGTATTCGAGGTGTCCCCTTCAGTCATAGGGAGATTAAACTCTCTGCATATGCAGATGACCTTATGCTTTTCGTATCCCTCGATTCGGTTCCAGCTGTCTTGGATCTGATTGACGGATACTCACAATTATCGGGCTATAAAATTAACTGGACCAAATCTGTAGCATTCCCACTGAACCGCTGGGTACATGAGGCTGACATGCAGGCCTTTCCCTTCCTTTGGCAATCCCGCATGGTGAAGTATCTCGGGGTCCATTACTGTTCTCCTTTAGAAGACACTATCAGTTTTAATGCCAAAGAGGTAGTCTCCAAAGTCCGTGAGCTCACGAATCGTTGGTCTCCCTTATCTCTTACATGGTGGGGCCGCTTAGAAACTGTGAAAATGATGATAGTCCCCAAAGTGAACTACATTTTAGAAATGCTGCCATGTTTACTCCCGCTACATACTTATAAAGATATTGAGGGCCTTCTCGCCCGTTATCTCTGGCAGGGCAAGCCACCAAGGATAGCTAAACAAAAACTACAGTCTGCAAAGGAAAGAGGGGGTACCAGATTTCCTGATTTTCTTAGATATCATCAAGCCTTCCTACTTAAGCAAGGTGCCCGATGGCTAGATGCCTCAACAGACAGCAGACCAGTTTGGCTTGACATAGAAGAGGAGCTTAGTAGCCCAATTCCGTTGACCCATCTCCCCGGTATGTCCTATCAAGTAGACACCCGCCATCCACCAATGATTGTTGATACTCTTGCGGCCTTTAACACTCTCATTCTATCACTGGGCCCGAACATATGTCCTCAGGACGGACTCCCGCTATGGAATAACCCCAGAATTCAAGTCCTAAATAGAACGATAGCATGGAAACCCTGGTACTCAAGGGGGATCTGGACACCCCAACAGCTTTTCTCTGCAGCTCGCTGGAAAACCTTTTCTGATTTACAAAAGGAATTTGCGTTACCAGCGAAACACTACTTTCAATTGATGCAGCTTCAACACTGCCTCAAAAGTGCTCGAATCATGCCGCCCTCTGCCCCTACTGAGGACGGGCTATTAGAGATAGTTCACTCTATTAGTAGTACACATGGGGTAGCCTCTAACTTTTATAAAATATTATGTCAGGGTACAGACACGGCCACTTTTAGAGCCCAACAAGCCTGGGAGCGCGAACTGCAAACCACTTTAACCCCTGTGCAATGGAGCGTTTTCTGGAGCAAAGTAGTGCGGGTTTCCCGGTCTGCCTCTGTTACCCAAACTCTCTTCTTTTTTGCACACAGATGCTTTTATACCCCAGAAAAAATAGCCAAATGGAACATAAATGCTAGGGACCAGTGTTGGTCTTGCCATACTGCTGTGGGAACCTTCGCTCATGTTATTTATGAATGTCCTCAACTACAGGTTTATTGGGGGCGGGTCTGGGGTTGTATTCAATTTATCTTACACCTTCACGAACCTCTCTCTTGGAAGATCGTGGGACTCCGCTCTGTGGCGGAGGTCCCCTCTCTTCCTAAGAAGGGTCGCTTTCTCCTTGATTTCATGCTGGGTATAGCCATATGCTTAATCACGAGGAATTGGAAGGATAGCTCTCGACTTACTGCCAATGAATGGTGGAACCTCGTCTGCTTATATAGCAAATATGAGCAGATACCTCAGAGAGCTATTCCCCATGCCCAACCTCACTCTCGCTTGTCTAAATGGCAGATGCTTAATGATTATGTACAATCTGCTCATTGCTCCAACATGCCTGTATAATGTGCACTCATCATGTTTCAGATCACCGTTAGGTTTTGTAACACAATAATGTAAGTACACGCCCGCTTCGGGAATGATTAGTTTTCTAGAGAAGAAGCAGGGGGGAGGAGGGTGGCAGGGGTTTACTTTGGTGTATGTATTACACTCATGTATCTATCTTTTAGCTGTATGTCTTCCTTTTCCTTTGTTGTTATAAAACGAAAATAAAGAATTTAAAAAAAAAAAAAAGATTTGTCAGAACCGCATGGCGAGTTATAGTATTCTATAACTTGCATGCATAGTGTCACGCCCATAGCCCCTTACATGTGTATGGAGGGGCGTGCTTGTTAGATAGAGTTCCCCCAATTAAGCAATGTTCCAGACTGGCTATCTTGCAAAGGATTATGGTACTGGTAGTCCAGTAATGCGGTGCTTGCCTTTGAGGTAAATGAAGACAATGTAGTTGGCTCGAGTGTAAGGCAGTAACAGAATATTTATTTATGAGGAAAATCCAGATGCACACAGATTCTACTTGGTAACACCTTAGGATGTATTCTCCAGGATTTTATATTCAAAATAATAATACAACAGAAAGGTAAAGCAAGTAGCTTGTAAAGTCCATTAACAACAGAAAGTCTCTCTCTCAGCCACTGCTGACAAAGCTGCTCAGCCGTGCTGCCTTAAAGGAAACCAACAAAAGCAAAAGCTTCTTCACAAAACAAAACAGCTTTTCTTTTCCCATTCAAAGCACTTTGTATCCAATGTGTGCATAGCCTGAGCTGTGTGCTTCTCTGATACCAGCTGGCTAACAAGCTCCAGTCAGCAACTCTTTTCCTTCTCTGCACAAGTATTTACACAAATTTCTAGTGCCGGTTACTAGAATGTTTCCCTTTTGATGTTTGATCCCACTTTCAGGATTTCTCTGTGCTAGCAACCTTGCATAAAGAACAGTCCATGAGATTATCGTCCTCCTCTGTAATTATAGCTGGTTCTTCTATTTGCATAGGTTCTATATCAGGAGCTGGATCAGAGGGCTTTACTAACTGACCTTCATTAGGACAGAAACTGTGTCTAAACACTTTGCCTTGCTTTAGGTTAGACAAACGTTCATAGTTCATACCTGGATTAAAGCTGGC
This sequence comes from Ichthyophis bannanicus, assembly GCA_033557465.1. Classification (NCBI taxonomy): domain Eukaryota; kingdom Metazoa; phylum Chordata; class Amphibia; order Gymnophiona; family Ichthyophiidae; genus Ichthyophis; species Ichthyophis bannanicus. The sequence goes on along the minus strand of CM066034.1, from coordinate 233,012,370 downwards.
ATTAGGCTGTCCTCTCAAATATTCTGGCAAGTATGCATTGGAGCTTTTATATCCTGTCCTCCAGTCTATATTCCTGGACCTCAGGGCATCTGCTCCATACCTCTTCTTAGGGTTCCCAGCTGAAGTTCTCCAAGCCTTTGGATTTCCCCAATCCCTTGAAGCTGGCTTCTCCCAGGAATCTTTCCAAGAATATGAATCGCTTAGAGCTCCTCTTTCCTTGCTCTCACGCTTGCCTTCAAGCCTCCTCTCAGGATTTCCTCCTCGCTCTCCTCGTCTTCCAGGATTAAGCTCCCCTCGTCTTCCCTCTGCATATTCTGTTCTAGTTTTAAAGTTCCCAGTTTCCAACCCCTCCCTTGCACTCCCCAGGTGTGGCTGATTAAAGTCTCTCCTGGCAGCTGAGTAATTAGGAGTGACGTAAGGGTTTCTCAATCTGGGTTTAAACTCTTGCCCCTCATCTCCACTAGAGGCTCTCTGCAGGCCACTGCAGCCTGGAATAACCTGTCCTTTAGGTAAATATGCAGTTTTCTTTCTGTAACCTGCCAAAACAGGTCCCTTGATTAGGGTAAATTCCCTTCGTTTATCAGTATTCTCTAGGCTCTGGGCAGCTTCCTCATCACAATAGATCTCTGCTCTGTCTATGCTCTGCCCAAGCTCCGCCCCTGTGCTCGCTCACTCAAACACCATATGCCATCACCCTGATGGGCGCACTGGCAGAATAACAACCATGTACATTTTGCATGTAGATCACTAAAATGACGTAATTTATGAGTGTATATTCCCACGGAACTCTAGCAAGCATATCCATCATCAACTCATGCAGTTAATGCAAAAACAATCCATTTACCATGCATTAAATTCAGGACAGATTATGTAGATCATTTAACACTATTTCTTCAATAGATGGTGTTAAGTGATAAGCATTATTTGCGTTATCAGCTGCAATTAACAGTTGATGTGCTGCAACTTGCCATATGTTAACTGTAAGACACTGTCCATATCTATTCCCCACCCATTTCCATGATAAAGCAATTAATACATGAATTAGCCTGTGATATGTGTCAAGCCAGATAGCAGTTAGCATGCACTAATTGATGTGGTAATTGATTAATGCACTTCTGCAAAAAGGATACCTCAAGGCCCTCTCTAAGGCCTGTACTCGTATATAAGATTGTGGTTCAAGCCTCTTTTCACTGACCATTTTGATTTACACATTTCATGCTGGGTATCCCACCATATAGTAATGAGCAAGATACAGTACTGTGTGAAATGATTACTGTAAATGGCTACATTGCAATGTAAATGAATTAGGGATATACATTCATTTGAAACGACATGAAACATGTAAAAAACATTTCATAAGTTATGTGTTTCATCCTGTTTTATTCCAAAACAACAGGAACAACTCTAAAATTGTGTTCATGTCATCAGTAGTGTGCACTGTTTATCAATAAGCACACTATTGTGCAATAGGGTGCACAATTGAACTGTAAGGCACAATAGTGTGTATGCACTGTTTCAGCAATAGAGTGCGTTATTAAGCAATAGGGTGCAATATTGGAGAAGTAGATTGCACTATTAACACTGTCCCCAAAACTAAAAAAAACAAAAAACAAAACAACTAATAATTAAAAAGCCAAAAACCCCAAAAAGTCTGTAAAAAAAAAATTTTGAGAAAATAAAAGAATTTTTGGCTTGCATACCCCTAAAATGAACCTCATTGTCCCCTATAGCCCAGTGCCTTCCATTAACCCAAATAAAGGTGATAAAGGCTGGTCCCCAAAAATTCTTTGGTATATACAAATTTCTCTTACACTGTATGTGAGACTAAGGGACTTGTTTACAAAGCTGCGGTAGCGGTTCACGATCGTTATCGGAGCCGCGACCCCATTGATTTCAATGGGGCCGCGGCTCCGATAACGACCGCGACCCGCTACCACGGCTTTGTAAACAAGCCCCTAAATGTATTGTACCTCTTTCTGGCCCTTGACCTATACATGCAATTAATAGTAAAACTAGTCAGCATGATAACTTTTTGTTTGCATTAGAAGGAAACATATAAAAACCTTTATCATTAATATTAAAACAGTTGACTTTTTTTGACTCACACTTTTTAATATAGTTATTTGTCTTCTCCGACCTTTTTTTCATAATAAGATTGATCAAAGGCTTGGTTTCTACCACTGACTCACAGTTCAAGCTTATGATACACAATTAAACTTTTCTTTCTGTTCCCTCACTGAATCCTTGTGCAGCACAAAATCAATAGCAAATGAAAAATGCCTGAATCGTAAAATAACCAACTGCAGTGTAATGAAAATTTACTAAAGAATGGATCCAACTTTATATTAGATGGCAAGCCTGAAAAAATTTTCATCTTATGAAATTGTTGGAAATTTCAGACTTGGAGATCAGCAGCTATTTTGTTGAGAAATTGTAGCTTATTGTAGAATGTGAATCTCATTCTAATGTATTAAAATGAAAATTATATTTTTCATTATATGAGCTAAGACTTTCCTCCATCTGGTATGAGCCAACCACTGAAACAATATTACTGTAGCTTGGAATCATTATCTTTCAAATAATGCATATACAGTAATTATAAAACATAATATGCAATAAAGAGGAGTTTGTTCTCTATTCCATTCACGGACAGAAGCCCCATAAAATTCTGACTAGTTGAAAAACTCCAATCAAAATATTTAAATGTAGAAGTTTTGCTAAAAGTGCGGTACTAAAACATAATGATTGTTGTTGAGGGAGGATGTAGGATTACAGGCTAAGTACCGGCAAGAAAATGTAAGGAATGCAATTTGGTGCAATCTATAATCTTTGTTCTAAATGACTATGGCAATTTCTTTTTCCACTGGTCTTTCAAAACTTGTATAAGTTTATTCCAACTAATAGAAATTGTGATGGTGCACTAGCAGAATGACAAAAGGCATGGTCAGTCGAGACTAGCACATCCCAATGGCAGGATGGAGGCTGTGCCGCAGACAGATTTACACCACTTTCATCCACCACAAGGGCCTCATGGATGCTGAAGATTAAAAAGTGAATTAACTGCCCACACCACCTATCTTCCTCCAAATGCTAGCAGAAAGCGAAACACATCAAGCTGCCTATGATTCATTTTGGTAAACAGATGTTGTCCTCATTTGTGTAATAAATATGCTTCGCTGGTTTATAACAGTAGCTTGATACATACCAGTATCTTGAGCATAGATTAGTCATTTTCACTGACACTCCCCAACGCTTCTAGTGTCTAAAATATGAAGACAGCATGTAGTAGTTAGTATTAATAAATTATTCTCTACCAAGGCTGCTTTAAGCACTTACAGGGCCCTGGGCAAGATTTTTTTGCATGGCTTCTTTTCTTTTTTTTCCCCTTCATTTGCATGCATTAGTTGTTGACAGAGTTTATAGATTTCACATTTTCAGTTTCCATTTTTTTGGATGAGCAATATTTATGTTCCCCCTGTTAAACAATGAGCCTGTAGCAACTGTCACTTCTGCCTAAAGAAAAAAACAACCATATTCTTAGTTCTTGAGTTTTCATATGGCATCCAAGCCAGGCGTTCCCCATTTGTACTTAAGATTTTCTAGAAGTGCTCCTACTTTGCGTAAGCTGTTACTTTTTTAGCTGTAATTTTTTGCAATATGAAACCTCCGAAGTTAGACCTGAAAATGTCTGTCTATTCATTGTCACACATCAGTTTCTGTTTCTCCTCTAAACAACTACATCTAGAATGTGCTAAGCCTTGCTCTAAGAGTCTTACAGTTCAGAGCAACTTTCTGATAGAAATTAAATGAATTGATTTGTTATAGTTGCTTTGGGAGAAAGTAAGTGTTATTTTCCCAGTGAAGGAAGGGGTGTCTCTTTTATTCACTCCAGGCACATCTCAGATTCTTGATGAGTACATAAAATACATATTTGTCCATAATAAAGGACCAGTCCACCATACAGACTGATTCATCCAGCCTTTTCCAACACTTTTTTTTTATACACAGGGAACACATTTGCTAGGGAGGTTTGGATCATGTCCTCTCTAGCCAGTTGATGCAAATAATGATTGGGCAAGAGAAGTTAATACAGCATAAGCAACGGTAAGGAGCAGTGACACACTGCCTAGGTAATTTAGAAACATGAAAGAGTAGTGAAAATGGCAGTATGAAAACCAGGAAAGTTAGGGTTGATATTTTTCTGCTCCCACTGATGCTCCTTATAAGTATCAGGGCGCGGGCAAGGTCCCGGGGCCCGCCCGTAACCGGGTGCTCGGCCAGGCACGGGACCCTGCTCGTTCAGGATGAGGCGGCGCGCGCGTCAGCATCAAGACGCTGCGCGCATCATTTAAAATGATTGGCTCCGCTCGGGTCTTATCGAGCGGAGCTAATCGGGTGTGAGGGTATGGCATGTGCTCCGGAGCTCGTGGCTTGCCCGGAGCACATGGGAGCGGGCGCCTAACTGGCAGGAGGTTCGGCGGCGTCGGAGTGGATTGTGGGGAGGCTTCGGGCAGTCGGAGGCCGTTTTCGAGGTCAGAGTGAGCAGGTCGGGCTGCGGAGTTTGTTGGGCGCTGCTGTCTGCCACAGGCGAGTAGGTCATCAGTCGGCTGGGCAAGTAAACCACATCTATAAATAATTCAACTAGCGTTGAGGGGAGGGGAAGGAAGGATCGCCGGTTTGGGGGCTGCTCTAAGTAAAAAAAAGGCTGAAAGCCTAAGGACGGTCGGGGCCTGGTCGGGTGTACAATAAAAAAAAACAAAAAAAAAAAACAAAGGGGTGGGAGACAGATCAACCCCTTTGCTTATTGCACGGTTCTCTCGCTGCTGAGGGGCTGCAAGGCCATACGGGATGGGGTCTAGAAGAGCTGGGGTGGGTCGGACAGCTGGGAGGGCAGCTGCACGAGGGAGGGCTAGTAGGCAATCAGAGAGGGGTGGTGGCAGCAGGGGGAGAGTGAGGCAGCGGGGCATGGGGGCAGGACAAGTTGCAGGGGTAGCGCGGAGCACTGCAGTGCGCAATTCTACCTCTCCGGTGGTTGGGAGGGGGGCTAGAAGAGGGCGCACGCCTAGGCCCCGGGGGGCACGGACTCTGGGGGGACTAGCCGGGTCAGCAAGGCTGTCGCCTGAGCCGGCTACTAATGTTATGGGGCTAAGGGAAGATGTGGCCATGGGTACCTCGGGGGAAGGGGGTCTTAATTTGGGGAACCTCGGGGGGGGTGGGGTGGGGGAGTAGGTATCTTTGGGCCTTGGGATTGGAGCAGCCTATGGGCCAGCTCCTTGCGTGGTGGGAGCAGTGGCGGGGAATGTTATAGGGGATATACGCCATCGCCGAGGGGTTTGAGTCATCAAGGGCAGCAGACCGCTTGGGATAGGTGGCAGGCTGGGGGGCAGGGTCCCTCGGGGACGGATTGGGTGGGGGCATGGCAGCCGTCTTGGCCCTCTGTTTTCTCCCCGCCTTGTCCCCCTTTTCTATCTCCACAGGTACCCTTTCTTGCGGCTACGCATGGTGTGCCGCCTGTGGGGAATTCAGCGTGAGCGACGAGTATGGAGTCCGACAGCGGTGTGGCGGGGGCAGTCACGAATGTGGAGGAGCGGGAGCAGGACGCACGTGCACCGCAGCGTGCGGAGGACCCACGTGAAGGGCTGCCTGTGGTGTCAGATGGTGCATTTGCTGGAGGATTGGCGGGTGAGTCACCGGGGCGGGGGTTTGGTGGGGGTGGAGGTGGGGGGTCACGGGTAGAGCGATCTGGGAAGGCACGTAAGAAGAGGAAGCATGCCTGTCGACGGAGGCATAGCTCTGACTCCTCATCCTCTTCCTCTTCGGCGAGTTCTGAGTCTTATTCAGATGAGGCGCGGAGGAAGGCAGCGTCGGTCGTCGGGGGTGCTTCGGGGTTGGCAGGGGTAGGTTCGGCTTCCTTAGCGGCCGTGGCCGAGTTATGGGAAGGTGTCCCGAAAAAGTTGCGGCGGAAGATCCTTAAACGCAAATACATTGACATTTTTCGTTTGCTCGAGGGTCGGAAGCGCTCCGGGGATAGCAAAAAGAAACGGAGGGAAGATGAGAAGGCTGGGCGGGTTCGTTCAGTATCGCGCAACGTCGTTAATTGGGTCCGATCGTTCTTGAGATTGGCGAGTGTTTGGGGTCATCATTTTCCCGAGCAGTATGGCAGCTTGCTGTCGTATGCTTACTCTATTTTGGGAGCTTCACAAGCGCACGAAGGCTGGTCATGGCTTAATTATGATGAGAAGTTTTGGGATAAAATGGAAGAAAACAGGCTCTTAACTTGGGGGACACAAGACATTAATCTGTGGTTGACACAGATGTCGGTCAAGGTTGGGGCTGGGGGAGCGGGTGGACTTAAGATGGGGCAGGCGGTTTCGGGCGGAGTGAGTTGTTCCTTTCGTGGAGTGCCCCCAGGGGGGCAGACGAAGTCGGTCCTCAGAGCGGGGACCGACCTGTGTTGGCGATATAATAGGGCCTCCTGCCCCTTCCCGGACTGTAAGTTCCGGCATGCATGCTCAGTTTGCGGGGGTCCCCATTCCGCGGCGAAATGCGTTAAAAAAGGAGCCGCGCCTCCTTCCGTTCCGGGGGCCAAGTGAGGGTGCTCTTAAGGAATTAGCACCTTCCCCAATTCAGGTGCAGGTGCTTTGTAGCTGGCTTCTTCGGTATCCGAAGAGGAAAGATAGGGTAGCATTGCAATTCGGTTTTAAGTATGGTTTTGTTATTCCTCTGCAAGGCAAAGTGGTCTCCGGAGCGGTTAGGAACTCTCCGAGTATTCGGCGCTGGGCGGCGGTAGCGCGTGAGAAGTTGGCTGTCGAATTGCGCTTGGGGAGAGTAGCAGGGCCGTTCAGCAACCCCCCGTTTCCGAATTTTGTCATTTCTCCGTTAGGTGTTATTCCCAAGAAAGAGCCAGGTAAATTTAGACTTATCCACAACTTGTCTTCGCCCTTCGGAACTTCCGTTAACGATTCTATCCCACGCGAGTTCTGTACGGTGAGGTATGCCTCTTTTGATAAGGCGGTCGAGTTGGTATCGAAGGCCGGGTGCGGGGTGCTGATGGCAAAGGTGGATATAGAATCGGCCTTTCGCTTGCTGCCGGTCCATCCGTCGGCTTTTCGGTTGTTGGGTTTTCAATTCGAAGGTGCATTTTACTATGACCGGTGTCTGCCGATGGGTTGTGCGATATCTTGCGCCTATTTCGAGATGTTTAGTAGCTTCCTCCATTGGATGGTGGTGCAAAGGGTGGGTGATTTGGAGGTGGTGCATTATCTCGATGATTTCCTATTTGTCGGCGGGGCGGAGTCAGTAACCTGCGAGAACCTGTTGGAAGGTTTCATTGGGATGGCCGGAGAGCTGGGGGTTCCACTGGCGGAAGGTAAGATGGTGGGCCTGACCACACAGCTTACTTTTTTAGGTGTCGAACTTGATTCGCTGAACATGGTGGCGCGGTTGCCGCAAGAGAAGGTGGGGAAGCTCCGGATATTAGTAGCCAATGTATTGGCCTCGCCTAAGGTGACATTAAAAGAGCTGCAGGCACTGTTAGGGTCTCTTAACTTCGCCTGTAAGGTCATTCCTATGGGGCGTGTGTTTAGTAGGCGCTTGGCGGCAGCATCGGCCGAAGTGCAATGGCTGCATCATCGTATTCGTGTGTCTCAGGTTATGCGGGAGGATCTGCGGGTCTGGGATGCCTTTTTAAGGGAATTTAACGGGACGTCCGTTCTGCGTGAGGCGGAGATCTCCAGTAGCGATCTGCAGCTTCACACTGACGCTGCGGGGGGAGTCGGTTTTGGAATCTATTTTGCGGGGGCTTGGTGTGCCGATAGATGGCCGCAGGCTTGGGCCAATGAAGGTTTGTTGAGCAATATCACTTTCTTGGAGCTCTTTCCGATATTGGTCGTGTTGGAATTATGGCCGGATAGGTTGGCTAACCACAGGGTTCTGTGGTGGTGCGATAACGAGGCGGTGGTTCATGTCGTCAATCATTATTCACCTCGCTGTACTCGGGTGGCTTCGCTTATGCGACAGGTAGTACTGGCATGTATGCGTTTGAATATTGATTTGAAAGTGCGGCATATTCCAGGGCAAGTTAATGAAATTGCTGATGCTCTTTCCCGTTTACAGATGGAGCGTTTTCGGATGTTGGCACCGGAGGCGGACGAAGTGAGGCTGGGGGTCCCCTTGAGCTTGTGGAGCTCTGGCCTGCAGCGATGAGGCACCTATTGAAGAGCTCGGTGGCTGCTAACACCTGGGAAGCTTATCAGCGGGGTTGCACACGAGTGCAGCAATTTTTGAGTGAGAGGGGCTGGCAAGGGGGGAGGGTGCCTGACCTGTTGCTCGGGCGGTACGTAGTGTGGGCAAAGGAGCAAGGGGTCACGCGGTCGGTGGTGCGCAGTCATCTGGCGGGGTTTGGATTCTTCGCCAGGGCGGTCGGGTGGGATTCTGGAGGCAGAGGATTGCTAGCGTGGCGGTTGCTCCAAGGTTGGGAGCGGTCCCAGCCGGCTCCGCGGGATCGCCGCCGGCCAATAACACACGAGTTACTGGGGAGGGTGTGCCGGGAGTTGGCGCAGGTGGCGAGGGCACCCTACGAGTATGTGCTCTTCCGGGCTGTGTTCTGCTTGGCCTTTTTCGGGGCTTTCAGGGTCAGTGAGTTGGCGGAGGCTTCGGGAAGATTGGATAGTGGGAATAGTTTGCGTAGGCAGCATGTCTGGATTGAGGCCGAGCGAATGCGGGTTTTGTTGGCTAAGTCCAAAACGGACCAGAAGGGTAAAGGGTTATGGGTGGTCCTTAGGGCGACGGGCGGGCTTACGTGCCCTCTCTCTGCAATGCGGGAGTACTTAGCCGTTCGCCCGGAGTGCATAGGTGGTCTGTTTGTGCACGCGGATGCCTCCCCGCTTACTCGTTTCCAAGTCACGGCAGTCTTGCGTTTGGTGTTGCGGCGGATGGGAGAGGACCCGCGCCTTTTTTCGTCACATTCTTTTCGGATCGGGGCGGCGACCAGTGCGGCAGCGGCGGGCTTGTCGAGTGAGCTGATACGCAGTATTGGCCGGTGGCGCTCGAGGGCGTTCGAGGGTTATGTCCGATTATGAATAATCAGATGGGGGGGGGGCTGGGGGTTGCTAATGCTGTGCTCTTCTCTTGCAGATGGGGTTATGAGTGTGCGGGGCTGTTGAATGTTGGGGCACTCCTTCGTCTATTGGGCTGGCCAGCGGGCAGAGCATCGACCTTGTGGAGCGAACTTGAGTCTGGATCCTGCGGTGGTGGCGGTGTCATGGCTGGGCGAGTGGGGTCTGCGGTGGACGCAGCTGATGTCTTTGCTTCGTCACCATCAGCGCATCAGGGGCCAGCCGGCGATTGTGTTGGTGCACTTGGGGGGTAATGATCTGGTGGCTTGGACTTGTAAACAGCTGATCAGGGCCGCCAAGAAAGACTTTTCTGTCTTGTTTCATATGTTTGCTGGTGTGTTGTTAATGTGGTCTGACATCATCCCGAGGCCTGCGTGCTGGGGGCAGCGGCGCTGGTCTCGGGGTTTGACCAAGATCAATAGGCAGATTGGGAGATGGGTCTGCGAACAGGGCGGGTTCCAGGTTCAGCATCCCTGGGTGGAGGTGGCCTGCCCTGGATTGTACAGGGACGATGGGGTGCACTTATCTCCAGTGGGAATGGATTTGCTCCTGAATGATTGGCAGGAGGCACTGGAGAAGGTGGTTCAAGACAGGCCACACTGGTCGCAGCTTGGGGCTTTGGGGGGGCGGCACAGGTAGAGATTGTCCCCTGTGCCGGTGGCGGGATCCCGGAGGTCCAGGGTCCGGAGCCTTAGGCGACTTGGGGAGGGGGCGGGGTGCCCTCGACCCGGACAACCCCTGGAAGACTTTTGCTAGTAATATGGCAAAGTCGGATAGGGGTGGCGGAACTTGGCCGTTGGTGGGGACCACAGCTTGAGCGGAGGCGTGGCCGCCTTGCTAGTTGCATGGCGGGCGGTTCATCAATCCGCGGCGGTTGGTTGGTTCAATATATCTGTTAATGTTAATGAGTTGTTGAAATAAAGCTGCGACCAGTTGTCACCAAGAATTGATGTCTGTGCCGTTATTTGATGCTTAAGGGGGTGGGGGTAAGGTAAGTGGCTTGGGATAAAGATAGAGGGGGCGCCGGGTCCGGCTACCCGGTTACCTTAGGTGAGTTGTTTATCCTTCATTGCCTTGGTACAAACAGACTTTGTATAATGATGTATGTTAATATAATTTAAGACAGGTTCAAAAACAAAAGCTCAGTTATTCTCTACGACAGGGGTGACAAACTCCAGTCACATTTTCAGAGTATTCCTACAAAATATGCATGAGATATATTTGCATACATTGTCCCTAATGTATGCAAATATATCTTATGAATATTCATTGAAGACAGACTAAAAATCAGACTGTTATGGCCCTCCAAAACTAGAGTTTGACACTGCTGCTCTATAGGGCTGTTTACTATCTCTAAGCTTTATATGAACGAATACATGGGTTACCTTGTTAACACATTTTAGTTAATGAAACCCTTAGATTATAAGCCCTCCGAGGCAGGAACCTATCAATTGAAGCTGAATTTGCAAACTCACCTTGAGTTATGATTTGGAAAGGTGACATTTAGTTCCAAAATCCAGATTCAAACATGAAACAATAAGTTAGAGGTGGCAAAATACAAGGAAATTCACCTGACTCTCCTGCTTGTGAAACGAATGCCAAGAGAAGGGATAAGGTGATAAGGTCAGGGATGTCAGCTGATAATTCACAATCAAAAAATTGTTGATTTATCTCTGACCCTTTTGTATATCCAATCTGCAGCAGGGAGTGGTCAAGTAAGCTCCTCCCCACTCCCCATCACCAAGGCCAATCAGGCCCACCACTCCAGATTGAAATTGAGAGCATGATCAGGCATGCCCATGACCAGTGAATGACAAGACTACCCCACCAAAGACTCTACTCAGTGCTGCCCCAGCTCCCCCCTACACCTCATCTAGTCACACCAACCAGACGAATACCTCCAAGGGAAGGACACAGCCCTGGTGACTCAATGGGCTCTCATGATTTTACGCCCCTGAACACCATAGCAGCAAGAGCTCCAGCGGACAACAATACCAGACAGTGAAAGGGTATGCCACCACACCATCAAAAGCACCCTACATGCCTTAACCTAGGACCACAACAATGCTCTCACTATACCAGAAATCCAAATGGCTTGTCGGACATCATCTTCTACCAGAACAAGCAAAAGACCCTGGAACATGCTTCAACTATACGCTATCCTCTATTCCATCCTTCCACTACTTATCCTTTCCACCACTGCAGACTCTCTCCTGATTCCATCCTGAGACATACCATCTATACCCTTCCTCAACACCTACAACCCCTCACCCTACCCCACCCTTAACACATTCACCTCCCCCCCTTAAATACCATAAATACCTCATTCACATCCCTATAAATAATGACCCACACATCCACACCAACCCAATAGCCAACAAAGCAATCCTCAAATGTGTACTTATAAACACACCCTCTGCAAGAAACAAAAGCCCCACCATATGAGATCTTCTACCCATGCAAAACCTGGACATCCTATGCATATCATAGTCCTGTCTCTTGTAAACTGACACAGTCCTCAGCTAAATGAGACCCCCTAACTACCATCATTTCCATTGCTCAGGCACCCATCGAAAAGGAGGGATTCTCATCCTCACCAAATTAACCCTCAACTTCCCTAAGCTTGCACACAAAGCTCTGCATCATTGGACACACTGACAATAGCTAACAAGCAACTGACCACTTATCTAGCCTATTGCTCACCATCCACACCAACCAACGACCTCTCCGACTATCCCATACCATCCTAGAAAACAATAAGAAAAACAATGACTTCATACTATTGGGAGACCACAACCACCAATCAGTCCCAGCAAAACAAGCTACAGCCTTCATGTAAGCCATGGTAGCACTCGACTTCTCACAAATCATAAACTCTCTGACTTACAACAAAGGACAAAGGTAACATCCTGGACCTGATCTTCTAAGCAACAACCCCATCCACATAAACCCCTCCCTGCCAGTTCAGATTCTCCCAGTACCCTGGTCTGGCTACTGCCTTATAAGCTTCGACCTTCTCATCAATGCATCGCAAAATCCAACTATACCACCTAACCAACATATGAGATTCTTTAAACCTTTAACAAGGAATCATTCATCTCCCATATCTCCCCACTGCTCAACACCAAAATACAAGACCTGGACACAATCATGACATCCTGGAACTAAACCATCAGTGAGACAGCCTTAACCTCAGTCCCCTTACTAACCACAGCCCACAAACTGACCCCTTGGTGCACCCCTGACCTCCAGAAGCTGAAATCAGAACTCAGAAGACAGCAACGCAAATGGAGGAAATCCCACCTTTCCTAAGAACAATCATTTTACCTACTAAGAGAATATAACTGCACCATAAATCACTCCAAACAAAACTAGCACATGAAACTAATCTAATGTTCACTCAACCAACCAAGAGAACTATTCTCCCTAGTAAAAGATCTCACAAAACCATCAACCAACAACACTTCCAATGTCTCCATCTCTCCACAACAGCTGGCCAACTACTATTCCTCACATCAGTTCCAACTCCAAGCTCAAACAAACCTACCACCATAGACAACACTGCAAACAAACCCTGCAGCTCACACATGGACCACCTTCAACCACATCACCAAAGACAACATAGAAATTGCCATATCTTCTCTTAACACCACAAAGTCCCCCCCTGGACACTTGCCCGGTGAGCTGGATCAAAACAACAAGGATCAAACTCTTCACATTCCTAGCCAAAGTCACCCAAACATGTCTACAACTTGGAGAAATACCATCCTAAAAACCTCCTCAATCCGCCCCATACTAAAGAAAGCCTGCATGGACCCTACTGACCCCTCCTCCTACTGATCCATAGCAAGTCTACCATTCATAGCCAAAATAATTAAAATGACTGTCAAACATCATCTTCAGGAATACCTTGACACTCATGCCATACTCGACCCACAATCACATGGATTCCAACCGCACCATTGAGTGGAAAACCTCCTGACCTCCTTCATGAACAGCCTTGTCAAAGGAATCCAAAATATCCATCGATGATTCATATTAATATTCTTTGACATCTCAGCAGGCTTTGACACCATCAACCACACCATCCTCCTACAATACCTACAATCCATAGGAATACAAGGAGCCATATTAAAGTGGTTCCAAGCCTACCTCTACAACAGGTTTCAATGAATAAGAAATGGATCATCTTCTTCAACTCCATACCCTCAAACTCAACGTATCCCTCAAGTATCCTCCCTCTCTGCACTACTCTTCAACATCTACTTGCAACCCCTCTGCCCAGTCATACAATCATACAACATCAACTACCACATATATGTTGATAACATCATGCTGTACGCACCAATCAGCCTAACAAAACCCTCCTACCATGACTTACAACAATTCTTCAGAGACATCTCCAAATGGCTAGATGCGAACTGCCTATCAATAAACTTCAAGAAAATTGAATCCTTATTCATCACAAAGAATGACACGTTCCCCCAACCAACATCCATCACCCACAACCACAACAAAATCAAAGTCCATCATGAAGTAAAATACCTGGGAGTCATCCTAGACAGCCACCTCTCCCTGAGGTCCCAAGTAACAAACACCACAAAGGTGATATACTACAAAACCCAAACTCTACAGCATCTCTGATCGCTAATCGCCCCACCTGACTTTCACTCTGCCATACAAGCTCTGATCATGCTGCATGTTGACCATTGCAACTCCATCTACTATGGACTACCTCACTCAATGCTCCTCCATCTTCAAACCGCCCTCCACACAGCCCGGATCATCCAAGGAGCCTCCAGATGCAATCACATCACTCCTATCCTCAAACACTTGTACTGGCTTCGTGTCATCCCCAACCTTCAAATCCTTATTGGATCACCCCAAACAAAAGGTCCTGCAGACACGCCACTAGAGACACCTTAGCCACCCCCCCAAGTAAAAACTAAAAAGCACACAACAGGCATGTGCAAGATCTTTTGAGCTCAATGCCCCCACAATCTGGATCTCCCTTCCCAACATAATAAGCAACACCAAAGACCTACTCATGTTCTGCAAGCTCCTCAAAACCCACCTGTTCACCCTGCACTTTGATCCTATCCCCTAACCCTCCCCAATCTCCAACCTCTCCCCCCAACTAAGAATGCTTTGTAAATACTTCTATAGCAATATGCCTCTGTTAAATATAATGCATAAAGTTACTGTTCTGTATAACATTGTTTAATCTGTTTAAACTCCAAGTTCTATGTGCATCACCTTGTTCTATGTAAGCATTGTTTAGCTTGTTTAAGTTCTATATACACCGTTTTGACCTCTGTGAAAAGTGGTATAAAAGCACAGCCAAATAAATAAATAAATGTGTAAATACGTTCACTCCTCTATGAGCAGTAAGTGGGAATCTCAATGTCTCAAAGATCAGAGTAGCCAATCCTTGGAATTTTCCATCTCTGGAGAGTAATAAAATCACTTTGCATTGGTTTTAATATCTCATAGTTGAAACCCAGATGTTGTTAAAAATATTGCATTCCAAGGAAGTCCAAATGTTGGGCTGCAAAACCAGTGAGAAGGCCCACACCAACTTCAGCATTCATCTCCCTGCCATTGGTGTGCTGCTAACACGCAGAACCAAGGAATAAGGTGCACAACGCCACCCACTGAAGTGACGTTAAGTGCTCCCATCCTAAAATCAACAATTGTTGTTAGTACCCATGCTAACCAAGATATGCAGTTCAAGTTCATTTTTTTTTAAGTTTAAATTCCATTTATTGAGAAACTTCAAAGAAAATACAGATATTCCACCAATATCATCATATAAAATACAAAGGAAAAAAAACAAAACAAAACAGGATATCCGTAATAAAGTCCACGTCAAGAGGAGCATGCAAGTAGACAGAGGACGCTAACTCAAAAATATAAACTCTTTTTATACCTATCCACTACTGATACACTCTAAAGTTTTAAGAAATCAGCGGATCCTTAGATCGGAGGAAGGACTCTAATGCCGATGTCTCCAGAAAAACATACTTGGTGCTATGAAAGGTAACTAAACACTTACAAGGAAATTTAAGGAAAAAAGTGGCCCCAAGGGCTAAAACGCGTGGCTTCAACAACAAAAAAGCCCTGCGTCGTAGCTGAGTTTTCCTGGAGATATCGGGAAAGATACTAACCCTCCCCCCACAAAAAACCGATGTCTTATTCAAGAAATACAAACGCATCACAGCATTTTTATCAACTTCTGAGGCGAAAGACACCAGAAGGGTAGCCCAAGTGGAAATTTTATCCTGAGAAGACTCAATAAACTCTGAAATATTAAGGGACTCCTGCAACCGAGGTGGAGCAGACTCATCAGAGCCCCCTGCCTCGGAAGCCCCTTTAGAAGGAATATAAAACACTTTAGTCACAGACGGTTTATTATCTTCTCGATATCCCAAAATATCTATCAAATACTTATCTAATAATATCTGAGGAGATAAGAACCGTGTACAAGGAAAATTTATACAATGCAAATTCAAAGCACGCAAACTATTCTCCAATAACTCATGCTGAGTATGGAGAATAAGAATATCTTTCATAAAAGACAATGAAGAATTTTGTAATGCAATACATTGAGCTTCCAACTTCTGACATCTTTCCGCCAGCACGTCAATCTGAGAATCATGTTGAGTAAATTTAGCTACAGAGTCTTTAGTAAAGTCTGACATTTGTGCAACGACGGAACTCAATGAAGACTCTATCCTAACAAGAATAGACCACACATCCAAAAGGGAAACATCCTTTGGGTCCGCAGACGAAGAAACACCGTCCCGTTGCGTCAGTGCAGGACTCTCAGGAACTGATAGGATCCGGGGTAAGGGAACTCTCCCGGTAGCCACTACAGATCCAGAGGCAGATAAAGCCGATGTTAAGTCCGATTGCAAAGGCGCATCCCTCCTCACTGGAGAGGAAGTAACAGGAACAGCACTTGAAACATCAGCAGAGGGGGAAGAGGTACTAACCCCCAAAAAAGATGAGGAGTCAAAACTAGGGAGCTGAGTCGGGATTGCAGCAACGGCCTCTCCCTCCTTACCACTCAGAGCCATAAGATGACGATCCATAGGGCCAGAGATTTTAACAGCCTTAGTAGGATTCTCAGTACTCACATTTAGAGGTTGTTTTCTCCGTCTACCCATGCTGCACAACCACAAGCCACAAGTTCATTTTCTGCTCCAACCCACCCTGTCTCCACCCATTCATATGCTGACAGTTTATCATGGCAGTTTTTGCATGGGGACCTGTGATACATTTTAGCTTGGGCATTTACCACATGTTGAACTCCATGCTAATGGTTAGCACGGTTTAGTAAACATTCCCCTATGTGCATTATTTTTCAAGACTACCCATAGAAAAACAGGTGTAAACATCCCCATGTGCTTTGAGCCACAGCAATTTTCAAAAATGAAAAAGTGCATGGACTTTGAAAGCTATGAGTAGAGGCAAAAAATACCTGTCAGGGCCAACGGGACCCACTTTGCAAGCTGTACACTTGCACAGGGCTATGGTTCTGGGGCAGAGGGAGGGGCTAGGTAGCACTGAATTCTTCTGATATATACCGCCTCTCTCCTCCCACATCAGCCAGAACAAGAAATAGGCAGTATTATGAAAAATCCCATCCCTTTTTTCCGGCACCTAACCAGCAGAAGCAGGAGCACAAGCTTCTTTCTCTTCTATTGCTGCTGCGTGAATCTGATACTGATCAACAGTGATGCACACATTTCAAACTCACTTCTCCTCACCACTAATCTTGCAAAATCATTTATTCTTGCCAATGGTCAGTGTCAGAGCAGGGTCAAAGGCAATAGTGAATGAATCTCATGCTGCATCTGTAGCCCTGAGGGGTGACTTGGAAGTGAAGGGATGGATCTGGAGTATAGCAGAAAGATGCTGGGGAAAGATCTGGAGAGGCAGAATCCAAGAACCACATGTGGGGAAGGAGGGGCAGACTCCAGGAGCTAGGAAATGGGAGGAGACAGAAACAAGGAGCCGGGTGCTGGGGAAGAGGGAAGGCAAGAGTCAAGAGCTGGAAAAAGGAAGGGAGAATCGTGGAGAAGGCGGGATCCAGGATCTGGGTAAAGGGAGGCAGAAACCAGTTAATCAGAAGAGGGATGGAAGGAGTTACGTGCTAAGAAAGGAAGGCAAGAACCAGAGGATATGGATAAAGATGTTGGAAATGGGGCACTAGGGAGTGGGCAAACATGGAGAATAGGAAGTTAGGGAAGGAGTGATAGAAGGGGGAATGGGAGAGCTAAGAAGAGTGGAAAACTAAGAGGTGAAAAGAGGGAGACTGAGGACTAAAGAGGGAAAAGGAGGGGTACAATCTTACAAGGAGTGGATAGAGAGGCAGAGAAGAGGAAAATAGAGAAAGATGAGAAGGAAAGACAATACTACATATGGGAAAGGAAGAGAGGCAAGCAATAGGAGCAGGAGAAAAGAAATGGAAACAGACTGTATAAAATAACAGGAGAAGACCTACAAGAGGGACAGGAAAAAAAAGAGACTGGGGTAATGCAAGCAAAAAAATATATCCATATAACAAGGGTAGAAAAAAACTATTTTCGGTTTTTAGTTAGTGGAACATATCAGTTTTAGGAAATTTGCATCTGTTCTTTCTGTTTCTCAAATTCTGGTACTGTACTGCATACAGAGTCTGATAGCTTGGGCTTTCCAATTCAGTTTTTGGTTGCATGTTTCTATTTCTGATTTGTGATCTCTTATTTTCCATTAGATGAGGGTTAGTCTGTGTTGTGGTTGTATGACAGAAGTGCATAGTTTCTGTGCAGGGCTCCACCACTTTCCAGTGCCTTCAAGTCAATGCTGACTCCTGGCGACCCAGCAGCCCCTGGGTTTTCTTGGCAAGGTATGGCCAAAATAGATTGCCAGACCTTTTCTTCAAAGGCAATGGAGGGTAAAGTGACTTGCTCAAGGCCACAAGGAGTGCCAGGGGGAATTGAACCCATATATCCTGGGTAGTAGGCTGCTGCTCTAACTGCTACGTTACTCTACACGTGCTGCTACATACATTAGTAATAAATCAGATGGACTATTGTAATTTGCTGCTGGTTGTAAGCCCATGTTACCAGCAAAATAGCGTACATCTTTTACAAAACACCACAGTAAAAATACTGTATAATGCAGGGAAATCTGATTGAGTAATCTGATTATTGTATGAGCAACACTGGCTCCCAATTGGGTATTAACTTCAATTTAAAAGTATGATATTAGCACATCAAGCCTTCTACACTGGAATACCATTGTACCCAGGCACCCTCTTGATTTCTTACTGTCCAATGCGAGCCCTCTCGTTATCCCAGGTAAATCTTCTAGTAGTTCCAACTGTAGCCACACTGCGGCTAGAACTCTTTCTGGGCAGGGCTTTTAGCTATTTTGAACTTATTCTCTGGATTCACTCCCTGTAGAGCTTCATCTTGATAGTTCAAGACATTTAAAGAAGAATTGAAGACTTGACCTTCACATAGGTGGGAAGAGCTAAGGTATTTTGTTTTCTAGTCCTCTTGGGGTCTAAGTATATTTATTTATCGTCTCAAACATTCCACCTACTGTGTCTCCACTTAATGTTCAATCTTATGGTGAAATTGCTGTGCTATGCACCTTCCATCCTTTTGTTTTCTGTTTGATCAAGTCCTCATTTGTGTCTGTTTAGTATTATTATTTGTACTGACACTAACTTTCTGAACTTAGGTAAATATATAAATAAGCCAAGTTGTAAAGCATGAAATACTATTTTCAGTGCCGCATTTGTAGAGGCAGAATTGTTGCTCTTTGAGTTCTTGTACAAATATTTGGGTAGATATTCAAAAGGACTTGTCTGTATACAGTAGTTGATGCCACTATCTAGGTAGTGCTGGGCGGAGTGAGGGTGGTGTTTGAATATTTACCTGTGTGTTTTTAAACCAGCTGTTTTGCAATTATTTTATAGTTTGATGTCTATATCAAATTTATTTTCTCATTATTACCACTACAAATTCACTCTTGATAACATTAATGTGATATAATCAGCATTAGAGGTTAATGTGCTTGGTTGCATATATTTGGGGAAATTTATAATTTAGTCATATTACATTGAAGACCAACATACTTTTGTGCTTGCTTTGTCTAGAACTTACCAAAGGGTTAATCCGTATGTCAAATGATTTCATTAGCTTCCATGGGGGAGGGGGAACAGGGCAGCAAAAGAAGTAGCAGCGGTCCTGATACCCACAGACTTAGTCCCGAAATACAGCTCAGTACAATAATGCGTACTACCACATAAGTGAATGTCAACTTGCTAGCACATGTTAACACATTGAGTATTTAATCTGAAACCCGTTGCTTATATTCATCTTAGATAGAAATCTAAACCTTTTTGCAAGGAAATGGATATCTGATCGCTGGAGAGAGGGCAAGAAAATTCTCATTTAAGATTTGTTTCTCTTCTCTGATGGTGTTAACTTTTGCATTTTTGTGATATTTGGGCAGGCTGACTTGACATTTTAGTATAGCACTTAAATTGTTACTCCCTTGGCACACTGATCCATACTTTATGAAAACATCTGTTGCCAATACCCCAGACAGGCATGTGTAGTCTGTTATTGCTAAGAGTCTGATTCACTTAATTTTTATGTTACAGCAGTGCACAAATTAAAACAAAAGGTATACTTACTTCAGTTGTATTTTCTATGGTTTTTCGTACTCTTCTATAAAAGTTTTATTGTTATAAATGGGTCGAGCTGGTCTCCATGTGATAGAATAATATACTTTGGGTTCATTTTTCATTTGTGATATTACGGGGTTGAGTTTGACAGTTGTTTGAGGATTGCTTCAGACCTTAATGTCCTTGGTTCTGCTTTTCTCCAGTGAATTCCTTAAAAATATTGGTCCTCTTCAACCAAGTTGTCTTTTACAAAAAAATCTGAAAATAGGAGAAACAAGTATAAAGGTCTTTTTGTTCTTATCTTTATTAATAAATATTTATCGTGATCCAATTGGCAGATGGTGCAAGTACTATGGGGTAACATAGTAACATAGTAAATGACGGCAGATAAAGACCAGTATGGTCCATCTAGTCTGCCCAGTAAGATGGCAAGAGTAGGTGCACCTGCCACCCTGTTCAGGCCACCCCTCCCTGTGTCTTTGTTTAGGGGTGAATCCACCGCTCCGTGTAGGGTACCCCTGTTTGTTGAGAAATTAGATAGCTAAGTTTATTTTGATTTTATCCTGTTGCTGTAAAGAGATCCACTGTGTCTGCCCCAGGCCATTTTTAATTCTGTCACTGTATTTGCCCCCACCACTTCCATCGGGAGGGCATTCCAAGCATCCACCACCCTTTCAGCTTCCCCGTCTTTGGAAGAGGTTTGTTTGTTCATTAATACTCTTAAGTATTTAAAGGTCTGAATCATATTTCCCCTATCCCTCCTCTCCTCCAGAGTGTACATATTTAGGTCTTCAATCTCTTCTCTTAAGGCTTCTGATGCAGGCTCCAAATCATTTTGGTTGCCTTCCTCTGAACAGTTTCCAGTCCTGTTACATCATTTGCAAGATATGGTCTCCAAAACTGAACACAGTATTCCAAGTGAGGCCTCACCAGTGACTTATACAGTGGCATTAGTACCTCTTCCTTTCTGCTGATAATTCCTCTTTGTATGCAACCCAACATCCTCCTGGCTTTTGCAACTGCCTTGTCACACTGTTTTGCCACCTTGAGATCCTCAGAAATAATCACACCAAGGTCCTTCTCCTGGTCCATGCTCACCAACCTCTCGCCCCTTATCATGTACATTTCCCTTGGATTTCTGCTTCCCAAGTGCATGACACTGCACTTTGCATTAAATCTTAACTGCCAATCATTAGACCATTCTTCCAGCTTTTGTAGATCTTTCCTCATGTTATCCACTCCCTCAGGGGAGTCCACTCTGTTGCAAATTTTCGTGTCATCTGTAAAAAGACAGACTTTTCCATTCATTCCTTCAGCAATATCACATACAAATATATTGAACAGTGCAGGGCCCAGGACCGAACCCTGGGGCACCCCGCTAATCACCCTCCTTTCATCCGAGTGAGCTCCATTTACCATCACCTTTTGTTGTCTGTCAGTCAACCAATTTCTGATCCAGTTCACCACCTTGGGACCCATCCCCAAACTACTGAGTTTATTGATAAGCCTCCTATGAGGAACAGTATCAAAGGCTTTGCTGAAATCCAGGTAGATGACATCTATCACATGCCCCTGATCTAGTTCTCTGGTCACTCAGTCAAAGAACTCAATCAGGTTTGTTTGGCAAGATCGTCCTTTGGTAAAACCATGTTGCCTCGGATCATGCAACCTGTTGGTTTTGAGAAAGTCCACTATTCGCTCTTTCAGGAGTGCCTCCATTACTTTTCCGCCACAGAGGTAAGGCTCATGGGTCTGTAGTTTGTCACTTCTTCCCTGTCACACTTTTGTGAAGAGGAACAACATCAGCCCTTCTCCAGTCCTGAGGAACTTCTCCTGTTTCCAAGAATCTGTTGAAAACATCTTTTAATGGCCCTGGAAGAACCTCTCTGAGTGCTTTCAGTATTCTGGGATGAATCCCATCTGGTCCCATGGCCTTGATTACTTTCAGTTTTGCAAGTTGTTCTAACACATCATCTTCTGTGAATGATGTGGTATCTACTTCATTCCCATTTTTATATTTGGGAGTCACAGGTGGTCCTTCTCCAGGATTTTCTTTAGTAAAAACAGAGCAGAAGTATTTGTTTAGCAATTTTGCTTTTTCAATGTCACATTCCACGAGTCCATTCACAGCACTTTTGAGTCCTGCAATTCCATCTCTAATTTTCCTCCTCTCCCGAATATACCCGAAGAAAGTTTTGTCGCCACAGTTCACATCTTTAGCCATCTTTTCCTCTGCCTTTGATTTTGCTTTCCTTATTTCTCTTTTTGTCTCTTTTAGTTTGATACTGTATTCCTTTCTGTCTTCCTCTGTTGGCAAGCTTTTGAATTTTGTGAAAGCTGTGTTTTTTGCCTTTATTTGAGCAGCCACTTCTTTGGAGAACCAAATAGGTTTCCTTCTCCTCTTGTTTTTATTTAAAATGTATTACATATTTATCTGTTGCCCCTTTTATTGCCACCTTTAGTTTAGCCCATTGCAATTCCACGTCCCTTATCCCCTCCCACCCTGCCAACTCCTCCTTCAGGTACGTGGCCATTTTACTGAAGTCAGTATTTTTGAAGTTGTGGTGATTGTATAAGAGAATGCGTACTTTTTATATACCTGGTGCGTGCCTAACTAAGGTTTATTTTATTCACCGATGCATGTAAGAGCAGAGGTGTACCAAGGGCAGGGTGGTAGGTGCAGTCCATCTCAGGTGCCGGCCAGGAGGGGGGTCCCAAAATCCCACACATGTGGCAAGCTTATTAAACACTTCTGTGGCTTGTTGCAATGCCTCTGTGCCAGGCACGGTAACTGTCCCTCCTGGGCCAAAGTTTTTCCATCAGATCAGAGACCTTGCCCTTGTCTGATGGTCAAGGCCGGTCTCTGACGATACCCTTACATTTAGATTTTCCCATTTTAGGGGAAAACAGAAACTAAATAAGTGTACAGACTGAAAGAACCAGAGCAACTAGCAGGCAACCATCTTTCTCTACCCTCCCCCCCCCCCCTTTACCTTTTCTTTTTGTCATTACAGCTGCTGTTTCTTGCCATTCGAATGAATCCAGCAATACACAGGATTCATCTGGGGGAGCTCCAGTATAAAAAGCTGCCTATGCGGATCTTCTTTTGTTCATTTCTAGACCCTCTGACTCTCTTCCTGGTTTGATGGCTTTAATTACTTACTAGGCAAGTTTCTCGGATTACAAAATCAGGAGAAGAAGAAAGCAATGTCCTTGAATATTCATGCTGTAAGTAATTTAGTCAATATGTACAATATAGGTTGATAACCTCTGGTTTGAGATATGTACGAGTGAAATTCCACCAGAAGATTGATGAGATGATTTCTCATAATCTTCAAGAGATTGTCGGTAGACTCGGTGATCAGTTGGCAGCAGGTGTGTAAGAAACTGAAACCTTTTCCATGTGCGGATGTGGGCAAATTTTCCAAGCTAAGGTATGTGCTTTCTTCGACTTTGGACATTACCCCAGACGTTTTGCATTTGCATTTACATCTGCACTTTACAACATACATTCCTCAAGTTAATTTGCATATTTTCTGAACTATGCAGATAAATGCAAAGTGCTTCTCAGCCCCGCCTCCTGGGATGCCTTCATTCAGTCTAGCAAAATTACTTCTATACAGGCTGTACACACATAATATGAAGTACATATTGGGTGTACAACTTTACAGCCTATTTCTACATATACAGCACTGCCTTATGCACAGAAATGCTTTTGAAAATTACCCTCTAATGAGGATATTATCAGGGGCGGCCCAAGGGGGGTGCGGGGCCATGTGCGGAGACTCGGTGCGGGGCCTCATTTGCATAAGGGGCCTCATTTGCATAAATATTTGCATAATGTTACCATATACTAACTTTTAGTAAACGTGCCTCTTAATGAGTGTATGGATAAAGAAAGACTAAAAGATTTCTACATTACTATAATCCAGTGCCAACTGCCAGACACATTAGGAACTACTACAAACACTGCCCATTTAGAACCCATAGCAAACCCGCCGTATCCTAACAGCACTACCAGGACTCACAAAGCACCATACTCTACCAATCAAAAGGCAACACTGCAAATATTAAACCAATACATTTCAGAGAACAAGAATACATGACCTACTGGGGAAAGAGAACAAGTGGCAATGTCAAATAGGAATTATATAAACAGAACACCTCAGCTCAGTTACACATGCAGAACATAGACCATCACCAAACAAGTAATCACAATTTAGAAACAGGAAGACAATAATTAAACTGGGAATCCCAAAAGCCAAACTTGGAATGTACAACACTGTAGAAATAAAACTATACATTAATTTGCTCTTGTACTAAACAAAGCGCAGACGTTAATGATGCACATTTACCAGAGCTGACATATTCCAATTAATAAATTCAAAATAAAGAGATATTTTTCTACCTTTTGTGCATTTTTTTTCAGCTGCAATTGCTCCAGCCACTTTCTTCTGGTTTCTTCGTGTCTTCTGCTAACTCTCCATCGTCTGCTGTCCATTTGTCCTTTCTTCTCTCTTCTAGATTTTTCCATTCTCTCTCTACATCTGCTTTAACATACTAATCTTTCTCCTTTTGCTCTTTCCTCATTCCTATTTCATCCACTCAAATTTTACCCCTCCATCCTCAATCCCCACTTACTCTCCCAATACCTGGCCAATTGTAGATTTTTTATCCCTCCCACACAAAATATTTTTCCCTTCTCCATTTTACTCTTCCAGCCCCATCCCATTCTAATCCTCCCCCAACATCAGCTCCCTTCTAGTTCCAGCCTCACCCAGCATCCATTCCCTTCTAGTCCCTGCATCAGCCCATTTCCAGTCCTAGCCACCCATCAGCCCATTTCCAGTCCTAGCAACCCCCCAACCCAATACCAGTCCTAGCCCCCCCATCAACCCATTTCCAGTCCTAACCCCCTATCACCCCATTTTCAGTTTAAGCCCCCCCTATAACCCATTACCAGTCCTAACCCCCCATCAGCCCACATCCAGTCCTAACCCCATCAACCCATTTCCAGTCAGCCCCCCATAGCCCATTGCCAGTCCTAACCCCCTCCCCCATCAGCCCACAGCCTATTACCAGTCCTAACCCCATCAGCCCACCTCAAGTCCTAACCCCTCCCCATCAGCCCATTTCCTGTCCTAGCCCCCCATAGCCCATTATCAGTCCTAACCCCCCCCCATAGCCCATTACCAGTCCTAACCCCATCAGCCCACCTCCAGTCTTAAGCTCACCAGCCCATTTCCAGTCCTAGCCCCCCCCCATAGCCCATTACATGACAGCTCCAATCAGCACACAGCCCATTACCATTCTTAACCCCCCCATAGCCAATTCACATTTCTAACCCCCCCAACAGCCCACAGCCCATTACCAGTCCTAACCCCATCAGCCCACCTCCAGTCTTAACCCCCCCAGCCCATTTCCAGTCCTAGCCCCCCATAGCCCATTACCAGTCCTAACCCCCCCCCCCATCGGCTCAAGTAAAATTAAATAAAAAAAAAACCGCTGGCTGCTACCGCTGCCGCCGCAGCAGTGGCAGAAAGGACTGTCCCGTGGGGCCCCCTCTGCCTGACTGAACCCCTCCCTCCCTCCCTCTGCGACGGCTGAGCCCCTCCGTGCCGGCTTTGAGAGTCGCGAAGGGAGAGTGTCTCCCTCGCGTCTCTGTTAAGCCCGCAGGGGCTGATGGGAAATTTCCTAGAGAGGGGTGGACCAAAACAGTCTCACACCACCAAAGCCTGAAGGTAAGTGCCACAGAACTGTTTCAAGCCATTGCTGTCTCTATCGGTCCCAAAGAGGGAAACAGCAGTGGCAATGAGTGCCAAAGGAGGGCTGGTACTCTAAGCGACCACCTAGTTAGCCTAATTGTAGCACTGGCCCAGTCTATTGTGGTGTCATCAAGAAGTGGAGGATCCTGGATTCTGTACAGGGAGAACTGTTCTGGCAATTGGCAATAGAACCTACATGAGAAGGAAAATATTGGACATTATATTAGATGATCATCTAGTGTGCAGTGATCACCAGATGGTGAGTTTCAATATTAGGACATGGGTGGAGATGTTTCATTCAAAAGTGAGGATCCTAGACTTCAGGAAAACTAACTTTGCAAGATGTTGGAATACCTCAAGGAGGAGTTAGCTAGATGGAAACATTTGTGGGATGTAGAACAATAGTGGGCAAAACGGAAAGGAGATATTTTAAAAACAATTAACTTTTTTGTTAGAAAATAAATAAAAGTATACTGTAAAGAAAAGGAGGCAGCTATGGATTTCAAAAGAAGTAGCTGACAAGGGTAGCCTTCAAAAACTAAGAGATCACAGAAAGAGGAAGACAATATCTAGAGAAGCTGGTAAAATAGTCCGGAAAGCAAAGATGCAAATGCTAGAAAGTGAATACAGTAAAACATAGAGACAAGACTTTTTGAAGGGAGTGGTACAGTATAGATGGGAAAATACTTCCATGCAAGAAAGAAGAGCAGGACCTGGGGGTGTTCATATCAGATAATCTTAAAGTGGCCGAGTAGGTAGTGGCAATAAGCAGAAGGATGATTGGATGCACAGGGAGAGGAATGGCCAACAGGAAAAAGGAGGTAATAGCGCCTTTGTAAAGTCTATAGTGAGACCTTATTTGGAGTACTGTGTAAAATTCTGGGACTGCACTTTCAAAAATATATAAACAGGGTAGAGTTGGCCCAGAGCACAGCTACTAAAATGGTTAGTGGTCTTTGTCATAAGACATATGTAGATAGACTTAAACATCTCAATATGTATACTTTAGAGGAAAGGAAGGATAGGGGTGATACATTTGCGATACTTAAATACCTCCATCATATAAAAACACAAGAGATATTTAAATATCTTTTCCACTTGAAAGGAAGCGAAGGTGAAAGGGGATAGACTCACAAATAATCTGAGGAATTATTTCTTTATGGAAAGGGTGGTAAATGAGTGGAACAAACACAGTTGTGAAGCTGTTTGCCTCTTGCCCTCCACCAGCATCAGGTCTCAGTGGGGGCAGGAGTCAAACAGCCTTGCAGCACTGGAGGTATATAGTAAGTCATGTGGGACTGTTTGAGACAATTGCCAATGCTGCAGGTCCCAGAGAGGGGTTGCAATGGGGGTTGGAGAGGGGGAGGGAGAGCACGAGGTTCACTTAAGGTGCCTCACCTCCTTGCACCATCCCTGCCAAAAAGTATATCGCAGTTCCCTTTTCAGGGCCTGATTTACTAAAGCAGTTTTCTCATTTTCTATTGGAAAAGGAAGCTTAGTAAAATCAGGTCGACAGAAAGCAGTAGTCCTCTCTACCTCCATCTTCCCACTCCCAGTGTACTTGTCCTGCGGCATCTTCCTTTTTTGCTTCTCATACTCACTGTGGCCTGGTGTGATATGAAGCAAAAAAAAGATAAACAGTTTCTCTCTCATAGCCCCCCAGCCTTCATACAGTCTCTCTCTCCCTCACAAATTCCTCTGCTTTACTATTTGTAGCTGTTGAAAAACACTGTGTTTCTGACTTTGCCACAGTAATCAGCTTTTTGAAGGCTTAAGCTGCATGGTGGAGGAAGTTCAGGTTGTTCTCACAGTTTCAAGTTTCATGGAGACTCATGAGACTTGAAATCACGAGATTGGTGCAAACTTGCTCCACCGCTGGGCTCAAGCTTACTAAGAGCTAATGGAGATGGCAGAATCAGAAACATGGAATCTATTGTGCTCTGCTGTCCTGCCAAACAAAAAATCATTTGGGGGCATGAAATCCCACATGCCAGGGAACAGGTTCTAGGTGCCTTGGCTACGTAGAGCCAATGATTGTTGAGCACTGGCTTAGGTTGTAATTTGAACTCTGCTTGCAGTAACTCAAACTGTTTGAACTGACCATGGGATAAAAATTGGCCAACTGACCATTCTCTTTCTATTGCCATTCCAGTCAGTTAGTAACAGATCCTTGGATTTTCAATTGGGGTTAAACCATAAAGAAAAATACGGAACGCTTCACAACTATGTGCAGAAACCATGCTAATCTTCTCTGTATTGTTCTAATTTTAGCATAAGCACCATCTAAGCAAGGATGCAGCTCAGAATTTCAAATCATATATTTTTAACTTTTAAATGTTGAGTACATAAAAAATAAAGGTCAACATTGAGTTAGCTAGATGTGAGATTCCTCTTAATCCACTACTCATTCTAACTGCATGCAAAAAAGGTGAAAATCAATCCTAGGAATGGCAAGGAGACAGCATAATCAGAGTCACCAGTGACCTGCAACTCTGAAGCTGTCAGAAAAGCCACCAAATCCAGTCCTGTCCAAAGAATTACCTGTTTCCCAGGGAATCACAGAGGGAGGTTAAGAATAGAGTGGAAAAAGTGAACGAGGGAGCATTGCTGTGCTCAGAAGTAGCAAGAAACAAGCCTCTTCCTATAGCTGATGGCAGTCCCTTCCTGCTGCCAAGTGAAAGAGTTGCTGGAGGCTGGGGGAGACCTGGTGATAGCAAGTGATGGGGACAGGAGGCAAGGGGAGAGTAAGTGATGGAAGGGAGCAAGCGGCAAGGGGAGAGTAATTGATGGAAGGGAACAGGAGGCAAGAGGAAAGTGAGTGAGAGATGGGGGCAGAAGGCAAAGGAAGAGTAAGTCTTGGAGACAGAAAACAAGGAGAGAATGAGTGAGAGGAGAATGATGTTGAAGGAAGCGGTACAATCATTGTCCTCCCCTGAGCCTAACCCCCTTCCCAGTAACAGATCCCCTATTTTTCTTTCCCTCTCATGATCTCTTTTCTCTCTCCTTCCTCACTTCCCTCCCTCATCCCTTCCCTCTTGCTCACTCTCTAGCTTGAAATCCCTTCTATATATCCATCTTCTGAAATCCAATCTCTCTCTGCTGAGATCTTACCCCCTACATCCATCAGATCCTTTATCCCTCTCTTGTTTTGTATCCCCTCTGCCCTTCCCAACACCGATCAATAAAATGTCTATTATTCAAGAAAAGGACCAAATAAAGTGGCTGGACAAACAAAGGTCATAAAATAACAGAAAAAAATAATACAGACTATGCAAATATATGAAAATGCGCTACTTAATCACTGTAAACATTTAAAAAATCTGTCAAAAATTAACAAACTCTTCTTGCAAAACCTTGAAATATCTGCCACAGGAAATTGGGGGTCCTAAGCATAGCACAGAGCAACCAGTTATCTAAGAGGGTCTTTTACTAAAGAATTCTTGGTGTTAAAGTGTGTTTTGGCACATACTGAAGGCATGCTGTGACATGCATCGACAACTAGTGTGAGGCTATGCAATTAGCATGGCTGGATTTCCACACAAACTCTCCATGGAGCATTAGGGGAGCAAGTGGGTGGGTTTGGAGTGGGGTCAACATGCCACTTCAAGGTGGCCAATTAGTGCAGAAGCATTACTGCCACCTAAAAGCTGGAGGTAAGTCCACTTGTGCTAATGTGGCATGCATCAACTGATGGGAGCATGCTTTCCTCAACCTTGACAGTTAACATGGTGGTGTTGCACCAAATGTGCCATGATTTTGCATGCTATTGGCATGTTAGGTCAAATCACAACATACTTCAGTAAAAGGCCTCTAAGTGATGTTTGCTGCTAACATTAGCACATGTTAACAGTCAACATGGGTGCCATGCTAACAGTTAACATGGCAGTTTAGCCGCTAGTATGTGCTATCATCCCATATTAACTTTCTAATTTGGAAGAGGGAAGAGTAGATGGGGAATGAGCAGGGGATGCAGCATACAGTTAACATAGAGGTAGTTAACATGGCAGATAATGTGGGGCAGTTAATATCACCTAAACTAGAATTGCTGACTGCATCACATTATCTGTCATTCAGTTAACGTACAGCACAAAACTTTTGTCTGTATTAACTGAATGGCAAAATGCTAGAAACACCCCCAACAGTACCGCACATTAATTTTGGTTGATAACTTTGTAGTAGCTGCAAAATCTTACTGCAGTTTAATAAATAGGTCCATTAATGTATTATGCAGTAATTGTAAAAAAACTACTTAGTATTTCATATTGTAAAGGAAATAAATAATCTCAACCTTCCCACCAAAGGAAGGAAGGAAACTAAGGAGTCTAGTAAATAAAAGAAACATTCTTTTGTATATTTATGTTCCCAGGTCAGAAAATGACTTTTGCTATGCTAGAATCAATATTCTATATTGTCCTGCTGGACTACTCTCAACAAATGGGTTGTGTTCATCTATCAGCAGATTGGTGAAGACAAAGAGCCAATAAAAAGCTCGGGTTTCAATGACATCACCCCTCATGCCTCTATTCACCTCAGCCACCAGAGGTCCCTTCAGTATTTGTCTCCAGAAAATGGTGGATGGATTTTCTCCTTTCTGAAGAAAATCTGAAGAATTCAAAGGAAAAGATTGATAAAACATTTTCTTGACAGACTACTTTGAGAGTGACTCTCTTACATGAGTGTGATGTGGAAGGCTTTACTAAACTGTAGTCTTTTAGTAGTCTAGGAGGAGGGAAAATTGTTTCAGCTCCACACTCTTTACCTGAATAAGAGCCTGTTGAGCAGCCAAAAAATTGGAAGGATCTGGAAGGATGGAAGAATTCAGCAGCCTCATAGAACCTCAATGCCCCCTCCCTCTTCCTCTGTTCCCCTACTGCTCTCTCCCAAAGATTGCAGAAGGTTATCAGAAGAATCTGCCTGCCAGCCATCTTAAATGCAGTGCTGCCAAGCCAGAGAAACAGTTTCAGAGGAGTGGAGCTGAGTCTGGCATGGATCCTCTGCCTGAGGCTCTCAGGGGGTGAATACCAAGGCTTGACCTTGTTATTGTCCTTTTTGGGGTCTCTCAATTCTGTCTTTGTGGGACACAATTCAAGGTGGACTGCTGGCCCCGCCATTTTCTACATGCTCTAATAATGTTTTTAATATTGTGTGCCTGGCAGTTGCACGGTTCTTACACACATTGCACCCGAGCAGCTCCAATATGCATTCCTACCCTAGTGCCTGTAGCAGGCAGGTCATGGCAGTTGAAAGACAAACCACCATTCCTGTGGAAGGAAGATTGGCCTTGGAAGATACTCTGGACTGAAAGTTGGGTTTGTGTTGAAGAACCAGTTTGCTGTGGCAGCTGCTATTATTCAGTTGGCAGTATGTGCAGAGATGGCATTTCGGGCACTACCCCAGTGAAATCAGTTTCTTCCACCATATGATTCTACCCCTATTTTGGAATAGACTATGGCCTTCCTTTCTGATGCCATGTACGACCTTGCATATCAGTAGAGAGGTTCCAATAAAGACAAAAGTAGCCCAAATGCCCTTGAGTATGGAGCAGACAGAGCTTAAAGATTCCAACTCACCCCTGCCTACCAATAGCCAGATTAATATGAATAAAATACAGCCTCTAAAATGCTTGTATGCAAATGCTAGAAGTCTAAAAAATAAGATGGGAGAGTTAGAAAATATAGCACTAAATGAGAGGTTAGATATGATATGTATCTGAGAGACATGATGGAAGGAGGACAACAAGTGGGACACTTTGACTCCTGCGTACAAACTATATCATAATAATAGAGCAGATCAAATTGGTGGAGGGGTTGCACTCTATGTTAGAGAGGGCATTGAGTCACAAAGGATTAAAGTTTTGCAGGAAACAAAATTCACTGTAGAATCTCTATGGATTGAAATTCCATGTAAAAATGGGAAGGGGAAGGCGATGGCAGTGGGGGTGTACAATCGACCACCTAGCCAGAATGAAAAAATGGATAATGAAATGCTCAAAGAAATCAGGGAAGCTAACAAAAATTACAACACAGTAATAATAATGGGTGATTTCAATTACCCTGGTATCGACAGGGTCAGTGTCACAGCAGGACATGCTAGGGAGAAAGTTTCTAGATGAAATAAATGACTGCTTCTTGGAGCAGCTGGTTCATGAACTGAACAGAGGGAAAACCATTTTGGACCTAGTCCTTAGTGGAACACCAGATCTGGTACAAGAGATAAGGGTGTTGGGGCCACTTGGCAATCATAGCATGATGACATTTGATTTAATAAATGGAGGATGGATGGTAAGGAAATCCACAGTGCTACCTTTCAATTTTCAAAAGGGAGACTTTGATAAAATGAGGAAAATAGTTCAGAAAAAATAAAAGGAGCAGCTGCAAAGGTTAAGGATTTACATCAAGCATGGGTATTTAAAAATACTATCTTAGAAGCCCAGACCAGCTGTACTCCATGCTTTAAGAAAAGTGGAAGGACGTAAAAAAAACTACCAGCATGGTTTAAAGGTGAGGTCAAAGAGGCTGTTGTTGCCAAAAAAGCATCTTTCAGGAAATGGAAAAAGGAGCCAAATGACAAAAAATGGAAACAACATAAGCATTGCCAAGTTAGATGCAAGGCTTGCTGTGGAAGCAAAAATGTGTTATAAAGACTTTTTCAAGTACATTCATAGCAAAAAACCTGTCAGAGAGTCAGTTGGATCATTAGATAATAGAGGGGTAAAAGGGGCACTAGGAGGGGTCAAGGCCATAGCGGAGAGTCTGAGGGCCCAATTCTGATACCGACATAGATCTCCTTTGTACGTCCGGGCTGACCCAGACAAAGGAGATCGTGATTCTGATCCCGCGGGGCACGTCCAACCCTGTGGGATCAAAATTGTGAACAGCACTGTACATGCAGGCTGGGACTGTGATTTAGTCCAAGCCTGCACATACAACAAAGCCCGACTAACTCAGTCAGGGCATTTAAATGGAGCCGCTGCACCATGGTGTCATCTTGCACCTTGGAAATACATATATTTGTATGAGGTTGAGAGCCCTAGAAGCTAGATGTTGTGATGGAAAGACTAGGTCTAGCAAGGTTGCCTTTATTGTTGTTACGTGCCGTTGAGACCCTCTGGATAGTTGTCCTAAATTGTGTTTGGTCTTCAGTCAGGTGGCTCATTGTTGACAGACTGGCACCCGTAGTTGCTGTTACTGTATCGATCCATCTCATTGCTGGCCTTCCTCTTTTGCGTTGACCTTCTATCTTGCCAAGCATGACGTCTTTCTCTAATGATCTCTCTCTTTGTATGATGTTTCCAAAGTATAAAATTCAAAGTCGTGTCATCTGAGCTTCTAAAGAAAGCTTAGGCTTGATCTCCTCTAGTACTGACTGGTTTGTTCTTCAGGCAGTCCATGGCATATGCAATATTCGCTTCCAGCACCATAATTCAAAGGCATCAATTTTCTTCCTGTCTATCTTTTTCACTGTCCAACTTTCACATCCATATGATGTTATTGAAAATACCATGGCTTGAATGAATTGAATCTTTGTATGGAGAGAGACATCGTTGCTCTTAAGAATCTTGTCTATGTCCTTCATAGCCATTCTGCCAAGAGCAGTGCGTAGTCAGATTTCTTGATTGCTTGTTGCTTCTTTATTGATAGTTAATCCAAGTAGGTTAAAGTTGTTCATGATTTCAATTTCTTCTCTATCAATGATAAACTTATTGATTTTGCCAGTTGTCATGATCTTTGTCTTCTTTACATTAAGATACAGACCCATTTTAAGACTATATCCCTTGATCTTGAGAAGCAAATGTTTCAGATTATCTTCACTTTCAGCCAGTAGTGTGGTATCATCAGCATAGCGAAGGTTGTTAATGAGTCTTCCACCAATCTTTACCCCTCTGTTGTCTTCATACAATCCTGCTGCTCTGATGATTTGTTCTGCATATAGATTAAACAGGTAGGGCTAAAGCATGCAGCCTTATCATACATCTTTGCTGATTTTAAACCATTCCGTTTCTCCTTGTTCTGTTCAAACTATTGTTTCTTGATCAATGTCCAGTTTGTGCAAGAGAACGATCAGGTGTTCTGGTATACCCATGCTTCTTAATGTGGCCCAGAGTTTCTCATGGTTTACACAGTCAAAAGCCTTGTTGTAGTCAATAAAGCACAAATAGATATCCTTTTGGTATTCTTTAGTCTTTTCAAGGATCCATCTCACATCCACGATGATGTCTCTCATTCCTCACCCTTTCCTGAACCCTGCGTGCACTTCAGGTAGTTCTCGTTCCAGGTATGGTTGTAGTCTCTGTTGAATAATCTTCAGTAGAATCTTGCTGGCATGTGGGTTCAGAGCGATTGTGCGATAATTTCCACAGTCAGTTGGATCATCTTTCTTTAGTATTGGTATAAGCACAGATCTTTCCCAGTCTGTTGGTCATGATGATGTCCTCCAAATTTCTTGGCAGAGCTTTGTAAGTATGGTAACAGCTGCATCAGATTGCTGTAATACCTCTATAGGAATGCCATCAATGCCTGGTGCTTTGTTCTTTGATAAGACTTTCAGTGCTGCTTCGACTTCTTCTTTCATCACCAATGGTTCCGGATCATAAGATACAGGTTGAAATGGCCGTTGGTCCACTTGATCTTTATCATATAAAAACTCTGTATATTCTTTCCATCTTTAAACCTCCTTTTGTCAGGATCCACTTGAAAACAGATGAAGGAGACAGCTCACCCAGCAGGGGTAGGCTGACTATCTGCATAAAAGCTGGAGTGTTTGCTAAACTGAGACAGGCCCCAGGAAAAAAGAACAGGCATTGCCCAGAACCTGCCCATTATGAACATCATACCTACTGCTTGGTACGAGGGTAAGGGAAACCTTCAAGACTCTGCTGGCTCTTTCAGCAGGAAGCCTCTCCAACATATGCTAGGGGAATATTCACTAGGAGTAGGAAACTGTGGGAAAGAAAGGGAATCAGGACAACTCAGAGCCTCTGCAAAGAGGGAGAGCTGAAAGAAGAGAGCCAGGCAGAAATAAGCCTGAGATTTATTGGTAGCTCAGAGAAGCTCTGTTACTCATAAACCTTCAGAAAGAAGCTGGGCTTAAGTCCCAGGAATGGTACAAACCTTTGAGAACCAAGTATGTGGAAATTGAGGTATAAACCATTGTGAAACAAGTATGTGAAGTTTTGGCTATAGCTCAAAGCCCTAGTTGCTCAGAAACCTCCAGGAAGGAGCTTGGTTTAAGTCCCAGGAGAAGTGCAAAACCTAGAGAGATAAATAAAGGGCATGTATGATCCAAGCTATTTTCTGAAATGAATGTGTGAAATAAGGTGTTACCAAGAAGCAGAGGAGGGGGCTTTTGCTGTCTGGCTTGGGAAAAGTGGAAAATCCTTGTCCGGAATCATAAGAATTGTTGCACAGGAAGAAGTGTGTGCTTAATAAGTAACTGTGTTTAAGAACTTTTATTGAATACTTTGGAAGAGGGAAAGCAAGGGTATTTTTTCATGCTGTATCTATAAGAAGAATTTTAAAGCAGAAACACGCTGATGGAAATTTTCCCTGTTTTTCCTTTTAAAGTACCCAAAGCTGGACAGAGGTTTTGGAGTTGCTTTGGCCATAGCCGCTGCCAGCCAGCTGCAGTGAATCAGGTTGCTTGTCTTAACCCTTTCCAGGCCGAGCCCAAAACTCTCGGGATCCAAAATTCTGACTAAATATTCCTATCAAATGGTATATAATACATGACCATAGCAGAAGGAAAATCACTATTAGAACATATTGAATAAGACAGGTACAATTTTCCTGAAATATGCAAAAATTAACCCAGCTGCAGAATGTGGATTAAAAATTTAAAGTAGGCCTTCAAAGGGTTAAGCGAAGACTGAAAAGCTGGTGAGCTTCCAAGGAATTAATACAACTGATTTAAAGTGACTCAGTCATGGCAGTGTGATATGCTTGATCTAAGTTTCTTTGTACATGAATTGTTTTGTTATAAGCCATCTTGATGTTTAAATCTGTTAGTCTTAAGACAGGCTGAAAAATAAAGTTCTGTACCTGCATGTTTTCTGGGAATATGTTTTGTACGGCATGGGGAGAAGCTGTTACCTATGGAAATAAAGGTCATGGGACACAATAGCTACCATATTATGCATTAGGTGACTCACAACACTCCCCAGTTGCAACAGTGTGTGTGAAGTACACACATAATATATTTCTTATTACCTATGGAGCATACCTAGTATGAATCGTGCTGCTAACACCCAATTGGCCTTAAAAACGAGCATGGGGTGGCAATCGACTCAAACTTTAAAAAAAAAAGGGAGGTAGGTCCAGCATGTCCCCATGTTGCTAATTTAAATATCATGCAGCTCCACACTCGTTACCTTTGGCACGATCAACATGGATACATGAAGCGGCAGTAAATACTAAGTGTACTTTGCCGGAAAGTGCATGCCAAAAACACCCGAAACTGCCCAGTCTCTGTTCAACCCACACACCTCAGGTAGCTAGGATTTTTAGTGCAACCATATTTTCAGCATGCAGTACTTTTTACTATGGCACACTTAACATTCCCGAACCCCATGCTACCTGTTACCACCCTGTAGTAAACATGCCCCTACGTGCGTGATTTGTAACTCTACCCATGTTCCATCCATACTAGGCCCCCAAACATGCCTATGTCACTTCTGGTTTCCATGCCTAGGTTTTACATGCATAGGCAGTCTGCAATTTTACAAAAACTCTTTCTGTGCACAAAACATAGTTTACCTGCAGGAAGAAATACTGTATAAAACTACATTCTAATTGTACTGCCACTGAGGTAGGGAAATAAACATACTAATCATACTTCTAGACTGTTCTGTATTTTTACCTTGAGTTAGTAAAGTAGAACTACTGTAGGCTGAATAGAAATGAGCTCTGAGCTGTTGTTGCACACTGTGCATATCTTAAATATTCTAAAACCTTATTATAGCTCCACAGTCAAATATTTACAGAATAGAGCGGCTCCGAAGTACATTTACAGCATATTGCTCTTTTCTTGATGAATGATGGATGGTTGTATTTCTCTGGACTTCATTGTTCACTAAGTCTGTCTGAGTAAATGCTGAAGACTATAATAAATTCCCATCATATTGTATTTGCACAACCTTTGTCTGATCTTGAAGGTCGTTTGGCTATGAAGGCTGCTAGTAATCGCCAGCAAGACTGTCTGTAGTCTGGCTGTCAATTAAAGTAAAATTTGTCAGTTAGCATAGAACATGGATTCAGGCAAATCTGGAACATTTCTGGCTGTTTACTGATGCATGCATTTCCAACAGGATTTTATAGAATTTAGTTCACTCACAAAATTTTATTTTTGGCTCTTATTTCAAAAGTTTCTGTGCTAACCTTTGAACATTTTAAGTAAGCAAAGTCTAATCCAAGCAAAACTTGGATTAGCATACTTTTTCCTACAATACTTCCTCACTGATTTTGACTCTTGGCTCTCCTTATTCCTGCATTCTTCTTCCCCCTCCCTTATTCTTGGTGACTTTAATTTTCATATTGATAACCCCTCTGACCCCTATATGTCTAAGCTTCTTTCCCTTACCTCCTCTTCAACCTCCAGCTTTGCTCTTCTGTCCCCACTCATCATCTTGGTCATAAGAACATAAGATATGCCATATTGGGTCAGACCGAGGTCCATCAAGTCCAGTATCCTGTTTCCAACAGTGGCCAATCTATGTCATAAGTACCTAGCAGTTTCCCCAAAAGATACAGGTTCCACAATGCTTGTATTGGGTCAAGCAGTGATATCCCATGTCCCTTTTAATAATGGTTTATGAACCTTTCATCCAGGAACTTGTCAAACCTTTTTTAAACTCAGCTACACTAACAGCTTTTACTACATTCTCTGGTAACAAATTCCAGAGTTTGATTACACGTTGAGTGAAAAAATATTTTCTCTTATTAGTCTTTAATAGGTTACCCTGTAGTTTCATTGCATGTCCCCTAGTCTTTCTATATTCTGATGATGTAAACAATCGATCTACGTTTACCCGTTCCACTCCATTCATTAATTTATAGACTTCTATCATATCTCCCCTCAGCCGTCACTTTTCTAGGTTGAAGAGCCCTAACCCTTTTAGCAACTCTTCATAGGAGTATCCTTCCATCCCCTTTACCATTTTGGTGACTCTTCTCTGTACCTTTTCTAATAACACTATATCTTTTTTAAGATATGGCGACCAGAATTGCACACAATATTCAAGGTGTGGTCGCACCATGAACGATACAGAGGCATTATAATATCCTTTGTTTTATTTTCCATTCCTTTCCTTATGATACCTAGCATTCTATTTGCTCTCTTGGCTGAAGCTGCATACTGGGCGGAGGGTTTCAATGTATTATCCATGATGATGCCTAAATCTTTTTCCTGGGTGGTGGCTCCCAATGTGGAACCTGGCATTGTGTAACCATAGTTTGGGTTGTTCTTTCCTAGGTGCCTAATTTTGCATTTGTCCACATTAAATTTCATCTGCCATTTGGATGCCCAGTCTTCCAATTTATCAAGATCCTCTTGCAATTTTCCACAATCCTCTTGGGTTTTTAACAACTTTAAATAGTTTTGTGTCATATGCAAATTTGATAACATCACTCGTTATTCCCTTTTCCAGGTCATTTAGGAATATGTTAAAAAGCAGCAGACCCAGCACAGATCCCTGGGGTACACCACTATTCACCTTTTTCCATTCAGAAAATTGGCCATTTAGCCCTACACTCTGCTTTCTATCTTGTAACCAGTTCCTGATCCACAATAGCATGTCACCTCCTATCCCATGACTTTTTAGTTTTGCCAAAAGTCTGTAATGAGGGACCTTGTCAAAGGCTTTCTAAAAGTCCAGATACACTATATCAACTGACTCACCTTTGTCCACCTGTTTATTCAAACCTTCAAAAAGACATAACAGATTAGTAATACAAGATCTTCCTTGTCTAAAGCCATGTTGTCTGTCTCCCATTAAGCCATGACTATCTACATGCTGAGTAATTTTGTTCTTTATGATTGTTTCTACCATTTTCCCGGTACTGCCTTGACTTCATTTTCTGCTCTAATTATTTACCTTCTAATTTCCATACCTTGTCTCTTCCCTTATCTGACCATTGTGTGTTAAGTTTTACTCTTTATTACTCCCCCCTCAATCTCGCCCAATCTCCTCTTATCTTTTTAGAATCTTCATATTATTGATCCACTGACTGTATCCACTACTGTCTCATCTCTTCTCTCTTCCACTTTGTCCTCTAACTCTGTTGATGAAGCCATAGCTTCCTATAATACTGCTCTTTCCTCTACTCTGGGTACTCTTGCTCCGCCCATTCCACGTCCTCTGAGGTGAACCTCACCTCAGCCCCGGTTGTCTTCAACTACCCGCTACCTACATTCCTGCGCCAGCTCAGCTGAGCACACTTGGCTCAAATCCCGCTCTCTCTCTCTCTCTCTCTCTCTCTGACTTTCTACACTTCAAATTTCCATTTTCTCCATCTGACTAATTGTCTTGCCTATAACCCTTGCCATCTCTTTTCTACTCTCATTTCTCTTCTTAAGGCTTCTCTACCTAGAATCCCTCCTGCTGTCTCTTCCCAAACCCTAGCAGACTATTTCCTTGACAAAGTGCATAAGATTATTCTTCAGTTCCCCACTAAATCTTCTTCAACCCCTCATCCCCCTTTCCATTAACAACTTTTCCCCTTAACCTCTATCACCCTTTCATCCTTTTCTAAAATCTCTGTTGAGGAAACCTCTCTTCTACTTTCCTCCTCTAAACTTACTACCTGTTCTTCTGATCCTATCCCCACTCATCTCCTAAAATCCATCTCCTCCTCCATCATCCCTTTCATCTCACATATTCTCAGCCTTTTGCTTTCTACTGCAACTTTCCCTGCAATCTTCAAGCCTAAAAAAATCCTCACTTCACCCTACTTGTCCTAATTATCAACCCATCCCCTTCTCCCATTCATTTCTAAACTTCGTGAACTGAACGTGCAGATCTCTGCCGCTGTCTCAAATTTCTCTCCTCTCAAGCCCTCCTTGGTCCACTTCAATCTGGTTTTCATCCATTTCATTCTACTGAAGTAGATCTTGCCAAAGTCTCCAGTGTTCTGTTCCTTGCTAAGTCCAAAGGCCTTTACTCAGTTCTCATTCTCCTCAATCTTTCTGCTGCTTTTGATACTGTTGACCACCTCCTGTTCCTTGACACTTTATCCTCTCTTAGTTTTAGAGGCCCTGTACTATCTTGGTTCTCTTCTTATCTCTTCAATCACTCTTTTAGTGTTTGTCCTGGAGGTTCCTCCTCTTCTGCCATCCCTCTCTTAGTTGGTCTACCTCAAGGATCTGTTCTGGTCCCACTCCTTTTCTTTCTCTATAGCCAGTCTCTTGATGCCCTCATCTCTTCCCATGACTTTCTGTATCATTTTTATGCTGATGATTTTGAAATCTATCTATCTACATCTTATATCTCTCCTTCGCTCCAAACTCTTCTCTCTATTTGCTTATCTCACATCGCCACTTGGATGTCTCAGAGCTCCCTAAAATTGAATATGGCTAAAATTTAACTTCTTATTTTCCCCCTAAACCCTCCTCCCCCTTTCTCTATCATTGTTGACAACACTCTTCTTCTTCCTGTTTCCTCAGCTCGCAATCTTAGGGCAATCTTTGACTCCTCCCTTTCCTTCTCCACACATATTCAACATATAGCAAAAACCTGTTGTTTCTTTCTATACAAAATTCATCCCTTCCTCTCTGAACACACTACTAAGGCTCTTGTATACTTTTTGGTCACCTCCTGTCTTGACTATTGCAATCTCCTCCTTGCTTGTCTCCCTCGGTGTCATTTCTCTCCTCTTCAATCTATCCAGAACTCTACTGCGCGGCTAATCTTCCACCAGCCCCGAAACACTCATATAACTCCACTTCTAAAATCACTTCACTGGCTCCCCTTCCATTTCCATATCCAATTCAAACTTCTCCTTCTCACGTATAAATGCATTCAGTCTATTGCCCCTCATTACCTTTCCTCTCTTCTCTCTCCCTACACTCCTCCTTGTGAACCCCACTCCTCCTCTGAATTTCTTCTCTGTATGCCCTTTTCTTCTTCTGCAAACTCCCCACTTTGATCTTTTTGCTGCTCCTTATGCATGGAACAAACTTCCTCTATCTTTATATCAGGTCTCTTCTTTCCCCTCTTCAAATCCATGCTAAACGCTTCCTTCTTTAAGGCCACATTTGATCCTAATCCCTTGTTTTCCTTGTGTCTCTTTTCCCTATTTTAACCCCCTTCTTCCTGTTTCCTCAGCTCGCAATCTTGGGGCAATCTTTGACTCCTCCCTTTCCTTCTCCACACATATTTGTTTCTCTGGTATCTTTATTAGATTGTAAGCTCTATGAGCAAGGACTGTCTCCTTTATATATTTGTACAGTGTTGCATATGCCTTGTAGCTTTATATAAATGATTACTAGTAGTAGTAGAAATACTTTATGGATCAAAAAGAACTTTTGTTTTTGAATGTTCTCTAGCATATAGATTTCCTGACAACACAAGAGGTGGTAGATCTCACCAAATATAGCTTAGTGCCTGTGTTGTAAACATGAATTCAAAGTAATATTTATCCAATTTAATATAAATATGTAATCCTTTTAAAGTTGCCTGATGATTTGAAAATACAATCATCATAAATCCATTTGCTCCTCTCCATTTAGTTCCACAGAGACTTACAAATATTGTTTTATAGCAAGCTTAAAACAAAAGTGCAGTAATCAAGCATGAGATTTCCAATATATGCATTAAAAAGTCACATTTGGGAAAACATTTCAAAGGACATTTCTAATGAAAATGCTGTTAATCATAATACAGTATGGTTTCAGAAATTCACATGTCTTTTAAGAAATTGTTCAATCCTCCTGCGTGAGCATGTTTGATGCAAAAGCTTTCAGTGACTATAAGGTTGATTAACTTTGATTCAACACCAATAAAACTCATTTTAATTTCTACCACTAAGGGCCTCATTCACTAAGACTTATCCATTTTTTTTAATTGGAAAAAAAGCTACTTGAAACTGCCGCTTAACGTATATTTCACTCTATCAAATAACTGTTCATACAGAACAGTCAAGACATGGCTCTTGCAGAAAGGTTTTCCACATACAGTTTGTTTGTTTTTTTTTTACAAAAACAGAAACATACACAATGACTGTTAAAGCTGCAACTTATTTCTGAGCACCAAACATTAAATAGGGGGTCACCTAGCACAAATGAATCCCTTGTTCTTCTGGACTCTGTTCTCTCCATCTCTCTTCTATGGCTCCTCATCACTTTGTCTTCCTATTATTCATACTCCCTAGTTATCTCACCTCCTACCAACATCTTCACTCCTCCCCTCCTCATCTCCCTTTTACCATCCTCACTTCCCCCTCCATCCTGTCCTCTACTCTGTCATCAGCTCTTGAGCTTCATCACATTCTCACTCTCATTCAGCCATCTCCTCTCTCCCTAAGGCAACCTCACTCTCATTTCTGCTGCACTGTCTCCTCTTTCCCCCATACTCTGCTACTCCTTCTCCTTCTCTCATCCGGAGTTGTCAATCCCAACCCTGGCCCCCGCTAGATTCTTGTCACACTCTGAGAAGAGATCTTCACACAATACCTCATATCTTAATCATATCTCTCTCCTTTCCCCTTCCTCTCTCACTTTCTCATGTGCCTTGTGGAATGCACACTCCATCTCAAATAAACTTGCCTTTACTCATGGCCTCTTTATCTCTAATGCTCTTCATCTTCTTGCTCTAACTGAAATCTGGCTCCAGATGACTCGGCATCAGTCGCTGCTTTCTGTCATAGAGCTATCAGTTCTCCCATACACCTCGTCCCATTGGCCATGGTGATAGTGTTGGGCTTCTACTTTCTTCTTCCTGCCAATTTCAACCCCTCCTGCTGCCTCAGTCTCACTTCTTTCCCTCCTTTGAAATCCACTCTATCTGCCTTTTCACTTCGCTACTTCTCTGGTTAGCTGTTATTTATTGACCTCCTGACAAGTCCACCTCTACCATTCTCACTGATTTTGACTCGTGGCTTTCTTTCTTTCTGGATTCCTCTTCCCCCCACTCTTATTCTTGGGGATTTTAACATTCATGTTGATAAACCCTCTGATCCTTGTGCTTTAAAGCTCCTTTCCCTTACCTCCTCTTTCAGCCTCCAGCTTTGTAATATTGCCCCCACTCACCAGCATGGCCACTGCCTCAACCTTGTATTCTTCTCTAATTACTTACCCTCAAACTTCTGTATCTCAGTTCTTCCCTTATCAGACCATCACCTGCTAAGCTTCACTCTTCATCACCCGCCATCTCAACCTCGTCTTGTCTCCTCCAACCTCTTTAGAAATCTTCATGCTATTGACCCTTTAGCTCTCTCCTCCACTATCTCATCACCTCTTTCCTCCACTATGTCATCTGAGTCTGTTGATGAGGCAGTAGCTTTCTTTAACACTGCACTCTCCTCTGCTCTGGATGGTTTTTCTCTGCCCATGCAATGTCCTGTAAGGTGTATATTATACTCCAGCCCTGAGTATCTTCCACTACCCACTATCTACAGTCCTGTGCCCGTTCAGCTGAGTGTTCTTGGCTCAAATCCTGCTCCCTTGCGGACTTTCTACACTTTAAATTCATGCTTGTCTCTTTCCAGTCAGCCATAGCACTCTCCAAACAACACTATTATATCCATCTGACTAACTCTCTTGCTTCTGACCCTTGCTGTCTCTTTGCGACTCTCAACTCTCTCCTCAAAATGTGTCCACTCTGCCTCCGACCCCTTCCTCCCTTTCTGCACAAATCCTGGCTGACTAGTTGCATGACAAAATCCACAAGATACCCCTCCAGTTCTCCATAAAGTCAGCTACTTCCCCTCCTCCCCCTCTGCCTTGTTACTCTTTCTTCCTTTTCTATGATCTCTGAGGAGGAAATCACACACCTTCTTTCCTCTTCTAAACTCACTACCTGCTCCTATGATTCTATTCCCACCCATCTCCTAAGCCCCATCTCCTCCACTGTAGTCCCTTCCATTTCTCATATTCTCAATCCATTGCTCTCCACTGCAATGTTCCCTGCTGCCTTCAAGCCTGCTGTGATCGCTCCTCTCCTCAAGAAACCCTCACTAGACCCTACCTGTCCTAACTATCAACCCCTTTCCCTTCTCTCCCTTTGTTTCTAAACTACTGGAACGTGTGGTTCACTGCCGTTGCCTCAACTTTCTCTCCTCTCAAGCCCTCTTGGATCCTTTACAATCTGACTTTCATCATTTACATTCTACTGAAATGTCCAAAGTCTCCAATGACCTGTTCCTGGCAAAATCCAATGGCCTTTACTCAATCCTCATCCTTCTTGAACCTTTCTGCTGTTTTTGGCACTGTTGACCACATCCTTCTCCTTGATACCTTATCCTCACTTGGTTTTAAGAGCTCTGTACTATCCTGGTTCTCCTCTTATCTTTCCTATCACTCTTTCAGTGTTTATTTTGGTGGATCCTTCTCTGCTGCTGCCCCACTCTCGGTTGGTGTTCCCCAAGGATCTGTTGGGTCCACTCCTTTTCACTCTTTATATCCAGTCCTTTGGTGCAGTCATCTCCTACATTATGCTGATGACTTACAGATCTACCTCTCTACCCCTGAAAAATCTCTGGCAATCCAGGCACCAAGATCTCTGCCTGCCTTTCTGACATTGCTGTTTGTATGCCTCACTGCCACTTGAAACTGAACCTGGCTAAAACTGAGCTGCTTATTTTTCACCCTAAAACCTCCTCTCTCCTTCCTCCTTTCTTAGTCTCTGTGGATAATTCTCTATTCCTCCCCATTTTCTCTGCTCGCAACCTTGGTGTCATCTTTGACTCCTCTCTCTCTCTCTTCACACACATACATCTGATAGCTAAGACCTGCCCTTTCTTTCTCTGTAACATCAACAAAATCCACCCATTCCTTTCTGAACACTCTACTAAGACACTTATCCACTCCTGAGTCACCTCTCGTCTTGACTATTGTAACGTATTCCTTACTGGTTTCCCTCTGAATCATCACTCTCCCCTTCAATCTGTTCAACGTTGCTGCATGGCTAATCTTCCATCAGCCTCATCATGCTTATATTACCCCTCTTCTCAAGTCACTTCATTGGCTCCCTATCCGTTTCTGCATCCAGTTCAAACTTCTTCTGCTGACCTATCAATGCATTCACTCTGCAGCTCCTCACTACCTTTCCTCTCTTATCTCTCCCTCCTCAGGACTTCCACTCTTCTAGCAAATTGCTTTTATCTGTGCCCTTCTCTTCTATCGCTAACCCCAGACTTCACTCCTTTCACCTTGCTGCTCCTTATGACTGGAACAAACTACCTGAGTCTGTATGTCAGGCTTCTTCTCTGGCCCTT
The DNA here is from genome assembly GCA_033557465.1 of Ichthyophis bannanicus. NCBI lineage: Eukaryota > Metazoa > Chordata > Amphibia > Gymnophiona > Ichthyophiidae > Ichthyophis > Ichthyophis bannanicus. The sequence goes on along the minus strand of CM066034.1, from coordinate 232,967,378 downwards.
TTCAAATCCAGGCTGAAAACTAATCTCTTTGTTGCTTCTTTCGGAACTTGACTCACCTGATCTCTTTATGCTTCCTTACCATTCTCCCTAGATGTATCCCGTGTCTACAGCTACTCTGTTGTCTCTCTTGACTAGATTGTAAGCTCTGATGAGCAGGGACTGTCTCTTACATGTGACTGTGCAGTGCTGCATACATCTTGTAGCGCTATACAAATGCTCAGTAATAGTAGTAGTTGCAGTAAATGATATTAGCGTCTATCTATGTTACTCATCATTGGTTCAGGAGAAGCCTTTGCACCAGAGTATGTAAGGAATAGATTTTCATATCTGGTATTTAGGAGGGGTGTGAAGCCCAAATATTTTTATTTTTTTTTGTTTCATTTGTTTTTTCATGTTTGTTTTTTTCATCTTGAATCATTATTGCTCAATAGTGCACACTCTCTTTTGCAAGAGTGTGTACTATTCACACATGTGCGAATAATGTGTGCTACTGTGTAATAGTGTACACTCTCAAAAATGAGTGTGCACTACTGACGGAGTAGTATCTAGGGTGGACATGGCCATATTTATTGTCATCTAGTAAAATCTGGTTGCTCTTTCTTATCCTCGTTAGTGTTGGCTTCCTCAGATTTCAAAAGGATATCAGAAATTTCATAGTCAGCGAGGCTTTTGAGAACTGAAATATTATTGTTGCAGTCCATCCAATTCTCAACATCTGCATTATTTATTTATGCTATATTACTTATCTTTTGGGAATATCACATCTCCTCTTCCCTTTATCGTCTTGAACCCTTTAAAAGCAACATCATCATCTTCTTTCTCTTTAAGGAACATGGTAGATGGCATTCAGAGTTTGTTACATGACAGCATCCCATAAACAAGCCATGCACCAAACAGAATTTTTAATGGTAAGATATTTTTTGAAGTTCTCATAGCCGTAAGGTCCTTATGAGCTCACAGCTTTCTTCATGATTTCTCTGTAGTATTGGTATTTCATGTTCCAGGCTCCTTGCTCCATCTCACTACTGTAAAATATTTCTGGGAAAAGGAGAGGAGAAAGGCTTATGATCTGTTATGCCTGCAACTGCACAGGAACAGCTTGTACTAAATTCAGGTCTTTCAGGCTCTCCACAAGCAGGAATTAAGGAAAGGGCAAATGCTGCTGACCTGCTATGGCTACGCTGACTACATACGGCTGAGAATGAGGCTGACGTGCCAGCTCAGAAGGCTGGTTCAGAATGAAAATTCTGAATAATAGATCATGGCCTGAGGACCCTAATTTTTTTCTGATCATGAAAATGTCTATTAATAGATAAACAGCGCTACACTCTATGGCACTTTCAATGACTGATTCCATGCCTTAATGTTCATGCAAAAGGTCTGATTTGAAAAAATAAACAGTATTAATTGTTTCCATATTCATGTTAATCTCCCAACAGAACACTTTTTTTATCAGCAGTATGAGCATGAATAAATAGATTAGGCAGGTGTGATGAAGAACTCACAGGTTGAAGGCATCAAAATATAAGAATATAAGAAAGTCATGCTGGGTTAGATCAATATCCAAGGAGCCCAGCATCCTGGCTCAGACAGTGACCAATCTATGCCACAAGTGGGATTAGCTATGGGTGGGCCTTGGCCCCTCCACTTTGGAGTCAGGCCCACCAAGTCAGCAGCAGAGCAACATAGACCAAAGAAAAGAGAAACTGTAGGAGCCCTCCACCTAGTGCTCACCCATGTTAACTTGTGACGTAGAAGCCTCTCAAGATGCTAGGGAAACAGATAGTGATCCGGTGGAGAGAAAAAAAAAAACAGAGCCAATCAGGAACCACACCTCACCTCAAGGAAGGAGAGAAGCCAAGTCCCTGAATGGGCACGCCCAAGCAGGAGGTGGGCAGTGCAGTACACAGGCAGCTTGTTAAGCACTCAGAAACAGAGAGAGTCAGATTTGAAAGAAGACAACGACTCAGAAGGACATGACCAGGAAGAGTTGGAGAGAGAGCAATTAAGCAGCTGTGATCCACTAAGGAGAAGATTGGACTCACGGAGCAGTACCTGGGAGACTCAGAGGCAGGGAGAATCTTATGTGACCAGAAGGATTCAGGAGCACTGAGAGACCCAAGGCTACAGCACAGGCTTCTAAAGGACCAAGCAGAACCTTGGAACCGAAGGCAGAGGGACAGAGAATTACCCTGGAGAAAGCCACAGCACAAGGTACACAGTGGGTTTGAAGCAGCTAGCAAGTTTAACATTGGGAAGCCAGAAAGAGTGAAGGCTAACGTTAAAAGCCAGGACAAAGGCAGACAACATGGTAGCAATTGGTTGCAGTCCGAAAAGCATGTAAGCAGCCTAGGCTATTCTCATAAGCCAGCAGAAACCTATAGTAAAGGAACAGCTGAGTCTTATTACAGAGACGTGTGCCAAGAGAAGTCTGACCGTTCTACTTTTAACACTCTGTTGAGAAACTCTCCACTCACAGCTGAAGTTTTAAACCCAGCACTAACATTTAGTGATTGAGGACTTTCTTAGCCCCTCCTCACCAGCAACCTTACTGGGTTCTCGGAGCTACAGAAGACTACATTCAAAACAATGGAAAGGTCATCAGAAAAAAAAACAGCAATAAAATACACACATCTATAGAAAAATACACCAAAGCTTTAGTGGAGAGAAACTGAGAGAAGCGAGTTCTACCTGTTTACTCTAACTACTAGCCAAGGTTCACTTTATTTATAGGATTCTTTTGGATGAGAGAGCATAATTTCACTTTATTTTTACACGTCAGGTATACGTATTCATCATATCATAGGTCAATGTCTAATCAATGTAGGTCATGTATGAGGAGACATACATGGGGTTCAAGACATAACTGTTTACTGCTACATAGGTCATTATAAGGAGACATACAGGATTTCAGGACATAATTGTTTACTGCTGACAGCTTGATATCTACTAACCCTGAGTACTTTAGCTACTGACCCTGAGACTGATATCTAGTATCCCTGGGACTGCTATCTAATATCCCTGAGATAGAGAGGCTGGAGTACAACCTGCCCTTTTCTTTGTTTACAGGACATGTACCTACTTAGTAAGCATTTTTTATATGAAGTTTTATTTCTAAGCAAAGTTCTGAAGTGAATTAACTCTTTCTCAGGTTTAGTCAGTCTAATAGTGTACTCTACCCTGTACAAATGAACATGCTTTCAGTGATAAGTGGGGGAAGGATAATCCTAACACGTGGAATTGTTGTCCTAGTAAAAGCAGCATTGCTAATTACCAAGAGATAAGCAGTTTAAACAAACAGTTACCTGAAGGAGGAAGACATAACCAGCTTAGCCCAGGAAAAACGCAGGCTGAATTGCTTCTTAAAGATTTCAGAGAGTTCCTTGAAAGCAGGGCAGTTTCTTCCTCTAACGTAGCACAGCCCACAAACAGCTGTGAAGAGGAAATGCCTTTAGTTTCTTCTCTACCGTTCACAGAGCCAGACATGCCAATGGACTGTTCAGCTTGTGTCATTGAGAAGGACATTTAATTGAAATGCTGTACAAAGTTATATGAAGAAATATAACCGAAGTTGCTGTATTGATTCTTATGCTGAGAAACTTATCAGAAGGGAACAAGTTTAAAGCATAATTGTTTGCATACCAGGAGCACTGCTGTTTGCCAAAGTTTGTTTCTTCCGTTAGTGAAAAGGGTCACATGACAACTGAATGTGATCACAAAAGATAATGGACATTTAGCCTAGCAGTGCAATACCTTGTTTTGGTTTCTCACTCTTGTTTTGTGCTATTATACTTTATTTGCATCTGTTTGCACTTGAACTGCAATGCGGAAATAAACCTCATCAAAGAAATTTTCTTTGCCTGCCTTACTACTTGAGCACACACAACTACAATACTCAACCCTGAAGGGCATCAAAGGCCACCCCCTCCTGAAACCCCAAGGTCCAGGGAGCGGGTGTGTGGCAAACTTCAGGCCTCACCAAAAAAATCAGTCCTGGCTAGCTATGCTACTGTCAAGTATCCAGTAGATCCCAAATGCTGATACATTTCTCATAGTTCAAATCAAGGAATAACTGATGGCTTCTCCAAGTCTATCTGACTAATCATTTTTTTTGGACTGTCCTCCAGGAACTTGTCAAAACTCTTTTGAACCCCTCAGTATTAGTCACCTTGGCTGGGCCCTTTAGCAACAGTTTAATTATGTGCTGTGGGGGGGAAAAAAGACTTTCTACAATTTGTTTTCAATCAATAGTCGTTAGTTTTATGGGATGTCCTTTTGTTTTAGTGTCCTTTGAAAGGTTAAGCAACCATTGCTTATTTAATGATTCCATCCCAGTTATGATTTTATAAAGTATCACCTCTCAGTTGTCTTTTCTCCAAGCCTTTTTTGATAAAGTAGGTTTTCTATCCCCTTTATCATTTTTGTCACCTTTCTTTGATCTTTTCAATATGCCCTTTTTGAGATGGGCTGACCAGAGCTGCAGACAACACTTATGGAGTGATTACAACTTGGACTGTATACAGAGGCTTAATGATATTATCAGATTTGTTCTCCATTTCCTTACAAATAATCCCTTATATAATATTCTATTTGCTTGTTTGACAGCTGTGTATTGTCCACGATGACTCAAAGATTATTTTTCATGAGTGCTGATTCCTAACTCAGAATCCAGCAGTTCATACCTGTCATTGGGATTATTTTTTCTTGTTTGAATCACTTTATACTTGTTTACATATAGGGGCATGTTTACTAAGCTGCACTTGTTGGCACATTCCAAATGGAACGTAGAAGTGCAATATGGGACATCAAAGCCAGAGCGTCTGAAAAGAGAGGCAGGCACATGCAGGTTCAGGCACAATTCAAGAAACGTGGACATGTCCAGTATGCATGTGGATCAAATGCTTATATTGATGTCCCCAGGAGAGTATTTCAGATCCAAAACCTCTAATAGCCTTAGAAGCTGGGTGGCCAGGGTTCAAATCTCAGTGTGGAACTTTGTAATCTAAAGCTAGTCTCTTAATTCTCCATCTTCTCTGCACTCTCTGGATGTTTTAAGGTGAAAACAAATAGTTTCTTGATACCTATTCATGCCTGGAGCAGGAAAGCATAGTTACTCACCTGTAACAGGTGATCTCCGGGAACAGCAGGAATTTAGTCTTCACATATGGTTATCGTCGGCACCAACGGAGCCTGGGCGGGAATGCTCCCCAGCATCCAATAGAAAAGCTTTTGGGAGCATCCCACAGCGCCTGCATGCTGCCTTCCCGCCTTTCCCAACTGTTCCTCTCCAGTTGAGTTTAAAGCTGAGACAAACGAGAGAGGGAAAGAGAGAGAGATAGAAAGATACAACTCCTAGGGGATGTGGGTGGGTTGTGAAGACTAAATTCCTGCTGTTCCCGGAGATCACCTGTTACAGGTGAGTAACTATGCTATCTCCAGAAACAAGCAGGAATGTAGGGACTCCCTAACTGCAGATGCCAGGGAGATGGCCCCAGAAAGTTGTGTGCCCTTGTGAAATGGCTCCACTTCCCCCCATGGATCTCTGGCATCCTACCAGGGATGGTGGGTAGGAGTTGATTAAGTCTGGAACAGGTGTTGAAGAACTGCCTGACCAAACAAGGCATCCCGGCGGGAGTCCTTGTCTAAGCAGTAATGGGCTGTGAAGGTATGTACCGAAGCCCAAGTAGGTTCTCAACAGATGTCGTCGATAGACACAGAGTGAAGATGAGCCATTGAGGCTGCCATGGCTCTCACATTGCGAGCTGTGACATGGCGTTCAAGAGGAAGGTTCCTACTCTCTTAGGCAAAAGATATACACTGTGCAATCCAGCTGGACAGTGTCTTTTTGGAGACTGGAAGTCCCAAATGACTAGGATCAAAAGCAATAAAGAGTTGAGAGGATTTTCTATGTTGCTGTGTCCTTTGCAAGTAAAAGGCCAAAGCTCTTTTACAATCCAAAGTATGAAGGTTCCTTTCTACATTTGAGGTGTGAGGCCTTGGAAAGAATACAGAAAGGTAAACCGCTTGGTTTAAATGAAAGGGCGAAACCACTTTTGGCATAAAGTGTGGATGAGTCCTCAGGACTACCTTATCATGATGGAACCTTGTGTAAGGAGGATCAGCCACCAATGCTTTCAATTCACTGATGTGACGTGCTGATGTGATTGCAATGAGAAAGATAGCCTTCCAGGAAAGGAATGTCAAAGAGGTAGTGGCTAATGGTTCAAAGGGCGGTTTCATGAGCTGCCCAAAAACCAAATTCAAGTCCCATGCCACCAGTGGTTGCTTAATTGGAGGCTTTGTTAAAAGAAGGCCTCTCATAAATCTTGCTATGAGAGGTTGAGAGGAAATAGGTTGACCATTTAGAGGCTTGAAAGAAGCTGCAACAGCACTCAAATGGACTCTCACTGAATTGGTCCTAAGCCCTGCATTAGATAAATGAAGATGTATTCCAGTAATGATTCCAGAGGTTTAAGACCCTTCTGCGAGCACCATATGGCAAACCTTTTCCACTTGAATGCATAAGAGTGTCTTATGGAAGGTTTCCTGGAAGCATGAAGGATATCCTTTATCTGCTAGGAAAGGTTAAGACCGTGAAGTTCTAGGCTTTCAGCAACCAGGCCCTGAGATGCAGAGACTGGGGATTGGGATGCCACAGCATCCCTTCCTCTTGAGAAAGAAGATCTGAAGCAGATCCTAACTCCAGAGGAGGAGCTTGAGAGAGATGTAGGAGCAGAGGGTACCACGGTTGCCGTGGTCAACGTGGAGCTATGAGGATCATATGACCTCTGTTTCTCTGAAGCTTGAACAGGGTTTTGGGAATTAGGGGAATGGGTGGAAAGGCATACAGGAAGTTCTGACCCCAATGAAGGAGGAAAGCATCCCTGGCTTGACAACCTCGAGCCGGAATTCTGGAACAGAACCGGGGAAGTTTGGCATTCAGCGGACTTGCAAAGAGGTCTATGTCTGGAGTTCCCCAAATTTGAAAAATTTGGGCCACCTGGTCTGCATGGAGAGACCATTCGTGTGGAAGCAGAACTCAACTGAGTCTGTCTGCCCAAGAGTTTTGAATGAGCAAAACAATATAAATGTCCCTCCAATGAATTTTCTGGGCTATGCACTTCTAGTATTGCCCCTTCTCATTCCCACTGATTATTTCATACTTCAATTTTTCTTTTGAGGGATTTTTGAGGTCTCAGACTCGAACCAGCGCTGGCTACAATGGACAACGTCCTTAGCCACAGCACTCTTTTGCATCAATGACCTCTATCCAATTACTCCTTCTTATCTTACAGTGTAACAATGTATGCAATCTCTTTACTTATACTCAAATTTTGTCCTTATCTTAGCTCTTGAAATACCCCGATGCCACCATCTGGTTCCGTGCGTGCATTTCACAGGCGTGGGTTTCTTCAGGGGGGTGTTAGATATCTCAAGCACTCAAGATGATTGTACCTCTAGTCATTCGGCGTTGTTATTAATCCATGATTGTAGCACTTAACAATCCGTACTGCTATACGCTTCTCTCTAAGCCACTCGGTCCCAAAAGACGCCGCGTATAAGTGGGTATAAGTAAAGAGATTGCATACATTGTTACACTGTAAGATAAGAAGGGGTAATTGGATAGAGGTCATTGATGCAAAAGAGTGCTGTGGCTAAGGACGTTGTCCATTGTAGCCAGCGCTGGTTCGAGTCTGAGACCTCAAAAATCCCTCAAAAGAAAAAGTGAAGTATGAAATAATCAGTGGGAATGAGAAGGGGCAATACTAGAAGTGCATAGCCCAGAAAATTCATTGGAGGGACATTTATATTGTTTTGCTTATTGCTACCCTCTGTGAGAGGACTAATAACAAGAGTTTTGAATGCCTGGAAGATACACCGCAAGGAGATGAATCTGATGCTCTTTGGCGAGGGCCCATAGTCACAAAGCTTCATTGCATAGTGACAGAGAGCCTGTTCCACCCTGCTTGTTCACATAAAACATGGCTACCTGATTGTCTGTTTGAACTAGGACTGTCTTGTAGCTGAGCTGGGTGGTAAATATTTGAAGAGCAAGAAAGATTGCTCTGAGCTCCAGGAGGTTGATGTGGAGATAGGCCTCCTGTGGAGTCCAGGTACCCTGGGTAGAGAGGCCGTGCAGGTGTGCTCCCCAACCTACCTGTGAAGCATCTGTTGTTAGAGTGGCTTGGAGTGGGGGTTGCTGAAAAGGAGACCCCACCAGAAGGTTTTTGGGTTCTGCCACTATTGGAGGGACAAAATAAGGCAATCTGAGTTTGCTATTTTGTCTGACAGGCAACCTGATGCCTGAGTCCACTGAGTGGATAAGGTCCACTGGGCTGCCCTCATATGGAGGCGAGCATAAGGAACCACATGCACGGTGGATGCCATGTGGCCTAGCAACTGTAATTTCCCGAGCAGTGAGGTGAGGTTTTAGCACTGCTTGGGAAGCTAACTGCACAATGTGAAGGCAGTAGGGCTGTGGAAGGAAGGCCCTTGTCTGTCTGGTATCTAGAAAGAGCTCCTATAAACTCTAGGGATTGAGTGGGAGCAAGGTTGGACTTTGGGAAGTTTGACAAGTCCCAAATACTGAAGGATGTGCATTGTGTGAGACAGAGCAACCCTAGCCTCTGGCTCTGAAGGGGCTCAAATGAGACAGTCGTCTAAGTAAGGGAAGACAAATATTCCCAGGGTGCAGAGAAATGCTGCTACCACAGCCATGCATTTTGTGAACACCCTTGGTGCAGAAGCCAGGCCAAAAGGAAGAACCCTGTATTGGTAGTGCTTCCCTTGAAACAGGAATCAAAGGAACTTTCAGTGAGTTGAATGGATGAGAACATGAGTGTACGCATCCTTGAGATCTAGAGAACAAAGCCAATCCTGACTCTGAAGGTATGGCAGCAGAATTCCTAGAGAAATCATTTTGAACTTCTCTCTGAACAGGAATTTGTTCAATTCTCTGAGGTCTAGAATTGGTCTGTGTCCTCCTGTTTTCTTTGGAATAAGGAAATAGGGGGAGTAAAACCCTGTACCCCGCTGGGGAATGGGCACCTCTTCTATTGCCCCTTGAGCAAGGAGCATAGTGACTTCTTGACCTAACTGGTCATTGAGAGAGGTCTGAGAATTGAACTGTCTTACTATTGTAGGAGGGGGCATGCTGAGGAAATGAAGCTTGTACCCCTCTCTTACAATAGACAGAGTCCAATTTTCTGCTGTTATCTGACACCGTCTGGGGGCAAAATGATATAACCTTCCTGGGATGGTGGAGGGTTTTGGGCTGTTTAGGGTCAGGAAGGCAAAGTTCTCTAGACAGGAGTCAAAGCCCCTGTGGAGGCTGAGTCTGCTGAGCCGGTTGAGGCTTAGCTGCTTTTGGCTTCCTTTGTTGCCTAGGTTGTTGCTGCTGTCCCTTTTGAGCAGACTGACCTGAACGATGTCCCTGCTGGGTATAGGAGGGATAAAACTTCTTCTTCTTGCTGAAGAATGGTTTCTTAGAGGATCTTTTCCTCGCAGGATCAGCTGCAGATTTAGACAATCTATCCAAAGTGATATTGTCAGCATCAATCTCATTATCTTTTTCCTGCCAATTCTTGCCAAAGAGATTCTCTCCTGTGCAAGGTATATTCCCCAGTTTGTCCTGTACCCAGATTTCCAATTCAGATGCCTGAAGCCAGGCAATTCTACGTGCACCTATGGGTATAGCAGAGGTTCTGCTTATGCATTCAAAGCAGTCAAAGGCTGCACGACTCACAAACTTGGAAACATCCTGAGCATGTTTAACAAGAGCAAGATAATCTTGCCTTTTATCATCAGGAAGGAGAGGGCTCATAAGCTCTAAGTCTCCTGTGACTTCCTTAAGGAACATTCCCATATACAAGATATAGGAACTGATCCTAGCAGAGAGCATTGAAGCCTAGAAGGATTGATGTCCAAAGGCATCAAAAGTCCTGCACTCACGTCCTGGAGGATTAGATGCATGCCTTTTTGCACTCTTTATCCGTCTCATGGCTGATTCCACCACCATGTACTGGTGTGGTAATTGAGTCTTCTGAAACCCAGGACAAGGAAGAACTCCATACATGGTGTTGAGTCTTCTAGAATGAGGAGATGTGGTCTGAGGTATTTCCCATATCCTTAACATAAGATCATGCAAGATCTCATCAATAGGTAAGGTAGCTGCCTCCTTGGGAGCTTAGGGTATTGTAGGATTTCTAATTCCTTTGCCCTAGGCTCTTTTTCAGGAGCCACTGTGATGTAAAGACCTTGGGCCACATCTCGGATAAAATCCTGAAAGGACATATCCTCTGGTGGAGACATCCTACGCTGAGGAGAAGAGGAATCCTGGGGAAGAAGTACTCTGGTATCAGCAGAGCTTTCAGAGTCTTCAGACTCATCCGAGGATTCGAAGTATCTCTGATCCGGGTGATCGTGCAAGGCACGGTACCAGTACTGATCGAAGTCAGCATCGGAGTGGTCCGGTGCCGTCTTGTCGATGCCGGATAGAGACGCATGACTCGGTCCCAGTAGAATACCTGCCGATGTCGATGCAGTTGGTGCCGGTACCATTTGATTTGTCTGAAGCAGTTTCAGGGGCATTGAGGCCGTGAGAAGAGCCGCCAGACTACGTTCAATAGCCAAGAATCTCTGGCCTATTGACGCTGCTAAAGTGGCTGGAACCCCAGAGCATGGCACCAGTAGTTCTGCCGAAGTTGAAGCCTCGAGAACATCCTGGAGCCCCATTAGTGCTTTGGAAGCCGAAGCCGCCCGCTGGGGCAATTTTGCCAATGAAAGTCCCTCAAGGGCAATGCCAGAGGCATCTCGATGTTTAGAAGGAGATCTACCCTTTGAGGACCAGCTAGGTTTATGTTTAGTTACCTGAGATCCATGGGAGGAAGATGAAGCCCTGGAGGACGTCGATGTCACGGAGGCTGCATCGGAGGGGAAAAAGGGTGCTAATCTTAGCAGCTCGGTTTTGCTGGCCCCTTTTTGACATCATCCCACAGGCAACACACTCTGAAATAGAGTGGTCAGGACCTAAACATTTGAGGCACCACTCATGGGTGTCAGTGACGGAGATGGTACCGCCACATTTAGAACACTTTTTAAAACCCAAAGCGGGGTTTTCCATCTTGAGGAAAAAACTAAGCCTACTGCCCAAAATGTTGCGTGGCACCAGAGAAGAAAATTACTGGAGAAAGACTCCAGAAACAAAGGTTTTTTGTTTTTTTTTTTAAAAAAAGAAAAGAAGAACTGGCGGTACCGGTATAGCGTCGAGGGAAGGCAGACGTGACCCCAAAAAAGAAGTATAAGAAGGGAATTTTCTGCGGTGACAGGATGTGCGACCTGTCAGCTCCACGGAAAATGAAGAACTTGAGAGGGACAGTTGGGAAAGGTGGGAAGGCAGCACGCAGGTGCTGAGGGATGCTCCCAAAAGATTTCCTATTGGGGAGCGTTCCTGCGCAGGCTCCGTCGGTGCCGACGATACCCATATGTGAAGACTACATTTCTGCTTATTCTTTGAGATTAAACATGCACATGCCTACAGATGGCTCAGCAGCTTCTGGGATCAAACAGGGAGATGTGAGTCCATTCCTTCTCCCTAAACATGCCTCTGCCACACCCCTGTTCCTATTTGAAAGTCCGCATACTGGAGAGATCTGCAAACAATATTTGTGGAATGGTTACGGAGACATGTCCGTGATTTCAACGTTAATGTGCATGTCTGCAGATATCCAAACCATGACTAAACCTTTTAGAATGACCCTCCTAGTGTTTCACTGGTACAATGCATTCATGGTTGATTTGAACATGTGGCTTGTGCACAACATATATGTTACCTGTTGGAGATGTGCACTGATTCGGATCTCAATTCATGCATGCAGCATGGCAAATGCAGGTAATGTCACCTATTGAGGTGGCGCTAACTGCACCCACATTACCTGCATCATTGACAGTGAATGCCCACGATCAGTGCCCATGCTAACCACAATTGCAGACATATCCACACTCTCCCTCTATCCCGTCCATTTCCCTCCCTGTTGCACAATACACAGCATGGAATTGAATACAGACCATTAGCACACACTCAAGCCCACATTGACAGCTAGCACAGCTTAATAAACATGCCCCTAAATTTTGGATGCCATTTGGATGAACATAAGATATGCCATACTGAGTCAGACCAAGGTCCATCAAGCCCAGTATCCTGTTTCCAACAGTGGCCAATCTAGGTCATACGTACCTAGCAGTTTCCCCAAAAGACACAGGTTCCACAATGCTTGTATTGGGTCAAGCACTGATATCCTGGATCCCTTTTTAATAATGGTTTATAGACCTTTCATCCAGGAACTTGTCAAAACCTGCTTAATACCTGCTTAATGCATACCCAAGTTTAATTTTCCTGTTTAATGTATACCCAAGTTATTATACCTGTTTCACTGTAAGCACAAATCACGAAATTGAGATGTGCAACTCTTATGTTCATTGTAAACCGCACTGATGTCGAATAGCGCGGTATAAAAGAGACTGCAAATAAATAAATAAATAAATAAACCTTTTTTAAACCCAGCTACACTAACAGCCTTTACTACATCCTCCGGTAACAAATTCCAGAGTTTGATTACACGTTGAGTGAAAAACTATTTTCTTTTATTATTCTTAAATAGTTTACCCTGTAGCTTCATTGCATATCCCCTAGTCTTTCTATATTCTGATAATGTAAACAATCGATCTATGTTTACCCGTTCCACTCCGTTCATTAATTTATAGACTTCTATCATATCTCCCCTCAGCCGTCTCTTTACCAGGTTAAAGAGCCCTAACCTTTTTAGCCTTTCTTCATAGGAGTATCCTTCCATCCCATTTACCATTTTGGTGGCTCTTCTCTGAACCCTTTCTAATAACGCTATATCCTTTTTAAGATACGGTAGCCAGAATTGCACACAGTATTCAAGGTGCGGTCTCACCATGGAATGATTTTGATGCCCAGTCTTCCAATTTATCAAGATCCTCTTGCAATTTTCCACAATCCTCTTTGGTTTTAACAACTTTAAATAGTTCTGTGTCATCTGCAAATTTGATATCTTCACTTGTTATTCCCTTTTCCAGGCCATTTATGAATATGTAAAAAAGCAGCAGACCCAGCACAGATCCCTGGGGTACACCACTATTCACCTTTCTCCATTGGGAAAATTGGCCATTTAGCCCTACCCTCTGCTTTCTATCTTTTAACCAGTTCCTGATCCACAATAGTACACTGCCTCCTATCCCATGACTCTAGTTTTGCCAAAGGTCTCTGATGAGGGACCTTGTCAAAGGCTTTCTGAAAGTCCAGATACACTATATCAACAGACTCACCTTTGTCCACCTGTTTATTCACACCTTCAAAAAAACACAACAGATTAGTAAGACAAGGTCTTCCTTGTCTAAAGCCATGTTGGCTGTCTCCCATTAGGCCATGACTATCTACATGCTGAGTAATTTTGTTCTTTATGATGGTTTCTACCATATTTCCCAGTACTGATGTCAGGCTCACCAGTCTGTAGTTTTCCCGGATCACCGCTGGAACCCTTTTTAAAAATTGGTGTTACATTGGCAATCCTCCAGTCTTCAGGTTTTACAGATGATTTTAATGAAAGCTCACAGATTACTAATAGCAGGTCTGCAATCTCATATTTCGGTTCTTTCAACACCCTTGGATTTATACCATCCGGCCCAGGTGATTTGCTACTCTTCAGTTTATCTATTAGTTGTAATACATCTTCCCGATGTATCGATATTTCCTTCAATTCTTCCGCACCTTTAAATACCACTTCAGTCATGGGTAACATCCCTACATCTTCCTCAATAAAGACCGAAGCAAAGAATTCATTCAGTCTCTCCACTATCGCCTTGTCGCCTCTTAGTGCCCCTTTAACTCCTCTATCATCTAATGGACCAACTGACTTTCTCATGGGTTTTTTGCTGTGAATGTACTTGAAAAAGTCTTTATTTCGCGTTTTTGCTTCCGCAGCAAGCTTCTTCTCAAATTCTCCCTTTGCCTGCCTTATCAATGCCTTGCATTTTACTTGCCAGTGCTTGTGCTGTTTCCAGGTTTCATTGTTTGGCTCTTTTTTCCATTTCCTGAAAGATGCTTTTTTGGCAACAACAGCCTCTCCGACCTCACCTTTAAACCATGCTGTCAGTGTTTTGGACTTCCTTCCACTTTTCTTAAAGCGTGGAATACAGCTGGTCTGGGCTTCCAAGATAGTTTTATTTCAACAACAATAGTCTCCTACTCTCACAAGATATTTCTAAAAATGTTCACAGTCCTTTGCCTTTTTAATGTCATTCAATAATTTTGTATCATCAGCAGATCTGATTACTTCACACTTTGCTCCTTTCTCCAACCACTTATGGTCCCAGTACAGACTTTTCAGCATTCCTCTATTTCTATGTGAATAACTGATCATTTAGTCCTACTCTCCGCTTCCTGTCTTTTCACCATTTTTAATTGTTGAGTAAGACAATGCCTCTAATCCCATGACACCTTAATTTCCTGAGGAGTCTTTCATGACTAACTTGACAAATGCCTTCAGAAAATGCAAATACCTATCTTTCAAGTCTTCAGTTGTCCTGAATGAACCTGCTCTTGGCTGTTTTCTGAAGCTAAGCAGGGTTGGGTCTGTCTAGTGCTTGGATGGTTAAAACCTTGTAATACCAGGGGCTGTAAATTCACCATGCAAAAGAGGGGTCTGGCAATCTACTTCTGGTCACATCTTGCTGAGTGCTAGGGTTCAGCATTGACTTGAAGGCACACATTATGTTTCTATCTAGCTTTCTCCTTGAAAGAAATGCCTAATAAATTAGGAAAGATTTGCCTTTGATAAAACCCATGCTGACTCATTCCCCATTAAGCCAAGCCTACCTTTATGGTCAATTTTGTTTTTAGTATAGCACCAACATCAGGTTCATTGGTTTACAGATTCCTGGATCACCCCCTAGAGCTCTTTTAAAAATTAGCATTATACTGACCACCATCCAGTCTTCAGGTCCTTTGGCCATTTTAAATGACCAGTGGGGCATCAGGATAGAAAACCATAGGGCAAGAGTAGTTCACGTAAATTATATGGAATAGTCACCACCCTAACATCACTAATCATTGGATGGTTGGATGATTCAGACAACAGCCTCACTAATTTGGTGGTTGTTTGGATTATGACAGGTATACTTTTGTTATGTTAAGAGGCTCATTGTTTGTTTTTTTGTTGCAAAAAAGGTGCTGCTATTTATATGTAAGGCTGTCCTTAAGGGGTGGGGTAACCCCTAAGACACCCACCCCCACAATAGATACACACCCTACAACCAGCCACAGAATCTCAGAAAAGACAACACTGCAAATATTACATCAGTCCTTAGAATACCCCTCTTGCCAATCTGCTAGAAATGCCTACACAGAAACTACATGCTCGCAAAGTACCTCATCTTGGTCTCATGCAAAATATGAATAGAACCTTATCAAACACAGAAAAAGTTATCACATACCAGAAGTAGAAATGTGCAGACAAAAGATGGAATCTGCCTGCAGTACAGTATTAAGAACATAAGACGTGCCCTGCTTGGTCAGACCAAGGGTCCGTTAAGCCCAGTATCCAATTTTCAACATCGGCCAATCGAGGTCACGAGTACCTGGAGAAATAGAAACAGAAATGTATTTCCGCCTGCACAAAGTTATCAGAGATGTTGCACCTACAAATTCACAAACTTGGCATTTTCAAATTACTACACCAGTACAAAATTTTGTTTACTGTTTTTATTATCTGGACTGCTCAGTCTCTGGAGCCCATGTCTCCCATACTGTGCAGGAATTGAACTATTATATGCTGGCTACAGCATGTACCTCCATATTCTCTCCTTGGCCTGTGGGGCTTCAACTGAAACATTGCTTTCCCTGTGGGCAGCACTCCCCGAGTGTGTTCACAGTATGCAGAGCCTGGACTCTTTCATTAATACATAGGCTCATGGGTTAGTTTTGACAAGCAATGGAAAAGGTGTCGGCATTCAGTACCATGAAGAACCCTCTGAAAAAAAGCCTTGAAGAGGGTAATACAGTATATTAAAAACGCATGTTACAGAGTGCAGTATTTTTCTATACATGCAAATGAGACATGTAGAAAAATATCATATAAAATCTGTGAAACCAATTTCACAAGCAGGTTTTCACCAAATCCATATTTAGCGGGTTGTTTTGCATGATCTCCAATAGAAT
This sequence comes from Ichthyophis bannanicus, assembly GCA_033557465.1. Classification (NCBI taxonomy): domain Eukaryota; kingdom Metazoa; phylum Chordata; class Amphibia; order Gymnophiona; family Ichthyophiidae; genus Ichthyophis; species Ichthyophis bannanicus. The sequence continues at coordinate 232,951,138 of CM066034.1, read as the reverse complement.
GCTCATGCAATCAATTGATTCAACATGGCTGAAGTGCAGCACCTGTGGTCATATCCTATCTACTTAGTATTTCTCCTGTAATGCAATGTGTGCCTTTGAGTCAGTCCTGACTCCTGGTGACCCAGAAGCTCCTGGGCTTTCTTGGCAGCGTCACTGGAAGTAGATTGCCAGGCCTTTCTTCCAAGGCAATGGAGGGTTAAGTGACTTGCCCAAGGCCACAAGGAGTGCTAGTGGGAATTGAACCCTGGTTGCTTGGTTACCAAGCCAGTGTTCTAACCATTAGGCTACTCCTCCACTCCAATATTTCTCCTGGTTACTATTTAATTCTTCTCTGAACCCAATTAGGCTTTTTAAACTATAAATTTAAGTAGGGGCTACATTAGTCTACCATAGATCAGGAATTGATCACGGAAGTCTTCCTGGATCATAAAACATATGTTTGTGATTTTAAATGTATTTATTAACAGTTTGCTATACTGTCACACACCTGGTTTGGCACTGCAGTGGTTTATAATATCAATACTAAAAGAGACAAACATCAAGGGCCCGATATTCAGCAGTGGTGGCTAGCGTGAGTACAGCACCTAGCCGTTGTTGCTGAAGAGTTAACCTGGACATTCAATGCCAGGTCCAAGTTTGCTGCGGAACCCAGAAGCTAATCGAGCAGTGGCAGTATTCAGCTAGTGCCCGGTTAGCTTTGGCAGCAAAGGTTCAGACAGCTTTTACTGCACCTAACGTTTTCCCACTGACGGAAAACTGGACAGCGGCTGAATATCACTGCTGACCAGCTATCCCCGGGTACAGTCCCACAAAAGCCCTGATGCTAACCATGTAGCATCAGGGCATAAAGCAGCGGTATCCGAGGATATTCAATGGCACTAACCATGTTAGTGCCGCTGAATATCCTGCTTGGAGGCAGTCACTGCCTTTGGATATTGGGCACCCGCAAAATAGCAAAAAACGCCAATGATACCAGCAATAGAAACATGACAGCAGAAAAAGACCACATGGCCTATCTATTCTGCCCTTCCATATCAATCAGTACAACAGTCCCCTTTTTCTGTTTAAAGATCCTCTGTGTTTGTCCCATGCTTTTTTTAATAGAGCAACAGCAGAAGGCAGAAACCACGGCCAAACACTATGTAGTATATCAAATTAAACTTTATTGAAGACCCAACTTAACCAGTTTCGGCCCTAGGCCTTCATCAGGGGTCTAAAAACGGACACATAAAAACACAATTAAAATAAATAAAATACAATGTACAAATACGAACCAAAGTCATGAGAGAGAATCCAAAAATAAAATACATCACCAAAGAAATAAAGGGCAGAGCGTGGAAACTGTCCAAAAGGGCATAACAGTACCAAACTTTCCCAATCTAAAATATATAAATAGATAGTGTGTAATGGATACATACATCATAGGAAAGAAGATACAACAGATATCAAAAGATAAAAACAGAATTAGATCAAAAGGAATAGTACAAACAACCACATTGCAATGATAAAAATCAATAGGCAAAAATAAACATAGGTGGATTACTAATGTAAATATAATTGTAAAACACAATCCTTCATAAAAACATATACTGTATATGTATGTATGTATGGAAACATAAAAGTATAAGAGCAACAATAAAAATGAAATGTAATATATTAACAAATTTACAACCACAATAGATAAACTGCACATGCATATAAAAGAACGAAAAGCTGTGGGACATAACAAACAAAAGCCATCAGAAAGATGAATAATGGATTGTCTCCAATCTAATATGTAATAGTTATGATGCGAATATATATATTAATTCTTCATATCATATAAAATCTGTGAAACCAATTTCACAAGCAGGTTTTCACCAAATCCATATTTAGCGGGTTGTTTTGCATGATCTCCAATAGAATGCTCATGCAATCAATTTTTCTGCTGTCATGTTTCTATTGCTGGTATCATTGGCGTTTTTTGCTATTTTGCGGGCGCCCAATATCCAAAGGCAGTGGCTGGTGAGGCATTGTTCTGCTGTTTGGAGTGTTAAGAGGATTATTCTTGGACTGTAATGTTCGGTATGTTATATAAGTTAATAAAGCTGTGACCAGATGTTTCCCAAGATCGTGGTATGTGTGTATTTGTGGGCAAATGGAGGGCAGAACTAAAGGTTGGGGGGGAGGGGGAAAGGGGTGGATGGTGAGAGGGGCCTGGAGCACCGGGTCCGATCTACCTCGGTTAAAGGTAAATAACCATAATATACATGTGAATATATATGTTTAAGAAAAACCTTTGCTATGTATGCTATCAGTCGTAAATATGATAGTAACACATTCTGATGGAAAAGCTAAGGTAAGGGAGGAACTATTAGAATTATAATAGGCAAAACTATGCTGCCACTCATAAAAATGGAGCAAAACGAATGCTTGTAAGAAGAATAAATAATAAGAGTGGAGGAATTATTAAAGATATAATAAGATCATATTTGTAAAAAAACATGTTTATATACGCAGAAAGATACGATGATGGTAAAAGTGAATCTTGAAAAGCTGGAAAGACAGTAACCGACAATATTTGTAAATTGTAAAGAAACAATAAAAAGTGCACCATTTTGAACCGAAGATAAAATAGTGCGGTGAAGGGGAAAGCCGTAAAAGAATCCACTGTTCAGGCAGGAGCCGACAAGCCACACATTATAAAAAAATATAGAGATTACATTTTAGGACTGCTCAATTGTAATTGGATGCAAAGCTAAATGAAAAATAGGCATAATTCTCAAAACTAAAACATTATGAAAAGAAAACATGACTAACTTAATCGGGGTCGGAAAGGAAACGGAGTGCCATACCTGCGAGTCCTGTCAGATGCGGGAAAACGCCACAGAGGAGCATGGGAAGCATATAAGGAGAGCTGAGACTCCTCGCAACAACAAAACGTCATACTGACTGACACTGGAGAAAAGCTTATAACCGAGGCAGGCGGACCCGGCATTTCGGGCCCCCACCATTCCCCCCCCCCCGCCAACCCAACCACCAGCCCGCCCCCTCTCCCCACCAACACAAGACATAACACCATAACTTCATGGAACACAACTGGTCGCAGATTTATTAACCATCAGCAATTAGAACAAATAACATCAAACTTCCTATCCCCCATTAGCGGCACCCGGCTGCACCAGCCATACCTTAGCAAAGTGCCTGCCACCGCTAATGCCACAACTTGCCACCCGGCAAGTTGCCATGCCCCTCCCCCGACTTCGCCATGCCATAGTCGTCCGAGGTTTGACCGGGTCAGGGGCACCCCGCCCCCACCCAAATGTAGCCTGCTGCTCCGGACCCCGGAAACCTCCGGGATCCCGCACCCCCCCCCAAGCTGCAACACCCCATAACCCCCACCGTCCAACAAAAGGGAGGGAGGGAGGGACGCCGGCACCCAGAACGCAACCTCCGCACGAACTGAACACGCGGAGGCTGCCGGACGGTATCCAACCCCCCCCACCCTCCAGCAATCGCCTCCTTGATTGGCTCCCGCACGGCCGCGACCGACGGGAGCCAATCAATTCAAAGGACGCACTCGCACACCCGACCCGGGCCGCGCGCAGGGTCCCCGCACCGGGCCACGTGCCTGGTTAAAGTCAGCTGCCGGGACCCTGCCCGCGGTCTCACGATAACCGAGGCAGGCGGACCCGGTGCTTCAGGCCCCCCCCCTTTCCCCCCCGCCCCACCAACCCAACCCCCATCCCACCCCTCCCCCCCCAACACAAGACATAACACCATAACTTCATGGAACACAACTGGTTGCAGCTTTATTAACCATCAGCAATTAGAACAAATAACATCAAACTTCCTATCCCACATTAGCGGCACCCGGCTGCACCAGCCATACCTTAGCAAAGTGCCTGCCACCGCTAATGCCACAACTTGCCACCCGGCAAGTTGCCATGCCCCTCCCCCGACTTCGCCATGCCATAGCAAAGGTCGTCCGAGGTTTGACCGGGTCAGGAGCACCCCGCCCCCGCCCAAATGTAGCCTGCTGCTCCGGACCCCGGAAACCTCCTGGATTCCGCCACTGGCACATAACTCCGTTCATGTGCCGCCCCCCCCCCCGCCACAAGCTGCGACCAGCGCACATCATGGACAGACACATATTCCAAGGCCTCCTGCCAGTCGTTAAGGAGCAAGTCCATACTAACTGGAGACAAGTGAACCCCATCGGCCCGATAGAGCCCCGAACACCTGACGTCCACCCAGTCATGCAAGATCTGGTACCCCCCCTCTCACAGACCCATCGACCAATCTGGCGATTGATCTTGGTCAAGCCCCGAGACCAGCGACGCTGGTACCAGCAAGCCGGCCTTGGAATAATGTCCAACCACAGTAAAATAACACCGGAAAACATCCGAAGAACCACTCCTAGATCATCCTGCACTGCCCGGATCAGCTACCGGCAGGATCAGGACACCATGTCATTGCCTCCCAGATGCACAATCAGGGCGGCCGGCCCCCGCGACGTCCTCCCGTGGTGCTGTAGCAAAGGCAGCAATTGCAACCAGCGAAGTCCTCGCACGCCCAGCCATGTCACAGCCACCACCGCCGGGTCCAGTCCCAAATTCAGTCCGATAGGCCGGGCAGCCGCACGCCGACCCGCCCAGTGGACAAAAGAGTGGCCAGCCACCCAACAGTCACCAGGCCCGACACCCCCATCTGCAAAAGAAATAAACAGTTAAAGACCCGACCCACTACCCAAGCTCCTACAGCCGCACATAGCCCTTAAAAGCCTGAGAGCGCCACCTACCTATGTCCTGAATCACCTGCCCCGGCAACCCGGCCGCCACGGCGCTAGTGGCAGCCCCAATACGAAAGGAGTGCGGCGCAAACCGCACTGGGTCCTCCCCTACCGCACGCAAAGCCAGGCGCAGTACCGCCGATACCTGAAATCGGGTTAAAACCTGCGCGTCCGAATGCACGAAAAAACTATCCGCTGTCCCCGGACGCACCGACAAATACTGCCGCACCGCCCGCACCGGGTAAGCCCGCGGGTCCCCAACCTCGCCCAGCAACACCCACAAACCTTTCCCCAGCGGATCCGTCTTGGATCTCGCCAACAGGATCCGCAACCACCCCCGTCCACCCGAACATGCTGCGCCTGCAGCCCCCCAACACCTCCCCCCGACCAGAGCCCGCAGCCAATTCACCGATTCGAAAAGCCCCAAAAAAGGCAATGCAAAACACCGCCCTGAACAAAGTAGCTTTGTACGCAGACGAGGCCACCTGCGTTAAGGCCGCACAGACCCTCACCAGGAGCCCATGCGTAATAGGCAACCACGAGTCCCACGGTGTAGGCTGAATGCGCTCCCAACCTTGCAAGAGCCGCCGTGGCAACCCCCCCCCCCACAGGTGAACCCCAACCCACCGCGCTCGCAAAAATGTTAAACCCTGCCAAGTGCCCACGCACCGCCGATTGAGAAAAACTGGCGCCCTTAGCATCCACAATATATTGACCAATCAGGCTCTCTGGAACCCCACCCATCTGCCACCCGCGAGCCACCAAAAAGGCGACCACCCGGTCACAGCCCCGCTGATACGCAGACCAAGTCCCCGCAGACACCGAGCTCTTCAGCAGATCTAGCATCTCTCGAGGCCAATGCTCCACAAGCTCTCTGGGACCACCAATCCGTCCTTGTCCGCTTCGGGGGCCAGATCCTGGAACCGCTCCCACTGAAAACGAGAGAGCATCAGCAATCTCGTTAGTGCATCCCGGGATATGCTGCGCCTTCACCGAAACATTCAACCGCAAACAAGCCAAGACGACTTCCTGCATCAAGCCCGCCACCTTCAAGCACCTGGGGGAGTAGCGATTAACCACACTGACCACCGCCTCATTATCACACCACCAGAGCACCCTTCGGTTCCGAAGCTGCTCCGGCCAGAGCTCTAAAACCACACAAATTGGAAAGAGCTCCAAGAAGGTGATGTTCTTGGTCAATCCCGCGGCGTGCCATGACTCCGGCCAACGATCCGCGCACCAAGCCCCACGAAAATAAACACCTAATCCCGCTCCCCCCGCCGCATCAGTGTACAACTGCAAGGCATCACTGGACACCTCAGCCTCCATCAAAACAGAAGTCCCATTGAAGTCTTCCAGAAAACGACTCCACACCATCAAATCTGCCCGCATCACCCCCGTGACCCTAATCCGGTGGTGCGGCTTCCGCACCCCTGCCGTGGCACATGCCAGCCAGCACGAAAACACCCTCCCCATTGAAATCGCCCTACATGCGAAGTTTAAAGTCCCCAACAGCGCCTGCAACTCCCGCAAGGAAATCTTGTGGGACGACAACACATTAGCTACCAAAATCCGCAAGCAAGCAACCTTGTCCGGCGGCAAACGCGCCACCATCTCCACCGAATCCAACTCCAGCCCCAAAAAGGTCAAACGCGTCGTCGGACCCTCTGTCTTACCGACAGTCAGCGGTACACCGAACTCCCGTGCCAGCCGCACAAACGCGGATAGCAACTCTTGGCAGTCCCCCGACTGCGCCGCACCCACAAACAAAAAATCATCGAGGTAATGCACCACATTGGACAAGCCAGACACCTGAACTAGCACCCACTGCAGGAAGGTACTAAACATCTCAAAATAAGCACACGAGACCGAACAGCCCATCGGCATACACTTGTCAAAATAATACCCCCCTTGAAAACAAAAACCTAATAAATGGAAAGCAGATGGATGGACAGGGAGCAAGTGAAACACCGATTCGATGTCAACCTTCGCCATGAGGGCAGACCGACCGGCCCCCCTCACCATCAGCGCCGCCTTATCAAAAGACGCATACCGTACCGTACAAAACTCACGAGGAATGCTATCATTAACGGAGGCACCCATCGGACAGGACAAATTATGAATTAACCGGAACTTCCCTGGTTCCTTCTTGGGTACTATACCTAATGGAGAAATTACCATGTCAGGAAAAGGGGGCTCCGCGAAAGGAGCCGCCACCCTCCCCAACCGCAATTCCCCTAATAACTTGTCCTGTACGATCTCGGCCCAACGTCAAACTGATGGGGAGTTTCGCACACTCGGCGCCGACACCACACCCCACACCGGGATGACAAAACCGAATCGAAAACCAAAAGACAGACTCGCCGCCTCCCGCCTCCGAGGATAGCGACTCAGCCACCCCAAAAAGGCCTCCACCCGAATCGGGGAAGGCGCCCACCCACGCCACTCATTGCCCCTTGGGACAGGCAGCACCAGTGGCGCCCTGCTTGAGGCACTTGGAGGCGGAGTGAGGACCTCCGCACAAAGAGCAGGAGTGCCGAAATTTGCAGTCGGGAAAGGGGCAAGTGGACCGGTTGAACCGCCAGCACACATCACTGCTCCCCGCTGCTCCCACCTTCGGCGGCACCCCACTCGCCCCCACGTGAAAGGAACACACGGCCCCCCCCCACAACACCGTCACTACCCTTTCCACCTCCCCCCCCCCCACCAGCACCCGACCTAGCCGACATCTGGGTCAGCCACAGGTTAACGTCCTGCGTGCCCCACGAAAGCGATCTACTCTCCTCCATCTTATCCCTGAACTTTTCATCATAGTTCAGCCAAGCCCATCCGTCATGAGTCTGAGACGCCTCCAGAATGGAATCGGCGTAGGCTAACAACATACCATACTGACCCAGTTCGTGATGACCCCACACGCTGGCCAACCTCAAAAAGGAATGCGTCCAATTCACCACATTACACGCTACCCACTTAACCCTACCGGCTTTTTCATCCTTCTTCCTCTTCTTGCGGTTCTCCCCCGAGCACTTCCTCCCTTTGAGCAAGCGGAAGATATCAATATATCGCCGCTTCCGGATCTTGCGCCGCAGCTTACGCAGCACCCCTTCCCACAATTCCGGAAAAACCACCACCGAGGCAGCCCCCCCACCAACACCAGGGGCCAACCCTCCCCCAGCTTCCCCGTCTCGCCAACCCGGCTCCTTTCCCGACCCAACGGACAAACCAGTCGAAGAGGAAGAGGACGAGGACGAGTCAGAGCTACGACGCTGCCGACAAGACTGCCTGCGTTTCTTACGCGAACCCCCACCCACCTCCCCTTCTGACGACCGGACCCCCCCCATCCCCCACATCCCCAAGCAACTCACCAGGCTCACCGCTAGCAGCCGCCGACGCCGCGTCCGTCCCAGCTGCCACAGAACTCTGCTCGCCTCCAGCATGCGCTACCTCCAGGGGATGACTCCGCGCTGACTCTGCCACCGCTCCAGGTTGCGACACCACTCCCGCCAGCGGACTCAACCAGCTCTCGCATCCAGCAGCATTCGAAGTCCAAGTTGGCTGTGCCATAACACGCCCCTGTGGAGAAATGAAAGGAAAAACAGGGGGGGAAGCTGCCAGGGACCAAGCCGGAGGCCAAGGACCACCCCAATCAGCCCGAGACGAACCCTGCCCCCCGCTCAACCACTGTTCCCAAGGTGACAGCCCCCCCCGACGCACCAAGGCCACCGGTACCTGGGAGCCAACCAGCGGGAACGCCATAGCCCGTGCCCCACTGGGCCCCATCCGGCCGCAAGCCTCCCCCCAGCCCCTGTACCCCCAAAACGCCCCCGATACACCCCCACCCCCCGATGCACCCGCATCACTTCCTGCACCCAGATTTGCACCCCCCCCGCCACTCCGACCGCTCCCCTAAGCCCACCACTCACCCCCAGGGTTCCAAGGGGGGCTGGACTCCTCCGCCACCCCTGCCTCCGCCCCCAGGCTGTCGAACCCCTTTTGCCCCCCTCTGCCCCCGCACAGCACCCCCCGACCCCTCAGCCCCCTACCACCCCCAGCGCCAGGAAACCCAGCCTCCCCCGAGACCGTGACCCGCCCCGCCCCCTCACCACAGACCCAGCAGCACCTGCAGGGGCCAAACCCCTTGATTTTGCCCGACCGCGCGGCCCAGGCATCCCCCACCAGGACCAGGAACTTAAACTCCTGGGGGAAGTACCACAGCAGCAGAAGCCGCCTAAAGAAGCGGTGTTTTTTTTTTTTTTTATAGAGCACCTGTAGCACAGAACCAACCCCCTAAATGTATTTAATTATTTATTTATCTATTGATATAGCCACCGGCTACACCCCCCTGCAGAGGACAAACCCCCCAACCAAAAAACGGGCCAGGAGACACACAGCACACCCTCTGCAACGCTGACACACCGCACTTGCCAGGCTGCCCGAGCTGACAACCTCCAGGATCCGCTGCCACATGGTAGCAACTCCGACGCTCCTCAGCCTTCCCAGATGCCGGCACCCGGAACGCAGCCTCCGCACGAACTGAATACGCGGAGGCTGCCAGCCGGTATCCAACCCCCCCCCCCCCACCCTCCAGCAATCGCCTCCTTGATTGGCTCCCGCACGGCCGCGACCGACGGGAGCCAATCAATTCAAAGGATGCACTCGCGCGCCCGACCCGGGCCGCGCGCAGGGTCCCCGTGCCGGGCCGTGCGCCTGGTTAAAGTCGGCCGCCGGGACCCTGCCCGCGGCCTCGCGATTCTAAAAAAGACATGCATCAAAAGGGGAAGACATTTGTATCTTGTGAATGAGTATGGGTGAAAAATAAATATTAGAAGAGGGTAACTATAAAAAACCAATGTGAAAAAACATATATATAATATATAAAATATATGTAAAAAAGTGTATAATAGAAATAAAATAAAATAAAAATAATTGTCTAAAAAAGTAAAAAAAACACACCTCCCAGCCAAGAAACGTAACACTGGCTAACAATGGGGAAAAAACGTGTTCAAAAGAAGACATATAACAGAGAGAGACAATTGTGTCTTTTGGAAGGGCTAAGGCTAATAAATATTGAAGAGAAGGTAACCCAAGGGGAAAAAAATGATGAAAGTAATCATATATGCAAGAAAAGTATGTGATAAAAGTAAAGGTAAAAATTTACAAAAATAAAAAATGAGAATTAAAAATAAAAAGGGAGGATAAAAAGGCCAAGAGAGGAATAGCTTATAAGAAGGCATTGTATTCAATTTCCTTATTCAAACCTCCTGGGCACACTGTGTAGAGGTGAAAAATGAATCTTTGTTCTTCTTTCTTTCTTAATTTGTGTGCTTTTCTATACCGCCCCTTCCAGAGATCAGGGGCGGTCTACAGAAAGCATAGTAAACATCAATTACATAGAACATTTTTGACCACATAATAACTATTTTACAGAGAAAATATTAACTATTTTACATTGATTCTTGAATCAATATGCGTTCCAAATCCCCACCCTGAGGGGAGGGGATAACCTTCTTAATAACAAAAAACTTAATGTAATCAAGATTATGTTGAAATTGTGTCCAGTGTTCCGCAAGTGGAGCCGTTATCACTTTTCTTCTAATACAGCTCTTATGTTCTTGAACTCGTGTTTTAATGGCTCAAATGGTTTTGCCAACATAAAGTAGGGAACAGGGGCAGATAATGACGTACACCACATGTGTAGAACGACAGTCCGTCCTGGTGTTTAATTTGTACTGTTTTTTGGTGTATGGATGCATGAACATGTCGTTAAGCACGATAGCATGTTTGCAAATGGAACAATTATTAAATTTATAATATCTTTTCTTGGATAGTAGAGAGATAGGAACTGGAGGCATATAAGAGGAAACTAAGGTGTCAGCTAGGTTGCGTTCCCTATTATAAGCAATAGTCAGTCGTTGATTATAAAAACAGGGATGTGTCTGCAAAATGTGTCAATGGATCCTCAAGATTTTTTGAATGCCTGAGGAAAGGTGTGAAAAAAAAATACACACAAATTTGTCATCTGAAGTCTTGCTTTTAGGTAAGAGCAGGTCTTGTCTGGAGGTGGAGCAAGCACGGCAATAACCTTTTTTAATGCATTCAATAGGATAGCCTCTAGCATGGAAACGTACAGCCATGTAATAAGATTTGGTCTTAAACTCTGCATGGTCAGTACATAATCTTTGAAGCTGTAAAAACTGTGAAACAGGTAAATTCTTTTTAAGATGGCTGCTATGGAAACTATTGAAATGAAGGAGCTTATTTCGATCTGTAGGCTTGCAAAAAATGGTAGTGTTAAAGCCAGTTGGAAATTTTCTAATAAGGATGTCAAGAAAAGGTAATTCGGTGGAGCTAGTTTCCATAGCAGCCATCTTAAAAAGAAGACCACTAACCATTTTAGCAGCTACCCTTTGTACCGACTCCAACCTGTCTATATTTATTATTTATTTTATTTACATTCTCTTATATACCATGCTATTCTGCATCAGTGCAGTTTACATTGAACAAACTGAAATTACGTTCTGTTTCTTGGATTGTGGTGCTAATCAATTTTATTGTACACCGCTTAATGCTTTGCCACAGCGGTATATCAAATTTTTAATAAAGATAAAGATAATAAAGATAAACAGAGCATTATGACTTGGAGATAACTATTTTACAGGGAATATGGGCTATGGAGGGTTAAGTGGCTTGCCCAAGACCACAAGGAGCACCTGTGGGACTAGAAACCCCAGTCCTTCCAGCCCAAGGTTGCTGTCCTCTAGTGGGATTTGAACCCCTGACCTTCCGGCCTGAAGTACCTTGCCCCAACCACTAGGCCACTCCTCCACCTTTTGAAGGTGCAGTCTCCAGAATTGCATACAATACTCCAAATGAGGTTGCACCAAAGACCAGAGGCACTATCATCTCCTTTCTTCTGCTGGCCATTCCTCTCCCTATGCACCCAAGCATCCTTCTAGCTTTCACCGTCACCTTTTCTACCTGTTTAGCTACTTTAAGATCATCAGACACGATCACGTTCACGTCCCGCTCTTCTTTTGTGGACAGAAGTACTTCACCCCTATACTATATCACTCCCTTGGATTACTGCAGCCCAAATGCATGACCTTGCATTTTTTAACATTAAATCTCAGCTGCCAAATTCTAGACCATTCTTCAAGCTTAACTAGATACCTCCTCATGTTATCTACACCTTCCTGGGTGTCTACTCTATTGCAGATTTTGGCATTATCCATAAAGAGGCAAACCTTACTGACAGCCCTTCTGCAATATCACTAACAAAGAGGTTAAAAAGAATTGGACCAAGGACAAATCCCTGTGGCATACCACTGGTAACCTCCTTCTCCTCATAGTGAGCTCCGTTTACCTGAACACTTTGTCACCTCCCACTCAACCAGTTTCTAAACCAGGCAGTAAGTTTAGGTCCATCCCTAGGGTGCTCAGTTTGTTTATAAGTTGCCTGTGCAAAGTGGTGTCAAAGGCTTTACTAAAATCTAAATACTCCATATCTAAGCTCTGCATCGGTCCAACTCCCTGGTCACCCAGTCAAAGAAATCAATCATATTTGTCTGGTGAATCCATGCTGCCTCGGATCCAGTAATCCGTTAGACTCCAGAAACCTCACTATTTCTTTTTCAGCAGCGCTACAAATAATTTTACTCACCGCCAAAGTTAAATTAACAGGCCTGTAGTTTTCAACCACATCCTTACTTCTGCTTTTGTATAAAGGGAACACATGTGCCTCTCTCCAGTCCTTCGGCACCACTCCTGACTCCAAAGAGGCATTGAAAAGGTCAGTCAGTGGAGCTGCTAGAACGTCCCCAAGTTCCCTCAGTATTCTCGGGTATATCTCATCTGGTCCCATCGCTTGGTCTACCTTAAATTTAGCTAGCTTTTCATGAACACAGTCTTCTGAAAATTGTACAGGATGCCTCTCACTTCTGTTCCTGTTTGTGGATATTTTCTGAGGTCCTGCTCCTGGTTCTTAATCTGTGAACACAGAACAGAAATATTTGTTAAGCAATTCAGCTTTATCCTCATCGACTTCTACATATTCCTCCCCTTCACCCTTGAGTCTGACAATACCACTTTTGCCCTTCCTCTTCTCACTAGCATATCTGAAAATTTTACTTATTTATTTATTTAATCAGTTTTATATACCACCTTATCCTTCAATCAAAGTGGTCAACAAGACAACAGAGGGACTACATCGAGGGGGGGGGGAGACAACAAGATAGTACATTACAGTAAACTACAGTACATTACATTAAATTATACATAAACTACAGCAAAATTACATTTCATAATTCATTACAATTACATTAAACAAATAACTGCAATCTTACAAAATTGAAATTCAAAGGGTTAAAACATTTTGTTCTATTGGAATTAGATTAGTTGCCGTATGCTTCAATAAACAGGTACGTTTTAAGGGACTTTCGAAAATCTTTGATATCATACTCATTTCTTAAATCACTAGGAATAGAATTCCATAGTTGTGGTGCCATAAAGGAGAAAGCCCTATTAGATGTCATTTGTTTGGATCTATTAAACTTTAAGTGAGAATTAAGTCTGTTAGTAGACTGTGAGCGTCTGGGCCTTGAGCCTATGTCCTTAGAAATAATAATTGTTAGAACGTTTTCTGATGACTCATGTAAAATTTTGAAAATATTCATGAGGTTCTTATATTTCGATCTCATAATGATTGGAAGCCAATGCAATTCTAAAATGTCTTATCCCCCCGTTTTATTGCATTTGCTAGGGATAGAATAGTAAGGAAATGAAATGCAAAAATGGAAAAAAGGGCAACCAAAAGAAGAACTTAAAAAATATGAGAACAAAAGTCAGTAGATACTGCTTTCATCTCCCAAATATGGGAAAGATGGATAAAATAATAGGTCTTTAGAGCATATTTGAATATTGCTAAAATACCCTCTCATTCACAGGATAATTTACTAGGACACTGGCTCAAGTGAATCATTTTCCAGCACAAGTTTAGTTCAGATTTTATTTATAGGCATTTATATACTACCTGGTGTGATTGCGGTCTACGCAGTGCACATTCAGGTATGGCATATATTTCCTTTGTCCTGGAACACTCACAATCTACTTTTGGTACCCGAGGCATCAGAGGGGTTAAGTGGCTTGCCCAAAGCCACAAGGAGCACCTTTGGGACTAGAAACCCCAGTACCTCTGGCCCAAGGTTGCTGTCATCCAGCAGAATTCAAACACTCTGCCCTCTGGGCCAAGGCAACTTGCCGCAACCACTAGGCCACTCAGAATGCAAACCACCATGTCACCCATGACTCTTACTGCAGCATTGTGGGTTTTAGTCCATATCCAATCCTAGCTCACCCTTGAAACTTCCTGGGAGCAAAGCTTCAGCAAGAAGGAAACCGTACCTTACAATTATCCAGGCTTTCTATTTTCAATTCAATTTTAGCAGTTTGCTCATTTGTAAAGCAGGTACTTTCTGGAAAAGATTTGGATAATAAGGATGCCTAAGTAGAATCCAGGATATCAATGTGCCTCTTTAATGTACTTTACTCAGTTTAAGTTGCAATGTAAACTGCTTTGACTAAAATGATAAAGTGGTATAAAAGACCCGTTAAATAAATAAATGCATATAAGAATTTTGTCCTTCGGGAATGATGCTCCGCTATTGGCTCTTCCGTTCACAGATCCTAGAAAACCTGTTCCTTTTTTCATGCACCTCTCATGTCATTCTTCCTCCCTTTGTTTTTCATCTGCCTGATCACCAGGCAGAGTGCCAAATTTCTAAAGGTGTCATACTCCAATGTTCAGACATCCATTCATCATCATCATTTCCAAAAAATGAGCTTGCCTTCAGACGTACACCATGCAAAATCTTCACTACAAAGATTAATGAATACTCTTTATTACTCTTCCTCTTTGCCATAATTAACTATATATGAATAGAATACCTGTTACTTTCTCCTTTTAATTTGTCCTCCAAGAAAAGTCAATTTTCAAGAAGGATAAAAGCAGAATTAGAAAGCTTGCCTTTTTATCCTAAAATTGCAGAATAGGCAGTGCTAGCGTACCTTCATGGACAATTTCATTTGTAAGTGCCAGTGCTTATTTTTCAGTTTTCAAACTCCAGGAAGAGCACTGGAAATATTTATAGTCCCTTGTACTAAAGTGCAGTAAATGTTTGCACTTGCCGCACCTCAACTGGCAAAGTCTAAGCAATTGTCCTGCATTCACCACACACACACACACACACACAGGGCACACGCTGTATGTGGGAACGGTGTTCCCTGCCTCAGCAGGTAGTGTGAGAGCATCTGTGCTACCTGCTGAGACAGGGAATGCGGCACCCAGCAGCCAGGCAAACAAGAGTAGTAATGCTGTGCGGTGATGCATGGGCGCAATACCTCTCAAGCATCAGAACCCCCCCCCCCCCCCCGATTCCATTCACCCCCTAGCATCCTGATCCTTCCTCCATCTCTGAACATTCCTATTTATCCCCTCCCAAGAAGACTCCCTATAGCAGTTAGCCCCCTGGACCTTTCTGAGTGCCTGTGCATTCACTCAGAAGCACTCCCTGGTGTCTAGTGGTTGGATCAGGACCGATCACCCTTTACTTCTGCTGCTCTTAGCACATAGTAACTGTTACCACAGATTCTTAGCATGTGCTAAACCCCATGGTAAACATTGGTACAGTTTAGTCAAAGGGCCCATTGGGGGCTAGTTATCATGCTGAGCTGCTACTACTACTAATTATTATTTATGTAGCGTTACAAGGCATACATAGTGCTGTAAGACATTCCCTGCTCATCAGAGCTTACAATCTAATCAAAATGAAGAACATCACAAAACTGGGGACTAGAGTAAGATAAGCTAAGATACAGATAAGTAATAAACAAAAGAGTGAGGAGCATCAGGATCCAAAAGCAGCCTTTAAAAGGTGCGGTTTTAGCCTGGATTTGAATAGTAAAATATCATTCAGATTCACCGTTGTAAGGGTCAAGAACAACAAAAGAGGTCTCAGTATAAAAGAACACTGCTGTATTAAGGTTCACACCTGTTCACAGCAATCGTGTTGTATCACATCAATGACCTCAAGAAAAACAATTGTAAGAAGAAACTCCAGTCCTTATAAAATAGTAATGAAAAAGGAATAAATAGTAATAAATACTCAGCTTCAAAAAGGACTGACGCTTCCAATTAGAATATGATCCCAACGCACACCCCCGGTAACAGTCGGACGTTTCAGAACGATTTCTTCAGGGGACCGTTAAAATACAAATATGCTGCCCACGTTTCACACTAGCCGGTGCAACTCTTTTTTTTTTTTTTGAGAATTGAGGCTGGTTGAGTTCAGAGCTGAGCGCGAGTTGCACCGGCTAGTGTGAAACGTGGGCAGCATGTTTGTTTATTACTATTTATTCCTTTTTCATTACTATTTTATAAGGACTGGAGTTTCTTCTTACAATTGTTTTTCTTGAGGTCATTGATGTGATACAACACGATTGCTGTGAACAGGTGTGAACCTTAATACAGCAGTGTTCTTTTATACTGAGACCTCTTTTGTTGTTCTTGACCCTTACAACGGTGAATTTGAACGATATTACTTTTTTGACTGGATTATTGCTGAATCGTTCTTGAATATAGTGACCAATTGACTTTTTTGTGGATTTGAATAGGGCTAGAGAAGGAGCCCGATGTACTGACTCAAGTAGTTTGTTCCAGGCATATGGAGCAGCAAGATGGAATGAACGAAGTCTGGCATTGGCAGTAGCAGTGAAGAGCACAGATAAACAGGATCTACCAGAGGAGCTGAGTTCCCGAGGAGAGGTGCAGAGTGAGATAAGAGAGGAAAGGTAATGAGGTGCTGTAGAATGAATGCACTTGTAGGTCAGGAGGAGGTTTGAACTGGACACAGAAATGGATAGGGAGCCAATGAAGTGACTTGAAAAGAGGGATTACATGAGCACAGCGACACTGGTGGAAGAGAAACCTGCAGATGAGCTGAACAGAATGAAGGACAGAGAGATGATTCAGAGAGAGACCAGTGAGGAGCAGGTTACAATAGTCAAGACAGGGAGGTGACTAGAGAGTGAATAAAGGTCTTATTAGTGTGTTCAGAAAGGAAGGGATGAATTTTGTTGATGTTATAGAGAAAGAAGTGACAGGTTTTAGTTGTTGGATGTGTGCAGAGAAAGAGAGTAGAATCAAAGATAACCCCAAGGTTGTGTGCTGAGGAAACAGGGAGGAGTGTAGTGTTATCTACAGAAATAGAGAAGGGAGGAAGGGGGTGGGTGGGTTTAGGGGGAAATATAGAGCTCAGTTTTGGCCATGTTCAATTTCAGATGGCGGTGAGACATCTAGGCAACATTGTCAGATAAGCAGGCAGAAATATGGGCCTGGATTCCTGTAAAGCTTTCAAGTGCAGAGAGGTAGATCTGAGAGTCGTCAGTACAAAGATGGTACTGAAAACCATGGGAGGAAATAAGTGAACCAAATGTAGACAGAGGAGAGGGCCTAAAACAGCTCTGAGGTACACCAACTGAAAGTGAGATGGCAGTAGAGAAGGATTCACCGAGACATACATTATAAGTTTGATGAGAGAGAGAAGAAGAAAATCAGGACAGAACAAAGTTCTTAAATCCAAGCAAAGACAGGGTATCAAGCAGAAGATGGTTATTAACAGTGTCAAAGGCAGCAGAAAGGTTAAGAAGGATAAGGATAAAGGTCCTTAGATATGGTGAAGAACAAGTCATTGGAGACTTTGGCAAGAGCTGTTTCTGTAGAATGTAGAAAAGGAAATCCAGATTGAAATGGATCCACAAAGGCTTGAGAGGAAAGAAAGTCAAGACAGTGTTGGTGAACCACTTGTTCAAGTAATTTAGAAGCATAGAAATATGATGATAGATAAAGACCATATGGTCTATCCAGTCTGCCCTTCCATACCAACTGCTGCAATCCCTTTTTTTGCTTTAGAGATCTTCTGTGTTTGTCCCATGCTTTCTTGAATTCAGATACTGTCCTTATCTCTACTACAATCCACTGGGAGACTATTCTCCATATCACTCCTGGGCCTATTCTTTTTCACTTTCATCCCATGTCTCCTTGTTGCAGAGCTTGCCTTTGATTTGTCATGCAAGTATTTAAATGTCTCTATTTTATCTCCCCTTTCCTACCTTTCCTCCAGAATATACATATTGAAATCTTTAGGTCAGTCCTCATATGCCTTATGATGAAGCCCACTGAGCATTTGTTCACCACCCTTTGCACTAACTCCATCCTGTTTATATCTTTTTGAAGATATGGTCTCCAGAATTGCACACAATACTCCAAATAAGGTCTCACCAAAGATTTATACAGAGGCACTTTCACCTTCTCCTTCCTGCTGGCCATTCTTTTCCCTTTGCACCTTAGTGTTGTCCTGGCTTTCACCATCACCTTTTCTATCTGTTTAGCCACCTTAGATCATCAGAAACAATCACATCTAGATCTCACTCTTCTTTTGTGAACAACAGTACTTCATCCCCTTGTACTGCTACCTTGATTTTTGCAGCTCAAATGCATGGCCCTGTATTTTTTAGCGTTAAATCTCAGCTAGCACATTCTCTGCTATTCTTCAAGCTTTGCTAGATCTCTCCTCATGTTATCTACTCCATCCAGGAGTAAATGACCATTTTAGAAAGGACTTGGTTTACACTTGGATTCCATACTATGTGGAAGATTCAAGGGATCATGGTTAGGGAGTGGCAAGAGTGTGTCAAAAATCTACATGTTTCCCCCATTTCAGCCCAAATTGTGCATGAGAGAATTTACACCTTCTCTCTAACATGTAGGTTTTTTAAAAAGTGCACATACCAGCCAGCGCAAACCTTTGAATGTGGCTTGTTCCACACGAAAGATGTGAGTAAACTTCCTTTAGGCACGAACAGGAGTATATTTGCATAATACTAGTTCTCAAAAGGACAATCACAGAGTGCAAGACTTTGTACCCCCTGAGGAAGGCAACAGCTGAAACGTAGGGGTTTCATTATTAAAGGTACCTGTGAGCTCCACACACCACTCACCCCTTATGGTTTCTTCTCTACGTAATGCGAGAGCTTTGCTCTCCCTTTGTGTTTCTTGGACCTGTTCAAATCCAGAATAAAAACTGAAGTCCTAATATTCAAAGGCATTTACATGATTTACAGAGCTGTAAATGAGATGGATCAACACAATAACAGCAGCTATGGGTGCTACTCTATCAACAATGAGACACCTGATTGCAGAACGAACACAGTTGAGGACAACTATCCAGAGGGTTGCTATGAGTTGACACCAACTCAACGGCACTTAACAACAATAGCAACCCATGTAAATGCCCTTAAGTGGGATATTCTGTGCCACTGAATGTCCCCGAGTAATGCCGCTAAATATCCCGATGCTAACAGCTTAATCTCAGGGCATGTCGGGAGCGTTCTGGGGGCAGTACCTGGGGATAACTGTGCAGCAGCGATATTCAGCCACTGCTCGGTTATCCCTTAGTGGTAAAAGTTAGGCGTAGCAAAAGCTGTCCTAACCTTCATGGTTAGCTTCTGCTCTGTGTGTGGCTTTGTGGGGGCCCCGGATATTCAATGCTGTTGGCTGGATATGGCCCCGGATTGACTAGGGTTAAAATTTGTCAGCAACAGCTATGAGCCTTAGAGGTGCATAGCCGTCGTAAATTAATAGCTGGCCATGACTTCTTTGAGACTGCTTTTGGATCCTCCTATGTGTTTCCTTACCATTCCCCTAGATATATCCTAGTCCTCAGTTGTTGTGTTGTCTGGCCTTGAAGCCCTCATGAGCAGGGACTGTATCTTACATATCTCTGTACAGCACTGCATACGCCTTGTAGCACTATACAAATGATAAATAGTAGTTTCATGCACCTTACCCCTCTTCTCCCTCTTTCTTTTCTGTCGAAGAATTGTAATTTCTTTTCCTATTTCTTTTGGCCTTGGCCTTGATTTTCCTTTGTTTTTTTAAAATTGTACACCGCCTTGATTCCAGTAGAAAGGCGGTTCTATCAAATTTAATAAACATAAACAAACATAAACATACTGTCCCACATGCGACATGTAGACTAAACCCCTTAACATGGGAGATGCCAAGTTACCACTGTTGACTTTTCCAACATGTAGGTTTGTAAAATGATTTCTGAAATACCGTTGCTGACTTGTAACTCAAAGCAAGAGAAGACATAGGGCTATAGGTCTGGTATAGTCAGCAATGGCAGCGAGCATGAGTACAGCAGTCGCCGCTGGATGTTCAATGCCAGGACCATATTTAGACACCGGCATTGACTATCTGGTTTTGCTGCACAGCTGCGCACGGCACAGAAGCTCACCAGGCAGCAGCGATCTTCAACCGTTGCCCGGTTAGCTTCAGGAGCAAATGTCAGGACAGTTTTTGATGTGCGTAACCCTTGCTGCTGAGGGATAACCTGGCAATGGCTAAATATCGCTATTGACCAGTTATTCCTGGGGACCGCCTTTGGAATGCCTGACGCTAAATGGTTAGCATCGGGGCGTATAGTGGTGTTACTTGGGGATATTCCGCGGCACTAACACGGTTAGTGCCTCTGAATATCCTGCTTGGGGGCATTGACACAGTTCGCAGCTCTGTAAGCTGTGTAATTGCCTTGTAATATCGGACCCAGACAGTAGTTAACAGGCTCATAAATGTGCATTCATGCACCCCTGTATTTGCTATTTTAGCAGAGTGATTTAAAAAATGACACCGGAATTGTAAATTCCACCAGGAGGACATTCAGCCTTCACATTTTTTCTAAATATGCCTTATAACGCGTGACTTTATGATAATAGAAAGCACGGAGTGGGAAAGAGGAGGAGAGTGACACACAACACAAGACATGCTGCTACCATGGAAAAGTAATTATTCCAGAAGCGTAGTTAACTGCTTCGGCTGTAACAACCACTGTGTTAAGGTGTGTTATTACAGCTGACCACAGTCATTTTAACTAGAAAATATTACTGTGGTTTTTGCCACTAATGTGTGTTAAATGTTTCCATTAACACACAGAAATGGCCCTTCTGATGTTCCTTTCGTTTATCTATTTACAGGGGCATCACCTCTATTTCTTTTCACATTGTTGGCTCTCAGCCTGCCGTTCACATTACTAGGTTATGCTCCTAGGTTCAAACTGCTGGACTGTAGACATGGATTATGTTGCCTTCCAGTGCTGAAGTTAAGAGATCAGCACCCTTGCAGTCTATCAAATACAAGCTGAAACCTGAAATAATGTTACTGAATTGTAGCTCACAACAAGAGAAGACATAGGGCTATAGTTAATAAAATGCTTAAAGGGAATGATGCACACTTTTTGGTCAAATTCACCTTAAATGGCAAAATCATGCCTTATTTTCTCTTAATGCATGTTGTTAGCAAAGTGGTACTTAAGTAATAATGAGATGCCAAACATGCAAATACATGCAACACAGCTCAATATTATCCACAAAGAATAACAGAGCTCACGAGAAACCTGGTGTTATTTTTACGTCCCAGGAGCCTCTAATGCATGATCTAATGCTCCCATGGAGCCTCTCATAGGGGCCGATGCTGGAAGACTTGCACCATTCAACCCCCCTGATTCTATTCCCAACCTATCCCCCCAAATGAATCCTTCCACTTCTCTGATACCCTAATACCTACCAGGAGTGTCTATGCTAGTTAAAAAGGGGTCTAGAAGCAATCCTCAATGAGTTCTGCCCTGACAGTCCTCATATTCAAAATGGAACCAAAATTCCTCTAGTGGTATTACATCAAGTATTCACACCATCAACTAAGAGAGTGTTCCTATCTCCCCCCCCCCTCCCCATTAGCCATCACGGTCACTCACAGTAAGTGTTTGGGGGGGGGGGTGATAAGGCTTGTATTAGGGGGAGGTTCAAGTTAGAGATTAGATTGGGGGTTTAAGGGTTGATAAGGATTGGGGAGGTTCTTCTTGACACTCTTAAAAGAAAGCAGGCTGGATTTTAGGTCCACTATCTTTGCATTGCTGTGGCCAGGAATGCACAATGATCCTGACTGCAGCAGCTCAAAATACAATTTATTGAATGAGTCACAAATCTGTGGAATTAAAGGTAGGACAGATTAATTACTTGGGCAATAAACTAGGCTTTGGTACAAGTGCAGATTTTACTGCAGCTCAGTAACTACCATCTTTAATAAGCTCATTTAAGTAGAATCTTTGTAGCGTGTGCACAAATTTCTAAAGAATGTTGTAACATTATATTGTTACTGAAATTAATTCAAGTGTGAACCACTGGTTGCTTCATGGGGATTCAGATGTGATATAGGACTGTACAGAGAAGTTTTAAAGTTCTATCCCTAGATAAGACTTCATATAGTATATAAGACTCCATATAGTATGTAAAATCTTACATCTTTATGATTTTCAATCTGAAAAATTATACAGCAAAGTTCCATAAGTATTAACAGTGTTAAAAGTTTTCTAATAGCATTGTATCAAGAAGTCGTTATTTTTTGAGAGGTTTTCAGGATGATGAATATTTCATCTTCACCAGAGGGAATATTTTATTTATGTATTTACACTGAACATGGAAAATGGAATATGTTTCTTGAGGAAAATCACCATGAACATAATATGAGATGTGCTATGCTGGATCAGACTTGGTGTCCATCAAGAGCAACATCCTGTCTCTGATACTGATTATTCCAGGTCACAAATACCCAGCAGGATCCCAAAATGTAACTTCATTGTTTGTTGCTGACTCCAAGGAATAAGCGGTGGATTTCTCAAATCTACAAAGCTAATAATGGTTTATGAACTTTCCCCCAAGATTTATCTAAGATTAAAATGGATCCAAAAAGATCAGTGAGTAACATAATGCATTTAAGAGTTTAGGTCTTAATCTAGAACCATGCCATTTGGGGGATGTGGAATACAATCATTGCTTTAAGACATACAGTAGAATCTGCTGTCATATATTTCCTTTGACTTTCCATTAGATAGCTACTAGGTTGCTGTTGAGTGGAGGAGTAGCCTAGCACTGACGAAATCTAGGTTTGATTCCCACTGGCACTCCTTGTGATTTTGAAAAGTCTCTTTACCTTCCATTGCCTCAGAAGAAAAGTCCTGACAAAACAATTCCAGTCATACCCTGCCAAGAAAACCCAAGGCTGCTAGATATTGACTATAGAATTTGCAGGGCAACTTCAAACAACTTCCAGACCTCCTTGTATATCTTTGGTTCTTTGTATGGCTGTACAGAAGGAATGGTTATTAAACACAAAGAAAAACCCTCACAAAATCTTGGAATTAGTTGCCTAAAATCTTAGGCTGAAGAGGAAACAGCCAGGGAGACTATAAGTATGCAGCTTCTCCCCATGTGCTTCAAACTTGATATTTCTATTGGCCCTTTTATTGAAGTTTTTACATAAATCAACAGAAACAGAAATCTTTAAAGAAAAACAGCTCTCTTTGTCCCATATCAGTCTGGATTTTCCTCAGACTAGTAATTCAATTGATAAATTCCAAAGTGACACCTTGATAGGCTCTCATTCACCTATTCAGAGCAAAAGAACAACAAATAGCTTCACATTCCTGGTTAAGATAACCTACTTCCTCCCTTCTCCTTAAAGGAGGCATCTGCTATCAATCAAGTCACAGCCCACACACGGCTTTGAGCACAATGCATAATATTACTGATACAAACATATATCATGCGTAACTACAGATGAAACTTATAATATTCTAGTAAACTGCCGGGGGAGGGGGGGGTTGAGGCTGTTGTTTTTTTAGTCCCTCCTCCGATTCTGTAAAGAATCATATTGATCATCTGCAAAAGGCAGTTGGTCTAGGGCTGTGCATGTGGAGTTGGTCCTTTCCATCTGGTTTCTGGGCTATTCTCTCTGTTGGAATCTCTGCGATTGCCACTGACAACATGGCTCCAGGCCTCATTCAGAAGAGCAGCAACCACCTTTAAGTGAAAAGACTAAACACTCTGAATAAGATTTTGCATTGAAACAAACTTAATCTCATTCATATTTACTAAAGTCATATCTTACTTGGAAGATCGTATGCAACAAGTCAAATGTGACCAAAAAAGATCTTTGCAATTCCCAATCATTCAAGGAGTGCCTCAGGGTTCAGCTTTATCTTCTATTCTGTTCAATATTTATATCCAACATCTATGCAATATTATTAAACTGCACAAATTCCATTATCACCTTTATACTGATGACAAAATGGTATATACCCAAATTGTTTTACAGTCTCTTGACTTCTCAGCAATTTCTAGATGCCTCCAAGACATGAATACCTGGCTTTCAAATAATCACTTTACACTTAATTATGACAAAACTGAGGCAATGTTTGTTACTAGGAACCCTAACTTCATTCCTCCAAATACTATTGATTTATTAAACAGGCCCATCATAGTTAAAAGCGGAATCAAATACCTTGGCATAATTTTGGATAACAAATGTAATTATGGTCTTTTATGCAGAGATAAATCTTGACAAGCAAAAAATGATACTCTGTAAACCTTACCATGAAAGTGCAACTTATATGTGCTGGAACTCGATAATATCAAAATTCTGAACAAACTTATGACTAAAGTTTGTATGACTAAAGTAGCCAAGAAAGGTCTCAGAATTAGCTGCAATCATTGACTTTGATTCTCCGTCAAATGAATTGCTGCTGCCAAATATCAACGACCTTATTTGCACATGGCTACAAGTTTTTTAAATTTTTCAATTATGAAATATGTTTTGAAAAAATATTCTGAAAACAGTGCTTAACTCGCATGACTTCAATGGAGGCGGCGGTTTTTAAATGCTTCTAAATACTGATCCCGACGCTATTCAACACGCGGTTTCTTGGCGTTTCACCCATATGGTTTCTTCAGGGGAACGTATAAACAGCACTGCAAAATATAAAGTAAGTTTCTCTAATAGAAGAACTTTCTTTCAATAAAGTGCTGGTCTTTTTTAATGAAACAATGGATAAAGAAATTGGCTACATTGAGTGTACTTCAAATCCAGCCGACGCCGTTCTCCAAAGATCTCTTCTAATCTAAATTAAACATTCCGCGCATGCGAAATATATAGGGTGACAAATCAACGAGCACCTGGATCAAAGGTTAAAAGCATTGCTCGCATAGGGGTTGTCAAATGAATTAAATACACGCTTCCCATTCTACTCTCTCATTCAACCCCTGCGGATAAACTGTCTGTAGCTTGTGTATCCATTGTTGCTCACAGTAAATTAAAGTTTGATCCTTTGATTTCCCTCGTAAAGATGTAAGTATCTGATCAATGCAGAAAACTCTCAAATCTTCATAGACGTGATGAAATTGTAAACAATGATCAACTATAGGAGCCTCTTTCCTCTGATATTTCAATCTACTTTTGTGCTCATTCATTCTAATTCGGAGTGATCTAGTTGTTTTCCCGATATAAAATAACCCACATGGGCAACGAATGCAATAGACAACATAAGTAGAAATGCATGATGTTCGGCTCCTTATCTTGTGTGTTGTATCATGATAACTGAATTCTGTGAGTTCCTGTGTGATAGGGCATATGTTACAAGACCCGCATTTTTGATGCCCTCCCCCAGTGACTGCCTTTTCTTCCTGTGACGGTCGTAAAACAGCTGGACTCAATACTTCTTTTTAAATTCCTCTGTCTTTGCCATACACAACGAACTGAACAGTTTTCCAGTCCCGATATGCTCTGAAGCACATTGGCGTGACGTTTAATAATACGTATGATGGAGGAGCTATAAGGAGAGAACGGGGTAATTAAATTTGGCAGCAGCAGCAATTCGTTTGACGGAGAATCAAAGTCAATGATTGCAGCTAATTCTGAGACCTTTCTTGGCTACTTTAGTCATACAAAAGTATTATAAGTTTGTTCAGAATTTTGATATTATCGAGTTCCAGCACATATAAGTTGCACTTTCATGGTAAGGTTTACAGAGTATCATTTTTTGCTTGTCATAATTTTGGATAACTAACAAAAGAGAAATACAAAACAGACCAAAAAGTCCCCTCTGTGGCTTACACACTAATTTTTGTCGGAGCGTATCAACTCAGTGTCTAAGGGAGAAACCAAAGACACCACCGTAATTGCTCCTTTTTATTCTTTAAATTTTAAAAAAACAAAGCAGTCCAAACTTAGCTGTTTTTCCAAGAGCACCGCCAAAGCACATCCAATGAACGACGTGGCTCAAGTTTCGGGTTTTCCCCAATGAGCAAGAAACCCTGCTTCAGGTCAGATGGAAAGACAAATGGCGATTCTTCAGCTTACACAGCCAGGGGAAACATTCCAATTTGTCTTCGGCGGTGTCTGACTTCAGAGTGATAAGCAGGTCACCGGAACCAATCATAATCAGCCTACTACGGAGCCACAGCCTAGGGGAAATCCCACTTAACAGGGAATACCCCTGGAGGCATCCCAAGTAAGAACGAAAACACAAATCAGATAATAGTGTACCAGTCCAACTGGAGATTGAGCCCCTCCGGAGCCACAGAATTTAAAAGGTAAATCCAGCGTTGTTCACGCAATTGAAGTTTCTGTTTGCGATCCCCCCCGCGAGGGTCCAGGGGGACATGATCCAACACGCACCACCGCAAAGACGTGAAAGCATGGCCCTTTTCCAAATCATGTTCCACAATAGGGGCCGAAAGGGTCTTCGTGCGGAGGCGAGAAGCGTGTTCAGCCAAACGAGTTCTAATAGCCCGTTTAGTCTGACCCATGTAATACAAAGAACAAGGGCAGACAATCAGATACACAACAAACTCGGTGGAACAATTTGTATGCCACTGGGTAGTATATCGTCGGGACGTGTGATCATCCGTCCAGTCGGGGCCCTCCAAAGTTAGAGCACAGTACTTACAACTATGGCAAGCATAGTGGCCACTGTCCGGGTGGAACCTAGGAGGATGATCCACCTCCGAAACCATAGACACCACTTTATCTCATAAGTTAGCTGTCCGAGAGTACGCCACCTGTAATGTGCAATTCTGAAAACATGCATGCATCCCAACAATAGGCCAGAATTGGTGCAGTAACTTCGTAACAGCAGTAATCTGGCGCGTGAATGGCAGAACCCCTGTTATCGTAGATTCATCCGATTTCGAAGCTGGAGGAAGGAAAAACCATTCACGGTGTAAATGGCGTGCCCTCTTGTATGCCCTAGAAACTAGCTCTTGGGGATACCCCCGAGAAAGCAAACGTTGCTCAAGTTCGTGAGCGTGTAATTTAAAGTCATGTAGAGTTGAACAGTTGCGGCGGAGCCGCAAGAACTGTCCAAAAGGCAACCCTTGTTTCAGGGCTCTAGGGTGAAAACTATGGTAGCTAAGGAGGGTGTTGCGCTGTACAGCTTTACGAAAAAGCGTCGTCCGAAAACCCTCCCCTGTAAGATGAACCTGAACATCCAAAAATTGTAAGGTACTAGATGAAATCTGTGCCGTAAATTGAATTCGAGCTACATGAGTATTGAGGCGGCTCAAAAAACGGTCAAGTTCTGTTCGAGAACCATCCCACAGAAAAAAGATATCATCTAGAAAGCGCCTCCAAAAGGGCACCAGACAAAAGGCGGGATTGGAATAAACATACTGTTGCTCAAAAATTGCCATATAAATCGTGGCCAGAGATGGAGCTACTGTCACCCCATAGCTATTCCGTGTATCTGGCGATAGTAAATACCTTGGTGTAGAAAGAAATTATGATTCAGAACCAGCTCCAAGAGCTCCAATACAAACGACCGCGGAATACGGTCAGGGAGGGTCAACGGGTAATCCTGTAGACATCTCAACATCTCCTGTTGATCAATGTTCATATAAAGAGCTTGTACATCTAAAGAAACAAGGAAGCGGTAGGTGTCCACCGCTCCACAGGATTGCAGCTGATTCAAAAAATCCCCGGTGTCCCGCAGGTATGAAGGAACCTGCAGCGCCCCTGGTTGTAGGAAGAGGTCACAGAAAAGAGAGGGGTTCAAGCAAGGAGTCCTGACAAGCAACAATGGGACGGCCAGGTGGATCAATGAGCGATTTGTGTACTTTAGGAACTAAATAAAAAACTGGTGTTTTGGGATGCTGTTTAATCAAGAAACTCATCTCATTACGAGTAATCCAGTTCCTCAAGAACGCCTCCGAGACCAAAATTGAAATCCGAGCTAGTAAGGAAGCCGTAGGATCCCTTGAGAGGATCGCATAATTAGTGCGGTCCTGCACGTGGGCTTTTACTTGGCGTTGGTATTGGTCCCTCGAGAGCAACACAATAGCTCCCCCTGGAGACCACATCGTCTGAGAGCTTTCAGATTCAATGGCTGGAAATAAAAAAACAATTGGATTCCTTCCATGAGCACGTTCGCAGTTTGAAGATCTGCAAGTTCAAGCGGGATAAAATGGACTATGATAATGATGTGTTTATAATTGGCCCTCTATGAAGAAGGCTAACTCGGGGAAACGGGTGGCTTTCAATCTTACTTTGGATTCGGAATCCACGGAGACTGATAGTAGTGATCAAGGGGCTGTGGAATCTTCTGGTGGTCGATTGGATGCTGGCAAACGGGGTCGGGGTAATTTCTCCCAGGGTAGACGATCCCGTAGGAATTACCAACAGGATTTTTGGCAGGGACCGGACACCAGATCTCGGACAAAGAGTCGTCCATTATAAATCTATCGGGTGTGCCTTTGACGGAGGGTCAGCATCGGGTTCTAGAGTTGGGGCTTTCCTTTGTCCCCACTTCCCGATATGACGGATTTTCCACTAGGCTGGCACTGCATAAATTCTTTCGTAAGTTACGGGTGTTACAACATCTTTCCCAAACTTCTGGGGGGACGGATGTTTCCCTGATCAGGAACCCCTCCCGCTGGGTGCCCCCGGGTACTCCTGACCATGCGATCTCCACCTACCAGACCTTAGTTCTTCAACACTTTGCAAAGTTAGAAAGAAGAACTTTGTACAACTATTCGAATTTTTCGAAGGCTCACTCTCAGGCGCTGGATGGGATCCGGACTTTGGATGTGGTGGTACGCCGGGCCGATAAGGGGGGAGCTATTGTGTTGCTCTCGAGGGACCAATACCAACGCCAGGTAGAAGCCCACTTGCAGGACCGCACTAATTATGCGATCCTCTCAAGGGATCCTATGGCTTCCTTACTAGCTCGGATTTCAACTTTGGTCTCGGAGGCGTTCTTGAGGAACTGGATTACTCGTAATGAGATGAGTTTCTTGATTAAACAGCATCCCAAAACACCAGTTTTTTATTTAGTTCCTAAAGTACACAAATCGCTCATTGATCCACCTGGCCGTCCCATTGTTGCTTGTCAGGACTCTTTGCTTGAACCCCTCTCTCAGTTCTGTGACCTCTTCCTACAACTAGCGGCGCTGCAGGTTCCTTCATACCTGCGGGACACCGGGGATTTTTTGAATCAGCTGCAATCCTGTGGAGCGGTGGACACCTACCGCTTCCTTGTTTCTTTAGATGTACAAGCTCTTTATACGAACATTGATCAACAGGAGATGTTGAGATGTCTACAGGATTACCCGTTGACCCTCCCTGACCGTATTCCGCGGTCGTTTGTATTGGAGCTCTTGGAGCTGGTTCTGAATCATAATTTCTTTCTACACCAAGGTATTTACTATCGCCAGATAAATGGAATAGCTATGGGAGCGACAGTAGCTCCATCTCTGGCCACGATTTATATGGCAATTTTTGAGCAACAGTATGTTTATTCCGATCCCGCCTTTTGTCTGGTGCCCTTTTGGAGGCGCTTTCTAGATGATATCTTTTTTCTGTGGGATGGTTCTTGAACAGAACTTGACCGTTTTTTGAGCCGCCTCAATACTCATGTAGCTCGAATTCAATTTACGGCACAGATTTCATCTAGTACCTTACAATTTTTGGATGTTCAGGTTCATCTTACAGGGGAGAGTTTTCGGACGACACTTTTTCTTAAAGCTGTACAGCTCAACACCCTCCTTAGCTACCATAGTTTTCACCCTAGAGCCATGAAACAAGGGTTGCGTTTTGGACAGTTCTAGCGGCTCCGCCGCAACTGTTCAACTCTACATGACTTTAAATTACACGCTCGCGAACTTGAGCAACGTTTGCTTTCTCGGGGGTATCTCCAAGAGGTAGTTTCTAGGGCACACAAGAGGGCGCGCCATTTACACCGTGAATGGTTTTTCCTTCCTCCAGCTTCGAAATCGGATGAATCTACGATAACAGGGGTTCTGCCATACACACGCCAGATTACTGCTGTTACGAAGTTACTGCACCAATTCTGGCCTATTGTTGGGACGCATGCATGCTTTCAGAATTGCACATTACGGGTGGCGTACTCTCAGACAGCTAACTTACGAGATAAAGTGGTGTCTACGGTTTCGGAGGTGGATCGTCCTCCTAGGTTCCACCCGGACAGTGGCCACTATGCTTGCCATAGTTGTAAGTACTGTGCTCTAACTTTGGAGGGCCCTGACTGGACGGATGATCACACGTCTCGACGATATACTACCCAGTGGCATACGAATTGTTCCACTGAGTTTGTTGTGTATCTGATTGTATGCCCTTATTCTTTGTATTACATGGGTCGGACTAAACGGGCTATTAGAACTCGTTTGGCTGAACACGCTTCTCGCCTCCGCACGAAGACCCTTTCGGCCCCTCTGGTGGAACATGATTTGGAAAAGGGCCATGCTTTCACGTCTTTGCAGTGGTGCGTGTTGGATCATGTCCCCCTGGACCCTCGCGGGGGGGATCGCGAACAGAAACTTCAATTGCGTGAACAACGCTGGATTTACCTTTTAAATTCTGTGGCTCTGGAGGGGCTCAATCTCCAGTTGGAGTGGTACACTATTATCTGATTTGTGTTTTCATTCTTACTCGGGATGCCTCCAGGGGTATTCCCTGTTAAGTGGGATTTCCCCTAGGCTGGGGCTCCGTAGTAGGCTGATTATGATTGGTTCCGGTGACCTGCTTATCACTCTGACGTCAGATGCCGCCGAAGACAAATTGGAGTGTTTCCCCTGGCTGTGTAAGCTGAAGAATCGCCATTTGTCTTTCCATCTGACCTGAAGCAGGGTTTCTTGCTCGTTGGGGAAAACCCGAAACGTCAGCCACGTCGTTCATTGGATGTGCTTTGGCGGTGCTATTGGAAAAACAGCTAAGTTTGGACTGCTTTGTTTTTTTAAAATTTAAAGAATAAAAAGGAGCAATTACGGTGGTGTCTTTGGTTTCTCCCTTAGACACTGAGTTGATACGCTCCGACAAAAATTAGTGTGTAAGCCACAGAGGGGACTTTTTGGTCTGTTTTGGATTTCTCTTTTGCTAGTTTTGAGCTTAATCCAATCGGGTCCTTTTTCTTCTCACTTGGTGATAATTTTGGATAAGGCATTGAACCTTAAATCTCACATTGCTAAACTTGCTAATAAGGCCTATCATCGTCTAAAGATTGTGAGAAAACTGAAGCCATTACTCCTTCAAGACCATTTCCATACCGTTTGTCAGGCTCTCATCACCCCCCTCCTAGACTACGGAAATCTTCTTGATCAAGGCCTCCCTCAGCTAAATCTACACCATCTCCAGATGGTTCAGAATACTGCTGCACGTATTATTACTGGTTCAGCAAAAACGGATCATATCTCCCCTGTCCTACAACAGTTGCACTGGCTTCCAGTAAGCGTCAGGTCAAAATTCAAGACACTTTTAATTATCTTTAGGATTTACAATAACCTGTCAGCAGATACATTACAAAATATTATAACTAGAGGTATTATCAATAGACCAATAAGAAGCAGCACCAATAATGGCAACATAATTAGTATCCCTGCTGGATACTGTAGGACTAAACAAGCAACTTCAAAAAGAGCTCCTTATTTACTGGCTTCCAAACTTTGGACCTCTCTCCCGATGGACCTCAGAATTATGACTGACATCAAAGATTTTCGCAAGGCCTTGAAGACCCTGCTATTTGCTGAAACTTATGATTTGATATATAATCAATAGTTTTTACCAATAGGCCCATTTTATTACGTTAATTCATCTTAGTTTTGTTTGTTAATGTCTTATATACCCTATGTTATTTGTAACCTTCCATTTGTATTGTGACCACTTTGATTGAAGGATAAGGTGGGATACAAATATGTCTAAATAAATAAATAAATGTCTTATGGAACAAATATTGCTAAATAGGCTTTCAATGGCCTACTGGTAATTATCTCCTATAGTGTCAACCCTGTCTTGCAGTTTGGAAAGCTCCTTATTCCTCTATCGCTGCAGAGCCTTATGATGGTAGGAAATACTTGATCAATTTTTTTGCAACAGTGGCAATAT
The DNA here is from genome assembly GCA_033557465.1 of Ichthyophis bannanicus. Taxonomy (NCBI): domain Eukaryota; kingdom Metazoa; phylum Chordata; class Amphibia; order Gymnophiona; family Ichthyophiidae; genus Ichthyophis; species Ichthyophis bannanicus. Next base: position 232,919,030 of record CM066034.1, on the reverse strand, counting down.
CTGCCCCGAAAACAGTCACTCCACAGTATTCAAATCCTTGACATTTGAATCACTGGACTTAATCCATTTATAAATTCAGAAAGAGTCCCAATGGCTGTGACTTGTGCCCTTGACTTATCTTCACATGTATAGCACTAATGCACTGTTTACAGATCAGACAAGTTGCACAGATGTCTTCTGCAAATTTAGGTTTGTAACAGTCTTGTGAGAATTTTTCTATCGAATCATCCCCCTTTGCCTTCATGTGTCTGGCCAGGATACACAAAGGCAAAATGGGGTAAAAAGCATCTGGAAACATCACATGGCCAGTGTGGGTTTGCCAGAACTCATCAGGATAAAAGGTGCACCCAGCCTGTCTCCAAGTATCTATTTTCCATTGTTGAGCATATTTTTGGGCTTGATGACTTGCTGAATTGGGGGTAAAGGAGACGGCATAATCAAATGTTAGAATTGCAAAGTAGAGAGGGTTTTTTTAATTTATTCTTTGACTTTACATGAGAACATAAGATATGCCATACTGGGTCAGACCAAGGTCCATCAAGCCCAGTATCCTGCTTCCAACAGTGGCCAATCTAGATCACAAGGGACACCGGTTCCACAATGCTTGTACTGGGGCAAGCAGTAGATTTCCAGGTCCCCTTTAATAATGGTTTATGGACCTTTCCTCCAGGAACTTGTCAAAACCTCTTTTAAACCCAGCTACACTTTTACTACATCTTCTGGTAACGAATTCCAGAGTTTGATTACAAGTTGAGTGAAAAAATATTTTCTCTTATTAGTCTTAAGTAGGTTACACTGTAGCTTCATTGCACATCCCCTAGTCTTTCTATATTTTGATAGTGTAAACAATCAATTTATGTTTACACGTTCCACTCCATTCATTAATTTATAGACCACTATCATATCTCCCCTCAGCCATCTGTTTTCCAGGTGAACAATCCTAACCTTTTTAGCCTCTCCTCATAAGGGTATCCTTCCATTCCCTTTACCATTTTGGCAGCTCTTGTCTTTACCTTTTCTAATAATGCTATATCCTTTTTAAGATATGGTGACCAGAACTGCACACAATATTCAAGGTGCAGTCATACCATGGAATGATACAGAGGCATTATAATATCCTTTGTTTTATTCTCCATTCCTTTCCTTATGATTCCTAGCATTCTATTTGCTTTTTTGGTTGCCACTCCACACTGGGCGGAAGGTTTCAACATCTTACAGTATATACATTGACACCTAAATATTTTTCTTGGGTGGTGGTTTCTAACATGGAACCTTGCATAGTGTAACCATAGTTTGGGTTGTTCTTTCTTAGGTGCATAACTTTGCACTTGTCCACATTAAATTTCATCTGCCATTTGGACATCCAGTCTTCCAATTTATCAAGGTCCTCTTGCAATTTTTTACAATCCTCTTGGGTTTCAACAACTTTGGATAATTTTGTGTCATCTGCAAATTTGATTACCTCACTCGTTATTCCCATTTCCAGGTCATTTACAAATATGTTAAAAAGCAGCAGACCCAGCACAGATCTCTGGGGTACTCCACTATTCTCCTTTCTCCATTGGGAAAATTGGCCATTTAGCCCTAACCTCTGATTTCTATCTTTTAACCAGTTCCTGATCCACAATAGTACACTGCCTCCTATCCCATGACTTTTAATTTGCCAAGAGTCTCTGATGAGGGACCTTGTCAAAGGCTTTCTGAAAATCCAGATAAACTATATCAGGCATCACACCTTTGTCTACCTGTTTATTCACACCTTCAAAAAAACCATAAAATATTAATAAGAAAATACCTTCCTTGACTAAAGCCATGTTGGCTATCTCCCATCAAGCCATGACTATCTATATGTTCAGTAATTTTGCTCCTTATAATGGTGGGTACCTGCCTCTTGGGATATGTGTGTGGGTCCCTGGAGGCAGTGGCTCCCATGTATACCACTGGGGGCAGGCAACAGATTCCTGAAATGGGCCCATGCCGGACATGGGTATGTGTATTGGCCGGCGAGGAGGTCCTGCAACTGGGTACCACTGTGGGTATCAACTGGTCCCCCAGTGCTGTCATATCCCTGTGTGGACAGCTGTGACATCCATATGCACAGGGGATGTGCAGGTGCCAAACGCACCCCACTGACCTATCAGCCACACTCTCCCCCACTTGCCATAGATCCTGCATATACCTCACCATCCGCACACTATGCAATTGTCCCTGTACCTGCCACCTGCTGCACTGTCCACCTCCTACTACTGCCTTGCCCATGTCAGCCATTCGTCCAGACATTCTTTGTGGTTCACTATCTCCAAGCCCCTTCTCAGGGTGCATCCCCATACACATGCAATCACCTGTCCCTGCAGCCTCCAGGAGCACAACACCGACTCATACAGTTGTGAGTGTCCCTATACCCTTTGTCCCTGCACTGGAAGCTGTCTCTCATGCCCTGATCTTCCCAGCCATACACCCCAGCCCGTACAGTGCCAGGGTGCATCCATTCCCCCCATGTCCCTTCCCATACTGCACCAGAGTCAGGCAAGGGTCCCCTGTGGCATACCAGCACTGGGAACCAGGGTGGCCATGGCTTGTGCCACCAACACCCACAGGTGTACAGAATATGGTGGCAGTGGCCTAGGCTCCCCCGCCTGCATGTCCAGGGTGCTGCACCACTGGGGCCCATGGTGATGGATGACAAGGAGACCAGAGGTAGGATAAACAGCCTTTATTGCAAAATATGGACTGAACATGCACACACAGGTGGCAGTACTAGTAATGGTAAACATCAGGGCCATCCAGAAGCCCATATATCCATCATGGCCTACTGGGGACCTGGTGGGGATTTGTGAGCCATTGCCCCTTCCCAGAGAGAGCCTGGAGGTCCCCACAGATGCCCTGCAGGTTCTGCACAATGAGCTCCAGAGGACAAGCATGGTTCTGGTCAGCACCGCCCCACCCCCCATGTGTGTGGTGTGCTCCAGGGTTCTAGTGTCTACGTCAGTGGCCTGGGGCTCATTGCACAGCACAGTGCAAGAACACATATTACACTTTGCATCAACGTCCCTATCCTCTCACATCTTACTCTACACCCCTTGGCTCTCCCACACCCCCTCCTACCTCCCCTGGCTCACCCACACCCCCTCCTATCTTCCCTGGCTCGCTCCCATCCCCTCCAACCTCCAACTGCTCACATGCACTCCCTCCTACCTCCCTGGCTTGCTCCCATTCCCTCCAATCTCCCCTGGCTTGCTCCCATCCCCTCCAACCTCCCCTACTCATGTGCACTCCCCACTATCTCCCCCAGCTCCCTCATATTCACTCTCACCTCCCTATGGTCACTCCAGCCCCCTCGCCCTAGCACCTACCAGCTCCTATCCATGCCCCCCTTTCAGCTGGCTCACAATGTTCCCCTCCACCCCCTGTGATGTTCTAGGATGGGGTGGTATGTAAGAGATCTTGCCCTCCTCAAAGGGGTCTGTATCCATGGATATCTCACCCTTTTCTGGGGAACACTCCCAGGCAGCCTCCCAATCACATTCCTTGGCTCATGCTGACTCACTGGCCTGGCAGATGGCCCAACACGGTATGGTGACCTCTGCAGCCCACACTGTGCTCTCCCTCACCTCCACCCCAGGAGAGCTGGGCATTTCTGTGAGGGTAAGGATGACACCCTCCTCCTCTCCATTCTCCACTGAGAAAGGGGGAGCTGTATAGCACTATGGGGCTGCTGCTGGCCATTGTTGCTGTGCACTCAGTGGCCTTGCTGCTCAGGCTACTTGGCAGGGAGCCATGCCATGTGGCCATTCATGTTCATGACTGTCCTTGCGCCTCCCCCTACGTCTCCTCTGCTGCCTCATTGTCCTAATTTTATTTATTATTTACATTCTCTTATATACCGCGCTATTCTGCATCAGTGCGGTTTACATTGAACAAACTGAAATTACATTGAACAGGGCATTTTAACTTGGAAATAACTATTTTACAGGGAACATGGGCTATGGAGGGTTAAGTGGCTTGCCCAAGACCACAAGGAGCACCTGTGGGACTAGAAACCCCAGTCCTTCTGGCCCAAGGTTGCTGTCCTCTAGTGGGATTTGCCTTCCTTCTCCTCCTCCTCCTTCCTTCTCCTCCTCCTCCTCCTTCTGCTCCTCCTCTTCATCATCCTCCTCCTCCTCAGGTGCAGGGGATGAGAGTCCTCAACTGGGATAGCTGTGTGGGGTACAAGGGGCCAGGCATTAATAGCAATGTGTGTGTGGGTGCATGGCGGGCATGTCCCTGCCACATGATCTGTCTGCAGGCACCCCTGTAGTGGGTTTGCTCATTGAGTCCAGGGTGTGTGTGGGGTGCTGGCATGTGACCTGTCATGGTTCCTATATAGTCACCCTCCTCCTTCTGCAGCTTTCATTCGATCTGGTGTATCAGCCAGTGATGTGTGCACCGGATGGCTCTGTAGCACACGTGATATGCTTCAGTGTCCCTCATGATGAGGATGTGGATGCAAACAGTGGTGGTCTACATGAGTGCTTGTGTTTCCTCCCTCACAGTGGGTTCTGCCCCCCACCTGCAGCTGATGGGGAAGAACCCACTGTGCTGACATCTACCAGATGCTAGCTCTCCATGGACTGCATCTGACCCTGACTCATGGTGCCTGCAGAGCATCATGGCTGGGCCATTGGCTGTGGGCCATGGGGATTGTGGTCACTACCCTAATGGACCATGGGCCCTGTCCTCCATTGGGCCTTCACAATATGTGTCCCAGGCTGGGCCACCCATTGCTGCCTTTGCTTGCTGTTCATCTGCCTGACATTTCTATCTTTCACCTGTATGCAGCACCAGGGTGTTAGGGGGGAGGAGTGGCACATTGTGGCATTGCACTCTGCATGTCCTGCCCATGTCTGATCTGCATAGCAATGCTGTGACATGCACCATGAGCATTTTGCATTTCCACAGCCTGCCCCAATCTGGGGTAGGGGCTTGGGCTACTGGTGTGGCAGGGGACTGTGGATTTGCTAGTTGCCTGCTCTGCTTGTTTGGGTGTGCTGCTGGTGTGCCATCCACTCCTACTAAGTTCTGTGTTTTCAGGTATCCATGTGTCTTTCTCTGAGTATTTTCACCACATTGCTAACCTTTGCAGACCTCCCTTTCACTGTGGGGTGACAGCTCTACAACCTCTATTGCAGGGCTTGCCAAGGGCATACATCTATCCAACCTTACATCAGTGGGGGCTGCCTTCAGTGCACATGCAGCTGCTTTTAGTTTGGGGTCCAAACCACTTTTATATGCCCACTGCAGTCCTCCCTCCTCTGATGTTTGGGATAGGTCATTCTGTCTGTTGCTGTGTCTGGAAGGCTAGGTGCTCTTGTATATGGGAGATCTGCCAGGTTTAACCATGTGGTGAAACTGCCAGAGACTGCTACAGGGACACAGGTGAACCAAGGACAGTGCTGTGTGGGTGGTACACCAGCATCAATCCACATCTTGCAGGGCTGAGTGGGGATCAGACCCCTGGGTCCTAGCACTGGGAACCATGCCCACACCACTGTACTGAGGCCCCACTTCCACCACATATGACAGTCAGCAGTGCCTAGTCACAGGCATATGGTAATGGGTGGTGGGAGCCCCAGGACACAGCATCTGCAGCAGTAAGCCCCCTTTCACCATGGGATAACACTGTAGCCACAGTGAGGTGTGACAACCTGTGCTGGTATGCCCAGCAGCAGCAGTGCTCCTGGGCCATGGGGATTGGCCACCACATAGCCTTGTGTCCAGGTGTTGGTCACATCCATCTGGGTACTGGCCAGTTCAACCTACACAGATGCCTATATCACCCTGTCAGGGCAACCACACCTCACATTACCCATGCAGCTGCAGGCCAGGCCCGCATATTGGTGGGCTTGGCAGAGGTACACATCTGCCAGTGCATACATTGGACAGGAGGTTACCTTGGTGGGGGCACAGGTCCATCCACCTCTCTTTGGCCACAGAAGGGTCACACAGCAATGGGAGTTTCGCTGCTGCTTTGACTAGGTCTCAGGAGCTTTGGTTCCCTTTCCTATCTGCCTGTGATGGGGGTAGGGGTGGGTCTCTGGCCTGGTGGTATGCACACAGATTTTGTGTCTGGGGGCTGGAGGTTCAGTCCTCACCCGCTCTGATTTCTTTGGGCTGACCTTTCACCTTGTCCACCATTGGCTGTGGTGGACTCATGTTGGCATGGTTGGCTTTGCTCAGACATTATCATGTTGCACAGTTTGGGCTGGCATGATCATGTGGTGCTTCAGCACTGTTCCATATCTGTGGGATGGTTGTTGTGTTTCCTAGCATTTTGTCTATCTGATTTATTCAGTTCTCTGCCTCCCGATGATATCTCATCCTCAGTAATGCACATTCCATGGGGACATTGTTTTGTGTGTTTCTGTGTGTCTGCACATTTTTCAGTACAGATTTAGTGACCACAAGGAAGCGAAGGGTAGTGGTGGTTAGTGACTCTCTTCTAACAGGTACTCAGGCATCCATCTGCCGACCAGACAATGTTCAGAGAGGTATGCTGTCTGCCAGGTGCCAAAATCCGAGATGTTATGGAGAGTTTACCGAGACTCATCAAGCCCACTGACTATTTATTACCCAATATTGCTAATCCATGCCAGCACAAATGATACTGCCAGGTATCCCTCTGTATTTGTATATAGTTTATTGTACATAGTTTACAAGCCAGTTTTGCTATTATGCATAAGTTCATGCTGTTAACCATTACTTTTATTGTTACAAAATGTTCGATGTAAAACTAAGCTTTTGCTTTGTGGATTGTTGTTTTATTGTGAACCGCAACTGAACTCTGGAAGTTGCGGGTTATAAATATATGCTAAATAAATAAATAAAAATAAATAAACATATCAAAAAGTGACTTCATGGCTCTGGGACAGAGGGTGAAGCAGATAGGAAGGACTGGGGTTTCTAGTCCCACAGGTGCTCCTTGGGGTCTTGGGCAAGCCACTTAACCCTCCATAGCCCATGTTCCCTATAAAATAGTTATCTCCAAGTTATAATGCCCTGTTCAATGTAATTTCAGTTTGTTCAATGTAAACCGCACTGATGCAGAATAGCGCGGTATATAAGAGAATATAAATAAAATAAATAAATAAAATAAATAAACATCTGCTTCACCCTCTGTTGAGGGAAAAGGCTAAGGCAGAGAGGCTCACATCCTGGAGATGAATGCATGGCTGTGTGGATGGTGTCATTGAGAGTGTTTTGATTTCCTGGACCATGGGATGCTGTTCCAAAGGTTGCAGAGCAGAGATGGCATCCATCTATCCAAGAAAGGTTGACGTGTCTTCAGTAGCAGACTGGATAATCTACTGAAGAGGACTTTAAACTAGAATTATTGCAGATGGGTGAAGAAACCCCTAGGTAAGTGAAACATTAAATACCTTTATGGAAATGGGTAAAAGGGGCAACATATGAAAAGCGGTGTGTATAAATGCCTGTAGCATGGGAAATAAGATCCCAGATCTTAAAGCTTTAATGGGAGAGGCTGATTTGAATTTAGTGGCAGTTACAGAAACATGGTTCACAGAAAACCATGACTGGGATGCAATTATACCAGGCTATTCTTTATTCAGAAAGGATCTATATTTGGAAAAACTTAAAACTAGCAAAATAGTCAGGAAAGCAAAGATTCAAAAAAAGAGGAGGAAATAGCCAATGCAATAAAATGGGGGGAAAAGACATTTTTCAGATACGTTAGTGAGAAGAGGAAGGGCAAAAGTGGTATTGTCAGACTCAAGGGTGAAGGGGAGGAATATGTACAAGCTGATGAAGATAAAGCCCCCCCCCCTTTTTTGTTAAACCGCTTTGACCCAGTGAAAAGCGGTATATAAATGCAGTTAAATAAATAAATGAGCGGAATCACAGAAGCAAGAGGCATCTTGAAAAATTCAGAAGATTGTGTTCGTGAGAAACTAACTAAACATAGAGTAGACAAAGCAATGGGACCGGATGGGATACACCCTAGAATACTGAGGGAACGTCCTACAGTAGCAACTCCACTGACTGACCTTTTCAATGCCTCATTGGAGTCGGGAGTGATGTCAAAGGACTGGAGAGAGGCACATGTGGTCCCTTTACACAAAAACGGAAGTAAGGATGTGGATGAAAATTACAGGCCGGTTAGTTTAACTTCAGTGGTGAGTAAATTATTAGAAGCGCTGCTGCAAGAGAAAATAGTGAGGTTTCTGGTGTTCAGCGGATTACAGGATCCGAAGCAGCATGGATTCACCAGAGGCAAATCTTGTCAGATGAATCTGATTGATTTCTTTGACTGGGTGACTAGGGAGTTGGACCAAGGGAAAGCTCTAGATGTGGTGTATTTAGATTTCAGTAAAGCCTTTGACACCGTTCCTCACTGGCGACTTATAAACAAACTGAGCACTCTAGGGATGGACCCTAAAGTTACTGCTTGGGTTAAAAATTGGTTGAGTGGAAGGAAACAAAGGGGTACAGGTAAAAGGAGCTCACTCTGAGGAGAAGGAGGTTACCAGTGGTGTGCCCCAGGGATCTGTCCTTGGTCCAATTCTTTTTAACATCTTTGTTATTGATATAGCGGAAGGGTTGTCTGTTAAGGTTTGCCTCATTGAGGATGATACCAAAATCTGCAATCGAGCAAACACCCAGGAAGGTGTAGATAACATGAGGAGGGATCTAGCTAAGCTTGAAGAATGGTCTTAAATTTGGAAGCTGAGATTTAATGTTAAAAAATGCAAAGTCATGCATTTGGGCTGCAGCACGCCAAGGGAGCAATAGAATATAGGTGGTGAAGTACTTTTGTCCACTAAAGAAGAGCGGGACCTAGGCATAATTGTGTCTGATGATCTTAAAGTATCTAAATAGATAGAAAAGGCGACAGCAAAAGCTAGAAAGATGCTTGGATGCATAGGGAGAGGAATGGCCAGCAGAAGGAAGGAGGTGATAGTGCCTCTGTATAAGTCTTTGGTGCGACCTCATTTGGAGTATTGTGTGCAGTTCAGGAGACCGCACCTTCAAAAAGATATAAACAGGCTGGAGTAAGTACAGAGGGTGGCTACTAAAATGGTCAGTGGTTTTCATTATAAATCATATGATGAAAGTCTTAAGGATCTTAATATGTACACCTTAGAGGAAAATCAGGATAGAAATGATATGATTGAGACATTTAAATACCTCTGTAGCATAAACGCATTGAGGAGAGTCTCTTTCAATTGAAAGCAGGCTCTGCTTTGAGGGGACATGGGATGAGAGTGAAAGGGGATAGATTCAGGGGTCATATGCGGAAATATTTCTTTATGGAAAGAGTGGTGGATACATTGAATAGTCTCCCAGAGGAGGTGGTAGAAATGAGGACAGTATCTGAAGTCAAAGTAGCATGGGAGAAACACAGAGGATCTCCAAAGGAAAAAAGGGGACTGTTGTAGTGGTTGATATGGAAGGGCGACTAGATAGGCCATGTGGTCTTTTTTTGTCATCCTGTTTCTATGTTTCTGGTTGCCTGTGTCCTGCTCTTCCCTAGGTGCTGCCTTCCTTCCTTCATGTGGGCCCTATTGTGTGTATCCAGGATGACCTGGTGGTCTCCCTGTGCATGCATAGTTTTGGGGCTGCTTACCTGGCTCTGTGCCCTGTTCATCTCCCTGAACAGGCATTCTCCTCACCCTCACCCAGCCCCACCCCCTGATCCTGCAATTTCTACTTACTGCACTAGGGTGGTTCTAATGCACTCCCAGCCCCTGTGTGCAACTGCATAGGCTGGCCGCCTTGGCCTTCTATGTCCCATAGGAAGCAGGGCTGCCGCCTCCTCCTCCAGCACTAGCTTGCAGAGCAGGAGTGTCTCTGCCTCAGAGTAGTTTGGCAGCTGTGTGGCCATTTTCACATTCTACTCTGTGCTTGCCTGCGGGGGGTGGGGGACATCGCTCTATCTTGTTTCCTGTTGCATGTAGGCCACAGTGTAGGGTTGCCAACTTTTTCACTGAGAAAAACCCGACACCTGTGGCTCGCCATGCCCCACCCATTCTCCGCCCCTAGCCCCACCCCCAGTCCCACCCATGCTGCACCCCAGCCCCACCCACAAAAATTACCGAGGATAAGTGTAGGCTAACTCCCTTGGTCAGATAATAATTAAACTGGGAACCCCAAAAGCCAAACATGAAATGTATAACACTGGAGAAATAAAACTATAAAGTAATTTCCTCTTGCACTTGTCACCAGTAGTCGGCCCGCAGCATAGGCGTAAGGGTTAGACTGCCTGGGGACCCTTATTGAATGAGTTGAGCAATGCTTTAGGCATGCATTGCTTCCTGGGAGTTGTAGTATTTTCCCTTTCAATAAGAAGCAGTTGTGGTGCGAATGGTACAGGCAATGACAGGATTTTTATTTCCCCTCCCGGGCGGATTTAAACACAAAAGAACTGAGGACAAAAAGGCCATACACTCTGGCACAAAATAAGTAAAGAACAAAACAGCTTCTCAACAGAAATCAAAAGTTCCACAGTATTCACAGCATACAGTCACTTTGCACAACAAAGGAAAAATCCTGTGCTCTTTAACTGCCAGTTCACACGGCTTTCATGAATCACCTGGTTCAGCACAGAGAAGTTATATCATCTGTAATCATTAAAGTACAGTCCATTTGGTCATCTGATACTTTCTCCTCATGAGGGTCAATCAGCATTGGTTCATGCTGATTCTCCGGTAGGTAAAACTTCTGTTTGGTATGCAACATTTTCAAACTTCCACCCTCTATCTGTTCCCGGGGCTTCTCTAACCAGCCCTCTGTGAGATAGGGTTCAGTATTACCACATATATCAGAATAGCAGAGAGGAGAGTCACACCCTTCAGGGTTTTCACAAGCGAACTTCTTATAAGTACTTTTATCCTTAAAGTATTTAGACAGCCTACCTTCTGGCTTTGAGACAGGGGAAAGTCCGTGCACAGCTTGGTCAGCAAAGGGTTTAAACCTTAGAGGTTTTCCTCTGGATTTTGACTTTTCACCCTCTTCTTCTGACATGCAGATATCCTCCAAAGAATACCTTTCACTCCCTGGGGCTTGCAAGTTCTTCCCACATAGCTTCTCCGGTAATGTTTCCCTCTGGCTGCCTTCCCAATAGGACGCCTGCTTGGAGCTCTGTCTACAGGGCTTGTGGGCTCTGCTTCTCCAGTTACTCCTGCTGGTTACCGTCTTTAGTTCTCTATCAAACTCACTCTCAGACTCACAATCCTCCGAGTCACTCACGTGCTTTCTCTCGTGCTTCCTTCCACTCTGAAACACATGTTGCTTCTGAATCTCAGTCTGCTTCCCAAACTGATGCTTCAGCTGTTCTCTCTCAGTCTGATTCTCGCTCTCAGACTTCAGCTTACTCTGACGCTGTTTCTCACTCTGCGTCTCTCCAAGCTCTCTACCTCCTCTACCAAACTCTAAGGGGTGTTTCTTATACGTCCGGTTTGGAGCTAACTTAGCCCTTCCCCTATTCAGGTGAAAACTATTAGGCTCAGGAGATGGGGATTGTTTGCTAGCTGGGCGGGGCTGCTGCACTCGTGGCTGGGTTTGTTTATGCTGCTCCTGGCAACTGGAAGTCATGTGCTCTGCCTTCCTGTCAGCAACAGACCTACTTCTCTCAGATTCCTCTGTTTGCATGGCAAAGGACGTCTCTTCCCCATTACACACTAAACAAAAACGCAAAGATGTTAGCAATACATACTTCCCAGACCTGACGTATTCCAGTTAATAAATTCAAAATAAAAAGTATTTTTCTACCTTCTGTTTGGGAATTTTATTTTTCAGTTGCAATTGCTCCAGTCACTTTCTTCTGGTTTCTTCGTGTCTTTTGCAAGCTATCCATTTGTCCTTTCTTCTCTTTTAGATGTTTTCCATTCTCTCTATACATCTGCTTTAACATACAGATTGTTTCCCTTTTGCTCTTTCCCCCATTTCTTTCCTTATTCCTTTATCATCCACTCAAATTTCACCCTTCCATTCTCAATCCCCTCTTACTCTCCCAATACCCGGCACATCGTAGACTTTTCTTCCCACAAAATATCTTTTCCCCTCTCCATTCTCATTCCCCATTCCTATCCCCTTCTAGTCCTCCCCCCAAATCAGCTCCCTTATAGTTCTAGACCCACCCAGCATCCACTCCCTTCTAGTCCCATTCTCCCATACCGCCACATCAGCCCATTTCCAGTCCTATTCTAGCCCATCACCCATTTGCAGTCCAAGCTCCCCCCATCAGCCCATTTCCTGTCCTATTCCAGCTTTTCATCAGCCCATATCCAGTGCTAGCCCTCCCATCACAGGCCATTTCCAGTCCTAGCCCCCCCCCCCATCACAGCCTCTTTCCAGTCCTAGCCCCCCCCATCACAGCCTATTTCCAGTCCTAGGCCCCCCCCCACCATCACAACCCATTTGCAGTCCTAGCCCCCCCTATCACAGCCCATTTCCAGTCCAAGTCCCCCCAACCATCACAGCCCATTTGCAGTCCTAGCCCCCCTAATCACAGCCTATTTCCAGTCCAAGTTCCCCCTCCCCCCACCATAGCCCAATTCCAGTCCAGTTCCCCCCCCCCCCATAGCCCAATTCCATTGCAGCCCCCCATAGCCCATTTCCAGTCCAGGTCCCCTCCCATAGCCCAATTCCAGTCCAGGCCCCCTCATAGCCCATTTCCAGTCCAGGTTTCCCCCCATAGCCCATTTTCCATCCAGGTCCCCCCCCATAGCCCATTTCCAGTCCTGGTACACCCCCCCATAGCCCAATTCCAGTCCAGATCCACCCCCCCCATAGCCTATTTCCAGTCCAGGTTCCACCCCTCCCATAGCCCAATTCCAGTCTAGGTTCCCCCCCTATAGCCCATTTCCAGTGCAGGTACACCCCCCATAGCCCAATTCCAGTCTAGTCCCCCCCCCCCAATAGCCTATTTCCAGTCCAGGTTCCCCCCCATAGCCCATTTCCAGTCCAGGTACACCCCATCACAGCCCATCCAGTCCTTGGCCCCCCCTCCCTCCCATCAAAGCCCATTTGTAGTCCTAGCCTCCCCCCCCCCCGACCAGCCCTGCGGCTGTCTTAAGGTGCTTCAGAGAGAGCCGGGGAAGCCTGCATGAGGCCCCGGCTCCCTCTGTACAACTGCCAGCATGAAGATCTTTTTCCTTCACGCTAGCGGTTGTTTCTGTGAAGCCGCGAATGCTGGGAAAGGTTAAAGGGCATTGCCTTTAACCTTTCCCAGCAATCGCAGCTTCACAGAAACAGCCGCCAGCGTGAAGGAAAAAGATCTTCACGCTGGCGGTTGTACAGAGGGAGCCGAGGCCTCGCACGGGCTTCCCTGGCTCCCTCCCCCGCGGACTTTGGGAGAAATGTCGTTTTTTTGCTCTGGCTGCTCCCGATCTTGCGGCCAGAGCAAAAAAACGTCTTTTCAAGGGCCAGTTTTACTTCTCTGCTGGCAGCCGGCCTGGTCATGGAAAAACCGGCCAGGCCAGCTGAATACCGGCCGGTTGGCAACCCTACCACAGTGCAGGTGTGGACAGTTTTGGCCATCCACGTGGACGTAGCACTGGACTTACACATCACCACTGGTGCTGGGGTATGCGCGTATGGCAGGTGGATGGCTGCATGCACAGCTCTTTTGCACGTCTTCTGTGTTTATACGTGCAGGCTACGCAGGTGGCCTCATGCGAGCAAGATGTTTATGTGCTTGTATGTTTTCACCCATATCCTGTGTACCTGTGGACATCAATTTGCATGCGCCCTGTGGGATAGCCACATCTTAAGCATTTTTGGCAGACCTGGACATCCTCATCTGAATTGGCCTCCACACGTATACTCTTTACCGAAACAAATGTTTAAAGGGTATTTGAACAAATCTTTTTCAAAGAGGAGACAATACCAGAGGACACTTATTTTTTACTTTTGTTTTAAACCAAACTACCGGTAATTTGTTAAATTTAAATTAAAATCTTTGTTTTTTCCAAAGTCCAGCCACACTTCGAATGTTATCTTTTAAAATAGGAGGATGCTATCTCGTTAAGGAAAGTAAACACCAGATCTCTCTTTTATCTTCCTGTTCAAGAGACAGTTTTTCTTTTTTTTCCTCTCCTTAAAAAGCACTATTAAACAAAACCTTTCAGGCAACTGTAAATCGGCATATCATTTATCTAAATCTCTGCAGCTCTGCCAGAGAGTGAAGTTTTAACTACCTTTCTCCTGAAACTGAATCCCTCTTTTGTCCAAAATCCTTCAGACAATTATATAAATTGGCATGTTGTAATACTATATACGGGGCTGGACATCTGCGACACCTGTTAGTCCTTCCATTTGAACACTATAATCTGAACTCTGCATCCAGTTCAGTTTTGTAAGAAACACAGCAAGTAGTTCTAATTCAACAGTAATCTGGAAACAGTCCAATCATGGGGATTTCTCACTAGAGCAGTGGTTCCCAACCCAGTCATTGGGTACCCCCAGCCGAGTCAGGTTTTGTATGCATGGAAGGGATCTACACACAATGGTAGAAGTGCATGCGGATCTATCTCATGCATATTCATTGTGGATACCCTGAAAACCTGACTGACCTTGGAATACCCACGGACTGGGTTGGGAACCACTGCACTAGAGGCTAGCCCTAAAAGCACTGCGCTTACGTAAGCAACAGTACCGAGTGTGTTTTTTTTCATTTTCAAGGCCCAAAAACACCAACAGATTTCAAGAAACAAAAGTAAGCAGTCATAAGTAGTTTCATAAAACAAAAGGTAACAGCCTCTTCATTTCTCTTTTCGAAGTGCACAAATGACCAGCATGGATCCCTCTTCCACCCAATATACAAACAACAAAACTGTCTTTCTTAGTGCACTAGCCGGTGATACTGGCAAACACAGCTTTTAGTTGCTATGCAGCCGCCCTTCCCCACCCCCCTCCTTCAGGTTCTATGTAATTCTCCTGAATCTGCCCTAGGGCTTAATCATTCACTGCTCTAAGCATAATATCTCCATGGGTTCAAGCAGGGGCGGCCCAAGGGGGGTGCGGGGCCATGTGCGGAGACTCGGTGTGGGGCCTCATTTGCATAAGTGGCCTTATTTGCATAAATATTTGCATAATGTTACCATACACTAACTTTTAGTAAACATGTCTCTTAATGAGTGTATGGATAAAGAAAGACTAAAAGATTTCTACATTACTATAATCCAGTGCCAACCGCCATGCACATTAGGAACTACTACAAACGCTGCCCATTTAGAACCCATAGCAAACCCGCTGTATCCTGACAGCATTACCAGGACTCACAAAGCACCAGACCCTACCTATCAAAAGGAAACACTGCAAATATTAAACCAGTACATTTCAGAGAATACTGGGGAAAGAGAACAAGTGGCAATGTCAAATAGGAATTACATAAACAGAATACCTCAGCTCAGTTACACATGCAGAACATAGACCATCACCAAACAAGGAATCGCAATTTAGAAACAGGAAGGCAATAATTAAACTGGGAACCCCAAAAGCCAAACTTGGAATGTACAACAACACTGTAGAAATAAAACTATAAATCAATTTCCTCTTGTACCAAACAAAGCGCAGACGTTAATGATGCACATTTCCCAGAGCTTTCATATTCCAGTTAATAAATTCAAAATAAAGAGATATATTTCTACCTTTTGTGCATTTTTTTTCAGTTGCAATTGCTCCAGCCACTTTCTTCTGGTTTCTTCATGTTTTCTGCTAACTCTCCATCGTCTGCTGTCCATTTGTCCTTTCTTCTCTCTTCTAGTTTTCTTTCCATCCTCTCTCTCTACATCTGCTTTAACATACTAATCTTTCTCCTTTTGCTCTTTCCTCATTCTTATTTCATCCACACAAATTTTACCCCTCCATCCTCAATCCCCACTTACTCTCCCAATACCCGGCCAATTGTAGATTTTTCATCCCTCCCACACAAAATATTTTTCCCCTCTCCATTTTACTCTCCCAGCCCCATCCCATTCTAATCCTCCCCCAACATCAGCTCCCTTCTAGTTCCAGTCTCACCCAGCATCCATTCCCTTCTAGTCCCTGCATCAGCCCATTTCCAGTCCTAGCCCCCCATCAACCCATTTCCAGTCCTAGCTCCCCCATCCATTTTCAGTCTGAGTCCCTTCATCAGCTCATTTCCAATCCTAGCCCCCCATCAGCCCATTTCTAGTCATTTCCTAGCCCCACCAGCAGCCCATGTCAAATCCTAGCGCCCCGCCCCTCAGCCCAAGTCCAGTCCAAGCCCCCCCATGAGCCTACTTCCAGTTCTAGCCCCTCCATGAGTCCATTTCACTTCAAGCCCCCACCACAGCCCATTTCCAATCTTAGCTCCCCCCAACAGCCCATTTCCAGTCCTATCCTAGCTGCTCCATCAGCCCATTTTCAGTTCTAGCTCCCTTCCCTCACAGCCCATTTCCATTCCAAGCTCCCTCCCCATCAGCTATTTGCAGTTCAAGCCTCCCCGTCCACTCAGTCCATTTCCAGTCATAGCAATCCCCCAACCCATGACCAGTCCTAGCCCCCCATCAACCCATTTTCAGTTTAAGCCCCCCCTATAACCCATTACCAGTCCTAACCCCCCATCAGCCCACTTCCAGTCTTAACCCCATCAGCCCATTTCCAGTCAGCCCCCCATAGCCCATTGCCAGTCCTAACCCCCCCCCCCATCAGCCCACAGCCCATTACTAGTCCTAACCACATCAGCCCACCTCAAGTCCTAACCCCTCCCCATCAGCCCTTTTCCTGTCCTAGCGCCCCCATAGCCCATTAGCAGTCCTAACCCCCCCCCCATAGCCCATTAGCAATCCTAACCCCCATCACCCTATTTCCAGACAGCCCCCATCAGCCCACAGCCCATTACCAGTCTTAACCCCCCCAGCCCATTTCCAGTCCTAACCCATCACCCCATTTCCAGTCAGCCTCCATCAACCCCCAGCCCATTACCAGTCTTAACCCCCCCAGCCCATTTCCAGTCCTAACCCCCCCATCACCCCATTTCCAGAAAGCCTTCATCAGCCCCCAGCCCATTACCAGTCTTAACCCCCCCAGCCCATTACCAGTCTTAACCCCCCCAGCCCATTTCCAGTCAGCCTCCATCAGCCCCAGCCCATTAGCAGTCTTAACCCCCCCTAGCCCATTTCCAGTTCTTAACCCCCCTTGCACATTTCCAGTCCTAACCCCCCCTCACCCCATTTCCAGTCAGCCTCCATCAGCCCCAGCCCATTAGCAGTCTTAACCCCCCCAGCCCATTTCCAGTCCTAACCCCCCCAGCCCATTTCCAGTCAGCCTCCATCAGCCCCAGCCCATTAGCAGTCTTAACCCCCCTAGCCCATTTCCAGTCCTAACCCCCCCTCCAGCCCATTTCCAGTCCTAACCCCCCCCCTTGCACATTTCCAGTCCTAACTCCCCCCCTTGCACATTTTCAGTCCTAACTCCCCCCCCTTGCACATTTTCAGTCCTAACCCCCCCCTTGCACATTTCCAGTCCTAACCCCCCATCACCCCATTTCCAGACAGCCTCCATCAGCCCCCCCCCCTTCCCTTCCCTTCCCTTCCCTTCCGGCAAATTAAAAAAAAAAACAAAAACCTGGCTCTAGCTGCTGCCGCTGCCGCGTCCGTCGCAGCAGCGGCAGAATGGCGTGTCCCGCGGGGCCCCCTCTCCTCGTCGAGCCCTCTGCAAGGGCTTTCAGATTCGCGAAGGGAGAGTGCTCCCTCGCGTCTCTGTAAAGCCCGCAGGGGCTAATGGGAAATTTCCCATCAGCCCCTCACGTCTAAAGGGGCAGATGGGAAATTTCCCATTAGCCCCTGCGGGCTTTACAGAGACGCGAGGGAGCACTCTCCCTTCGCGAATCTGAAAGCCCTTGCAGAGGGCTCGACGAGGAGAAGGGGCCCCGCGGGACACGGCATTCTGCCGCTGCTGCGACGGACGCGGCAGCAGCCAGAGACAGGTTTTTTTTTTAAATGTAATTTAAAAAAAAAGCAGAATGTTCTTTGCGCGGGGCCCCCTGAAACGCGGGGCCCTGTGCAAAAAACATTCTTGCTCAATGGACGGGCCGGCCCTGGGTTCAAGGGAAGCATCTTCTTCATATTCCTGCGTTTCCATGGGTTTCCCTTGGTTTGTTCCTCTGCCTAACTCAGTTTGAATCTCAGGGACTTTTTCAGAAGTTTGGACAGGCCACCTCTCCCCCTTCCAGCTTTCCTTTGGTGCTAAGGAGTATTGCTTGGTAAGCCACAGATACTAGCCCTGATCAGGATCCTGCACTGTCCCGCCGGACTGGCTCTGTAATACCTGAAGACTGGAGGATCGCCAATGTAACGCCAGTTTTTAACAAGGGTTCCAGGGGTGATCCGAGAAACTACAGATTGGTGAGCCTGAAGTCAGTACCGGGAAAAATGGTAGAAACCATCATAAAGAACAAAATTACTCAGCATGTAGATAGTCATGGCCTAATGGGAGACAGCCAACATGGCTTTAGACAAAGAAGATTTTGTCGTACTAATCTGTTATGTTTTTTGGAAGGTGTGAATAAACAGGTGGACAAAGGTGAGTCGGTTGATATAGTGTATCTGGACTTTCAAAAAGCCTTTGACAAGGTCCCTCATCAGAGACATTTGGCAAAACTAGAGTCATGGGATGGGAGGCAGTGTACTATTGTGGATCAGGAACTGGTTAAAAGAAAGCAGAGGGTAGGGCTAAATGGCCAATTTTCACAATGAAGAAAGGTGAATAGTGGTGTACCCCAGGGATCTGTGCTGGGTCCGCTGCTTTTAGACATATTCATAAATGACCTGGAAAAGGGAATAACGAGTGAGGTTATCAAATTTGCAGATTACACAAAACTATTTAAAGTTGTTAAAACCCAAGAGGATTGTGGAAAATTGCAAGAGGATCTTGATTAATTGGAAGACTGGGCATCAAAATGGCAGATGAAATTTAATGTGGACAAATGCAAAGTTATGCACCTAGGGAAGAACAACCCAAACTATGGTTACCACCCAGGAAAAAGATTTAGGCGTCATTGTGGATAACATGTTAAAACCCTCTGCCCAGTGTGCAGCGGCAGCCAAGAGAGCAAATAGAATGCTAGGTATCATAAGGAAAGGAATGGAAAATAAAACAAAAGATATTATAATGCCTCTATATCATTCCATGGTGAGACCGCACCTTGAATATTGTGTGCAATTCTGGTCGCCGTATCTTAAAAAGGATATAGCTTTATTAGAAAAGGTTCAGAGAAGAGCCACCAAAATGGTAAAGGGGATGGAAGGATACTCCTATGAAGAAAGGCTAAAAAGGTTAGTGCTCGTTAACCTGGAAAAGAGACGGCTGAGGGGAGATATGATAGAAGTCTATAAATTAATAAACTGATTGTTTATCAGAATACAGAAAGACTAGGGGACATGCAATGACATGCAAACTATTTAAGACTAATAAAAGAAAATATTTTTTCACTCAACATGTAATCAAACTCTGGAATTTGTTACCGGAGGATGTAGTAAAGGCGGTTAGTGTAGATGGATTTAAAAAAGGTTTGGACAAGTTCCTGGAGGAAAGGTCCATAAACCATTATTAAGAAGGGACCCAGGGTATCAATGCTTGACCCAGTACAAGCATTGTGGAACCTGTGTCTTTTGGCGAAACTGCTAGGTATGTATGACCTAGATTGGCCACTGTTGGAAACAGGATACTGGACTTGATGGACCTTGGTCTGACCCAGTATAGCATATCTTATCTTCTTATGTTCCAAGCAGGAGCCATAGAGGGAAGCTTCCTCGCTTTTGGAGGCCAGGCCATGTTTTTATTGGACCTGCAGTTTTTGGGCTTTCCTCGTGGCTGTAATGGATCCTGCACAATTCCAAAGGGTTTTTCACCTTGACTGTTACCTGGCTGATCATTACAATGTAAAAAAACCTACATTTTAAAGTTGCTACCATTATGATTGCTAGTGAATTTCTAAGTAACCCTACAGTCACAATTTCTTTTTTTTTAAACGTCTAAACAGTATTTACTATGAATTGCCTGCCACAATGTTTAAATTTTTTTTATTTCAACTTTCTATATACCGCTTTTCAAATTATCAAAGAGGTTTACGGGGACATCAAGGTTTGACAAGATACACACTCTACAGCTAGTTTTAGTAAAGTCAAAGATGAATACAGCAGACAGATGGTGAAAATAAGACTCAAAGAGGATTATTTTTTACTACTTATTTGCCCAGTAATTTTCCCAGCCAATGCACAAAAATGGTGGATACTATGGAAATGTCTGCTCAAGCATTGTATTTTACTTTTGTTTCCATTGCCGGCAAGGAGAGAAAAACAGTCAGCGAATGCTTCCTCTAAGAAGGAATTGTAATCTGGGGTTCAGTGATGTCCTGGAATGCCAGCGTTCCATAAACCGCAGAGCTCTGGTACCACATTTTTTCTAAATTTCATTAGCCGGACAGCCTCTTTGGGTATCCCATAATCGTTCAGTATTTCCCTGCCAACCATTTAAGTTATCATCTTTTTTTATGCTTTTTAGGTTACCCATTTTAACAGTGCACACACATTTCTAACTCAAGTTACCACACAGCTACTTATGAGTGCTTAAAAACCACAGAGAATGTAATATCCACACAGGCATTTATAATATCCACACAGGATCTAACAATGTCACACAGGCAATTATATTCATGCGTCTGCCAATGATTCATTCTGTCCACCATCCGAGTCTAAAAGGCACCATGCTGTAGACCCTAGAACTCACAGGGTAACTTCAAACAACTTCCAGACCTCCTTGTAAATCCTAAGTTCTTCGTATGGCTGTACAGAAGGAATGGTTGTTAAACACAAAGAAAACCCCCCACAAAAGTTTGGAATTAGTTGTCTAAAATCTTAGGTTGAAGAGGAAACAGCTAGGGAGACTACTAAGTATAACAGCTCTTTTGTCCTGTATCCAAGGCCGGCACATCCATTGTGTGAGAATGTTGTTCACACAGGGCCCCACGCGAACTTCATTCTCACACAATGGACAACTTCAGAGGGAGCTGGGGACGCCTGCGGGAGGCCCCAGTTCCCTCTGCATAGCCGAAGAGTTTTTCCTCATGCTGGCAGCTGTTTCAGTGAAGTGCGCGAGTGCCAGACAATGACCTTTAACCTTTCCCGTCACTCAGCGTACTTCACTGAAACAGCTGCCAGCGTGAGGGAAAACAATCTTCACGCTGGAGCTGTGCAGAGGGAGTTGGGGCCTCGCACAGGCTTCCCCGGCTCCCTCTGAAGTCCTTTAGATGGCCGCGGTGCTCTGATGGGAGGCCGGGGGGGGGGGCGCTAGGACTGGAAATGGGCTCTAATGGGGGGGGGGAGGAGCTTGGACTGCAAATGGGCCATGATGGGAGGGTAAGCTGGGACTGGAAATGGGCTGTGATGGGAGGGTAAGCTTGGACTGGAAATGGGCAGATGGAGGGCAAGGATTGGAAATTGGATGATGGGAGAACTTGGACTGGAAATGGGCTGATGGGGGGGGGCTGGAATAGGAGTGGAAATTGGCTGATGGGGGGCTAGGATTGGAAATTAGCTGATAGGGAACTTGGACTGGAAATGAGCTGATGGGGGCTGGAAGAGCACTGAAATGGGCTGAAGGGGGCTGGAATAGGACTGAAAATGGACTGATATGGGGGGGCTAGGATTGGAAATAGGCTGATGGTGGAGCTTGGACTGGATATGGGCTGATGAGGGATCGACTAGGACTGGAAATGGGCTGAACAGGGCGAGCTTGGACTGGAAATGGGCTGATGGGGGCTGGAATAGGACTGGAAAGGAGCATATGGGGTTCTAGGACTGGAAATGGGCTGATGTGGGAGCATGGGAGAATGGGATTAGAAGGAGCGGATGCTGGATAGGTCCAGAACTAGAAGAGAACTGATTTTGGGAGAGTACGAAGGGGATGGGGAATGAGGATGGAGAGGGGAAAAGATATTTTGTGTGGGAGGGAAGAAAAAGCTACAATTGGCCGTGTATTGGGAGAGTAAGTGGGGATTGAGAATGGAAGAGTGAAATTTGAGTGGATAATAAAGGAATAAAGAAAGAAATGGGAGAAAGAACAAAGGGGAAAGATCAATATGTTAAAGCAGATATAGAGAGAGAATGGAAAAATCTATAAGAGAGAAGAAAGGATAAATGGACAGCTCTCAGAAGACACGAAGAAACCAGAAGAAAGTGACTGGAGCAATTGCAACTGAAAAATAAAATGCCCAAACAAAAGCTGGAACAATACTTTTTATTTTGATTTATTAACTGGAATATGTCATCTCTGGGAAATGTGCATCACTAAAATCTTTGCATTTTTGCTTAGTGCAAGAGGAAATTAATTTATAGTTTTATTTCTCCAATGATGGTGTACATTTCATGTTTGGCTTTTGGGGTTCCCAGTTTAATTATCTTCCTATTTCTAAATTGTGATCCCTTGTTCTTTGTGTGGTGACGGTCTATGTTCTGCATGTGTAACCGAGCTGAAGTATTTTGTTCATGTAGTTTCTATTGGACAGTCTCACTTGTTCTCTTTCCCCAGTAGGAGATGTAGTGGTATTCTCTGAGATGTATTGGTTTAATATTTACCATGTTGTCTTTTTGATAGGTAGGGTTTGGTGCTTTGTGAGTCCTGGTAGTGCTGTTATGATACGATGGGTTTGCTATGGGTTCTAAATGGTCATTGTTTATAGTTCTTCCTAATGGGCCTGGAGGTTGGCACTGGAATATAGTAATTTAGAAATCTGGTAGTCTTTCTTTATCCAGACACTCATTAAAAGGCATGTTTACTAAAAGTGCATGGTAACATTATGCAAATATTTATGCAAATGGTGCTCCTTATGCAAATGAGTCTCCGATGAATCTCCACACATGGCCCCGCACCTCCTGTAGTGATGAAAGCTCCCAGGAAGACATGGAATTGGAAGAAAATCCTAGTTTCCCCTTTGAAATGAATGACAGTTCACTTGTGCATAAGACTTGCAAGCCAGATCAGAAAAAAACCCAGCTCCCTGCTAAGGTCAGGCCACGCCCTAGCTCAGGGGTGGAGACAAGCTTGCCTGATGATTGGTCACACAGGTGCAGAGAACAGGGAGTGCCTAGCAGCCAATGGTTCTTAAAACCACGAGCAGAGAACAAGGAGGGAAGGAGGAAGGCAAAGGATAACAGAGAAAGAAAGGCTGAGCATAGCTGGAGGAGAAAGAAAGAAGAAAACTCCCAGGAAAGCAGCTACCTAAGAGGGACTGGAGAAGGACATAAGGAGGCTGAATTTTAGAGCCTGGAGGATCCCAGGGAGAAAGAACTCAGCACTTGTCTGAGGAACCATCCCCAAGGTAAAGCCAGCAGTTTCAGAGCTGAGAAATCAACAGAGAAACAATTTGCTATTGCTAAGGTCCAGGAAGCAGAGCCCTCACCGTCTACTGCTAAGAGGTGGGTGGAAATGTCATAGCCCTGATAAAAGCAGAACAGCTGAGTCTTCAAAGCTAGAAGCACTGAGAGAGTTGTTTGCTGAGGGAAAAGCTCACTCCCCTAATACAACTGTGCCTTTACAAGCTGAATTGCTGTGGAATCAGTTCCAGGAATTTCTAAAGGAGAGAAAGTCTGGGAGAGTTTGTAACTTTGATAGAGACACCATATATCCTGATGCCATAGAAGGAATGCAAATAGATTCCTGTTTGCCAAGCTCTGAGTGTGAACCTGTACCAATGGATTGCTCATTGTGTTTAAAAGAAGAGTCTGCATTATTGAACTGAGCTGAGAGACTGTGAAACAATATAGAGAATAAGTGCAGTTCCTGCTTAGAATTAAGGAAAGCTAATAATGTGTTTTACTAAGCTTAATTGCCTTCTGAAGCTAAGAAGCAGTGCTTAGAAGAAGTTTGCTTTGAAAAAAGAAAATCACAGCTGTTGCAAGTTTATCTGTATTTCTGTTGAATGACCACACGAGGCAGTCCTCGATATAAGCTTGTGGGAATAAGAACAGCTGAACAGTGAAAAGAGGTTTTTGTTACGTCATTCTCTGTTACCTGATTTATTCTTTATGTTGGAGAAGCATCCTTTTTGCCTTGTTTGTGTATTGAGCTTAAATGCCCTGGAAATCCCCACAAAATAAATTTTCTTGCTGCCTTGAACCACCGACTCACAACTACAATTTGTCCTTAAAGAATAAACTAACTACAAGTCCCAGAATACCTCTGGTGACAACAAGGGAAGCTTTATTCAAAAGTGGACAACATAAGGCTGTTTCCTGCTTGTAATCTCTTGGGCCCAAGTGGAAGCATCGCAAGTGGCATAGTATTAAGTATTTCACGCATGCGCAAAAGGAACATCATCAGGATACCTGCTGAAAAAGTAACTTCGCTATGGAGCCAAGCTGAGGAGCGTCCAGGAAGTGAAACAGCAGTGCAGAGACTACAAGACCATCACTGGTGTTAAGCGTGAAGCTTCACCTAAACCAGGTAATGGGTACATAGCCAGGGGCCGGTTAGGATACCAGGGCAAGGGTGCATGCCTAGCTATTGGAAAAAAAAATGTGAAGAAACTTTTTTTTTTGTGGTATCGCACTTTGGTCTGTGTGTTTTCTTCTTACAGGATTCCAAGATGACTCTCGAGGCTCAGGACATGTTAAAATGAATGGCACATCAATTCGAGCGACAGACAGACTTGTCATTACAGGTGCAGGAGAGAAGTGCTGCGCAGATGCAAGCTCAACAGAAACCACTTCTTGAGATGTTGGAAGCATGGCTGGTGGAGCAGAAAAAGCAGATCGGACCAGCAGCAACACCTCCTGGTTCCAGTACACCAGCTTCTTCAGTGGTGCTTGGTTTGAAAGCTGGTGGGACTTTCAATTTTGGACAGCTCACAGATAGGGACGACATTGACGATTTCTTTGAAGGTTTTGAACGGGTGGCTCACCTCAGTGGCTGGCCTAAAGAGCATTGGGCCGTGCACCTCGCGGCATCCCTTACTGGGGAGGCTTTAGCCGCATACCGTGCTGTGCCACCTGCGCTCGCCAGTAACTATGACGAGCTTAAAAAGGTGGTTAGAGAGAGGCTGGGGCTAACACCTCTAGTTTATCATCACCTACTAAGGGCTGTAAGATTAAAATCAGGCGAGACTCCTAAGGCCCTATGTCAAAGAGTCCGTACCCTAGTGAACAAATGGCTGACTCCTGAAGGAAAATCAGTGGAGTCCATTCTAGATAGCCTTGTGTTGGAGCAATACATGGCTGCTGTACCCCAAGAAATGCACACCTTCCTTATACTCCAAAACTGCAAAACCCCACAAGAGGCCATAATGCTTTCTGAGCGTTTCATGGAGGCAGAGTTAAGTGCACATGAAGGTGTCAGTGCTTCCAGGGTTGCAGTATGCAGTGTATCAGAAAGGAAGATGGGGTTGAATAATGAAGCTCTGAAAATGTATATGCCAATGTTGAAAGATCATGTTACCAAAAAGAAATGTTTCAAGGGTGGTAAAGAGGGCCATTTCCAATGAGAATGTTATGTGAAGACAGCACTAATAGCGGAGAACCCCCGGAAAGTCAGAGAAGGATTTTTACTCTCAGTGGAGTTACAGGGTATTGTAACCACCGCACTCTTAGACTCAGGTGCTGAACAGAGCATGCTGTCTAAAGCGCTCTGGTGACAAATTGAGGCCAGGAGTAAGGACGCAGCAATTCAGCCTGTAAGTAGTGTAAAAATTAGATGTATCCATGGAGGCATCTCCCTATATCCTGTCTATAAGCTTCAAGTGAAAGGCTTAGGCGTAAGCAGAGATATCCCCATAGCTGTGGTACTCAGGCTGCCCCATAATCTAGTACTGGGGAGAGACTGGCCACAATTTCATAGGGGTCTGGAACAGGGTTTGCTTTCGAAAGAGGCTACTGCCTCCAAGAATCCTCAAGTAGAGGCTTTGGCACAAACAACGGTTAAAACAGAGATGATTCCCAGCCCGTTGTTTGCACAACCATGGAAGCAAGAATGAAAAAACTGTCCCCAGAAAGGAGAGATTATGGAAAAACCCAAGTTTGTGCTACATTTTTGTAAGATGAGTCCCAATGCTCAAGCGCCTAAGAGGGCTTCCGCCAATGCCGCTGGGTTCGACCTCTACAGCGCTGAAGACATAGTAGTCCCGAAGCAGGGGAAGGTACTCGTTGACACCGCCCTGCAAATAGAGATGCCGATAGGGTGCTATGGGCGCATAGCCCCTCGCTCCGGCCTTGCCTTGAAACACTTCATTGACATTGGCGCTGGCGTTATCGATCCAGATTTTAGAGGTGCGGTAAAGGTGCTCATCTTCAACTTTGGAAAAGAAGATTTTAAAATAGCTACTGGCGATCGTATAGCACAGTTGATCTGCGAGAGGATAGGTTTTCCTCCTCGAAGAGGTTCCGCTCCTATCTACAAAAACCCGGGGAACCGGAGGCTTTGGGTCCACGGGAGGTACCAGCCTTTAGGGGTTGTCAGCTACAGTGGAAGAGAAAATGGAGGAAGACCTCAGGCCACAATTGGCCGAGTGTAAAGGAGACCCAGAACCCAGGGTCGGTGATGGCCTTTCATGGGCACAGAAGCAAGACTTAGCACACTTGCTGGCCAGATTCAAGGATGTGCTGACTCCAATGCCGGGCGAAACAAATCTGGTTGCCCATGAAATTGTGACACCGCCAGGAGAGATAATAAGGCAATGGCCTTATAGGTTGCCAGAGGTGAAAAGGCAGTAGGTAGTCTGCCAGGTCCAGGAGATGTTGAGCATGGGCATAATAGAAGAGTCAAGAAGCCCATGGAATAGTCCGATCGTCCTTGTGCCGAAGCCGGATGGATCCATGAGGTTTTGTATTGACTTCCGATGAGTCAACTCAATATCCGGATTTGATGCCTACCCCATGCCTCGCATCGAGGAACTCTTAGACCGCCTAGGACAAGCCAAATACCTCACTACGATCGATATGACGAAAGGGTATTGGCAAATACTGCTGACACGAGAAGCTCGTCAGAAAACTGCCTTCAGCACACCAGTGGGCTTGTTCCATTTTAAAAGGATGCCCTTCAGGTTGCACGGGGCTGCAGCCACCTGTCAAAGACTGATGGACCTAGTGTTGCGGCCACACCAGGCCTATGCCGTCACTTATATGGATGACGTCGTGATTCACAGTGACTCCTGGAGCCAACACTTACTGAGGGTTGAAGTGGTCCTACAAGCGATGAGGGATGTGGGGCTCACCCTAAATCCGGACAAGTGTTTGTTTGGAGGCCAAGAGGTCAAATACTTGGGCCATATAGCAGGCCGTGGCATAGTGAAGCCTCTGACCAGCAAGATCACGAGCATCAAAGCTTTCCCCAGACCTACTAATAAGAAGCAACTACGTAGCTTCTTAGGGTTAGTCGGCTATTACAGAAGTTTCATCCTGAGTTTTGCAGAGAAGAGCACTGCATTGACTGATATGCTAAGGAAAAACGTGCCCAGCCAGCTAAAATGGACCAAGGGAGCTGACGGAGCCTTTTCTCTCTTGAAGGAGAAATTGTGTGCGGCACCGGTATTGCGGGGCGTGGACTTCGCCCGACAGTTCATAGTCCAGATGGATGCATCCGAGACTGGACTGGGCACAGTCTTGTCCCAAAAGCACGAAGGCACTGAACACCCGGTAATGTTTCTCAGCCGGAAGCTGTCGCCGGCTGAAAAGAACTACTCTACGATAGAGCGCGAATGCTTAGCAATAAAATGGGCCGTTGACGCCCTTAAATTCTACCTTACGGGCAGGAAATTCGTATTAATTACCGACCATGCCCCGTTGAAATGGCTCAACCAGATGCGGAATCATAATGCGTGTTTGACGCGCTGGTATATGGCTCTCCAAGCCTTCAAGTTTCATGTGGAGCACAGAGCAGCGAAACTCCACCAAAATGCTGATGCTTTGAGCCGTATCACGAGCTGTGCTAATGACATTATGCCAGCCCGTGATATCTTAAGGGGGGGGGGGGGGGGATGTGTAGTGATGAAAGCTCCCAGGAAGACATGGAAATGGAAGAAAATCCTAGTTTCCCCTTTGAAATGAATGACAGTTCGCTTGTGCATAAGACTTGCAAGCCAGATCAGAAAAAAACCCAGCTCCCTGCTAAGGTCAGGCCATGCCCTAGCTCAGGGGTGGAGACAAGCTTGCCTGATGATTGGTCACATAGGCGCAGAGAACAGGGAGTGCCTAGCAGCCAATGGTTCTTAAAACCATGAGCAGAGCAGAAGGAGGGAAGGAGGAAGGCAAAGGACAAGAGAGAGAGCAAGGCTAAGCATAGCTGGAGGAGAAAGAAAGAAGAAAACTCCCAGGAAAGCAGCTACCTAAGAGGGACTGGAGAAGGACATAAGGAAGCTGAATTTCAGAGCCTGGAGGATCCCAGGGAGAAAGAAATCAGCAATTGTCTGAGGAACCATCCCCAAGGTAAAGCCAGCAGTTTTAGAGCTGAGAAATCATCAGAGAAACAGTGTGCTATTGCTAAGGTCCAGGAAGCAGAGCCCTCACCGTCTACTGCTAAGAGGTGGGTGGAAAAGTTATAGCCCTGATAAAAGCAGAACAGCTGAGTCTTCAAAGCTAGAAGCACTGAGAGAGTTGTTTGCTGAGGAAAAAGTTCACTACCCTAATACAACTGTGCTTTTACAAGCTGAATTGCTGTGGAATCAGTTCCAGGAATTTCTAAAGGAGAGAAAGTCTGGGAGAGTTTGTAACTTTGATAGAGACACCATATATCCTGATGCCATAGAAGGAATGCAAATAGATTCCTGTTTGCCAAGCTCTGAGTGTGAACCTGTACCAATGGATTGCTCATTGTGTTTAAAAGAAGAGTCTGCATTATTGAACTGAGCTGAGAGACTGTGAAACAATAAAGAAAATAAGTGCAGTTCCTGCTGAGAATTAAGGAAAGCTAATACTGTGTTTTACTAAGCTTAATTGCCTTCTGAAGCTAAGAAGCAGTGCTTAGAAGAAGTTTGCTTTGAGAAAAGAACATCACAGCTGTTGCAAGTTTATCTGTATTTCTGTTGAATGACCACACGAGGCAGTCCTCGATGTAAGCTTGTGGGAATAAGAACAGCTGAACAGTGAAAAGAGGTTTTTGTTACGTCATTCTCTGTTACCTGATTTATTCTTTATGTTGGAGAAGCATCCTTTTTGCCTTGTTTGTGTATTGAGCTTAAATGCCCTGGAAATCCCCACAAAATAAATTTTCTTGCTGCCTTGAACCACCGACTCACAACTACAATTTGTCCTTAAAGAATAAACTAACTACAAGTCCCAGAATACCTCTGGTGACAACAAGGGAAGCTTTATTCAAAAATGGACAACATAAGGCTGTTTCCTGCTTGTAAGCTCTTGGGCCCAAGCGGAAGCATCGCACTCCCTTGGGCTGCCCCTGCCTGTATCAGTTTGGATCTTTCTCAGACTAGTAATTCAATTGGATAAATTCCAGAGTGACACCTTCACAGACTCTCTGGCACCTATTCAGAGCAAATGAACAACAAATAGCTTCACATTCCTGGTTAAAATAATCTACTTCCTCCCTAAATGAGGCATCTGCTATCAGTCAATTCATAGCCTGCACACGGCCATGAGTACAATACATAATATTACTGATACAAACTTATACTATACATAACTACAGATGAACTTCATAATGTTCTAATAAGCTGCCAGAGGAGGGGGAGGGGTATGTTGAGGCTTTTGTCTCTTCACTGGGTCACCAGGAGTCAGCATTAACTTGATAGCACTTTAAAAAAAATTGCTGTTGGCAACAGCTGATGAAAATCATAATGAACTTTGACTCCTTCAATTTCATCTCTTTTCCAGCAGTGTTTAAAATGCTGAAGGATAATTGTGAGATACCCTTACAGTTCTAAGATGTATTGGTTTTATTATCTAAACAGCCCTAAAAGAAAAGGAAATGATTTCTCACCATGAGATGGAATAGTTGCATCTTCTGATCATCTCATTAGCACATAGAACATGCATATAGAATTACTCGTCAACAAAAAGATCTAAACAAATTCCTGTATCCCAATGTTCCCAACTCACCTATTCATTCATTGCCTACCAGAGGCAAAAACATCTCACTATCATTCCTGTTTCGCTGAACAGAAAACTATTCTGAGGTGTAAAATGTGCAGAAGCAAGTAGTATAATATTTGATCAAGTAAACAATTTAAATTCATGTTTTCTGCATTTAACTTCTCCCCCAATCCATAGTTTTTGCTATTGTAGTGTTGCACAGTTCACCAAGAACATGCTTATTTATTTTTACAAACTTATAGACCACAGATCTCACAATAAGAAGATCTCAGTGGTTTACAAAAGAACCGCATAGATCCACATTATTTAAAGGACCAAGACAGTAATAAATTAAAACCCTCAAAATCCTCAGAATAAAAGGTTACAGATCTCCAAGCCCCCTTGAAAGCCTCTTTCTGACCAAATACTAGTCTAAACAAGTAAACTTTTTTAAGTGTCAACAAAAACTCAAATAATTCTTTTCAACCCTCAAGAACTCAGCATATTCCAAAAAGTTGGTGCATCTAAGGAGAAAGCAATATTCTACATCATGCATACCCTGTCCTCTCTCGGTGATGGGACTGATAGCAGCCCCATCCCTTCTGAACACAGAAAACATCTCTAAGGCCACTAACATGCACATTTCAGCACTGACAAATCAATCTCAGCATAGATTTGCTCCCTGCAGGGGCCATCCTCAAATGGGACAACCAAAAAGAATTGCATAGGGTCTTACTTCTCACCACAAAAGACTGGTAGAGCATCCCACTTTGACATATTGGCTCTCGACCTTCCAGGAAATGTGTGGAAATGATAGAGGGCTTTGTAGGAAGTCAATTCCTCCTGCCCTCTGTAGGAAGCTACTCAGTTGTTTTGATATTCAAGCTAATCACAATAGTAAGATCTTCAAGACATGCAAACCAATACAGAATGATACCGTGAACAAAAAACACTAGTTTCATGTCTGACTGCAAGTCACAAGACAGTCTTGGAATACTCAGGCATGCTTTACCATGTATTTTCAAAAATCACATAGCTTTAGCTACCTCCTATCTATAAGATCAGGGCTTTTTTGTTCATCTAGTCTTCCGCCAATGTCACTACACTCACATAACCCTGTTCTGAAGTCACTTCAGTTACTCCCTGTCTTTTTCTGCAGTTCAAATTTTTCCTAATGACCTACAAGCACATTCATTTTGCAGCTCCTTATTACCTCTTCTTCCCCCACTAAAAGCAGACAATGCAACAAACATCCCAAGCTAAGTGCAGATGCTGGGCATGCCACCAAGAGTTACCACCCTTGCTACACATTGAGTTTTGCAATTAATGTGCAAAAACATCCATTTTAATAAATAGGACCCCCCTTAATGCAATAAAATATACATATTATGAATGTAAATCTATAAAACCACCCCTTTTCACACAAAAACTTTAAAAATGCTACCACCAATCTTGCCTCTGATTTTACTGGAACTTTTAATAGTTGCTTATTTGCCATCCTAGGAATATAGACTGCTTGATTCCCCTTAACTAAATCCTTCAAATATGTGGGAACATCCTCATGAACAACCCAAAGCATCAGCATCAAAATCTTCCATTTAATTTCACTTGCAATAGGTAGCCAATGCAATAACTTCAGGAAGGGAGAAACATGCTAGTGATAGGCACAAACTGTCAAAGGTTGTGCTGCTGAATTTTGAACCATCTGCAATACCTAAATTGATGAATTAGATAATCCCAAGAGAACAGCATTGCAATAATCGAATCCCAACAATAAAAACCCCTAAAGAGTTGTCCAGAATTCTGATAAGCACCTGCTAGTGCACCTACAAGCACTTGCAAGTGCGCTGCCAGCGCGGGTCCGGAGACTGCTCAAGTCACACATTGGGCTTGCATTGACAGCTATTGTGGGGCCATGACAATTAGAGCTGCCAAATTCTGATTCTAACTGTCCATGTTGCTTAGGGTTTGCAAATGGGAGGGTTAGAGGTGGTGAGTGAGCAGAAGAGCATTGAGTGAGTGTACTTGTGCTCCTGTAGTGCTGCAGCAGGATCATATACACTGCAGTAACTGCGCAAACATACTTTCCATGTTTCTGGCAGTTAACTCTGTGGTGCTGTGGTGTTGTCTTGATGTGCCATGGCTTTACATGTTACAGGCACATTTGGTGTAACACCACAGCACCTTTTACTAAAAGTGTCTTGTCTTGCAACATAACATATATATTTACTGACATAAGCGCCAAAATTTATAAAACAACACATACCAGAAGAGCCAGCTAAGAAGCCAAGACTACAACAATCTAATCAACCGACATAACAGGAATACAACACCAACCTCATTCTAAAATCAGCCAACAAATCCAGAGAACTTTTTGAAATAGTCCGCACCCTCACAAAGGAACCAGTCCATACAGGAGAAGTCACAATACACCACCAAATCTTTGCAGACTTCCTAATCTCTAGACATCATGCCCTGCAGATAGACAGCTCACAAGACCAGCACCTCTACCCTCAAAACCATGCCTCTAAACACTCATGGGACAAATTCAGCATACCAATCGTAGACCAAGTCTCACACACAATCTCTGCCCTAAACACCAGCACTACACCAACTGATCCCTGCCCAGTACCACGGATAAAATCAACAAAAGCAGAGCTCAGCGAATTCATCCACAAGATCGTACACTCCTCTCTAACACAGGGTTACATGCCCCTGTCCTTAAAAATAACAACTATCCGCCCAGTTCGCAAACTTCCCTCGCCACCCTGGGATGACCCAGCAACATAACACCCAATTTCCAGCCTACCATTCCTCACCAATACCAGCAGTTACAGGACCACAGGCTCACAAGTCCCTCTAGGCCCCCACCAACATGGGTTCCGAGCTAGCCACAATGCCAAAACCTTTCTTATAATGCTCCTCGACAACCTCATCAGAGGAATTGGCAAACTGAAAATGGGCTTCCTACTCATTTTTGTCAACATATTGGCAGCATTCTACACAGTATCCCACCATCAATGTTCCCTCTAATGTTCTGTAGGCTGTATGCGCATAAAATATCAGCTGTGCAGCTTTTGAAGGAAGGTTAAATTTTTGTGTGCCACATAACGACACTCGGAGTTATATTCTTTAAAATTTGACTACACGTCAGAATACACCGCATTTATTTTAATCAAATTAAATGAAAATAGATGATTACTAAATGAAGTGGAAAATTTCTAGTAATTACAATCACAACTTTTAAATTTTAAGACATCTGTGTTGTTTGCTATCAGAATCAGAACCGTAATTTTTGTGCACTCTGTTGTAAAGTATGTGCGCTCGCTCGGCAAGGTGTGTGCACGCGCACACGAGCACAGCTTAGAGGGAACAGTGCCCCCCATATCTTCCTATGAAGACTCAACAACATTGGCCTGCACAACACCTCACTCAAGTGGTTTAACTCCTACCTCAACAACACACAACAACTGGTCAGGGTTGGTGTGACCATCTCCTCCCTTTTCCCCTCTCCCCAAGGGGTACCACAAGGTTCATCATTATCTGCCCTACTTTTCAACATCTACATATCTGTGATGCCTATCTGAGCCTATCTGTGATGTCATCAAGAAATATAACAGCCACTATGCATTGTATGCCGACAACATGATGATTTACATGCTGATCAATTTTGCAAGCCTGGACTACACAACAATAACTACCTGTCTACAAAACATGACTAAATGGCTCTCTCACAACAACCTAAACATCAACTACAAGACCGAAGCACTCTTCATCACACGCAACACCTCTTTTACCCCCCCCCCCTTCATCTCTCTGCTTAATACAACCATACCTGTTAAGAATGAAATGAAATATTTGGATGTCATCTTGGACTGTAACTTGAACTTCCAATGTCACATCAACAGGGCCGCCAGGAGTGCATACCACAAGATGGCCATCATAAAAAGGCTCAAAACCCTCCTTAACCAAGGCCACTTCCAGACAGCCAAGCCATCATCACGCCCATACTGGACTACTGCAACACACTATACCATGGCCTCCCCAAATAAACAATTTGACCCTTACAGATGGCACAAAACACTGCTGCTTGTATCATCATCAGTTCAGCAAAACATGAACATGTCATTCCACTTCTGAGTCAGCTGCACTGGCTCCCGCATTAGATTCAAAACAGCTCTTAACATATTCAAGATCCAGCACAATGTATCCCCAGACATACTCAAGAGCATAATCAACACCAACACAAGCACTAGACTTAGAAGACATAACAGAATGGACACTATCCTAACACCTAACTCATAGTAGCTACACCAAAACCACCCAGTCCAAATCCACGAGGGCCCTGTCTCTTGCAGCACCTGCCCTCTGGAACTCCCTCCCGGATGACTTGAGAGCCATCACTGATGCCAAAGATTTCAGGAAGAAGCTGAAAACCCTCTTCAGAGATCACTTTGGGGCCATCATCTAATGCTTAGCATCCCCCCCCCCCCCGCTGACTCCATAATGAATCCCCCTCCCCTACAACACTCGCTCCCCCCTATCTCATGACACTCTCTTGTACATACTGTATATACTCCTCCTTGTACATAAGATACTACTAAGCACCTCTCGCATGTCTCCTCCTCCTGTCTTACTATGTAATGAGTTTGAATTGCCATGTAATATATCATTTTCCCATGTAAACCGCTTTGACTATAGGAGAAGGCGGTATAGAAAACCTGTTAAATAAATAAATAAATGTCATACTGTCAGAGGAGTAGCCTAGTGGTTAGAACACTGGCTTGGTAACCAAGCAACCAGGGTCCAATTCCCACTAGCACTCCTTGTGGCCTTGGGCAAGTCACTTAATCCTCCATTGCCTCGGAAGAAAGGCCAGGCAATCTACTTCCAGTGACACTGCCAAGAAAACCCAGGAGCTTCTGGGTCTCCAGGAGTCAGGACTGACTTGAAGGCACACATTGCATACTGTCAGACACCACTAAGGTAAGCACTATTGCCCCCTCAATCACTGGTAGGGGCGAAAGGTACAAGTGAAATGTAACTGATACAGACACTTGCATGTGCCTTGAAGCTGGGGGTAAATGTCATTAAGGAAAGTTTTTAATATATGCAAATTCTCATTGCAGAATGAGAAATACACATATATATTTATTGGAACATCACAAACCCCTAACATCCCATACAATATACATGCAAATAATGGCATTGTAAAATCAGCATTTACATATCTACCATTTACATGTGTAGATGATGTGCAGCCCTTGTAAAATGACCTCAACAATATGAAAAAGAGCAAGATGCTTACAAGAATTATAAAAATATCGGAGTCTCCAAATCAAAGCTGTGTGGATATGGAGACTGCCGTGGGAGAAGCAGAGAAGATCTTTAGCCATGAGGAAGAGTATAAAACCCCAAATCAAGTGAAGTCTGGAGCAGGACTTTACCAAACATATGTTGGGGACTCCTCAGCCAGTTAGGTTTTCAAGATATCCATAATTAATATGCAAGAGGTAAATTTACATTTATTGGGCTTCCCAATGTATGCATATTTATCTATTGTGTCTTTATAATGGAGATCCTGAAAACCAGGCTACTTGCAGGATCCCTAGGACAGGTTTGAGAAGCCTTTGTCTGCGTACTACAGTAATTAGGACTAACGGACAGCCTGTGTTCATCTTCATCTGCTCCTCTATCATGTATTTCTTTATAAATGTAAAGATGAAACTGAAATCACATTTTTAGAAGAAACATAAAACATATGCATCCATATCCTTGGATTCAAATGATGTCTATGATCAGATCACAATATTCAGCAATCCTTTAGAGCAGACTGGATGGGTGGTGCTCAATGACTGGGTTTGAAACTGCTGCTTTAAACAAAAGAAAGCAAAACAAGGGTACAGAATTCTGAAAAAAATGATTAGAAAATTGTTTATGGAAAGGCCTCTTACATTAGAAAACTCAAATAGCAAACAAGCTTAAGAAAATGAACATACTATTCTTTAATGAGACAAGATAGTAACAGCTACTGTACATTTGAAGCCTGCAATAATAACATGACTGGCATTTCATTTCACACTATAGTTTATTTTTATGTGCTTTCTTGTCAACTTTTTATATTTATTAGTATTAAAGACTGAGCAATTAATGTTTGCAAATGTGGTTATCTTATTTCATTTTCTTTTTATGTTTCATCTGCATTTCTGGTCTTGGCGATGATGTTCTATAATTATTAATTTCTTATTTTCAATAGACCCTCTTAGCTCATCACAGTAATTTTTCTGCAGACTCAAATATTAATAGAAACATATTTATTTATTCATTTTTCAGACACCCATCATTTACTTTGAAGGCTGCCTATTTCTATCTCCTTGCCATCATCCTCTGAATATCTGAGCAAGACTTTGTTGGTGGGCTGTTACGGAGGTTGGTTATCTCTATATGCCACATGTTTGTCCTTTCTGTAGTTCTCCACACACAAGTTGATGCTCTCAGTGCTTTACTAGTAGATTCAGTATTTTCATACATTGATATTACTTTAACTGTCCATAGAATATCATTTGATAAAAGAGGACTAATTAGAAGCATATGGCATTAGTCTGCATTGACCATCTGGATATACTGAAAACATAAAGCATAGTTACTCACCTGTAACAGGTGATCTCCGGGAACAGTAGGAATTTAGTCTTCACATATGGGTATCATTGGTACCAATGGAGCCTGAGCGGGAACGCTCCCCAGAGTCCAATAGGAACGCTTTTGGGAGCATCCCTCAGCACATGCGCTGCCTTCCCGCCTTTCCAACTGTCCCTCTTCAGTTAAGTTTGTAGCTGAGTGAAAGGATAGAGGGAGAGAGGAAAGAGGAAAGAGGAAAGAGACAAAGAGATAGAGAGACAACTCCTAGGGGAGGTGGGTGGGTTGTGAAGACTAAATCCCTGCTGTCTCTGGAGATCACCTGTTACAGGTGAGTAACTACGCTATCTCCAGGAACAAGCAGGAATGTAGTCTTCACATATGGGGACTCCCTAGCTGAAGATGCCAGGGAGATAGCCCCAGGAAGGTGCCACCCTAGAAAGGTGGGAATCTTTCCTCCCATGGATCTCTGGCATTCCAGTAGGGTTGGTGGGTAGGAGTTGAATTAGGTCTGAAAGAGATTTTGAAGAACAGCTTGGCTAAATAAGGCATCCCGATGGGAGGCTTTATCCAGGCAGTAGTGGGCTGTGAAGGTGTGTACCGAAGCCCAGGTGGCTGCTCGACAAATGTCATTGATAGACACAGAGTGGAGATTAGCCATGGAAGTTGCCATGGTTCTCACATTATGAGCTGTGACATGGTACTGAAGAGGAAGACCCTTACTCTCATAAGTAAAGGATATGCATTGGGCAATCCATCTAGATATAGTTCTTTTGGAGACCAGTTGTCCTAAATGACTAGAGTCAAAAGCTATAAAAAGTTGTGAGGACTTTCTATGTTGCTGTGTTCTCTGTAGGTAAAAGGCTAAGGCTCTTTTACAATCCAAAGTATGAAGGTTTCTTTCTGCATTAGAGGCGTGAAGCCTCGGAAAAAATACAGGAAGATAAATTGATTGATTTAAATGAAAAGGTGAAACCACCTTTGGCATAAAGTGTGGATGAGTTCTAAGAACAACCTTCTCATGGTGAAACCTAGTATAAGGAGAATTAGCCACTAAAGCTTGCAGTTCACTAATGTGACATGCAGAGGTGATTGCAATTAGGAAGATGACCTTCCAGGTCAAAAACTTAAGGGTTGTAGTGGCTAAAGGCTCAAAAGGTGGCTTCATGAGCTGCCCGAGAACTAGATTTAGATCCCATGCCACCGGTGGTGGCTTAATGGGAGGTTTGGTTAATAGAAGACCTCTCATAAATCTGGATATGAGTGGATGAGAGGAAATTGGCTGTCCATCCAGAGGCTTATAAGAAGCTGCAATTGCACTAAGATGGACTCTTACCGAATTGGTCTTTAGACCAGAATTTGATAAGTGAAGGAGGTACTCTAGTATCGAATCTAAGGGTATGCCAAGGGGGTTTAATCCCTTCTTGGAGCACCATATAGTAAAACGTTTCCACTTGAAGGCACAAGATCTTCTTGTGGAAAGTTTCCTAGAAGCCTGAAGGATATCTTTTACCTGTTGGGACAGGTTGAAATCCTGGAGGTCTAAGCCTTCAGCAACCAGGCCATGAGATGCAGGGACTGGGGATTTGGGTGCCATAGCATCCCGTTCTCTTGGGAAAAGAGATCTGGAGCATGTCCTAACTCCAGAGGTGCAGCTTGAGAGAGATGTAGAAGCAAGGGATACCACGCTTGGCGTGGCCATTATGGTGCTATGAGAATCATGCGACCCCCTGTCTCTCTGAAGCTTGAAGAGTGTTTTGGGGATGAGGGGAATGGGTGGGAAGGCATAAAGGAAGCCCTGACCCCAGTGAAGGAGGAAGGCATTCCTTGTCTGACAATTGTGAGCCGGAATCCTGGAACAGAACCGGGGAAGTTTGGCATTCAGTGGACTTGCAAAGAGGTCTATGTCTGGAGTGCCCCAGAGATGAAATATCTTTGCCACCTGGTTCAGATGGAGGGATGACTCGTGAGGCAGCAGTTTTGACTGAGTTTGTCTGCCCAAAGGTTTTGAATGCCTGGAAGATATACCACTAGAAGGTGAATTTGATACTCTCTGGCGAGGGCTCACAGTCATAAAGCTTCGTTGCATAATGACAGATAGCCTGTCCCGCCTTGCTTGTTCATATAGAACATAGCTACTTGATTGTCCGTCTGGACTAGGACTGTCTTGTAGCTGATCTGGGTGTGGAACACTCGAAGAGCTAAATAGATTGCTCTTAATTCCAGGAGGTTTATGTGCAGACCAGCCTCCAGTGGAGTCCAGGTTCCCTGTATAGAGAGATGATTCAGGTGTGCTCCCCAACCCACCTGTGATGCATCTGTTGTTAGGGTGGCCTGAAAGAGGGGTTGATGAAAAGGAGACCCCACTTTCAGATTTTCTAGTGATTGTCACCATTGGAGGGACAAAATTAGCCATTGAGAGTTTATTATTTTGTCTGATAAGTGTCCTGTGGCCTGTGTCCACTGTGTGGATAGGGTCCACTGAACTGCTCGCATGTGGAGGCGAGCATATGGGACTACATGAACTGTGGATGTCATATGTCCCAGTAACTGTAGTAGCTCCCGAGCAGTTAGGGAAGCTTTCCCTGCTGCTTGAGAAGCTAGTTGCATTATGCGAAGACACCGGGCTTGTGGAAGGAAAGCCTTTGCCTGTCTGGTATCTAGACAGGCCCCTATGAATTCCAGGCATTGGGAAGGAACAAGTTGGGATTTTGGGAAGTTTATTACCAACCCCAAGTATTGCAGGATTAACACTGTACGAGACAGTGCAGTACTGGCCTCTGCAACTGTAGGGGCTCGAATAAGCCAGTCGTCTAAGTAAGGGAAGACGAATATCCCCAGGGTTTGCAGAAATGCAGCTATTACTGCCATGATTTTCGTGAATATTCTTGGTGCTGAAGCCAGACCAAAGGGAAGAACCCTGTACTGGAAATGTTTTCCCTTGAAAAGGAATCGCAAGAATTTCCTGTGATCTGGATGGATCAGAATGTGAGTGTATGCATCCTTTAAGTCTAGAGAGCAAAGCAAATCCTGGCCTTGAAGATATGGCAGAAGAGTTCCTAGAGAAATCAATTTGAACTTCTCTCGGAACCGGTATTTGTTCAATTCTCTGAGGTCTAGAATGGGTCTGTGTCCTCCTGCTTTCTTTGGAATAAGAAAATAGGGGGAGTAGAACCCTGCACCCCGTTGAAGAATGGGTACCTCGTCTATTGCCCCTTGGGCAAGAAGTGTTGAGACCTCGTGATCTAGCAGATTGTCTGCGGAGGTTTGAGAATTGAATTGCCTTAGAATTGTAGGAGGGGGCATGCTGTGAAAATGAAGCTTGTACCCTTCTCCTACAATGGACAGAGTCCAATCCTTTGCTGTTATTTGATGCCATCTGTTGGCAAAGTGGCATAACCTGCCTGGGATATTGGGGGGTTGGGGACTCCTCAGAGGCAGGAGGGCTAAGCTCTCTAGGAAGGAGTCAAAGCCCTTGAGGGGGCTGAACCTGCAGAGCTGGTTGGGCTCTGGGGCCTTTTGGCTTCTTTTGCTGTCTAGTTTGTCCCTTTTGGGCAACCTGAACCTGAGATTGACTCTGTTGGGTATAGGAAGGATAAAATTTCCTCTTTTTGCTTAAAGAGGGTTTTTTATAAGACTTCTTTTTGGCTGGAGTGGCTGTAGATTTCGACAATCTATCAGGAGTAGTATTGTCAGCATCTAACTCATTAGCCTTTTCCTGCCAGTTCTTGCTGAAAAGATTCTCTCCTGTGCAAGGAATGTTGCCTAACTTGTCCTGTACCCAAGTCTCCAAGTCTGATGCCTGAAGCCAGGCAATCCATCATGCACCAATGGCAATAGCAGATGTTCTGCTGATGCCTTCAAAGCAGTCAAAGGCTGCACAATTTACAAACTTGGAGACATCTTGAGCATGCTTAACTAGAGCAAGAAAGTCTTGTCTCTTGTCTTCTGGGAGAAATGGGCTCATAAGCTCCAAATCTCCTGTAACTTCCTTGAGGAACATTCCCATATACAGTATATATGAACTGATCCTAGCTGAAAGCATAGAAGCCTGAAAGGTTTGGTGCCCAAAGGCGTCCAGAGTCCTGCATTCATGACCTGGAGGATTGGATGCATGCCTCTTTGAACTTTTCATCCTATTCATGGCTGACTCTACCACCATTGAATGGTGTGGCAGCTGAGTCTTTTGAAATCCAGGACATGGCAGAACTCGATACATAGTATCAAGTCTCCTAGAGTGAGGAGATGTAGTCAGAGGTGTCTCCCACATTCTGAGCATCAAGTTATGCAGAATTTAATGGATGGGCAGACTGACTGTCTCCTTTGGAGCTTTAGGATATTGGAGAATTTCCAATTCCTTTGCTCTGGGTTCCTCTTCAGAAGCCACCATGATTGAAAGGCCCTTGGCAATATCACAAATAAAATCCTGAAAAGACATGTCCTCTGGAGGTGACATTCTGTGTTGGCGAGAAGAGGGATCCTCTGGGAGAAACCCTCTAGTACCAGCAGAATTGTGAGAGTCTTCGGAATCAGAAGACTTGAAGTATTCCTGACCCCGATGCTCATGCAAAGCACGGTCCCGGTATCGATCGACGTCGGTACCGATTTGATCCGGTACCGATCTGTCGATTCCAGGCAAAGATGGCATGGGAAGAATTACCACCGGGGCCGGTACCGTCGGTACCGGTATCTGCACCGGTATAGGTACCGGCATTGGTGTCGATGTCGGTACCGGTGCCCGTTGGACCAACGGTACCGCAGCTGAGAGAAGAGTTGCGATGCTGCGTTCGATAGCGAGGAACCTCTGGTCTATTGACACTTCCGATGCCTGGGTATCGGTACCGGTGAAAATGGCCGGAACCCCTGAGCATGGCACAGGTAGTTCTTGCGAGGTTGGGGCCTCGAGAACATCCTGGAGCCCCATTGATGCTTTGGAAGCCAAAGCTTCCCGCCAGGGCTGCTTTGCCGGTATGGTTCCCTCAAGGGCAATGCCAATGGCCTCTCGATGCTTAGCAGGAGAGCTACCCTTTGAGGACCAGCTTTTTTGTTTAGTTACCTGAGATCCATGGGAGGAAGAGGAGGCCCTTGAAGATGTCGATGTAATGGATCTGGCATCCGAAGAAAAGAGAGTACCGAGCTTTGCAGCCCGGTTCTGCCTTCCTCTTTTAGTCATCCCCATACAGGAGAGACATTCAGATGGAGAATGTTCAGGCCCTAAACATTTAAGACACCAATCATGGGTGTCAGTGACAGAAATAGTACCGCCACACTTAGTACATTTTTTAAAACCACTAGTTGGTTTTTCCATGTTTTAGGAATATGGGGCCTAGTGCCCAAAATGGTGCTTAGCACGAAAAAAGAAAAGTTTCTGAAGAGAAACAGTTTAAAGTATAAGGTGGGGTTTTTTTGGAAAAGAAAAGAAAAGAACTGGCGGTGCCAGTAAGCGTCGTGCAGCAGGCAAACGCGATCACAAGAAAACAATTTTAAAGACAGAATTTTCTGCGGTGACAGGGTATGGATCCTGTGGCTCCGCGGAAAATGAAGAACTGAAGAGGGACAGTTGGAAAGGCGGGAAGGCAGCGCGCATGTGCTGAGTGATGCTCCCAAAAGCATTCCTATTGGACTCTGGGGAGTGTTCCCGCGCAGGCTCCATCGGTGCCGATGATACCCATATGTGAAGACTACATTCCTGCTTGTTCCTGGAGATTGGTTGCATCATCTATAGTCTAATATAAAACCAAAGGCGTCCAGTGGTTCATATTTGTGTTTGCTACTTGTTCAATGATATTTACAGTAATTGGTCATGATACTTTTGTAGTCTAGCAGCTTTTATCATATGATGAGGCATCTGCCAACATGTTAACGGGCTTATAATGATCACAGAATAGCCATCATAATCTTTTGCCTCTCGTCATTATCTGATGGGATAGTGTTGCAAGCTCTTGGGGCAGAAGCTGGCAAGCTTAGAATCAGAATACCCAGCAAGCCAACTCCTCTCTCTCTCTCTCTAGCCAGCATTCTTTAATAATATGCTACAATGAGCATTTTGATACATTTCTAAGTGTGACTTTGTTCCTAACTGACAATGAAAATGTCATTTTCTGTTTCTTCATGGTGCAGAAATTATTGGAAAACCTTATCTAAGAACTATTTGCTGTTGTGTTTCATATATTCTGGGTGCCAATGAAAACGCCATGAAACCTATTGAAATATTCTGCTTTTTCGAAAGCTTTTTTTTGTTTGTTTTACTCCCAAGCTTTGTAAAGTATATCTCACTGCTGAACGGTTACCTTCCATACCAGATTGCAGTTGACAGCATTTTATTTCACCGTGCATTGATAAAACTTTGCAATTCAAACATTTGTCATGATAAGATTGGAGCAGTTTCCACTAGAGTGAAACTGCAAAGCACCTGTAACATGCTATGCATAAATGTTTCTAGTAGTCTCTGCCTACCCCTGGGATTCTGCAGCATGGTGTCAGGAGAATACTGCACTCCTGAAAATGTGGCTTGCCTATTGTAGAACACTCTTTGTTTGAATTTTCCCTTTCATACAAAATATGGAGCAAGAACATTTCACCTGATATTAAGCCGGGCTGATATTTAAATACTGTGCTGGTTTAAATATAAATTGGATTTTCGGTGAGGGTATCTGGATCGTGGCTAATGCTGATTATCCAGTTTGTGCAACCACTATCCGTAACCACTATTATATATCTTGTTTCATGTACAGTACACTGCTTTGACCCGGAGAAAGGCGGTATATAAAGCCAGCTAAATAAATAAAGGGCAGATATTAACAGGATAGCAGTGATTTGCTACAGGCAGTTATCTGGATAGCAAGTTACAGTATGCTCCTGCTGGAAATTTATGTCAAAAAGTCTGAATTATGCAAACTTCCGCACTTTGTCAGAATAACAAAGCGTGTTTTTTGAGTGATGTTGTTTTCTGTATTGTATTTTAAATTAAGTATCACAGAGAAGTGCACAATTTTGAATTATTCTGTGCAGAATTCCAGCAAGAGTAAATTTAGGTTCGCTTTCCAGGGGGCCAAGCTATCTGGATAAGTGTCAGCTGAAAATTTGCCACTATCCGGATAGGGGGCGGTCTGTGCAGACATTCAGCAGCGTTAGCAAGATAGCACCACTGAATCTCTCTCTCAGCACCCTTACCAGCAGCTTCCCCATTGGGGTTTTAAGATCAGCCCCATGAATTTTTCTGTCATTTATAGACCCGGGGGTGGTAATTTTATAACCAGGCACTGTGGTTATGCACCTACAAAGGCATCTATGGAGGCACTATGTAATCAAGACCATTAGGCGCCTACTTAAGACTATTTTGGATTTTCAGCTAACCTCAAAATCACATATTAGTAGGACAGTCTATGCAGCATTTTTTAAGCTCC
The DNA here is from genome assembly GCA_033557465.1 of Ichthyophis bannanicus. NCBI lineage: Eukaryota > Metazoa > Chordata > Amphibia > Gymnophiona > Ichthyophiidae > Ichthyophis > Ichthyophis bannanicus. Next base: position 232,874,953 of record CM066034.1, on the reverse strand, counting down.
ATATGTTGTGCAGGCCAAAACCATATTTGGATTCTGATCATTTTTGTACTGTATTACAAGCATATATATTTCCATGTTTGGATTATTCTAAATCAATTTTTATTGGTTTACCAAAGTCTGCAACTAAAGCGTTACAAGCTATTCAAAATACTGCTGCAAGAATAATTTTAGATTAACACATTTTCTTCGTAGTTCCCCTAGTTTGATGCAGCCGCCCTGAATGCCTTTTGAATATTAAGCTAAATTTAAACTTTTTTAGGGAACCTTTGACTAAAGTGCGTTGTGGTTTTGCACCTAATGGACCAATAGCATGCAAAACACTGGTGTGTTAGGTGCAGCCGTACTGCCACAGTAGCTGGTGGGGGTGTGTACAACATGTTCCCATTAGTTGACATGCTGCATTGTGCCTTAAAATGTGACAAGATTAGCATAGAGTGCACTTATCTCCACCTACTGAGGTAGTGGTAACTGCACCCATGCTAATTGTGAGCCTTGCAGTTAGCGCGGGCATGCTGGCTACAAGGTGTTTATCACACCCATTTTCCGTTCCAACTCAGCTACTTACCACCAAAACGCAAGTGGCACAATTAGCACAGAAATTGGGCAACACTAACTATGCTGGCCCTGCACAAACAGTTACCGTGAGTCACAGCATTGTTGTAACCCATGCTAATTGCATAGTGCACCTCTAAGGTATGTTGAGGCTATTTTGCACTTATTGTATGTTTTGAGTAAAAATTAAGGTGTAGAAAGTGCAAATGTTGTGCACCGACAGGGGCATGGCCAGCATGTTTCCTGAAGTTACCACACTAAAAAGTTCCCTAACACGTGGCAATGACTTTCGTAACTAGAACAGGTGCATTGACCATCGAGGTGAAGTTTAGTGCACCCATGTGAATTGCATTTTGACAATGCGCAATATGTAGTCCTGCACTAAATGCAATGTGCTCTCCATGCCCACTTTCTGACCCTAACCTTCATGTTCCCCGTTCCATCGCTTTGTGTAGTTACCACAAGAAATATCATTCAATAATTGTCATGACCGGGTGCTAAAATTTACTGCACTAAAATATACATGGACCGCTTAGCGCACCTTAGTAAAAAAGACCCCTTAGTTATTATGTTTAAAGCTGTTCATGGAAGTCAGTGTCCAATATTTCTCTGCTGCTATCTCCTGATACATTAGTAAGGCCTGTTTGTTCCTCTTTGTGTAGTAAAATATTCTAGTGTAAGGACCACCAAAGCTTGGCTATGTGCAGTTTTGGCAGCTGTTCCTCTTCTGTGGAATTCATTACCACTGGAGGTTTTTGAGTTTACTGATCATTCCAGTTTTAGAAAGAAGGTCATGGCAATCTTATAGGTACAAGTATTTTTAATGTGACGTTATTTGATTGCGTTTTTATATGTGATGTGTGTCTTATTGTTTTTTAGATGTTTGCTGCAACCTGCTCAGAACATTTTGGATTATGTGGGCTACAAATGTAATTCAATCAATCAACTAATTAATGAATGGATAGATAAATAAATAAAAAAAATGCTAGCATATATGGCAAAGAAAGCACCTGGAATGTAGGTGTGATCATTTTCTCTTGCTTGCAAGCAAGTTCAAATGACTACATATACTTTACACCCATATGTGTGCAGATTAAGGTATCCTAGAATTTACACACATATGTGAAAACTCTGCCCATGCGAAGTTGACTTTCTTACGGTGACTAGCTGAGTCCACAATATCCTGTTACTTTCAAAATCCAGTCACCTGCTCACATCTCCTCTCTTCTATGTGCCTACTACACTAACTTTATCTAAACGAAAAACAGAAATCTATCTAAACTCAAATTACTTAGTGTGATCTCTCCTTATTCACTGGAAAGCATTGCTATGGCTTGCCCTGACTAACTAAATATATAATGTATGTCTTCCTATCTGAATAACCCAAACCAATCCAGCTCCCCAGTCTCATTTATTCATTCTCTGAGTCAGTTCTCAGCAGGTTTCTGGCACAAAAATCCTGATTTCAAGTCAGGTTCCTCCAGAATTTCATCACGGAACTGGAGGTAATGGCATTCCCAGTGCCCACTTTCTGCTCAACTGCATTAACACACTGGCGGTCTTTTACTAAGGGGTGTTAGCAGACATGTATTCTGGCACGCACTGCATGCACATTAGGATACCCATTGCCAGCTAGCTAACCCGATTCCTGTGTTACCTGTGTAACACGTGTTAGGGTCCTGAGTGGGGAGGGTGGGGGCGGAGAGTGGGGAGGGTGTGCTCCGCGCATTTAGTGCTGGGTTTTTCCCCTACACTAACTGGGATCACTTAACACACCTCGGTGCACCTGCGCTAATGTACCGGGTTCTGCATTAATGGACAAGGCTCTGCGCTAATGGACAGGGTTCTGCGTTAACTGCCAGAGAAATGCTTTCACAATTAGCCATAGTTTTGGTGCTTTAGGAGCAATATGTGCAGCACCCTAGTGTCCATTAGTAAAAATGTCCCATCCTCCCCTATTTCCACAGGCACTGTCCTATTTTCAGCACTCTGGTTCTTTCTTAATCTGGCAGCTTGTTCTCAAATAACCTTTTTTTTTAAGTGTATAGCTCTGTCTGTCTCTCTTGAGAGATACAATTAACTTTAAATGTTAATGTGGATTGTATACATACATTTCATTTTTCATGAGACAAGTGTCTTTATCTGACTTTGCAACCTTTCCTGTCACGTTCACCCAAAGAGCTTGGATTATTTGGATCAACCATTGTTACTCAACCCTTCTACGACAAAGCTCCCATTTTTTTAAACACAAATTACTGGTTCCCTCTCATTTTAAAGAAAAATCTTTCAACTTTTGCTTTAATTTAGTCTCCCAATCTCTCTCCAAACATACATAACCTGTCACACATCCTTCCTGCTCAAAGCCCAGTCCCAGCTATTTGTTTACTTACCGCTGTTTTTTATTTCATTTTCCCAGTGCGAGCATGTCAAGCTCACTACCACAAGACTTTTCCCCTCATGCCTGCTGTTCATTTTTTCTGAAATGTTCCATGATCAGTGGAAGTTTCACTGCTAATACCCCTCCCCTCATAGTTCAGTTCTGAGTATTCATCAGCACATTTCTGCGATGCCCTTCACCCCCTCCACCCCCCAGCATGAGAGAGACCTGTCTCCCATTACAACTTTGTCTCTGCAGCATGTTTTTTATGGTGATAATTCTGTTAAGTACCTGCAGAAAGATGCCTGCTAAAAATGCACGTGAATCCCTTTTCTAAAGGATTTATGTGAGTGAATGGGCAATGCACATGATTTAAGGAGTCGCTATTCTGTAAAAGAATGCATAAGTCCCATTGTTATAGCAAATGCTGTGAAAAGCTCTTATTCAATTTACTCACCCACAGAAGGAAAACTCACAGACAGGCTGGAATGCAAACAGGAACTTTAATGTGCACAGGTTCAGACAGAGAGCCGGTACCCTCCACAAAAGAGTCTGAGCCCCGAGGGACGTCCTTCAATGCCTTAAATACAGTATAATTTCAAACTCATTCTATAATCCCATTTGCCACAGGTATTTCCTGTCCACCAATCAGCAGCCCCTGGGGAAGGTACCTGGGTGACCTGTCCAAACCGGTGTGCTCTGGTCTGTTGGTTTCTGGGCTAGGGGATACTGTGCTCAGACCTGGAGTGGGGGAAGGGTGTCTACTGAAATAGCAGGCTGATTACTTTATGTAAGAGCCCCATGGCTTGGGGGAAGGGTCAGGCACTTGTGTAAGAGCCTCATGGCTGCCTCACCATCACATGTACATTCAATTAGGGTGTGCATAAGGGTGGAGTTTGGGTGGATTGTAGGCAGGGCCTAAATTTCTGTGCATAAGGTATCAAATAGTATAACTTATGTGTGTTTCTCTTGAATCTAGGTACAGCCATTTATACTTATTCCAGAGCAAACATAACAGCCACAACTAGGCTCAGGCATGTCAGTACGCCCCTAACCTACAAAGAAAAGCATGCTTGTGCTTCACTTTATACTGTAGAATAGGGTCAAATATGTACTTCACAAAGTATGTTAGCTGTGTGGGTGTTAATAAAATTATTCTCTATGGGCCCGATCCAGGACGGTGAATAGCGGGGCTTGACGTCCGATGGGACATCCTGCCTCTCTATCTTTCCTCAACCTATTCTGCCTCCTGGCTCCGCTGCATGTACAGAGCCTGCTGTGCATGCTGTGAGGGACAGTGGCAGAGAGAAGTTGGAGCGTGGGCAGGACTGACCAGCAGACATACAGGGCCGATTCCAGTGATGGCCCTATATGTTGACCATGAAAATGGCAGGGTAGAGATGGAAGAGTAAGTTTTGAAGGATCTAATGGATTCAAGAATGGCTTCTTCAACATAAGTCAAACATTTGCCAGTTCAAGAAGGATGACATTATATCTGTAGATAATAATATAGTAATAATATAACAAAACAAAGATGCCATTTTTTCTCCTTAAAAAGGGTTTATTAATCCAAGTAGGGCAGGTTCAAGGGGACTAGTTGAGTTGGTAATCCCTACTACTAACTTAATAATTTTGGATTCTTGCTCTAAAGAGATTAGAGGCAAAACATGGTAATCACCTCTTAAGTTATGTGTTAAGTATGATGCCCCTTTTATTATATAACCATCAACACTATATTAAAAAAAGAAATAACAAAAGTCATGTATCACTTTTTTTTATAGAAAAACAAAACAAAACACCTTGGATTGCTCAGGAGCAGTTACAATTACACAAGTCTTCAGGAGCGGTGAACTTTCTGGTGAATCATTACCCTTTGGTTTTATATCAAGCTTGTCTCTGGCTTTAAATTTTTTGCATCAAAAAGTCTATTTTTCTTATTTAGCACTAACCTGATTATGACATATGGTTCCCACTAGGATGATTTAAGAGGTGAGCCAGTGAGCCAGGCTTGGGAAACACTAGAGTAGGGTCGCGGGAAGCTTGTCTCACTGGCTCACTTCCAGCCAGTTAACTGCCCCCACCGCCTCCACTAGCATATTAAGGCTTAACACAACTATGAAAGCATTTGTTTTTGATCCATTGGTTGTGATGTACTCAAACCACTGCCACTGCAGCAATTTTATCATGCAAAAATAAGCGCATTCTGTTTATTGCAAGAAACAGGACATGTTTATTTTTGCATGATAAATTGTTGCGGTGCTAGTGGATTGATTTCCATATATTAAACAAGCACATCTATAAAAAAAAATTAAGACCATCAGAATAGGAGTCCTTAAGAGCAGTAATTCTATATTGCTCACCTTAGTTTCTCATTGGTCCAATTTTTTAGCCATTTTTATATTGCTTAAAGTCTCTAAAATCATCCAAATGTACTTATCTCAGTTTGACATATCTATCAGTAATCATGATATGAATCCATGTTTCGAAAGACCCATAAATTCAGCTTTCTGCATCAGGGAATACTGCTTATAGTTAGTATCCCAGGTTCAGCGTGCTGTAACTGTCCATATCCGCCTTTGGCTGAGCTGAAAGGAAATTATATCAAGAGTTCTCACACTTTTGGTAATAAATCTTCTATCCAATAGCTACTCATAGTAACGACATCCCCTGGGACTGGAAGGGGCAGGCGGGCCGAGACCAGACATGGGCTGATAGTGGTAGAGAAGACTGGGACTGGAAATGGGCTGACATCTTCACTTTTTTCCACCAAACTTTAGTGACGTGATTGATGAACAGTGTGAGAGGTTTCACCAAGACATTCAGGCCATGGTAAAACATTACCAAAGATTCTGGGATGAGAGCATGATGGCAGATTACTACTGGATGTTGTATTGTGACAATCCTGACAAATTTCACAGCAGAAAGTCTTCTGTAAAACACTTTTTAGTACATTTCTTACATGCAAACATACCAAATATAGTAATTAGCAAGTGTGACATCTGATTTTTTTTCAACGTTTAGCATATATAACAATTTACAGAGGCTTCTATGGATGATATCTCTAAAATCCCTACATGCTGGAGAAAAACTAATTACAGATTTAGAATCAGCATAAAAGGCTGCTTTAGGAAAATCTGATTTCACTTTTGCTGAGGACAAAAAAAAATATTTTTATGTAAACCAGTATATTATGACTGAGGGAGGGAGGGTAGGACTGGAAATGGGCTGATACTGGGGCTGGATGGCTGCGACTAGAAGGGGGCTGGTGCTGGCAATGGGAGAATGGGTGATTGAACTGGAACTGAAGCTTGAGTATGCATACTAGTAGTTGGTGATCTGTACCACAGTCCGCTCCAGGTTTAGTCTTTGTTGATATTATTGAGCTTTTCCATTGTTGTCTTCCACAGATGTAGTCAATTTGATTTCTGTACAATCCATTGGGTGGTCCATGTGTATAGTCGGTGCTTGTGTTGCTGGAAGAAGATGTTTGAGATGACTACATCATTGGTCTTGCAGAATTCTATCAGTCTTTCTTCAGATTCATTTCTGTTGCCAAGTCCATATTTTCTGACCACTTTGTTGCCAACTTTTGCATTCTGGTCACCCATGACTATCAGGATATCCTGTTTGCATGTTCTGTCAATTTCAGCTTGTACTTGTTCATAGAACTCATCAACGTCTTCCTCTTCTGCAGTTGTTGTTGGGGCATATACCTGAATTATAGTTGTGCTGATGGGCTTTCCTAGTAGACAAATAGAAATTAAGCTTTCACAGACTGCACTGTATTTCATTACAGTTCTTGCAAGTTTCTTCTTAATTATAAATGCAGCATCATTTCTTCTTTGTCTTTCATTTCCAGCATAGTAGACCATGTGATCATCAGATGCAAAGTGCCCAAATCCAGTCCATTTTAGTTCACTGACATCCAACAGATCGAGTTGTACATGTTCCATTTCATTCTTGACTACCTCCAACTTTCCTTGGTTCATGCTTTTTATATTCCATGTCTCAATATGTAAGATGAATAGGGTGCATTGTGTCCTGCCAGTAGCCGATCGAATTTAAATGATTCAGTGTATGCAGGGCATTTTCCAGAGAACGCAAGTGAGGTGGCCCTGTGGTTATTTCTTCCCTGACTTACAGAGAATGATCAATCTGATATGGCTGCATACACACGGTCACAGAAAGGCACTATTGAGTGTACCAGCTGACCCCTGGACCTAAAAGCTGGCAATTTGCCTAATATCCTGGGACTTAACAGATGCTCTTCAGAGACAGGGGAACTGGTGCCAACATCCAGCAGCCTTCTCCCACTGTGCAGTGGGACAGGGCAAGATGATAACCCCACCTGGTATGCATGACCTCATGAACCAGGTCCGAGCCATTGCTGTGGTCCATGGAGCGGGACGTGTGCAAGCTCTCCCGAGTGCACATGATGGAATTCCAGCCAGGAGAGGAATAACTGTGGAGGAGACAAGTTGGCGCCGAATAGCCACACATGAGGAGAGGGACCTAGGGGTGAGTATGAGCATGTTTCTTTGCTAACTGGGGTTATCGGGGGAAAAGGGGGAGCGGGCGGATGGGCCACAAGGGGCAGGTGACAACAGGGGCATGGAGGCCAGAAGAGGGAAGTGAGGCAGGCTGGGAGAAGGGTAAGTGAGGCAGTCACAGTGGCGACGCAAGTATGGGGAGTTGGTGGTGGGGCAGAAGGGGTCCACTATGGCATCAAGGGTCTGCTACAGACCTTGTTGTGGATTGAAGCCATTTCAGGCATACCTGCGGGTGGGGTGGGGTCAACCCAGAACAAGGCTGGGGCAGCCATTAATGGGGGCCCAAGCATCCCACCCCATGGCACTATGGACGGAGCCCCCAGCATAGATGGCGAGGGGGGGTCATGGTAGAGGGGCAGTGCCCAGGGAAGGGGGACTGGTCTCTGAACTCAGACTGGTATAGAGTACATGTTCCTTACCAGCATATTAGACAGCCATGTGCCACTCGCTCAGAAAGAAAAAAATCTAGAGGGGTGAGTGCATGGATATTTTCTGGCTACTCATCGGGAATGGGGACAAGTATTGAGATTGCTCCAGCTGCCACAAGAAGTGCAACTGGTCCCCAAAAAGGCAGACAGTATCCCCCAGATGATCATAAACTGGTGTGCAGCTTTTAGGATACTGGCCAGTGTGGTCGGGGGGAGACACCCTGAGCAGTGCAGAGGGCTGTTGAAGTACCAACACAGCATCTGCGAGGCCTACAGGGGGGAATGCTTGGCTAGAGTATGACAAGCATTTTTATCGGAACTTGGCAGGTAACAATAGGCTTGGCAGGGACAGGAAGGACATCGACCTGTGTATCTGGCTGATGACACAGGGTCAGCAGGGAGGCCGACCAGGTGGGACCTCAAGTAGTGTGGCCCAGCAAGTCTGCAGGCCTCCAAAAGCCCTGACGCCTAATTACCCTGTATGTCGGGGCGGGGGGGGGGCGGGGTTGCAGGCTGTTCAACCTGAAAATACCGCCATGCCTGTACCACTTGCGGGGAGGGACATTCCCAGATCCAATGCAGTAAGAGGCAGGGGGGTGACACCCAGCACCTGCACTGAGGTCATGGGGCTGGGTCAGGCCGTTACGCATAATAAGGTCGAGTGCTGGGGACGAACTTGCAGGGGTATAATCAGGAGAAAATGCAATGGCTGCTCAATGGTTTTAGGCAGGGTTTTGCCATTCCCTACAATGGCCTGCGAGGCCCACGAATGTCAGGGAACTTAAAATCCGCCCTTGAGCATAGGGAGATGGTCCAATGGAAGCTGTGGTTGGGAAGAGTGGTGGGCCCATATGAGAGAAGGCCCACCACCCGAGGAGAGCATGTCCAACCTAATCATTTCTCCGTTGGGCTGGTCCCGAAGAAGGATCCTGGGGAATTCTGGTTCATACATCACTTGTCCTTTCTCAATGACACCTCTGTGAATGACCAATTGGACCCGGCAGTCTGCTCGCTTAAATACGCCTCCATAGACCACGCACTGGAGCTTCTCCGGAGCATGGGAGCAGGAGCATGGCTGGTAAAGAGGGGTGTAGAGTCCGCTTTTTGGTTGCTCCCGATACACCCAGATAGCTTTCACCTGCTGGGGATGCATTTTGGGGGCTGGTGCTATATAGACAAATGCCTCCCTATGGGGTGCACAATTTCTTGTGCATAGTTTGAATGGATTGTCATGAGGGAGTTTTGCCAGGGCAAAATCATACATTATCTGGATGAATTTATGCTCATGGCAGGGGACGAGCCAAGCTGTCTATAGGCCTTGCAAGTTTTCCGAAAGAAGGCCAGGGAAATAGGCTTCTGGCAGAGAAGAAGACTGAGGGGCTGGCACAGTGCCTGTCATTCCTGCGGATTGAAATTGACACCAGAGAGATGGTGATGCGCCTCCCAGCAGACAAGATAGCAGCCTTGTGGACCGAGGTGCAAGCAGTAGTAGCTGCAAGGAAAGTCACACTGCGACAAATGCAGTCACTGATAGGACACATGAACTTCACCTGCCGGTCGCACGGGACACCACTTCATTAGGGTCAATGCACATATGTGGGAAGACCTGGTGGTATGGCAACGGTCCTATCGCAATACAATGGCAGGAACATATAGAGGGCACTGGCCATCAGTAATAAGGATCTAGAACATTTCATGGATGCCACAAGGGGGATATAGTTTGGTATATATTTCAAGGGACAATGGTATCAGGAGCGTAGGCCCTCCGGGTGGCTCGAAAGCAGAATGACCAAGGATATCACATTCCTGGAGATGTTCCCGATTGTGGTAGCCTTGGTTATATAGCAGTACCACTTAGCGAATAGGAGGATAGTTTTCCACTCTGATAACGCGGTGGTGATGTTCACCATAAATAGGCAGTCAGCAAAGACACAGCAGAACATGCAGTTAGTGAGGAAACTGGTTCTCCTGAGCCTGGAGCTGAATGCCTTTATTACGGCCAAGCATGTACCAGGGGAGAGCAATGTGATAGCTGACACTATCTCAATTTCAGCCCCAGCGCTTCTGGTGCCTGGCCCTGGATGCAGCACCAGAGGCAACCTGCATGCCCCTACCCACCCACCACCCCCCGAGATGTGGTACCTTGGATGCAGCATGCCGGCAAAATATGGGTGACTTCCTTGTCAGCAAACACCTGGAAGGCTTATGGGAGAGCCTTGGGGTGGGCTGGAGAACTTCGCCAGATGGTGGGGATTCCACCTGGGACAAGGGGTGGAAACTGGCCTCCTGTTCGAGTTCCTGATACACTTGCAGGCCAGGAGGATAGCAATAAGACAGACCAGGCTAATGCTGGCTGGGATAGCCTTCTTCCTAAAACTGGGAGGTTTTAGGGACATGATGAAGCATTTCATCATTCAGAAGGTGATGACTGACTGGGCAAGAAGGGTCGTCCATTGACTGGATGGTTGCAGATCGGTTATCCTACCCATGCTGAGTAGAGAGCTGAGACAGGTGGCGGCAGTCACCAGAGATGGGTTTGAAGATACTTTTGGGTGCTGGCGCTGCTGATGTTCTGGGGAGCCTTCCTCATGGGAAAGATCCTGCCCTGGTCCACTAGGGACATGGCGGACCCAGTGGAGGGGGATAGGGTGTGATTGCTCCTGGCCTGCTTGAAGGCCGACCAGCTCAGGAGAGACAGGGTGGTGTGGCAGAATGCCACAGCAGTGCAGGAACTGTGCCTGGTGGCAGCCATGTGTGAATATATGGCCAGCAGTGGGGGGGGGGGGGGGGGGCTCCTGTTGCAGCATGCAGATGGCTCCTGTCTCTTGCAGTATCAGTTTCGGACTCTGTCATTAAGTGCGGTAGGGGAGCAGGGTTTGGGACTGCTGGGCTGACTCTACATTCTTTTAGGATAGGGGCAGCAACCGCAGGCTATGGCCATCATGAGGTGAGCTTCAATAAGTAAGTCGGGGCCTTTGTGTGGGCAATGGACGGATGGTGGTAAAGCATCAAGGCATATTTACAGGGGGAGGAGATTGTTTATTTGTGGGATGGAGTCCACCTAAACATCGGGTTGGAGCTGTTCCTTGATGGCTTGCGGTGGAACATCGGTTCGGTACTCAGTATGGGTGAGTCAGGCCATGGGCCCTCCTGATGGCAAGACCTCACTGAAAAAAAAGGGGAGGGGAGGGGTACCACTGAAAGGAAGGGGTCCTGGGTACCAAAAAGGGGAGTGCTGGGGCTCAGTAACAGAGAGGTCAGGTGCCAGGGGTGCCTGGCCTCAGTTACCAGGACCATGACAAATGGGCCACCCGGGCACCAACACGGAGCAGTTGGTGATGGGAAAAGGGGATGGGACACTGGCCAAGGAGCAGGTCAGGGCCACGGACCAGGCAATGGGGACTGTGATACCCCTCCAAATAAACAATGATATGTATATGACATATATATGATAGTTGTGATATTGGTTACTGTTTAAAAATGTGTACTGGGAGTTAAGGAATGACTGCTTATTCTTGTGAACTTATGTTTGTTAGAATGAAATTGTTAGCCATACAATAATTGTGTATTTGCATGCTGTGGCCTTTGAGATCCACTAATAAAACCACAACTAGCAGACTACTACAAACAACTACAGCAACAATCCCAACTACAAGAGCTCCCTCCAGTCCACCCACTCACCACTGCACTACCCTGGTCTTACTTCCACCCAATAAGCACAACCCACATTGGAACCATCATCTCCTCGCTCAACACTACCACCTCTGCTCTTGACCCATGTCCATTCTCTTGGATCAAGGCAACGAAAGCAGAGCTCAGCCCTATCATCACCAAACTCATCCAAACATCCCTTACCCAAGGTCTCATGCCCTGCACCCTCAAGTCTGCCTCTATCCGCCCAATCCTCAAAAACCCCATCCTAGACTCAATGGACCCCACCTCATACAGACCCATTGCCATTCTCCCTTTCCTAGCCAAAACTATAGAAAAAGTAGTATGCCAATAACTCCAAGATCATATTGAAACTAACGCTTCACTAGACCCCCAACAACATGGCTTCCGCCCCTACTATGGAGTCAAAACCCTCCTCCTCTCTCTCTCTTAAGCAAGCTCATCCAAGGCATCCAGTCAGCGCATCAAGGATTTATCTTAGTCTTCCTCGACATCTCAGCGGCATTCAACTTGGAAGAGGGAGGAGTGGCTCAGTGGTTGGGACAGGTTACCTCAGGCCGGAGGGCCGGGGGTTCAATTCCCGCATGGGGACAAGCAATCTCAGGCCGGAGGGACTGGGGTCTCTAGTCCCATGGCCACTCCTTGTGGCCTTGGGCAAGCCACTTAATCCTCCATTGCCTCAGGTACACTTAGATTGTGAGCCCTTCGGGAACAAGGGAATAAAAAGTACCTGTTAGTATACATGTAAACCGCAATGATTCTAAAGAGCACAGTATAAAAAAGAAATAAAAGAAAGAAAGAAACTCTATTCTTCTCCAACACCTCTAATCCATTGGAATCCAAAGCACAGTATTGAACTGGTTCCAGTCCTTCCTATCCAACCAGCAGCAGCAAATCAAGAAATGTGACGTTTCCTCCATCTCATTCACTCAAACTCAAAGCATTCTAAAAAGCTTCACCCTCTCTGCCCTGCTCTTCAACATATACCTTCAACCACTTGCTTGATCATCAGGTCCCACAGCCTACACTACCACCTCTACACTGATAACATCCCCACTGGAAAGAAGTGAAAAAATTGTGGATGCCTTCCAAGATTCATTAGTTAGACAAATGGTGATGGAACTGACCAGGGAGAGCTCGGTGCTGGATTTAGTGCTCACCAATGGGGATAGCCTGTTGAATATCCGGGTGGGTGCCCATGTGAGCAGCAGTGACCATCAAATGGTGTGGTTTGAGATAAAAGCCAAGGTAGAATCCAATCACACCAAGCTAAAGTCCTAGACTTTAAAAACACTGCCTTCGGTAAAATGGCCAAGTACCTGAAGGCGGAGCTGGCAGTGTGGGATGGGATAAGGGAAGTGGAATTGCAATAGGCTAAACTAAAGGAGGCAATAAAAGGGGCAACAGATACATATGTAAGGAAAGTAAATAAAAACAAGAGGAAAAGGAAACTTATTTGGTTCTCCAAAGAAGTAGCTGCACAAATAAAGGCAAAAAGCACAGCTTTCACAAAATTCAAAGGTACGCAAACAAAGGAACACAGAAAAGAATACAAGATCATACTAATAGAGAGAGAAAGAGAAATAAGGATAGCAAAATCAAAGATAGAAGAAAAGATGACTAAAGATGTGAAGTGTGGCAGCAAAACCTTTTTCAGGTATATTCAGGAGAGGAGGAAAATCAGAGGTGGATTGCAGGACTCAAAAGTGCTGAGAACAGATTTGTGGAAAATGATATTTTAAAATGTGAAAATGCTAAACAGGTAGTTCTGCTCTGTTTTTACTAGAGACAATCCTGGAAAAGGACCACCTGTGATTGACAAATATACAAATGAGAATGGAGTAGATATCACACAATTCACAGAAGATGATGTGTTGGAGCAGCTTGCAAAACTAAAAGTGGCCAAGACCATGGAATCAGGTGGGATACACTCCAGGATACTGAAAGAGCTCAGAGAAGTTCTTGCAGGGCCGTTAAAGGATGTTTTAATGGATCCTTGGAGACAGGAGAAGATCCACAGGACTGGAGAAGGGCTGATATGGTACCTCTTCACAAAAGTGATAATAGGGAAGAAGTAACAAACTACAGGCCAGTAAGCCTTACCTAGGTGGCAGACAAAGTAATGGAGAAGCTCCTGAAAGAGTGAATAGTGGACTTCCGTGAAACCAACAGTTTGCATGATCCACGGCAACATAGTTTTACCAAAGGATGATCTTGCCAAACAAATCTGATTTACTTTTTGACTAGGTCACCAGAGAACTAGATCAAGGGCATGTGATGGATGTGATCTACCTAGGTTTCAGCAACGTCTTTGATACTGTTCCTTATCAATAAACTCAACAGTGTCCCAAGGTGGTGAACTGGATCAGAAATTGGTTGGTTGACTGACAGATGACAGAAGATGGCAGTAAATGGAACTCACTCAGATGAAAGGAAGGTGATTAGCGGTGTGCCTCAGGGTTCGGTCCTGGGACCGGTGGTGTTCAATGTATTTGTGAGTGATATTGCTGAAAGACTAAATGGAAAGTTTGTCTTTTTGCAGATGACATGAAAATTTGCAACAGAGTGGACTCCCATGAGAAAGATCTACAAAAGCTGGAAGAATAGTCTAATGGTTGGCAGTTAAGATTTAATGTGAAGAAGTGCAGTGTCATGCACTTGGGAAGCAGAAATCTAAGGGAATTGTATGTGATAGGAGGCGAGAGGTTGGTTGCACGGACCTGGAAAAGGACCTTGGAGTGATTGTTTCTGAGGATCTCAAGGTTGCAAAACAGTGTAACAAGACAGTGGCAAAAGCCAGAAGGATACTGGGTTGCATGCAGAGAGGAATTACCAGCAGAAAGGAAGAGGTACTAATGTCACTGTACAAGTCGCTGGTGAGGCCTCACTTGCAATATTGTGTTTAGTTTTGGAGACCATATCTCACAAAGGACATAAAAAGACGAAACAGTTCAGAGGAAGGTGACCAAAATGATTTGGAGCCTGCATCAGAAGTCTTATGAGAAGAGACTTGAAGACCTAAATATGTGCACTCTGGAGGAGAGGAGGGACAGGGGCGATATGATTCAGACCTTTAAATACTTAAGAGTATTAATGAACAAACAAGCAAACCTCTTCCAAAGATGGGGAAGCTGTAAAACTAGAGGGCATAACATGAAGCTGCAAGGGGGTAAACTGAAAGGCAATGTTAGGAAATACTTTTTCACTGAAAGGGTGATGGATACTTGGCATGCCCTCCCGAAGGAAGTGGTGGGGACAAATACAGTGACAGAATTCAAAATGGCATGGAACAGACACAGTGGATCCCTTTATAACAACAGGATAAAATCAAATTAAACATAACTATCTCTTATATCTCAGCAAATAGGGGTGACCTACACGGAGTGGTGGGTACACCCCTAATCAAAGGCATGGGGAGGGGTGACCTGCATGGAGCAGCAAATGCACCTACTCTTGCCACCTTGCTGGGCAAAAGTTGGACCATATTGATTTTTATCTGCTGTCATATACTATGTTACCTTGTTTCTATCTATACCCCCTTTGACACCAATTAACCCACTTACACTAAGCTTCAGCTTTGCTGCTCTGAAATAATGCAATGGGTCACAAATTGCCACCTCTCCATCAACTACAAGAAACCTGAACCCCTCTTCATTACTAAAGACAGCACATTCATGCCCCCCCCCCCCCCGGAACCATAATCCTAAACAACACCCTTATCAAAGTACAGTAAGAAATAAAATACCTCGGCAGCACCCTGGATCAGAATCTCTTGTTCAAACAAGTGAAGAAAATGTCAAATTCAATCTTCAACAAGATCTGCACTCTCCAACACCTCCTATCAATCCTAGGACCCCCCCCCCCCCCCCAGACTTCAGATCAACATTACAGACAGCTATCCTTCCAATCCTCGACTACTGTAACTATTTACCGAGGCCTCTCACAATCAACCATCCTCCTTCTATGCACAGTTCTCCATACCGCTGCATGCACCCTCTTAGCAGCTCCTAAACAAGAACACATAACCCCCATCCTTAAGAAAATCCACTGGCTTCCCCTCAACAGTTGCATCAAATACAAAACTCTGATGATGATTTACAAAGCTCTAATGGACCTCTCCTCCTCTCACCTCCGCAGCCTGCTCTATCCCTTCCAACCAAACAGAACCAGCTGCCAATCTACAAACAATGCCTTGATCATCCACCACTCGAAAACTAAGAGCACCCAGCAAGCCTACGCAAGAGCATTTGAAATGTACGCACTCACCCTATGGAAATGCCTCCCTGCCACCAACAGGTGCATCAAAGACCTTTCCTCATTCAGGAAGCATCTATGTTAAATTTCTTTATTGAGACAAAAACATACATTTTACACATTCCTTAACATCTTGAAAATGCATGTATTTCAGACTGTACATCCTCTATAACATTATTAAACAAGAAGGGGAGCCATCAACATTAACAGTTGCACTTTAAATTATTGTCTCACCATTTTCACTTTTATCCCCCTCATCCCCCCCTCTTTTAAAGTTAACTCTATTTATTAGCAAACACATTATACAAACATCACCCTTGGGTGGTATTTCTTACACCCACCGGCTGAGATAACATTGTTTTCTTTTTTTTTTTTCCCATGCCCTTCCCTCCCCACCTTCCTTTAGCATTCCTCAGTTTGACAGTACTGCATGCAGTACTGCATGTCCAGGCATCACAAACCATTCTCACATGCTATATACTTCCAACCTTCTATAAGTGATTTTTGGCATGGTGTTACTAGTTCCCCGTATATATCATCAGGTATCTCTCCCCATTGTCTAGTCAAAAGATAATGCTTCCAATTTGATGTACCTGATAGGTCAAGAGTTCTAATTTCACCAACTCAAAGCACTGCTGGCATAACAGTATGGGCATATTCTCCCCCCATTTGTATCCATTCCCCCCCTGCCAGCTATTGAGATACCCCCTTCAGCCGATACCTTGTTTATTCATAATGTGTTCTTCTATGCCCTATCCAACTAGTATCTACTTGTGTTCTAGATCCCTACATCTTACTTACCTACCCCATTATCAATCCCCCCCTCTTCTTTTCCCCTACCACCCTCCTTCCCAAAGATCCAACAATACCTACCCCGTATGTACTTGCCCGGGGAAATACCATCTTTTTATATGCTGCAGTCCTACCCAACAGGGACATTGGGAGAGGGGTCCAGTCTCTTAGTTTATCCTGCACCCAGTTAACCAGAGGGGGCATGTTTTTAGCCATAGAGGCAACTCAGGGTGACTGTCAGCCAGATACCAAGATACTTACATTTTTTTCTGTTCATTTAAGCGGAAATGACATCGGCCAAATATTACGAAGATTATCAAGTACATCCAGGGCTTTGGACTTCGATCTGTTCAACTGCAGCCCCACTACCTCCCCAAATTTCTCTATTTCTGATAGTAACCTAGCAATGGGAAGGTCAACAAGTAAGTCGTCCGCAATGGTGGAGACCTTGAATATGGTCTTTCCTATTTCCACCCCTGGTATATCCTCCCTCAAGTGCATAAGTCACAAAAGAGGATCCAATGACAGGACAACAGCAATGGTGAAAGTAGGCAGCCCTGCCTTGTACCCCGCTCCAGTTCAAAACAAGAGGTATTGTCCCCATTCACCCCCACCATCGCCTTCAGGTGGTGATACAGAGCCTGGACTCCTCGGATAAAGTCCTCTCCCAGTCCATATGCCTCTAAGATCTCAAAAAGGAAGTTCCAGCATACCCTATTGAATGTTTTTTCAGCATTGAAGCTTATGAGGAGGGCAGAGACCCAGTCCCCATGTATTTTTTCCAATGATGCTATAATCCTCTGCAAATTACTCCTGAGTATCTTCACCGCACAAATCCTGTCCAACATGAATGTACTAACTCTGGGAGAAACGTGGCCAGGCGTTCTGCCAAAACCTTACCAAACAATTTTAGATCCATATTTAATAAGGATATGGGTGATAGGACTCTGCAATGTGCATGCTGTGTTGACATCATAAGTTAACTTTCCAGTCATTAACCATACGTTAAACATATACACCATCGGACCTACCAGCTCAGTTGATAAGATTTTGTAATATTCGGCTCTGTATCCATCCGGCCTGGGGGCTCTACACAATGCCACCCTATTTATGGCTCTGTACACTTCATCTGCCATAACCGTAGCTCCCAGGCACTCCCGGTGAGCAGAGGTAAGACAAGGGAGTTCCACTCATTTCAAATAGACCAGAATTTGCATTGGTGATGCCTCTTCCTTCCCATAGAGGGCACGATAGAACATCTCAAAAACACCATCTATTCTCTTGGTGTCCTTGTGCAATATACCCGACTTGTCCCTAATCCCAATTATATGGTGGGATCCACAATCCCCACCCAGGTATCTCAATAGCAACAGCCCGGTTTATCACCATATTGGTATAGGTGATACTTTTAGTATACTAGGGATTTCTAAGCTCGCTGATGTAATACTGTGTTTAATGTGGTTTGGGTAGCTAGGAGTTGTGTTTTATTTGCTGCAGTGGGGGAGCGATTCTACAGGCGGTGTTCCTGGCCTACCTATTCAAACCGAAGGATCCTAGCAGCTATAGTTTTCTGACGTCGGACCCTATAAGCTATTATGTCTTCCCGTAATACCACCTTAGATGTTCCCCAAAAACATTCTGCGGTCCCAGAATGCCCTCTGTTGTGGTGGCAGTAGTCCTGCCATTTTTCAGATAGATATTTATGAAATCCCTCCTTGTCATACAATTCCAGTGGGAATCTCCATAGGCCTCTTCCACTCCGGGGATCCCCCCATCCCCCCATGTCCAGTCCATCCAAACCAGTGCATGGTCAGAAATCTCATTTGGGCCAGTCTCTGCCATCTCTAGGTATTGGAAGAGAGTGTCCGTACAGGCTATGGCATCTATTCGGACATTAGTGTTGTGTGCTCCTGGGGGGTGCAGGATGAGCTAACCATCAATAAAGTGTAAGCATTTATAGAAGCGGCCTAAGTGTCAGGACGCATA
This sequence comes from Ichthyophis bannanicus, assembly GCA_033557465.1. Taxonomy (NCBI): domain Eukaryota; kingdom Metazoa; phylum Chordata; class Amphibia; order Gymnophiona; family Ichthyophiidae; genus Ichthyophis; species Ichthyophis bannanicus. The sequence goes on along the minus strand of CM066034.1, from coordinate 232,856,342 downwards.
GACCCTACCTCCCCCTGTCCCTCCCGTAGTATCTAAACTGAGGTCTATGACACCATTCCAGTTTCTGCCCAAGATCAAGGGGGTGGTCCGGTAATCCCTCAATTTTTGCGGCTAATTCTAAAAAAGATTTGGAGTCAACTATTTTGGGGCATAGACTGCTATGAAGATCACTGCCCATCCCTTCAGCTCTCCCTTCACCAGGACATAGTGGCCATTGGGATCCACAACTTCCTGGATGCACTGAAACCCCAGGCCTTTCGCAACTTCTTTTTTTGCGTTCCTGTGCAGGCGCCCCATAGACCTGTTTGATCTGTCCCCCCTTCACTCAATTTAGGTCTTTTACAGATTGATGGGTTTCCTGATGCATTATAATCTCCTCTGGTGTCTCTGCAGGGCCCCCAAAACCTTCCTTATTTTAATAGGGCTGGCTACCCCGCATGTGTTCCAGTTTAATACTCTCACATTCCCTCAAACCACCAGATCTATCCAAGACAAAAATTTCATATTTCCTTAGAGAGTCCCCCCCTGTCCAAGACCCCTTGAAACCTCCACCTTTGGGTCAGCCCTCCCTGTATTACCCAAATTTGCCTATCCTTCCTTCTCCTAATTCTCTTATTGGATCCTCTCCCCACCCTTTCACCCACTCAACCCTCCTGTGTGGTTGCCCATTCCCCTTCTCTTCCCACCCCCTCCCCTACCCCATTCCTCTACCTCCCCCTCCCCTACTCCCTTCCCCTCCCTCTGCCATCCTCCCCATCCCTCCCCTCCATTCCTCATCAACCATATCCAGAGTCACTCAGTAATGTTAGGATCCCCAGCCACCACCCTTTCATGTGTGTTCTCCCATTTTCCCCACCCTATCGCTATCATGACCTGCCTTCACCTCCACACTCCAAGTCCTTTCTAGTGCTCTTCCTGCCTTCTCCCTCCCTTCTGTCTCTCCACTCCTCCTTCCCTTCTGCATTTATCCTATCCCCTATCCCTTGTCCTTTATGACCCAACCCCCAGCACTTTTATTCTCCATACCCTTCTTAATCTACGCAGAGACACGTTAACTTCAGCCTAATACAGGAACAATACAAACAGGAAAAACAGAACAAAACCAACACAGTTGCCATTATTGCACTAGTCTCACCAGCCCCAGTGGCTCCAGGGCAATCTTCCCCAGTAGCCTCACCAGCCCCACAAAGCTCTCAAGCCAGCTTGGTCCCATAATTACTTAGGGGATTCAGATCCTTATGCCTGTCCAGTTTAGCTGTAAAGTCCTCTGATCTGATAGCCCCATAAACGCCACAGAGCATATATCCTTCATCAGTTCCTGTGGCCTTGACATTTTATTCTCTGCCTTTTTCATTCCTATGCTAGCTGATTGATTTCAGGGCTAACACCAAGTCCAGGCATTGATGTGCTGCTGCGGGAATTTCCAGAACCTTTGGGGCACCATTGATGAAAATCTTGATTTTAGCAGGGTCCAGCATAGCAAATTTATATTTGGCCTCTACCAGTCTTTGGCACACTGCTGCATAAGTTCTCCATTTAGCGCTCAGTTCTATTGAATAGTCCTGATATGCTGAGATTTTTGTATTTCCACACGCAATGGGACCAAGGCTGCACATCTCTCAAAGGATTTTTTTCTTTCTCCAAGAAATTAAGAAACTGGGTTATTACCACCCATGGCCATGTGTCTGAGGCCCGCAATTGCCCCACTCAGTGCACCCTTTCCATTATTAGTACAGAAGGGTTTCTAAGTAGCCACGGAGCTCAAGCGTAGTTACTCACCTGTAACAGGTGTTCTCCAGGAGCAGCAGGAATCAGTCCTCACTTATGGGTGACGTCGGCGCCGACGGAGCCCTCGCGGAGCAATTTTCCCCAGCTTTCAAAGAAAGCCTTTGGGAATTGCAGCGCGCATGCGCGGTCGTCTTCCCGCCCGAAGGTGCCATCTTAGCCAGTCAGATGACATAGCTAAAAAAGACAGCATAAAAATTTGCAAAAAGAACATAAGCAGACGATTGCAACTCCAAGGGGAGGAGGGAGGGTAGTGAGGACTGATTCCTGCTGCTCCTGGAGAACACCTGTTACAGGTGAGTAACTACGCTTTCTCCAGGACCAAGCAGGAAGTCAGTCCTCACTTATGGGACTCCCAAGCTCAAGGCTACCGGAGACCCTAAGCACAAAAATGAGCTCCCTCTAGCTCAGCAGCACAGAAGGAAAGAATCTTCGCTGAATTATCACCCACCGGTAGCCCACATCCGGGATGGAGGGTAGGAGTTGCTCAGACCTCAAAGAGATTACGGAGGACTGCCTGTCCGAAAGCACTGTCCCTACGGGACTCCCTCTCGAGACAGTAATGGACCGCAAAAGTCTGGCTCGAAGACCAAGTAGCGGCCCGGCAGATGTCTGCCAGCGGAACAGAGCGGAGGTAAGCCACTGACGTGGCCTTTGCCCGAACACAATGAGCCGTGACTCGACTTTCTAAGGCGAGTCCGGCTGCCCCATAAGCCCAAGAGATACAGTCCGCAACCCAGATGGACAGAGTACGCTTGGAGACCGGGAGTCCCAATTTATTGGGGTCAAAAGACACAAAAAGCTGAGCAGCTTTACGGTGCTCCCGCGTACGGTCAAGGTAGAAGTTCAATGCCCTTCTACAGTCCAGGGTATGGAGGACCGTCTCAGCTCGGCTGGAGTGTGGTCTGGGAAAGAAGGTTGGAAGTACCACCTCCTGATTGATGTGAAAAGGGGAGACCACTTTAGGCAGAAACTTAGGGTGAGTCCGTAGGACTACCCTATTCTTGTAGAACCTAGTGTAGGGGGGATCAGACACGAGGGCCTGCAACTCACTTACGCGCCTAGCGGAAGTGAGGGCTACCAAGAACAGTGTTTTCCAAGACAGAAAACGGAGAGAACATGTAGCCATGGGTTCAAAAGGCGGACAGGTGATCCGCTGCAAAACCACATTCAGGTCCCAGTTCGGCGCTGGCGGGCGCAGAGGTGGTTTAAGTAGAAGGAGACCTCGGAGAAACCTCGCTACGAGAGGGTCGCTGGAGAGAGGTCTACCGTCCACTGGCACATGATGTGCCGAAAGAGCACTGAGGTGAACTTTGACGGAGTTTGGACTTAAGTCCTAGATTAGAGAGGTGTAGCAAGTACTGCAAGATCACCGACACCGGGCAGGAGAAGGGATCCTGAGACTGTTCGGTACACCAGACTGCAAAGCGACGCCATTTAAGGGCGTAGCATTTGCGGGTAGAAGGCCGTCGCGAAGCCAAGACGACCTCCTCCACCTCCGCCGGCAGGAGAAGGGGAGCAAGGACTACCCTCTCAGCAGCCAGGCCATGAGGTTGAGAGACCTGAGGTTGGGGTGCAGTAGGGACCCCTGATCCTGGGTGAGGAGATCCGGTTGCGCCCCCAGAGGGATTGGATCCTCCACCGCCAGTTGCAGCAGGAGCGGAAACCACGGCTGCCTGGGCCAGCGAGGGGCCACCAGGATCATGAAGGCTTTGTCTCGGAGAACCTTGAAAAGAGTCCGAGAGACTAACGGAATGGGAGGGAAAGCGTACAGAAGGCTCCCCGACCATGAGATCAGAAAGGCGTCCGCCGCAACCCGAAGGGGGTGAGGCCGACGAGAGCAGAAGCGAGGAAGTTGCCGGTTGCGAGGACTGGCAAAGAGATCCACCGTGGGGAGGCCCCACCTGAGGAAGAGCTTCTGAACGATCAAGGGATCCAGACGCCACTCGTGCGGCTGGAGGACCCTGCTGAGTTTGTCCGCCAGGCAATTTTCTGGGCCCGGGAGATAAACTGCCTTGAGGAGGATGCCGTGACTGACGGCCCAAGAGCAGAGCTTCTGTGCCTCCCGGCAGAGGAGGAAGGAGCCCGTGCCCCCCTGCTTGTTCACGTAGAACATGGCAACTTGATTGTCCGTCTGGACAAGGACGGACTGTTGGGAGGTCAGGTGGGAGAAGGCCTTGAGAGCTAGGCGGATCGCCCTGAGCTCCAGGAAGTTGATCTGCTGAGCAGACTCCCACTTGGTCCAGAGGCCCTGAGTACGTGCCTCTTGGCAATGGGCTCCCCAGCCCAGGAGGGATGCCTCGGTGGTCAGCACCCGGGTCGGCTGAGGTGACTGGAAAGGCATTCCTAATACCAGGTTCGGCTGCCGGAGCCACCACCGGATAGACGAGACCAGCGGCTCGGAGACGCGCACCAGGTCTGCTAGGCCGCCTGTGGCTTGTCGCCACTGCCGGCGGAGACACCATTGAGCAGACCGCATATTCAGGCGGGCATTGGGGGTCACATGGACGGTGGAAGCCATATGGCCGAGCAGTCTCAGGAAGCGCCTGGCGGAGACCAGGGGCTGGCTGCGAAAGCGGTCGGCTAGGTCCATGAGCCGCTGAGCCCTGTCGAGCGGTAGGTACGCTCGCGCCTGAGGGGTGTGCAGCCTTGCGCCGATGAACTCGAGATCCTGTGAGGGGAGCAAAGTGGACTTTGCGAAGTTTATGACAAAGCCCAAGTGCTGCAGCAGAGTCACCGTGCGGCACGTGGCGTGGGTGACCTCCTGAGCGGACGCTGCTCTGATGAGCCAGTCGTCGAGGTACGGAAAGACAAAGAGAGGCCGCGAAGCCGGAGATGGGCCGCCACGACCGCGAGGCATTTTGTGAAGACTCGCGGTGCGGAGGACAGGCCAAAGGGCAGTACTCTGTACTGGTAATGATTTCCTGCCACCACAAACCTTAGGTATTGGCGGTGGCTTGGGTGGATGAGGATGTGCGTGTAGGCATCCTTTAGATCCAAGGAGCATAGCCAATCTCCCTGCTGGAGGTAGGGCAGAAGGATTCCAAGGGTAAGCATTTTGAACTTCTCCCGCACAAGGAACTTGTTGAGGTTGCGCAAGTCCAGGATGGGTCTGAGGCCTCCTGTTCTCTTTGGTATCAGAAAATACCTTGAATAGAAGCCTTGACCTCTCAGGCGGTGTGGCACCGGTTCCACCGCCTGTTCCTGCAGAAGACCTGCTAACTCCTGAAGGAGCAACTCCCTGTGCAGAGGGGGGCGCGGAGGCTCTCCCGGAAAATAGGAGGGAGGGACCTGGTGGAAGTGGAGAAGGTAGCCCTCTCGCACGACCTGAAGCACCCAGGCATCTGCGGTGATGCTGGACCACCTGTGGGCGAAGTGAACCAGCCGGCCTCCGGTGCTGGGGGGAACCAGCGGGGGGGGAGAGGCTATGCTGAGCGAGTCAAAAACCCCCACCCTGCTGAGCAGGGGCTGGTGGTGCAGGCTTGGGGGCTTGCTGCCTACGGGACCCGTTACCCCGTCCCTTGGCCTGCTGGCCCTGTTGGGGAGCTGCAGGGGCCTGATAATGGGGGTATTGTTTGTAGGCAGCTGCCTTCCTCGGGTAAAAGGACTTTTTTCCCGAGCCCTTCTTTTTCTGGGAAGGGGCGGAGGTCTTCCTAGAAAGCCTGGTCCTGGTGAGAGTCTCAGTCTCAATTTGTGCAGCCTTTTCCGCCATGGGCTTGCCAAAGAGGTTTTCGCCTCGGCAGGGGACATCGACCAACTTGTCCTGTACCCAGGGCTCAAGGTCGGACGACTGAAGCCAAGCCTGTCGGCGGGCACCGATGCCGGCTGCGGCCACTCGAGCCGAGGCTTCAAAGCCATCATAGGCTGCTCGGGACATGAACTTTGAGCATTCCCGAATACCCGTGGACAAGGCTAGGAACCTCCGCAAGGGCTCCTCGGAGAGACCAGCGGAGAATCCGGCTAGCTCTTTAGCCAGATCCCGGAGATACATGCCCATGTATAGCTGGTAAGTCTGGACACGACAGGCGAGCATAGAGCCCTGGAAGCACTTCTTGCCAAGGCCATCCAGGTTACGGGCCTCCCTTCCAGGAGGCACCGAGGAGTGCATCTTCTGGCTCTTAAGACGATGCATGGCCGATTCCACTACCATGGAATGGTGTGGCAGCTGTGCCTTTTGAAAGCCAGGGCTCTTGCGGACTCGATAGATAGAATCGACCCGCTTGCTCAGGACCGGCGAGGAGGCCGGACTCTCCCACATGCGGAAGAGTAGTCGTTCCAGCATAGGAGGAACCGGCACAGTAAAGTGTTCCCTCGCGGGAGAGTCATACTGGAGGGCGTCGAGCTCTTCGGCTCGAGGCTCCTCCTCGGGATCTGCAGGGAAGGCCAAAGCCTTGGCCATATCCCTAACGAAGTCCGAGAACCGGGCATCCTCCGGGGGGGACTGCTTCCGAGGCTCGGACTCCGGAGAGTCCGATGGGACACACCGAGTCCGGAAAGAATCAGGTGACTCTTCCTCCTCAGACTCCCAGACCGACTCCGACGAGGACTCGGTGGGGTCGGCCCGGGCAGGGTGCGGCGCCAGCCGCCCCGACGCCGAGGGAGTCGGCGTCGGCGACCTCGGTCCCGAACGGGAGGCCGAGGGCGACCTCGACCGAGGATCGACTCGAGTTCTCATCGACTCGAGGATCGGCTCGGTCTCCGGGGTCGACTTGGACGTCGACGTCCCGGCGGTCGGGGCAGCGACGCCAGCGAAGCCAGCGAGCAGTGCCCGCTGCTGGTCCATGAAGGCAGACAGTCTGCTCTCCAAGGCCGTCAACCTGAGTCCGAGCTCAGGTGACCCAGCAGCCCCCGACTCGGGCCCCGACGGCGTCGGGCCCGACGTCGGCTGTCGCGGAGGCGAGTCCAGAAGGACTACAGGACTTACCCGGGCAGGCATCTCCGACTCCAGGCGAGGTCGCTTCGGGAGGTGCTCCTTCTCCAAGGACCCGGGGCGGCTGTCGGGGCTATGCGACCTGGCCCTCGCGGAGCCAGGAGCGTCCACCGACGCCGCTCTCGCGGGTTTTTCCTTCCGACGATGGTCCCCGGAGGGAGAACCCCGGTCGGAGGAGCTCCGGCGACGGTCTTTGAGCTGGAGCCTTTCGACACGGAGGCCTCCGACGAGGTCCGGGTACGGCTGGGGTCAGCGAAGATTCTCTCGCGCTGATGCCGCCGACTTCTCAACGCCTTCGAGGACAGTTTGCTGCAGGGCCCACAGATCAGTTCCTCATGATCCGGGCCCAGGCAGCGGAGGCAAAAGTCGTGTGTGTCGGTTAGTGACATATTTCGGTCACACCGACCACACCGCTTAAAGCCACTGGCAGCCATCGGGGGAAAAAGGGCCCCTGCGAGGTCAAAGGACCGGGCTGCCAGGGAAAACGAAAACGAAAGCTGACTAAGTCAGAAAAACCGAAAAAACGGAAGAGGACTCGAGACCGGCGTCGCGAGTCCGGGCGGGAAAACGATCGGCGTCGAACCGAAAGAAAAAAGTATAAAATAAAGAGGAAAATCAACTTTTTCGCGGGGACAAGACGGGGACGTCTGTAGGGCTCCGCGGAAAAAAGAAGACTGGCTAAGATGGCACCTTCGGGCGGGAAGACGACCGCGCATGCGCGCTGCAATTCCCAAAGGCTTTCTTTGAAAGCTGGGGAAAATTGCTCCGCGAGGGCTCCGTCGGCGCCGACGTCACCCATAAGTGAGGACTGACTTCCTGCTTGGTCCTGGAGAACTGTCTTTTACTGACTCTGGTATGCCTATGAAATGGATATTTTTCCTTCTCCACCGATTCTCGAGATCATCAATTTTTGTGGCCTGTTTCTCCACCAGTTCCTTGAGCTGCTGGATCTCCTTATTGACACTGTTTTGTCTGTCCTTCATCTGAGAAATTATTTTCTCCGCGTTCTGCAGTCCAGCACCCAGGGCCTCGAGGGACCTTGCCTTTGTGTTCATCTACTTGCCCCATAAGCACCGCAACCACTGCAGATGTTACATCTTCCACTAGTGCAGCTTTTCCTAGGGAGCTCAGTGATGTTGGGAGATCAGCCATCTTGGCTGGCTGCACTGGGGTTTTCTCCTGTTCATGTCTGGCGGCTTTTATTTCTCCGTGCAATGATTTTACTGCTCCCCCGCTGCCTGAGCAGTTTTCCTCTCCTTTGCTGTAATTTTTATGGAGAAATCTGAAGTTTATTTTGACACAGAGACCCTCATAGTAGCTGGGGATCCCGGAGAGAGTACAGCACACGTCTTGCCCTCTCAGCACATCGCGTGACTCTTCAGGAAGCATCTAAAGACTTATCTATTTATCAAACATTATGGTCCTGTAACTTAACCCCACTCTCCTACTCACCCCAACAAATGCAAACTAATGTATATAGTTAAGTTATTTGTACAAACCAGTTTATATAATTAAGTTGTCTGTACATAGTTAATATAAATATTCGCTCCATGTTTTATTGTAACTTTCAGTTAATTGTAAATTGCTTTGTTCTAGTGAAAAGTGGTATATAAGCACAGCTAAATAAATAAATACATAAAGTTGTGAAATGATGGATCGGGCCTTGTTATTGGCATGTGGATTGGGGGAGGAGGAAAAGGGGGTAGAAGAAGCCTGAAGCCTGTCCAGCATACCATGGGTTATATATACTATTAATCTGAAATACTGCAGGATCAGCAAAAAGCAAAACTTCCTTCACATATTTATAAAAAAGAATCATAGGAGACAAATAAGGAGTCACAGGAAAATTAAGACATCTAATATTCTGTGCTTGAGAGGCATTTTCTAAGTGTTCCAGTTGTCGGTGACAGAAAAGACTATGTTTGATAGAAGCAGCAGAGGCAGACTCTACAGTTTTTAACTGTGTTTCAAACTTGCCAAGTCTCTCCCCCAAATGTTCCAACTTAGAATCCTGTTCCACAAATTTAGCAACAGAATCCTTAGTACCTGACAGTATAGCTTCCATATGAGAAACAACTACCCACACATCTCTCAGGGACACATCTCTATTAGCAGAATCTTCCGATCAACCAACCACAGTTGGCGTCAGCAACTGCAAAGCTTTCGGGTGAGGAACCCCAGACAGGGCAGTGGGCAGTGCTTCAGGCAGAGGCTGAAAAGTTATCGACGGAGAAATAGGGAGGGAAGCCTTTATAGGAGAAGCCTCCCCTTTCTCCAAAGTTAAAAAAAAATCAGATGGCAGGGGTTGGGCTACTTCCCCAGCAGGTAGCAGAGAAGGAGAGTCAGAACTTATCGTTGTTGAGGGAATGAAGACAGTTCTTCCATTCTTCGCATTACCAGATGCTTATCTAACAGACCTTCAATTTTCAAAGACTTAGCTGTTAAAGTAACCAGCATGGGGACACTCTTCTTTCTTTTCCCCATACTCAGCAAACAAACACCTCCGCTTCTCTACTCCTTGCTGCACTGAAGGAGAATTAGACCAGGTTTCTGAGGTAGCTAGTCTTGATTTATCAAGTTTTCTGGAATCATCCTCTGACAATATTACTTCTCGTGCTTCTCTGGTAGTCTCATTTGTTTCAGAGATGGATAAAAATAAGGTTCTCAAGTCTCTTCTCAAAAAAGGAGATGTTATTTTGTGCTTTAAGAATCAACATCTTTCCCAATGTTTCCAAACCAATGCAGACTAGGCAGAAATATTTCCTTGAGCTTAGACCTTGAGTCTTAGCCATGGGGGCTACTTATTTTCTTAAGTACCCATGTAAATGCTTGGTGCTGCATCTTGGGAAACAATATTGTTTCTTTGAACCAATTCAGTTGGAAGATTTAGTTCAGATAGTGATGTATTTTGGGTTAATTATAGTATTTAGGCAAGCTGTTATAATATTGTGTACGTCTTGATTTATAGTTAATAGCTAGGTGATCTCCTTCCCAGCAATGCGGACTTAATGATATTATTTAGAGGGAATTATTTGATTTGCATGTTGAGACTTGTTTCTCATTTATCTTCTTATCATTCTGCAAATTTCATGTTTTGTAACTGTTTAAAATGTTTAATAAAAAAAAGAAGCATTGTAAGAATTCTTCAAAGAAAATACTTGACTACATTTATGAAGATTGTTAGTGCAAATTCAAATTTTATAATCAAGCAGTATGTTTACAAATTAAAAATAGAAATTTTTCAAAAATAAAATTGTTTGGTTCCTTGTGAGAGAGTTTGCACCCCTTTGGCAAGTTCTGATTTGAATTTAAGGTTCAAGAAGTTGGAAAGTATGTTCTAGGAAAAAGACTCTGGAATTGTACAGTCCCATCCAGGGCCACAGTCATAGTCCATCAGGTTGAAATCAACAGAATCACACCCTCCCGCCCCCCAGTCTTTCTTTGCAGATGGGTTATTCCAAAATGTTCAAATAAACTTTAAACGTCCTTATAAAAAAACTAGAAATAGTGCAATTCACAAGTCCCAATTGATTCCAATTCTCACCTCTAGGCTATTTCTGTGTGTTCTTCAGTAGATTTGGGGAAGCCCTCCACCCACATCTCCCCTGGGTATTCCCTACAGCCCATTTTATATTGGTAAAAGATTAAGCAAGTCAACTCACACACTTTGGTCCCAGGTGTTCTGATACTCTATTTCCTCAGGTAACCAGCAAGATGGTTCAGCTATATCCAGATCCATAGGTTGAGGTAATTGTATATAGCTCATGAGGAGATAGATTCCAGGCAGGAGCCCTGCTGGCCTTTGGAGCTGCCAGAAAGACTGCTCATCTTCCCAGGGAGGTATGTCAGTCCTACCCTCCTCCCAACCACTCCTTTGTTCTACCTTCTGGTCTCTTTCTACTAAGGATTTTCTATGAGGGGTGTCCGATATTAAAGGTACAGGTGGCAATCATACTGGCTCCACATACGCAATAGTGCCATCATATGCAGGACTACTTGTACTCGTAGTAGGAGAGTCTGTAGCATTGTTTTTGTAAACACTCAAATTACGAGTAGTTTTCGGGAAGCAAACAAACATGGCGTGTGTAACCGCAGAGTATTCGAAGTTTGAGGTGCATGGAGTTATCAGATTTTTGCAAGTCGAAAGAGTTAAGCAGAGCAAAATTCATCGCAGATGAGAGAGCATGTATGGCCCAAACATTTTTTTTAAAATTTTTATTTCTAGATTTTCAATCAATACATCAAGCAATATTTCCATACTTGAAAGAAATGGAAAGGTGAACATTACATAGAAAAATTAAACAGGAAAAAAAACAAACTCATGCAATAGTACAAAACATTCACCTGACACTACCAGCCCAAAATACAGTGGGGAGATAATCCTGGTAAAGAGGCTAAGGCTGTACAAATTATACTTAATCAGGAAAACTTTCCCTAGGAAAAAAAAAACAACCATATGACGCAATCTACATTTAGTGTCCAAGATGAGTCGATCTAAATGGGCTCCACTGCCACTGAGACAGTTGGAGGTATAGGTCTACCATCCAAAAATGTGCGTAATTGTTTAGGGTCATAAAAAATAAATCTAGACGATACCGACTTAATAAGACATTTGCAAGGAAATCTTAATACAAAAGTAAAGCCTAATAGGACAACCTCAGGACGCATAGACAAAATTAATTTCCTTTTTTCCTGAGTTACAAAAGAAACATCAGGAAAACCCCAAACTTTCTGACCCTAAAAAGTTTTGTTAGCATTCCTAAAAAACATTTTTAAGATCCAAGACTTATCTGGCTCTAGAACAAACATCACCAAAAGAGTAGCTCTCCTCGTTATTTCCTCATTAGAGGATTCTAATACCTGAGAAAGATTCAGGACATCAAGACTATCCTCCTGATCTCCCATCTCATTAGAAATAACATTTATAGAACTAGAACGTTTCTTCATAGGTAAATAATAAACCTTAGAGGTGGGAGGGAGGGCATTTTCCGGGAACCCCAAAACTTCCCGCAAGTATTTTTTGAATAACTTAAGCCTAAAAGAAGTCAACGTCTGGTGTAACAAGTTTAAAGATGGCCAAACTGAGTTGTATGATGATATGGAAAAGAAAAGAGGCAAACTAAGGACCTCACACATGGATGACAACTGCGCAATTGTCGAACGTCTGATTAGGGAGGATCGTTGCATTAAAGTTCATGAAATTGCTGAAATGACTGGCATTTCTAAGAGTTCTGTTCATGAAATCATATGCGATCTCAACTTCCGCAAGATCAGGAGGAATTGCAAGAGACCGTTATGGACTACGTCAAGCAACTTGACATGCAACTGTATCGTGAAGGGATGTTGAAACTAGTGTCATGCTGGGATAAATGTCTCAATGTTTACGGCGATTATGTGGAGAAGTAAACAGAAGTATGTAGTTTTTGGTGGAATGTATTGAATAATCTCTTTAAATACAAATGTTAGTGTAATTTTGGTCTGTACCTTTAATATCGGACACCCCTCGTACATTGTGGCCCCGATCCTTCATAGTTTTTCCTTCCAGGACTTATCCTAGCTCTCCCTTCCTCCTGGTAAGGATGTTCCTGATCATCATAAGCTCTTGGGGCTGGAAACACTTGGATTGTTTGTCCCTAAAGAAGACTCAGGTAGGCAATCCTTGACACAATTTCTATACATATATAATATAACCAAACAGCAGTACCCCGGTAGAAGGCAGCCAGGAGTGCAGTAGAAGTGTGAATGCCAGCCATATTTCATTTTGTATTTGGGGGGGGGGGTGTCTGAATTTCATTTGTTTGTTTTATGTTGGTCTTTCCTTGTTGTTAATAAACACAAATAGCACATATTATGGCTGTAATTTTGTAAGAAGCCTTGTAAACATATACCCTCAATATGTGTAAATCACCTAATTTCTGTGATTAATGTATTTCAGTGGGTCTTTACACATGTACTTTAGCCTGTCATCATTCTGTAAATACCTGTGTCAGGCAACTGGCATGTCCTTTTAATGTGGGCATGCACATTGGTGGAACTTGAGTAGAGTATAAGTGGAACATTAATTTGCACACGTTCTTTACAAATCTAGCCACGAGCATTTACACTAACCCTAGGGTTGATGTAAGTGACTGCGCTTAGATTTCTGTATGTATCCCACCATTTAAGCCCCTATTTTATAAAGTTGAGCATGCTTGTAGTTGACTTTATAAAAGAGGTGTGATTGGTGCATGTTAACAAGGCACGACTTTATAAAATTACCCTCTATGGTGCAGATTCTGAGCAGCATTTAGCTGAGATGTATGGCTGATTTGGACGTACATCCCCACTAAACGCCTGTGCTGGATTCCCTGCTCAAAGATCCCCGCACGTACAGGGAAGATGTGCAGGGAGCTCTGGATGGGGGCGGAAGAGGTTGGGCCGGAGGAGGAGCGTGGGCAGGGTGGAGGCGGGACCCTGACCCTGGAAGTACAGGGCCAATTCTGATCACGGCCCTGTACGTCCGATGTTGTGGGGAAATGGACAATTAACAGGCTTGCCAGCAATCAGGGCTCATGCATGGCATCCTGGTACCATGGCAAGGGGACGCCACAGCACCGGGCTCCATGTTGGAGCCTCGGGTGTTTGTACAGGGAGTGGGCTGGATGTACAGTGGGCCGGAATCTGGGCACGTCCTGCCCATCCAGGCCCATTGCAACTGATTCTGCTCCCGTGAGAGTGTCTAGCTCCTGCAGGTGCAGAATTGGGTGCACAACCAGCCAGTCCAGATTTTGGATATCCGAACAGGCCGGACGGACCCCATTTTGAATTGGCCTCCACCTTTTTTTTTGGAGTTCTTTATGAAGTGAAATGAAAAAAGCCTTTTCATTGTGCCTTTCATTTTGTTTCAAAATGAATGCACATCCCTAGAGTATAGAACCCAGAAGACAACCTCTACCATGGTGAAAATTTGTATAAAATCTGATTTTTCCTTTTGACCACGTACAGCATTATTTTTAACACAATTCACCCTTAGGCATGCCAGCTTAACCTACTGTTTGAGTTACTTATTTTGAATTATTTCTTTAAGGAAACCTAGATGAACTATTACATTGGCAATCATTTTGGAAATCTATATTCATTAGTAAAGGCAGTTTATTAACACTCCATTCACATATGGTAAGAGTTTAGACAAAATATGTTGGACTCCTTCTGCAAATTAATTTTAAACCATCTTAGACCTTAAAATAATGAAACAATACAATTGGAATGAGAATCCTGAAAAGCTATTTAGTTCAGCAAAGCCACCATCTCTCATCATGATTTTCATTAAGTAGCTAATTTAGAAGCTTAAGAACTACAGTATTTCTATCAAAATGTTCCTTAACATATTTCAGTGAGTTTAAAAGAGAAGTCGATAATGTAAGTTAAAAGAAACTCTGGTCTTGCTGCTCCTTCATCAGTCCCTTAATGTTGGTGTCGGAATATCTACCATAAATCCTCTATCTCATCAGGGCTGGTGCAAGGATATGAGCTGCCCTAGACTAACCTCATTCCTGCTGTCCCCCCTGCTCCCATTCCTGTCACTGCCACCCCTCTTCAGGACCAGTGGCAGCAGCAATGATATTAAACCGCAGTGCTTACCAAAAGCCTCCGGCGCTGCATGCTGTTCATGCTTCTGCCCCTCCCGAACAGACTTCCTGTTTGCATGGGAGTTGAAGCAGCTGTTTTCTATTACGGGCACCTGGAAGATTCTAAAATCACCCAGGATCATCTCAAAAGAGGAGCAGCTCAGCCTGTGAAGAGGTTCCAGAATTCATATCAGCAGTCAAACTTTCCGGACCATTAGAGCCAGGAGCCAGGACCATCAGAGCCAACAGCAGAACAGTTCCAATGACCTGTGTCCACAGAAGCCACCAGGTCTTAGAAAGAGACAAAAACCAAGCAACCATCATACAGCAGTGGCAACAGATTCACATGTGACCTTCAGCCCAGCCTCAGGGATCTGTGACTGCCTCAAATACAGATTAAGGTACCATGGGACAAAGCTTTAGAAAAAAAGGAGAGATGGGTTTCCATACAGCGGTTGAAAGGGTGTGCAACATAAAAATTCACTAACATTTGTTGGTGAATTGATGTGCATCTCTTAGGAGGAAAGAATAAAATTCCCTTCTCAAGTCTTGCTGAGTACCTTCACATGCTGACCCCATTGTATAAACATCTATACTAAATGTCAGCAAAGCGACACTACCATTGAAGTATGGTATGAATGAAAAAGAAAAATGCATACTGGCCACACATCACCCAGGATAAAAAGGTGCTCACCTGTAGCTTAAACACTAGGGCTAACAATGGTGGTTGCGATAGTGCAAGCACTGCAGAAGTAGATAACATCCCTGCCATAGATAAAGGCCATGGTGAGCACATTCATGGACCCACTGTGATAGGAGATAAACCACAGAAATTAATGAAAATGTTAAGAGGATTAATTATGGTTAAGTGGACTTCTGCAGATAAAGAGGAGATAATGTACTGCTATTTTTATGCTACAAACCCTATATTTAAATCAAGAGTGTATAGAAAGAGAATCCGCCAAAAACTGGAAGAAAGAGGAAAATTGCCACATGAAAACCTGCAAAAAGCAATGTATGCAAATTTAATATCTTTAATTTCACAGATCAAAGTAAAGAATTATGTGAATGATAACATCTTGAAGCAATTAAGGGCTTCTGTGGAAAAAGAAATACAGGGAGGAGAAGGAGACCTAGGTGAGAGTACCAGAAGAAAGGAATACACTGAAAGAGAGAGAGCAATTGAGGGGGAGATGGAGCTGAGAGATCTGGAACAGCAGGAGATTGAGCCGAATAAAGGCGGGTCAACAAATCAACTGAAGAGGAGGAAGAAAGGCAGAAGAAAAACCCGGAGGTGGAGGAATTCAAGATCGAACTTCTAGTCCACTTGGAAAGAGATGAATATGCTGACTTCCAAGCAAGGGAAAGATTACCCAAGTTAAATTTAACACCTAAGGTTAGAAGTATGACAATTAAGATGAGCAAGGCCATATAAAGGGACCATTTATTGACATCACCAAAATACATCAAATACAATATTGTGCAGCTGAAATTATTATTGGAAGGATATTACCAACTAAAGCTTAGGGCCAGAAGAAAAAGAGAACAGTAACAGTTTCCCCTTGGCAAAAGCACATCAAAGGAAAAATGCAGTCATTGCTTGCACAGGTATCCCTGATAGACGGTATCTAAAAGGATTAAGATCATCAGAGATATTGAGGAAGATCTAAGACATCAAGCTGAAGCATTCTGCATCAACAGAAGAAAATCTGAAATTTATATGTTCCAATAATAAATTGAAAGTAGCAGCAGAAGCGCAAAAACTGCAAAGATATGAAGAAAACAGAAAAGAAAGATATGAAAATAAACTATTTAGTGAGAACCCAAAACAATTTTACAAGGATTTGGGAAAGAACATTAATATAGTAAAAGCACCACCAACCAAAGCCGAAATAGATACTTTCTGCAGAAAACTTTCTGAGGACCCCATAGAGCACAATCAAGAAGCAGAATGATTAGCCTGCATACAGAAGCATTTAATGGAGCATTAATGGCCTCCTACTGACACACAGGTGGGTCTCAACCTCTCAGGCTAAATGACCCCCAAACCCCTATTAGCCCCTGGAAAGCTAGCCCCGTGGCCATCCCATCAAGTCCAGTGTGCTCTGCTACCAAACGATACAACAAGATCTAGCGATTGTCAATACTCCTACTCCGTTTCAAACACAGCTCTGAAACATTTAACTCTTGGCACTTCTAGTAACTTGCCGCAATTAACCCCCCAAAAGATTTAACCAGTACCTTACCTCTCAGAGGACCACAGGACCCTTCCCCCCCCCTCACATAACCACCTCATATCCCCCCCTCCCTTTTCTCACCCAAAGTGCATCCCATAATGACATCTTCCAGACTCCTAGCACTAACTCTAACATTGCATCTATTGGTCCCAGGTGCCTCTCCTGCACATTATGGAATAATCCCAATACTTTATAGCCTACAGTACCCAAGATCAAGTCCACCCAGACCCCCTCGACAGAATACCAGGCAGACTCATGCAAATTACTACCACAGCACCACACATGATGCCCCGCAAACACCAACCCCCTCAACACCTGACTCTCTAGTGTGCTCTAATCAATGCATGATCAGCACAAAGAAAGATGCACACTATAGCCAACTATATAAACGACAACAACCTGAAACTCACCTCCACATCTTCCAAACAAGCTCAGTCATTCCTCAATGAAATTGAGGCACTCCAGATAAAACAACTTATACACGAACCCTCTCACAATAAAGGAGGAACCCTGGGTCTTATATTCGCTCCCCCTCACTTAAAAGGGACTTACCCAAATTGGTGTCTGACATCTCCCCAGTTCCCTGTTCTGATCATGCCATGATCAATCTCACCCTACACCAAGGTATCAATACACACAAAGGCACACCTAAACAAAACAGTAAGCAATGCTTCAAAATATTTGAAAAGTAAACCTCCTTAAAGAGATATGTCCTTACTTTGACACAGAAGAAAGTGATCTAGATCAGTTGATACACACTTGGAATAACAAAATAGCCTCTGCGGCTATTGACCCCCAACAAAGAAACAGTAAAACAACTACCATCATCCACCATTCCCCCTAGTACTTCAACGAAGCAAATGATTTAACACAAAAGCTCAGACAGCTCAAATAGAGTTGGAGAAAAACAAAGGACACCAAACTCAAAGAATTCTTTTTGATCAAGCAGAAGGAGTGCACCTCTCTACTAAACAAATGCAGAAGGGAATATCACTCAAACATTTATTTTTTATATTCTCTTATATACTGTGCTATTCTGCATCAGTGCGGTTTACATTGAACAAACTGAAATTACATTGAACAGGGCATTATAACTTGGAGATAACTATTTTACAGGGAACATGGGCTATGGAGGGTTAAGTGGCTTGCCCAAGACCACAATGAGCACCAGTGGGACTAGAAACCCCAGTCCTTCCGGCCCAAGGTTGCTGTCCTCTAGTGGGATTTGAACCCCCGACCTTCCGGCCTGAAGTACCTTGCCCCAACCACTAGGCCACTCCTCCACATCTTACTGAAATCACTCAACCGCCCCAGAGAACTATTGTATATCACCAACTCGCCAAGAAAACACCCCACACAAAACAACAGTATCAGAAATGAAACCTGCCTTAACCCCAAGTAATGGCAAACTATCTGCAGCAAATTCAACACAATCCTCTCCAATAAAACTGTTACCCCCAGCCCAACCACTATCTTAAATCACACTCACAGAATTCTTTCAAAATGATATCAATAGAAGAACTCAACAGCATCATCTCAAGCATCGGTACCACTACTTCCCCACTAGACCCATGCTCAGTGGCATGGATTGAAATCACTAGAGCTGAAGTATCCCCAATAATCCAAAATGTCATCCACACCTCACTTTCTCTAAGCCATATGCCATCCGCCCTCAAGAAGACATTGATCCGATCAATACTGAAGAAACACTCGACCCAACGACACCCAGTTCCTATAGACCTATATCAAGCATCCCTTTTATAGCTAAGATAATTAAAAAAGAATCAGCTTCATGAACTTATAAATACTCATGTACCTCTAGATCACCAACAATATAGCTTCCAGCTACATCTCAGCATTGAGATGTTACTCACAACACTATTTGACACTACAGTAATTAGAGGAATATCAAATTCTGGTCAAGGATTTATCATGATATTTCTAGACATTGCCACACCCTCATCACCTCACCCTCATCACAAGACTACAGTAAATTGACCTCCATGACACAGATCTATACTGCTTTAAATCATACCTCCCTGACTGACAGCAGCAAGTTAGATATGCACCCTCATATTCTACCCATTCTCACAACGGCAAGGAGTACTACAGGGATCTGCATTGTCTGTCTTTGTTTTCAGTATCTACATACAACCTATTTGCGACATTTTAAGAAAACACCACATTCTATACTACATATAAGCAGATGACATTATGATATATACCCCATTCACTACAAGATCCCCTGACTACACAACTGTCACAACCTGTTTCGAAGCTATTGCACAATACCTTACAAACCTGAACTTCTCTGTAAACCTCAACAAGACAGAAGTGCTTCTCATGACAAGGGACCCAAACTTCAGCCCCCTCAGCCAAGATAAGAGTCCACAACAGGGATCTAACTGTGAAAACAGGGATCGAATACCTGGGAATCACGTATCAAAAGAACAACCAATGCAGCTTTCCAATGAGAATCTTACAAAGCCTTCGCTCACTCCTCGACACCAGTGACTTCAGAACCATATTCCAAGCAATCATAATACCCCATCTAGACTTCCGCAATATTCTATATCAAAGTTTCCGAAAACACTCACTATACCACCTCCAAATGACCGCTAGAATAGTAACTGTTGCATCAAGAAGTGATCATATTACATCCATACTAAAGAACCTACATTGGCTACCAATAACACTAAGATTAAAATAAAATCATTATAACAATTTTTTACCAGCCTAAAAATTCTAATAATCAGAGCCCCAAATCCAGATCAAGAAGAACCTGCAATCTGAGCCTACTCTCTATTCCTATACTAAAAACAAAATGTAACCAACCGATGTGTTAACAGAGCTTTCCCTCCTCGTACGTACAGTGTGGAACTCACTATCTGAACCCTTACAAACAGCAGAAGCATTACAGAATTTCAGAAAAAGACTAAAAACATACCTCCTCATTGAACACTTTGGGGTGGATACAAATGACTAGTGTACCAAACTTACACTGACACCTAAAACCAGAAGCTACACACTCATTTAAATCTCTAATGTATAATATCCAAGTTGAATATACTCATCTAATTCAATTTGACTTATTGTTTCTCCTCTGTTATATTTGTGGTCAACATTATTGGCACCCTTGTAGTTCAACCCCTTAATGTCCAATATCTCCTTTAAAAAAGTGGCCAGTGAAATGGTTTTGGACTATATATGCACACATATTTGGCATATAGAATAATCAAATAAAACAAGACTGATTAAAAACAGGAAATAGTAGAAAATACTATAACAACTGGGACATTGCCAGGACATGATTATTCACACCCTTATAAACAATTCAAATCAGTTTGAACAAAAACACTTTTGATAAATTTTCAGTACTCATATGACTTGAATGAATGATGGCTCTAATGTTTGAAATGGCCACATTCACTGTCTGTTACATTTTCACAATGGCGAAGATGAGAGCTGCCTGTGTTCATCAGAAAAACAATTATCACCAAACATCAAACTTCAAAGGAGTACAAGGTCATCTCCAAAGACCTTGGGATTCCTGTGTCTACAGTTTGCAATGTTATTACAAAGGCTTCTGCTCATGGAACTGTCAAGAACCTCCCAAGACGTGGTGGGAAGAAGAAAAGTAATCCAGGAAGTCTTTGAAGGTTAGTGCAAACTGCTGGAAAAACAACATGTACAACATCCAAAGAGCTTAAGACTAACCTGGAGCAATATGGAGTGGTGGTTTCAACCCATGCCATATGCTGCACACTAAGCAAAAAGACTGTATGGTCAAAGGCCAAGGAGGGACCCACTGCTCAAAGATGGACATAAAAAGGCACAGATGATCTTTTCTGAACCCACCTTGAAAAACCACAATCCTTCTGGGAAAATATTCTGTGGACATATGAAACCAAACTTGAGTTCTTTGGAAATGCAGACCATCAAAACATTTACATGTGAAGAAATGAAGCTTATAAGGAAAAAATACCCTTTCTACAATTAAATATGGTTGTTGTTGTTGTTGTTGTTAAGTGCCGTCGAGTCGGAGTCGACTCATGGCGACCCTCTGGATAGCTATCCTAAATTGTGTTTGGTCTTCAGTCAGGCGGCTCATTGTTGACAGACTGGTAACCGTAGCTGCTGTTATTGTATCGATCCATCTCATTGCTGGCCTTCCTCTTTTGCATTGACCTTCTATCTTGCCAAGCATGATGTCTTTCTCTAATGATCTCTCTCTCCGCATGATGTGTCCAAAGTATGAAAGTCTAAGTCTTGTCATCTGAGCTTCTAAAGAAAGCTTAGGTTTGATCTCCTCTAGTACTGACTGGTTTGTTCTTCGGGCAGTCCATGGTAGACACAGTAAATATGGTAGAGGTTCCATAATGTTGTGGGGCTGTTTTGTTGTCTCAGGAACAGGAGGCCTGGAACGTATTAAAGGGATCATGAAGTCAACCAAAGTATTTTGGGGCAAAATGTGCTATTTAGTGTCAGAAAGTTAGGTCTGGATCAAAGATAATGGGTCTTCCAGCAGGCAATGACCTAAAACATCAATACAAAAGTACAAAAAATGGTTGAAAAGGAAAAAAAAATGAACTGCTTTAAACTGATCAGTATTAAGTCCTGATCTCAGTCCAATCGAGAACTTTTGGAAAGAGCTGAAATCTGCCATTGGTAAAAGGAATTCTGGAAACATTCATGAGCTGGAACAAATCACAGTTGAAGAGTGGGAGAAACTACCAAGATATTGTACACAACATATATAAAATGCAAGGGTGCAAATAATGTTGATCACAACTGTATACTTTATCCAAGTTAATTTAACCCACCTTAGTTTAATGCAACATCTAATTATCATAAGCTCACTAAATATAAAAGCAGTAAATAAATAAATAAATTTAGAAAAAACAAACATCAAACCTATGGAATGGCCTGCAGTGACAACAAAAGAGCTGGGAAGGACTAGAAAGGGGGGCTGTTACTTCTGGAGAGAAATCTGAAATTGTGAGTATATACTTCTGGGAATTTTTCTGAAAGGAATTTTTTTTTCTTTTAAAGCTAATTAATCTGTGAACCCACTATTTTTTTGTTAAATCAGTCAGGGCCTAGTAGCAACAGTTTAAGATTCAATTTAAAACACAGAAGAGAACTTTCTGGTTACCTTTCATACCCAGTAGACAGCTGTAGTTTAAATTTCATAGTCACTGAGGGCCTAGCATCAGCAAAGTACTTTTAGTTTCAAATTAAAACACAGAAGAAAGCTTTCTGGTTAAATTTAGAATCCAGCAGAGAGCTTGTAGTTTAAATTTCATAATAGGTTAGAGCCTAGTAGCAGCAAAGAGCTATAATTTAAATCAAATCAGAATATAGCTTACCTCAGCGGCACAGGACAAGGTACTGTGTAGCAGCCCTTTTTTAATAAGTGTTATATCCCTCCCTCCCTCCCCACACCCACCCTCCCCTGGGATAATCACAGCTTTATAGGTACTTGCACAACTTAAAAGACAGGAGGTGCTCTCAGGTGAAGCTCATTACCCAAATCAGTCATACACTAAGGACCTGAGATTAATTAAGCTTCAGGTGAACAAGGTATATTAAACTTCTTAGGAACAGTTTTAGTGGTATAAATATCCATAGCACCCTTTAGTACATAAAGAACTTAAAGATCTAAACACAAACTTAAAACTAAGATGCAGACAGCAGTCCAGCAGCGGGATGTGGGCTTTCCAGTCTTTTGCATTGAGTGTCACATGTATGATTTTCTCCCAGCTGGTGAGAGGTCTTACGTGTGAACTAGGTGCAAGGAGCTCTCTGCTCTCAGGGAACGAGTCCGTTCTCTAGAGGCTAGAGTAGCAGACTTGGAAAACATAAGACAGACAGAGAGGTACATAGACGAGACCTACAGGGATATAGTCCTGAAGTCCCAGCTCCAGTCTGGCAGCATCCCTGTTGCCAGGGAGGAGAGAGGTCACGTGACAGGAGAGCATCACCCTGGTGTGGCAGGAAGTGATCCTGTAACTAGGACCTGTCCTCCAGGTGATGTAAACCCCTCTCGCACCGAGGAGGTTTCTCCAGGGCCAAGTGCCCATGAGGGAAGGGTTAGGACAGCAGTTATAGTTGGTGATTCGATCATTAGGCATGTAGATAGCTGGGTGGCTGGTGGACGTGAGGATCGCCTGGTAACATGCCTGCCTGGTGCGAAGGTAGCGGACCTCACACGCCACCTAGATAAGGTCTTAGATAGTGCTGGGGAGGAGTCTACTGTCTTGGTACATGTCGGTACCAATGACATAGGAAAATGTGGTAGGGAGGTTCTGGAAGCTAAATTTAGGCTTTTAGGTAGGAAGTTGAAATCCAGAACTTCCAGGGTAGCGTTCTCCGAAATGCTTCCTGTTCCACGCGCAGGACCCAAAAGGCAGGCAGAGCTCCGGAGTCTCAATGCGTGGATGAGACAATGGTGCAGAGATGAGGGGTTCGGATTTATTTATTTATTTATTTATTTATTTATTTATTTCTCTTATATACCGCGCTCTTAATTCAGTGCGGTTTACATATGAACAAATATAAACACAATGGTACAAGCAGCATTGGTTTTTTACATAGAACAAGGTACATAAACTTGGTGAAAATCAGGGTAACTATAGACAAAAAACTATATACATGGCTACTATATACATGGTTATTTGGTTAATTAGATGTGAACAAGAATATCTATAATGCCGTGGGTAAGAAATTAATTAAAGAGCAGAATAAAAATGCCAGAATAAAAATGCCAAATATCGTGATAATAAATACGGCATAGTATAATGAGCATGTAATAAACATCATAATTACCCATTTGTTAGGAACTGGGGAACATTCTGGGGAAAGGAGGGGCTTTTCCGAAGGGATGGGCTTCACCTTAACCGGGATGGAACCAGGCTGCTGGCATTAACCTTTAAAAAGGAGATAGAGCAGCTTTTAAACTAGATAATAGGGGAAAGCCGACAGTCGCCCAAGAGCGCATGGTTCGGAAGAATGTATCCTTGAAGGATACTACAAAAAGCAGAGAGGTTCCAAAAAAGAGTAAAGTAGCCCAAATGCCCTCGAGTATGGAGCAGACAGAACTTAAAGATCCCAAATTACCCATGTCTACCAATAGCCAAATTAATATGAATAAAATACAGTCTCTAAAATGCTTGTATGCAAATGCTAGAAGTCTACAAAACAAGATGGGAGAGTTAGAATATATAGCACTAAACGAGAGGTTAGATATGATTGGAATATCAGAGACATGGTGGAAAGAGGACAACCAGTGGGACACTGTGATACCTGGGTACAAACTATATCGTAATGATAGAGCTGACCAAATTGGTGGAGGGGTTGCGCTCTATGTTAGAGAGGGCATTGAGTCAGAAAGGATTAAAGTTTTGCAAGAAACAAAATTTGCTGTAGAATCTCTATGGATTGAAATTCCATGTAAAAAGGGGAAGGCGATGGCAGTGGGGGTGTACTATCGTCCGCCTGGCCAGAATGAACAAATGGATGATGAAATGCTCAAAGAAATCAAGGAAGCTAGCAAACGTTACAGTGCAGTAATAATAATGGGTGATTTCAATTACCCCGGCATCGACTGGGTCAGTGTCACAACAGGACATGCTAGGGAGATAAAGTTCCTAGATGAAATAAATGATTGCTTCTTGGAGCAGCTGGTTCATGAACCGACCAGAGGGGAAGCAATATTAGACCTAGTCCTTAGTGGAACACCAGATGTAGTGCAAGAGATAAGGGTGTTGGGGCCACTTGGCAATAGTGATCATAGCATGATCACCTTTGATTTAATTAGTGGAGGAGGGATAGTAAGGAAATCCACAGTACTACCCTTTAACTTTCGAAAGTTAAGAAAAAACTAAAAGGAGCAGTTGCAAAGGTTAAAGACGTACATCAAGCTTGGGTGTTGTTGAAAAATACTATCTTGGAAGCACAGACCAGCTGTATTCCACGCTTTAAGAAAAGTGGAAGGAAGTCCAAAAAACTGCAAGCATGGTTTAAAGGTGAGGTCAGAGAGGCTGTTGTTGCCAAAAAAGCATCTTTCAGGAAATGGAAAAAAGAGCCAAACGATGAAACCTGGAAACAGCACAAGCACTGGCAAGTCAAATGCAAGGCATTGATAAGGCAGGCAAAGAGAGAATTTGAGAAGAAGCTTGCTGCGGAAGCAAAAACGCGAAATAAAGACCTTTTCAAGTACATTCGTAGCAAAAAACCTGTGAGAGAGTCAGTTGGACCATTAGATGATAAAGGGGTTAAAGGAGCACTAAGAGGCGACAAGGCGATAGCGGAGAGACTGAATGAATTCTTTGCTTCGGTCTTTACTGAGGAAGATGTAGGGATGTTACCCATGACTGAAGTGGTATTTAAAGGTGTGGAAGAATTGAAGGAAATATCGATACATCGGGAAGATGTCTTACAACTATTAGATAAATTGAAGAGTAGCAAATCACCTGGGCCGGATGGTATACATCCAAGGGTGTTGAAAGAACTGAAATTTGAGATTGCAGACCTGCTATCAGTAATCTGTGAACTATCATTAAAATCATCTCTAATACCTGAGGATTGGAGGATCGCCAATGTAACACCAATTTTTAAAAAGGGTTCGAGGGGTGATCCGGGAAACTACAGACCAGTGAGCCTGACATCAGTACCGGGAAAAATGGTAGAAACCATCATAAAGAATAAAATTACTCAGCATGTAGATAGTCACGACCTAATGGGAGACAGCCAACATGGCTTTAGACAAGGAAGATCTTGTCTTACTAATCTGTTATGTTTTTTTGAAGGAGTGAATAAACAGGTGGACAAAGGTGAGTCGGTTGATATTGTGTATCTGGACTTTCAGAAAGCCTTTGACAAAGTCCCTCATGAGAGACTTTTGGCAAAACTAAAGAGTCATGGGATAGGAGGCAGTGTACTACTGTGGATCAGGAACTGGTTAAAAGATAGAAAGCAGAGGGTAGGGCTAAATGGCCAATTTTCCCAATGGAGAAAGGTGAATAGTGGTGTACCCCAGGGATCTGTGCTGGGTCTGCTGCTTTTTGACATATTCATAAATGACCTGGAAAGTGGAATAACAAGTGAGGTTATCAAATTTGCAGATGACACAAAACTATTTAAAGTTGTTAAAACCCAGGAGGATTGTGGAAAATTGCAAGAGGATCTTGATAAATTGGGAGACTGGGCATCAAAATGGCAGATGAAATTTAATGTGGAGAAGTGCAAGGTTATGCACCTAGGGAAGAACAACCCAAACTATGGTTACACGATGCAAGGTTCCACATTAGGAACCACCACCCAGGCAAAAGATTTAGGCGTCATTGTGGATACCTTGTTAAAACCCTCGGCCCAGTGTGCAGCGGCGGCCAAGAGAGCAAATAGAATGCTAGGTATGATAAGGAAAGGAATGGAAAATAAAACAAAAGATATTATAATGCCTCTATATCGTTCCATGGTGAGACCGCACCTTGAATATTGTGTGCAATTCTGGTCGCCGTATCTTAAAAAGGATATAGGGATTTTAGAAAAGGTTCAGAGAAGAGCCACCAAAATGGTAAAGGGGATGGAAGGCTACTCCTATGAAGAAAGGCTAAAAAGGTTGGGGCTCTTTAGCCTGGAGAAGAGACGGCTGAGGGGAGATATGATAGAAGTCTATAAATTAATGAACGGAGTGGAACGGGTAAACGTAGATCGATTGTTTACCTTATCAGAATATGGAAAGACTAGGGGACATGCAATGAAGTTACAGGGTAAACTATTTAAGACTAATAAAAGAAAATATTTTTTCACTCAACGTGTAATCAAACTCTGGAATTTGTTACCGGAGGATGTAGTAAAGGCTGTTAGTGTAGCTGGGTTTAAAAAAGGTTTGGACAAGTTCCTGGAGGAAAGGTCCATAAACCATTATTAAGAAGGGACCCAGGATATCAATGCTTGAACCAGTACAAGCATTGTGGAACCTGTGTCCCTTGGGGAAACTGCTAGGTACGTATGACCTAGATTGGCCACTGTTGGAAACAGAATGCTGGGCTTGATGGACCTTGGTCTGACCCAGTATGGCATATCTTATGTTCTTATGTTCTTATGAAGCAAGTTAAAATAAGACCCAAGCTGGAAGAGCTCTGACCCAGATGAAGTAACCAAAGTTTGGCTCAAACAGTTAACATCACTCCAGCAAGACCTGGTGAGCTACAAAAATCAATTGTTCAAACAGCCAGACTTAACACCACAATGGCTTACTACAAGAAGAACATTCCTCCTTCCAAAGGAGGATCCAAGTAATATTACCAATAATTGTAGACCAATAATTTGTTTACCTACAATCTATAAGCTGTTCACTGTAATGGGTGCAGACAGAATATATTTTTATTTATTTATTTATTTATTGCTTTTATATACTGCTCTCTTTAAAATCAGTGCGGTTTACAGGTAACATCTATGCATCTCAGGATGTCTGTTATGCACTTACAGTGAACGGGAGATACAACTTGGATTTCAAACTGGGGGAACTATTTACAGTATCTACAACTATTGTGGTAAGGAGAGTGCAGCTCAGCATGGAAATAAAAGAGAAAGAAGAAATTGTTCTTCTTTTCGGGGGATGGGTGCACTAGAACACATACACCACAGCAAAATCCCTGAGAGAAACCAAGAGGGTAGAGCTATGTTTAAGCCACTCCCAGACTCCATGACAACCCCAGGTAAGAGTAGGAGGTACAAGTAGGTGGAGTCAGAGAGGGAGGTGCCCTGCTCAATGTTTAAGTTTGAGAAAACAAAGTTGAGAGAAGCAGCCAAGAGAAAGGCAGCCAAGCAAGAAGCAGCCACAAAGAGAGCAGCAGCAGAGACAAGAGCAACCAGCACTGCAGCCAAAGAAGCTACAGAGAAGATTCCAGGCAGAGGACCAAACAGACTGGCAAAAGGGAGAGAGAGAAAAGGTTGGCTTTGAGAAGGCTAAGGCAAGAGTGCTTAGACTCCTCTGATGAAGGGTCTGTCTGCAGGCAGCAGAAGCCCCAGGAAGGGAAGTGGAGGTCTTACCCTGATTCCCTGTCTAGCTCAGAGGCAGAGAGAGTCACAAACCACAGAAGCCTCAGCCAGGAAGGTGCTGCAACAAGACTCCAAGGTAGGAGAAAGAAAGCAGTAAAGCCAAAACCCTGTGTTTCTTGCTCTGACTCTGAAGAGAGGTTTAGGCCTGAGAAAACCCGGATTAGGAAGAAGGGGTTGTCAGGAGAAACTGAACAGGAGAAGCCCGTGGAAGTCCTACCTAGAAGAGAAGGGGCTATTCAGTGGAATAGGCTGTTTAACCTGTTAAAGAACATTAAGCATAAAGTGCCCGAGCGTTTTCAAACTTTGCCAAGATACAGCTCAGCAGAAAGCATGGAGGTAGAAGGTAAAGAAAGTGACCTGACTTCAGCTTGTTCTGAGATGGACTGTGATATGTGCATTGTGGCCAAGTAATGAAAGCCTGAGAGCAGTGAGAAGTTAGGAATTGTAAATACATGTGCTTTATGATTACGGAATAGAGAAGCATCATAAAGGGAAAAGAAAAGAAAGCTTGTGTAAATAATTCTACTACAACACTGGTTGTAAGCTTTGCTTTAATAGGAGAAGATTATCCTTTATTTTCTTTGACTTGAGTGTACAACTGCTTTAAAGATTTGTTACCCGCTTGCCACGGAAGCTAATAAAATTCCTGTGTGCTTTGAAACAACCACTTGGTTCATTTATCTCTATACACAACTACAATCCTTGGTAAAGAGGAATTCAAGATGGCTTCCCGTCCCTACGAGGCGACTGCCTGGTAGGGGCGCGACCGCCACACTATGTACATTATAGCTATGAATTGTCTTGTGGTCTATCATTGTTTAGCTGGGTGAAAAGTGGCTAAGGTTTGGCTGTGAGTAGTTTAGGAGAAAGAGGTAGTGTTTTAGCGCTTTTCTGAATTGAGCAATATCAGTAATTGCTTGAATGGAGGTTGGGAGCACATTCCAGCAGATGGGAGCATAAAACTTAAAAGCTCTGCTCTTCGTTGCTTGGGTGCATTTAGTTATTTCGTTGGGAGTCTGAAGGGTATTGATGGCGAATGACCACTTCGCTCTGTTTGCTGGGGTAGGGTGGAGCAGATCCGTTAGGGAGGAGGAGGACATGTTGTTGATGGTCTTAAAAGTCATCAGGAGTACTTTATATGTGGTCCGACAGTAGATTGGTAGCCAGTGCAAGTCCTTTAGAATCGGGGTGATATGGTCTCCTCTGGAGGCTCCGTGTAGGAAGCGTGCCACGGTATTGATTGCTAGTTGTAACGGGCTTAATGTGTTCTTGGGTAGGCCATGAAGGATCTCATTGGCATAGTCAAAGTGGGGGGTCACAAGTGCCTGAAAGACTGTCCTGAAGTCGTCTGGTTGCAATAGGGGTCGGAGATGTCTCAATGTTCGTATTTTATGGTGGATCTGCCTGATGATGTTGCTGATGTGTGTTTTGAACTCGAGCTGCTGGTCTAATGTGACACCGAGGTAGCAGATAGTGGATTTGCTTGTGAGCTCAGCATCTCTTGTCTTTAGTGCCGGTGGAGGGGAGAAAGATTGATTTCTTGTAATGAAGAGTATGTCTGTTTTTCTGAAGTTTATCTTGAGGCCCTGTGCATGGAACCAGTCCATTACAGCTTCGAAGCATTTTATTAGTGGGGAGAAATCGGATTGTCAATCGAGAATGGGATGAAGAGTAGTACATCATCGGCATAGATCAGACATGAGACGTTGAAGGAGCGGATTACTTCACATATGGGTTGCATGTATATGTTGAATAAAAGGGCAGAGAGTGAGGAGCCTTGAGGTACACCATGTTATTGTTGGAAAGGTTCAGAGGTTGTAGTACCTGTACGAACCTGCTGCCATCTGTCGGTTAAATACGATTTGCACCAGCTCAATGCTGAGCTGCTGATTCCCTTATCTTGAAGCCGTATCAGGAGTTGATCATGGTTTACAGAGTCAAACGCGGTGGCAATGTCCAGGAAAATCAATGCAAATCCTTGTTTGATGTTGTCGGTTCCTGTGATCAGTGTGTTGATTAGTGTGGTAAGGAGAGTTTCCACACCGTGTGATTCTCAAAAGCCATGTTGGGAATGGTCCAGGGGAGCCATGGAGTCAATGTGGTCCTGTATTTGGCACTGAACGACCTTCTCGATTAGCTTTGCTAGCAGTGGGATGCTCGATATTGGTCGATATTATTCCACCTTCTGGGGATTTAGTTTGGTGTTCTTCAGAAGGGGCCAGATTGATGTCTGCTTGAGGCATGATGGGAATAGACCTGTGGAGAAGGATAAGTCCATGATTTTGCATAGTATAGGGCTGATTTCCTTATGTAGTGCTCTTATCCAAAATGCTGGACAAGGGTCATTTGGGGCAGTGGTGATATTGACGATAGTGATGATGTACTCAATTTCTGTAGCTGTTGGTGTCATGATAGTGGTAAGTGGCTTAAGTTGTGCTATGTTGCTGCTGGGGCTGGACAGCGTGGCTTTGCTGACGTTATTGGTTTTGGCCAGTAAGTAATCTGCATAGTCCTGTTGGTGAATCATGGTTAGTTTGGAGGGTGAGGGTTCCTTCATTAGGGTTTTTACTATATTGAAAAGCTCGTGGGGTTTGTTCAGGGTACAGTTCAGGAGTTTGGAGTGATGTTCTCTCATTGTCACTGATATTGAATCCCGATGTTTCTTAAGGTGGGAGGTGTATGCTGTCAGGTCTGTTTGGGACCGTGTACGTCGCCATTTTCTTTCTAGTTTCCTTAGCAGAAGTAGTGAGGTTCTTAGTTTGGTGGTGTACCAATGTGCAGGTTTTCTACTTCCTCGGCGCTTGCCTGGGGCGAGTGGTTTGGTTTGGGCAGGTTTGCAGGCAAAGGAGCTCAGGCCGTTGTTATAAGAGGCCATCATCTCTTCGAGGTTCGGAGGTGCAGATATGATGTTAGGTAGGACCTCCTTTATAATTGTCTCTTTGTTAAAGGATCTGAAGCATCCTGTGGGTGTTGCTGGTTTTTCAGTTAATCTCTTCGTTTGTTCACTATCCTGCTGAAGAGGTATTTGGAATTGGATTAGGTTGTGATCTGACCATGGGACGGGTGAGATAACTATATCATGATTGTATTTTGAGTTCCCATCTGGTTGAGGGTTGAAGATGAGGTCTAGTTTGTTCCCTTTTCAATGGGTGGGGGCATCAACTATTTGTTTGTATCCTAGGTTGTTGAATGCTTCAAGGAAGGCGTTGGCATGACTGTCTTGCAGGGCTGGCAGGTTAAAATCTCCCAGTACCCAGTTTGGCTTATGTGTGTTTTTGGGGTTGGAAGCTAGGTCAAGTATAGTTGCGAGGTCTTCAGGGGACGCAGTTGGGGATCTATAGATAAAGTTAATAGCACTATGGTTGTTGGATATGGTGATTACATCAAGATGAGCTGAGCTATTAGAGCTGATCATTTGATATTGGAGATCCGCTTTTGCAAGAATGAGAGCACCACCTCCTCTGCGGTCCGTTCTATGGCAAGAGTGTATTGAGAAGTCTCGGGGGATGAGTTGATTGATGAGTACTGAGTCTGAAATAGTGAGCCATGATTCTGTTAATAGCAGGATGTCTAGTTTGTGTTGTGTTATGAGGTCAATAATAGCTGGCCACTTTTTACGGACTGACCGAGCATTTATGAGTGCACATTTTAGGTTGCGCAGGTTTTGGTGCTGCTCCTCTTTGGGTTTTATAGTGTATTGAAGTGGTATGTGGATTAAGTATGAGTGAGGGTTATGGGGGGGTTCTGTCAGTATGTGGTGCGAGTTACTGTATTGTCTCCTTCCTTGGGTTTGCACAATTGGGATTGGGTTATGGGTGGAGGCGGATGATAGGGTGCCAATGAGGAAAATGCTGATGTGGTATAGACTAGATAGGGTTATAATGGATATGGCCATGTTGAGCTGGTTCAGTGCTTCCTGTGAGTGGTGGGATTTCTTTGCTGAAGATATGTATGATGGTGGGGCCTTCTTACCGGAGAGTGTGTGGCATGCCGTGTTTTGTGGTAGCTAACTAGTGGTTGAGGTGTGGATACTTGCAACAACAATAGCAGCAGAATACTGGCAACAATAACACCAGAATACAGAAGAGTAATAGCAACAACAGCAGGGTATTGGCAACAGTAACAGCAGAATACTTGCAAGGATAGCAGCAGAATATTGGCAACAATACTTGCAACAGTCGGCAGTGAATATACTTGCAGTGAGTAGCAGTGGGAAGAGCAGTTAGCTGTTCAGGTCCACCGTTCAGATCACTGTTGCATTTACTGCTTCTTGAGGGTGCTCCTACTGGGTTTGTTTCTGCTTCATCTGGTATCGTTAAAGTTGTGGGCCTCAGCGATTGGCCTCAGCCAATCGCTGAGGCCAATCAATGATCATATTGAGTCCAATAATATCATGGCATAGAGCAAAAGGGCAATAAGAGGAGAGCAGATGGAACCAAGGACCAGTTAATGTTGAATAAGGCCATCATGGTGACTGCCTAGAAAATAAAAAATCTCAGTACAGCATGGATTAATTAAGCTTTTGACAGTGTCCCACACTCTTGAATAATAAATTAATTTGAAAGGTATAAAATAAATCCTGGTTTGATAGAATACATTAAGCTCATCATGACAATGTGGTAAACCATACTCTTTTTGAGATATGTAGATGGTCAGTATATCATTCCAAACATCAGGATCCAGCGAGGAATATTTCAGGGGGATTCCCAGTTTCCACTTCTGTTTTGTGTGGCACTTAATCCAGTGAGTACTCTTATCAACTCTTTGGAATATGGATTTAGCCTGAATACTAAAGAAGGTAACAACCTAGAAGCAACATCCCATCTACTATTTGTAGACGATCTGAAGCTCTACAGTTCCAGCGACCAACAATTAGCAGAGCAATGCTGTGTGGTGAAAATCTTTTGTGATGACATCAGGATGGCTCTTGGCCTTGACGAGTGTGCTACTTTGGTTTAGAGGTTAATTGAGCAAAATGGCTGAGGGCTGTGACATCAAGGACCTTCAACACAAAGGCATATATAAGTCTCTTGGAGTAGACGAAGGAATAATACTCAAGCAGAAACTACTGAGAGAAAATCAGTAAAGAATACTACAGGAGATTAAAATCGTTATTGAAAAGTACTTAACGTCACAAAATAAGATATAAGCCATCAATCAGCTGGCAATTCCTGTACTCTCAAACAGCTTTGGGATTGTGGACTGGCCTTTTAAAGATTTTGAAAAACTGGATGTGTGAACAAGAAAACACCTCAATGTCCTTGAAATAATTTACAAGAATCAGTGTATGCTAAGACTGTACATTCCTAGAGCTGAAGGAGATTGATTACACCTACAGAGCTACTATCGTAGGCCTTCAGGCATACCGTTACAACATCATGAGAGCCAAATACCCAAAAAGTGCTGAAATATGAAAGTAAACATCCAGAATCTGTCTCCATCATCAAACTTGGACAAGCATTCTGATGACTGGATTGAATGAGTTAGAATCTACAAGCACGCACAGGAAAGGAAGTTGCAAAACAAGAGAAAAAACTCTTCAAAGAATTAAATCAGTAAACGAGGAAAAACAAGTGGCAAGTGTACAAATACAGTGGGAAATACAAAGTGTTACTCCAGGAACCCTTTGTCAATCAAGAATGGACACATGAATGGCTAAGGAAAGGTGAACTGAAACTGAAGGATGAGAGAGTGATAGTTGCAGCCCAGAACAGCGGATTACAGATGAGATGATTGACAGCAAGCATTGAAAAAACTGGCAAAACAGACATATGTCGATTCTGCAAGAAAGACCTGGAAACTGACTCACTTCATAGCTGGCTGTGAAGTTCTGCTGACAGAAAATTTCTATACAGAAGGGCACAACAAAGTAGCATACCTCATCCACTAGAAATTCTGTAAACACCACAACATCACTGTCCCTGAAAAGCAGTGTGATCATGACTCTAAAAGAATTACAGATAATGAAGAGCTTATGATCACCTGGGCATTCCCATTCCGACGAATAAGAAACTGGATGTGAGGAAACCCGACATAGTGGTAAAAGAGAAAAACACCAGAATGGCATTGATGATAAATGTGTTGACTCCAAGTGATTATTCTGTGAATCATTTGGAGAGACAGATGATCCTGAAGTACCCAGAAATTCAGTCAGAGACCAAGAAATTGTGGCAGAAAGATACAGAAATATTCCCCATTGTATTCGGAGCCACAGGCTTGATAAAGATGAATTTCCAAGCACATCTTGACAAATTACCACTACCTGTTACAACTTATGAACGATGCAAGTACTACAATGAGCATTAGCAGTAAATTTGAGAGACTGAGATCATACTCCACATGCCCTGACTTAGAAGTGAGGTTCATGACTGTCATGCACAGAACCAAGCCCATTGAAGAAACTGTCCCGAAAAAACATACTAAATACTAGAGGTGCATAAGTAGTTAATAACTAACACTAAGGTATCCTTTTGCTAAAGGGCGCTATGATGTCATACCTAATGAGGCCATAGCAATCAAAACCATAGCGTGTTAGATGCAACACCACCGCATTAACTTTCCAGATGCATGGATAGCATGTTCTCAGCAGTTAACACGATGCACCCTACCCTAACGTGGCATGAAAATAGCATGGATGCAATGTCCTCTACCTATGGAGATAGTGGTAAATGTAACCATGCTTGTTTTCCTTGTGTCTCCTTACCTTTCCCTATTTGTACCCTTATAATGTATTGTATGTCTTTAGATTGTAAGCTCTGAGGAGCAGGGACCATCTTTTATGTTTGTACAGCACTTCATACAACTTGTAGCGCTATATAAATGATTAATAGTAGTGGTAGTAATGGCATGCCTTGCAGTTGGCATGGTCGCACTGACTACAGTGTGCTCACTCTACCCACTCTCTGTCTCTAATCGGCGCCTTACCACCCCACCGCATAGTACAGCACAGAAATCGAGCTACGCTAACAGTTACCATGGGTCATTATGCAGATTAACATGTGTTATAACTCACACTAACTGCTTGGCACACTTTAGTAAAAGACCCACTAAGTAATTTGGGTGCAAAGAGTGGGAGAGAAAGAAATATATCTGCCTGTAAGCATTTTTGACTAAGAGGAGAAGGAGTTAACTGTAACTTAGTTCTTGTTTATTGATTCTACAAATTGTTAAAGTTGTTTCAGTGACCCTTAGGTTTAAGTAAACCCTTGGTTCAGAACACAATTTCTGGCCTGGACTCTTTTATTGATAAGGTGAATGTGAGTGTGTAAATTTTGCCTGTACCTCTTCAAGAGTGAGCCTTGAAACTTTTAAATACTGGACCACAGAGAAACTGTGTAAAAGCTTCTAGGATCGGTGTGCTTCCTTATCTGCCACATAGTTTATTAAGTGACTGTCTGGAACTCACAGAAATTGAGTTACAAAGGTTAACTACTTCTCAAAGGGTTTTTTTTTCTTCAGCTAGTCCCAGTAGCAACATTTTCCACAAGCAAGATATCACATTTAGTCTTTTTGGTGAAAATTATTCAGGAGAGATTACAAGTGCCATTTTTTTGTACATGGCTTATATAAAGACTTTTGCACTATTATGGACTTTAGTGATATTATCAAATTACAATCTTAAAACATCTGCATAAATTCTACATGATATGATCCTTCCCAATAACATCCAGCCACCATTTTTTGTGTTGGCCAAAATAAAGTAGTTTGGTTACCATATTAGTCCATTGAGTGGTCTACCTGCTACACTGTGTTAGTTAAGGTAACTTCTCTCACATACTTTAGTGTTAATGCAGACATAATGCAAAAAACATGCAAATGAGCTGTTTCACATGAAAATGCGTACTAAGAGGCTCATGTACAAATAGTATTAAACAATACAAAATGGAACATGTTTATGAAAGAGCACTACCCGGTAGCATGGAGTTTAGCACATGGTATGAATGCCACACTAAATGGGTTCTGTGTGATGGGTTGCGGTCTGGATGGGTCAGGGGTGGAATGGGGGCATTGTTAATAATGTGCTGTTAGCACGGCTATTTGCTCGCACTAACCATGCTTACTGCCCTTAGAGTGGATGCACTTAATGCCACCTCAATGGGTAGTGTTAAGTGCCCCTCGGTGCTGCACTAACTACAGGTAGACAACACACATGCTTCCTGCAGTTAGTGTGGGACCCCACACTGGTAACATAGCCCACATGAATGTTACTAGCACAGAGCTTAGTAAACATCCTCCAATTTGTATTAGCCCATTGGTAAGAATAACATTTTCTTTAAATATAGTTAAACTTTTGTGTTAACTTACTACAACAAATGGTGGCCCACTAGGGGGACTACAATCTCCTCCCCACCTTACACCAAACAATGCATCAAAGTTCTGATCAAATCATTGACTACACTCCTTCCACCATGTGCCCTCCAGCTACTAAATGATAGCGCCAAGAGAGATCATGACTCCCTCCAGTCCCATTAGTGCCAAATTCAAAAGCATACTGAAAAGTACCATGTGAGGACAACAAACAATTATGAATTTATCATCACATTTATTTATTTATTTAGACGGATTTAGTATACCGCTTTATCATTAAATCAAAGCGGTTTAGCACATCAAACAATCGAGATAATTGTGTGGTCAGTAGCATGCAGTGGGAGATTAAGAAGAGCGATGTGGAGTGCAGAGTGCTAGATTTTACTGATGAGCTATATACAAAGTGAGCAATATGCATATATACAAGATTAGAGCCATGTACAAAGGTGATCTAAGATCAAGGCCTACAGAGAGTTGTAGGTACTGCACATAGGAGTCAGTTCAGGTGAAGTCCTTGTAGTGTTCTGTAAATAGAGTTGTTTTAAGCAGCTTTCTGAAGTTCTTGAGGTCTTTGGGTCTTTGGGGAGAGAGTTCCATAGGGTGGGCGCTGGCAGGGAAAGTGCCCTTCTTGATGTGGTCTGTTTTGTTTGGCGAATTCCTTTGGTGGGCTGATGGTGTCCGAGGTACCTTTTCTTCTTGGTCTTATGCTGCGGTCAGTTTTAATGAGTTGTTGTAGGCTGTTAGCTGAGAGGTTGTGTATTATTTTGAAAATGTTTATAAGTACTTTGAAGTGGATTCGAGAGCTGATTGGGAGCCAGTGCAGGTGGTACAGGATGGGAGTAATGTGGTCGTGTCCTGAGCAATCTGTTATGATGTGTGCGGCAGTGTTCTGTGCTAGCTGTAGAGGTCTGAGAGACTGTTTTGGTAGCCCCTGATAGATAGGGTTACAGTAGTCTAGTGTGGGAATGATGAGGGCTTGACAGACTGTTCGAAAATGCTCCTGAGTGAGGATGGGTTTGAGCCTTCTGATAGTTCTCATTTTGATGTAAGCGTTCTTTATGGTTTTGGCAATGTGGGATTGTAGGTTAAGGTCCTTGTTGAGAGTCACTCCCAGGTATTTTACTTCATGTTTTACTGGTATTGTGATGTCACGTGAACTCTACTGGCACAATTTTGAATTCAGTTTCCGCAGGGCTTCCATCTTGCAGGTGAGATCATCAGAATGGGTAGGCAGGGTGAAGGGAAACCTGGTTGGGGGGGAGGGAAGAGGGGCAGAGTGTAGATCTGTACTCTGAGGAACCATCATTTGCATGTTGAACACAGTGGACTCAGCTGATGCCTTTGCTTCGACACCAAGGGCGCATACGGAGGCAACCTGAGATTATACTGTTGCACTTGGGGGGCAATGATTTGGTCTCCTGGACTTGTAAGCAGTCAATCTGAGCAGCCAAAAAGGATTTTGCTGCGGTCCACAAGATGTTTCGGGGGGTGATTTTAATATGGTCGGATATCATCCCATGGTCGGCCTGTAGCGGGCAACGGCGTTGGTTCCAAGGGTTGACGAAAATCAATAGACAGATAGGGCTTTGGGTGCATGACTTGGGTGGGTACCAGTTCCAGCATGCTTGGGATGTGCTGGATTGTATAGGACAGATAGGGTGCATCTCTCCCCAGTGGGGGTTGATTTACTATTGGATGACTGGCAGGAGGCAGTGGAGCAGGTGGTTCAGCGGGATGCTCGCTGGTCACAGCTTGATGTCGGGGGGGTGCATTAATGAGCCAGTGCCGGTGGTGGGATCCCAGAGGTTTCCGGGGTCTGGAGCCTTAGGCTATACTTGGGTGGGGGCGGAGTGCCCACGACCCGGATAAACCCTGGCAGACATTTGCTATTGATATGGCGAAGTCGGGATGGGGTGGTAGGAACTTTGCCGGTGGCTTGACTGCGGCAGGAGCGGAGGCGAGCTCACTTTGCTAGTTGCATGGCTGGTGAGCATTGCTATGGTCTGGTTGTTTGATGAATATTTTGTTGATAATGTTCAACATGTTGGAATGTTAATAAAGCTGTGACCAGTTGTTTCCAAAGAACGGTTGTCTGTGAAGTTTGTGGGGCAAAAGTAGGGAGGGATGATAGGGGTGGTATGTTTGCTCGGGAGGGCCGGAGCACCGGGTCCGACTACCCGGTTAATGAGGGGATTGCATGCAATTTAGATCTTACTGATTTTTAGTATTCCTTTCCAGGGTATTGGGAATTATGCTTATAGATGAAATTAGCATTGGGGTTTTCCCCCAGTTCTTGCTGGAAGTCAAATTAACATCACACAGTACGGGATCTAGCTGAGGCCAACTCACAAGAGCTGAAATGTGCTCATCAGTGGAAAGAAATATGACTGATGCAGAGATACAAGAAAAGAGAATATTCAAAAAACAGACAAAGTCAGGACGTCATCTTCATCGGGGATTATGGAACCAGGGAAACTTATAACTTTGTTACTATAGCCCACAAATAATAATTCCAATTGCTTTTTTAGATTGGTAATAACAAAAATTTCCTGCATGAAATAATCAGATTGCAGGTGGCCATGGAACTCACTATCAAAAATTACTGTAATAGTCTACTTCCAATATTTACAGATAGTTACTGTTATCTCTCTTTTTTAAATGTCTCTCTGAATTTGGAATATTCTCAAATAAATCATTTTCTTAGAATTTGTATAGGTCTATAATCTCTATAAAAGCACATACAATGATGAGTGGAGGAATAGTGTAGCGGTAATCAGGGAGATTGGGGTTTGAATCCCACTGGCACTTCTGGCCTAGAAGAAATAACTTAACCCTCCATTGCCTCAGATACAAACTTGCAGGCCAGTGCAGAAAGCTGGCACTAGACCCATGCTGGATCAACTGTTTAACATTCCTGACAATGCACACAGGAAGGTTAGAATATGCAAATACCTACTGTGGTAACCCTGCACATGCAAATGAGCCACTGCAGCATTAAACTGGGAGATCAAGCCAAACACTTTCGCCCAAGAAGTCTGTGCTAGTTTAACTTGCTCTCCCCAGCACCGGCGGCTAATTTGCATGATTTTCTTTCGGTCATCCCTCTGCTTCATGGCTATTTAAAAACAGTAGCGTTATCTGCACACAGCAACTTCTTATCTAACCGAATGACAGACTGATGAACTGCTCGGTACAGGAACACCAGAATATCGGTTTCACTTCAGCTTTATCTTTTTTTTGTCGGTACGGCCCAATACTGTTTTGATGGCATGGGGACTTTGCCCGATGTCTGGTTATCTGGGGATAAGATGATGTAGGAATCGAGGAAAGCACCCGGTGCCATCAAAATACTGTCGGGGGCAGCGTTAAAGATTTACTTCTGCTCAGACCCTGCAGTTAAAATTGTATTGCTATGGTTGGATGTGAAATCATCTATGCCTGTCTCTGCATCAGGCATAGCCATGATTTACATACCAGCCCAGCTAATTTAACTAATGAGTATTCATTTAAACACATGTGATTTGAATTGGTCGCTAGTTTTTCCGCCGGCATTTGTCTATTTCCTGCATGGGGAGGATCATAAAAATGTGCTTAAACATGCTTAAACGTGGTGTTATGTGTTTGTAAAGTCCGCACTAGCTTTCTGCATTGGCCTGTTAGATTGTAAGCCCTCTGGGGACAGGGAACTGCCCCAGTACCTGCATGACACAAGAACTATTATTGGAAAGGCACGAGCTTAATAATAATTACATGCAAACAAAAATATGTGAACATCATTCCAATCATAGACGTTCTAAACGGGCTCCCGATACTCTATCAAGAGAAGCTAAAAATCCTGATTCTGAAGTACAAGACCCTTAAAGGCTGTGCTTTACTCTACCTTAGCTGTCACCTCACCCTATGTACACCTTTCCGCTCTCTGTGCTCACTATCAGAAGCCCTCTTCGTCATGCCAGCCCCTGAGGAACTGGGCCTCAAAAACAAAAGAGAGAACTCTTTCAGGCTCAGTATCAACCCTAAAGAAATCTGTTACTAAATAGTGGACTAGCTCCAGATATGCAAACTTTCAGAAAACATTTTTTTTTTTTTAAGTGGCCCTAACTCCCAAGTTGAGTTCCTAGCCCATAGAACACTACCACAATAAAACTGATACATTTCTCTAAATGGAATACTTCAATAAATAGCAAATTTGCCCTAAGTATAAAAAAATTGTAGCCCTATGGGGTATGTTTACTAACACAGGTCTGCAACTAAAAAGCTGTTTGATTATTTTCATCTAATTTCCATGTATTTTGGTATGCTGAAAACAAATAAAATATTGAAAAAACTCCTAGATGTCATGATTTGCCACAACATGCAAAATTGTCTTCAAATCTATCAAATTTTTTCAAATTACTATTAATTAATTCAAATTACTATTAATTCACATAAGTGCATGTAAGATATAAAATGCCAAAAAAACCTTAAAGGGGTTGTCCAAGTTATGTAAAAAAAACTATAGCACTGTAAATCTGATGGTCAGCAATATTTATTTATTTAACAGTATTTCTAAACCGCCTTATCTTAATAATCAAGGTGGTATCACAGCAAGCAATCAGGTAAAGTGTGTGTGTTGTACATGCAGTGAGGATAAAACTTAGTTGTGTGAGGGATGTGTTGGGTGCTTGATTTTTTTGAGCTATATACAGGGTATATACATAAGCTAAGCAAGTTTTAAATCCGTGCTTCTAATGGTAGAAGGGGTTAATCTTTCCTGAAGAATCCAGTGGGAGGGAGACACAGGGCAGATAGCAGCAGCTCCGGTCAGTGCAGGGGGGCGTGGCCAGCACTGTGACGTCTCGTGTACAGACACAGAGCTGCTCTCTCCTGCATGCCACACTTGTGCATGAATCATCATCAGGTTCTTTGTTCTAGGCTGTTCACACTTTTTCATCGCAATTCGTGTTAGCTCGTCATTCTTCAACCGTTATGTTATGGCTCCGCAAAAGTGTATTAATTTGCCAGACAGTTTCTGTTTCATCTGTGGTGAATATACAGTG
Source organism: Ichthyophis bannanicus (assembly GCA_033557465.1). Taxonomy (NCBI): domain Eukaryota; kingdom Metazoa; phylum Chordata; class Amphibia; order Gymnophiona; family Ichthyophiidae; genus Ichthyophis; species Ichthyophis bannanicus. The sequence goes on along the minus strand of CM066034.1, from coordinate 232,815,370 downwards.
TTGAAGCAACAGCAGAATATTACAGACTTTGTGAAAAAAGTATACTTTGTATACTTTGGACTAAAAATTGGAGATCAAGATAAAGTCTGGGCACCTCATAAAGTGTGCATACGGTGTGTTGAGGACCTCCGAAACTGATTCAAGGGTAAGAAAAAATCTTTCCGTTATGGGATTCCTATGGTATGGTGATAGCAAAAGAACCATAGTGATGACTGTTACTTTTGTTCATGCGATGTGAAAGGGTTTAATTCCAAATGGAAGCATTCCATTTCATACCCCAATCTTCACTCGGCAATTCGTCCGATCCCCCATGGCACAGATATACCAGTACCCAAGCCCCCTGCTACCTTGGAAGAGATACCTAGCTCCGATGAAGATGAAGTCATACCTGAACCAGATGACAAATCAAGGTCTGACTTTGAAGATGATACAAGACCAAAATTGTTTTCTCAGGAGGAGATGAATGATTTGGTAAGAGACTTGAATCTTCCCAAAGATGCCGCTGAGTTACTCGGATCAAGGCTGAAAAGCATGAATTTATTGTTGCCAGGAGTATCATCTTCATGGTTCAGACATCGTGAAAAGGAGTTCGTTCCTTACTTCGCCCAGGAAGACAAGTTGGTTTATTGCATCGATGTCGAAGCTCTGATGGGTCAGTTTAAAATCCAATATGATTCAGAGCAATGGCGTCTTTTTATAGATTCTTCAAAAAGAAGTCTCAAAGCAGTTTTACTCTACAACGGTTTTTACGCTTCCATACCTGTAGGTCATTCCGTACACTTGAAGGAAACCTACGAGAACTTGGAATTGGTTCTTCGTAAACTTAAATATGAAGACCATGGTTGGCAAGTGTGTGGGGACTTGAAGGTCTTGTGCATGCTGCTCGGGCAACAAGCTGCCCATACTTCAGGTGGGGCTAAAAGGTTAGGAGGTATACAGGAACTATCTGGCTTGATTGGAGATGCACTATAGAACTGCTACTCTTCTTCTCGGGGAACAGTCAGCACCATCAATCCAGCAGGCTTTGGGTTCACAGTCATTTGCATTTCTCCCCCTTCAGCAAAGGATATCTGTGCCTGGAGCTTTGCAAGCAGATCTCGGCCCAAAAGTGGAATAGGGCATTCAGGCATATTCAAGAATTGGTGCGTTATTTTCTGTCCCCCTAGTTCACACATACGGTTCTGCAAGAAAGGCTTTGTGGCCTTAGCCCCAGTAGCTCTGACAATGGTGATGCATCGAGAAAACAAAGGGGCTACTGGCTTTAGTATTCTGCTCCTGTATCCCCCATAAAGTCCATATATTGGTCCCCTATTTTCAAACTGACCATAGGCTCCTGGGGACCCAGGGAAATTTGGAGCCTGGTCTGGCCTAGTCTTCATCCATGCTGTAGCCCTCTTCGGCTGCCACTCACTCCATAGCTGCTTCCCTCTCTTGCTGGAACACTGTGCTCGGTTTATTCTTCCATGACTCTAAAATCAACCTCCTGTTCTCCAAGTGCTCCCTCCTCCCTTCCTGGGGGTGGAGTCAAGATGCGGGCATTCACTTCTCTAATGTCCTTCTTCTCTGCAATGAGCGCACTGATTCGCACCCAGTGAGGGCCAATCATTTTCACGACCCCTTGCACTTCCTCTGCTCCTTCGATTAGGAAAACCTCCTCCACGTCATTCAACTAAAGTATCAGCAAACAGATCTGCTTTCTTCTTCATTGTACGTTTACTTTCTCTGTCACGTTCAATTTCACGATTCACATACTCTGAGCAACTTCCATTAACTGGGCTGTATTCATACCCGCAAATCCATTCATTTTCTGTAATTTTCGTCTTATATCTCTCTGGGACTGACTGACAAAAGCTGTGTTTACCATACACAAATTCTCCTGGGCTGCTGGATTGCATGGGGTATATAGTGGGGGCTGCTTGCACTATTTGGATCCCACTTCAGGCCATCAAAGCTGATGGGTCTGCATAATACTGTTCATTAGTTCAATCAAATCTTAAGGCTTCTCAGTGTAGGAGGCATAATGCATCTTTTAGTTCAGTAAACAAGGCTGGTTGGCTGGCTTTCAGTATTAACGTGACCGTTGTGCTTCTGAAGGTATACGGCAATCGGGACTGTCTGGGTTCCACTTCACGTTCTCGGGTGCTGGCTGTGAGTGACCCTGAACTGGCAAATGAATCCCTGCTTGTAGTGTCATCGGTGGACTGCGGCCCACTCGGAGTGCTTTAAACTGAGCCGGGGCTTCCAGTCAAGAGGAGGTGCATGTCCTCTTGCTGCGGAATTGGCTGGTGAACTACTTGGGGTACATCTGCAAGGAGGTGTCCCCGCCCTGCCCTAGGCTCTGCCCGGGGTGGTGGCAGAGCTGAGGGGACTGGCCTATAAAGATACTGGGACAGACAGAGTGGAATGTCTGGAGATTCTGGGGCAGAATAAACAGGCAGCTTTTTTTCTTCCAGACTTCCAGGCCCCCCCTCTTTGTGGCTGCTACTAATCTCCTACACTGTTTCTCATAGCAACGCTGTATCCAGGAGGGCTTTTTCCCTCACAAACATTTAACCAGGAGTCTATGTAGGGGAACTGATCAGGGAACATTATTTGCACAATCTGATGAACACGGGAAACTATGGGGCCACTGGCCACTCCCTTTCACAGAGCATTTCTAATAGGGACAGAGACATTTTAAGTCCGTAGTCTCCAGCAAATCCCTTGCTAAAATTCCTAGTCATACATTTCAACAAAATATGCGTGGACTCTGACCCCCCCTCCCCATGGTGACGTACTTGACAACAGACAGAGGGGGCGGGCAGTCAGGCTGCATTTTCCTGTAGACTAAACATAATGGATGTGTGTGCTAATTCTAAATAGGAACAATTTAGATAAAGTCCTTAAAATATAAAACTATTATTTTTCAACATGTTATAACAACAATCCCAATAGAAAGAACTATGGCTCCTAACATGACGGTCACATATTTATTACGTATGACTGGAATGAAATTATTTAGCATGGAAACTAACTGCCAGCCGTAATCAGCATTTAAGCTGAAAAATGTCTCTGCAAAAGAAATTACTTTAAATCTTACAGTTCAGAAAGCAGACATTACATTCCCTCAGGATTTAAATCGCGATCTGGTACTACTGGCTCAGGATGCTTCATAGTCCTATCAGGGTTCTTAACCTCTACTTCAAAGGTCAAAGGAAAAAAAGAAGCAGTTTCCTTATTATTTCTGTTTGAACCATTACAGTGCTTGCTGAAGATTTGAACATAAAAGGACACAAGACAAGGCTAAGCCCACAAATGCATTATACCTATAGCTCTACAGAAATCCTCCTCACTTGGTCCGAACAAGAACAGTTGAGGAACTCGAACGGGGTTAATAATTCTGACTAAACATTCTTATTAAATGATATATAATGCATGACCATAGCAGAAGGAACATCACTATTAGAACATATTGAATAAAACTGGTACAATTTTCCTGAAACAAGCACAAATTAACCCAGCTACAGAACGTTGAAAATAAGCCTTCACAGGGTTAACAGATACTAAACATTCCTTTGTACAGACACGCCCCTTCTCTCTCTGCTTGCCAGTCTCAGGCTGTGCTGAAGAAACAATAATATCACAGAGACAGCTTGTCTTCGCTGTGCTGAAGAAAAACCTGGAATGAGTGAGACAGCTTCTTTACTTAAAGGTGACTCCTAAGTTGGTTTTTCCTTCTTTCTTCTTCTCTTAATACTATCCCTTAATCGGTAAACTGTTTCACAAATTACCCAACAGAATAATCTTACATTATACCAGAAGGGAAACTCATGGTTTCAACAGATAACAAGAATCAGATACAAACAACACACAGCAAGGACAGACAAACACCAAACGCTTCCTCCTTTTCGCGACCTGGCAATGCACTAGTCAGGAGCCAGCACCTCGCTTGGTCTGTATTCAAGACCTCTCATTCACACACGCAGACATTCAAGACAGAATTAAATCCCAATGTAAATAAATCCCAATAAACAGAATAAATCCCAATAAAACCTGACTGACTGACCGGCTGAGGGGTTGGTGGGTTTAGTCTCTGCTATACCTTTAAGACTTCCGAGACCTACTAGGACCACCCCAAGAGGTGATCAGACTCTCAAGCACTTATTCCAGACTCCCGACGGGCTGGCAGACTGACTGATTAGCAGAAAATTGCTACTCACCGGATCCGGTTCCCGATATCAAACCAGTACATGGGTTGGACCCTGGACTCCCCTTGGGTTCGGAGGTGTTGGCCAGCTGGACCCAGTGGCCCGCCGAGGCAAGGCGGAACCCTCACCGATACAATAAGACCGGCGGCGCCAGAGAATTCCCCTGCAGTCAGACAGACATGGTTCCAACCGGACCAAACCTGTGAGGCGAGAAGTCATGGTATATTCACTTGCATACCATCCCCCGCTCGCACCTTCCCGGCCAATGCACCAAGAATATGTAGCAGCTGATAAGCATGCAATAAATAAAACCAGGAGTCAGTTCAAAGATCCAAGCCAATTTATTGTGCACATGGCTCAGTTAGTCAAAGCTTCAAAAAAGGACTGAGCAATGGAGAACAGGAACACCTTCCTTATATACAAGATTCACAGTTTGATACAGGCAAACTTTCTATTGGTCCCAACGCCCCCTGCATCGGGGACCCTCTCTGGGCCTAACACCCTGTTCCCCCTTCTCAGGCTATTCTAACAAAGGCTCATTTTTTAGACATAAACACATCCCTACTACAAGGTCATTTCTAGGTTCAGAGAATGTGAGAATGCAAAACACTGGAACATATCTATCATCAGCATAAAAGAATTGAATAAGGATTAACACAAACTTATCAAAAGCAGTTTAGAGCAGTTTAAGGCAGATCCTCAGACCTTCACTGACTCTGATCCTTTGCAGCACTACTTCTAAGTGGGGGTGGGGACTCAGGCCTAGCTTGCAGGCCTCTCATACATGTACACGCTATTATATAGGCCATAGCCTACCATACTATGAGAACTTGGAATTGGTTCTTCGTAAACTTAAATATGAAGACCATGGTTGGCAAGTGTGTGGGAACTTGAAGGTCTTGTGCATCCTGCTCAGGCAACAAGCTGGGTATATCAAATATCCTTGTTTTCTGTATCTATGGGACAGTCGAGACCAACAAAATCACTGAACCAAGAAGAGTTGGCAGCCGAGGATGCTAACAGTCAGTGAAAAAAATGTCCTCCGAGAAACTTTGGTACCTTCCCATAAAGTTCTTCTACCACCTCTCCACATAAAATTGAGATTGATGAAGCAATTCGTAAAATCACTTCCAAGAGATGGAGAATGCTTCAAATACTTGGTCACCAAGTTTCCAGGCCTGTCGGAGGCAAAATTGAAGGAAGGTGTGTTCCTCAGACCAGACATTAGAAGGCTTATAGTTGATCAAGAGTTTGTCAATACCATGACGGATCCTCAAAAAGAAGGGTGGATTGCATTTAAAGAAGTTGTACAGAAAGTTTTAGGCAATAACAAAGATCCTCACTACAAAAAGATCGTCAGACGAATGCTGAAAGCATTTCAAGCTTTAGGTTGCCTAATGAGTTTGAAAGTGCATTTCCTCTAGTCCCACCTTGACTACTTTCCTGAAAATTTGGGAGCTGTGAGTGAGGAACAAGGTGAACGATTCCACCAAGACATTAAAGAGATGGAAAGGAGATACCAGGGAAAATGGAACATTACAATGATGGCAGACTACTGTTGGATGCTTCAGAGAGACATTCCAGATGCTACTCACAAGCGTAAATGCACCAAGAGGAGCCTCACAAGGAAGAAGAATCGAGTTTAGTGTGTGTAGGTGAGCTCATTTCAGTTCAAAAAAGGATTTTCATGAAAATATTGTAATAAAACTTTAATTTTATAAGTTTATTTCCATTTATTTTGAGGTATTGCCTTATTTAACATAGTTACCTAAATTGTCAGGAAACGTGATGTCCTATGACAAAATGGAGGTCATTTTCGGATTCAGCGCACCAAAAAACATAAAGATTATGTGGAATAACCAAAACAGCTCTCGAAAAAAATTTTTTTGCAGACCTGTGAATCAGCAGTAGCGGCTTCCGTGCGATAACTATATTTATTTTGTTATGCAATTGCAGATAGTGATTCATGATATGGTGCTAATTGAGTGAATTAAAGTCAAGCTGCGAGATGAGACTGTGGGCTCCATTTCCAAAATATCTGGGAGCCATATTGGATGGCCCTGCACCTGAATGCACATAGCTATGAACTTTTCAGTGACATTTCAGTGCAAGGAGGGAAGGGATGATGGCATGGTGGGCTGGATAACAGCACAGTCAGAGGGGGCAGCATGGTCTGTCTAGGGTAGCAGAACCCTCAGGCCACCACTGAATAGATGGTAATATATAATTCTGATTTATTAAAGTTATGAGGAAACATGGTCTACTAGAAATCTGTTTTTTTTTCATGTTCATTAAGGTTTTTCCTTTTGATTTCAAAGCAGAAAAAGAAAAAAAACCTGTTCGGCCAATGGAACCTTGCTGTTGTCAGCAACACAAATACACCAATATTCTTATCTGGACTAGCAAGGAACATATGAAGGCACATTTTAGAAAGGCCATTTCTGTGGTTGCAGAATCAGCCAAGTGAAAATGTCTGCAATTCTAAAAAAGAAGGTGGGCATATGTATATGAAATATCTTCGCTCTTCAACATAGATGTGTGTGCTAAATCAAACTAGGAAGCACAGGTACACATGAGGCTGGGCATTCACATGCACCGGGAGGAGTCATTTTGCAAACATTCATGTGTAAAAAATCAATGAGGAAACCCCATCAACTTGCATGTGCATGCACCGGGGATTTCAGAATCACATGCATGTATCCTAGAGATGATTCACATGTAGACCAAAGTAACAAGTGAAGGAGGAGATAAACATTGAGGGAATAATGGGGGTGTACTTTGTAATCCCTCCTGTAAAGGGCTGGCCAAACTAGTACTTTTTAAAAACCTAAACATGCCAGGGAGCAGGTGTAAATACAGATGTGGAGAATTTCCATCTTCCATGTGAACATAAGAACATAAGATATGACATACTGGGTCAGACCGAGGTACATCAAGCCCAGTATCCTGTTTCCAACAGTGGCCAATCTAGGTCATACGTACCTAGCAGTATCCCCAAAAGACACAGGTTCCACAATGCTTGTACTGGGTCAAGCATTGATTATCCTGGGTCCCTTTTTAATAGTAGTTTATGGACCTTTCCTCCAGGAACTTGTCCAAACCTTTTTTAAACCCAGCTACACTAACAGCCCTTACTACATCCTCCGGTAACAAATTCCAGAGTTTGATTACACGTTGAGTGAAAAAATATTTTCTCTTATTTGTCTTAAATAGTTTACCCTGTAGCTTCATTGCATGTCCCCTAGTCTTTCTATATTCTGATAGCGTAAACAATTGATCCACGTTTACCTGCTCCACTCCATTCATTAATTTATAGACCTCTATCGTATCTCCCCTCAGCCGTCTCTTTTCCAGGTTGAAGAGCCCCAACCTTTGTAGCCTCTCTTCATAGGAGTAGCCTTCCATCCCCTTCACCATTTTGGTGGCTCTTTTCTGTACTTTTTCTAATAATGCTATGCCCTTTTTAAGATACGGTGACCAGAACTGCACACAATATTCAAGGTGCGGTCGTACCATGGAATGATACAGAGGCATTATAATATCCTTTGTTTTATTTTCCATCCCTTTCTTTATGATAACTAGCATTCTATTTGCTTTCTTGGCTGCCGCTGCACACTGGGCCGAGGGTTTTAACATGTTATCCACGATGACTCCTAAATCTTTTTCCTGGGTGGTGGTTCCCAATGTGGAACCTTGCATTGTGTAACTATAGTGTGGGTTGTTCTTTCCTAGGTGCATAACTTTGCACTTGTCCACATTAAATTTCATCTGCCATTTGGATGCCCAGTCTTCCAATTTATCCAGATCCTCCTGCAGTTTTCCACAATCCTCTTGGGTTTTAACAACTTTAAACAGTTTTGTATCATCTGCAAATTTGATAACCTCACTCGTTATTCCCTTTTCCAGGTCATTTATGAATATGTCAAAAAGTAGCAGACCCAGCACAGATCCCTGGGGTACTCCACTATTCAACTTTTTCCATTGGGAAAATTGGCCATTTAGCCCTACCCTCTGCTTTCTATCTTTTAACCAGTTCCCGATCCACAATAGTACACTGACTCCTATCCCATGACTTTTTAGTTTCGCCAAAAGTCTCTGATGAGGGACCTTATCAAAAGCTTTCTGATAGTCCAGATACACTATATCAACCGACTCACCTTTGTCTACCTGTTTATGCACACCTTCAAAAAAACATATCAGATTAGTAAGACAAGATCTTCCTTGTCTAAAGCCATGTTGGCTGTCTCCCATTAGGCCATGACTATCTACATGCTGTGTAATTTTGTTCTTTATGATGGTTTCTACCATTTTCCCCGGTACTGACGTCAGACTCACTGGTCTGTAATTTCCCGGGTCACCCCTGGAACCCTTTTTAAAGATTGGTGCATCACTTATAGGAAATGGAGCATACATGTGCATCTTTCTGCCCCATCCAAACCACTCCCCCAACGTGCCCCCATGTGACTGGTCCGTGATTGATGCAGGCAGGTATAGTTTCAGACATTTTTAAAATGGCTGTTTTGACTTGGAAGTGATTTTCCCGTGTGGGTGGTGGTATTCAAACATGCAGATCATGACTAGGGCTTCCAAAATAACCCCCTTAACCGTCAGGTAATGAATAGCATTGATGTACAAGAAACATTCTCTATCAGACTGCTGAATAAGAAAGAATGATCATTTTTCTGATGAAAAACGGTTTCATTTTTATTCACACAATGAAAAGAGCAAGTTATATCAGCTTCAACCTATAGCTGCTAACACTATTTCACGTGTTCCCGTGTAATTATTGCTTATTATTCCATGCCGCCATGTAAGCAATAGTTATTTTTTGCGCTGTGTTCTAATCAAAAATGTGTTCTTTCGTTCTAGATACTGTATGTATGTATTTATTTATTTATTCATTCATTCATTCATTGGGATGATGTACAACAGGTCTCCTCTGACAATTAAAATTTACATTTTAGTAGCATCATAACAACAGCAGAATGACCTCATGTCAGCGTAACAATTAGAACATTGAAATAAACTTGGATTTAATCAATAATATAAAAACAATGATATGATACAATGCCAGTAATGCATACCTTAAAATAACATTGTAAAATATTCAAATAACAGTTATTTATTTATTTTATTTACCACTTTATCTTACGGCCAAAGCAGTGTGCATGTAACTCACCTTATAAACTTTTACATGGAACTTATTGAGCTGTTAATTATAACAGCTGTAATATGTAATATGATACAATGTCAGCAGAATACAAATGACAGGCAGCACGGTAGAACAGTCAAATGACAGGACACTCACAATGTCAGCACAGCACAAATGAGGCACCATAAAAGGTAACGCAGCAGAACATAACATAGAAAGAATACTTGCATTGTATATAAGCATGTTTATTACAGTAGTTAAAGGATTTTTCCTGACCAAAAATTCTTATTTTCTCCAGATCAGTGTGAGGTGGAGATGCTGCAAAGACAGCATTCAGAGCCCTAGTCATTGCATGCCGGTGATACAAATTTGCGGCCTTAGGACCAACAACTGCAGGTGTCGAGAGGGAACCCTGATGACTGAGGATAAATATTGCAGTGACTCTTCAGGTAGTCATGACTTTCGTAATATTCTAACCCAAGTAGAGGCCTACTCCGATTGAGTTGCATGTCTAGAGGCAGGGGTGGCCCAACATGCCTCTTAATGAGTGTATGGATAAAGAAATACTACTGGATTTCTACATTACTATACTCCAGTGACAACCACCAGGCCCATTAGGAAGTACTATAAACACTGCTCATTTAGAATACATAGCAAACTCACCGTATCATAACAGTGCTACCAGGCACACAAAGCACCAAACTCTACCTATCAAAAGGCAACACTGCAAATATTAAACCAATACATCTCAGAGAATACCAATACATCTCCTACTGGGGAAAGAGAACAAGTGGCACTGTCAAATAGAAACTTCATGAACAGAATACCTCAGCTCACTTACACATGTGGAACATAGACCATCACCAGACAAAGAACAAGGGATCCCAATTTAGAAATAGGAAGACAATAATTAAACTGGGAACCCCAAAAGCCAAACTTGGAATGTACAACAACACTGGAGAAATAAAGCTATAAATTAATTTCCTCTTGTACTAAACAAAAATGCAGACATTAGCGATGCACATTTCCCAGAGCTGACATATTCCAGTTAATAAATTCAAAATTAAAAAGGATTTTTCTACCTTTTTTTGTTTGTGCATTTTATTTTTCAGTTGATACTACTCCAGTCACTTTCTTCTGGCTTCTTTGTGTCTTCTGCTAACTCTCCATTGTCTGCTGTCCATTTGTCCTTTCTTCTCTCTTCTAGTTTTTTTCCATTCTCTCTCTACATCTGCTTTAAATACTGATCTTTATCCTTTTGCTCTTTCCTCCATTTCTTTCGTTATTCCTTTTTTATCCACTCAAATTTTACCCCTCAATCCTCACTCTCTCAATACCCAGCCAATCATAGATTGGTTTTCCGTCCCACACACAATAATTTTCCCCTCTCCATTCTCACTCCCCCAGCCCCATCCCATTCTAGTCCTCCCCCAACATCAACTTCCTTCTAGTTCCAGCCCCACCCAGCATCTGCTCCCTTCTAGTCCCATTCTCCCCCCCCCCCGCATCAGCCCATTTCTAATCCTAGCCTCCCCATCAGCCCATTTCCAAACCTAGCCACACTATCAGTCCATTCCAGTCCTTCATAGCCCCCGTCAGCTATTTCCAGTCCTATCCTAGACCCTCCATAAATCCATTTCCAATCCAAGCCCCCCATCAGCCCATTTCCAATCCTAGATCCCCCATCAATTTCCAGCCCTATCCTAGCCCCTCCATCAGCCCATTTCCAGTCTAAGCCCCCTCCCCAGCAGCTATTTCTAGTCCTAACTCCACCCCACTCAGCCCATTTCCAGTCCAAGTCCCCCTCCCCATCAGGTATTTACAGTCTTAGCCCCCCCCCCCCAAAGAGCCCTGTGGCTGTCCAACAGGCTTAGAGGGAGCCAGAGAGGCCCTGACTCACCTCTGACAGCCACTGAAGTGAAAAGTGTTTTTTTTCTTCACTTTGGCAGCTGTATTGTAGTATAGGCCGCTGGTGCTCCGGAGGTCAAAGGGAACTTCCTGTTTCCCGGCACTCAGAGCGCCAGTGGCCTATACTATAATACAGCTGCCAAAGTGAAGAAAAAAAGGCACTCTTCACTTCGGGGGCTGTCAGAAGTGAACCGGGGCCTCTCCGGCTCCGTTTAAAACCACCCTGCCTGCTGGTGCCAAATGCAAGATGATGTTGGCATGGGGCCCTGTGCGAACAACATTCTTGCACAATGGATAGGCCGGCCCTGCCTATAGGAATAGAAGGAAAATGATGCCCCCCCCCCCCCCAATAATAAAGCACAATTATTAAACTGAAGAGACTGTACATGAGAGAGCATGCCATAGAGTCACTCAGGTTTGCTGACACTGACTAGTCCAACAGCACAGAACATCTCAGTGTGACAGGAACAATGCAATATAGCAATATAAATTATTGGTCACTAGTACTGTGGTCATAAGATGAGAAGAAAATAAAATACTTCATAACCAATTTGGAAGATGCATAAAGATTTTATAAATAACCCTTAGATTCTCTATTTTGATTCTTCTCTGTCCCACTGGCTTGTGATGGACTAAGCTCTATGTCCACCACTTAAACACAGTAGACGATATCTGAAGCACTGGTTTCATAAATATTTTTACTAACAATGCCAGCACCATGAGCATTTTCAAACTTCACAGGCTGGCTGTGAGTAAAACCACAGTAGGCCCACAAGTTTTGAAAATGTTTTCTAATTATCCTGGCATTATGAGGGTGGGAAGAGACATACAATTGAGATGGGAAATCCTCCTCTTTGATCCTGAGAGGTAGGATTTTGTCTGAGATGGTAACTCTGAGAAATAGTTTTAAATCATTTAAGTCCCAAGTTCCTCAGATGCCACTCTAAAATGCATGTTAAGTCTAAAACAGACAGACTAATGCCTATTATGTTTTCAGGGACATAGAATATGATAGCAGAAAAAGACCATCCTAATTATTCACATTGACTGCTCGGTGCTACAGTCCTTTCTTCTCCCTTAGAGATTCTATGTGTCTGTCTCATGCTTTGTTTCATTCAGATACTGTCTCTTTTTCCACCATCTCCAATCAGAGACTGTTCCATGCATCCACTATCTTTTCTGTAAAGAGAGATTTCCTCGTATTATTCCTGAGTCTACCCCTTTCATCCTCATTCTATGACCCCTCATTCAAGGTCCACTTCCTCTGAATTTATACCTTGAAGGTATTTAAAAATCTCTATCATATCTTCCCTATCCTACCTTTATGCATATTTAGTTTTTAAGTCTATTCTTATCAATCATTTTAGTAGCCAGCTTCTGGACCAACTCCCTTTGGTTTATCTACTTTTAAAGAATCAATCTCCAAAACTGCACAAAATACTTCAAATGAGGTCTCACCAGAGACTTATACAGAGGGACTAACACCTCCTTTGTGTGTTGGCCACTTCTCTCCCTATGCACCCAAGAACCCTTCTGTTTAAGATCTTCAGATATCATCAGTCTCAGATCCCACTCTTCTTTTAGGCACAGGAAAATAGGAATGTGCACACCAATGATTTTTATGCTCGCTTGTGTTCATCAGAATACACCCGTTCGGATCATCTTCAAGAGCTGAACTGTCCATGCTTTTGTCTCATTTGTTCCCATTAAAGTCTGGAACAGTAGGCTTCCCATATATTTTCAATCAAGTCTGCTTGAAACCTGATGGCAGGCATCTTTAACAGCACTACAAGCCATAAAGAGAGTCACAAACACCCCAGTGCACCAGAAGAGGGGCAAAATGCACATACAGTGGCAGAATGAGTACGAGAAGCCACCATCAAAAGGGAAAAGCAATACAAAGAATGGAATGAACACATCAAAATAGTGGAAGAGAGTAAAAAAAGTATCACAACTAGTGGAAGTACACAAGTGCACTTTGAAAGGAGTAAAATGGTTGAGACCAGCACAGCACCAAGATCAGCTACAAGGCTCTAAAACACACCGAGGTCCAGCACAGCACAAAGATTGGCTGTAAGACCCCTAAAGCATGCCAAGGGGACCAGCACAGCACCAAGGTCAGCTGCAGGGCTCTAAAATACACCGAGAAGTCCAGCACAATACAAAGAACGGCTACAAGGCCCTAGAATTTGCCAAGAGGACCAGCACAGCACCTCAATCACCAATACGATCCTTTTTTATTTTTATTCTAAACCATTTTGAATAACTTTGTTTTAAAGATGAGATATAAAAATGGTTAAATAAATACATACATACTATTTGCCAAAAAAAACAGCACAGCACTTCAGTCATTTGTAAGCCTTTAAACCCACAAAGAGGACCAGCCCAGCATCCATATTGGCTTACAAGATCCTAAGTTATGCCAAGAGAACTAGTACAGCACCTTGATTGGCTGCAAGGCCCTAAAACATGCCAGGAGGGCCAGCAGAGCACTTTGATCAGCTAAGAAGCCCTCAAACTAGAGAAGAGGACCAGCAGACCAATTGAATCACCATAAAGTACTGAAATATGTCAAGAGGATAAGCACAACACTTCAATTGGTTGCCAAAGGGACCAATCTAGCACTCAGATCAACTGCAAGACCCCATAATTATGCCATGAAGGCCATTATAGCAACTTGATTGGCTGCAAGACCCTAAAACATGTCACGAGGCTCAACAGAGCATCTTGATCATACACAAAGTCCTAAAACAACCAAAGAGAACCAGCACACCAGCTCAGTCACTTTAAGGTTCTAAAGCATTCCAAGAGGACCAGCACAGCACTAAGATTTATGCAAAGCCCTAAAACACCACAGTACAGTCAGTACAATATGAGAAAAGGTGGCATGAGAGTGGGCTGAGTTCAGCTAAGCTGTGTGTTTGCAGTGCTGAGGAAGACCAATGCAGTAGCAAGACAGGCTAGAGGGCCTAAGGCTAATAATACCTGTGGCAGAAGACAGATAATAGACAAGTACAGTAATGGAGGACAGTGGATGTAAAGGTGCTCTGTCACCCCATGAAAGCTAGGTTTGATTCAGCTGTCCAGCCAACTAGGCAGATGTTTCCTTCCTTCCTTCCAGTCCATACTCATCTCTTTTGATGGAAGTGGTATCAGGGTTGAAGAAGTATTTATTTTTTATGTATTTAGTGGAAGAGTAGTCTAGTGGTTAGAACAACTGCCTAGTACCCAGAAGATCAAGGGTTTGATTCCCACTGGCATTCCTTGTGATCTCGGACAAGTCACTTTATCCTCCATTGCCTCAGAAGAAAAGGCTGGCAATCTACTTGTGGTGATACATTGCCAAGGAAACCCAGAGGTAGCTGGGTCACCAGCAATCAGCACTGGCTTGACGGCACTAACAAAAAATAAAATAATTTTTATGTCGTCATTCAAACATATTACATTAACATCATGGCGGTGTACAGTTAAAAAAATTTAAAACACAAATAACAAATCAAATTAGTCATAGAGGGCCCAATATTCAAAAGGCATTTACATGGTTAACAGCCAGTTAACCATGTAAATGCCTGCTAATCGTATATTTGATGGTACATATGCGCCGGAGGCATTCTGGGGCAGAGCAGAGGCAGGGACTGGCATTAACCGTGTGGCAGCAACATTGGAAGCTGCACAGTTAGCGCTCGGTGCAGATAAGATAGGTGTGGAAAACCCTCACCTATAGGTGCCAAGGTTAATCATGCGGTGGCCCCCTCAATTGCCACATTATATGTGGCTCAGTTTGAATACCTGTGTTTTTATACTTCGGGATGGTATCAGTACATTAAATTGTGGACGAGATTTTAGGATGACATTTTTCTATTATGGCCTGGTACTGAGATCCAATTGGAGTTTTGTACATGGATGAATACATTGAATAAGCATTTGCAATTTGTATCGAAGTACGATTTATACTCGATAGAGTTTTTAGACTTGTTTATTTATAAACAGGGTTCAATATTGCAAGCAACATTATTTTGTAAAACAGTACAGAGAAATACATTTTTACACTATCAAAGTTATCACCCTGGCCCTTTACGAAGAGGACTGCCAATAAGTCAATTTTTGCGATTGAGACGATTATGTTCCACATTCGCTGAATTTTATAAAATGGCTAATGATCTTAAAAATCGATTATTACAGAGAGGCTATCCTGCTCAGACCATCCAAAAGGCATATAAACGTGCTTGCAATAACCATCCAGAATGGTGGTACGGGCACATGACACATTCATATATTCATGGACAGGAGGTGATGACATCATATGTGGGTGTGTTACCATACATGCCAAATGCCTCGGCAGTAATGAAGATTCTGAAAATGCATTGGACGTTGCTGGCTTTACATCCTTGTTTTCGGAAGTCCTTAATGGTAGCGTTCTAGATGGGCAGTAATATTGCTGATCGAATAATACACATGATACAGACCACAGAGGAGACCTTAACAAAGGGTCATTTTAAATGTGGATCTTGTGCGTTCTGTGATATTACTTTGGAAGGCTGTTTTGGGTAGATGTGAAGTCTGGCATTCGAACTGTTAGCCGTTATCATACCCCCTGTTTGAGTAGTTTTGTAATTTATCTTCTTGTATGCCCCCTGTCAGAAATATTATATAGGTAGAACATCGCGCTAGATAAAGAAAAGACTACAAGAACACAGGTCTAGAATTAATACAGGGGTATTATCTGCACCAGTGGCGTCACACTGTCAGGAGCTAGGTCATTCTTTTCATGAGTTGAGATGGCGGATTTTGGACATGGTGCCTGAGCAGAAGTGAGGGGGGAACCGTTTGTCTCGTTTGCAATATAATGAACAGTCCTGGATTCACCGTCTTCAGACGGTAGACCTGAAGAGGTTAAATTTATCTCTGGATTGGTGGGGTTTAGTTAATGGTTAATGAAGGGCACGGTTTTGTGTATATAGCCAAATGGAACCCAGGCTTGTTACCATGGTGATTGGGGGTGTTCTCCATAAAAGGAAGGAAGGAGAAGTAGAATGGTATGATGTAAGATGCAGGAAGAAGGACCGGGAAAGCCGGGGTCTGAAACATAACATTGTGTACAGAAGAAGCTGTCATTTGAAGTCAATCCCTAAGAGACTGCAATTGAGTGATGGAGTACTATCTTAATGCTGAAAATGGCAGGACTCGCGGGTTTAGATAAGACTCTGGAACCTTGAATGGACGGCGATTGAATTAGTTCCTGGCTGGAGTTCTGGATGGACGTTAAGTAAAGCTAAGCGCTTTCTGTGCAATTGCAAAATAAAAATCTCTAAGGGTAATTGGGGTATTATCCCTTAAGGTGATTGTGAGAGGAAGATTCCCTCTTTTAAATAGAATAAAAAGGAAGGTTTACCACAACAGAGGATTATTCCTTTCATGGTAAACAATCCAACAAAAAAAGTATTTGGGTAACTGTTTGGAGGGTTAATAGTTTATCTCTTAGTTTGATGAATTCATTGAGGGATAAACGGCGTTTTTTGTATTAGAGTAAGGTTAACCATGCAGCATCCAATATCGATGCTGCACGGTTAGCCTCGACGGCTTCCGGGCAGCACAGCCAGAACCCGGAAGTGAATATCCAGGGCTTGGGGGTCGGCGGGCAGGGCTAAGTGGCTACGGCACTTAGCCCTGTCCAGTTGAATATCAGGCCTGGAATGAATAGACACAATGAAGAAACAGAAGGAAGAGTTGAATAGGACAACATTTGGTACATTAGACTAAGCAGCACAACTGAGAAACAAAAGGTAGGGAAAAGTAACAATTGTACCAAACTTCAACAGAGTCCCTAGGCAAAGCTGCACAGGAAGAAGAGAGAGAGAGTCAACATAAAATTGACAGAAGAAACAGCTCTTCAATGATGTTTTTAAATTTACTAGTGGAAGTTTCTGCTCTGATGTCTAGGGACAAAGAGTTTTGTAAGATACGAGCTTGGTAGGAAAAGCAGTGTCCTGTGGTTCAAACTAACTCTAATTTGTGGTGGGAAGGAACAACTAAAAGATTTGTTTGAGAAGATTTCTAATTCCGGGATGGGAGAATAGGGAATTAAAAGAGAGAAGAAATGTGGAATACCAGTATAAAACATACTTTGGGAGAGAAGGAGAATTGTGAACCTGATCCAGCTGAGAATGGGAAATCAGTGCTGCTCAGTTTAGTAGGGGTGTAACATGATTAATTTGACAGCTGTATTTTGGATTATTTGGAGATGTTTTATCTAAAACTGTGGGAGACCAATTAGTAACAAATTGCAATAATCTAGACAGTTTAATATGGGTGAGGAGATGATATCTTCAGATCTCTTGAGTTTAGATAATATTACATCAAGAGAGATGATGGCATCTCAGATTATGATAAGATGGCCTGCAAAGCTAGGAATGTATTTACAAGTTGAGGAACATTTGGAAATCCAGAGAGCTGATGATCTGTTTGTGTTCAAGACCAGCATGTTAGCTGTTATGCAGTCAGCAATCAGTTTCCAGTGCTGATAGAGAGGATTGAAAGATAGAATGCCATGCAGAAGGTGAGGTAATAATTTGTATGTCATTGGCAAATATCTGAACTCTATACCCTAAACTTGTATTAAAATTTCTAAAAAAGCTAAGAATAAATTAAAAAGAACAGGGGCCAGTATGAAGCTCTGAAGAACTCCACAAGGGAAAGAGTAAGATGGCAAGGTATTTTGTCCATTATTAACTACAAAGGTCCTTGAGAAAAGATAAGCTTGGAATGATGCCAGTATGGTCCTGCCAGCCTGATTTTCTTAAGCCTGGGATATGTGCAGTTGATGGTTCACCAAGTCCAAAGGCAGCAGTCATGTCAAGTTCCATTCCATTGTCTAAAGATGTCATAATGTTTTTGGCTCTACAAAATAAACG
Source organism: Ichthyophis bannanicus (assembly GCA_033557465.1). Classification (NCBI taxonomy): domain Eukaryota; kingdom Metazoa; phylum Chordata; class Amphibia; order Gymnophiona; family Ichthyophiidae; genus Ichthyophis; species Ichthyophis bannanicus. The sequence continues at coordinate 232,797,212 of CM066034.1, read as the reverse complement.
TATTTCAGTGTTGTGGAACTGTCTAAAAGCAAACTAATGAGGATGAAGCAAGTTATTTGGTTGATGAAAAATCAGCTTTTCCAGCATTTTAGTCACAAAAGGAAGGTTGGAAATAGGTCAGTAGTTTGCTGGATTAGAAGAGTTGGCTTTATTATTTTAAGAGAAGGCAAGATGGTGGTCGCCTTCCAGGCAGAAGGAATGTAATCTTGCTCCCAACTGGAAATTTAGCAGATCAAACAAATAATTAGAGAAATAGAAAAGCTCATTCTTTTTGGTAACTTGATGGGGATAGAGTCTGCTGAAGAGGAGCTGAGGTTCATCATTACAATAGTCTTTTCAAGTGAGTCAAAAGTAACAGGGAAGAAACTATTAAGGGTTGTTAGGGGTAAAGAATTAGCTTGTGAATGATTAGTGGAAGCATCTCTTGAGGAAAACTCATAATGGGAAGGAGATAGGCAAAGCTATTTATATGAGAGATAACCTTTGAGATCAAATAATCAGCAAATTGTTAAAAAAAAAACTATAGGAACTGGAGTTGCATTTATTTATTTATTTTATTTATTTATTTGGACAGCTTTTATATCCCGCTGCTTCCAAGGATCAGCAGCGGTTTACATTATAACAAACAGAACTGGTACATTGAACTTTAAGAACTAGGAACATTATACATTATAACAAATCAAATATCAATACAATTGATTCAGTACATTATGAACTAGTTTACATAACAATATTGAACTATATTACAATTAATGTGAGAAGTGTACTTATGTCATTTGAAGTTGTAGTGATTCCAATTAAGGTGTACCATTGGTTAGAGTAATTGATTTGGTTTATGGAGGTTGGGAAGGTATACCTGTTTGGCCATTGGTGTAGTATTGTGTGAATAGATGGGTTTTTAGTATTTTCCTGAATGTTAGAAGATCTTTTGTTTCTCTTAGTTGATCTGGTAGATTGTTCCACAGTATCGGAGCAACAAGCGAAAAGGCACTGTTACTTGTTGAGTGTTTAGATTTTCTTATTGTATCTGGGACTGCTAAGGTGTTGAGGTTTTTTCTCCGTCTTATCCTATTTTCGGGTGGGCTGTGAAGGAGGGTGGTTAAGTATGATGGGGCAATATCATTAATTAATTTGAAAGTGGTTAACAGTATCTTATATTGAATTCTGCTGAATATGGGTAACCAATGTAGGGTGAATAAAATAGGTGTGATATGGTCTGATAGTTTAGCTTTATGTATAATTCTGGCTGTTACGTTTTGGGCCATTTGTAAGACTTTGATGTTCTTCTTGGTTATACCATGTAGTATGCTATTACAAAAATCAAAATGTGGTATGATCAAGGCTTGAGTAACAGTTCTAAAGTCATCATCTTGTAATAATGGTCTTAGTTGTTGAATAGAACGTAATTTGTAATAGATTGTTTTTGTTAATTTCTTGATGTGTGTTGTAAAACTAAGTGTTTTGTCAATGATGACTCCTAAATATTTTATTTCTTCTTTGATTGGAAGAGTTGCGTTAAGGATTTTAATGTTAGCTGGAGGAGTGTATTTTGTATTTTTTGTTGCAATCAGGACTTCAGTTTTTTTTATGTTAATAGTTAGATTGTTTGAAAGAAGCCATTTTTCAGTTTCTGTTAGACAGTTTATTATATTGTTGTGGTTTGGGTTAATTACATTAAACTCAGAGAATAACATAATGTCGTCTGCATATATGGAATAATTGATTTTGTATTTTTTGAATATGGAACATATTGGTTGGAGGTATATGTTAAATAATAAAGCAGACAGAGCTGAGCCTTGGGGTACACCTTGTTCTTGAGGGAAAGGGGATGATGAATATTGGTTAAACTGAACATATTGTGAACGATCGGATATGTATGATTTAAACCATTCGAGTGTGTTTTTTAGTAATCCTATTTGTTTAAGTCTTGAGATAAGTATGTTGTGGTTGATGCTGTCAAATGCAGCTGATATATCAAGGAAAACCATAAGGAATGCTTGTTTAGTATTGTCTAGACCTTTATTAAGAGTGTCAAGAAGTGTGATGAGTAAGGTTTCTACGCCGTGAAAAGGACGAAAACCGTATTGATGTTCATCCAGTGGGGCAAATGTATCTATATGATCTTGTAACTGTAATTGTACAGCTTTTTCTATGATTTTAGTTATAAAGGGGATGCTGGCTATCGGGCGATAGGATGATGGGTCATTTTCGTTCAAGGTCTTGTTTTTTAATATAGGGCGGATTGCAGATAATTTTAATTCCTTAGGTAATACCCCTTGAAGGAGTGATTGGTTTACTATATTTAGAATAAAGGGTGCTAGTTCTTGCTTTGTTTGTTTAATCCAGAGAACTGGGCAGGGATCAAGTATGGATGTAGTTGTATTGATATTCGATATAATATTGAGTAGTTGCTTCTTATCTATTGTGAGGAAGTCGTTCCAGGTGTAGTAATTAGTAGATGGAATAGTATTGAATGGTGTAGGTATCATTGATAATTTAAGTTTGCTGGCAAAGTAGTCTGCCATATCTTGTATGTTAATTGAGGTTGGTTGTTGGTTATCTATGGGAGCTTTAGATAACGATTTTACTATTTCGAACAGTTCTCTGGGGCGGTTAATGGCTTTATTTAGAATCTTCGCATGGTATTGTTTTTTGGCATTGTTTGTAGATGATCTGTAAGTGTTGAGAGTTGTAAAGTATAAGACTCGTAGGTCTGTTGTTTTTGTTTTTCTCCATTCTTTTTCAATTTTGCGAAGGTTTTTTTTGATGGAGGCTAATTCTGTTGTGTACCATTTTTCTGATTGTCTAGTATGGTGTTTTTTAGTGTATTTTGTGTTGGTTTAGATGCTGATTTTATGGTTGAATTCCAGGTAGATGTAGCTTCATCGAGGTTTATTATATCAGTAGATAATTGTGGAATAATTGTGTTGAGAAATTCTTCAGGTGAGAATGGTCTAAATTTGGGTCCCAGATGGATTTTAGGTTGATTAGAAAAGGTAGCAGAGGGTATTTTAATAGAGAGATTTATTAGGAAATGGTCAGACCATGGGATTTGTGTTATTATGGGGGGAGTATATTCATGTGATATAGTGAAGGACATAGGGAGGAATATTAAATCTAGAATATTACCCTTAGTATGAGTAGGTTGCTTAATGATTTGTTGATAACCTATATCTTCCATTGATTCTAAGATTATTGAGGATTGGTTATTATTGTAGGTTGGTAAGTTAAAATCGCCTAGAATGATATGAGGTTTGTTCGTGGATGCTTTGCATGCTGTTTCTAGTATAGATGTTAAATTATGGGTGTCGGAAGCAGGGGGTCTATAAAATAGGCAGATTGCTAGGTTTTTGTTTTCGATCATTAGTATATCTGTATTTTCATTATTTTCACTAATGGAAGTGGAACAGTTCAAGCTAGATTTTGCTAGTATCAGGACTCCACCACCTTTTCTTTTATTGCGGTTGCAGGTGAATAAGGTATATCCTTTTATTTTTAGTTGGTTAGTTAGGACTGTATCAGAATTACTTAGCCATGTCTCTGTTAAGCAGAGGTAGTCTGGGTTCTCATCAGTGAGGAGATCTATGATGATTGGAATTTTGTTCCTGACAGATCTTACATTTATGAGGATAATTTTCAGGTCTTGATTGAGTGAGTTCAGTTTTTTTATTTCATTATCAGTTTTGGTTTGTATATTAATTAATCTTCTTATCCTTGCATCTGAGTATTTAGTTGTGGGTGAGTTATGTGCGTGTGTGTATGATTTGTAGTTATTAATGTGCATATGATTGATATGAGGTGGGGCAATATAAAGATGAGCCATTCTAGCATGATGATGGGGTAAGTGTTGTGATTGGTAGCATATTCCATGGGAGGTTAGTATACTTAAAGTAATACTTATCAAGTATAAGAGCTGTATAATGAACTGTGCAGGTTTCATTTTTTTTTTGTTTTGTTTTTTTTGAATTAGTGTATGTATTAGGAATAATAGTGGGGGTGAAATGTTTGTGAGAATGCTAAAGATAAGATTGTTAATATGTTAGCAATCGTGGAAACAGATGGGAGAAAATTGGAAATTGTGAGGAGAAAGTATTAGCAGGATTGGTAAGATGTTTGCAATAGTGTAATTATTTGAGAGAAATATTGGCAACAGTGTAATCAGTTGAGTAACAATGTAACCGTATAGGAGAGGTAATGGCAATAGTGAATGCAAAGAATGTTGCTTAAGGGAACACTAGTAGTAGTATAAGGTGATGTGTTAGTAATCATAGGATTATTTCGGCAATATTTATAATAGTAACATTGGCAACATATAAGAGTACACTAGCAGTATACGTTGTACAGGATAGCAGTATAGATATGGTAATGCAAAAGAGAGCAGTAAATGCAAGTATATTCAAGGTAATAGACGTATATTCTGGCTTAAGCAAGTTTATGACAATGTTCTATACTTCCGTTGTTTTTCCTGTGTACGTTACTGCAATGGCTATTGATGATGTAACTTACAGTTTGTTTGGTGATGAACTGGTGTTTGTCCAGATGTACTATAGTGCAGCGTTTGTGGGGCTGGTGCTTTGTTTGGTGGTTAGTTGCTGCTTCGTTACCTGCCTGTCGTGCCCCGCCTAAGGGCCACGCCAAAGGGCCCTCTAGCGAGGCCCTCAGGCGCGGGCCCGCAATGCGCGGGCGCGCTTGCCCGCGGCTGTATTTTAATTGTGCCGCTGAAGTCTCCCACGGCCCGGATTGGGCCGGAGTGTAGGAGCGGGAAAAAACAATTACCCTCTGCTCCACCCCGACTGGGGAGCTGCTGTAGATGGCTGCTGCAGCGAAGAGGGCTCTCTCCTGCCCGCGGCTGTATTTTATGTTTATGTTCTTGTTTTTTTGTAGGTGCTAGGTCCTATTCCATTCTGAATAACACTTTAGAGATGATTTTGCCTGAGAAAATTCTGGAAGTATAATATTCTATTTTGAATTTATGAATTAATTTCCTATATAAGAACATACCATAAGAACTGCCATACTGGATCAGACCAAGGTCTATCAAGCTCAGTATCCTGTTTCCAACAGCAGTCAATCAGGTTTCAAGTACCTGGTAGGTTCCCAAAAAGACACGCAGATTCCATAATGTTTGTCCCAGGGTAAGCAGTAGATTTCCTGGGTCCTCATTAATAATGGTATATGGACCTTTCCTCCAAGAATTTGTCCAAACCTTTTTTTTAAACCCAGCTGCAGTAACAACTTTTACTACATCCTCTGGTAATGAATTCCAGAGTTTGATTACATGTTGAGTGAAAAAAATATTTTCTCTTTACTCTTAAATGGGTTTCATTGTAGCTTCATTGTGTGTCCCCTAGTCATTCTACTTTTCAATGGAGTAAACAACAGATCTATGTTTACCCATTCCATTCCATACATTCATTTACAGACATTTATTATATCTCCCCTCAGCCGTCTGTTTTCCAAGTTGAAAAGCCTTAACGTTTTAAGCCTTTTCTCATAGGGGTATCCTTCCATCCCCTTTATCATTTTGGTGGCTCTTCTCTGTACTTTTTCTAATTCCGCTATATCCTTTTTAAGATATGGTGACTAGAATTGCACACAATATTCAAGGTGTATTTGTACCATGGAATGATACAGAGACATTATAATATCCTTGGTTTTATTCTCCATTGCTTTCCTTATGATTCCTAGCATTCTATTTGCTTTCTTGGCCACTGCTGCACACTGGGTGGAGGGTTTCAATGTATTATCCATGATGACACCTAAATCTTTTTCCTGGGTGGTGGAACATTGTATTGTGTAAATGTAGTTTGGATTGTTTTTTTCTTAGGTGCATAACTTTGCACTTATCCACATTTAAATTTCATCTGCCATTTAGATGTCTGGTCTACCAATTTATCAAGGTCCTCTTGTAATTTTTCACAATCTTCTTGTGTTTTAACAACTTTGAATAATTTGTGTCATCAGCAAATTTGATCACCTCACTCATTATTCCCATTTCCAGGTCATTTGCAAGCAATGTGTCTTTAAATCAATGCTGACTCCTGACGACCCAGCAGCTCCTCGGTTTTCTTGGCAGTGGGACCAGCAGTAGATTGCCAGTCCTTTTTTTTTTGAGGCAATGGAGAGTTAAGTAACTTGCCCAAGGCCACAAGGAGACCTAGTGGGAATTGAATGCTGATCCCTTGATTACTAAGCTAGTGCTCTAACCATTATGAATATGTTAAAATGCAGTGGGCCCAGCACAAATCCCTGGGGTACTCCACTATTCACCTTTCTCCATTGAGAAAATTAGCCCTTCAGCCCTACATTTTGCTTTCTATCTTTTAACCAGTTCCTGATGCACAGCAGTATACTGCCTCCAATCCCATGACTTCTTAATTTGGCCAAGAGTCTCACACGAGGAACCTTGTCAAAGGCTTTTTGAAAATCCAAGTACACTATATTACCTGGCACACCTTGGTCTACTTCACACTTTCACAAAAATAAAACAGATTAGCAAGATAAGACTTTCCTTGGCTAAATCCATGTTGGCTTTCTCCCACTAAACTATGACTATCTACATGTTAAGTAAATTTATTCTTTATAATGGTTTCTACCATTTTGCCCGGTACTGACATCAGGCTCACCAGTCTTTAGTTGCCTGGATAACCCCTGGAATCCTTTTCAAAAACCGGTGCTACATTGCCCATTCTCCAGTCTTCAGGCAGCACAAATGATTTTAATGACAGTTCAGAGATTACTAATAGTAGGTCTGCAATCTCAGATTTTAGTTCATTCAACACTTTCAGATGTAAACTATCTGGTCCAGGTTATATAATTCTCTTCAGTTTAGCAAATACTTGTAATACATCATCCTGGTTTATCTATATTTCTTTCAAGTCTTCCGATATATCACCTTTAAATAACATTTCAGGCATAGGTAATCTCCCTACATCTTCTTCAGTAAAGACCAAAACAAAGACTTCCTTCAGTCTCTCTGCTATGGCCTTGTCCTCCCTTAGTGCCCCTTTTACCCCTCTATCATCTACTGGTCCAACTGATTCTTTCACAGGTATTTTGCTATGAATGTACTTGAAAAAGGTTTTATTATGCATTTTTGCTTCCACAACAAGCTTTTTTAAAAATTCTCTTTTTGACTGCCTTATCAATGCCTTGCATCTAACTTGCCAGTGCTTATGTTGTTTCCCATATTCTTCATTTGGCTCCTTGTTCCATTTCCTGAAAGATGCTTTTTTGGTACAACACCCTCTCTGACCTCACTGTTAAACCATGCTGGCAGTTTTTTGTCCTTCCTTCCTTCCACTTTTCTGAAAGTGTGGAATAATCTGGTCTGGACTTCCAAGATAATATTTTTGAACAAGGCCCATGCTTGATGTAAATCTTTAACCTTTGTAGCTGCTCCTTTTTGTTTTTTCTTTACTATTTTCCTCAGTTCATCATAGTCTCCCTTTTTAAAATTAAAAGGTAGAACTGTAAATTTCCTTTCCATCCTGCTTCCAGTTATTAATTCAAATGTGATCATACTATAATCATAGCTTCCCTTCTTATCAGTTCATGAACCAGCTGTTCTAGAAACTTAATCTCCTTATCATGTCCTGCTGTGACTGACCCAGTCGATACCAGGGTAATTGAAATCACCCATTGTTACTGTGTTGTAACTTTTGTTAGCTTTCCTACTTTCTCTTAGCATTTCATCATCCATCTGTTCGTTCTAGCCAGGCGGTCAGTAGTACATCCCCACTGCCATCGCTTTCCCCTTTTAAATGGAATTTCTATCCATAGAGATTCTATGGTGTATTTTGTTTCATGAAAAACTTTAATCCTATTTCACTCAATGCCTTCTCTAACATAGAACGCAACCCCTCCACCAATTTGATCTACCCTATCATTGCAATATAGTTTGTACCCAGGTATCACAGTGTCCCATTGGTTGTCCTCCTTCCACCAGGTCTCTGAGATGCCAATCATATCTAACCTTTCATTTAGTGCTATATATTCTAGCTTTCCCATCTTATTTTTTAGACTTCTAGCATTTGCATACAGGCTTTTTAGATGTTGTATTTTATTCATATTAATATGGTTATCAGGTTGATAGGGGTAACTTGGAATCTTTCAGTTCTACGGGATGCCTTAACTTCCCTCTTTTGCTAGTATTCGTCAAGGATACATCCTTCCGGACCATGTGCTCTTTGGCAACTATCGGCTTTCCCCTGTTATCTAGTATAAAAGCTGTTCTATCTCCTTTTTAAAGGTTAATACCAGCAGCCTGGTTTCATCACAGTTAAGGTGGAGCCCCTCCCTTCCCCAGAATGTTGCTCAGTTCCTAATGAATCCAAACCCCTCTTTTTTGTACCATCGTCTCATCCATGGATTGAGACTCTGGAGCTCTGCTTGTGCATGGAAAGGGAAGCATTTTGGAGACGGCTACCCTGGAGGTTCTTCTTACCTAAAAGCCTAAATTTGGACTCCAGAACCTCCCTCCCACACTTTCCTATGTCATTGTTACCAACATGTACCAAGACAGCAGACACCTCCTCAGCACTATCTAAAACCTTGTCTAGGTTGCACATGACAACCGCTACCTTTGCACAAAGTAGTCGTGCTGCGAGGTGGTCCTCACGTCCACCATCCAACCAGCTATCTACATGCATAATGATCAAATTGCCAACTATAACATTCATCCTAACCCTTCCCTCATGGGCACATGGCCCTGGAGAAACCTCAATATGAGAGGGTTTTACATCACCTGGAGGACAGGTCCTTGCTACAGGATCATTTGCTGCCAAACCAATGTTATGCTCTCCTTTGATGTGACCTGTCTTCTCCATGGTAACTGAGAGGCTGGCAGACTGGAGGTGGGACTTCAGTACTACGTCCCTGTAGGTCTCGTCTATATACTTCTCTGTCTTCTTTATGTCCTCCGAGTCTGCCACTCTAGCCTCCAGAGATCGGACTGATTCCCTGAGGGCAAAAGTGCTCCTTGTACCTAATGCACATGTAAGACCCCCTCACCAACTGCAAGAAATTCGTACATGTGACACTCAATGCAAACGATTGGATAGCTCCCGTCTCACTGCTGGGCTGCTGTCTGCATCTCAGTTTTAAGGTTTTGTTTAGCTATTTAAGTTCTCTATTTAAAGTTGTTAGGAATACTTGTGCTGATACAACTATAAAGATTAAGGGACTTATTTCACCTCAAAATTAATCAATCTGTTCCTGGTAAGGAACCTGAAAGTGAATTTGACAACCTCTTCCCCTTTAATAGGTTTAAGAGCCTATGAAGCTAAGATTATGCTTGGGGTGGTTGGCAGTTGGGATGGGTGGGAGGGAAAGAACACTTAGTAAAAGCCTGCTTGATGACCTGTGCTTCTAAGGTAATCTCTTAACATGTTCCTGGTTGATTCATACGGTTTGATAGAAAGAGCCTTTCAAATTGCCCCTAACTGGAAGGCCTTTGTAAAGGTCTCTAGAAATAATGTTTTTCTTTCTACTCAAAGAATATTTACCCTAGTCTTCCTTCTATGCTAACCTCTACTCTAATTTGATTTAAATTAAAAGCTCCCTGCTCCTACTGCCTGAGGTTTAAATTTAAAAGTTCCCTGCTCCTACTGAATGAAGTTTAAATTTAAGCTAAAAGCTCCTTGCTCCTACTGACTGAGGTTATAAACTTAAATTAAAATCTCTCTGGTGCTACTGAGCCCCGACTGAGAGCATATACATGGATTCTAAAGTACATCGATTTATAAGCTTTAATCCAAAGAATTCCCTCTACCCCAAGATTTAGAGAATTTCCCAGAAGTAAATACTTACAAGTGCAGATTTCTTTCTGGCAGTAGTAGTCCCTTTTGGTAGTTCTTCCAGCTGAAGTGCATTATAAGATTTGAAAGCTGATAAATCTCTGGATTTCTTCCAACTTTGTTCTGCAATGCATAATTTGATTCATGTTGTTTGTATTATTTTTTATTTCTTATGTTGATTTGTAAACTGTCTAGAACTTTTTTGGAGATTCATGGTATATAAACGTTTTAAATGAATTCATTAAAATAAAATGAATAGTTTTTTATATGGGATTTGCAAAACTCTGCAGGTAGTTGGATTTATTGTCTTAAGAAAAAATGCCCATAGAGATTTGCACCTGCTTTCTGTATTGTTACTTTTTGTAACTAAAAGTGTGTGTATCATATTCTTTTCCAATTTATCCCTGTCCATGGGAACATCTCCAAACAGGCAATTAAAACTATGTGTTGCTGAACAAAAAGTATATTTACCCACATTGAGGGTGGGAAATATTACACTGTTTTCCTGTGAACGTCCTTTGTAGTGTACAATTGCTCATGTTGCTGCAAAGTCTGTGTACTTCTACCAATTTCCACAGTGAAAATGAGCTTGCATTTTCACTTCAAACATCGCCCAAGGAAAATACCTGCAGACTTGCACCCATTTCTTCTATGAGCACTTTTTCCAGCTAAGAAGATCTTTGTTGTAGCAATCTCTGTCTGAACTTTTCCCCCTAGGAATATGTCAGCTGAATGTGAGTAAAAGGTAGGAGACATGTCTACTAAAGGGTGTTAGCTGCTACTACAGGACTAATGCATATTTATCATCCTGCAGTAGCAGTTAATGTGTGAGAAAATCAGAAATCACAGGCACTTTTCTATGATATCTGGTTTTCACGTTGTGCAGGGCTTTAGGGGGAGGGATTGGGGCTGGGAGTGGGGTGGCCTCACAAAGATGGCCATGATCCTGAGGTGCTGCCCCCTAGCATGAGTCTAGAGGCAGCACCTCATGATGGTGGCCATTTTGAAATGGCCCAATGAATGGGGCAGGAGCAGAGAGGACCACTCCTGCACTGTTGTTCCATGAGAGCAAGCACCAAGAGTTTACAAAGATATGCCTAAGGTTTGGTTCAGGAAGATGCAGGGTGGGAGGCCATGGGACCCCCTTTGTCAGATGGCTAGCTGGGATATGTCTTTTATAGTGGGGAGGTGGGAAAGGGATGGAAGGGTCCATGGTCTCCCCTTTGACTAGTGGGAGGGGGCTTTTCCCGACTGGCTAGCCAGGATGGTTCTATTGTTGTGGAGTGCACCAATCATCCCCTGGGCAACTCTGGATGGGGATCATGAGTTTTCCAGGGGATATCAGTGCTGCAGAGAGGCCAGGACTTGTTTTATTTATATTGTTGGTGCCATAGGTTGCAATGTTACGACACTGACAATATTGTGGAAGGGGGGAGGCCCGATCATGGCTGTTGATGGGGGCACAGAGCACCTAATTGTTACCATCTCTCCCCTTAGATTTACCGTTTGAACCTGCAATAGCTGTCTTGACAGGCACTATGAGACTTTTCCTGAGATACCTATTGAGGCAAGTAATGTGGGTCTCCGCGGTAAATGTAGAATTGCTGCAGTATAGACGGGGTAAACTGGGAAAAACCCCTACTGATACCATGGGATTTTTATCCTATTTTGGCAACTAATACACCATGATAGCTGCCAAACCTTACTGCTGTTTAGTAGATATGCCCCTAAATGGGTTGAGTACCAAGCCATATACTTTTACCACTGCATGGGGAAGGTGCAATTTTCAAACAGCCCTTTTACCCATGCAGTTACAGTATTTACATGGGTTAATGTCTTTTGAAAATTGCCCTTCAAATGTATTGCAATCATTTTGCTGTCTGGTGTTCCTCTTCCAGAGATCCACATTGCACTGTCCATTATATCCTCAGCCGCAGTTAGTTAAATGAGAGGTTGATGAAGATGCTACTAACTTAGATACTCTGTTGTGCATGGCTGAAGGAAGATCATTTAAACAATGCGGGCCCAATATTTGAAAGGCATTTACATGGTCTACAGCCAGGTAAACCGAGTAAATGTCCTAACTGGGGATATTCAATGGCACTTACACAGTTAGTGCTGTTGAATATCCCCTTCTAACTCCCCTATGCACCCTGATAGCATTGGGGCGTTCTGGGGCAGAGCTGAGGAGGCGACAAGTGTTAACTAGGCAGCAGCGATAGTGCATGCTGTCCGGTTAACGATCTGCGCCTTAAAGATAGACGAGAAGAAACCCTTGCCTATCTTTAAGGCGCAGGAGCTAACCAGGCAGTATGCAATATTGTCTCTGCCTGGTTAGCTTCGGCAGACAGCACGCTGCTTTTATTCATAAAGGTTCACCATGTATGGCAATAAACCACTTATCTTAAAAAACTCCTTGTAATCGTCTTTAAAGTTCCAATCCACATATATTGCTCTCAAACATCCAGCAGCATGACGCGCACGTTTTGGGTAATGAACCCTGTATCAAGTGCTCTTCAATAATTTCTCCAGTCGGCAACAATGTTGAAAGACGCCGTCCAAAAGTGGCTCGGGACATAGACTATGTCCCGAGCCGCTTTTGGATGGCGTCTTTCAACATTGTTGCCGACTGGAGAAATTATTGAAGAGCACTTGATACAGGGTTCATTACCCAAAACGTGCGCGTCGTGCTGCTGGATGTTTGAGAGCAATATATGTGGATTGGAACTTTAAAGACGATTACAAGAAGTTTTTTAAGATAAGTGATTTATTGCCATACATGGTGAACCTTTATGAATAAAAGCAGCGTGCTGTCTGGTGGGGGTGATGTTTCCATATCAACCTTCCTACAGCTAGCTTCGACAAAAAAAGTAAAGTTAAGTGGGGATTTTTTCTGATGAACTTTATCTGTTTGGTATCTTATTTAGTTCACAGTTTGAGGTTTGAGGAGGTTTGATTGGTTAGCTTCGGCGGCATCTGACGTGTGTGACAGTGCCCGGATATTCAATGCCAACGTCGCGGCAGTGAATATCTGGATTAGAGATCGGTGGGAAGGGCTATTGTCCCCCGCAGCCCCCTCTGGTGGCGGCGTAGTGGTTCCACGGGGCTGGGGAGCTCATAAGAAATAGGGGTTTTAGGGTTGACCTGTTGTGAGGGTCAATGAGGTAGCAGCCCTCTGTGTCAGCCTCATGGTCAACTTCCCAAAAAGCAACTCTTAGCCAAGTGTAGGGTAAAGAAAAGGCATTTATTTCACCTTTGCGCAAAAAGAAGTTCAAAATAGGCGGTTATGAGTAACAGAGCGATAACTTTCCTTGTATCAAAATGTAAATCAACAAAACATTCAAAGTAACATTGGTAACCTTCACAAATTTAAAGCATAAGGTCTCCTGTATTCTTTTCATACATTGGGTTTGCTTCCCTTAACTTAAACACGTCTCATTGTGCAATAATTACAGTCCATCGGTTCGATGGCTTCCATAACCTCAGATTCTCCTGGCAGCCATTCCATTTCTGAGGGGTCCGAATCTGATGTCTCAGGGATGTTAAAATCTGGCTTTCTAAAAGCATGCCATACCGTATCCCAGTGTTGGCTTGACAGTTTGGGGCGTCGGCTTTTAGGTATGTTGTAACACCCTGGATTTTTTTCTGTTACAGGATTAAAAGTTTGCTTGTTCCAGTCTTTGGCAGCACTAACCTTTTTCCTATAAAGATTATCTGGTATTTCTGGTTTAAAACTGTCCTTATCATCCAGATAAAAGTTAGTCCTTGGTTTCTCTCTTGGTCTAGGCCTTGGTAGACAATTACAGGCACCAACTGTTTCCCCTTTAAACTTCCTGCAATCCCTTTTGTGTAAGGCTTGAGGCCTAGTCTGAATGTCCTCCGCTTCAGGCAGTTTCCAGTGATCCCAGGATATCTTTCCTGCTTTAGAATAGGGTATAACTCTTTTGAGGCAGGGCTGCTGCTGAGGCGCCTGTCTTCCACCTCCACCCCTGTGGCAGTTGGCTACTGGCCGTGTCCTCTCAGCTATGTCCTCTTCCCTATGCCTCTGAATCTTTCTTTCATCTTTCAGGTCACTTTTATAAAAACTTTTAAAAGTACCTTTTCCTCCTTGAAGGTTCCTTTCCAGTGGATATATCTTCCTCTGCTTGTATCCCCGTCCTTCTCCTTGGACAAGGCTTCCTCTCCAGCTGGAAGGGTAAGCACCTCCTTCCTTTGCTGCACTCTGTAGTACTGCTCCTTGCAGTTGTGTATGGCCTTCCTCTAGGCCTGCTCTTGGGCCTTCACCTTGGCCTGCTCTCCCAGTAGCTTTCACTCCTTGAGTTATTCTGGGTCTGTCAGTGACTTCACCCCGGTCTCTGACTCCGGCTTCTGGAGCTGCTCTTGGCACTGCTTCCTGTAATGCTCTCTGTGAAGCTCTCTGCCAAGCTCCTTGCCTCCTCTCTTGTAATGCTCTCTGTGAAGCCCTCTGCCAAGCTCCTTGCCTTCCCTCTTGTGATGCTCTGTCCCTGCTTAAATCGAGACCAGCTGCTTCTGGGTCCTGCCCATAGAGGCGTGGTTCCTCTGCTTCCAGGCTTGCTCTCCTGCTCCCTCTATGTGTACCTTCATGTAATTGTGGGTAAATCTTGTTTTTTTCAAGATTTAAAACTTTTTTTCTTTGTGTCAGAGGGCCTGCAGTATCACACTATGCACCGACAAGGCACATAACCCTTCTAAAATTAGACTCTCTCAATATCGGGCTCTGCATGTTTGTTGTGTCAAAAAACAAAAACAAAAACCATCATGCCAAAATTATAATCTCTAATCAAGTAAAAAAATTAAGTACATTGCATTGACCACAGATATCTCACTTCCTCAGAGCTAGGCTTGCCATCTTGTTCCAGATGTGCCTGACAGACTTGATCAATTTCTAGGTTTCTTCTATTGCATGTAGGGACTTGTAGTGTTGCTTTTCTTATGGAGTTCAATGGAGAAATCAGAACTACATATCCCTGCATGCAATGGGATAAACCCAGGACTGGATCAAGCCTGTCTGACGCATCTGGAGCGGGTTGGCAACCCTACTCAGAGCAGACATACAACTTATCAGCACACTCTGATCACAGATGCTGTTACTATATGGTTAGAAAAATGAATCATTCAACCACTTTTCAGTGGACGAGTACCCTAATGGTTAGAGGCACTGGCTTGGTAATCAAAAGACCAGAGTTCAATTCCCACTAGCACTTCTTGTGGTGTTGAGCAAGTCACTTAACCCTCCATTGTCTCTGAAAAAAGGCCTGTATCTACTTCTGGTCACATTGACAAGAAAACCCAGGAGTCAGCATTAACTCAAAGGCACACATTGCATTTTTTGCAATCACTTTTATGATCTCTCACTGAAAGGAGTAATCCATCAATATAACAGGTACTATTTATTGACCACCTAAGGACAATGCAAGAAAACAAATAATACAGATAAAAACTAATTGATGGCAGATAAAATGTTTGTTTCTTTTGCATCATTTATAGCTCTGAGGTTCCTGAAGAGTTAATCTTTCCTCATCCTGCATATTTTAATAGTCATGCTGTAGTAGACTATCTCTCTCTCTAGAAATGTCGCTTCCAGAAGCAGGCACAACACGTCAGGTGAGATTTCACAAATGATTTCTACAAGGGCATGATCATCTCTTTTCTCTGGCCATCTTCTTTTTATTCCCCCCCTCCACACACACACGTACCATTCCCCTAGATTGTCCCCTGTTATTTGTAAATCACAGATTGGAAGTCATCATACAGAGCTGTCTCGGAGCTCTTTCTTCTTTGGTGATTTTTATTACATAACATATGTAATATTCTTTTCGGTTTTTTTTGTCCAAAATGCATAACTTTCCACTAGGGATGTGCATTCACTGCTCACATTTAGTTCATTAGCACATCCTCCTTCTGCATTTGTGTCTCTACATGAGATGCAGAATGCCCAAGCCAGCACATTCACAGTTTTCAGCCTATTGTAAAAAACGTACAGGGACACAAGGAACTACAAGTACAATTCCCTAACCATGCTCTTGGAGCAAACATAAACATATGTACATAAAGCGCAACATCATAAATATCTTGTACATGTATACATGATGATTTTCAATACCTGCACTTGTAAGTTCTAGCACTTACACGTATAGGCATAATATTCCACAAAATTCTATTTACAAGACTGGACCAACAAAGGAGCCAAGCTCTGCAAGACAATTTTTTACATTTTTAATGGCATTAAAGAGGTAGTTTTAAAAGCACCCTCACATGCAAATAGCGGCAATTACACATTTAGACTGATATACATATGTAAATGAAATTTCCGAAAGCTGATGTTTACTTATGCAGATTTATACCATGAGGGAATTTCAAGAGGGTGTGATTTGGATGTGATTTAAGTGGGGAAAAAATCTACATGTGTCTTCTTTTGCAGCACAGATATTTTTAAAAGTGCTGGTTTTGGTCAGGGCTTTACACAAAGGATTAAAGGAGTAATTCTCTCTAATCTCACACTCCAAAATGAAAAAAAGAAAACAAAATAGTTAATAGAGGGTATTTAAATTTGAGTCTCTAGGTTTGTAAAATAACGCCACTAGGGTGATAACTTGACAAGGAGCTACCTAGATTTATGGCTGAACAACACCTGTAAATCTAGGTGTTTTTATTTATATATCTGCGTAAGTAGGTCATTATGCATGCAAAATGATGCAGCTGCTATTTTGTAATGACACAGAAATCTAACAGCATGTACTTTCACTATGGGTATGAGCAGGAGTGAAGTTTGAATGGAGCATGTGCAGAACAGAAGGTTGTATGCATAAATTATAATATTGTGTACTCTTCTCTGTAAATTGCTTTCCTGTCCTTCATATGAAAGGCTTCCTTAATAGATTTAGACGCAGGCATTTACACCTGCCCTACAGCAGGTATAGGTAAGTCATGCCTTAAATTTGCATGTGTTTTGGGCTTTTTATGCTTGTATTTGATAAAGTCAAATATGTGCATACTTGTCTTTCTAAATTAGCCTTTAACTATGTGTATAAAAATTGCACCTTAACTAGGGAGGAGTTTATGAAATTTGTTGTGGCCATTTACACCAGATCCATTTACACCTACTTTATAAAATAGCCTTAATTTGGGCACATTAAAGCTCACTTTAACTTGTCACCCTTCTATAAAATGACCCTCTGTATGTATAATTGCCTTTCTGCTTTCATGTGTAATTGCTGCTTTTGGTACTTGAACTTGGAAAAAACCATGTTGATGCTGCTCCTTTTGGGCATGTGTAAATTTATAAAATGGTTCTTCTCACTGTACATGCTGGCAAATACAAAGCTACACATTTGGCAGATGCTTTTGTAAAATACTGGGGGGATTGAGCACGTTCCAACATGGACATCTCAATTCCGATCTCTACGCCCTATCCAAAATGAGGATCTTAAAATATCGGAGGGTTAGGCACAGTTACCCCTGCAATCATTCTAATCATTGGCTGGAAGAAGCAGTTTGCTGACACATATGTGCCTCAGAGGAGGAGCACTCCCATGCAAAATCAGGAATACGTGTACATTTTTTGAACCATCCAACTATGCTCAGAATACAATCCCTTATAATCTGTACCCTGCGGCATTGACCTTTGTAAATAGTGGTATTGAAAAATAAGCATGTACATGTGTGTGCCAATTTTATACATCCAAATGTCATAGAACTGTTCTAAAATGACCTCAGTGCACATAAAAATGATTTTGATGAGTATTCTAACAAATTAATGGACGTACAATCATTTTGCATACAATACAAAGTTCTAATGTCTGTTAAATGTTTTATTAAACCAAATATATGAAATGAACTGAAAAGCACACCTGAAAATTAACCCTGGGAGTACCGATGGGGTCAAAAGTGACTCCATTGCAAGTTTCACAACACGTATCTCGGAAACTAGTTGTTCAAGAATGCCTTCTTTTTATGACTTTTCACATGTCAATATTCTCTTTATATTGCATCATGAGAGGAATAATTTTCATCCGCTAGGAGACGCTAGTGATGAATTGCAGCACAGAGTACCAGTGGGGTCATTTTTGACCCCAGTTGCTTACGTCCGGTTTGGATCGTGATACAATTTGCAGTGACGGCTTTGAGTCGTCTGATGATGCAGCATATTCAGCAAGCGAAGAAGCATATCAGCCAAGTTTGGGCGATAAATCTGATGATGACAGTCATGATTCAGATGGCAACAGTAGTTGGTCGCCAAGTGAATGTGAGACTGATGTTGAGCCGGTAACATCGCCTGCAGCAAAGAGTCAAGTTACAGGTTGAGGCAAAGGTCGCGGCTGTGCTGGACGGGGAAGAAGGCAGGAGTCCTCGGTGTTAGTATCATCTGTGAGGAATCTTAGTTGTGGTCATAGAGGAGCTAAGAGGTTATCAACTATAAGCACAAATGTTGCCATTGAAGCCTATGTATCTAAGGATGCCACATCATGGAACAGGAAACCTATAAAGCAAGCTGCTGGAAGATATGCCAGAGCTAATGTCATGTCCGTACAACAAGGTCCTACAAGGTATGCTGTATGAAATGTTGAAGGCCCTCTCGCAGCATTCCACTTGTTCATGAGGAAGAACTTATTGAATGAAATCATGATGTGGACGAGCAAACAAGGAAGACACATTTATGAAGTCACCTGGAAAGATTTGACAGATGGAGAATTTCAACGTTTTCTTGGACTTCTGATCCTCTCAGGTGTGTACAAGTCACGAAATGAATCCATAGTTCAGTTGTGGAACCTTGAAGATGGTCTTCTGTTTTTGGCAAACATATGGCCCTTAACCGTTTTCAGCAAATTTCTTGTGCTCTCAGATTTGATGATGCAACCAACAGATGTGAACAATGAGGCGTGGATAAGCTTGCTCCAATCAGACATGTTTTTGATACCTGGGAAGCAACTCTAAGTGACGCCTTTGTTCCTGGTGAAAATGTTACCATGGATGAGCAACTGCTTACATTTCGTGGCCATGTTCCGTTCAGAAAATATATTCCCAGCAAACATGGGAAATATGGCATAAAGCTATGGATGTTGTGTGACAGTGCAACATCATATGTTCTGCGTCTTCAAGTATATACAGGAAGGGAACTCGGACAAAACAGGGAACAGAATCAGGGTGAAAGGGTTGTGCTGCAACTCACTGAAGGATTGACGCAATCTGGCAGAAATGTTACTGTTGACAATTTCTTCTGCAGTTTATCCCTGTCACAGAAATTGCTAGAAAAACAAATAACACTTTTGGGGACAATTCGAAAGAACAGAAAAGAATTACCTCCAGAATTTGTAACAGCAAAGGGCTGAAAGGTATTGACTTCACTGTTTGCCTTTCGTGATGACGCCACTCTGGTTTCCTATTGCCCAAAGGAAGGAAAAGTGGTTGTTCTTCTGAGCAGTTTGCATGATCAAGAAGAAGTAGATAACACACGTCCAGACAAAAAAAACACGCATGATCTTGGATTATAATTTTAGTAAAGGTGGAGTAGATACGGCAGATCAAATGTTGCGCACGTATACCACAAAACAAATGACAAGACGCTGGCCAGTGACAATCTTCTACAACATGTTGGACATCAGTGCTTTGAACTCCTTCATTGTTTGGACGTCACTAAATCCAGAATGGCAGTCCAAGTCAAAGCACAGACGTCGTCTATTCCTCTTGGAATTAGGAAAGCATCTGCTTCAGAGTAATTGCAGCGAGACTTCTTCCAGCATTGAAGAAGCCACTGATGCTGTTTGCAATGTCGGGATCCCAAAGAAAAGGGCAAGGTGTCACTGCTGTTTCAGAGAAAAAGACAAGAAAAGCAACATAGTTTGCACCTCCTGCAAGCGCAATGCTTGCAAAGCATATTCAGAAATTGTCTTTGTCTCATGCAAATGACTGTAGTACTTTACTGTGTTCATCGAGTGCATGCAAAAACTGCTTTCATGGCAACTTTTCTTCATGTAATTTTATGATAAAGAATTAAATTTCAAAACATTTAACCTTCATATAATAAATAATTTGGAATAATATTTTGTCTGTTTAGTTTAAATTTTTCATGGTTAACAATTAAAATTTGTCGTGGGGTCATTTATGACCCCAACGGTATTCAGTGTGTGCAAAACATCTCGGTAATTCCAGGGTTAAGAAGATTTCCAAAAACCATTTAAAATATTTTGGCTGTGCACATCATAAGCACATAAGATATGCCATACTGAGTCAAACCAAAGGTCCATCAAGCCCAGTATCCTGTTTAAAACAGTGGCCAGTCGAGGTCACAAGGGCCTGTCAGATTCCCCAAAGATAGACAGATTCCAAGCTGCTTATGCCAGAGGTAGGCAGTGGATTTCCCTGGTCCTCTTTTCTCCAGGAACTTGCCCAAACTTCTTTTAAACCCAGGTATACTAATAGTTCTTACTACATCCTCCAGCAACAAATTCCAAAGTTTGATTACGGCTTGAGTGGAAAAATATTTTCTACGATTAGTCTTAGATGTGCCACATCTTAGTTTCATTGCATGTCCCCTAGTATTTGGTTGCTTATTCCTTCAAAAAGTACCCATCCATTCTATCATATCGTCCCTCAGCTGTCCATTTTCCAAGCTGCAGAGCCCTAACCTTTTAAGACTTTCCTCGTAGGGGTATACGAGATGTGACAGAAAGAGAAACAAGATTGTCCCATAAATGTTTTATTACAAAATCTCCAGAGAAATTATGGATTGTCCCCTTCAAAGTAATCCCCACCCCCTAGAGTTAATGCACTTCTGCATTTGCTTCTGCCACATACAGAAGCACTCGGTAAAGTCCTCTTCCTTGAGGTCCCTCAGCTCCCTCATCACAGTGGCCTTGATCTCTTCTACAGATGCAAAATGAATTCCTTTGAGCACAGTCTTCAGCCTGGCGAAGAGCCAAAAGTCACACGGTGCGAGATCTTGGGAATAAGGAAGGTGATCGAGAGCTGTGATCTGTTTGTTGGCCAAGAACTGCCTCACACTGAGCGCGGTGTGTGCAGGAGCATTGTCATGGTTGAGCAGCCATGACTTGTCTTTCCACAGAGCCTGCCTGCTGCGCCAAACCCAGTCATAGAAGCAATTGAGGACCTGCTTGTAGAAGTGCTGGTTGGCTGTCTGACCCTCAGGCACAAACTCATGATGGACCACTCCCTTCTGGTTGAAGAATGCAATCAGCATGACCTTGATCCTTGATTTGGATATGCGTGCCTACTTGGGTCTGGGTGACAGTTGAGTCTTCCATTGCAGGCTCTGTCTCTTGCTTTCAGGGTCATACTGGAAGACCAGTTTTGTCTGCTGTGATGACTCGGCCAACGAACTCTGGATCTTCTCTGATCTTCTCTAGCAAGTCTTGACAAATATTGACCTGGTGATCCTTCTGGTTGTCCGATAAAAGCTTGGGCACCATCTTGGTGCACATCTTCTGCATACCCAGCTCCTGTACCAAGATGGTCCTCACTGACTCCCTGTTCAGGCTGAGCTCCTCAACTATCACCGTCAATCTGCGATTATTCCGCACCAGCTGGTTCACTCTGTCAATGTTCTCAGCCGTCTTTGTCGTGGAAGGCCATCCATACCCACAATGAATATGCATGAGATAGATCTGCATGTGTATGCAGATCTATCTCATGCATATTCATTGTGGGTACTCTGAAAACCTGACTGGCCTGGGGTTCCCTGAGGACCGATGTTGGGAACCTCTGCATTAGGGTATACATCCACATGTTAACTGCTAGGAGCATGCTGGCCACACCTCAGTTACCACCAAGTGCTAAAACCTAATGCAATTTAGTAAAATGCTTTCCACTGTGTAATTCCCTACTCGCTTGAGCAAAGATGTCAGTCAGATTTATTTGACATTCCTGATGATTCTCTGCTATCTGTGTCCTGTAAACTGCTGCATTCAGCACATTCCACAATCCTTTCCTTAACCAGAATATTCTTGCTCTGTTTCTCACAGACACTAGCCGGCTTGTGAAGTTATTCTCTGGTGATTAAATGAGACCTTCACATCACATACATATGAACAGTCTGACATCTAGGTTGTGTCTTCCTAGCTTAATCATATATTTTCATACTATATGCTCCTGCGTAGTAAAGACAAATAAAAAAGTCACATCTTGTGATATATTCTAAAGGCTCATATCATCTGTCAGCCGAAAAGTAGAAACAGATATTGCAGGAGAGCTGAGCTTTGCAGAAACCAAAGCAGAGTATCCGATCTTATCCTACTGCCACAATTCCTCTGTTAAGTAGGTGTTGTGTTATATTCTTACTGCCTAATATATAGGGTCTGTTGTTTGAAGCTATATTAACTCTGGATGTTAATGTGAATGTACATTTAGATTTTAATGCAGATGTTACTGTGCAGTTTCTACCCCAGTGGTTTTTCAAACCTGTCCAGCCAGTTGCATTTTCAAGGTATTGACAATTAGTATGGATGAGGTCAATTTGCATGTATTAGAGACCTAGTGCAAGCAAGTTAACTTCATGCATATTCATTGTGGGTATTCGGAAAACTGATTGCCTGTGGGCTTCCATAAAACCCTTCAGTACATCATGTGTGAAAAGAGGGTTATTGTATTTTAATAACCAGATATACAGTATTGCAGAGAGAAGAACACTTTTCTGGCACCAAAAGGGAGAGGTAGGAGGGTGGATTGAATTATCAGAGGGTCTTGATGGCATTCTTTGAAGATGATTTGGATCGGAGAGTCTAGGATAGACTGGGCTAAGAAAAACCCCTGTTTGAAGATGTTGAGGGTCAGAATGGAATCAGATCCCCACCCCCCCCCCACCCCCCGGGGCCTGCATGTGCCAAAATTAACACAAAACCTCAATTACAGAGGGGCAGATACAGTCTACCATCATCAGCGTGATAATGCAAAATGCTTTGCTTAACATGTTTGCATTAACTCACATTAAATTATTCATTATGGGGTAATTTTTCAAAGCTACTCACAAGCTTTGCACATGCTTTCCCTTTCTCTTTCTAAATAGCTTTGAGGAAAAGTACCAGCAGAGATTTCTGGAAAATGCAGGTGATCCTATGCTGATTGAAGAACTATACACAAGGTCGGCACGTCCATTGTGCGAGAATGTTGTTCACACAGGGCTCAGTGCTTCAGGGGGCCCCATGCCAACAACATCCCGAATTGAGTATCGGCAGGTAGGGTGACTTTAGAGGGAGCAGGAGAGGCCCCAGCTTACCTCTAACAGCTGCCAATGTGAAGAACGTCTTTTTTTCTTCACTTTGGCAGCTGTACTGTAGTTTAGGACGCTGCTGTGCTGAGTGCCGGGAAACAGAAAGTTCCCTTTGACCCCAGTGTGGCAGTGTTCTAAACTACAGTACAGATGTCGAAGTGAAGAAAAAAGGTGCTCTTCACTTCAGCAGCTCTTAGAGGTGAGCCGGGGCCTCTCTGGCTCCCTCTAAAGTTTTTTAGACAGCTGCGGGGCTCTTCGGGAGGGGGGGGGGACTTGGACTGGAAATGGGCTGAGTGGGGGGGGGGGAGCTTGGACTGGAAATAGCTGATGGGGAGGGCTTGGACTGGAAATGGGCTGAGTGGGGGGGGGGGCTTGGACTAGAAATTGGAGGGAGGGAGCTAGGACTAGAAATGGGCTGAGTGGAGAGGGGGCTTGGACTGGAAATGGGCTGAGTGGAGGGACTTGGACTGGAAATAGCTGATGGAGAGGGGGGCTTGGACTGGAAATGGGCTGATGGGGGGGGCTTGGATTGGAAGTGGACTGATGGAGGTGCTAGGATAGGACTGGAATTGGGCTCATAGGGGCCTTGGATGGGAAATGGGCTGAGGGGGGAGCTAGGACTGGAAATGGGCTGAGTGGGGGGGTAGGACTGGACTTGGGCTCAAAGGGGGCTTGGATTGGAAATGGGCTTAGTGGAGGGGGAGCTAGGACTGGAATTGGGCTCATAGGGGGCTTGGATTGGAAATGGGCTTAGTGGAGGGGGGAGCTAGGACTGGAAAGTGGCTGAATAGGGGGCTTGGATTGGAAATTGACTGAGTGGGGGGGGGGGCTAGGACTGGGAATAGCTTATGGGGAGGGGGCATGGATTGGAAATGGGCTGAGTAGGGGGGCCTGGACTGTAAATTGGGGGGGGGGGGGAGAACTAGGACTGTAAATGAGCTGATGGTGGGGTTAGGAAAGGACTGGAAATGGGCTAATAGGATGCTATAACTGGAAATGGGCTAACAGAGGGGCTAGGATAGGACTGGAAATAGGCTGATGGGGGGGGCTTGGATTGGAACTGGGCTGATGGGGGGCTTGGATTGGAAATGGACTGATGGAGGTGCAAGGATAGGACTGGAAATGGGCTGATGGGAGGCTAGGATTGGAACTGGGCTTATGGGGGGGCTTGGATTGGAAATGGACTGATGGAGGTGCTAGGATAGGACTGGAAATGGACTGATGCAGGGAATATAAGGGAGCAGATGCTGAGTGGGGCTGGAACTAGAAATGAGCTGATGTTGGGAGAGGACTAGAATGGGATGGGGCTGGGAGAGTGAAATGGAGAGGGGAAAATATTTTGTGTGGGAAGGAAGAAAAATCTACAATTTGCTTGGTCTTGGGAGAGTAAGTGGGGATTGAGGATAGAGGGGTAAAATCTGAGTGGATGAAAAAGGAATAAAGAAAGAGATGGAGGAAAGAGCAGAAGGAGAAAGATTAGTATGTTAAAGTAGATGTAGAGCAGTGGTTCTCAACCTTTTTTGTACCGTGACCCCTTTTATCATTTGTCAACTTGTGGTGACCCCCAATGATTTTTATGTTTATGTTATATTTATTTCATTTGATATACCGCCCTTCAGGAGAGACAGAGTGGTTCACAGTATACAAAAACAATTTAAAGAAGGCGCTGGGCCAGAAAGGAGGAAAAGGAAGTTACAATTAATGATAGGAAAGCAGGAGAAAAGAAGGGGACAATACAGAACTTAGG
Organism: Ichthyophis bannanicus; assembly: GCA_033557465.1. Taxonomy (NCBI): domain Eukaryota; kingdom Metazoa; phylum Chordata; class Amphibia; order Gymnophiona; family Ichthyophiidae; genus Ichthyophis; species Ichthyophis bannanicus. Next base: position 232,772,425 of record CM066034.1, on the reverse strand, counting down.
GGTTAGGGGTCACACAGAAGGGGGAGGGAAGGTAAAAGGCCAGGGAGAAGAGGTGGGTCTTTAAGTTGCGCTTAAAGGTAGGGTGATGGCGCTCGAGTCGGAGGGAGGTGAGTAGTGAGTGATAAAATCAAATGCGTCTCTCTTCCTTTACCGTTAACGCATGGTCACTGTAATCATTTGTTGAATTAAGAATATATTATAGGCCTTTGCAATATGTTTTTATTTATAAAATGTACTTATTTAAACCACAATAATTAATCATAATAACAAATAACAATATTTGATTTCAAAATTATGATGATTTTGTAGTCAAATCACTAATATGAAATAAAATTATTTTCTGAGGCTTCTGCTTTCCTGTCTTCTCTTAGCTCTCTTTCTGTGGTCTATGGTCCATCTGCCATTTCTTATCTCTTCTTTCGTTTTCTTCACTTCTTTCCATCAGCCTATTTCCAGTCCCAGTAACCCTCCCCAGTATCAGCCCCTTTCCAGTCCTCACTCTCAGTACCTTCCAATGTCAACTTGCATTCCCATGACTGCCACTGGTGTCCATTCCCTTCCAGTCCCCCTCCTTCCCCATTGACCAGTCTCTTCTAGTACAAATACCATGGCAGCCCCTCTCAGATCCACTCCCTTCCCGTTCCATTCTGCCCCTTGATCAGTCCATTCCCAGTCCTAGCCTTCCCTAATCAACCCATTACCAGTCTTAGCCCCCCCCCCATCTGCCCATTATAATCCTAACCTGCACTGTCTCTCCCCTCTGTCCAGCATTTATCCCCGTCTGTCCAGTATGTCCCCCTGTCTCTTCCCTTTGTCAATGTCAGCCCCCTCCCTCCCTCCATTTCAGCCCCCTCCCTCCATCTCTCCATGTCAGCCCCCCTCTGTCCATGTCAGCCCCCCTCCCTCCCTCCCTCCATCCATCCCTCCATGTCAGTCCCCCCTCTGTCCATGTGAGCCCTCCCTCCATGTCAGCCCCCTCTCTCCATGTCAGCCCCCTGCACATGTCAGCCCCCCTCCCTCTCTCCATCCATCCATCCCTCCATGTCAGCCCCCTTCCCTTCCTCCCTCCATGTCAGCCCCCACTCTGTCCATGTCAGTCCCCCTCCCTCCCTCCATCCATCCATCCATCCATCAGTGTAGCCCCCCTCCCTCCCTCCCTGTCAGCCCTCCTCTCCCTCCCTCCATTCATGTCAGCCATCCCTCCCTCCATGTCAGCCCCCCTCCCCATGTCAGCCCCTTCCCTCCATCCCTCCCTCCATGTCAGCCCCTTCCCTCCCTCATGTCAGCCCCTCCCTCCCTCATGTCAGCCCCGTTGCAGGTTCCCTGCCCCCTCGTCCCCTCTCCCTGTCTGCCTGCTACTGCCCTGTTCTTTTGCAGGGTAAACAACTTCCTTTGGAGGCGGGACAATGCTGCACAGAGCCTGTCAAGAGGCAGGAAGGCTCCGCAACGGTTTTACAGGCATAGCCACAATTCCCTAAGAGGCAGGGAGCCGCGGCTGCAATAGAAGGGAAGCGGTGAGTTTGCCACTGCCGAGAAGCGGACTCGGCAGCGGCAGCAACTTGTGCGTTTTTTTTTTTAACCACGGAGTGAGGTGACCCCCGTTAAATCCTGTAGCGACTCCCGTGGGGGTCGCAACCCACAGGTTAAGAACCGCTGATGTAGAGAGAGAATGGAAAACAAAACCAGAAGAGAGAAGACAAATTGACAGCAGACAATGGAGAGTTAGCAGAAGACAAGAAGAAACCAGAAGAATGTGACTGGAACAATTGCAACTGAAAAATAAAATGCACAAACAACAAAAGGTAGAAAAATACTTTTTTATTTTGAATTTATTAACTGTAATATATCAGCTCTGGGAAATATGTGTCTTTAACATCTGCATTTTGTTTTGTACAAGAGGAAATTAATTTATAGTTTTATTTCTCCAGTGTTGTTGTACATTCCAAGTTTGGTTTTTGAGGTTCCTGGTTTAATTATTGTCTTCCTATTTCTAAATTGTGATCCCTTGTTCTTTGTTTGGTGACAGTCTATGTTCTGCATGTGTAACCGAGCTGAGGATTCTGTTTATGTAGTTTGTATTTGAAAGTGCCACTTGTTCTCTTTCCCCAGTAGGAGATGTATTGGTATTCTCTGAGATATATTGGTTTAATATTTACAGTGCTGACTTTTGATAGGTAGGGTTTGGTGCTTTGAGTCCTGGTAGTACTGTTATGATATGGTGGGTTTGCTATGGGTTCTAAATGGGCAGTGTTAGTAGTACTTCCTAATGTGCCTGGCAGTTGACCATGGAGTATAGTAATGTAGAAATCTGTTAGTCTTTCTTTATCTATACACTCATTAAGAGGCATGTTTACTAAAAGTTGGTGCATGCTAACATTATGCAAATGATTATGCAAATGAGACCCCACACCAAGTCTCCGCACATGGCCCCTCACCCCCCTTGGGCCACCCCTGACTATACACATAGCATGGCCTGCATTGAGGGTGGGCACATTTCAGAGTATTTAACCTGATGCATCAGAATTTATCTAGATAAGCAGCTTTTCAAAAATTGCCTTCCATTGCAAGCTCTGTACTGTAGATCATTTATTTATTTGCATCAGACCATGTTAACTGTATTCTAATACAGACTAACACTCTAGGGAGGTAATTTTTATACAGGTTTTTTACGTGAACCTTCTTTTACACGTGGAATAGTGGCTCTTCTAAAATCTAATTTATTTCTCAGGGGCAGTACCAGGTCTTTGAAACAGATTGCTTGAAAATTTGAACTAAGACTTGCAGGTCGATATTTAAACACTGTTTTTAAGTGCCGGCCTTGATGTTTAATGAAACTTGATATTCAGCACCAGAGGTGGATATCCTCCAGCCTGAATATCCGGTTTCAGTGCTGTCTATCCAGATAGCTTATATATTCACACAACTACATAAAGTTAGGACAACATTTGTTATGACCTAACTTTATATGGTTACTTATCCCATTAGTGGAGAGGAGAATGGGCAAAGCAAGGAACATCTGGGAGATGCTGGTCCAAAGGAGCCAGGAGAGGACCTAACCAAGTGAAACCAGAGCCAGAAGATTTGAAGGTGCTGCACTGGAGGCCTTTGTCTGCAGCAACCTTCAGCTCAGAGTTACACTGAAAAAATATAGTGCAGGAGAAGGATTTCTTCTCCCAGGGAAAAACATAGTACAAGGAGGAAGGATTGTAACTGCGTGTAGTATATTTTTTTTGTTTTTCTGCCATTATTTACCTTTTCATAATATTTGTCAGTGATTACCCAAGGGCTCGATATTCAGCACCGGCGGCTATCATGATTACAGTAGCTAGATGCCGGCACTGAACTTAAAACCTGGATAATCAATGCCGGATCATATCTGTCCCCCCGCATTGAATACCTGAGGTCACTGAACAGTCTCCGATGCTGCGAAGCTAACAGAACAGTGGTGATATTAAGCCGCTGTCTGGTTTGCTCCCCTGGGCAAAGATAGGCCAGCTTTTGCTGCGCCTATCTTTACCCGCAGGATGCAAACTTGGCAACGGCTCAATATCGCCACTGCCTGGTTTGTGATCGACACCGCCTCTGTTCTGTCCCCGAGCACCCCCAACATGCCCCAATGATAAGCGGTTAGCATCGGGGTGTATATTGGCATTAGTCTGGGATATTCAGCGGCACTAATTGTGTTTACAGCTCTGCAAAACCATGTAAATGCCTTGTAATACTGGGCCCCAAGTTCTTTAAGTAAACTCTTTCTGGCTTGGACTCCATTATTGAAAGAGAGGGAGGGAACTGCAGTGCATGGGATGAATTCTTAAACAGCTTCACTGGTTACCCATCCATGGGAGGATCATCTTTAAAACCCTACTCCTATCATTCAAGGCAATCAAGGGTATTTCATCCTCCTCCCTCACAGAACTTATTCACATGGTGCCCCCCAACAGATCCAGAAGATCAATAGCCGTAAACCTACTAATAACACCAAAGGCATTGACGAAGTGCACCATATCAACCACAAAACAGGGCGTTCAGTTTCTATGTACCTAAATGCTGGAATGCTCTACCCTCTTACATTAGGGCTATTGACGACCTATCGCAGTTCAGGAAGGCACTCAAATACCACCTTTTCCTCCAATACTACCCAACCAGCAATGGCACCTAGGCATTCCCTCTGAAGAAATGACCCACTTGGAAACGACCCTTACTTTCATTATGATATTGTTATTCAATTCTAGCCATGTAAATATCTCATGTATATAGTTTACCCCTGTTATCCAAGTTTGTACCCCTGTTCGATGTAAAACCAAACAGCTTGTTGTTATGGTCGTTGTGTTATAATGTGAACTGCGCTGATGCCGAATAGTGCGGTATATAAGAAATTGTAATAAATAAATAAATGAAGGTGCCAAAAGCCTCCCATTGTATACTGGCTCCATTTCAGGAACCCTAATCACCCCTGAAAGCTGAGATTGAAAGGACAGAATTTACTGTTGGAAGTTGTGCCTCCAGTGTGCCAGCCAGTATGCTTAGCCACTTAAAGGGGCCCAGATAATGACAGGGGTTATATTTATAATGAGAATATTGAGAAATGGAATGTAGTGTTTCATGCATTGTTATCCATTCAGTCCAGTTTGCATTATAACGGAATGAAGCAGACTACATGGAATCATGTGGTTACCCAGCAGGTATACATAGGCATGCAACTCTAAGTACGCAGCATGTAGGCATTTCTAGGAACAGACTTGGGGCAGAATTGTGATATGTATGCATCTTTTATAAAATATGCACATCTATTTACTTTTATTTACTTTATTTAAAAGAATTTATATACCGCTTTGTCCTGAAATCAAAGCGGTTTACACTTCAATCAAAAATCAGTGTCAGTAGGGATAGGCATGCAGTGTTAACACAGAGTGGAGGTGATGATTTCTTGGTGTGCTATTTACAGGATGAGCTATGTACAAGTGGTTATATACAGGGAGGGTAGGGGGTACATTGGGGTTTTTCAAACAATGACTTAATATTAACTTATACATTGGGGGTCTTTCAGACAATAACTTAATGTTAACCTATATCTAAGCATAGAGTGCATGCACATATTTTACCTCTGCCTCACAGCAGGGGTAAATTTGTCTATGTGAATTTGCCCCATTCGCGTGCTTGTTTACAAATGCACACAGGCATGTATTTGCTGGAATATGTAGCGGGAACAGTGATTTTAGTAAAACATATGTAAAATTAAGTGCAGCATCACAAGGCAGATTCCATAATTAAGTGCTAGCACAATTTTAGAAACCTACTGGGTGAAGTTTCCAAAGCACTTCTCCCTATAGTGCCATGGAGAAGGATATTCAGCTGCACTCTGAACAGTGTTTCTGAATGTTTTCTTGGACTGTGGCGGCACTACCTGGATAATGTCAGGCATTCCAGGAGCAGAATAAGGGCAGTGCTGAGAGTTATAATGGTGATATTCTGAGCCACTCTATGGACAGCTATCCCTATAGCTTAGGACAGCAAAAGACTATCAGTATCACAAGGCTGAATATCTTCACCACATGGATAATGCCAGCACTGGCATTTCCAAATCTGAACTCAAGGTCATTTACAGGTGCATGAGTTATTTTCTTGTCCAAAATGGGCTCACAGTCCAAGCTGTACCTGAGGCAATGAAGGGTGAAATGACTTGCCAAAAGTCACAAAGCTTCAGTGAGAGAGGTGGGATTTGAACCCTTGTTCCAAGCCATTTCTGTAACCACTAGGCAGCTCCTCCACCATTTTCCTCTCCCTCCCTTTTCTTTTCCTCTCTCTGTGTTTAAATCTTTTGTTATTTTATGAATTTTAGAAGCATTAGACCCTTTTATTAGTTCTTGGCCTGAAAAAGCTGGGTCAGACTGTTGGCAATCTACCAAGTAGCATCTCATGCAGGTCTGAATTCTGAGCAGATCCATCAACTTGCTAAGTGTTTTCTTTATAGATTTATGTGTAGCACGTTGAATCAGTCAGCTGTAACTTTTTCCAGGTGAGGTTCTTAAGTTTCTGTGTACATTTCACCACTACTACTTTAAAAATATGATCAGCAATAATTAAGAACCCTAAAGTATTTCAATGAGGCATACTGTACATCTGCTCTGATAATAGCTACTGAGCAGACATACAACCCAGAAAAAATATATGGTATTCCCCTATATATTACTATTACTATAGATCTTTATATCTATGTGGAGGAGTGGTTGGGACAAGGTACCTCAGGCCAGAAGGTCAGGGGTTCAAATCCCACTAGAGGACAGTAACCTTGGGCCGGAAGGACTGGGGTTTCTATTCCCACAGGTGCTCCTTGTGGTCTTGGGCAAGCCACTTAACCCTCCATTGCCCATGTTCCCTGTAAAATAGTCATCTCCAAGTTATAAATGCCCTGTTCAATGTAAACCACCTTGATATCATGAAAGGCAGTATATAAGAAATGTAAAATAGATATCTTTATATCAAATGTTTATTACCACCATATTCCTAGACCAGAACTTACTTAAAGCATTACACCCAGCTCTACTCTTCAAAGAACACTTTGATGATAAAACATAGCTTGGTTTGTAACTGCAAAACCCCGTAACAGATTACATAGTGACATAGTATATGACAGCAGTTAAAAACCAGTATGGGCCATCTAGTCTGCCCATCAAGGTGGCAAGAGTAGGTGCACCTGCTGCTCCATGCAGGTCACCCCTCCCCATGCCTTTGTTTAAGGATGTACCCATTGCTTCGTGCAAGTCACCCCTATTAGTTGAGATATAAGAAATAGTTACACTTATTTTGTTGTTATCCTGTTGCTATAAAAGGATCCACAGTTTCTATCCCATGCCATTTTGAATTCTGTCACTGTATTTGCCCCACCACTTCTATTTACCATTCTTTCAGTGAAAAAGTATTTCCTGATGTTGCCTTTCAGTTTATCCCTTGCAGCTTCATGTTATGCCCTCTAGTTTTACAGCTTCCCCGTCTTTGAAAAAGGTTTGTTTGTTGATTAATACTCTTTAAGTATTTAAAGATCTTTATCGTATCTCCACTGTCCCTCCTCTCCTCTAATGTATACATATTTAATTCTTCAAGTCTCTTCTCATACATCTTCTGGTGCAGGCTCCAAATCATTTTGGTCACCGTCCTCTGAACCGTTTCCAGTCTTTTTATATCCTTTGTGAGATATAGTCTCCAAAACTGAACACAATACTCCAAGTGAGGCCTCACCAGTGACTTGTACAGTGGCATTAGTACCTCTTCCTTTCTGCTGGTAATTCCTCTCTGTATGTAACCAAGCAACCTTCTGGCTTTGGCCACTACCTTGTCACACTGTTTCGCCACCTTGAGATCCTCAAAAACAATCACTCCGAGGTCCTTCTCCTGGTCCGTGTACACCAACCTCGTGCCCCCTATTGCATACAATTTCCTTGGATTTTTGCATCCCAAGTGCATGATACTGCACTTCTTCACATTAAATCTTAACTGCCAAGCATTAGATCATTCTTCCAGATTTAGTAGATCATTATCCACTCCATCAGGGGAGTCCACTCAGTTGCAAATTTTTGTCTCATCTGCAAAAAGGCAGACCTTTCCATTCAGTCCTTCAGCAATATCACTCACAAATACATTGAATAGTGCTGGCCCCAGGACCGATCCCTGGGGCATAACACTACTTACCTTCCTTTCATCAGAGTGAGTTCTGTTTACCATCACCTTCTGTTGTCCATCAGTCAACCGATTTCTGATCCAATTCACCACCTTGGGACCCATCCCCAGACAATTCAGTTTATTGATAAGCCTCCTATGAGGAACAGTATTGAAGGCTTTGTGGAAATGTAGCTAGAACTCATCCTTCGCATCTCTTGATCTAGTTCTCTGGTCACCCAGACAAAGAACTTAATCAGATTTGTTTGGCATGATCATCCTTTGGTGAAACCATGTTGCCTTGGATCAGTCAACCTATTGGTTTCAAGAAAGTCCATTATTCTCTCTTTCAGGAGCGCCTCCATTACTTTCCCTGCCACCGAGGTAAGGCTTACTGGCCTGTAGTTTGTTACTTCTTCTCTGTTACCACTTTTGTGAAGAGGTACCACATCAGCCCTTCTCCAGTCCTGTGGAATTTCTCCCATCTCCAAGGATCAATTAAAACATCCTTTAAAGGCCCTGAGCTCTTTCAGTATCCTTGGATGTATCCCATCTGATCCCATGGCCTTGCCACTTTCAGTTTTGCAAGCTGTTCAAGCACATCATCTTCCGTGAATGGTGTGGTATCTACTCTATTCCCATTTGTATATTTGACAATCACAGGTGGTCCTTTTCCAGGATTTTTTTTTTAGTAAAAACAGTAGTATTTGTTTAGTATTTTTGCTTTTTCTATGTCACTTTCCACAAATCCACCCTAAGCACTTTTGAATCTTGTAATTCCACCTCTGATCTTCCTCTTCTCCCAAATATACCTGAAAATAGTTTTGTCTCCACACTTCATATCTTTAGCCATCTTTTATTCTGCCTTTGCTTTTGCTATCCTTAGTTATCTTTTTGTCTCTTTTAGCTTTATCCTGTATTCTTTCTGTGCTCCTTTGTTTGTGAACTTCTGAATTTTGTGAAAGCTGTGTTTTTTGCCTTTATTTGTTCAGCCACTTCTTTTGAGACCAAATAGGTTTCCTTTTCCTCTTGTTTTTATTTACTTTCCTTACATATGTATTTGTTGCCCTTTTTATTACCTTATTTTGTTTAGTGCACTGCAATTCCACTTCTCTTATCTCCTCCTGTCTTGCCAACTTCCCCTTCAGGCATTTGGCTATTTTATTGACGTCAGCGTTTTTGAAGTCTAGGACTTTGAGCTTGTTGTGGTTGGACTCTGTCTTGGCTTTTATCTCAAACAACACCATGTTATGATCGCTGCTGCTCACACGAGCACCCACCCATATATTCAACACTCTATCTTGATTGGTGAGTACTGAATCCAGCATCAAATTTTCCCTGGTCAGTTTCATCACCATTTGTCTAAGCAATGCTTCTTGGAAGACATCCACAATTTTTGTACTTCTTTCCAGATTTGCAGAAAGAATACTTCAGCCTATATCAGGTAGATTAAAGTCACCCAATATGATCATGTCCCCCTTCATGGCTACCTTTGTAATATCAATAATCAAGTCTCTATCATCTAGTATGGATGATAGTGCCATCTCTTTCCAATACAATCCACGGTGTTGCTTCTTTTCCCCATGTTCCCTGCATTTCAGCAGCTTTAATATTGCTTTTGGCATATAGAACTGCAACTCCTCCTTTATCTCTTCTAAATAAATTATAGTCAGCTATGGCTATATCCCGTTCATGCAACTTGTTAAATCATGTTTCTGTAATGGCCACACTGTCCAAGTCCATTTCCAACATTAGGACTTTCAGGTCAGGAATTTTGTTGGCTAGGCTTTGAGTATTTGTTGACTGTCTTGCCTGTATTTTGCATAGCTTCTTCACATTTGCTATTGATGTGAGGGTTAATAGTGTGTCTGTTTCCATTGTCATTATGTTTTTGCTGGGAGTGATTTCCTGAACTTGTTCTTTTCCATCTATCACCCCATTTCCCTAGTTTAAAGGCCTGTCCACATATTGCCTGAATTTTTCACTTACAATCTTTTTTCTTGCAACAGAGAGGTGTAGTCCATCAACATAATATAGCCGCTTGTTGTTCCCCAGTTGCCTATATATCTAAATCCTTCTTGTTTCCACCAGGTTTGGAGCCATGTATTAATGTTGATTATGTAATGCAGCCTTTCTGCCCCCTTACCACAAACAGGTAGAACTTCTGAGAATGCTATAGTGTTAACAATGGGTTTGAGTTTCTCTCCAACGATCTGGAAGTCCCTTTGAACTGTACAGGCACTCTTTCTATTCAGGGCATTTGTACCCAAGTGGATGATAACATTGACTTTGGAGTGCTCACTTTCTTCACTGATTATGCCAACATTTGGTTCATATTCCTGCTGGTTGAAGAGCCTGGGAGACATTTGACCATCTTCTGTCCTTTGGACTATGTTCCCAAGTTGGTCCCTCTGGTGATGGAATCGCCAAGTAGTAATGGTTTCCTGTTTTGTAACTTTTTCTTCATATTTGGTGCATTATCAGTAGATTGGGCATTAACCTTCTCATTAAAGGGCACTTCAGTTTCCACTAATTGGGCACTCTAATTTTCCAAGGCAAAAGAGGCATTATGCAGGGATATCTCGATGGAGAGGGTGTCTCCATGTAACAGGTTGCAACCCACCAGAGCCCATTGTGATCCATTGTTTTCCCGAGGTGTTTGATTCGTTGTGGGAGCGATGGTGGATTGCTTTCAATTTGTACCCTAAAGGAGGTGTGTTTAATGGCAGCTAATTCTTCTCTTAATAGAATCACTTCTTTATGCATAGCAGAACTTGAGACATATAGGGCAAGCTCCTAGGCTCCAAATGATTTTTCTTAGAATGAAGGCACCACAACTATTGCATTGAATACACAACATGCTGACTAAGATAGTTATAAAGCATTTCTAGGACAAGGAGAAAAGGTGGGTGTTACACCTAATTGGAGTACAGATGTCAGTCTATGATATAAAGATTACCCTTCAAATTCATCCACATTATAATCAAGTTGGACATTAAGGGGATCATTCTGCACCATAAACAGTGGGGATGGACGTACATCCCCGCTATTCGAGCCCCTGTTGTTCCCGTTGCAAAGATTCCCCGCATAAACAATGCTGTTGTATGGGAAGCCCTAGACAGGCGGGAGAGGGTGGTCTGGAGGCAGAGCTAGGGCGGGGCATGGGTGGCAGTGATCCTGGATATACAGGGCCGATTCTGAGGTTGGTCCTATACATCCGGGATTGACCACGTAGATGGGGGACGTATTCCACCTCGGAGGCAGAATAAGTCCCCCTGGACGTCAGGGGATGCTGGAGATTGGGGAGTGGTGATGAGGTGAGGGGGCGCAAGGGAAGCCCCACAGCCTGACCCTGGCCATGAGAGGCCAGATCAGGGATCAGGCTGTGAGGAAAGGACATTGGGTTTTGCAGTCAGTGATGGGACACCATGTCACTTCGGCTCAATTCAGGAGCCTGGCTGAGTTAGCTGGGTTTCTGCTGGACATATGGCCCATCGGAATCAGGGCCTAGTCTGCACATCCAGGCCGGTGGACCCGATTCTGATCCTGCGGGCACGTCTAGCCCCGGCAAGATCAGAATTGGGTGCTACCGCTGTACGCTCTGATTTTGAGGGGCCACACAGGGGCTAAACGGCCAGAATAGAGTTGGCCTCTAAGCCTCCAAGTCCATTTAATAAAACAAGGCTTAATAACAATGAGGTGTCCACTATGTTCCATTACACACAAGTATCACCTTGTTTTACACAGTCAACCTTATACATAAGTTAAATATTAATTATTATACCTTTGTTAATAGATTAGTACTCCCTGTTCTATGTAATGTTCTAAGTTTAAATTGTTTCATGTAAACTGTATTGACCACTGGAAATGCAGTGTATGAAAAATGCTAAATAAATAAGCAACCCCTCAATGAAAGGGGAGGGGGACCCAGGCAGGAACGAGGCCCATATGGTGGTGAAGGCAGAGCGAGAAAACTTACTTTTAAGTCTTTGCTGCCTTGCCTCCTACTTCCTCTGTTTTTCAGGCCCGACAACAATCATCTCCCGCTGCTGAGCCCAGGCTGAAGTCTCATGAACCACAGCTGTCATCACGAGACTTCAGCTGGGGAGCCACGTTGAAATCTTGCGATAACATCCACAGTTCTTGAGACTTCGGCCTGGCATCAGGAGGTGACACAGGATGCACTAATGTTACAATGCATTAATTTACTGTTAACACATGCATTAGTAACTAGATCCCATACTGTGTTAGTATAACAGGGGAGTGGCAGCACTGAAGGGAGGCACATATAAGTGCCTTTTGAAATCGCTACATCTCCACCCTGTGAAAAGAACATCCCAGTAACCAGTTTTGAAGACTGGCCCCTGTTCTATAGCAAGGTCAGGTACGTACACAGGTGTCGGCCATTTTACAAATGTGGACGTCCTCAAATTTCACGACCTCAGAACTGGATACTCGAACATGCCAGTAGGGGTATTTCAGCAGGGGGGTCACTATGCCATAAGACTTACACGTTCTGGCTGCCATTTTGGGTACTTGGATGTGTGGCGATGGGCCAGTAATATGTTTAGAGTATGTATTTAGACACAGGTATCTTCAGGCAGGAAATAAACCATAAAATAAGTACTTTATTCACCTTATTCATGGTCAGGAGTAGGTATAGCCATGTCTGGCTCTCCAACCAGGGAAAGACATGCTTGTACCATTCTGAATTTGCACTGTGACGTGAATCTTCCTTTCTCCACCCATGCCATGCCAACACCACACCCCTGTGCTACATGGACATTCTCGTGCTAAGGACCTCTATAGATTTGGCTTCTAAAATGGCTCCAAGAATGTCTCTATTCTTTGCACATCTAAGTGCACGTTTTCAGACATCCAACTCATGACTAGAGCTTCTAAAATACCCACCATAATGTCTGTGCCTTGAACACAAACGTTATTGCTGCTAGGTTTGTGCTAGTATTTCATAAAGTCACTCAGATGCTTATATGTTTTATAGATTAGTGCCAGACAGGTGCTTTGTGCTCACTTAATCTAAGTGCCCCATTATAAAATTACCCCATGCCATTTTCCAGCAAATATCTGCCCATATTAAAAAAAAATGGTGTGAGGTTTGCAGATTCCTTTGTACCAGCTGGGGGTTTTGAAAGGCAAGTTGCTGAAATTTGCCTCCACCATTTTCTGAGCCAGTAAAAATGCTTCTATTATCAAAGATCAAACAAAGGTTCTTATCAAATGGATCACATTTCTAGTGCTGGAAATGTATGAGCATAGGGGAATCTTTCAAGAAAAGTGGAGAGTTATTTTCCAGCTTTAAATGAAAATGGTATCCCAAAATGCCATACTAGTTTTGTACACAGTGCATTAAGAACAATAATTGATATTTTCTTTTTGCATTGGCAGCCCTCCTCCATCTCCTTCACTTCTATTACCTCTCCTCTATTGCGCTACCCTGAGGCTCTGCTCCTAAAACTCCACTTCTCCTCTCCCATGCACTTACTTCTTATCTACTCTCCTACAGCTCTATGTTCCGACCTCTGGGACTCACTTCTCTCCTCTATCACTGATCTTTCTCTGGCTTTTCCTCGACTACTTATCGCTGGCGATTTCAATGTCCACCTCGACCCTCCTTCCTCTGTCAGAGACCATTCCTTCAACACCCTTCTTCATGGTCTGGCCCTTTTCCAATTTGTTTCCTTCCCAATCCATTCCGCTGGGTACACTCTTGATCTGCTTCTTACTCCCTCAGCCCTGACTTATCTCCTACAGTCCCCTCATGCTTTCCCCTTGCCATGGACTGACCACTATTGCACTACTTTTCAATGTCTCCCTACCCCCTCCATATCATCACGCTCTTCTTCCTCTCCTCGCACTTCTTCATCTCCCCCTACCTCTTTACCTTACACTCGTCATGTATCCTCCAAGACCCTTCAACAATTCCCTCCCGCATCGGATCTTCTCCCATATGACTTCCCCCTTCTCTCTCCCTCTTCCCAAGCTAGCACTTGGTTCTCTTCCCTTTCCGCTGCTTTGGATCACGTTGCCCCTCTTCGCCCCCGGTCCTCCTGTCGTCGTCACTCACAGCCCTAGTTCCATTCCGGCCTCCTCCTCCTTCGGGCACAGCTCCGCCGAGCTGAACGTCGGTGGCGCAAAACCCCCTCTCCCACTACTCTCTCGTGCTTTAAGTCCAAGCACTCTCATTACAGAATCCACGTCCACAAAGCCAAACAGGCTTACTTCTCAGCTGCTATTTCCTCCGCACCGAATCAGACGCGTCACCTCTACTCTGTTCTCCATTCACTCAGCTCCCTCCAGTCTCATGCCATTCCTCCTCCCCCTGCCCCCTCCCCCTCCCCTTCAGAGCTAGCATCCTACTTCAGCACTAAAACATCAGACCTCAGACTGTCTCTCCCTTACTGTCCACCTCCTATCTCTAGCCCCCCTCCTTGCTCCCCTCCCCCTACCGCTCAACTGTCCCATTTCTGGCATTCCTTTCATTCTCTCACCTCATCCGAGCTTCTGACATTAATCTCATCCTCTAAGAAAACATTCTGCTCTCTGGATCCTATCCCATCTTCCTGGATGCTCACCTCCTCCCTAGCTCTTCTTCCTCCAGCTCTTACCATGATTAACTCTAGTCTCTCTTCAGGTGACTTTCCCCAGCCTTGGAAACACGCTTTGGTCCGCCCTATCCTTAAAAAGCCTTCACTGAATCCCTTAGTTCCCGCACACTACTGTCCTGTATCTAATCTCCCTTTTCTATCTAAAGTTCTATAAAAGGTCGTTTTCTCCCAACTGTCTTCCTACCTTGAATCCACCCACTTTCTTCACCCTCATCAGTCCGGCTTTCAACCCGGTCATAGCATTGAAACTGTTCTACTGGGCTTTCTAAACGAACTTCACATGGCTCATGAACATGGTGATCTTTCAGTGGTGGTCTCCCTCGATCTCTCCGCTGCTTTCAATCTTGTCGATCACTCCCTTCTACTAGCCCGGTTGCGTGAGGCAGGTCTCTGTAGCACGGTCCTTCATTGGTTTCATTATTTTCTCTCCTCTAGGTCTTATTCAGTCCTTCCCACCTCTTTCTCCTCCTCTGCCTTCGAACCCACCCCCCTTCTTTGTGGTGTTCCCCAAGGTTCAGTTTTGGCCCCGCTCCTTTTCAACATTTTTCTCGCACCTCTTGCCCTACTGGTCCAGCAATACGGGATATCTGCTTTTTACTATGCTGATGACTTGGTCCTTCTCTATCACGCCTCCCCTCTTTCCCTCGATCTTTCCCCTTTGAACTCCTGTCTCACTGCCATTGACTGGCTCACCACCCATTGCTTGCACCTCAATCTCACAAACACTCTTGCTATCTGGTTCTCTCGCGATGTTTCCCCCCCCCCCCACACACCATTTCCCTCTCGTTCTCTGGTTCGCCTGTTCCCCTTGTCTCTTCCCTTCGTTACCTGGGAGTCCTCTTCAATCCTACCCTGACCTTCCGTGACCACGTTGCTCACGTATCTAAGACATCCTTCAAATGATACTGCCAGGTATACCTCGGAACGTATCAAAAGTGACTTCATGGCTCTGGGACAGAGGGTGAAGCAGGTAGGTGCACAGGTGGTGTTCTCGTCAATCCTCCCTGTTGAGGGTAAAGGCCAAGGCAGAGAGGCTCGCATCCTGGAGATGAATGCATGGCTGCGTGGATGGTGTCTTCGAGAGCGTTTTGGTTTCCTAGACCATGGGATGCTGTTCCAAGGGTTGCAGAGCAGAGATGGCATCCATCTGTCCAAGAAAGGTCAACGCATCTTTGGTAGTAGACTGGCTAATCTACTGAAGAGGGCTTTAAACTAGATTCGTTGGGGATGGGTGAAGAAAGCCCCCAGGTAAGTGAAAGCCCCCAGGTAGGTGATACATTAAATACCTTTATGGAAATGGGTAACAGGGGTAACATATGGAAAGCAGTGTGTATTAATGCCCGTAGCATGGGAAATAAGATCCCTGAAGTTGAAGCTTTGGTGGGAGTGGCTGACTTGGATTTAGTGGCAGTTACAGAAACATGGTTCACAGAAAACCATGACTGGGATGTAACTATATCTGGCTATACTTTATTCAGAAAGGACAGGGTAGGAAGAAGGGGAGGAGGAGTGGCACTATATGTAAAAACTACTATTAAAGCTTTGGAATTACAGAGCTTAAAAGGGAGAGAGGAGGCATTGTGGGTTAAACTAGAAAGAGGGAAAGAGAAATCTATTTGCATTGGTGTGATATACAGACCTCCCTCACAAGAGGAAGAGGTGGACAGAGAGTTAATTGAAGACATACGCAGCATTGCTAGGAAAGGGGAAGTGCTACTGCTAGGAGATTTCAATATGCCAGATGTTGATTGGCACATTCCTGCTGCAGTATCATCTAGAAGTAAGGAGATCCTGGATTCTCTACAGGGAGAACTATTCAGGCAATTGGTAACAGACCCCACACGTGAAGGGGCCATACTGGACTTGGTGCTTACCAATGGTGAAAGTGTTTCTGATGTTGTAGTGGGAGATCATTTTGCATCCAGTGATCACCAGATGGTGTGGTTCAGTATTAGGACTAGGGCTGTTAGAATCCATTCCAAGGTGAAGATCTTAGACTTTAGGAAGACTAACTTTGCGAAGATGGGCCAATACCTCAGGGAGTCGTTAGTGGGATGGGAACAGCTGGGGGATGTAGAAAAACAGTGGGCAAAACTGAAAGGGGGTATTTTAAAGGCAACCAACCTTTTTGTTAAAATGGTAAATAAAGGCAAAAGGAACAGGAGACCGCTATGGTTTTCGAAGGAAGTAGCTGAAAAAGTGAAGAAAAAGAGGGAGGCCTTCATGAAATACAAGAGATCACAGAGAGAGGAAGACAGGCATCTGTATTTGGAAAAACTTAGAGAAGCTAGCAAAGTAGTCAAGAAGGCAAAGATTCAAAAGGAGGAGGAAATAGCCAATGCAATAAAATGGGGGGATAAGACATTTTTCAGATATATTAGTGAGAAGAGGAAGGGCAAAAGTGGTATTGTCAGACTCAAGGGTGCAGGGGGGGAATATGTAGAAGCTGATAAGGATAAAGCGGAATTGCTTAACAAATATTTTTGTTCTGTGTTCACAGATGAAGAACCAGGAGCAGGACCTCAGAAAACACCCACAAATAAGAACAGAAGCGAGGGACATCTTGAACAATTTTCAGAAGACTGTGTTCGTGAGAAACTAGCTCAACTTAAAGTAAACAAAGCGATGGGACCGGATGGGATACACCCTAGAATACTGAGGGAACTTGGGGACGTTCTAGCAACTCCACTGACTGACCTTTTCAATGCCTCGTTGGAGTCGGGAGATGGTGCCAAAGGACTGGAGAGAGGCTCATGTGGTGCCTTTACACAAAAGCGGAAGTAAGGATGTGGTTGAAAACTACAGGCCGGTTAGTTTAACTTCAGTGGTGAGTAAATTATTGGAAACGCTGCTGAAAGAGAAAATAGTGAGGTTTCTGGAGTCCGGCGGATTACAGGATCTGAGGCAGCATGGATTCACCAGAGGCAGGTCTTGTCAGACAAATCTGATTGATTTCTTTGACTGGGTGACCAGGGAGTTGGACCGAGGGAGAGCTCTAGATGTGGTGTATTTAGATTTCAGTAAAGCCTTTGACACTGTTCCTCACAGGCGACTTATAAACAAACTGAGCACCCTAGGGATGGACCCTAAAGTTACTGCTTGGGTTAGAAATTGGTTGGGTGGGAGGCGACAAAGAGTACAAGTAAATGGAGCTCACTCTGAGGAGAAGGATGTTACCAGCGGTGTGCCCCAGGGATCTGTCCTTGGTCCGATTCTTTTTAACATCTTTGTTAGTGATATAGCAGAAGGGCTGTCGGGTAATGTTTGCCTCTTTGTGGATGATACCAAAATCTGCAATAGAGTAGACACCCAGGAAGGTGTAGATAACATGAGGAGGGATCTAGCTAAGCTTGAAGAATGGTCTAGAATTTGGCAGCTGGGATTTAATGTTAAAAAATGTAAGGTCATGCATTTGGGCTGCAGCAATCCAAGGGAGCAATACAGTATAGGAGGTGAAGTACTTTTGTCCACTAAAGAAGAGCGGGACCTAGGCGTGGTTGTGTCTGATGATCTTAAAGTAGCTAAACAGGTAGAAAAGGCGACGGCAAAAGCTAGAAGGATGCTTGGGTGCATACGGAGAGGAATGGCTAGCAGAAAAAAGGAGGTGATAATGCCTCTGTATAAGTCTTTGGTGCGACCTCATTTGGAGTATGGTGTGCAATTCTGGAGACTGCACCTTCAAAAGGATGTGAACAGGATGGAGTCGGTGCAGAGGGTTGCTACTAAAATGATTAATGGGCTTCATTATAAAGCATATGAGGACAGACTTAAGGATCTTAATATGTACACCTTAGAGGAAAGGCGGGATAGAGGTGATATGATTGAGATGTTTAAATACCTCCGTGGCATAAATGTTCAGGGAGAGAGCCTCTTTCAATTGAAAGCAAGTTCTGCTACGAGGGGACATGGGATGAGGGTGAAGGGAGATAGATTCAGGAGTGATATGAGGAAATATTTCTTTACGGAAAGAGTAGTGGATCCGTGGAATAGTCTCCCAGTGGAGGTGGTAGAGATGAGGACAGTAACTGAATTCAAAAAACCATGGGACCAACACAGAGGATCTCTAAAGGTAAAAAGTGGACTGTTGTAGTTGTTGTTATGGAAGGACAGACTAGATGGGCCTTGTGGTCTTTTTCTGTCATCATGTTTCTATGTTTCTATGTTTCCTGTGTCAAATTTGCACCATCAGGCCCTTTCTTACCGCACAGGCTCTCACCACCTTTCTCCTGTCACTCATTATGTCTCGCGTCAATTTCTGTAACTCGGTCTTAGCTGGCCTCCCTAACATGCAACTCCATCGTCTCCAATGTATCCAGAACACCGCTGCTCGACTCATTTTTCACTCTTCCACCCGGGATCATATTACACCTCTTCTCATCCGTCTCCACTGGCTTCCGATGAAATCCCGCATTCATTTCAACATCCTGGCACTCCTTCACCGTGTCCTCCATACCCACTCCCCTCAGTATTTGGCTGACCTTGTCCGCCTGCACACTCCAACTTGCTCCCTCCGATCCTTCCACCTCAACCGCTTATACCTTCCTTCACCTACTTATGCTCGCCTCCAATCCACTCGCTCCTCCGCATTCTTCTTCCTAGCCCCTGCCTTATGGAACTCTCTGCCTTCATCTATCCGGCTCGAGCACGACCACTCTACCTTTAAGAACAGCCTCAAAACCCACTTCTTTGCCCTTGCTTTCGACCTCCCAGATCCCTCTGTATGACCTTACTCTCCCCTGCCCTTACTCTCTCCCTCTTCCTTATTGTCTTGTTGTATGATTCCGTCTGATGTGCTTTCCTATTTTAGTATTGTAATTTCCTTTCTTCTCTATACCTTTATGGTTTTTCTTTAATTTGTACTTTGTAAACCGCTTTGATGTTTTTCCTTTAGCAGTATATCAAGATAATAAACATAAACATAAAACAAAGTTCTTAAGAATTGTTTAAAGCTTATTCTATAAAAGAGAATCCATTGATACTAAAAGATGGAAAAGGCATCGGTATAGTTACAATGCAATGAGCCTCAAACGCTGTCTATAATTTTCTCCTCCAAGTATATGAGGTTAAGCATTATTTGTGCCCACTGGCTGCCATTTGAATGTAGTGGCATCATTTGCACCCTGTTAGATGGTCGCAGTAATGCCTGTGCTTTAGCTATTGAAGTGTGATCAATTGATAGGGCTATTTACTTACTACACTTACAGTAACTGCAGCTTAGTTTACCAGGGGAATTACTAAACTGCAGCAACTCAGTACCACAGTTAGTAACTTCCAGGATAAAGGGATAATGCAACTTGGGATCAACCTTACAAGCTGAGTTATTCTCTCTTGGAGCATTGGGCTATTAGCATATGGCATGATGCTCCCAGGGAGCCTTCTTAAAAGGGTCAGTAAAGTAGCAATTGTAGCTCAGACCCCCTCCCTGAAGACCACCTCACCTCCCCAGAACAGACCACCACCCACTTACTGGACTCCCATTCTAAGTCCACCCAGCCCCAAAGAAGCCTACCAGAACCCCAGTCAATGCCACACCCCCTGAAGGCATCCTACCCCCCTTAGCCCTCCTCACCTATTTCCACTATCCTGGGTCTCCAGCAGTAGGGGTCAGGAGTGATCCCACTTCTGTCACTCTGGGTTCAAAACCATGCCTTTTGCAGAAGACTCACAATACTACTACTGGGGCAGGGGGGGGGGGGGGTCAAGCTTCAAACAACTTTTTTTGGTAGGTTAACTCCTAGCAATAGTACCCTGAGACTACCACTATGGGTTAAAAGGTGTCATTTTGAACCAAGAGGCAGATGGGATAGGAGCAACTGGAAATTGCTCCTATCCCATACCTCTAGACACCAGGGATTGCAGATATAGAACTAAGGGCTATTATTTAGGGGTCTAGGGGGTCTTGGACTAGGTATCTAAAAAGTATAATTGGTGAACTGAGGAGGGGTGTCTTTGGGGGTGGTCATAGCTAGGAGGATAGGAAGACTGGGGAGGTGTTTCTGCATTTAAATTGCTATTGCACCAGCCCCTGAAAGTTGGTGCCTGGGAGTACTGGGATGCATGTTAATGGCCTGATGCTCACAGGCAGGAAAAATGCCAGTTAAAAGTGCATTACCTTTCCACAACAGTGCAGTTTGTGAACTTTAATACAATAATGAAGTGCTTTGCATCCTTTGTATCTCATTATTATGTAACATGCATCAATTTAAACTAATGAGTATTAGAGCCAAATAATTCACAATTTTACCATTTAATGCACATTAAGAGGCAGATATCATGTTTTATTCTCTTACAGCACATTAGCAACTTCCCTGTAAGCCAATTTTTTATGTATCAACATTATTTTCAGTTATTAAAACAAACAGAATTTCATTTATGTTGAAGTGTGTTTTTGGAGGTTAGATTTATAAGGAGGTGCCTAGTAGGCACCTACTTTGGAGCTATTTTATAAAGATACATAGGCACCCAGGTGTCTTTATAAAATAGTAGCAGAAGAAGCAGAAATCGTACCTTAGGTGCGGGTGCTGGCAATTAAACATATTCAAGAGCAGATGTGAATCACTATGTGCAAAGTTCTTGTGAACCCCTCCTGTGCTCTGTCCAGACCATGCCCTTGGCTACACCTTTTGGCAAAATACATGCCTTATATAAATCCAGCTAAATAAAGAAATATGCATGATTTTACTACTATTGACATTTTATAATAGGATATCTACACATAAAAATAACTTCATAAAATTATCTTCTTGCTGTCCATGTGCCTCTTTTACAGACATTGTCTTATAATAGCCCTTTGTAAGTTATTACTGGGTAGCTGGTTGGTGCTTATTAATAACTTTGCACATAAAATTGAATTTATCTGAAACCTAACATGCAACAACTAAAAGCTCCATAGAGACTGATTGATTGTCAGCCACAATGATGGAGCTGGCTTAGACAAGAAAGAATGGATAGACTCCCTTCTTAGAAACATAGAAACACTACAGCAGAAAAAGACCACATGGCCTATCTAATCTACACTTCCATATTAACTACAATAGTCTCCTTTTTATCTTTAGAGATCCTCTGTGTTTGTCCCATGCTTTTTTTAATTCAGATACTGTCCTCATGTCCACGACCTCCACTATTCCATGGATCTACCATTCTTTCCGTAAATAAATATTTCCGCATATTACTTCTGAGTCTACCCCCTTTCACTCTCATCCTATGTCCCCTCGCAGCAGAGCTTACCTTCAATTGAAAGAAACCCTCCTGTGCATTTATGCCATGGAGGTATTTAAAGGTCTTTATCATATCGCCCCTATCCCGCCTTTCATATTAAGGTCTTTAAGTCTGTCCTCATAATGAAGACCACTAACCATTTTAGTAGCTATCTTCTGCACCGACTCCAACCTGCCTATATCCTTCTGAAGGTGTGGTCTCTAGAATTGCAAACAATACTTCAAATGAGGTTGCACCAGAGACTTATACAGAGGTATTATCACCTCCTTTTTTCTGCTGGCCATTCCTCTCCCTATACACCCAAGCATCCTTCTGGCTTTCACAATCACCTTTTCTACCAGTTTAGCCACTTTAAAGTCATCAGACACAATTATGTCCAGGTTTCGCTCTTCTTTTGTGGATAGAAGTATCTCACCCCCTACACTGTACTGTTCTTTTGGATTTTTGCAGCCCAAATGCATGACCCTGCATTTTTTAACATTAAATTTCAGCTACCATATTCTAGACCAGAGGTTCCCAACTCCAGTCCTGGAGGGCCAAATACCATTTAGGGTTTCAGGCTGTCCCTAATGAATATGCATGAGATACATTTGAATACAATGGGGGGCAGTGCATGCAAATGCATCTCATACATATTTATTAGGGACAGCCTGAAAACCTGAATGGTGTTTAGCCCTCCAGGACTGGAGTTAGGAACCTCTGTTCTAGACCATCCTTCAAGTTTAGCTAGATCCCTCCTCATGTTGACGACTCCTTTCTGTGTCTCTACTCTATTGCAGATTTTGGTATCATCTGCAAACAAGCAAACCTTACTCAACAGTCTTTCTGAAATATCACTTACAAAGATGTTAAACAGAATCAGACCAAGGACAGATCCCTGCGGAACACCACTGGTAACCTCCTTCTCCTCAGAGTGAGCTCCATTTACTTGTACCTTTTGTCGCCTCCCACTCAACCAATTTCTAATCCAATCAGTAATTTTAGGATTCATCCCTAGGGTGCTCAGTTTGTTTATAAGTCACCTGCGTGGAATGGTGTCAAAGGCTTTACATCTAGGGCTCTCCCTTGGTCCAACTCCCTGGTCACCCAGTCAAAGAAACCTATCAGATTTGTCTGACAAGACCTGCCTCTGGTGAATCCATGTTGCCTCACATACTGCAATCCATTGGACTCCAGAAACCTCACTATTCTCTCCTTTAGTAACCCTTCTGATAATTTATTAACCACTGAGATTAGACTAACCTTCTTCTGATGCTCACAGTACTGGCAAATAAGAAGAGAAATATCACAAACCTCTCCCACATTACTGATTGTCATTTATGGGTGGAATCTATAGCTTTCAATCACAGACCCCAACACAATAAACCCCACCCACAGGTGAACATTCATAGTATAAGGAAAGTTAAATCTTTCAGTTCATGTCTACTTGTAGTACTGAAGTCATGTCCAGCAGAAATTTTCAATCAATAGCTGACTAGACTCAGTAAGGTTTTTAGCTTCTCCAAGTTGCTTTTCTTACAAATCTCCTTATTTTTAATTCTAACTAGCCTATATTAACTTATACAGCCTGGCAATACGCAGTGAAAAAAGACTTCACTATCAAGTACCCTTTCAAACATTAGTTCTCCAGCCACTTCCATGCAGACACACAATACTCTGTGCCCAAGTGGTATGGATATCTTATTTTAAATATTTAAGTTTGCATGCAGAAATAGTTTATCAGTAGTAGCCTATGACTCAAATGAGGAGTAGCACAGCTAATCATGATCATACAATTAATTTATAGATCAGGGTTTTTGTAATTAGAATGAGATCCAGGCAAAGTAATTCAGTTTTTTTGCTAGAGTGGGATTCCATAGTATATTTTATTTATTTATTTAGCATTTTTTATATACCACATTATTTTACCTCAGCGCGGTTTCCAGATAACACAAATGTCCAGTGTGGGGTTACATTGGACTTACAGTAAAACAAGGAAATCAGAACCTGGAGAACAAGTAGAACTATGTACATCACTTACAATATGTCTATGCACGCTAATTAACAGTCGCTATGAAGTGCAGGATCAAGATCAGTCGGGAGACTAACCGGGAAAGGGGGATTGGAGGGTAGGAGGGAGTGAATTGGGGTGTCTGCTCAGTGGATGCTGGGTAGGGTGAGGTGTAGCTACGTGATGTCGTCTGAGTTGGGAAAGCATTGAAGGAAGAGGTGGTGCTTCAATGCCTTTCTGAATTGGTGGAGGTTGTTTATGGCACGGATGTTGGTTGGTAAGTTGTTCCAGCATGAAGGTGCGGATAGAGCAAAGGCGCGGTCTCTAGAGGCTTTGGTGCATTTGGTGATGGTTTTCGGGATTATTAGGGAGTTGGTGGTGGTAGATCTTCTTAGTCTGTTGGGGGGGTGAGTTGGATAAGTTCAGAGAGGGCGCTGGCAGTACAATTGTTGATGGCTTTGAATGTTATTGTTAATATCTTGAAGGTGATCCTGTAGCGTACTGGGAGCCAATGTAGTGCTTTCAGGATGGGGGTGATTTGATCCCTTCTAGAGGCTTGGTGAAGAGTTCGGGCTGCTGTGTTCATTGCCAGCTGCAAAGGTTGTAGAGTGCATTTCGGAAGGCCGTGGAGAATGGAGTTCGCATAGTCGAAGTGGGGCATCACCAGTGACTGGAATACTGTTCGAAAGTCATTTGGCTCAAGTAGAGGTCTGATGTGACGTAGCATCCGGATTTTGTGGTAGATTGCTTTTGAAATGTTGCCTATCTGGGCGTTTAGGTTAAGATGTTGGTCGAGCATTACTTCAAGGTAACGAATCATTGTCTTCGTGAGAAGTTCGGCATCTGGTACTTTCAAAGAAGGGGTGGGGTGAATGCTGGGTCTCTGCTAATGAAGAGTACATCCATCTTTTTAAGGTTTATTTTGAGCTTCTGGGAGTGTAACCAGTCTGTGACTGTGTTGAAGCATGAGGTCAAGCGGGATACATCTGGGTGATAAGTATGTATTGGGGTGAATATGAGGACGTCATCAGCGTAAATTAGGCAGTTTACTCCGAAGGATCTAATGATGGAGCAGATAGGCTGCATATAGATGTTGAAGAAGAGGGTGGAGAGTGAGGAACCCTGAGGGACGCCCTTTGTTAGTGGGAATGGGGTGGAAGTTGAGGTACCGGAGCGAACGTGCTGCCATCTGTCATTTAGGTATGAGGTACACCATGTGAGGGTGGTGCCATGGATTCCCTTCTCGACAAGGCGGGACAGAAGTAGATCATGGCAGATGGAGTCAAAAGCCGCTGCAATGTCGAGGAAGATGAGGGCGAATCCTTGTTTGACGTTGTCTAGTCTAGTTATCAGAGTGCAGAGTAAAATTGTCAGCAAGGTTTCCACACCATGTTGCTCCCGAAACCCGTGCTGGCAAGGATCGAGGGGTGAGTTATCCTCTATATGTTGGCTAAGTTGACGGTGGACTATTTTCTCTGAGATTTTATCTAGAAGCGGTATACTGGAGATGGGTCTGTATGAGTCCATCTTTGTGGGGTCCAATTTATTGTTCTTGAGCAGCGGTCTTATTGATGTTTGTTTCAGTTTTTGGGGGAAGATTCCTGTCTGAAATGAGGTTCCAATCAGTTTAGTCAGGAAGGTGCTGAGCTCAATACGTAGAGTTTTTATCCAGAATGCTGGACATGGGTCGTTTGGTGCTGTGGTGGTGTTTATATTCATAATAATGTCTTGTATTTCCCTTTCAGTTGGGGTAGCAAAGGTGGAGATGGTGCGCTGGGTAATTGACAGTACTTGTGTGGGTGAAGGTGGGGGGGAATGGGCCGGCGTCATGTCCGGCGACCCGGAGCTGGCGGGTGGGGTAGACTGGTTCGCTTTGGTTTGTAGGTAGTCCGCATATAGCTGTGGGTCTAGCAGGTTTGCCTGGTCAGTAGAGGGTTCCTTAGCCAAAGATTTGACTATGTTGAACAACTCATGTGGCTTATTCAGAGATCGTTGTAGAACCTCAGCGTGGTATTGCCTCATTCTCTTTGAGACTGCTGTTCGATGGATGCAAAGCTGGGCAGAGTAAGCTTTCTGGTTTTCAGTCGTTTTTGAGCGGCGCCATATATTGAGTGCAACTATAGACCCCCAAAATTAATGCCCTATCACCCTACAAACAGAACTCCACATGACAGCCTGGACCATCCAAGGCACCTCCAGACATGATCACATCAATCCCATCCTCAAGCACCTTCACTGCCTCCCACTGCAAAGCAGAATACTCAACAACATCCTACTAATGATCACAAAACTGTCAATCACCTATTATCCCCCTACTTCCTATCCCTCATCACATCACTACAAATGAACAGACCATGGAGATCCTCCAGTATGAACACCTTGACCACCCCCCAAGCAATAACAAGAAGCACCCAACAGGCATGTGCCAGATCCTTTGCGCTATATGCCCCCTCATCCTGGAACCCATTCCCTGACCCCATAAGAAACACTACAGACCTCACCATGTTCCACAAGCTCCTTAAGATACACCTCTTCACACTCTACTTCAGACCCACCCCTTCCTAACTCTGCCCCTCCACCCCTTCAATACGAAGAGCATTCTGTATATAATTAAAGACCATATACCATGAAGAACATTCTGTATCTAGTTCAAGTCAACTAAACTTGTTCCTTTACTTTTTATTGTACAAAGTTGCTCATTCAATGTAAATGTTGCTTGAATTGTTCAAGGTTCTATGTAAACTGCTTTGACCTTTGTAAAAAAAAGGTATACAAATCTAGCCAAATAAATAAATAAAAATAAAATGAATTAACAGAATGTCATGCAACTCATACGACAAAAATCCTTCATTGGTGGCTATAGTCCTCTCTTAAAAGGATCTCATTTGCTAAGGAAATGCCCTGCATATCTATTTAACCTTTTTATATAACATCATCATCCCAACCTTCTGTACGGTATCATATATATATATGTACGTATTACAACAAACATCTGGAGTAGATGAGGAGAACATAGAAAACTGGGTATAGCAGTGTAGATATAAGCAATAGCCACCTTGCCCTACTAATAAGAAAGGACAAGGAAGAAACATTGGACAGATTAACTTCCGCTGAGATGTTACAATTACTCAATCAGGTATAAGGAAAAAGGTTGGAAAGATTGACACAAGAGTAGGAATTTAGTTGGGATGTCATAATTAGTCAATGAGGTATAAGGAAAGGGTAATACTGGTCCAGATAAGGCTGGAGAATCATGTGAGAAAGAGAAGAGACCAGTGCAAGAACTGGAAGTAGGACGACAGAAGGAAAACAAGAGAATGACTTCATCTAGATGAACATCTTTCTTTTTAATAACATAATGCATCATAGCAGGACATCAATGATTCAATGCAAACTGAAATGTGTCTTAGAAAGGAATCCAAAGGGGCCTTTTACTAAAGCCTGTTTTGCATTTAACACGCATTTTAGTGCACGGTGACCGTGAGCATAGAGTCTGTGGTAACCATAATCACATGGGTATGACTATAATTTATATTAATTGCCCAGCATGCAAAGGGAAGAGAAGGGGCAGGGTTTAGACGGGGGGTCGGGCGTGGAGAGCATATTGCAGTTAGCGTGGAAGTACATACAGTATCACATACCTCTGTTTGTAATGTTAAATGCACCTGCATTAATTGCGAATGCTGCTGCCATGCTTTAGGGTGCAGTTCAGTGTTCTATCTGCTGCAATCATGCTGACAGCGCCCAACTTTTCTACTTACCGTATGTTAATGTTTTTTCTCAATGCGCAGTAAGTGCAAACCTTTGTTGGTGCTTTAATAAAAGGACTCCCAAATCTCCTGGGCCCAGAAAGAGAGGCTGCTGATAGCACTGCAGGTATCAAGAGATCCAGATAAATAGCAGCATAAAAAATAATCCTTCTAGTGACTGCTTCTTGCAAAATAGGCTGATTTATCCTTATCCAATTAAAGTTAGAAGACAATTTGCTCTATCAGGTGTAGCAGAGTGTACAAATAGTGTCCGCTAGCATCTGCTTTGAATGTAAAACTGTACAATCAACACAAATTTGAAGTATTTTATTGTATTTCTGTTGGGAAAAAAAAGGGACCCGTGCTGAAAATGACAAATTGCAGCATCCAAGCCCTCTTCAAGAATTACACTTTAAATAAATGGAACAGCTTAAAGGCTCTCTAGCAAATGATTACAGTAAGCTTTTAATAAGCAATAGGGACATGCCTTGTTGTTTGGAGGGCCGCTGTCACAATATAAAATGTGCAGACAGAAAGGCGCATCCCTGCTGTACAGAGTACAATTTCAAAACCCATATCGAGTGACTGGAATGTCCTTATCCTTTCCTTGCCTCACAAGCTCTAAAGAAATAGGACGAGTCAGGATGAATCCCATTTTCATTTTGCACACATCAAAACCATGAAAATGAATGATGGAAATCTGGCTCTAGGGAGGTTTTGAAGTCAACATTACTTCTTTAAAGCATTCTTCTCTTGTGACTGTTTTCTTTTATTACTTCTTTAATAGACCGACTGGCGTTCATAATAATAAGCAGTTAAATGTGATTGTTATATGATATATCAAACATGGAAAAGGCATTGGCAGCTACATGCAATTGCTGCATCTTTGCCCTAATGGTGTGGAGAGAGGCATAGGTAACAAGCACTAAGGCCCATGCAGGTAATCGTGCGCACAGACGGTTATCAGGGTGCATTCAGCAGGAATACACCTTACTGCTGCCTAATCGCTGAAGTCTACATCGACGTGCCAGACTGAATTGCTGTTGGTAGCAGCATATGAAGAATCCATATTCTGTTTAAATTACTGGCCAGAATTTGTCTTGCAAAGACACCTGTTCAAACTGATGTTAGTTTAACGAGTTGGGAAGGTTTCTCTCTATGATATGTGAGTAGCTCTATCATCCTGACATTTAATTTTGTTTGGCTTTTTTTTTTTAAGTGTCTTATAAAAATAGAATTATTTAGCATCTGGTATGTGATCCGCTAACATCTGTCTCTATCATTAGGAAAGAAAAGTAATATGGAAAGTTCATTACAATTGGCTTTTTTCTCCCTTTTTTAAAATCACAGACTAATATAATTATTGATGCCAAGACCTTAAAATGGCAGAACATCTCCAATGCTTTAATTAGGACCCTTGCTCACTATTCACACAAGGTTTTCATTGTACTCCTGGAAGAAGAGAACTAATAACTGAATAATACATGTTGCTTCTCTCATATACTTTCTTTTTGCTTTTAACATAGTTCTATTACAGCAAATTATAGCTAGGGACAAGTGTATGATAATTATCTACAACCACAAAGAATGAATGGGAAGTGAATAAAATAAATTGTTATTACAGAACAGAAAGCCCAGCCTGACATCTCACTGGACCTGCACTTCACTATCTGAGCATAATGGAAAGATCATAATGCCTTTGAGTTTCCTTCCATGGGACTAAAAAGTCAAATGCACTTAGCTGCAATCTCATTGGTCATTCCTAGCCACCATTTCAATCTGAAACACTATGGACTGAGATGATGTTTTTCTGATCATTATCCTATAGAAGATTCAGGGCCATACCTAGGGCTGTGTGCGTGGTGTGGCCACAAAGGGGTGCAGGTATAGAAGGGGCACGGATATCATTATTGGGCTTCCCGGAAGTTCAAAACAGTGAATTACAGGACATGACTGGGTGGAGTGGGAGTAAAAGATGCATTAGTCACACAGGGAGCATTTCTAGTTTGGTACAGTCCCGAGAAGATGGATGTAAAAAGAAACTGTGTGTATTTGTCAGCATGCATTCAGTTTATCTGCATACATGTCAATTTGTAGTTATTAATGTGCAATTGATTGTGCACAAAAGAAATTAAGCTGTTTGGCACCCATAGGACAAGCCAAGGAAACTGTGCAAACAGGAAGTTGGTATCGGACTGTCCAAGGGGATGGAAGCAAACAGCCCCACAGCACCAACGATGTAAGGTTAGCACTGCAGGGCTGTTGGTGGCCATTGGCACCATTGCAGGTCCTGGAGAGGGGCACCAGAGAGAGGGCGCAAGGGATGAGGTTCATCTAGGGCATCACATCTCTTTGCACCAGCTCTGTGGGTCCTGAAGGTATTTCACACTGAAACAATGCACCAAGGGGTCTGTTCAAGATTTTCTGGGTCATAGTGAAAGAATATCTCTGAAGGAAACAATGGAAAATCCAAAGTTCCTCTCTAGATGTTCAAAAGTTTGGAAATTGCCGACTGATGCTATTACTGTGCTTCGCTGTAGAAGTTCTATAACTATATAGTGTTAGCATAAATTTGTCCATAGTTTTCAATAGAACCTGCAGTGTTCAAGCAAACGTTTAGTTATTCAAAAAACCTTCTTAATAAAATTCTTCAGTCATCATCTTTGTTTCAAATGACAGCGGATGCGGATTCTTTACGTAAGGAGAGGAAGGATTTAATAAAAGTCTAATATTAGCTGTTGCTTTCTCTTTCCTTACCATCTTCCCACAGATTTTGTAGCTCTTGGATCCCCCTCTTATTATTGTGGACTATTTTGCATTCTGTGGTGTTTTTCTTTTCCTAATGTTTTGTTTCTTGAACTGTATGATACACGATAGAATGTGTTCTTTCCTGTTCCAAGGTTTTCTTTGGTTTAATTAAAATTTAATAAATTTAAAATGTAAAAAAAGGTCTAATATTCATTATGAGTTGCATTCTACATCTTTACTGGTGTATATTAAGTCACAGATTATTCCCCAGGGGCTTCACTTGGACAAAGCCCCGAGAATGTTTGCTGATAATGAGGGGTTTATGAACCGGTGGATAGCCATCTTGAACAAATGTTCAATTGACTTAATGCTCCTTGTAATTGAAACACTTCAGACTCAGTTAGAAAATACTACTAAATGTATTGACGAGATAGGAATCCAGGTTCATTCACTAGTGTGAATTTTTTGCTGATACCCAACAGGAACTGGATCAGTACTTTTCCAATATTCGTCAGATAAAAATTGGTAAGTATCACCAGGATCAACAAGATTAGATTATCAACAGAGCTAAGTGTATGTGTGGTTGAATAAGATGGAAGACCCATTAAGATTCTGATTACGGGGTTATTCTTATCAAGATGACTCCTTCAACAGTGTTTCGTCAGATGGGAGTGGACAGTTATATAAAAATAAGACTATTAAGAGTGGGACCTCAGAATGGGGAAACATTCAACCACACCAAGGACCCTGGGGCTCCTAGTGGAGGGGACTATAGGAAGACCCTGACCAACAAATGCACATGACCAATAACCCATGCTTACAACAAAACCAAATCGTAGTAATAAATATTTCTGGATTGCCTCTCACAATGCATCAGGAACAGATATTGAATAAAGAACTTTCTTTCATTCTTACAACTTTTTAGATATTTTTCATTTAATACATTGTTTACAAATTAAATTGTTTTTTTCTCAACAACTTCCAGCCAATAATGTTTCACTTTTTCATCTCAAATCGCATTGGGTCCCACCGGGTCCATTCGATTCACATGTCTCTGTTTTTTGGGATTTGTTTTTGCAAGATATGGCTGAGAATGAATGTAATAAGGGCAGATGTAAATTTGTGAATGTCTCTAACCAAGATAGATTGGCCATTGTTGGAAACAGGATACTGGGCTTGATGGACCTTGGTCTGACCCAGTATGGCATATGGCATATCTTAGAATGGCTCTAAGGGAACTATCGGACCATCCTCAGCTTGTGATCAAGCCTGCTGATAAAGGCAGTTCCTTAGTGGTTCAGAATTGTGAGCAATATGTAGGAGAAATTATTAGACAACTTAATGATTGCTAATTTTATGTACCTTTGGATATAGATCCCACGCCAGAGTTATAAGGGGAGATTTTTGCCTTGTTACATCAAGCGTATGAAGATGGACCTCTCAGGAATACCATTTCCTTTAAGAGTCCTAGGATTCCAGGGTTTTACACTGTTCCAAAGTTCATAAGACACTTATTGATGCACCAGGGAGACTCAGTTTCCAGCAGAGTCTCTTTGTTGGAACCGTTGTCCAAATTTTTGGATTTTTTTCTTCAACCTTTTGCTGTTCAAACATGTTCATACATAAAGGATACATCAGATTTTTTAAACAAAATCAATGCTATGTCTGTTTGGCTGGAGTTTGCAATACTGATGACTTTAGACATTGCATCACTTTATATGTACATCCCACAAAATGCTGCTCCTACCTTGGTTGAGACATATGTACTGTAGCCCAGCGGCCTCAGCCCCAATGAATAGGTACTGCTTTTTTGATGCCCTTGGGTCAAAATGTATTGGCAAACTATTTTCAATTTGACCAACAATTTCTACCTTCAAATTCAAGGAGTGGCTATGGTGCTCCTAGAATAGCGAATTTATATGTAGCGGCTTTCGAAGACTCCTATCTTTATGAATCAGTTTCGTCTGAGTGTATTTTGTTCTCTGTTTACGATTTATCAGTGTTTTCTGTGTATGGATTGGAACAGAGAATCAAGTGCATCAATTTTTACAATGGTTAAATCAGCAAGATTTTAATTTGTAATTCCCTATGTCACTTTCTAATACTTGCATTTCTTTTTTGGCTGTTTTGATTCAGAATTCTGATGGTAATACTGTAAACTTCAGCTTATCAGAAACCAGTTGATCATAACGCATTGTCAATATACCAGCCATCATCCAACCAAATTGAAGAAGGCCCTGACTTTTGGACAATTCCTGTGATTATGCAGGATTTGTTCACACTTTCACAGGTCTGCGACTAAAAAGCTGTTTGATTATTTTCATCTAATTTCCATGTATTTTGGTGTGCTGAAAACAAATAAAATATTGAAAAAACTCCTAGACGTCATGATTTGCCACAACATGCAAAATTGTCTTCAAATTTATCAAATTTTTTCAAATTACTATTAATTAATTCAAATTACTATTAATTAATTCACATAAATGCATTTAAGATATAAAGTGCCAAAAAAACCTTAAAGGGGTTGTCCGAGTTATGTAAAAAAAAATATAGCACTGTAAATCTGATGGTCAGCAATATATACATAAGCTAAGCAAGTTTTAAGTCCGTGCTTCTAATGGTAGAAGGGGTTAATCTTTCCTGAAGAATGCAGTGGGAGGGAGACACAGGGCAGGTAGCAGCAGCTCCGGTCAGTGCAGGGGGGCGTGGCCAGCACTGTGACTTCTCGTGTACAGACACAGAGCTGCTCTCTCCTGCATGCCACACTTGTGCATGAATCATCATCAGGTTCTTGGTTCTAGGCTGTTCACACTTTTTCATCGCAATTCGTGTTAGCTCGTCATTCTTCAACCGTTATGTTATGGCTCTGCGAAAGTTTATTAATTCACCAGACAGTTTCTGTTTAATCTGTGGTGAATATACAGTGTTGAAGCAACAGCAGAATATTACAGACTTTGTGAAAAAAGTATACTTTGCATACTTTGGACTAAAAATTGGAGATCAAGATAAAGTCTGGGCACCTCATAAAGTGTGCAAACGGTGTGTTGAGGACCTCCGAAACTGGTTCAAGGGTAAGAAAAAATATTTCCGTTATGGGATTCCTATGGTATGGCGAGAGCAAAAGAACCATAGTGACGACAGTTAGTTTTGTTCATGCGATGTGAAAGGGTTTAATTCCAAATGGAAGCATTCCATTTCATACCCCAATCTTCACTCGGCAATTCGTCCCATCCCCCATGGCACAGATATACCAGTACCCAAGCCCCCTGCTACCTTGGAAGAGATACCTAGCTACGATGAAGGTGAAGTCATACCTGAACCAGATGACGAATCAAGTTCTGACTTTGAAGATGATACAAGACCAAAATTGTTTTCTCAGGATGAGATGAATGATTTGGTAAGAGACTTGAATCTTCCCAAAGATGCCGCTGAGTTACTCGGATCAAGGCTGAAAAGCAGGAATTAATTGTTGCCAGGAGTGTCATCTTCATGGTTCAAACATTGTGAAAAGGAATTTGTTCCTTACTTCGCCCAGGAAGACAAGTTGGTTTATTGCATCGATGTCGAAGGTCTGATGGGTCAATTTAAAATCCAATATGATTCAAAGCAATGGCGTCTTTTTATAGATTCTTCAAAAAGAAGTCTCAAAGCAGTTTTACTCCCGAACGGTTTTTACGCTTCCATTCCTGTAGGTCATTCCGTACACTTGAAGGAAACCTACGAGAACTTGGAATTGGTTCTTCGTAAACTTAAATATGAAGACCATGGTTGGCAAGTGTGTGGGGACTTGAAGGTCTTGTGCATGCTGCTCGGGCATCAAGCTGGGTATACCAAATATCCTTGTTTTCTGTGTCTATGGGACAGTCAAGACCAACAAAATTACTGGACCAAGAATAGTTGGCAGCCGAGGGTGCTAACAGTCGGTGAAAAAAATGTCCTCCGAGAAACTTTGGTACCTTCCCATAAAGTTCTTCTACCACCTCTCCAAATAAAATTGGGATTGATGAAGCAATTTGTAAAATCACTTCCAAGAGATGGAGAATGCTTCAAATACTTGGTCACCAGGTTTCGAGGCCTGTCGGAGGCAAAATTGAAGGAAGGTGTGTTCCTCAGACCAGACATTAGAAGGCTTATAGTCGATCAAGAGTTTGTCAATACCATGACGGATCCTCAAAAAGAAGGGTGGATTGCATTTAAAGAAGTTGTACAGAAAGTTTTAGGCAATAACAAAGATCCTCACTACAAAAAGATCGTTGGACGAATGCTGAAAGCATTTCAAGCTTTAGGTTGCCTGATGAGTTTGAAAGTGCATTTCCTCCAGTCCCACCATGACTACTTTCCTGAAAATTTGGGAGCTGTGAGTGAAGAACAAAGTGAACGATTCCACCAAGACATTAAAGAGATGGAAAGGAGATACCAGGGAAAATGGAGCATTACAATGATGGCAGACTACTGTTGGATGCTTCAGAGAGACATTCCAGATGCTACTCACAAGCGTAAATGCACCAAGAGGAGCCTCACAAGGAAGAAGAATCGAGTTTAGTGTGTGTAGGTGAGCTCATTTCAGTTCAAAAAAGGATTTTCATGAAACTATTGTAATAAAACTTTAATTTTATAAGTTTATTTCCATTTATTTTGAGGTATTGCCTTATTTAACATAGTTACCTAAATTGTCAGGAAACGTGATGTCCTATGACAAAATGGAGGTCATTTTCGGATTCAGCGCACCAACAAACAGAAAGATTACATGGAATAACCAAAACAGCTCTCGAAAATTTTTTTTTTGCAGATCTGTGTTATAATTCACAAGGAAAAAATCTGTTTCATCAGCTTCTTGAAAGAGGCTATCCCAGTTGAGTCATCAAAGCAGCCTATCTCAAAGCACATTACGCCAATAGATCTTTGCTTCTTACTCAGTAATCACATACCCCAATGAAACATCAAATATACATAATTCGTTATTCTGAAGGAGCATCTCAACTTACGTGAAGCATATATAAGCACTGGCATATGTTAGCATTACCCTCAGAATTTAAGGAAGGACCATGTATAGCTTATGCATGAAGGTGCAATATTTAACCCTGGGAGTACCGATGGGGTCAAAAGTGACCCCATTGCAAGTTTCACAACGCTTATCATGGAAACTAGTTGTTCAAGAATGCAATCTTTTTATGACTTTTCACATGTCAATATTCTCTTTATATTGCACCATGAGAGGAATAATTTTCATCCACTAGGTGACGCTAGTGATGAATTGCAGCACAGAGTACCAGTGGGGTCATTTTTGACCCCAGTTGCCCACGTCCGGTTTGGATCGTGATACAATTTGCAGTTCTGTGAATTTTTTGATTTGACAAATGTATTTATCATTAATTATGTATCATTTATTTTTTGTACTATTATTTTATGAAAATTACACATTTTCTGTAATTGTTATATGTTCTCTATTTCTGATGAACTCTAAAGGCTTTCAGCTCATTCATCACGATTATTGTACACCTATAGTAAAACTGCTTTGTGTTTTATTCAACTTTATCTTTGTTTATTTATTTTAGGTTATTGTTTATGATGTCAAAACAAAAGTATTCAGCTGCCAAACTAAGAGAAATATTGCAACGAGATGCTGACAGTGACGTCTCTGAGTTGTCTGATAATGCAGCATATTCAGCAAGCGAAGAAGCATATCAGCCAAGTTCGGGTGATAAATCTGATGATGACAGTCATGATTCAGATGGCGACAGCAGTTGGTCGCCAAGTGAATGTGAGACTGATGTTGAGCCAGTAACATCGCCTGCAGCAATGAGTCAAGTTACAGGTTGAGGCAAAGGTCGAGACTGTGCTGGATGGGGAAGAAGGCAGGAGTCCTCGGTGTCAGTATCATCTGTGAGGAATCTTAGTTGTGGTCGTAGAGGAGCTAAGAGGTCATCAACTATAAGCACAAATGTTGCCATTGAAGCCTATGTATCTAAGGATGCCACATCATGGAACAGGAAACCTATAAAGCAAGCTGCTGGAAGATATGCCAGAGCTAATGTCATGCCCGTACAACCAGGTCCTACAACGTATGCTGTACGAAATGTTGATGGCCCTCTCGCAGCATTCCACTTGTTCATGAGGAAGAACTTATTGAATGAAATCATGATGTGGACGAGCAAACAAGGAAGACACATGTATGACGACAGCTGGAAAGATTTTACAGACGGAGAATTTCAACATTTTCTTGGACTTCTGATCCTTTCAGATGTGTACAAGTCATGAAATGAAGCCATAGTTCAGTTGTGGAACCTTGAAAATGGTCGTTCTGTTTTCGGCAAAAATATGGCCCGTAACCATTTTCAGAAAATTTCTTGTGCTCTCAGATTTGATGATGCAACCAACAGAAGTGAGCAACGAGGTGTGGATAAGCTTGCTTCAATCAGACACGTTTTTCATACTTGGGAAGCATCTCTAAGTGACGCCTTTGTTCCTGGTGAAAATGTTACCGTGGATGAGCAACTTCTTACATTTCGTGGCCGTGTTCCATTCAGACAATATATTCCCAGCAAAACTGGGAAATATGGCATAAAGCTATGGATGTTGTGTTACAGTGCAATGTCATATGTTCTGCGTCTTCAAGTATATACAGGAAGGGAACTCAGACAAAACAGGGAACAGAATCAGGGTGAAAGGGTTGTGCTGCAACTCACTGAAGGATTGACACGATCTGGCAGAAATGTTACTGTTGACAATTTCTTCTGCAGTTTATCCCTGTCACGAAAATTGCTAGAAAAACAAATGACACTTTTGGGGACAATTCGAAAGAACAGAAAAGAATTACCTCCAGAATTTGTAACAGCAAAGGGCCAAGAGGTATTCACTTCACTGTTTGCCTTTCGCGATGACGTCACTCTGGTTTCCTATTGCCCGAAGAAAGGAAAAGTGGTTGTTCTTCTGAGCAGTTTGCATGATCAATACGAAGTAGATAACACACATCCAGACAAAAAACCACGCTTGATCTTGGACTATATTTCTAATAAAGGTGGAGTAGATACGGCAGATCAAATGTTGCGCACGTATACCACAAAACGAATGACAAGATGCTGGCCAGTGACAATCTTCTACAACATGTTGGACATCAGTGCTTTGAACGCCTTCATTGTTGGAAGTCACTAAATCCAGAATGGCAGTCCAAGTCAAAGTACAGATGTCATCTATTCCTCTTGGAATTAGGAATGCTGCTGCTTCAGAGTAATTGCAGCGAGACTTCTTCCAGCATTCTTCCAGCCACTGATACTGTTTGCAATGTCGGGATCCCAAAGAAAAGGGCAAGGTGTCACTGCTGTTCCAGAGAAAAAGACAAGGAAAGCAACATAGTTTGCACCTCCTGCAGGCGCAGTGTTTGCAAAGAACATTCAGAAATTGTGTTTCATGCAAATGACTGTAGTACTTTACTGTGTTCATCAAGTACATGCAAAAACTGCTTTCATGGCAACTCTTCTTCATGTAATTTTATGATAAAGCATTAAATTTCAAAACATTTAACCTTCACATAATAAATAATTAATTTGGAATAATATTTTGTCTGTTTAGTTTAAATTTTTCATGTTTAACAATTAAAATTCGGCGTGGGGTCATTTATGACCCCAACGGTATTCAGTGTGTGCAAAAAATCTCGGTAATTCCAGGGTTAAGATCTGGTAGTACATTCTGATTTGTATGCCTTCGTCAGTCAGCAAATACAGAAGGGGGTCATTTTCCTTGTGGCCAGTGCACTTTATGCACCTCATCATATACTCTTACAAGTTGGACTAACCTGGTTGCATCTCGTGAGCACCGTTTCAAGTATATGATAAATTGCAGAATATTTTGGGCAATATATATCATTATTTGACCGTGCAATAAAATATATGTAGGATGTACATCGTATGGTTAAGACCCAGCTCACGGAATATAGGTCCCATCTCATACCATGTACTGTTACAGCACCTATTATTCAACACTGTATCACATATAATCATGAGTGGAATGGTTTGAGATGGTTCATCATTGATTCTTTACTGGCTTATTTACAAGAGAATAAAGAACTTTGTTTGACTCAGAACAACGTTGGGTTTTCAGTCTCTGTAGTTTAAATCCAACAGACTTGAATGAAGAGATGGAGTGGTTTTCCACCCTTTAACTGAGATGATGTCAGCACATTCGTGGGTTACATATGATTGTTCATGTTACTTATGTTTGCTTGATTACCGCTGATACCTTTAAATTCAGCTGTGAATACTGATTAAGTAATCATTTGGTTGTTACCCTTCTTCCCACTGCCAAGACTTTCCTGATGCAGCCGATAGATTTAACATGGCAAAACTCAAGTCAAAGAGTGGTCTAACAGTGATTGATTAAAGATGTTTTTTGTGAGAACCCACAATTGAGCTGAGTGTTCTTCTCTTTTAAAGTTTTTATATGCATTTAAAAAAAATTAAACAGAGCAATTGCCATCATTATGGACCGATGAATGATATATAACAGGGGTATTAGCCCTGTAATTTCTGGGCAATGGTCTCCCTATACTGAGGTTGTATCTCATAATTATATATTTATTTTCAAACTTCTTGTTTTCTTAAGGGTAATATTTATTGTGTTTTTAAGTGTTAGTGATGTTTCATTTTTGTGACTATGTAGATGTACAAGTAGGTAGTCATTGAAGAGTAGACAAAATATATTCTCTGAACGATGTTGTATCTTCTATGCCTGTGACATTTTTTTTCTTTTTATTGCCCTGTAAACTTCTCTGGTTTGTAACAAATCCCAGACTGGACTTTTTTCTGTCAAAAAGTGTGAATGATACCTTAGGACTAAGGCCTCCCAGTATCTGCTGATCCCATCCCCAAAACCTGTTCACAGATGCTGCAGAATCATGTAATTGCTGCAGCCCCTTAAGGTGGACCCCCTTGCCTTAACCTCTATCTGGGACTTAACTCCATGAAGCAAAGAATTGCAGCAGAGAAATTGAAAGAAATATTGATAAGTTGGGAAGATGTAGTAGAACTATTTAATAAATTGAATAGCAAATCGGTATACATCCAAGGGTGTTGAAAGAACTGAACTATAAGATTACAGACCTACTATTACTAATCTATGAACTATCATTAAAATCATCAGTAATACTTGAAGATTAGAGAATGGCCAATGTAATGCCAATTTTTAAAAAGGGTTCCAGGGGTGATCCGGGAAACTACAGACAGGTGAGCCTGGCATCAGTACCGGGAAAAATGGTAGATACCATTATTAAGGAAAAAAAATTCTGAACATGTAGATAGTAATGGTTTAATGGAAGACAGCCAAAATGGATTTATTTAGCCAGGGAAGGTTTTGTCTTACTAATCTGTTATTTTTTGATGCTGTAAACAGGTAAACAAAGGTGGGTTGGCTGATGTAATGTATCTGGATTTTCAGAAAGCCTTTGACAAGGTCCCTCATGAGAGACTATTGGCAAAATTAAAAAGACATGGGATAGGAGGCAGTGTAATATTGTGGATCAGGAACTGGTTAAAAGATAGAAAACAGAGGGTATGGCTGAATGGCCAATTTTCCCAATGGAGAAAGTACCCCAGGAATCTGTGCTGGGTCTGCTGCTTTTTAACATATTCATAAATGACCTGGAAACAGGAATAACAAGTGAGGTAATCAAATTTGCAGATGACACAACATTATTCAAAGTTGTTAAAACCCAAGGATGTGAAAAATTGCAAGAGGACCTTAATAAATTGGAAGACTGGACATTCAAATGGCAGATGAAATTTAAATGTGGACAAGTGCACCTAGGAAAGAACCACCCAAACTATGGTTACACGATGCAAGGTTCGATATTAATAAGCACCACCCAGGAAAACGTTTTA
The DNA here is from genome assembly GCA_033557465.1 of Ichthyophis bannanicus. NCBI lineage: Eukaryota > Metazoa > Chordata > Amphibia > Gymnophiona > Ichthyophiidae > Ichthyophis > Ichthyophis bannanicus. Next base: position 232,732,569 of record CM066034.1, on the reverse strand, counting down.
GGCGTCATCGTGGATAACACATTGAAACCTTCTGCCCAGTGTGCAGTGGTGGCCAAGAAAGCAAATCAAATGAGGGAGGAGTGGCTCTGTGGTTGGGACAGGTTACCTCAGGCCGGAAGGCCAGGGGTTCAATTCCCACATGGGGACAAGCAACTTCAGGTCGGAGGGACTGGGGTCTCTAGTCCCATGGCCACTCCTTGTGGCCTTGGGCAAGCCACTTAACCCTCCATTGCCTCAGGTACACTTAGATTGTGAGCCCTTCAGGGACAAGGGAATAAATAGTACCTGTTAGTATACATGTAAACAGCACCGATTCTAAAGAGCGCAGCATAAAAAATAAATAAAAAAAATGCTAGGAATCATAATGGACAACAAAACCAAGGATATTATAATGCCTCTGTATCATTCCGTGGTGTGACTACACCTTCAATATTGTGTGCAATTTTGGTCACCATATCTTAAAAAGGATATACTGTAGCATCATTAGAAAAGGTACAGAGAAGAGCCACCAAAATGGTAAAGGGGATGGAAGGATGCCCCTATGAGGAAATGCTTAAAAGATTAGTGCTTTTCAACTTGCAGAAAGATGGCTGAGGGGGGATATGATAGAGGTGTATAAATTAATGAATGCAGTGGAACGGGTAAACATAGATCGATTGTTTAGGCCATCAAAGTGTAAAAAGACTAGGGAACATGCAATGAGCTACAGTGTAATGCATATAAGACTAATAAGAGAAAAGGTTTTTTCACTCAACGCAAAATCAAACTCTGGAATTCGTTACCGGAGGATGTCGTAAAAGCCGTTAGTGTTGCTGGGTTTAAAAAAAGTTTGGACAAGTTCCTGGAGGAAAGGTTCATAAACCATTATTAAAGGGGACCCGGGAAATCCACTGCTTGTCCCAATGCAAGCATTGTGGAATCTGTGTCTTCTGGGGAAACTGTTAGGTACTTGTGACCTACATTGGCCACTGTTGGAAACAGGATACTGGGCTTGATGGTCCTTGGTCTGAACCAGTATGGCACATCTTATGTTCTTATGTTTTAAAACACTACATGCAAAGAAATAGCAGTAGAGATGGGGCAGGATAGAATAATAAGGGGAAGGACAGGAACAAGCTACCTAAAGTAGATAGGGATCTCTTACTAGCTCAGCTAGGGAAAACGGCTTCTTCAGCTCAATGATAAAGTCCTTGGATTACAACCAGATAGCTACAGGTTTGAACTGAGAGATCATCATTTGGAAACATTACTGTAGCACTTTAGAGAGCACCGCAACTGCAGAACCTCATACTGTCAGGAAATTGTTGAAAATGCATACTTCTGCCATAATATTTGGGAACACTTTTCACATCCATGTGACAGCTTTCCCTTCAAATATACCTACCATGTAAATATCTGAACTTGAAAAAGCTCTATGGTTATCAAAACCTTAAGGGTCCTTGTCCAGTATCATCAAGATTTCTATTCACATTTTCACAAATATTAAAGACCCTTAATCACATTTTACCTTATTTTATTTATTTTTTTATTTATTTAGTGTACACTTGTATCCTGCTACTTCCAGCGATCAGCAGCGGTTTTCTATACATAACAGTATGGTTGTACAGGCCATGGATTATAAACATACATAATGATTCAGTGGAAAAGTACAGGACAACACTCGGATTACAGTTGTACACTTGATTACAAGACCGTGACTTCACATGTATATACATATTTACATATTTCTATTGATGTCTGAAGCGTAGTGTTCTTCCCTTGTGCATGGTGGTTGACTAGGGTGGGAACATAGAGGTTAGGTAGGATTGAAGTGCGTCTGGAAAAGATGCGTCTTTAGCTTTTTTCTGAAGTCCATCAAGTCACTGTTTGCTCTCAGCTCGCATGGTAGTTGGTTCCATAGCAGTGGCGCTATAAATGAGAACGCTCGGTTGCTGGTATTTGCAGTGACAGATCTCAGGCTACCTGGGACAATGAGGGTATTGAGGTGTGTGGTTCTTCTGCTTCTGTTATTTGGCTGTGAAGTGATAAGGGTTTTGAGATACGAGGGTGCTATATTATGGATGAGCTTGAATGCGGTGATTAGAATTTTATATTGTATGCGTGCAGTGATGGGGAGCCAATGTAGGTCAATTAGAACTGGTGTGATATGCTCCTTTAGGCCTTTCCTCATGATCAATCTAGCTACCACATTTTGCGCCATTTGAAGGATGTTGAGGGTTTTCTTAGGCAACCCTTGTAGTATGGCGTTGCAGTAGTCCAGGTGCGGAATGATGAGGGCTTGAGCAATGGTCCTAAAGTCAGAGTGCTCTATGATGCTACGTAGTGGTTGCAAGACTTTTATTTTGTGGAAAATGGCTCGATTGGTAATTCGGAGATGCTTTTCCATCTTTAGGTTGCAATCCAGTGTCACGCCTAGATATTTTATTTCATTTTTTGTGGCGTAGACGTTATTGTTCATGGTGACTGTAGGTGGTGGGTTGAAGTCAGGTTTTCTGGAAATGCACATCACTTCAGTTTCCAAGAGATTTATGGCCATGTTATTCTGTTGCAGCCAGATTTGGAGCTCGCTGAGGCATTTTTCCAGTTGACTGATATTCGGGTTGTCGGCATCAAGTTGAGTGTAGAGCATTAGGTCATCAGCATAGATGTGATAACTGATCTTGTGGTCCTGGAATGTTTTACAGACTGGTTGTAGGTAAAGGTAGAAGAGTAGTGAAGACAGGGCTGAGCCTTGAGGTATGCCTTGTGTTTGAGGGAATGCTGTGGCCTTTTCGTTGTTGAAGTGGACTTGCTGCATTCTGTTGGCTATGTAGGAGGAGAACCATTTCAGAGGGTTACCACTAATGCCTATGGAAGCAAGTCTGTTTAGAAGTGTGGGGTGATGTACTGTATCAAAGGCGGCTGATATGTCTATGAAAATGAGCATGTACATTTTGCTTCTGTTTTCCAGACCTTTGAGTAGTTTGTCTAGTAGGGCTAGGAGGAGGGTCTCCACACCATGATGTTGTTGGAAACCATACTGGTGGACATCAAAGGCGTTGTTGTCATCGATGTGGTCTTGCAGTTGTATTTGTACTGCTTTTTCGATGATCTTGGCCAGGAAGGATATGCTTGATACTGGGCGGTAGGATGTGGGGTCTTCCTTGTTGAGAGTCTTGTTCTTTAGGATGGGTCGTATGATGGATTTTTTGAGGTGCATTGGCATTAGCCCCTGCCAAAGCGACTGGTTCACTAAGTGGGTGATGTATTGAGCAACTTCCTGTTTTATGCCCTTGATCCAGGCCGCTGGGCATGGGTCGAGTGGGGAGGTGGTGGTTTTCAATCTGGCGATTATGTTCATGATTTGTTTGTCATCTAAGCTCCTGAAGGTGGACCATTCTTGATAGTGTTCAGGGCTTTCCGGGGTGTTGGTAGTTTGCAGAATGGTGCTTATCGACAGATCTTGAGAGTATTGCTCAGGTGCTTGATGGCTTCTGTCACTGGCTGGAGGGTTTAGCTTTTTGGCATAGTGGTCTGCTAACCTTTGTGCTGTCATTGTCCCGTTTGTAATTGGTTCTTGGGTAGTCTTTGTGAGAGATTTGACCAGTTCAAATAGTTCCCTGGGTCGGTTGAGGGCCTTGTTGAGCGTGTTGGAGTGATAGGTTTTCTTTGCAATGTTAATTTCATTCTTGTATGTTGCGAGAAGTTTGATGTATTCCATTCTATGCTCCTTGGTTTTGTGACTTCTCCATTTCCTTTCTTGCTTCCTCAGTCCTTTCTTCAGTTCGCGCAGGGTGGGGGCGTACCATGGTTCTGTCCTGATTCTGGATGAGTTTCTTTGGGATGTCCAGGTTGGTATTGCGAATTCTTCGATTCCTGAGATCCATTGGTTTATCAGTATCTCGAGGTCTCCTGTTCTGGATTCATATGTGTGTTTATCGAATTTATCAGAGTTTCCTTGTTGAATTTTTGGAACCTCCTCCGTAGGTTTGTAGATGGGGTGTGTGAAGAGTGCTCCATTATAGTGGGTAGAAGTAATGTGAATTCAATTTGGTGATGGTCCGACCATGGCACTGGGGTTATACGTATCTTGGGTTTTTGGGGCCTATGATGTTTGTTGGGCAAAAACACCATGTCCAGGGTGTTGCCTTTTATATGAGTGGCATCACAGATTATTTGTTCGTATCCAAGTTGGTCCATGGCTTCATGGAAGATTTCTGCTTGGGCTGGGGGGACCGATGCTAGGTTTAGATCGCCTAGGATGATCTGGTGTTTTTTGCTTGCTGTGGAAGTGATGACTTCCAGGGCGTTTGCCAGAGTTTCATATGGGGATGAAGGGGGTCTGTAGATCAGGCAGATAGATATGGTTTTGTTTTCTATTCTGAGCATGTCAAGTCCGTTGTCGTCATTTTGAGAAGTGTTTGTTAGGAGTAGGGAGTCCTTCGCCATGATAAGTACTCCTCCTCCTCTTTTCTTGGAGCGGGGACAATTGTAGATCTTGTAACCAGGCTTGCTAATTTGGTTGGTGATAATTGAGTCCCTGTCCGTGATCCATGTTTCCGTGATGCATAGGATGTCAGGTTTTACATAGGTGAGGATATCATGTATGATGTGGGTCTTGTTTCGTATTGATCTGGCGTTGATTAGCATAAAGGAAACTGCAGCCTGCAGTGGTTTGTCTGCTTTTGAGATCATGTTTATCTTGGTTGCTCCTGCTTTGTTTGGTCGTCTTTGCTTTTTCTTCGGTATCTCGTTGTGTTGGTCTTTTGAGCTTTTGACCGACAGTGTGGCTTTCCCTTGGCTGTTGTGTAGGGTAGTTTGCGTGAGTGCAGGAATGAATGTGTTGTACAGAGCAAGAGTTGGCAGTAGGGCTGGGTTGTAGACGTAAACTGGTGCCTATGTAAGTGGTGCGTGGTACATCAGGATGTGGTTAGAGGCACAGGTGGAAAGCAAGATACAGAGACACAACATGAGAGAGGTAGTGACGTGAGCTATTTCCAGTCCAGTTGTATAGTTGGTGTTGCGGCTAATTTTGTTGGGGTTGATGCAGGGAACAGATGCAGAGCCCTGAACTTTGACTATGGTTATAGCGAGCAAAGCAGTAAAATCACTGTGTTAGTTTAAAGTTATTCAGTAGAACAGATAGGTCTATGGACATACAATGGAACTATAACGCTATATAGTGTGAGAAACATCAATGGAAAGTTGTCACTGGGTTAAGTTAGTGCAGCTCATTAATGCATAAAATTAAGTCTACTCGGTTAATGCTACTCAGTAATACAGACAGCTATTCGGTCATACAATGGGAATGTATAGCAATTTCGTGTGAAAAAACATTAATGAAAATTTAGCAGAATTATTCAGGTTAGCTGCATTACTTAACAGTTTAGTTGCATTACTTAACATTACTATGCAGCTTGTTTGGCTGAGCAAAGTGGATCAGTATGACAGATGTTGGCCTAGTAATTGCAGTTTGTTTCTTCGCATGCCTGAGAACACTTACATTGTTAGAGGTTATCTAAAGTCAAATTTAAAACTTTCTTAGCTTATAAACAGTTTATTGTAAATGGCTTGCTACTCTGAGCTTTGTTAGTTATTAACAATTTAGTAAATGGTTAGCTACCCTGATCACTGCACTTTACTCAGAATCTCAATGGCTCAACTAACAGGCTATCTCTCTTTATGCAGAGCACAAGTAATACAGCCACCTGAGGTATTAGAGTCACCTGGGATATTAGAGTTCCTTCACCTGTGACGATCGGCCCGTGAGGTTATGTTGTGGTTTTTGCTTGTGTGGCGAAAGAGATTTTCTCTGGAATTGTCTTCACCATCTGTAATGATGGTGTTGTTTTGTAGGTTCTCTTAGACCTTGCCTTTGTGCCACCGCCTAAGGGCCACGCCAAAGGGCCCTCTGGCGAGGCCCTCAGGCACGGGCCTGCCAGGTGTGGGCGCGCCCGAATGGCGCTGCCTTTTATTGTAGCACGTTGCTGCCCCAATTGGGCAGAGCGAAATCGGCGGTCGGACGGGGCTGCTCTATCCCGTGCAGGGAGAGCAGCCTTAGCGGAAGCGTGGCAGACACTTCCTCTGCGCCCGAATGGCACTGCCTTTTATTGTAGCACGTTGCTGCCCCAATTGGGCAGAGCGAAGTCGGTGGTCGGACGGGGCTGCTCTATCCCGTGCAGGGAGAGCAGCCTTAGAGGGAGCGTGGCGGACAGTTCCTCTGCGCCCGAATGGTGCTGCCTTTTATTGTAGCACGTTGCTGCCCCGATTAAGCAGAGCGAAGTCAGCGGTCGGACGGAGCTGCTCTATCCCGTGCAGGGAGAGCAGCCTTAGCGGGAGCATGGCGGACAGTTCCTCTGCACCCGAATGGCGCTGCCTTTTATTGTAGCACGTTGCTGCCCCGATTGGGCAGAGCGAAGTCGGCGGTCAGACGAGGCTGCTCTATCCCATGCAGGGAGAGCAGCCTTAGCGGAAGCGTGGCGGACAGTTCCTCTGCGCCCGAATGGCGCTGCCTTTTATTGTAGCACGTTGCTGCCCCGATTGGGCAGAGCTAAGTCGGCAGTCAGACGGGGCTGCTCTATCCCGTGCAGGGAGAGCAGCCTTAGCGGGAGCGTGGTGGACAGTTCCTCTGTGCCCAAATGGCGCTGCCTTTTATTGTAGCACGTTGCTGCCCCGATTGGGCAGAGCGAAGTCGGCGGTCGGATGGGGCTGCTCTATCCCGTTCAGGGAGAGCAGCCTTAGCGGGAGTGTGGCGGACAGTTCCTCTACGCCCGAATGGCGCTGCCTTTTATTGTAGCATGTTGCTACCCCGATTAGGCAGAGCGAAGTCGGTGGTTGGACGGGGCTGCTCTAGCCCGTGCAGGGAGAGCAGCCTTAGCGGGAGCATGGCGGACAGTTCCTCTGCGCCCGAATGGCGCTGCCTTTTATTGTAGCACGTTGCTGCCCCGATTGGGCAGAGCGAAGTCGGCGGTCAGACGAGGCTGCTCTATCCCATGCAGGGAGAGCAGCCTTAACGGAAGCGTGACGGACAGTTCCTCTGCGCCCGAATGGCGCTGCCTTTTATTGTAGCACGTTGCTGCCCCGAATGGGCAGAGCGAAGTCGGCAGTCAGACGGGGCTGCTCTATCCCGTGCAGGGAGAGCAGCCTTAGCGGGAGCGTGGTGGACAGTTCCTCTGTGCCCAAATGGCGCTGCCTTTTATTGTAGCACGTTGCTGCCCCGATTGGGCAGAGCGAAGTCGGCGGTCGGATGGGGCTGCTCTAGCCCGTGCAGGGAGAGCAGCCTTAGCGGGAGCGTGGCGGACAGTTCCTCTGTGCCCGAATGGCGCTGCCTTTTATTGTAGCACGTTGCTGCCCCGATTGGGCAGAGCGAAGTCGGCGGTCAGACGGGGCTGCTCTATCCCGTGCAGGGAGAGCAGCCTTAGCGGGAGTGTGGCGGACAGTTCCTCTGCGCCCGAATGGCGCTGCCTTTTATTGTAGCACGTTGCTGCCCCGATTGGGCAGAGCGAAGTCGGCGGTCAGACGGGGCTGCTCTATCCCGTGCAGGGAGAGCAGCCTTAGCGGGAGTGTGGCGGACAGTTCCTCTGCGCCCGAATGGCGCTGCCTTTTATTGTAGCACGTTGCTGCCCCGATTGGGCAGAGCGAAGTCGGCGGTTGGATGGGGCTGCTCTATCCCATGCAGGGAGAGCAGCCTTAGCAGGAGCGTGGTGGACAGTTCCTCTGCACCTGAATGGCGCTGCCTTTTATTGTAGCACGTTACTGCCCCAATTGGGCAGAGCGAAGTCGGCGGTCGGACGGGGCTGCTCTATCCCGTGCAGGGAGAGCAGCCTTAGCGGGAGCGTGGCGGACAGTTCCTCTGCGCCCGAATGGCGTTGCCTTTTATGGTAGCATGTTGCTGCCCCGATTGGGCAGAGTGAAGTCGGCGGTCGTACGGGGCTGCTCTATCCCGTGCAGGGAGAGCAGCCTTAGCGGGAGCGTGGCGGACAGTTCCTCTGCGCCCGAATGGCGCTGCCTTTTATTGTAGCACGTTGCTGCACCAATTGGGGAGAGCGAAGTCGGCGGTCGGACGGGGCTGCTCTATCCCGTGCAGGGAGAGCAGCCTTAGCGGGAGCGTGGCGGACAGTATGACTTATGCAAGAAAACATGATTAGATTTGATCAAGAACTGCAAGTAGCTTTTTATGACAGTATGGCATCCAAAATATGGAATTAAAAGTGCACAGTTCCTTTATACCAAATTAACTATGAATAACAATGACTAGGCTAAGTGATGTGAGAAATTCTCCAGCGATTAAAGTGTAAAGGAGAAAAGCTGACTTCAAAGCATGGCTGCCTTACCAGCAAGCAAGTGCAATAACATTACAGAACCAGCCAAAACCAATCACTGTTCCATACATTTACTTTCCTCTGGGAAAAACTGAGAAGGAATCTCACCAAACATTATTTTCAAGTAATCCTTCACTCCGGTGGCAAATTGAATAGCCATTTGCCATCTCCGTGAGACACATTACCTATAGACAAACTCAAAGATCCTGTAATTGCAGTCACAAGTGAGGAGCTGCTGACATTAGAGAAAAGCATCATGTGCCAGTCTGCTGGACTAAGAAACATAAATCAAGCTGCACAGCGGCCATCATAAAGACAAGCTGTACATGTGCAGACAAGCCCACCATGAGAATTACCCCCACCAAGCAAACATTGCAAGGGAAATGTGTATAGTATATGTCTGTAGTAAAAGCCCAATAAGACATCAAGTGCATTACTACTACTACTATTTAGCATTTATATAGCGCTACGCACTCAGCGCTGTACAGAAATATAAGCAAAAAGACAGTCCCTGCTCGTCAGAGCTTACAATCTAGTCAAGACAACACAGAACAATAGACAGATTGGGAAAACAATTATGGTGACATGGAGCAATAGTTAATTCGGGATATAGCAAAGTATGGGGTAAAACAAAGTATGGGGGGAACAAACGGAGCAAGAGAATAGAGCAGGTTTGGAACAGACTGCTTTATTGAAGACCATCTTCAGTCTGTTCCAAACCTGCTCTATTCTCTTGCTCCGTTTTTTCCCCTCTACACCTGCAAGAGTCACGCTCCTCCTTTGTTCTCGTAAAACAAAGTATGGCAATTACAATTAGAGCAAAACAAGTATGGCATTTATAAAAGTACATACAGTAATTACTCTTATTTTTTCTTGAAGGACAATTAGGCTTTGATGCATATGTTGTATAGAGTCTTCTCCTAGAAAAATATATATAGATGAGTCATAGAGATAGGCATTCATTAATGGATATTCTCTTCATTAGTGCACCTAAAATTCTGAGAGGATCGTTTACTAAAGTGCACTAAGCAATTAATGCATGAATTAGCACTGACCTCGACTAACAGTCGCCATGCTGACTAATTTCTACATTAACTGCATATCACAGGACAGGGCAGTAACTAAGCGTATTATGGGTGGAGAGTCGGCATGGATGCCACATTGAAGAGACTTTAACTTGCAAAGGAAAAAAGTGTACTTCTTTAGGCATAGGCACAGAAGAAATTACAGTTCCCGAGTTCAGGCACAGTGGAGATACCTCATGTTCTTGGGGTTCTGTCTGAGATACTAGCTGCACACTCATCACTTCCTGGAGCACCGAGCTATTATCTCCTAAAACAGGAATGGGGTGACAGAGTGGAATAATGACAGCTGAAATATCAGAACTTTCTGAAGCAGAATCAGTACTTACCAGAGGTGGCTGAGGAAGTGTCTGAATATGTCGATCCACTGGACTAACAACATTAGCAATGTTTTTGTCAGGTTGTAGCAATCCTTTCTTCTTTTGTTTAGCCTTATTGAATCAAAGGCCACTCCCATCTCTGATGGTGCTCCAAAGAGGCTCAAAAGGGGAGTGGCCTGCCCCTTTGGACATGCCCCTTCAGGCATGATCCCATGATCTTGCACTTGTGTCTGTGATAGCTTCTGAGATTTGATGGCCCAGCTGTTGCTGACATCCCCAACAGTTGTCCAGTGAATGCCAGCAGAAATCCAGAAGGAAAGGAAGGCACCAGGTTTTAGCAGTTCCATGGAGGGAGCCAAAATTTTAAGACCCAGCTGTTGCTACTATCACCAGTGCCGGCCCAGCATGAACACTGGAAGAAAACTGCATCCTATTATACGTGACAAAAGTTTGCACAAGTGAAAATGAAAAAATCAGTAGTATCAATGTTTGTTAATCTTTACTACGGAAACTTTTTAAATGTACCTATATGTGAATGAGGCATTAAGGAAGCTCATTCAAACACTGTAACTTTGAGAAAAAAAGTATAAATAACTTGTTTCCAGAAACAGATCATACTATTATTCCACTTTTAAATATCTCAGTTGTGGGAACATAGCAAGATCTTGTTGCTGGGACAGAGAATCTGGATGAAGTTTACTGAAGCGCTAATGATGGTCAAATATTTTAGAAGTTAAATGTTTACCCATTACAAAGAAATCTCTTTCTCAAGTCTTCAGATGCATTCATGTACAAAATATTTATCCGAATATCAGAGCCTGAGGCCTGCAAAAGTCATATAATCATGCCATAATAGTGGAGAAGTAGTCAGAGCTAGAGACATCAGCTTATTTTTCTTCATTAGTTCAAATAATACGAGGGTTGCTATTTATATTTCTGGCGTAATAATGAAAAAACAAATATTTATGATCAAAATTGGTTTTATTGTTTTTCAAAATATTCTCCATGAAGATCAATACACTTTTGCATGTGTTTGAACCAATTTTCGAAGCACTTTTTCCACTCCGATTGAGGTAACTCCAAAACATGCATTTTGAATGCATCAACCGCATCTTCGGGTGTTGAAAATCGTTGACCACGTAATTTGTTTTTGATGTGCGGGAATAAAAAGAAGTCATTGGGTGCCAAATCAGGGCTGTACAGTGGATGACCCATCAATTCGATGTTTTGGCCGGTCAAAAATTCCTTTGTTTGAGCTGATGTGTGAGAGCTCGCATTGTCATGATGAAGAATTATTCGCCTCTTCTTCGACTTTTTCTGAATTTCTCCGAAGACTTCTGGTAAACAAATGGTCGTGTACCATTCAGAATTGACCGTCCTATGTTGCTCTAATGGCACTGTCGCCACGTGACCGGTAATGCCGAAGAAACAGGCAAACATTTGCTTCAATGTGCCTCTTCCACGAACAACTTTTGTTGGATTTGGCTCGTCTTGGAAGACCATACAGTCGATTGCTGTTTTGTTTCGGGCTCATATGCATAGATCCATGATTTGTCACCTGTGTAGATGTTATACACAGTCTTTGATACACTTTGAATGTATTTTTTCAACATTTCCTTGCACCAATCGACATGAGCCTTCTTTTGAGCGTTTGTCAGATTATGCGGGATCCAACGCGAACAAATCTTTTTTACGGCCAAATGATCATGCAATATCTTATTGATGCTTCTCATACTAATGCCCAAAGATGCCTCAATCTCACGGTATGTCACATGACGATCTTGCTCTATCAGTTCACACACAGCATCGATATTTTCTGGCACAACAACCGATTTTGGATGACCCTGACGGAATTCATCCTGGAACGAACGTCGGCCACGATTGAATTTGTTATACCAGTTTTTTACAGTGCTGTAGGATGGTGCTTTATCACCGTATAAAAAATTAAGTTCATCGATGCACTCTTGTCTTGATAATCCATGTCGAAAGTTATGAAAATAATCGCACAAAAATGTTCACGAGTTAATTCCATTTTTCGCCCGAGATGAATTTTTCAAGTTACTGTAAACAACAAATCACGCTCAAATGATAAAATGTTATGAATAAGGTTATGTTTAACAATGTCAGTGTTCCAATGGAACCATTGGATGGCGCCTGGCAACACTTACTGTTGCTAAGGCCAGAAATATAAATAGCAAGTTTTCAACTATGGGCTGGATAAACTGAAGCACACATTTGCATTAGAGTGCACTACTACCATTATACATATCATGCTCATTGCATAAAATGGAATCTGTGGAAAATGTGTTGTTGTTGTTAAGTGCTGTTGAGTCGGTGTTGACTCATGGCAACTCTCTGGATAGTTGTCCTAAATTTTATTCGGTCTTCAGTCAGGCGGCTCATTGTTGACAGACTGGTACCCATAGCTACTGTTATTGTATCGATCCATCTTATTGCTGGCCTTCCTCTTTTGCATTGACCTTCTATCTTGCCAAGCATGATGTCTTTCTCTAATGATCTCTCTCTTTGCATGATGTGTCCAAAGTATGAAAGTCACTGTGGCAAATAGTGCACATTAATAGTACTTACGGTAATGTCTTTCAATAAATCTAGAAAGCTGATCCAATAATAATGACCTAGAATCCAAAGAGGAAAGAGCCACCTAAATGGACCAAAAACATCTTAATCCCTTACTATTATTGAAAGAACCTCAAATCAATATTTAGAGCTGTGGTTACTAAAGTGTGATGGCAATTCCCATGCACTAAATCCCATGCTAAGCGGTTAGCATAGGACCATAGTTACTGTTACCATGTGCTAAAAAACACGGTCATGCCTAACTACTTAGTGCGGGAGAGGTGGCAACTAGGTGGATTTAGAAAGGAGAGCATTTGTTGACTGCACATCACATTTAGCATGGGCATTATTATGTTGTGCTAACTGTGATTGTTGCAGTTAATATGGTTATACTTATTGTTAATGCAATGAGTGGCATTAAGTGCACCTATATTAAGTGCAGCTGCTAATTAAGCATGGCAGAGTCCTCTGACACATGCTAACTACATGTAAACTCCCCCAATAAGTAACATAGGGTCTAGACCAGTCCCCTTGCTAATTTTCAGCACTTAGCAAGCATTAAGTAGACAAAAATTACTTTAGTAAATGTGCCCTTTAAAGATCAAAAAATACTTTTATTATCAGTCTAAAATTCACTTTTCCATCACAGGAAAAGTATTTGTTGTTTATAATAATTTTCAAATCCACAATACACCCCAAAACATAGTAAATAAATAAATACACTTATCTATTAGAAATACAAGTTGGAGAAATGTTAACAGCAATTAAAAATCTGCCTAGAAATAAAGTCCCTGGCTCTGATGGCTTTACAGAAGAATTTTACCAATGATTTGCAGTTATTCTTGCACCGAAGCTGCAGTGACTGTATATAAGCTTAATTACACCTCATTGTGTTTCCTCAATCTTTGCTGAGGCAAAAGTTATGCTCTTTGCTAAATCGAGCCATGATAAATCCCTCATGACTAATTACTGTCCGATCTCACATTTTAATGCAGATTACAAGATTTTAGCAAGAATACTGGCAAAGTAGATTTAGTAGTATAGTCCATCTTCTCATTGGGAAAGGGCAAGCTGGATTCATAAAGGGGTGCATTGCAAAAGCATTCACCCCCCTCTGTGTTTGTTCTGTTTTGTCGCATTACAACCTGGAATTAAAATGGAGTTTTGGGGGTTAGCACCATGTGATATACACAACATGCCCACAACTCTGACGGTGCAAAATATCCTTTATTGTGACTCAAACAATAATTAAGGCAAAAAAAGCTGAAAGCAGGAGTGCACATATGTATTCACCCCCTCCCCCCCCCAAAGTCAATACGTTGTGGAGCCACCTTTTGCTGCAATTACAGCTGCAAGTCTCTTGGGGTATGTCTCTATTAGCTTAGCACACCTAGCCACTGGGATTTTCACCCATTCCTTAAGGCAAAAATGCTCCAACTCTTTCAAGTTAGATGGGTTGCGTTAGTGTGCAGCAATCTTCAAGTAATTTTATTCATTTATTTAGCTGTATTTATTTAACTGTATTTATATCCTGCTTTTCACCGGGTCAAAGCGGTCAATTGGGAGATACATTTAACACGAGGGGATATGACACACATACGCTAATACGTACAGGGAACATGGGCAATTGAGGGTTAAGTGGCTTGCCCAAGACCACAAGGAGTGCCACAGATTCTCAATTGGATTGAAGTATGGGCTTTGACTAGGCCATTCCAAGACATTTAAATGTTTCCCTTTAAACCAGCTTTAACAGTATGTTTAGGGTCATTGTCCTGCTGGAAAGTAAACCTTCATCCTAGTCTCAAATCTCTGGCAGACTGAAACAGGTTTTCCTCAAGAATTGCCCTGCATTTAGTGCCATCCATTTTTCCTTCAATCCTGACCAGTTTTCCTGTCACTGCCAATGAAAAACATCCCCACAGCATATTGCTGCCACCACCATGTTTCACTGTGGGAATGGTGTTCTTGGGTTGATGGGAAGTGTTGGGTTTGCACCACATATGGCGTTTCCCATGTTGGCCAAAAAGTTCAATTTTTGTTTCATCTGACCAGAGAACCTTCTTCCAAGTGTTTGGGGGTTCCGCCACATGCTGTTGTGCAAACTCCAAACATGTTTTCTTATTTATTTAAGCAATGGCCTTTTTCTGGACACTTTTCCATAAAGCCCCACTCTGTGGAGTGTATGGCTTAAAGTGGTCCTATGGACAGATACTCCCATCTCCACTGCGGATCTTTGTAGCTCCTTCAATGTTATTCTTGGTGTCTTTGTAGCATCTCTGAATAATGCCCTCCTTGCCCTCCTTTGATGCGGCCTTCTCTTGTCAGGTTTGTAGTAGTGCCATATTCTTTCTATTTTGTTATAATGATTTAATGGTGCTCTGTGGGATATTCAGAATTTGGGATCTTTTTTTATAATGCAACCCTGATCTATACTTCTTCACAACTTTGTCTCTGACCTGTATGGAGTGCTCCTTGGTCTTCATGTTGCTTGCTTAGTGATATTGCAGAGTCTGGCCTTTAATAACAGGTATATTTATACAGGCATCATGTGACACTGATTGCACACAGGTAGACCCTAATCAAATTATTTGACTTCTGAGGTTAATTGGTTAGACCAGATCTTATTTAGGGGTTTCATAGCAAAAGGGATGAATACATATGCACTTACAACTTTTTAGTTTTTACTTGTTTTCTTATATATACAATGTATTTTATTGTCATTTTACTTCACTAATTTGGACTATATTGTTAGGTCCATTACCTAACATCCAAATGAACCTCCATTTCCATTCCAGGTTGTATGTAATATGACAAAACAGGACAAAAGACAAGGGGATGAATACTTCTGCAAGGCACCGTAGATTTATTGGTAACAATGCTAGAATCTTTCATAATTGGCTAGAGTTATCCTGGCGTACCAATGGTCCAGCGGTGGCTTTGTCTTTAGACACTGAGAAGGCCTTTGACCAGATTGAATGGCCATATCTATTTTGAGTGTTAGAATGGTTTGGATGTGGATCTGATTTTGTTAGCTGGGTTAGAGTACTATATAGCTCTTCCTTCTCACATTTTGCAATTAATGACATCCTTTCATGAGCTGTTCATCTGGGCAGAGGTACAAGGCACAAGGCAGGGTTTCCCTCAATGTTCCCTTTAAGCAGCTTGAAGCTGTGCTGTAGTTGTCCACCAGCATTCCTGTTGGTTTGGTGAGGTGCAAAGGTATTGCACTTAGGATCGTGTGGCATAGGCAGGTCCTGATTTGAAGAGTTCTCTGAAGTGTTGGTCTCCTCTTCGGATATCTTTGGATGTCTTGGTAGGGAAGATTAGACACCATCAAGATGGTGGTGCTTCCTAGTATAATTTACAAGCTGGGGACATTGCCAGGTTTTAGTAAACCTCATTTCGATGCTCAGCTGGATAAGATATTAATATTTTGTGGAAAGGCGAGGTCTCGTATAGTGCTCAGGGGGGGGGGAGAGGGGTTAGTTTCCCAGGTTTCAAGTTATACCATATTGCTTCACTATTACGGTATGGAGCAGAATGAATTTTAGAACACTCCACCTCTCCAGTGATTGAAATGGAAAAAGTGATGGTTTCTCCCTTGAAGCTCATTGTTTTGCCTACAATGGATGTTCCAGACTGTAAGGTGAGTCTGACTCTGATCAGCAGCACTATTAAAGGAGAAAAGGCTATAGAGTCAGTTTTGTAAGTTACCATACTCAGTGTCTGCTGCATCTCTGCTCTGGTATAACAAACTAGTGAGAGTTAATAGTAGAAAAATATTTTGGAAAGGATGGATAGCTAGAGGAATATATTGTAGTGGTCAACTCTTTCATGAAGGGAACATTATTAACCAAGAAGATCTGATTGAGGAGTATGGGTTATCAGTATTACAGGCTACAAATCTGGGTGGCCTGGTTCGGGGCTTGACACAGGATTCCCCATGGGAGGATGGGGTTTCTACCTCCTCTGACCTTCATGATATACTGTATGTTATCAAGCTAAAATCAAAGGGAGGTTAACATCATATTTTTATAAATTAATTTTGTCTTGCGGTGTTATTTCTTTAACAGATCTTTGTAGAACTTGGGAGTATGATGTGGGGTACATGATCAGATGGAATGTTTTTTAGAGCCAGAGTGAGACCAACCATGTCAAGCAGCCTGACACAGCCATTATACTTCATTGCCCATCGCGCAGTGTGGTCTCCCCTATGTATGTTTAGGGATGGCCTGTGAGAATCTAATGTGTGCTGGCACTGCTCGACTATGACACTAAGACACTGTTTGACATTATGATTTCAATTGCCATTTAGCACCTATTGCGTAAATGGAAGGATACATCCTTGCTGAATTTCACCTTCTGTTGGCATTCTGTCTGTATCGCTAGGAATTTGGAAGGCACCGCTTCTCTTTCGACCAATTGCATTGGTAAAGTAGAAAGAATTTGGAGATCTTAAGATCTGCATTTAGCTGACCTCTGATCCTACTCTGGATCTGACCTTTGCCTTTATTTCCTTTTGTCTTTTTGTGGGGAGTGTCTTAGAAATTGAATACTTGTATTCATTTTTATTGCATTGTTTCTGTTATTGATAATCAAAAATAAACTCTAAAAAATAGTCTGTCCTTCATATTCCATATAACTTTTACTAAAGTATGCCAAGCAATTACATAGAAACATAAAAATATGATGACAGAAAAAGACCACATAGCCTGTCTAGTCTGTCCTTCCATTTCAACTACTACAACAGTCCCCTTTTTCCCTTAAGAGATCCTCTGTGTTTGTCCCATGCTTCTTTGAATGCAGATACTGTCCTCATCTCTACCACCTCCACTGGGAGACTATTCCACGGATCCACCGCTCTTTCCATAAAGAAATATTTCCGCATATCATTCCAGAATCTATCCCCTTTCACCCTCATTGCATGTCCCCTCATTGCAGAGCTTGCTTTCAATCGAAAGAGTCTCTCCTCCTGTGCATTTATGCCATGGAGGTATTTAAACATCTCAATCATATCACCTCTATCCCTCTAAGATGTACATATTAAGATACTTAAGTCTGTCCTCATATGCTTTCTAATGAAGACCACTAACCATTTTAGTAGCTATCCTCTGTACTGACTCCAGTCTGTTTATATCCTCTTGAAGGTGCGGTCTCCAGAATTGCACACAGTACTGCAAATGAGGTCAGACAAAAGACTTACACAGAGGTACTATCACCTCCTTTCTTCTGCTGGCCAATCCTCTTCCTATGCAGCGAAGCATCCTTCTAGCTTTTGCCAACACCTTTTCAACCTATTTAGCTACTTTAAGATCATCAGACACAATCACGCCAAGGTCCAGCGCTTCTTTAGTGGACAAAAGTACTTCACCCCTATACTATATTGCTCCCTTGGATTGCTGCAACCCCAATGCATGACCTTGCATTTTTTGACATTAAATCTCAGCTGCCAAATTCTAGACCATTCTTCAAGCTTAACTAGATCCCTCCTCATGTAATCTACACCTTCTTGGTTGTCTATTCTGTTGCAGATTTTGATATCATCTGCAAAGAGGCAAACCTTACCCAACAGCCCTTCCGCTATATCACTAACAAAGATGTTAAAAAGAATTGGACCAAGGACAGATCCCTGGGGCACACCACTGTGAGCTCCTTCTCCTCAGTGAGCTCCATTTACCTGTACCCTTTTTCACCTCCCGCTCAAGCAATTTCTAACCCAAGCAGTAACTTTAGGGTCCATCCCTAGGGTGCTCAGTTTGTTTATAAGTCGCCTGTGAGGAATGGTGTCAAAGGCTTTACTTGAAATCTAAATACACCACATCTAGGGCTCTCTCTCAGTCTAACTCCCTGGTCACTTAGTCAAAGAAATCTATCAGATTTGTCTGACAAGACCTGTCTCTGGTGAATTCATGCTGCCTCAGATCCTGTAATCTGGTGGACTCCAGAAACCTCACTATTTTCTCATTCAGCAGCATGAATGGTTAGCGCAGGACTGAGATAGTGTGCACTACCATGCCAGCATGGTAACAGTTAACTCCCACATTAACTGCACATTGTGTGATGGGGCAGGGACTAGGCAGGTTATAGGTGAAGAGTGGACTATACATTACAGTTAGTGCAAGGAAATTAGCATGCTTTGTCGCAAAGAGGTAGCGTCAGGTTCATCCACGCTACTGTAATTGTAAATGAACCTAATATGTAGTAAGGGCTTTTCAGTAACTAATGAACCAATATTCAAAGGCCAAAAAAACCCCAAAAGAAACTAACATCATTGCACCAATGATATATTAAAAAAAAGAAAGCAGGGAAATCAAACCAAATAAAAATTAAATAAAAAGCTTTAAATGTAGAATAAGGTATAACATTTGTACAACATGCCTTAAAGCATGATATACACATCACAACTACAACCAGTTCACCTATTAATAACTATCAACATCCATAGATGGATCACTTGCCCAGCATGTTTTGGCATTGAGCCTGCCTCAGAGGACTTGACTTAAACAAAATTGATGCCTAACAAGGGACAGCCAAAACAAATTAAGTATAGAAATATGTCAGTCAGTGGGGCCCAAGGAACAAAAGAGAAATGAAAGAAGTTAGCCAAACATATAAAATATGTAAAAATAAAAAATATAATAAAACAAAAATGTGGAATAAAAATACAAATCTTACCTCGTGTTGGCCCTCTTCAAAGACCTGCTGAATAGCTGTAGGGATCCTCAAAACACCTAGAAAGCTAAAAAAACATAGGGCTCGATTTTTGAAGGTATTTACACGGGTAACTGCCTTAGTTACCCATGTAAATGCCTTATCTGGGATTTTTGAAAGGCACCTACATGGGTAATGCCCTTCAAAAATCCCAGATAAGTCCCTAATGTGCCCCAATGCTACACGGTTTGCATCAGGGCGTGTTAGGGGCATTCTGGTGTGGAGTTGGGGTGGAGGAAAGGTCCAACTGGGTAGCACCGATTTTCGATGCCACTCACTTAGCCCTCTGCACCTTAAAGATAGGCGAGGTTTTTCAGGTGCAAGGGCTAAGTAGGTAGCATCGAAAATCAGTGCTACCCGGCTAGCAACTGTGGCTTCCATATTGTGCGATGAGACCTGGATTTTCATTGCCGGGGCCGCATATGACCCCAGCATTGAAAATACAGGTTAGGCAGAAGGAGGGCAGGCTATGCACCGATGCGCCGCATAGCACCGCCCAGATGAAAATTGGGGCCATAATAAATAACATTATTTAAAGGAATAAAAAGATACGTACTGTCCAAAAAGATGCAAATCAGTACAATTTATTTGTATAATCACCAACTGAAAAAAATACATAATGGTCATTTAAGAAACAATGAATCAAAAATGAAAAATTCACTCAAAACACTCCAGCACTATCTGTAGAGTGCTGGGTAGAGTGAAGGCAAAGTAAGAACGTTTTGCCTAGCTATATGAATATCGTAAGCCTACATGATTTTTTGCAGGCAAATCTGAAACACTTATCCAAAGTGTGTGTGGGGGGGGGGGGGGGGAGAAGGGACATGTTAGTTCCAGGTTTGAGCAACATGGTATGGAGGAAGGCAGAGGACCTTGCCTGCCTTCATCCTAATGACAGCAACAATATCTCTTCCAAGCAGACAAATCAACAGAAAAATAGAAACAGCGATGCATTTTCCCCATACTGTACAAAATATGAAGATAATGGATTTAAGTTCTAAAAACTGACATATTCAGATCAATAAACTGAAAAGAACAGAAGCACAGCGCTGAAGGAAGTTTCTGAACTCCTGCATGCTGTAATCTAAAAATGGAGTCGGTCCTTCCCCTTCCGATGCAGACTTCCTGTTTGCATTAGCGTGGGACTTGCAGTGCCCAAATGTAAAGCTTCCCTCCATGCCGTGTTTCTGTTCTTTTTTTTATTGCACGTGCCGCTGCACCTAGTCCTGAACAGATGTAGCTGGACCATAGCGGTAAAGAAAAGGGTGGGGTTGGGGGCTGTAAGCAGTTGCCTAGGGCTCGGAATTACCTTGATATTGACCCTGCACAGGCCGCATCTAATCTACCTGGCATCTAATCTAATCTCCCTGGCATCATACCTGTTCTTATTGAAAGAAAAGGTTGCACAAATGTTTGAGAAGTACTGTATAGGCATCGGCTCTTTAAGCTCTTTCAGTATGCCAGAATGAACCTCATCAGGTCCATGGCTTTGTTTACTTTCAATTGTAACAGTTTGTTGCATTCTACTGTGTCAGTAAGTGGCAATGTGTTTACTTTACGTATTTATATCCCTGCCTTTTGCCTTTGGCCCATTTTCCTCATTTTCTAGTGTGAATACCAAAACAAAGGTAATTGCTTGAGACATCTGCTTTCTTGTGATCCTTCATCAGTTCCGTTTTCCAATTTGATTCTTCACTGTTTGTTCTTTCTCTTTTCACATACATATTTAAAGGAAAGATTATACCCTGCTTTTACTTATTGGGCAAAATACTTAACTATCAAGTTTTTGCCTGTCTTATCGTATTGCCCTTCCTGCCTCCCTGTATTTCTCCTGGCAGTTGCCCCTAGCCACCTCCTTCTGTTTCTGGTCATATTTTCTTAATGCTTTTCCTTTTGCTCTCACCTTTTTGCCAGCTTCTTTACTGAATCATAATGTTTTCTGCCTTCTTTACCCCATGTTAACAATCCTGACACATAGATTTATTGCCATTTCAGTGCTTCTTTTTATTGGCATCCATAGTTCTCTGTCTTTAAGATCTCCTGTTCCTGTTAAGGTTTCCTTTAAATAAGTACTTATTTTCTTTAAATCAACCCTTTTCAAATCTACAATCCTTGTTCTAATATAAAGTTTCTTAACCCAGACCTCAAGACACACTCAGGTTTTAAGGCTATCCACAATGAATATGCATAAGATAGATTTGCATGTATTACCTCCATTTTATGTAAAATCGATGTCATGCATATTCATTGTGGGTAGCCAAAAAATCTGGCTGAGTGTGTCCCTAGGACTGGATTGAGAACCCCTGTCCTAGGGGACATTTGGGGGGGGGGCTCAAAGCCATAAATTGAGAGGCCCTCACTAAGGGAGGAGCAGATCATAAGGCCAAAGAGTGTAGAAGATGGCAACCAAGAAAGAAGACGTGGCTGATGTGTCTCTTTGGGAGCACAACCAGTACTTTATGGAACCCTGTAAGGCAGGGGTTCTCAACCCTGTCCTTGGGACCCACCTAGCCAGTCAGGTTTTCAGAATAACCACAATGAATATGTATGAGAGAAATTTGCATACACTGCCTTCATTATATGCAAATCTCTCCCATGCATATTCATTGTGGTTATCCTGAAAACCCGACTGGCTAGGTGGGTCCCGAATACAGGGTTGAGAACCCCTGCTGTAAGGGCAGAAATAGTTTGCTTTTGGAGCCTGCCTCTCTACCATTCAGATTCATTACAAAAATTGCTTGAACTTACGTTACTATTGCTGCTAGTCATTTGTATAGTGTTTCTAGGTATATGCAGTGCTGTGCAATACATTTAAGAGATGTTCCACAGAGCTTACAGACTGTAGAAGACAAACAAGGGACTGCGGTACATCATTAAGGGAAAGGTTACATAGGAAATAAGGAAGCCCAAAGCAGCATCGAAGAGATGGGCTTTATCCTGTATTTGAATATGACGTATGGAATTGGACCTGGCACTACGATTTGATGTCATACCTGAAGGAATGGAATATCATGAAACTGGTGACTAGAGATTATAAGTTGTTTTACTAACAATTTGCTGAGACATGCTGGGCTGTGAAGAAAGCCCTAGAGAAGATGTGGGTGGAGGTACTCCTCGATCCTGTTCTGTTAAGTGAGCAGAATTGCCAAGTTACCCAGTTCCAAAAGTGAGATATTTTGGCCAGGTCTGGTGTTAAATTTGCATTGTAATGCAGTATGGTATTTGTAGTCTCTGATTTCACACATTGAAATCAGTGCTATAGGTTCCATAATGCATCAGTATTAGATTGGGAGAAATCCAGGACTGGCTAAAAATCTCCCTCCTGAAACTGGGTAACTTGGCAACTCTGTAGACCAGATCTGATTTCTGTTGTAAGAGTTTGAGAGGCTGCTAAAACTTATTAAGACTTAATTTGATTGTTTTACCTTTATTTGGCTTGTATCTTCTGCTGATAAATCAATATATGTATGGATAAGGACTACGGAGACTATAAAGAATTTTTAAAACCTGCAAATGATGTAAGAGTGACACAGGGTTACAAGGGATGGCATTGGATTCTTTTTTATTTCTGTTTTAAGATAAAAGAGCTATGGCAGCTTATCAAAACTAGATTGTGGATTGGTTTGTTCATAGTTTTTCTTTGTGGCCTGAGATGACACTAATGACTCCCAGGTCTACCTCTATATACCTGAAATCTCTCCTGCAGTCCAGGCCAGGATCTCTGCCTGCCTTTCTGACATTGCTGCTTGGATGTCTCACCACCACTTGAAATTGAACATGGTCAAAACTGAGCTGCTTATTTTTTCCCCTAAACCAGCGATGGCGAACCTATGGCACGCGTGCCAGCTGTGGCACGCGAAAGCCTTGCAGCTGGCACGCGGGAAGGTCCGCAAAAAAGAAAAAGCTGGCTCTGACTGCTGCCGCGGACGCGGCAAGGGCAGAATGCAATGTCCCGCGGAGCCCCCTCCGCTCGCTAAGCCCCTCTGCAAGGGCTTTCAGATTCGCGAGGGAGAGCGTCTCCCTCGCGTCTCTGTTCAGCCCGCAGGGGCAAATGGCAAACCTCCCAACACCCCCATCGACGGACTGATGGGAAATTTCCCAATAGCCCCTGCGGGCTTAACAGAGACGCTCGGGAGACGCTCTCCCTCGCGAATCTGAAAGCCCTTGCAGAGGGGGCCCCGCGGGACATTGCATTCTGCCGCGGCAGCAGCCAGAGCCAGCTTTTTTTTTTTTTTTAAATTTGCCAGGGGGGGGGGGGGGTTAGGACTTATAATGGGCGGGGGGGGGGTAGGACTGCTAATGGGCGGGCGGGCGGGGGGGCGGGGGTGTTGACTGCTAATGGGCGGGGGGGGGTAGGACTGCTAATGGGCTGGGGGTTAAGACTGCTAATGGGCTGTGGGCGGATGGGAGCTGTCTGGAAATGGGGTGATGGGGGGTTAGGACTGGTAATGGGCTATGGGGGGGGTTAGGACGGCTCATGGGCGGGCGGGCGGTAGGACTGCCACGGGGCTGGGGGGGTTAGGACTGGTAATGGGCGGGCGGGCGGGGGGGTAGGACTGCTAAGGGGCTGGGGGGTAGGACTGCTAATGGGCTGTGGGCTGATGGGGGCTGTCTGGAAATGGGGTGATGGGGGGTTAGGACTGGTAATGGGCTATGGGGGGGGGGGGGTTAGGACTGCTAATGGGCTATGGGGGTGTTAGGACTGCTAATGGGCTAGGGGGGGTTAGGACTGGTAATGGGCTGTGGGCTGATGGGGGCTGTCTGGAAATGGGGTGATGAGGGGTTAGGACTGGTAATGGGCTATGGGGGGGTTAGGACTGGTAATGGGCTTTGGGCTGATGGGGGCTGTCTGGAAATGGGGTGATGGGGGGTTAGGACTGGTAATGGGTTATAGGGGGGCTTAAACTGAAAATGGGGTGATGGGGGCTTAGGACTGGAAGTGGGTTGATGGGGGGGCTAGGACTGGTATTGGGTTGGGGGGTTGCTAGGACTGGAAATGGGCTGATGGGGGGCTAGGACTGGAAATGGGCTGATGCAGGGACTAGAAGGGAATGGATGCTGGGTGAGGCTGGAACTAGAAGGGAGCTGATGTTGGGGGAGGATTAGAATGGGATGGGGCTGGGAGAGTAAAATGGAGAGGGGAAAAATATTTTGTGTGGGAGGGATAAAAAATCTACAATTGGCCGGGTATTGGGAGAGTAAGTGGGGATTGAGGATGGAGGGGTAAAATTTGAGTGGATGAAATAGGAATGAGGAAAGAGCAAAAGGAGAAAGATTAGTATGTTAAAGCGGATGTAGAGAGAGAGAATGGATAAAAAAAACTAGAAGAGAGAAGAAAGGACAAATGGACAGCAGATGATGGAGAGTTAGCAGAAAACATGAAGAAACCAGAAGAAAGTGGCTGGAGCAATTGCAACTGTGTAACTGAGCTGAGGTATTCTGTTTATGTAATTCCTTTTTGACATTGCCACTTGTTCTCTTTCCCCAGTAGGTCATGTATTGTTATTCTCTGAAATGTATTGGTTTAATATTTGCAGTGTTGCCTTTTGATAGGTATGGTATGGTGCTTTGTGAGTCCTGGTAGTGCTGTTAGGATACGGCGGGTTTGCTATTGGTTCTAAATGGGCAGTGTTTGTAGTAGTTCCTAATGTGCCTGGCGGTTGGCACTGGATTATAGTAATGTAGAAATCTTTTAGTCTGTCTTTATCCATACACTCATTAAGAGACATGTTTACTAAAAGTTAGTGTATGTTAGCATTATGCAAATATTTATGCAAATTGACGTGCTGGCACTTTGAGGAAATTCTTTGGTTTTGTGCGGCAGTTTGGGCACTCGGGCTCAAAAAGGTTAGCCATCACTGCCCTAAACCCTCCTCTCCCCTTCCTCCTTTTTCAGTGTCTGTGGATAACTCTCTACTCCTCCCCTCAGTGTGCAATCTTGGGATCATCCTCGACTCCTCTCTCTCTTCCTCCACACACATCAAACTGATAGCTAAAACCTGCCATTTTTTTCTCTGCAAAGTCAACAAAATTTGCCCATTCGTTTCTGAACAAACTACTAAGACACTTATGCACTTCTTAGTCATGTACTGTCTAGATTATTGTCACCTCCTCCTTGCTGATCTCCTTCTGAATCATCTCTCTCCCCTTCAATCTGTTCAACACTCTGTTGTGTGACTAATCTTCTGCCAGCCTCGTCATGCTCATATTGCCCCTCTTCTCACGTCACTTCATTGGCTCCCTGTTTCCGCATCCAGTTGAAACTTCTCCTGCTGACCTCCACTGGATTCTAGAAAGCTCACTATCCTTTCTTTCAGCAGTGTCTCTGTTACTTTTCCCACTACTGAAGTAAGGATTATTGGCCTGTAGTTGGCCACCTTTTCTCTGTTACCACTTTTGTGAAGAGGGACCACACCAGCCCTCCTGCAATCCTGTAGCATCTCCCCTGTCTTCAAGGATCTATTAAATATATTCATTAGAGCTGGAGAACCTGTCTGAGCTCTCTCAGTATCTCAAGATGTATCTCATTTGGTCCCTTGGCTTTCTCCATATTTAGTTTTGCAAGGAGTTCATACTATGAATGGTGTGGTATCTACTCCTTTCCCATTAGTACCTTTGTCAGTCATGCAAGATTCTTCTCCAGGATTTTGTTTAGTGAGTATGGAAGAGAAGTATTTGTTTAGCACCTCCACTTTATCCTTGTCACTTTCAACAAATCGATCCACAGCCGCCTTCTTTTCCTGAAAAAGTCTTGTCACTGGCTTTGCATCTTAGCCATCTTTTCTTCTCCAGGAACTTATGGCAGCCTGATTTCTTTTTTTTTTCTTATTTCAGGTTTATCCAGTTTTCTTTTCTGTGTTCCACTTTTGGTAATCTTCTGAATTCTGTGCATGCTGCCTTTTTTGCCTTTATTTTTGCAGCCACTTCTTTGGAGAACCATATCGGTTTCCTTTTGGGTTTTTTTTTGTTTTTTTCCTTACATGTAGATTTGCAACCTCTTTCAGTTTAGAGCACTACCTTTCCACTTCCCTTATCTCTTCCCACCCTGCCAGCATCTCCTTCAGGTATTTTCCCATTTTTGAAATCTAGAATTTTGAGTTTGCTGTGACTGAACTCTGCCCTTGGCTTTTACCTCAAATCACATCATATGATCATCACTGCTGCTCAAAACGCAGACATTAGACACACTATCGCCCTTGGTGAGTACTAAATCCCCTATTGACCTTCTCCTCATGGGTTTTATCACCAATTGTATTACAAAGCATCGTCTAAGATTGGCTTCTTTACAGATTTGCACCAGTATGGAGAGCAATGCCATCTCCTTTTTCCAAAATAAGTCACAGCACTTCTTTTCTACATGGCCCCTGCATTTCAGCTCCTTTTCTGCCCTGTCTATCCTTTTTTATTGTAAACCACCTTGCTAATCACGATTTGGTGGTATAGAAAGTTTTAAATAAACTAACTTAAATGTCTTAAATAGAGTATAGCAATGTATGACAATATCCCATCCATGAGATTCATTCAGTCATGTTTCTGTAATGGCCACAACGTCCAAGTCCGTTTCCACCATCAGGGCTTCTAGGTCAGGAACTTTGATGCCTAGATTGAGAGCATTTGTGTTGATTGCCTTCCAGCAATTTTTATTGGCTTGCTTGTATTTTGCCTGGCTTTTATTCCTGAATCCTCTTTCCCCTTTGTTGTTGAGGTATGAATAATACTGAAAACAGAGAGGCATCATCTTTACTATGATGCTTTTGCTGGAGATAACATCCTAAACTAGTTTTCTTCCAACCGTCACCTTCTTTCTCTAATTTGAATGCCCATCCACATATTGTCTGAATTTTTAACTTGATCCTTTTCCCTGCCACAGAAAGATGTAATCCATCAATACAGTATAACCTCTTGTTGTTCCATCTACCAGATTTGGAGCCACATATTAATGATGACTGTATGACACAACCTCTCTTTCTCCCGTGCCATGAAGAGGTAGAAATTCTGATAGTGCTAAAGTGCTTACAATGAGTTTTCTCTTTCCCAAAATTTAAAAGTCTCTGCACTGCAGAGGTATTGTTTCTAGCTAGATCATTTGTTCCCAAATCTAAAACATCAGTTTTAGTACCCTTACTTTCCTATCTAACTTCACTAACAATTTGGCTGAATCTCCTGGAATATACAACAGATATGGCCCATCAAGCCCGTATAATGTTTCCAGCAGTGGCCAATCCAAGTCACATATACCTGGCAGGCAGGGCCGGCCCATCCATTGAGCAAGAATGTTGTTGGCACAGGGTCCCGCGCTTCAGGGGGCCCCGTGCCAACAACATTCTGCACACTGCTCACCTTCTTTAGCAGCACCCGGCAGTTTTAGACACCTCCACAGCCCATTTCAAGCCCAAGCCCCTCTCCCCGAAGAGCTCCATCACAGGCTTCAGCAGCTCTCGGCAGGCTCAGCACAGCTCGTTGCAGCTGCCGAAGTGAAGAGGGTTTTTCCCTTCACTTCGGCAGCTGTATTGTAATGAAGATTGCAGGCGTGTCCTTTGACCTCCGGCATGCCTGCGATCTTCATTACAATACAGCTGCTAAAGTGAAGGGAACAGCGCTCTTCACTTCGGCGGCTGTAATGAGCTGTGCTGAGCCTGCCGGAAGTCACTGAAGCCTGCCGTGGGGCTCTTCAGGAAGGGGGGCTTGGGCTTGAAATGGGCTGTGGAGGGGTCTAAAACTGGAATTGTGCTGGTGGGGCTATAATTGGAAATGGGCTGAATGGGGGGGAGGCTAGGATTGGAATTGGGCTGGTGGGGCTATAATTGGAAATGGGCTGAATGGGGGGAGGCTAGGACTGGAAATGGGCTGGGGGGGCTATAAATGGAAATGAGCTGAATGGGGGGAGGTTAGGCTTGGAAATGGGCTGGGGGGGCTATAATTGGAAATGGGCTGAATGGGGGGAGGCTAGGATTGGATTGGAACAACCTTCTCCTCGCTTGGTTTTAGTGGCTCTGTACTATCCTGGTTCTCCTCCTATCTCTTCCATAGCTCTTTCAGTGTGCGTTCTGGTGGCTCCTCCTCCTCTCCTATCCCGCTCCCAGTTGATGTTTCCCAAGGATCTGTCTTGGGTCCGCTCCTTTTCTCTCTATATACCCAGTCCCTTGGTGCGCTTATCTCTTCCCATGGCTTTCAGTACCATCTGTATGCCGATGACTCCCAGATCTACCTCTCTACGCCTGAAATCTTTCTGGCAATCCAGACCCGGATCTCTGCCTGCCTCTCTGACATTGCTGCTTGGATGTCTCACCGCCACTTGAAATTGAACATGGCCAAGACTGAACTTCTCATCTTTCCCCCTAAAACCTCCCCTCCTCTTCCTCCTTTCTCAGTCTCTGTGTTTAACTCTGTACTCCTTCCTGTTCCCTCAGCCCACAATCTGGGGGTTGTCTTTGACGCCTCTCTGTCTTTCTCCACACACATCCAGCTCGTAGTTAAGACCTGCCGTTTCTTTCTCTATAACTTTAGCAAAATCCACCCTTTCCTCAAAACACACTACTAAAATGCTTATCCACTCCTTAATCACCTCCCGTCTTGAATACTATACCTTGTCCTTGCTGGTCTCCCTTTGAATCATCTCTCTCCCCTTCAATCTGTTCAACACTCTGCTGCGTGGCTAATCTTCCGCCAGCCTCGTCATGCCCATATTACTCCTCTTCTCAAGTCGCTTCATTGGCTCCCTATCCGTTTTCGCATCCAGTTCAAACTTCTCCTCCTGACCTATAAATGCATTAACTCTGTGGCTCCTCACTACCTTTCTTCTCTTATCTCTCCTTACACCACCCCCCTCGGGAACTCCGCTCTTCTAGCAAACTACTTCTTTCTGCGCCTTTCTCTTCTACTGCTAACTCCAGACTTTGCTCCTTTCACCTTGCTGCATTTTACACCTGGAACAAACTTGACTCACCTGATCTCCTCTTCTCTCCCCTTTTCTTTCCCCTAGTTTATCCCTGCTTACACCTTCTGTGTTTTGTCTTGTGTTTTGAATTGACTAGATTGTAAGCTCTTAAGGGCAGGGACTGTCTCTTACATGTCTGTTCAGCGCTGCGTACGATTGGTAGCACTTTACAAATGCTCAGTAGTAGTAGTAGTAGTAGAATTGGGCTGGGGGCTATAATTGGAAATGAGCTGAATGGGGGGAGGCTAGGATTGGAAATGGGCTGAGTGGGGGAGGGGTGGCTAGGACTGCAAATGAGCTGATGGGGAGGACTAGGACAGCAAATGGGCTTTTGGGGGGGTGGGAAAGATATGAAATAGACTGATGTAGTTCTGGAATAGGATTGGAAATGTCTGATGGGGGGGGCTACTTTTAGAAATGGCTGATAGGGGCAGCTTGGACTGGAAATGAGTTGATGGGGGAGGGGGGGCTCGGACTGGAATTGGACTGAGTGTGGGGGAGCTTGGACTGGAAATGGGCTGAAGCTCCTCCACACTCGACCCAATTTCCAGTCCAAGTCCCCCCATCAGCTCACTGGAATAGGATTGGAATTGATTTATGGGGGGCCTAGGATTGCAAATGAACTGATGGGGGGGGGAGCTTGGACTGGAAATGGGCTGATGTGGGGGGGGGAGAATGCAATTAGAAGGGAGTGGATGCTGAGTGGGGCTGGAACTAGAAGGGAGATGATTTTGGGGGAGGACTAGAAGGGGATGGGGCTGGGGGAATGAGGATGGAGGGGGAAAATATATTTTGTGTGGGAGGGAAGAAAGATCTACAAATTGCTGGGTATTGGCAGAGTAAGTGGGGATTGAGAATGGAAGGGTGAAATTTGAGTTGATGATAAAGGAATAAAGAAGAAATTGGGGAAAGAGCAAAAGGGGCAAAATCGGTATGTTAAAGCAGATGTAGAAGATAGAATGGAAAAAATCTAGAAGAGAGAAGGAAGAACAAATGGACAGCAGACAATGGAGAATTAGCAGAAGACAGAATAGACCAGAAGAAAGTGACTGGAGAAATTGTAATTGAAAAATAAAATGCCCAAACAACAAAAGGTAGAAAATTACTTTTTTTTATTTTGAATTTATTAACTGGAATATGTCAGCTCTGGGAAATGTGTATCACTAACGTCTTTGCATTTTTGTTTAGTACAAAAGGAAATTAATTTATAGTGTTGTTGTACATTCCAAGTTTGGCTTTAGGGGTTCACAATTTAATTATTGTCTTCCAATTTCTAAAGTGTGATTCCTTATTCTTTGTTTGGTGAAGGTCTATGTTCTGCATGTGTAACTGAACTGAGGTTTCTATTCTTGTAGTTTCTGTTTGACAGTGCCACTTGTTCTCTTTCCCTAGTACGAGATGTATTGATTTAATATTTGCAGTGTTGCCTTTTTAATAGGTAGGATTTGGTGCTTTGTGAGTCCTGGTAGAGCTGTTATGATACGGCTGGTTTGCTATGGGTTCTAAATGGTCAGTGTTATAGTACTTAATGTGCTTGGCGGTTAGCACTGGAGTATATTAATGTAGAAATCTGGTAGTTTTTCTTTATCCAGACACTTATTAAGAGGTATGTTAACATTAAGCTAATGTTTATGCAAATGAGGCTTCTTATGCAAATGAGGCCCCGCAATGAGCCTCCACACATGGCCCCGCACCCCCCTTGGACCGCTCCTGCTGGCAGGTTCCCAAAAAGGTACACAGGTTCCACAATGCTTGTCCTAGGGTAATCAGTGGATTTCATAGGTCCTCTTTAATAATGGGTTATAGACCTTTCCTCCAGAAACTTCTCCAAACATTTTTTAAACTCAGCTACACTAACAACCTTTATTACATCCTCTGGTAATGAATTCTAGAGTTTGACTACGCATCGAGTGAAAAAATATTGAGCCTGATTTTCAGTTCGGCAGGGCTAAGCGCTGTAGCCATGTGACCCCTTAACCCCAGATTTTCACTTCCATGGCAACAGAAGTGAACATCCGGGGTTCACCTCACAGCCAAAAAACCGCCAAGCCTAACTGGGCAGCAGCGATTTTGGATGCTGCACTGTTAGAGCTCTGTGCCTTAATGATAGGCGAGGGGTTTCCTCGCCTATCTTTAAGATGCAGAACACTAATTGGGCAGCATCTAAAATCCTTGTGACGCAGTTAGTACCATTCCCTGCCTCTGCTTCACCCCGGAACGCCACCAACATGCCCCGATGCTAACTGGATAGCATCGGGGCGTATAGGGGACTTAATTGGAGATTTTCAAAGGCAGTAGCCATGTAGGTGCCTTTGAAAATTCCCGATTAAGGCATTTAAACAGTTAACATGGGCTCTTAACCATATAATTGGCTTTTAATATTTGGCCCATTATTTCTTACTTATCTAAATGGGTTTCATTGTAGCTTCATTGTGTGTCTCCTAGTCTTTCTACTTTTTGATGTTGTAAACAACCAATCTTCATTTACCCATTCAACTCCATTCATTAATTGATAGACCTCTATCATATCCCCCCTCAGCCGTATTTTTCCAAGATGAAATGCTCTAACCTTTTAAGCATTTCCTCATAGGGGTATCCTTCCATTCCCGTTACCATTTTGGTGGCTCTTCTCTGTATTTTTCTAATGCTTCTATATCCTTTTTAATATATGGTGACCAGAATTGCACACAATATTGAAGGTGCGATCTCACCACAGAACGATAGAGAGGCATTATAATATCCTTGCTTTTATTCTCCTTTCCTTATGATTCCTAGCATTCTATTTGCTTTCACTGCACACTGGGTGGAGGCTTATCAACCATGATACCTAACTCCTTTTCCTGGGTGGTGGTTCCTAATATAGAATCTTGGATCATGTAACCATAGTATGGGTTGTGCTTTCCTAGATGCATAAGTTTGCACTTGTCCACATTAAATTTCATCTGCCGTTCAGACATCTAGTCTTCCAATTTATCAAGGTTCTCTTCCAATTTTTCACAATCCTCTGTGTTTTAACAACTTTTCATAATTTTGTGTCATCTGCAAACTTAATCACCTCATTTGTTATTCCTATTTCCAGGTCATTTATGAATATATTAAAAGCAGCGTACCCAGCACAGATCCCTGGGGTACTCCACTATTCAACTTTCCCCATTGAGAAAATTAGCCATTTAGCCCTACCCACTGCTTTCTTTCTTTTAACTAGTTCCTGATCCACAATAGTATACTGCGTCTTATCCCCATGACTTTTTAATTTTGCCAAGAGTCTCTCATGAGGGACTTTGTGAAAGGATTTCTGAAAATCCAAATACACTATATTAACCGGCTCACTTTATCTACCTGTTTATTCACACCTTCAAAAAATAGAATCGCTTAGTAAGACAAGACCTTAGTTGGCTAAATCCATGTTGGCTTTCTCCCTTTAAACCATGATTATCTACATGTTCATCAATTTTATTCTTTATAATGGTTTTTACCATTTTGATGGGTACTGACATCAGGCTCACCGGCCTGTCGCTTCCCGGATCACTGCTGGACCCTTTTTAAAAATTGACATTACATTGTCCATTCTCCAATCTTCCGGTACTAAAGATGAGTTTAATGATAGTTCATAGATTACTAATAGTAGGCCTTCAATCTCATATTTCAGTTCTTTTAACACCCTTGGATATATACCATCCAGTCCAGTTGATTTTACTACTCTTCAGTTTATCAAATAATTGTAATACATCTTTCCGGTGTATTGATATTTATTTCAATTCTTCTGATACATCACCTTTAAATATCATTTCAGGCATGGGTAACTCCTCTATATCTTCTTCAGTAAAGACCAAAGCAAAGAATTCATTCAATTTTTTCTACTATGGCCTTGATTTCCCTTAGCGCCCCCTTTACCCCTCTATCATCTGATGGTCCATCTGACTCTCTCACTATGAATTTGCTTGAAAACGTTTTTATTATGTGTTTTGGCTTCAATGGTTATCTTTTTTTCAAATTCTTTCTTTGCTTGACTTATTAGTGCTTTGTGTATAACTTGCCAGTGCTAATGTTGTTTCCAATTTTCGCCATTTGGCTCCTTTTTCCATTTCCTGAAAGATGCTTTTTTGGCTACAGCAGCCTCTCTGACCTAGCCTTTAAACCATGCTGGCAGTTTTCTGTCCTTCCACTTTTCTTAAAGTGTGGAATACATCTGGTCTGGGCTTCCAAGAGTGGAGGACTAGCCTAGAGCACTGGCCTGGAAACTATGAGACCAGGGTTTGATTCCCACTAGCACTCTCTGTGGCCTTGGGGAAGTCACTTAACCCTCCACTGCCTCAGAAGAATCCGTTATCAATGTCCCTGTTTCATGTACATTACCAAGACTGTTACAATGTGAACCACTTTGACTGAAATGATAAAACTTGATGTGAATCTTTAACCTTGCAGCTGTTCCTTTTATTTTTTTCTTAACTATTTTCCTCATTTTATCATACTGTCCCCTTTTGAAGTTTAGAGGTAGTACTCTGGATTTTCTTGCTGTCCTTCTTCCATTTATTAAATCAAATGCGGTCATGCTATGATAACCATTGCCAAGTGGCTCCCAACAACCTTTTCTCTTGTCCAGATCCTGCGTTCCACTAAGGACTAGGTACAAACTAGCTTCCCCTCTTCTCTGTTCATGAACCAGCTGCTCCAAGAAGAAACTAGAAACTCTATCTCCCTAACATGTCTTGCTGTGACACTGACCCAGTCGATATCGGAGTAATTAAAATCACCCATTATTACTGTGTTGTAGCTTTTGTTAGCTTCCCTGATTTCTTTAAGCATTTCATCATCCATCTATTCATTCTGGCCAGACGGTCTATACTATACCCCCACTGCCATCATCCTCCCCTTTTTACAAGGGATTTCTATCCATTTAGATCCCATTGTGTAGTTTGTTTCCTGCAAAACTTTTATCCTGCATGACTCAATGCCCTCTATAACATAGATCACAAGTCCTCCACAAATTTGATCTATCCTGTCATTGGGATATAGTTTGTACCAAAGTATCACACTGTCTCATTGGTTGTCTTCCTTCCATCAGGTCTCTGAGATGACAATTACAACTAGCTTTTCATTTAGTGCTATTTATTCTAGCTCTCCCATCTTATTTTTCAGACTTCTAGCATTTGCATACAGGCATTGTAGAGGTTGTATTTTATTCATATTAATCTGGTTATCAGTTAATAGGCATAATTTTGAATCCTTCAACTCTGTGTGCTCTGTTTTAAGGGCATCTGGGATACTTTTATCTATATGGGAACGTCTTTGTCGGTATGCCCTAACTTTCCTCTTTTGCTAGTATCCTTCAAGGGTACATTCTTCTGAACCACATACTCTCAGGTGACTGTTGGCTTTCTCCTATTATGTTTATTAATGATTTGATATACCACCCTTTATAATTGCATCTGATTTAAAAGCTGCTCTATCTCCTTTTTAAAGGTTAATGCCAGCAGCCTGGTTCCATCCCCGTTAAGGTGCAGCCCATCCTTTTGCAAAAGCCCCTTCCTTCCCCAGAATGTTGCCCAGTTCCTAACAAATCCAAAGCCGTCTTCTTTGCACCATCTTCTCATCCACCCATTGAGACTTCGGAGCTTTGCCTGCCTTTTGGGTCCTGCACATGGCACGGGAAGCATTTCTGAGAATTCTACCCTGGAAGTTCTGGATTTCAACTTCCTACCTAAAAGCCTAAATTTGGCTTCCAGCACCTCCCTCCCACACTCTCCTATGTCATTGGTGCCAACATGTACCAAGACAGCAGGCTCCTCCTCAGCACTATCTAGTTTAGGTGAGGCATGAGGTCCGCTACCTTTGCATCAGGCAGGCATGCTTCTAGGCAATCCTTACATCCACCAGCCACCCAGCGATCTACATGGTTAATGATCAAATTGCCAACTATAACTATATGCCGACCATCCTAACTGTTCCCTCATGGGCAGAATACCCTTGAGAAACCTCCTCAGTTCAAGAAGGTTTTATATCACCTGGACGACAGGTCCTAGCTACCAGATCACTTCCTGCCACACCAAGGTGAAGCTGTCCTTTCAAGTGACCTCTCTTCTCCATGGTAACTGGAGGTGGGACTTCAGTACTACGTCCTTGTAGGTCTAGTCTATATACCTCTCTCATAACTTTCCAGCAAAGTATCACCACCCCCCACCCCAGTAAAATAAGTTACCCCATTTCTGTTAACTCCAAGTTATATGTCCCTTAAGTTCTATGTAGCTGCTTTTCAATTGAGATTGTTAATTGTTCTTTGTAAAACTGTTAATTAACTAAATAAGTAAATAAATACATTTTTCTTATGTCCTCCAAGTCTGTTAATCTAGCCTCCAGAGATAGGACTCATTCCTTGAGGGCAAAGAGCTCCTTGCATTAAGTGCACATGTAAGACCCCTCAAAGACTGGGAGAAAATTGTACATGTGACACTCAGTGCCACAGACTTTATAGTCCCAATCTCGCTGCTGGACTGCCTGTCTGCATTTTAGTTTTAAGATTTTGTATATTCATTTAAGTTGTTTACTTACTTAAAGTTGCTAGAGATATGTGTGCTGATACAACTATAGCTAATGAGCCCGATTCCATCCCCAACGTCCAGGCCCTCTTTGCGCCCAGTCGGAATTGGACGCACAGAGGGAGTCACAATTCTGATCCTGTGGGGCATGTCTAGGCCCATGGGATCAGACTCATGAACAGGCCTGTATGTGCAGACCGGGACCTCTATTCTGCCCGGCCTGCACGTACAGGCCTTGCCAGACTAACTCAGTCAGGGCTTTTCAATGGAGCCGGGGTGGCATGGCAGATGGTTGCCATGGCTCCGTGGCTCCAATGAAAAGCCGTGATCCCCGGCCGCTGGCTCACAAAGTGCATTCCCCGCAGCCTGATGCCCCAATATGGCCTCCTAGGGCCAGGGACGGGCTGCGGGGAATGCCCCCTACTGCCCCTTCCCAGCCCCAGGCCTGCTGTTCCTCCTGCATCAGGTAACGTATTCCACCTCAGAGACGGAATACGTTCCTTGTCCAAGCTGTTGGCCCCAGATGTACAGGGCTGACATTGGAATCGGCCTGTATGTCCAGGGCCGATGACCATCCACCATCTGCCCTAATGCCGTTCTCAAACCGCCACTTCCCTGACCCGTCTAACTTCCCTGTATAATTTGTAGGGAAGTTAGATAGGGTCAGGAGGGGGAACGAATAGCAAGGATAAAAGTCCATCCCCGCATTCGTGCCATGGAATGAGTCTAAATATGTTTAAGGGACTTTGCCTCAAGATGAATTAATTTAATTTCAGGGTCTCAATTAATCTATTCCTGGTGAGGATAACCAGCTGAACCTGAAAGTGAATTTGACCACCTTTTCTCCTTTAATAAGTTTAAGAGCCCATAAAGCAAAGATTATGTTTGGGGTGGGTGGGAGAGGAAGAACACTTAGTAAATGCTGGCTTGCTATACAGATCCCTGACTTGTGCTTCTAAGGTAATCTCGTAACAATTTCCTAGGTGATTCACACAGCCCTTGGTTTGATAAAGGGAGCCCTTCAAAGTGTTCCTTTAATCTGTCACTTGGCTTTAACACTTTTTTAAAACAATTTCACAGATCTCTTTTCTCCTAACTGGAAGACCTCTTTGTAAAAGTCTTTAGAAACAATTTCTTTCTTTCTATTCAAAGAATATTTACCCTATTCTCCCTTCTATGCTTAGGTATGCCCTGATTTGATTTATTTTAAACGCTCTGCTGATACTACTGTAGGCCCTAAGTTAAGAAATACACTGGATTCTAAAATACACAGATTTATCATATTTCACCCAAAGAATTCCCTTTTCCACAAGATTTAGAGATTTTCCCAGAAATGAATACTTACTAGTGTAGATTTCTTTCCAGCAGTAGCAGTGCTTTTTGCTCCTTGAACTGTGTTCCCAACTTAATTCATCTGATATTTCTGTTTTGAGATTTGACAATTCCTAAGAGATTTCTGGAACATTGGGTGTCACTCTTTTTGTCTAAGACCCCTTAAGTTTCCATCAATGGAGCATCCTCATTTACCTAGACAGAAAAGTCATTTTGCAGATGGACTGGGTGTCTGTGTTACAACCCATCTTCTCCCTGACCCCCTTTTCTACTCCCTAGCTTCCTTCTGCATCCTAGTTTCTACACACCTACTAAGAGACATCACTTCAAAAATGAAGGTGAGTCCCCTCCCGCCCCCAGCATCCTATTGTCCTCAGATACAGAGGCTAGGCTCTACCACCTTACACAATTATATCCACTTCCTTCCTGAAAAAACACAATGACAAAGCAACACATAAGCGACAACCTTATTGACAGTACATCCCACTGAGAAAATCCCTGAGCCAGTAGAGGCATTTGAAGAGTGCTTGTTTGGGCTGAAAAACATCCAGAGGGTGTAGAGGAGAAAGCACTCCCTCATCCCCATAACTCAGCACCATATCAACTATAGCAGTAGTGGGATTTGAACCCTGGTTGCCCTGTTCCTAGTCATTAGGCTATCCTAGATTTCTGGGTTCTGAAATACAGTTCTGGGGATGTCTATGTAGACACCCTCCGCAGATGTCCATATTGGGTATGGCCATGTTTGTGAAATCAGGTCTACACCTAGATGTGCCTGCTTTTTTTCAGACATTCTAGCTTAGATTTCCCAGATTGCACTTGGACGTCCTTTCTAAATTCCCCCCCCCCACATGCATAAATACCCCATATCAATTTTACCAGTATGGACTTGTTTTAAAACTAGTGAAATTGATCTCCAGAATCTACTTTCGGAAGGACGCCTACGGAGTACAGTTCTCCTCAACTGACTGTGACCCAAGCT
The DNA here is from genome assembly GCA_033557465.1 of Ichthyophis bannanicus. Taxonomy (NCBI): domain Eukaryota; kingdom Metazoa; phylum Chordata; class Amphibia; order Gymnophiona; family Ichthyophiidae; genus Ichthyophis; species Ichthyophis bannanicus. The sequence goes on along the minus strand of CM066034.1, from coordinate 232,694,792 downwards.
CTCCTAGGAAGGATTGAGCTCATAAAGCGGCCCACACCAACTACAATCATAGTCACACCTACAGCAAGTACCGCAAGTATTATCAACACAACTAGAACAGTGCTAGCCTCCTCAATTCTTCCTATCCCTTTAACACTGCCTGCTGCCGTTATATACCGTTGTCAGTATCTACTCTCTCTCCACTGTATTTTACTGTCACCATATTTACTGTAGCCAGTATCTACTCACATTCTGTTGTAATTAATTAATGTTGCCATCAGTTACTGTAGCCAGTATCTACTCACATTCTGTTGTAACTAATGTTGCCATTTTTACTGTAGCCAGTATCTACTCTCATCCTACTGTAATTAATGTTGCCAGCAGCTACTGTAGCCAGTATCTGCTCACATTCTGTTGTAACTAATGTTGCCATTTTTACTGTAACTAGTATCTACTCTCGTCCTACTATTTACAGTTGCCAACAACTACTCTCATTCTACTTTAATGCTACTGTGGTACCTTCTTCTATTGACAGTAATCACTACCGTCACTCAACAGAGTTTACTATTGCCAGTACCATTCAATTTTCACTGTTTCAATTATTACCATAGTCAGTAGCCTCTCAGAAAGCACCAGAATCACAGAATCCCTCACATAAAGTTACCTCATCCACTTCAACAAAACCCCAATGGCTCTACCATTCAATACCCTGGCGATCTGCCTCTTCCTTCTCACAAGCTGGCTCAACGAAGCCCTTGCCTTATATCACACGGCTCACCAAATTCCTATACTTCTGAGTCATGGAAAAAGAAGGGCAGAATCTTCCTATCCCAACTCAAGAATGGAGACTCCCACACGCCACTCTCACCTCATACATATAGCCCTTCAACAACCAAAGAAAAATAAGCAAGACAAACCCCTTCAACCCTTTTACTTAAACTGTGCTCTCATAAATGCACGGTCTATCCGCAAGAAATGGCCAGTCATCACTGACACAATTTCTTCTCATAATCTAGACATCCTCATGATAACCGAAACCTGGTTATCTGACGCGGATAATGTAATCCTTAATCAACTCATACCCCCCAACTTCTCTGCCCATTCCCAACATAGAGAGAGCAAGAGAGGAGGAGGCATTCTCATACTTACCAAGAATGACCTAAATTTCCACACCGTGGACTCCACAAGCTCAAACAGCATGGACGTATTATCCATCACAAATGAACAATGCCTCATCAATTTAATTTACAGAGCGCCCTCACCCTCCGCGGACGACCTGCCTTACATTCTAGATCTAGCAGCTAACTCACGCAAGCCCAACATTCCCAACTGGATATTAGGAGACCTCAATCTCCCAACACTACATCCCAGCCACTCCTCAGCCCTCCTTGAAGCTATCAACGAACTAGGATACAAGCAAATTGTTGACACCCCCACGCACGAGAGAGGAAACATCCTTGACATGATCTTTGCCCCTCTTACAGCTCTCGACTCCAACAATAGACTTGACAACTCTGTAACCCCAGTACCTTGGTCAGACCATAATTTAATCACTTTCCCCATCCTCATCAATGGCAAACAGTCACCACACAGAAACAAAAACTCCATTGACTCAACAAGAGTATCATCTCGAAAATTCAAAACCCTCAACAAAGAACATATAGTTATGGAAACCCTCCCTCTCCTACATGACACCTCTCTCAATCTGGAAAATCTGATCACATCCTGGAACAGCACTATCAGTACCATTGCACTGCAACCAGTCCAGGGTAACAACCCAAAGAAAAGAAAATCTTCTCCCTGGTTCTCCCCTGACCTACGAGCCTCCCTCACACACCTAAGAAAACTGGAGAAACGATGGCGTCGCTCACACTCATCAGAAGACCAAGCAGCTTATAAAACACATCTATCTGTACACAGGGAGTCAGTCATGGCCAAGATGAAACAATTCCATACCGATACGCTGAAAAGATCACTAAATAAACCACGCGATCTTTTCAATTTAGTCAAAACCTTATCTAAAGAACCTTCACCCAAACATCCTGAACCCATCCATCCCCAAGCATTCGCCGATTTCCTGCAATCCAAGTTGCTTCAAACCAACAACATTGCAACAATCTCCTCTCAAGTCACCATATGCATATCAAACCTATCCATGTTCTCCACACCATCCAGAAAACATGTTGAAGACACCATCGCTGCGCTTAACACGACTACTGCACAAACTGACCCTTGCCCAGCCCACTGGATAAAGGAACTACGCCAAGATCTCAGCCCCATCATCACTAAAATGATGAACTTATCCTTTACAACCGGCTCCTTCCCACCAGCCCTCAAGAGAACATCCATAAGACCCCTCTTGAAAAACCACAAACTCGACCCACAAAAGGTTGAATCTTATAGACCCATAGCTAGCATTCCCCTACTAGCGAAAATAATTGAAAAGGAAGCTCAAAGACAGTTACAGGACCACATTGACACCGTCTCCCCTCTGGACCACTGCCAACATGGCTTCAGAGAGTTCCATGGTGTTGAAACCCTCCTCACCACTCTCTGCAACAACATCATCACAGGCATTGATAACATCCGCCAAGGCTTTGCTCTCATCTTCTTAGACATTGCTGCGGCTTTTGACTCTGTACATCACGATCTGTTAATAGGGCGACTAAAAGAAAAAGGCATCAATAACACTGCCCTAGAGTGGTGCAAGTCATACCTTGATCAGAGATGGCAGTACGTTACCTCAGGGACCACAACATCCACACCATACCACCAAAAGCAAGGCGTACCACAAGGATCATCCCTATCCTCACTCTTTTTCAATATATACATACAACCGGTTTGCAACATCATCAGGTCCTTCAAGGTTGAATGCTTGATATACGCAGATGACATCCTCCTATATATGCCTTTCTCCACAGTTCATATGGACCTTTCCCCGCTAGCTAAATGTTTTGATGCAGTATCCGAATGGCTTCAATCCCAGAACCTCCGAATTCAACATAAAAAGACCGAGGTTCTCTTCATCACCAGGGACCCACTTTTCACCCCCCCCCCCCACCCCATATAAAGGTGAAAGAAGCTGAGCTCCAATCAAAACCGTCCATTCGCTACCTTGGAGTCACTTTTGACCAACGCATGGATCTGAAACTACACATAACCAACGTAGTCAGAGCAATCTACCTCAAGATCCGGACTCTTCGACATCTTCGCCCCCTGCTTGATCCTGATGACTTCAGAACTATATTTCAAGCCTTAACCTTACCACACCTTGACTATGCCAATGCCATTCTCCAAGGCCTCCCACACTCCACATTAAACCCTCTGCAACTCGCCATGAATACCGCTGCTAGAGTCCTCTACGGAGCATCAAGAAGGGACCATATAACACCCATCCTAGAGCAACTCCACTGGCTCCCCATACATGGCAGAATATTATTCAAAACATTACTCCTAACTTTCAAGGCCACTAAAAGCATCACCTCCTCCTCCCTAATAGACTTCATTCAGGCCGTCCCACCCAACAGATCCAGGAGAACGATATCAACAAATACTCTAATCATCCCTAAAGCAGCGACAAAATGCCTATCAGTGACATCTAACAGGGCCTTCAGATTCTATGCCCCTAAGTTCTGGAACGCTCTACCCCCAGAGATTCGTGCTATCAATGATCTATCCCTTTTCAGGAAGGCACTCAAATCCCACCTCTTCCCCCAATATTACTTGACCAACTAACCAATCTTAATCACTACCCAAACTAAGAACAAATCCTGTAATGTATACTTGTAAATACTCTTGTAAATACTCTTGTAAATAGTTGCAGTAATGACGTTCCATGTTTTATTCCAAGTTCTCTGACCTTGTTCTCTGTAAAACCTAACAGTTTGTTGTTATGGTATGTTGTTATATTGTGAACCGCGCTGATTCTGAATAGAGCGGTATATAAGAGCCTGTAATAAATAAATAATAAATAAATAAATAAAAATAAAATGAGACAGTGGCAGAAATTCAAATTGAGGACCCTCAAACAAAATATCTCAAAGGGCCCCCCGGAGCAGGAGGAATCCACCTCAGATAGTATAGGAATAACTATAAAAGGGATCCCTTTTCCCTGGGCCCCCTCGTGGCTTGGGTGGAATTTACCCCATTTACACCATTTTGGAACATTTATGCCCATGAAGGGAAATTTTATAAAGTATTTATAAAGTGTCTTTATAAAGTATTGTTAAATTTAAACAAAAAACATTGCTAAAGAAAAACGTATTTTGATTGTAGTATAATTTGATACTACATGAGCTACTCTGAAGAAAAGACCCCTGGATGACTGTGTTCCTCTAATCTTCCCGTATTTTGGCAACATATCTGCTGGTGGACAATTCCAGGCATCCTCCATCATCTCAGTCATTGCTGAGCTTTGTTAATCATTATGTTGGACCAAACTTATCAATCTGTTCATGATATTGTATAAATTATGTGTTTTTTTAAATAACCTAAATGTTATATAATTGTGTACTTTCGTGAATTTAGAAGTCCGCCTCAAAGAGGAAAGGGCATTAACTATTCCACAGATAATAAGGAAAAAGAACCCCTAAAGCTAACATGTCAAGGATTTAAATAGCTGCCAACCATGTTCTTATGGACCCCATACATTACCCACCATCAACAATTATTAGATAAAATAAGAAAATATTCAGCATTAAAAAAAATTTCTCTCAAATTATCCAAACAAATAGGGTTAGTAAGTATATATTTATTTTCTACATGGAGAACTAAGCACTCACATAGAAATTTTGGAGAGGCAGAAAATACTCCAAATAGTTGCCTGGCTAGCCTTGCACAGGAGTAATGAGTGTGAGCCAATCAAAACCCCTGTCCAGTGGCTTCCAGAGCAACAGGAGAGCAGTGCATGCAGATATTTCCCCCTTTCTCAGGCTGCAAGAAAGATTAGTCACTTAGGCTAATCAAGGCCTTCCAGCCCCCCACCCAAAAGAGCAACAGTGCAGGACTTTCTTCGGCCCTATATTCTAATGAGACTATCACAGTGCAGGCTGATCAGACCATGGAAAGCAATGGCTGTCAGAACAGGGCGGTATAGTGGTGACAGCCCAGGCAGAGTGAAATCAGCCCATTGCAGCCTGATCAGGACTCCATGAGAAGTGGCAGTGTGCTCAGAAAAAGATGCTGCTGCTGTTGAGTGAAATCATCCCTTGTCTGTATTCTCTGAGAAGAGCAGACTGAACCTCATGGATTGCTATCCCTTCTCCCCATTCCACACACAGAGGAAATCCAAGTCCAGTCCAGAAGAAAGTTGCTGTAAGGTTAGGGTGGCTTCTAATTCTGAACTGAAGTTATATAGAATTGGTGACCATCAGGAGCTGTGGTGGGTGTTAGGCTTGTGGACCATTGGAAAGATTGCAACTCCTGTATTAGAGCAATAAACTCCCACCACATGAGGGTAACGTGGATCAACTAATGCAAGGCAGATCTAAACATTCTGTGCTGTCCTTTCCTCTCACTCACCATACCACTGGTCACAAGCCACTTAACATGAAGCATGAGGGAAAGAAGGGAGGAGTGGAGGAGAAAGGGATGAGGAAGAGGAAGGAGAAAAAAGAAGAGCGAAGGGAAGCGAGAAAGAAGTAGTGGAGAAAAGAAATGAAGAGAAGAATGTACATATGAGAAACATGTGAGGATGTGGCTGCCTATCCCTTGGTGGGTGCTTTGGGAAGTGGGTGGGTACCATTTCCTCTTTCATTTCAGTCAGCAAAGTGAGAGCCCTACTGTTTCAGCCCAGTCCCTCAGTCATAAGGAAAATTCTGTGCTTACACCACAGACTATTTCTTAAGATCAGGCTATACAATGCAAGTCGTACACATCATCAATTTCTACACTTCATGTGGAAATATAAGAATAAAACTTATCAAAAGAAAATAGTAGCACCTAAGTAGAGCTTGCTTTGCATGCTGCCTCCAGATCTCATGTCGTTTTGCAAACTGCTTTCAAATCTCACACATTGAATCTCACAGAAGGTTACGGAGTCTTTTTCATTGTGTATGCTTCTCCAATTTTCTTCATTCTAATCATCAAATGTCAACATTTCTTTACTCTCGCTGTAACATCGCATTCCCCTTTTCACCTCTGTGATAGTTGTTTGCCCACAGTGTTTGCTTCTTAAAACCTTCACAATACAAAAGATTTTAAAGTTACCACCAGAGTATCAAAGTGATTTATCATTCAGGGAGAAATTGATCTTTTCTGCCTTTCTGTGACTTCTATTCTACTCTGAAGATTTTGGTTTTGCTTAAGATGGCCACAGATTATTTTATTTTCTCTGCTTCCCTCTGAATCCCAAGGCCGATAGAACATAATATCTATAAGAAGTTGCTTTGCATTTTTTAATTACAGATGTCGCCATAAAAACCGTAATCTTTCTTTATGTTCTTTAAGTGTCAGCTACATTCTGACAAGCTTTGCTGCAATCTACAGTTTAATATTGGGCTTGTTTTTGGTTCCTCAAATTCTAATTATACTTGTAATTAGAAAGGAATATGATTTGCTACTTTCCTTTTTAATTGTATTATTTTAGATAAACACATTGCTCTAACGTACTCACATTGAGTTCCCACCACAAAAGATAGCTATGAGAGCTGCTAATTCTGAGTCCCTCGAGTATAACAGTAAGTTTCCAGGTTAAATCTTAAGGTCCCTTGTTTAAATATTGGGTTGTTGCGCTGGAGAATGCTATAGTATATCTGGAAATCTCACATATCTTTAAGTCCTAAATAGCGATGACTAATATTCTTCCATGAACCTTATATCAGAACAAAAATATAAATAAATCACTATACTCAAGGCCTAGCAAAGAGGACTCTAAGAGAGTAATTTTATAAGGAGCTAAGGAAAGTTATGTGCCATCTGTGTGCATAAATCAGGGACTTTTTGTGATTCACATGTGTAAATGGGCCTTTAAGTGCATGGAAGGAGAATTCAGAAAGGACATCCGGGGCAGAATGTACAAAAAAATGTCAGGGATCCCTATGTCTCTGGCTGATTTCCCTGACCTGGATGTGCGCGTGAACGACCACATATATGTTCCCAGTAGGGACGTCTTGGTCTGGAACATCCACCTCTGGCAAGCTAGCATAAGGGGACATCCAGTGGCATAGTAAAATGAAAACATGAGTCCCCATTCCCTGTCAGTCTTTGTTGGCAGAGTGTAAAATATAGGGGGTATTAGTGTAGCTCCTTCTCCACACCTTCTAGACATTTGCCTGACAAAACAAGCACTTTTCAGGTGCTTGTTTGTTCCTGGAGGAGGTGTAACTTTAGGCATGATTTGGGATGTCCAGGATGTTTCTGAGATCAGGCATGGGATGTCCAGGTTCATAGGAACACCCCAGCCATGGTTCCACCATGTCCTCATTCAGACTTTGATGTCCTCACACTGGGGACATCCACAGACCCAGCTTCTAAAATAACTCTGGGGATAAGTCTATGATTATGGATGTCTGCATGCCTATTTGCAGATGTACAGATTGTGAATGGTGTTTTTAAATTAACCCCCATACTTTAGCTAGTCGATATTCTATAAGTACATGCGTAAGACCAATAGCACATACTTTCACTGTGGGCATACACATCGCTGGAGCTTTGAGGTAGAGTGGGTAGATTGCACAAGTGCTCACACAAATTATAAAATACTATAATTTATATGCATTCTTGAGAAATCCTAGGCTATGGCTGGTATAAGTGATCGCACCTCGGTTTAACAAGCATTTTTGGACATTTATGTTCTTATTTTATAAAAAGAGTACACTTTATAAAATAGTAATAAACTACAGACAGAAACATGCACGTTAACTATGCAGAACTTTATAAAATTACAATTAACTCTTCATGTAGACCTCATCAAGCAGCTGCTTAGTATACCTCACGTTTCTTTACTTTCAGTATGTATATACAACTTTGTAGATCATTAAAGTATGAGTAGTAAGAAATGGAATTTGAAACAAATTGAATTTTCCACAATCTAAGAATTAGCCAATGTAAGAATTACAATAGAAGCTAAATAGGGTTACTCTAGCTTTACTGGAACATTATTTAGTTCTATTTTTTTTAAATACCCTATTTTAAGAAACTGGATGAATATAGACTGAAACCAGGGATAGAGGCCTCATTGCAGCAGATCATTAGCTACTTCTCGTAGAAGGTCAGTTATATTAGGGCCTTCATATTAACCCAGTAGAAACTTTATCCTGACTCACGGAATATTCCATTTATGCATGCATGTCTTCTTTCATCTCAGTCTGAATTTATCTTTATTAACTACACCCATAAGCACTGTTTATAATCACACAAGCAAAATGGTGGACTAAATTGCATTGGAGGCTAAGGCATGACAAATCAGAGATCAACTTGGCACTTTGTAAAGAACAACACAATTTTTACAGAAATAACATTTATTGAAGCCAAAACATCATATTATTCTAACAAGATTGATAAGTCCAAAGATCTTACCAAGCAACTATTCTCTCCTGTTTCCTCCCTAACCTCAGTATAGCAGTCAGTTCTCCCTCCCCACCCCCGATCTTCCACATGATCTGCTAAAGATTCATCCCAACAGACCCTAGTTTCCTAAAACAATATCTAATTTGGGCACAAGCTCTTGAACCTCAATGAATGGAAATCCTTCCACCTCATTGACAGAAAACTACTGCTCGAGATAATTTCAAAACTCAACACAACCACATCCCTCTTGGATCCGTGCCCCATAGCCTGGATCAAGACAACAAAACTAGAGCTGACCCCTACATTTTAAACATAGTGAACCAGTCCCTACACCAAGGCTTCTTACCAAAAGAACTCAAACTCTCAGCAATTCGCCCGTTACTTAAAAACAAATCCCTAAATAACAATGACCCATCCTCTTATTGACCTATCGCTAGCATCCCCTTCCTGGGTAAAATCATTGAAAAGGTTGTCCAACTCCAGATTCAGGACTATATAGACACTACTGCACCACTCGATGAGCATCAGTACGGGTTTTGCCCTTTCCATGGTGTGGAAACCCTCCTCTTTGCCCTTTTCAACTCTCTCATCAGAGGCATGGATAACATCAAGCAAGCCTTTATTTTGGTGTTTCTAGACATATCCTCTGCTTTTGACTGTGTAAATCATAACATTCTCATTTCCAGACTCAGTAAAATAGGTATTAAAGAAGTAGCTCTCGATTGGTTTAAATCATATATATCTTGCCGTGCCCAATTTGTACAAATCAATGAAGTTGCTTTACCGCCTTTCCCACAGGAACAGGGAATACCACAGGGCTCGGCACTGTCCATCCTCCTTTTTAACCTGTACCTTCAACCGATATGCTCCATATTCAAAAGACACAACATAAACTACCACATTTATGTGGACGATGACATGCTGTTCGCCCCATTCAATATATCTGACCCCAATTATGACAAACTAGCAGCCTGCCTTTCCGAAGCAGAACTATGGCTCCCCTCAAAGAATATGTACATCAATTTCAAAAAGACTGAAGTATTATTTACTTCAAGAAACCCTAATTTCACCCCCCCCCCCCATAGGTTATCAAGCTGCACCCTCCCAGTGAAGCAAGAGATAAAATATTTAGGAGTCACTCTCAACAGGACTCTTAGTCTAGCTGCACACATAAAACAAACTGCCAGAACAATCTTCTTCAAACAGGACCATACAACAGCTAAGACCATTATAGACAGGGACGATTTCCGAACTGTTGCCCAAGCAATAATA